>OU026154.1:12500000-13750000 GCA_907269105.1 Volucella inanis
TAACATATGGTGATAATCGCACCACCTAATGCTGGCAGCATCTTCCATAATTACAAAGGCGCACACAGCATTGTAATCGTGGGCATTGCCGATGCGATATATAAACTGCTGTACATCAACGTCGTTCGCAATGGGTGATTTTCCGGTGGCGGTAAAGAATTGCTTATTTCGTATGTCATTGTCCCAGACCAAATATATTGAAACTGTACAGCCAACGCGGTCTCAACAGTGCGACGAGTATTTAATTGCCGAGTGAGCCGTTCTCGCCGTATTATTGAAAACGTTTTCGCTTTCGGCAAGTTTCCTAGTGCTGCGTAAGCCTATACATTTGGATGCCGAAAAGGCAAAGAAAATTGCGTTTGCGTGTTGCGTGCTTTACAATCACTTGATGACAACAAATAAAAAATGTAAAACAACGAACAATGGGTGACTGGCTGTGTAATATGTCAGCGGAAGACAGAACAGAATATCTATTGGACGCCAAAGATATACGAAACGAATTCAAGACGTATAATATAATAATTAGAGTAGCAGTATAGAGATCTCTAGAAAAATATAAAGAAATAAAAGAATACATAAATTGTTATTTAAATATTAAATATATTGTTTTATTCAGAGTCATGACTGATAATAGTTTCTATGTTGGTGTGACTGTCAGTAGGTGCTTTTGCTGTTGTTTAAATGAACGACAGTTCATTAGAGTCGCTATCCCCGTAGTCGCGATTTGTTGCAGCAGCTCATCGTGAGACGAGGTCAAAAATGTCGATGAAAGGACGTTTGATTTGTAACGGCGTTTGCCAGCTCTATTGGAATTTTGCCTGAGGTCAACACCAATGGTGTTGGTTGATACTTTGGGTGTCAAACGTTTCCCAGTCATTAAAGTTGAATTTCAATTTCGTCAAGATGTAAAAGAAAGGAAGTGTCTTCGACCGCAGAGTTTTGAAAAACAGAGTTATATCTGAAACTTAGAACCAAATATGACTGAAAAATAGTAACAAAAAAATTGTAAAGATGAAGAGGACTGCGTTGATTGCATTACTTTGTTGGTTTCCAGGAATATCATTTGTTTAAAATATTTTTAGGAAATCGAGACGGTTTCATTGCCAGTTTGACCCTACCACATCTGACAATTTCAAATGGGTCTGACAATAATAAAAATTGTGTGTTCAGGCGATTGTCAGAAACCTAACAATTTCACTGTCAGGTAGTTGACTTACAATGGCCTCATAAATTGTATGTCTGATATTGTCAGACAAAATTTTAGGTTCACACGGTTGTAAGACATTTGGAATTTTTTTTTTTTTTTTACTGATAGATCTGACAACTATCTGTACTTAGCTTACGTGAACCTTTGAGCTACCTTTGCATATAAGGAGCTTTACTTAAATCGTTGCTTCCTATTAAGATGTCGTCCATGTACGAGTATACATGTATGTATCTTGTATGGTAGTTGCTGTCAGTAGATATACCATATTACATTGCTTGTTTGAGCCAAATCTTGAAGACATCTTATTGTTAGATAGCTAATATTCTTGCCTTGATTTTCCAAGGCTACCTGCATTATTTTTAAATCTCTTCTATTTGAAGATGCAGTGAAGATCTCCCCGCAATGCCGTTCATCCTTAATCAATTGGAAGAAAATGGGACTTCCTCTAACCACCCCGATATCGTAAAATAGCTTTGAGGGTACTTCAAATGATGTCCTTTCAATGATTACCCAAACAAAAAATCCAAATAATGTATTTCCAGTTTCGAGCTTGTTTGAATTTGACACTAATGTCTTTTTGCACATTAGAAGGAGGTTAATTTGGTTTTTTAAAGTCATGTTTTTTTTTTTCTGCATCTCCCTATGTTAGTATACCGTGTAGTATATGAGATTCTTCTAGGAAAACAGTCGGCTTACATAAGGTACCGAGATGTAACATCTCTTATGTGATAGTTCTATTTAAAGTTGTAGTCGACGACTATACCTAGGTATTTATATGTTGTTACATTCTCTACAAATGTTTTGTATTTGTCGTTTTCTTGAAGTTGGAAATGACTCTCCGTTCTGTGCAGACATTCAGTATTATGCAGTTTTATTTTTTGATTTGTTTTTTGAATGTGTGTGAACGAATGTGCATGGCTTTTGTCTTTGCATTTATAATCAGACTATGATCAAAGCACCATGCTATGACTGCGTTCAACGTATTCCGCTGACAATTGCTGAATAATCTGCGTAAGAGTACCCCGTACTATGCAGGTATTAATGAATTTAGATAAATGTGCAGTAGCAGCGTATAGATAATGTAATACATCAATTTTTCTATGGCAGGTCGTACTCACTGTGCATACTTATATTATAAGCTAAACGTAAGGCACCGTTTCTCTCCATTTTCATATTGAGACGAATATTATTGCTCATCAACTATGAAGCGCATACATTTAAACTTTCTCTATCTATATTATTCCCAAAAATGGCATTGGCTATCTCATCTTTAAATTTAGTGTTAAAATAGAGAGATAGTACAAGAGTAGCGTTTCGTGAGGGATCACATATAGATAGGTAAACTTCTCCACTTTTCCACACGCTTATGTTAGATGTGGTGCATATTCTTGTAAGCTCTAGTAACGGCTTATTAGCGTCATGTATCGCTTTAGCAGTTTTAGGGTCATTTAAATATTTGTATAATTAATAACATAAGACGTTGTTCTCCATGACTCTATCCTCTATGAGCATACAAATTAAAACAATAAAGGTTCAAATGTTTAAGAAAAAAAAATATATATATTTGGGCAGCGTATCTGCCTCACAAAAATTCACTTAGAACCGAGTACATATATTCTAAACATAAGAGCTTAAATACCTAAATTATAATGACCAGCCAGCTGCCTGTCGTGGGAACGGATGTAATTTCTGCAAGTTTAGATAAAACGGTCTTATAGTTTGATGATTTCAGTGTTGCTTGTTGCTTATGCTGATCATGTCATTTGAACTGTTGCCGGTAAAACGTAGGTATCATGTATCGATTTGTAATATTCCTTATGCTGACGAATGAATGTTGACACTTGTGTGAATTTATGCTGTATTAACTTAGAGCATGAAGATATTAATATTGTAGTTACATTAACAAGACGTAAATAGTGAATCGAACATATTTATCGCATGGGTCGATTCGAGTACGTAATGTAAATGTAATAAAATACAATCAATGCTTTAGAAACATTTGTTATAATGTTCATCGGCTACTATAAGATATGTAATTCTCATATCCATAGTTCTAAGGTTTTTCGATCGGCCACCATATTTGCATATTTACCATAGAAGAAATTAATGTGCGTAATTCACTCATGCATGATGGTATCATACGAGTACATTCCATGTTTACTTGGGATTTAATTGGTATTAGTACCCGCACTGTAACTCTAGCTTCAATAGTCTCATGACAGACAGCCATATGTTTAGTTTCGAACTGTCCAGCGTACGATTGCTGTATGATGAGTACCCGGATTAGAAGATAGGTGGCGCTACTGAGCCAGTACCATCATTTAGTATAACCTCTTTTGACCCGCCTGTCAAAATTTGGTGACAATTCGATGCTTAGTTTTGTTTTGACATCCATTTCAAAACATCGTGTTAGTGTTTTTTGCGACCATGGAAAAAGAGCAGTATCGTTCCGTGATCCGATTCTTGTTTTTGAGTGACAAAACCTGCAAAGAAATCAAGCCCATTCTCAATGGTGTGTATAGGAACCATTCACCTTCCCGTACTGCTGTTTACCATTAGTTCGAAGAGTTTTGCCGTGACCGCATATCGGTTTTAGATGGACCGCGCCCAGGTGGCCCAAAAACGGTTACCACAGAGGAAACCGTGAAAAAATCCATTATCTCGTATTGGCGGACAACCGTGTGAAAATTCGGGAAATAGCAGGCATCTCAACTGAACGCGTTACCCATATCCTGCACGAAATTTGCTCACACTGGAGAACAGGCGCAATCGTGTGATCACTTCAAAGACATGCTTGGCCCTGTTTATTCAAAATCCAGAGAAGTTTCTGCGTCGTTTCATTACCGTCGATGAGACATGATTTCATTGGTAAACACCAGAGACCAAAGAACAATCGAAACAATGGATTTTACCCGGTGAACGTGCTCCAAAGGTGGCGAAGGCCGTGCCTTCGGCCGAAAAGGTAATGGCACGATAACGCGCCGGCTCAAATTGTACTAGGAATTGCTTCCCCATCCTCCGTATTATCCGGATTTAGATTCCTGCGACTTTTTTTCGTTCCCAAACCTTAAAAGATCGCTCGCCGGAAAGAATTACGGGTCGAATGAGAAAGTCATTGCCGCTGCGGTGTAGTATTTTGCAGGCCAACAAAGACGTACTATAAGGGTTAAAAAAGTTGCAATACCGCTGGGAAAAGTGTATCGAGTTGAAAGGGGATTATACATATTAACAAATAAATTTTCAAAACCTAAAAAAGTTGCATTGTCATTTTTAATCCGGGTATTCATCAAACAGCCCTCATACTCAAACAGATCATTCGGTTTGTCATATTGCAGGCCTTATTTGTATTAATTTAGATAGACATAGTGATGTTGAAGGAGTTTGTTAACAAAACAATTATATATTGTAGGACCTCTATGTAAAAAAAAGGAAGATGGCACGATATTCTAAATTGATCTGTATAGTCGCAACAAATATTCATATATAGTATCAGGTGATGTATCATATTGTGTTATACTGTATACTTCGTAGGACATGTCTGATGTATGGTATGTTTATTGGTGAGATGGATCTGGATTATTATACCGCAGTAATCGAAGCATGGCGCCTTAATTCGTTACGAGGGATACGGCAATCATTCATGTGACTCAGAGGAGGTTCGTAGTAAACTAATGTTTCTTTCATCTGCCTTTCGAGTATATGATCTACCTCTTATTGGACTAGTAGGTGCTATATTGTGAATATTCAATATTCTGTCCTTCGACTAAGACATCTATCTTATATTGAACTCCGGTGATATAGTCTAATTGTATGAGGTAATTAAAGTGAATGCCTAATCATGGATAAATCTGCAATCC
This sequence comes from Volucella inanis, assembly GCA_907269105.1. NCBI lineage: Eukaryota > Metazoa > Arthropoda > Insecta > Diptera > Syrphidae > Volucella > Volucella inanis. The sequence continues at coordinate 12,505,065 of OU026154.1, forward strand.
GTTCCATCCCAGAATTTCTTTTCCTTTTTAGGATTAAAGGGTGGACAATTAGGATCCATCTGGTGTTTACGTTTTATGGGATGTTTCCCATAAGCACCTGTGCTTATATTGTAGATATGTAGCTGGTGTTATGTCTGGTTCGACTATACACGAAAAAAAAGAAGAGTTTTTTGGGTAAGGGATATTGGTATTTCCTTTAGACTCTTGTGATGATTTGCACACCAGTACGATTCTCGAGAGACCAATCCGAACAACAATACGAAACAACAATCCGTTCACAAATCGATTATCAATTCAAAAGAACAAAAGGTTATGAAAATTTAAGTTAAACAAGACGAAAAGGAACACGATTATTAGATGTCTTTTCACCTCTACAACAACCGCTGCTACTTCGGTCTGTCGAAACAACTTGGATCAAAATTCCTAACGCAAAGGTTCAAGATCATGCTCTACAAACCGTTAATCTTGTCAGTCCTGCAGTCCTGACAGTGGAAGAAGTTTAAGGCTCTTTAGAAAGAAAACTCATTTGTAGAATATTATATTTGGTCCTGTATAAAGATGTGGATTTACTACGGAAGGTAAAAATCCGTCGACATAATTGGCTTGGCCACATCGAGCGGATCGACGATAATTCCCCAGCTAAAAGGCTCCTCGAATCGAAGCCACCAGGTTCGTGAAGAAAAGGAAGACCGAACATCCGGTCTTTGTTTCAATTTCAGTACGAAGCTGTCATATAGAATTTTAATGTTGTTTTCTTGAATCATATTTTTCCAATTTGTTTGCTGTATGAGTTCGTTAGCTTTCTTTTTCTTTCTTTTTTCGATCTTCGTCCTGTAGGTCTTTTGTAGCATAAAGTATGGCTACATATTTGTGATTGTTTTACGTATATATGATCAATAAGAGTAGATACGTCCTATTTGTGTCCTAAGTATTGGGTCTTCCTTTATTTTAAAAATGTCATCAATGTTAAGGGTTGGGAATTTACCATCGATAGAGATTTTCAATTTTTTCCAGCCCAATGCCAGGACGAATTTTTCTTTCCCTCAATATCTCTTTTATCTGAGACTCAACCTCATTTCAATGAATTTCGGGGATTTTGTAGTTACGAGTGTAAGTTGGAATTTTAATTGTATCTAAAAAGGGGGGAGAGAGAGAGAGAAAGAAAGAAGCTCATTCATTTGGGTTGCTGACATTCTACTGTTATGTAAGTCCTACATGGCGCGAAAGATGTTAACGGTGCGCTTGAACCGCAGGGAATAGGTCGTGGCAGGGTCTATTGCGAAGTTCCGAAGTTTATGGTTCAGGGGCGTGATATCTATTCTCTTCACTACAATTTTTTGAATTTTCATACGGGTTGGGAAGAAACCTATTGTTCCTGCCATTGATTGGTAGGGCGTTAGATTTCTTAATGGTCTTTCTTTTATTAGTGTTGTTCATCTCGCTGGGTCACTGTTTTCGACGTAGTTTGCAGCCAAAATTTCCACTCAGGTCATTTATTGTGTCCCTTGTTATCCACTATTGCAATTTTCTTGGGTCAGTTGCGTAAGGCAACATCCTACACTCCTCGTAAGCGAATTGATTGTTGGCTATCCATGGGTTTGCGTGGGTTATGGTCTTCATGTCTAGGGTAGGGAATGCCTATGATCCTCCCTTTGATCTTACTTTCCTCAAAAACTATCATTGCGAGGGGCACTAACAATTTGTGATAAGTTCGCCTTGAATCAAAACTCTTTGTAGCTGTTGACTAGACTCTCTGCATCTATCCTCCTGCTGTGTGATGCTAGGACTATGTCGTCAAGAAGTACTCCCTCTATGATTCCTTCTGCTCTGTTTTTTCTATGATGCAGCAGCATAGCTAACTATCGAGCATTTTTGTTTCTTCGTCTAAGTCCCCCAATTTTTCAATTGGGACTTTTGCCCTTCTTTACAGCAAATAAAACTGCCGTATGTAGGAGTTCAGGGGTGAAGTGATTATTTCACAAGTTTTTTTGTCTCTTCTTTTACGCCAACTCCCGCTAAGTTGTCGGACTCACGGTTTGCTTTTCGGTCCATAAATACAATATCATTGGGTAAGACTTTGTTGTCCTTGTCGAACATGTTTTTTTTATATCCAAATCACTCCTGATACCGCAGAGGGGTTAGGATACTGGATATCACCAACCTGCGGTTCCTGGTTATCCCAGTACGCCTTGGAAAATGGGGCACCGTATACCATATATACAAGCTCCTTTCCTTGACTTTAATGGTGTCTAATCTGGATACGTGCTCAGTTGGGATGGTTTTCTACATGTACTTCCGAGTGGTAAAATCATATAGGTATCGTGTTCTTCAACAATAGGTTGACGTCAATTCCTTCTTGAAAAAAAAAAAAAAAAATTGTTGAATATTGCTTAACTAATTTTATGACAGCTTATTTTTCTTTCTTATTTAGGTGTTGCGTTCGTATTTGATTTAGGATTGGTTCTACATTCATTTCTGTGTTACAGTTTTCCAAGTTTTCCAGTTTTGTTTGACTTTGTAAAAAAATGAAATCTCGTTTTCATCTACCATTGGAATTCTCCTCTTGAAATGAAGAGGTCATTTTTTTTTCTACGTACTTTTGGATCATTTGCTAGTTTTCTTCGCTTGGGCTTATTTTCCGTATTATATTTTCGGAGGTAATTTCTCCTACCTGTAACTATATTTCTTCCGGCATATTGAGGAACATGTGTTTCGCGTCATCATTTTCGGCATCTCCAAATAACAAGTTTGATTGTCCGTATTTATCTATGAGATGAAGGTATCTTCGGTTGTAGGCATGCCCGAAGAGCACTTGCATCAAATAATAGTTTGTTTCACCTATCCGCCGATTTAGTCAAGGTTCTAGCACTAGTATCATTCGGGCTGTCCATCTGTCGCGTTCATCATGTTCATGTATCTTACCTTGTAGATATGGTTTGTCGCCTCATCGCCTTGTCGCCTTATAAACAAAAAGGTACCATATCAGATACAGTGCGATATACCGAAACTATTCGCAAAGCCGCTATCCACATTTAAAATTTCTGCCCACATTTCGCTTCCGTAAATGAGAATGGCATTGTTTGCATGCATCAGATTTAAGCGCAAAATCAGGAGTTATTTTCAACTGAACGTGTACCACCAAATTAACAGCGACGTACTCGAAATGTACTTTGGTTTTCGTTTACCGGGTCATGCGTTGTTGTTGATCAAATTGCAAGGCCTTCTGCGAATCATTTGTGAAGAAATTGTCAATTTATCATGGTTCTACGTTTTCCATCTTTGTATTCTGTGTAACGATTCTGTATTCTGTATATCTTGTTCTACAGGTTTTCACTCTAGCGGAAGTCGTCTCTTTTACGACCTAGAAGACAGTATCTGGTTCGACGTAGCAAAAATGGTCAGAGTTGGAATAGTTAAATCTTTATGGGTGACATCATAAAAACTGTTAAATATGTATGTATGATTTCGGAACATTGATAAATTCATCCCATTAAGATACTATACCATCATGATCCATCTGCTGTTACATAAATGCCACGTTACGAGACAGAAGATAGATGCAGTGATTAAAGGACACCTTTGTTTTGCCACATGATTTATCAAATTTTTGAAGAAATCATGATATAGGCATTCATAAAAAGGAGACGGATTGTTTAACCGAGTCCAAATTATTGCATTTAGGAACTTCTCCTCCAAGTGGAGAGAAGCCAGATCTGGTCTGATACGGGAACCAATAAGGGAGGAAACACCTTTTACAGATGCACTTTCGACAAGTACACAGGACTGGATTCATTTAGTAAAATATTGATAGTTAAGTATCCCATAGAGGAAATTCTGAGGAATTTTTTTTACCATAGAGATTTTCTACTTGGCGCATAGAGACAGAATCTTCTCTCAATATCGTTGTCAAAATCATGATCCATTCAGGGTGTAAGGTCACATTCTCACTATGGGACAATGGACTTCTCAACTGGCTTAACCAATACTCTTAAAAAGAGATTTTAAATTGTGAAGCTTGTATTTCATTTTTGACTAAGGAATAGAAGAATCTACAGCTCTAAAGGTTGGGGGAGCACCCACTGATAATGGGTACGAGAAGGAAACCTAAAAGTCAAAGAAGAAATCAACTCTGAACTCAAAAACATGCAGGATAGAGCCTTAAACCATCTACAGGGAATATGGGACACCAAAAATTCGCTTCCTTTCCAGGAACAATTTATAGGAGCATTAGGAGCAGAAAAAAATTAAACAGATTACGACTCGTCTATAAGTCACTGGTTAAATAAAAAAGCAACTATTTTGGGTTAATGTTACAAACTTTATAATATTCTGTTTTATTTCACTGTCTATCATAAATACTGTATATTGGATGTTTTTTGTTTTATGTTACAATGTTGCCAAACGATTCGTGCTATGTAATGATTGATTGTGCTAATTTTAATTTAATACATTTTTATTTACAATGTATTTAACATTTAAATTTATCAATTTTTTCTCCAACACAGATCATCTGCGAACCTTGTTGAGTGTAGTTTAGGTGGTTTTAGTGAAATACCTCTGATTTCTAATTCTGGACTGAATTATTTCGTGGAATGAGTACACTGTTTTAATTATTTTTATTTAATATCTAATTTTTTATTTTGAACTGTCGGCTACTGAGAAACGGGAGATCCCATAAAGTTTGATTGTTAAAATGGTGAATCGGGTAAATCAGCGGTTGTTACGACTTCTTTGCAGCAATTTGATTCGGTTTGTTTCTGGCAAATGTAGCGCTTAGCGGCTTTTTTCTCGTTTTTAAATATTGGCCTATTATATGGCGTCAGAAGTGTTTCTATATTGGTGATTTGTTGGCTCCATCCAGTCACTGACATGTATGAGGCGCGTCGTAGAATAAGTCTTGTGTTTCTTTTGGTGTCGAACCTGAGGTAATGATTTGAATTGTACAGTCGGCAAAATCGCAACGATATCTGTGTTCTGATATCGTATATATCAGTATCAAATAGTTTAACATTCCCTATTGGTGTTGAGGATAAAATCATTAATCGGTTGGCATTTGTTAAAGATATCTTCACTGGACACGTACATATTAAGCTGCTGAAGGTGTCGGTATCAATCCCCAAAGCCAAGCTTGCTTGCTCTATATATTTAATATGGGCCAAGCCATGCATGCTTACATCGGTGAGGCATGATTCGAATAACAGCTCCTTAATTAAAATATTCCGGGTCTTCTGAGCCTCGTTTATTATTATTTTTCCGATCAATATGAATAAAATATCCATGGTGCGTATATTAGACGATTTTATAAAAGGATCTATTTTCCTAATGGACTCAGTATGGGGCGGAACCAGTTGAAACTCACCGCCTTGAGTTGAGTAATTTGAGAAGATGAAGACAGATCAAACCTAGAGCATTTATAGCCATTAATGAATTGGTGGTCAATTCTTCTTCATATCCAATTTGACATAGACCTTTATCTATTTCTGTCCACATTTTCATGGTTTTAACCCGGGACGAAGACATCTTACATGTGTTGTCTACAGGTGCAGCCTGGGTCTTCCGAATTTCTTCTGATTCTGTGGAGTATCTTTTCAACCCGGACCGCCTTGTCTGCATGGCGCTTGATTCAGAGGAGAAGAGAAATTCTGAGAAGAACCTTTTCTTTATGTCACTTGGATCACTCATTGAGATTATGCACACAAGGATATCTTCTATTATATCAGTGTATATCTCTGATGAGCCTTCAAGGAAATTTTTAAGTTTGAGACATGACTCCCGTATCTGATTATCTAGGAAATACTTCTCATCCCAACAATTTAGCTCACCCCCGTCAATTCCAATGTAATTTGCTTTATAAAACAGCTCCAGCATGGAATCTATTAGGTGTTGCTCTGAGAAATATGGGTATATATGTGTACATATTTGGCTTACGTCCTACATGTAGTACACCATACTTAACGCACAAAAACCACTGTGCAACGTAGTTCTAAGAGCTGCTTTGATTATTTTAATTGAAATAACAATAATTTAGTAGGACATATTGCAACCAGTATAATTTGTAAAACTAAATCAAAACACAAAGCAAATACACAAAAAATTCAGTCATGTTGCAGCTTAACACGAGAATTGACTGCATACTTTTTTTTTTTAGGGAAATCCATCTAAATGAGTAAAAATATATATTCGTTGCATTATAAAATTAAAAACCAATATGTAAGATTTAAAGAAAAATATTTGCATTCTCAGAATTAATTTTTAAGCATTAAATCGGAAATCCTTTGAGAGGATTCCAAAAACATGGAAGGTTTTTCTCTTCAACTGGACCGTCACGTTGTGTATCTGGATTATATATGTAGCTACCCGTAGGAGACTTTAAAATTTTGTTAGAAGTTAAATCGCCTTTAAAATTGGTGACAAAAATGGTGCATCCTTGATGACTTCCATGATTTCTTCGGTATTTGTTTGGAAAATGCAAGTTGTGGGTCATTATTTCTAGTGTCTTGTTCTCACAGATAGTCGAGTTGATAATTGATAGGCAATTAGGTTTCACATCGTATTTGTCACCGTTATCGTAATATTTCAGATCAATCTACTTTCCGCCTGTTACTGATGTTCTCGTTATCTGTTAATCATATTCTTTTAACAATGTTAGTTAAAATTGATGTTGTGCCGTACTCGATGACCTCTATTTCGTTACCGTACGGTAGGTTTTCCAGTTCATTGATAATCTTGTTGATTTCCTCTGCGTCTAGGAAATTTGTAATAATCCGTGCGCTTTTCACCATTTGACAAGTTCAAGCAGTTTTATTTATTTCTCCTTTAATGACTAGTATCCTCCTCGAATTTTCCAGAATTCGAGTCCTTTATACCGTTCTCGTATCTCCCTATGAACAAATTGATCTGCCGTGCTATTTCACGCGCTATGCCAAGGAGCCTCTCGTTGATCTTATATTGTTGGGTATTGTTTTCAATTAAAGCTTCTTCACTCCGAAGGATTTTGCTCTAATCCGTGGCAAGTGCTGTTTTCAACTGCCTAAACGCTCATCCTTCTATGATCAAGTTGTCCATGTGTGCCTCAACTATGCCTAATTGGATCAATGTCTGATAGATGGCACTGATGTACCTCGCGAAAACTGCCAGAGGGTTCGATATCCCAAACGGTATGTACAGGAATTCATATTGTTAATCTTGTGCTATGAACGCCGTATATTTTCGGGAGTCTGGATGCATTGAGACATGGAGGAAACCATTCTTTAAAACCCGAGTTGTAAACCCCTTCTTATCTTGTAGCCCCTCGAGAACTTCGTCTATCGAAACCATCGGTAAGTTATCCCTGGTGATATTTTCATTTAATTTCCGATAGTTACAGCATCGTCTTTTAGTCCTGTCCCTTTTCGTGACTTGTACAATCGGTGATGCGTACTCGGATTTACTGGGCTGTATAATCTTTTCTGCTAGCCACTGGTTTAGCTGCTGACGTACCACAATTTGATCCTGATACACCATCTGCCTTGGCCTCTTGAAAACTGGTATATCGTTTTTTAAGGACTTTTTAAGGATTGGCTCATACTCCTCGACAACTAGCAAAAGTTTTTCCTTGATATCAACTCCTAGGTGCTTAAGTTCTAGGCCCGGCTTTCTTCTGAACGTTCAGTCCTTCGCAGACAGGCATATTTGGCCATATACTTCCGGTAATTCAAGTACTTCCGTTTCGTGGCCCTCATCACCACAACCTGCCTCGTCACGTACTACACCTACGCCACACCCTTTACTCTCATCCTCGTCATGTACTCCATTTACGGAATCCACTCCTTGTCCATCCGCGCTTGGCAACACTTCTTCCATCTCCATCGACTGCTTCCTAATTCTAAACTTAACACTTTCGTTTGAAATGACTAAGTTCACCTCTAGAACGTAATTCCCTATTATCGCCGATTACTGCATGTCCATCCACTTCAAGTACCACCAAAATGTTACCAATGTTACCTTGTACTGACCTTCGGCTCTTCTTCAAAGCCACATACTCCATCATCATCAGACTGTCGTGCCGCAAAAAGCACAAACCACTACCTATGTCGAGCAATGCGCTCAGCTGAAGACCTCCTGCAATCGCCAGGTGAGCCCTAGCATTCGACCGAGAGGCGGGTCGATCATTCGTTGTTGTCGCGTGACAGTCCCGGTCCTGCCATTTTTGCGACGTCGACGTCGTCCTCTTTGCAATCCCGTTGTATATGCCCTTGTTGGCCACACTTGAAACATTTTAGAGTTTGGGAATTTTTCGTAGATCGGGACCCCTTACCCTTAATTGTCCTTTCAGTTTTAATGCCCAAAAAAAAAAAAAATACTCTATTAAGCTTTTGTCGTCCAGCACGATTAACTTACCCAACTCTGACAATACAAATATTCCAGCAATGATTTCGACGGTCTCTTGTTTCGAGCATCTAACCTCTACCAACGACAGCTTCATCCCGAACACTTTGGTCAAGGCTTCTTTTAACATGCCCCAGCTACTTATCCCTGTCTGGCTACGAAGGAAAATCAGCTGTTTAACCACCCCTCAGCAGCTGTTTAGCGTAGAATAGTTTTTGAAGTTCTTCCCATTCGACCGCGATGGCATTGTTTAGCGGAGCGTAAACTTTGGTGCGCTTATGGGATACGTAGGGTACCGATCCTGTACCGCTTCCAGTTTTTTTTGTTGTACTAGTTTTGCGCGTATATTTAGTTACGTGTTCAGCATTTGGTGGACGTATCACACATTCACGGGCACCAGAGCCACCATACAGGACGATTTTGCTTTTAGAAATGTTTTTTTTTTTTTTTTTTTTTTTGAAAGTGAAATTATTCTTAAGCTTCTAGCATTAAGATTGTTTTCTCATAATATTCTTCTAACAGTTTTCACACTAAATTTACCTGCTTTTTTATTTCGGTGGCGAGTATATTGGGTGAGGCTTTTGAGCACCTTACAATTCTGCTTCCCATTTTGTGGACAAAATCTTTTTTTTCTTGGAAACTTAAGACAAATTGTTCTATTACCAGAAAATTAGTTAAAGCAAGTAGTAGATTATTCATATTTCGTCGATTCGTCGATACACTGGTTAAACCGAATTCTGCTGTTTCTTATCACTCTCTCCCACATATTGATGGGTATTTTGGCAGTTTCTTTTCGTATATTTCATTTCAGGTCGTCTAGAGTCTGTGGACGGTTGGTTTTGTTACGGGATTTCAAATACCAATGCAAAAATAAGTTACAAGACTTAATCGGGTGAACCATCGGCCACACTAAATCATCCCTCAGTGAGATGAGGTGGCCTGCCGTCGATGCCCTTAAAGTATGGGCCTGTTGCTCCATTCTGTTGAAACCAAATGTACCCTAAGTCAATTCCATCAAGATCAGATGCCGTGGCGATCGCAAAATTGCAATTTAACGATTTGGCTCATCTGGATTCATGTTGCATTGCAACAGCATCCGCTTGTAAAATTGATCGGAACTCCTTTAAAACTGTGGTTTTTTCCTTTCTTATTTTTAACTTATCCGTTTCAAGAGATATTACCAGGCCTTTTGTATTTTTGTTTCAAAATTAATTTTATTCAACCATTTTGCTCGACTACCTTCTTCCATTTTTCGGTTAGCATCATTATTTCATCAGAGTAGAATCGTTGGGGTTTCTTGTTGAAATTCACATGATTGTCACATGCCTTTTTGGCTTCAAAAAACATCTTCAGTTTCAAATTACAGCAGAAAGAGAATGTTGCAAAGATTGGATCAAATGATAATCTGACGATGCAATGTCGGAGCTATACGGTAAATGCATGCGAAAGTTTCCAAACAAGATCTTTCATGTACGATGTATTGTATGTGATTCAACATTGTTACGATGAAACACAACACCTTTTCTGTTGATCAATTCTGACTTCGATTTCGTTCTGTTTTAACATCGATCCGCATATGGAAATTACATCATCGAGTGCATTTTTGTAACCAGCTCGTTTCAACTATTTGTTTTGTGGTCGATCTTAAGTTCCTTAGTGATTTCATGACTACTTATGTGTCGCCCTTCCTCAACTTTCCGATGAGTCGGGAAGAGCGAGGGGCATTTTTCACATAAAAATTTCCTGAACGAAAGCGAGCGAACCATCTCTTACCAGTAGTCTTTATCGTGGTAAAATTGTAAAATACAAGTATATCACTATTTTTTAGAAATTTTCTTAATTTTTTGCCGCATTTTTTTCATTGGTTTCTTTTGATAAAGAAGTTGATTCCTTATTATTATTATTATAATTGTACTTATAATTTATATAGTACAAACTATATAATAGAAAAAGCGTTAAATGTTCACTCCGCCACATTGTCATAATAGATTTCACAAAAATAATTTTTTATAATAATATGAACGTGTTTCTTAACTATCTACACTATCCAAACCAAATACAATAAAACAAAAAATAGAAAACAAAGCAAACTCAGGCGAAATTGTTTATCTCCTCATCTACAATAGATTGGATTTGTTTTAACATTTTTTATACAACTTTTTTCTTTTTTCATATTTTGTAAGCAACCTATTAAACAGAACAATAACTTACACTGTTGGCCATAGCTGTATGTATTTTGTAATAATAATAAAAATAAAAAAATAAATAAATTAGTAACAACTGAATTATGTTACATGTTTACCCAGATGCCAAAATACAATTTTGTTTATCTAGAAAAAGAAACAAAAATTCTAATTAAAATCTATACACAAACTTAAAATTTAATAATAAAAAATAAAATAAAATAACAATTACAGCTATTATAGTATTCAAACCTAGTGAGCCTACAATAGTAAATGAATAAATAAAATGTTTTATAAAATCCCATTGGCAAAAGACAAGAATTTTAAAAATTATACAATATAAGAAATTAAAAAAGTAAAACAAATTAAATTGTAACTTTACATAATACTACATACGAGTACATACTATTATTTTATGTGGTATATATATATAATATACATGGATATATTTAAAGTGTATTAATAAGACAACAAGTAATTATAAATAAACAAACAATGTATGTATCTTTCAAAAGAACAAATCTTTTGAATTCAACAAAATGAAATAAAACATGATACGAGTATGATATCAATAAATATAGAAAATTGAATTTCATTGAACTTTCTATGTTATTTAGTACCGTATAGCTAACGGTGCGCTTTTCTTAATTTGGACGAACATTTTTTTTTTTCAGAAATGCACGTGGGAGATGTGATGTCGACAATTTATAGGGGGCGAGCGATATAATGTTTTTCAAAAATAAAAATGATAAGCAAAGGCTTGGAACTACAAAACGTTTTACGGTGATGTAAAATCGATATATGTATGTAATATGCGTTCAATGATCGTCCTCTGATCATAGAATGATCAAGTTCAATGTCAAAAACATTGCCCATACCCCCTTTGCTGTACAAACATTCCAAAAACAGCTGTATTACGAAAATCAGTGTTCTGTGAGAAATGTTTTTCGTGCGATTTGAGGAACTTACGGTGCGCATAATCGACCTACTGAAACCACTATTGCCTATACCATTCACAAATTTGAATCCCAGTTTACATTAGTGGATGATACTCGACCGGTTAGACCACATCAAGCACGTAGTGAAGAGACTATAACAGCTGTAACTGAGAGTGTACGCGAAGACTGTGACGAATCGATTCGTCGTCGTTCTCAGCAGCTTGGCTTGGCGTATTCGACAACTTGGCGCATTTTACCTAAGGATCTTGGCCTAAAAGCATACAAAATTCAACTTGTGCAAAAATTGAAGCCAGGCGACTTGAATTTGCGTCATATTTTCAGTAAATGGGCTCTGGAAAAACTTAATGAAAACTCGGTGTTTTATCGTGAAATTTTGTTCAGTAATGAAGCCCATTTATGGCTCAATGGATACGTTAAGAAACAAAATAGCCGTATTTGGGCTGATAAGCAACCCGAAGACAACCAAGAGCTACCATTACATCTTTTAAAAACAACGGTACGCTGTGGTTTGTGGGCTGGTGGAATCATTGTTCCATATTTCTTCAAAAATTAAGGCAAATCACAATGTTACCGTCAATAGTAACCCTTATCGCGCCATGTTTACCGGACTATGTGCTTGCTGAAATTCACATGGTCTCGGTGAGCTCGGTGCGTGTGTGAAACAATGGACTTGTTGAGAAATTATTTTGGTGAGCACTTTATTTCACGTTTTGCTACGGTAAAAATTGGCCGCCTAGATCGTGCGTTATCACACCGTTGGACTTTTTTCTCTGGTGATATGAAAAGTCTTAGCCCAAAATTGGACCTTTCGAATGGACCACCTCAGAAATAGTCGTGGCCAACATTTACATGATATCATTTTCGAAAAGTAAATGCCATGAATTGTTCTTTTAACCGATATAAAAATTTTAAATACACGATGAATCACCCTATACTAGAATTTTTAGATTCTTAAACTTACCTCTTCAATGTTTAAACTGGATGTTTTTGATTACTATACGAAGGTGTTAAAAAAGTTGCAGCAACATTGGGAAAAGTATATCGAATTGAAGGGGGATTATATTGAAAAATAAATTGTCAAAACCTAAAAAGGTTGTTGTCGTTTCTAGTCTGGGTATTCATCGAAATGCCCTCGTATTCCACTTTTAACAATATTAATTTCCTCTGCGTCTAGGAAATTTGTATTAATCAAACCGCTTTTCGCCATTTGACGAGCTAAAGCAGTTTCTTTTATTTTTCCTTTAATGACCAGTATCGTGCTCAAAGCTTCTAGAATTCGATCTTTATTATTGGTTATTGTTTTCAATTATAGCTTCTTCACTCCGAAGGATTTTGCTCTAATCCGTGTCATCGGGGTTGCCAGTCACCCACTTCCAAGCAGTTCTTAACCAATTAATATAAATAAAATCCTTATCAGTTTCGTAACCATCAATGGGAGGAAGAACATAAAGATTTATTTTAGAAAACTCATCTCCAATTTTTCAAAATGTTTTGATGCTGGCGGCATAGGCGTTGTTGAGAGATTTCAGGATAGGTGTTCGACGAAGATTCTGGTGGTCTTTGAAGTTATATCTTCTCACATTAGTTCTTCCTTGTTATGGCGCTTGGGAGATCTGCAGTCGCTACAACAAGGTTGTGATCCGAGTCAATGTCAATACTGGAGACATGTCTTACGTCGATCGTAAAATGATCAATTTGTTTTAGCGCTACATGATCCGGAGACAGCCATGCCTCCTTGATTAGAGGAAATCATGTGCCTGCTATAGTGATATTTCTTCCCGTCGCAAAATGAGTAATGCTAAACCCGTTGCCAGACGTGGTGTCTGGCACAGTCAAGATGTCCTCTTTCCTATACTGGCATCATACTTCGAACATTGCTCATATGTCTTGTCGAGGAACAAGTAAAAACATTCTTTGGTCGTGTCGTCCTTGTCTTCCGTGGCATTGTCGCATATAAGGCTTATGTTAGCGAATTTAGCCTTGATAGGGATTGTCTTAAGAAGCTCGCTTATGTATCGGAAGTTCAAGACTGATTGCCTAAATCTGCTGCATATGTCAAATCTGGATCCGAATAAGCGCTGTTTCTTTTTTTTATAGCAATCACCATAGAATATGCGGTTCCTGCATAGCGGTGTTATCTGCGTGATAGCAGTCAATGGGCCAACTTTGTGTATTGAAATGAGACCAATAGCGCTGCAACCTGTACTGCCGTGTCCGTGGAAGCATGGATTTTATGAATAGCTAATGAAAATGCACTTCTGAGTCCGAATTGGTGGGGTTAGCGCTCCAATCTGAAAAATTTGGACTTTAGTGCGCGTTATAACTACAACTAAAAAAAAAAAAAAACTCTCCAGGCCAGTGATTAGGATAATGTTGACAATTTGACAAAATCCCTTTCTATGGACAAAGTTTTAGATTTGTCGTTGAGCCAACGTTGAAACCAAAATCTGAAGATAAAATTGATGAACTTACATGGAGAAATTTCTTAAAATTTCAGCGTAACCGAAAAATACAATAATGAAAATGTAAAACACAAAAAGTTTCAACATCTTAACATTCGAGATCTAAATCTGCATAAATCACGTTGTCTTGATGAAAGATATTAAACCCGAGTATTAGATGCTTCAGTCGATGGGTTTGAAGTGAATTCATCAAAAATAGATGAGATCTTTTCAGAAAAATTTATTAAAAACTTAAAAATAAATTCTGTACATACTCGTATCTACAAACTTAAATAATTGCACATCCTCAGTTAACAATAAGTCTATTTAATTCTTTGTCTTTTGGAACCGATAAGTACTAGTGGTGGAGGCTCTGATAAAACCGGTAAACGCCTTTTGTCTTTCATATTCTTAACATGCGGCAAGAATACTAATGGCGGCGGACTTGACATGTCTCTTGGTTTGGCATTGTTCTGTTGGGGCAATACCGACTGATTGTCAGGGCATTCGATTGACGACTCTGTTATTGTCTGACTAGGTTGTTCCTGCAGCACAGTTTCATTGGAATTCAATTCACTCGGACAACTCTTCATACTTGAACATTGAGCAAAGCAACTTGGATAGATGTTTTCTGCACCATCATCACTTATTACGATATCACCGCAATTGTACGAATCCTGTGGAATGTGGGCTGTGGGGATAAATTCCGAGGCAGGAGAATTGGCTTGTGGTTGAGAACCGTCTGATATCTTTCCTGTATCAGGATTGGATAACTCTAAACTGCTGACATCGATCATAGCCCATGATTTAAGGCCCGAAGATGCTCCCGCGGAGGAAGACGAGTTCCCTGTCTTTGGATAAGTTGCCATTGTGTAGTTGCGATCTTTGATATTCGAAAGGCTGGCAAAGTACATCGAATCAGTTATGCAGTGACTACTCAATTGAAGGAACTGTAGAGGATTTCTTAGGTGTACTGGCGTTTTAATCCAAAGTTGGGTTGCACTTTCAACGATTTTCTCAGCCACCATTTCGTTTCTTTTCTGTTTCATGGCTGAGTTTGAACCTTTTGATCTTGAGACCATACTTTGTTTTCGCTTGAGATTAACGTACATTTTGGTAGCCAATTGACGTATAGAGTCCAGAATTGTCCAAATCACAGGAGTTTGACCGATTCGATCAGTTAAATCTTTGTTAAATAATTTTATGTGGTTCGAAGCAATGCGATTTGTTCCAAAAATCGACATTTTTTCTGTTCCAACGGCACGTAACCAAGTATGCTCTACATAGTCACATAGCTTGGAAAGGCCAGATGAAAATATACTTTTTTCTCTCATCCATTTACGCAATGCCTCTAACCCGGGAACCATGTATTCAGGAGGAAGCAATGGAAGTACAAGTAACATTCGCAGAGCACTCGCACCAACACCCTTTGCTGTTTCCCTTTGGAGAGTTAGTTGTTTCATTTGTTTTAGAACTGAGTCCGTGTACTGATACCAAGATCCTTTGATGATTGCCTCGGGAAATGCATAAGCCAATTCCGATTGCACAACATGATCGAAATCGGAGAAGATTATATTTGGCGTGACTTTAAGCTCTTGTCGAATGTAGTCAAATATAGCTGCATACGCCGACTTCGTTCGTGCTGTCACCATTGAATAAATAATTGGAGCAGTCTAAAAAAAAAAAACAAACAAGAGAATTGATATTAAAACATTCAGAACCAAAACCAAGTTCTTACCATATGACCATGCACAGCATGGAATGTTAATAGGAAGTAATCCGGCTGGTTAGGGCACACAAACTCAAACGATCCATCCATATGGATTTCATCGATTCGTGGGACTAAATCAAAGGTTTTTCGGTGCATGAATATCATGCAGGTTGTATCGGGCAGGCTTATTGTCTTCTGATAGATTCGTTCTTTCTGAGAACCACTATTGACCTGAAGGAAGTCTTTACCTCCATCTAAAATGCTCACTATGTCGGCGACTTTTGTGGCAGCTTCTTTAGGTAGTTGCTTTCGGCGGGCTTTTCGCATTGCACTTTCAGCTGATGTGAAGGGATAAAGAAGTGCAGCATCTGCATGTCGGTTTGTAGCTTCATCACAGTAGATAACGTTAAGATCAGTTGTTTCGTCGGCTGCTCGCTGCGTTAGAACTTTGCGGAATGCATCGACCAGAAGTTGATTTGGAGCTGGTGCATGATCATGCGCAACAATTATTTTAGTTTTTCCATTTTCATATGTAAGACGCCCAGGACATTTGGTGCTTTTGTGACGATGGCAACGAAAGAAGCTAAAAAAAATTCATAAGCTATGAAGCTATACATGCAAGATAAATAAATTTAATTTCATCTTAAGAAAGCTCAAAAAATGAGGAAGTAGAGGATATATATGAATACTTTGCGGACTCTTGTTTTATGCATAGAAATAAGTTAGGCTGATTACTTCCGCATGCTTTGAAACGCGCAGATATAGCCATTCATACCGGAATACCTAAAAGTTAATGTAGAGGCACCTCAACCCTCAACCAAATTGCATAGCAGGACAGAATACCACTTTAGGTGGCACATAGGTTCCTCACCTTTATATCCACTAAGCGGTCACTTGATCATCAAACAGTCAACGAAAGTAATTATATTGCGATCGACGCATGAAAATTCCCAGTGTACAGAGCACAAAGCCACTCATTTCCAAAATTTAGTCAGAGAAAGTATGTCTGGATCCACAAAAAAGAGCTATTAAACCACGCCAACTATAGAGACATTAGTCCTCTAAATATCGCCTACAAGATTTTGTCTGCCTTTGACTGTGTGGTCTAAAGAAACTTCGCCTTGCATACATTGATGATATTTACATCATTAGAAAAAGCAACGCGTTGTCATTGGTCACTACAGAGAGCCCTCACCTAATTATCAAGAGTCCTTCCTCTCAATGAAGTTGTCTAATATAAATCGGAGGCAGAGCAAAAACAACTGGTGTTATCGTTAAAATTTTCATTGACGCTACCGAAGGCTGCTACGATTTTACCATTTAGAAGCTACCGGTCATAGGTCTTATCTATGAGCAGTAGCCCATACCCACGGTAGCGGTAGCGTGGGAGTTAGGATCCCCCGGATTTCGTTTCAGACGTGACTTGTTAGAGGTAAGCCTTTAGTGGGACTGTTACGGTGGCTGTGGTTTAAACGTAAAATCGCAGAAATGGTCTTAAAGTTGCTTTTGACCAGTTGTGGAGTAGCAAATATGTGCCGCGATTCGAAGATCGCGGTTTAAGATCGTCCTCAACTCATACAAGGGAGGGGCTATGCCCACACATGGATGTAAGGATACCCAGTTAAATTAAGTGTTACACATACAGGAGTTCATGTTCACTTTTGACTTAGAGGCGCAAATTTTTACCGGTCGCGCTTTGCTGAGACTGGGGATTCTGTGGTTTGACGCTTTGTGAAAGGATCGTAATAATTTTATTGTATTAGCTTGCGTGGAATACACTTCTCACAAATCTTAGAGCATTTTAACCGTGGCTCGTGGATTAGAAGACACAGCGAGTGTCCCGCGTCCATCTCAGCCCCGGAACTTTGTGAATAAACTGTGCATGCAGTTCCGGTTTTCCTCAAGGGTGTCATTTTAGCCCGCTTCTTTTCAGCATCTTTATTAGTGAATTCGTTCAGGTATGTTTAATATTGTTTGCGGACGATGTAAAATAATTTAAAGCCATTAGGAATATTGGTGTTTGTTATTTGCTGTTATAAAATTTAAATAGTATCACTGATCGACCTCTATCTCAGTGTAGTTTCAGACGCGGAAAGACTACGAGACGAGCTATATAGAGTCATATCTAATTTTGGCACCCATGCCAAGTTCGTCCGCCTGCGCAGTATGCTGCTATTTCAAGGTCGGTGACGATTTAACCCAGACCTTTGATGTCAAAAAAGGTTTTATAGCATCATATTTCAAAGAACTGTGCGGAACTCACAAGTTTCAAAAGTTTGTGCAATTACTAGCATACGCAGTTGATGTCGACATGTAATTGACAGAACTTATTTCGTTGTCACCGGTGCGTTAGCTATTATTGAAACAGAAGCTTCCAATATGGGTTTAACGAGGGCAAAATCAAGTAAATGCTGTGAACAAGAAGGGATACACAACATCGACGAATTGAACAGAATATCACAGTCCACACCTATAATTTCGAGGTAGTAAGGTACTTTGTCTACCTTGGCTCTGCTACAAAATCTGCCAACAATACCTCAACAGAAATAAAACGAAGAATCACTATTGCCAATCGCTGTTTCTTTTAGCTGAGAAAGCAATTGAAAATTGAAAAGTAAGGGTCTATCCCAATAAACTAAAGATTCTATTTAAGAGTTTGATCATCCCATTCCTACTTTACGGCGCTGAAGCATGGACTCTATCGAAAGCGAATGAAAATATCCTCAGTCGTTTCGAGAGAAAAATCCTTTGAAAAATATGCGGTCCCGTTTGTCTTGAGGGTCTCTGGAGGAAAAGATTCAACGACGAGCTATACGAGCTGTACAGCGACATCGACCTAGTCAGAAAACTAGCCTGACATTAATTTTCCGGCCCGCAGTCTTCGAATTTAACCCGGAAGGACAACTCAGTAGAGGAAGACCTCACCTAAGGCAGTGCCCACTTTTAGAAGGGGACCTCAACCGAGTTCACTGGAGAGGCTTGTTAGTTGGGGCCCAAGTTTGCCACGAACTGTAGCCCCACCTAAGTAAGTAAGTAAGTAAGTCAGAACATACGTAAGCATCAATAGATACGTCATATGAGAAGATTAGTGTGATAGTATCCGGATAAGATATTGGTGATAGTAAAACCTAGGCTGGATAGTAATTTAATAAGCTCTAGCCTAGAGTTATAAAACCAAAAGGAGAGATTTAAACTTAGCTGGGTTAAGCATTAGTAGATTTACCACTGGCCACCTATAGATTCTGGACAAATCTTTATTTGATTTAAAGGCAATCTTCTTAATCGAACTAATAGGACGCGCCAAATATAGCTGAACATCGACAACGTAAAGGTGAATTGCGGTGTTCTTGCATACTGATGACAAAACATTAATAAAGGCACCCTGAGGTTATCCTTGACTTATTATTTTAAGCTCTGAAGATTTGTCACTAATAACAACATTCTGCCATTCATTGGAGAGATAGTTTCAAACAAGCTAAACAGCACATTTGCTAAAACCAAACAAATTCTGAAGATTTAAGCATGGTTCAATTGAATGCTTTAGAAAAATCTAGTAGGGAAAGGAGTATCACAAATCCTCTATTAAAGTCTGTCCACATATCGTCTAAGATGTTAATCATAGCCGAAGTGCTGATATGATTCGTTCTGAAACCAAATTGGAAAGGACTAAGGAAGCGGTTCAAAGATTGGTGAATTATTATTTGTTTGGGAATAAGTTTTTCAAAAACCTTAGACATGCACGGTAATATGCTAATAAGCCTAAAATCTTTAGCAAGGAAATGAAGATGTTGTTATGAAGTGGTTAAAAATATCGGTCGGATGGCAAATTATTTGAGGCAAAAGGAGCCTAATGCAGCAGGTAGGTATACCGTATATAAAATAATATTGCGGCCAAATCAGACGTGTTAAATTATTTTTTACAACGCTTCAGAAGAACTGGGCATTTTGCAGCTTTCTTGGCGACATCAAATCTGTTGCCATTCCAAAGTAAGTTGTATTTGGCACACATCCCAAAATGAAAAGTTCTTTAGTGTCGAAAATACGCTTATATTCAATATGTTTAAGCAAATATAAATTAATTTTATTCTCAAGATCCTCCTCCATAATAGATTTTGATTATTCGATTTGATACAACTCCCTCTCTCTCTCTCGAATTATTATAGTGAAGACAAGGATATCAGAGGTATAGATCGTAACGTATTAGATAGTAAATTGGGTTCTAAATGCTGCCGGGCACGGACTTGTATGCAAGAAACGCAGAAATAACTCAGACTAAATAATTCATGCTCATGTGTACGTGTACGATTGCATTGTAGGCCGATGTACCTAAACCTATTAATTGCAGATTTTTCTTACTAGTTAGTCCCCTGGATCAAATAATCCAACGTGTGAGCAGATCAATGGGTTGTTTGGAAACATTACAGAATCTTCACCATACCTTCACCATCGATTAATTTTAGCGTAAGGAAATTAGATATTCTTAAATTCAGAAACAGAAATTGGGCAAGAATTCTTAAAGCTACAAAAATAGTGCACACACCTTACAGAGCCAGTTTTGTAAGCCAACCAATATTTATGCCCATCCACATACATTATTTGTATACTTTATGAAAGGCCGCACAATCTATTCTTTTGAAATTAATAAATCTTTCCATTTATTTTGTACAAAAACAACTTAAAACCAAATTCACAAATCTTTTATTTGTGTGTTGTGACAGTTTGGAAATGTCAGTTTCAACATTTTCCAGGGATGTTGTGTGTGTGTTCGGTTGACATTTAACGCCCTGACAGGTGTTTCCGTTTGAGGAATTTGAGTCGCTTCGCCTGTTGCTCCAAAGACGCATTTGCGATTCATTGGAGTGAGGAAATGAGGCACACGAAGTTGGTGGTATTATTCAAAAACCTTATCGACTGCTCAATCTTAAGAGACATCTACATCCGGCGGTACGTAAAGAAACAACAACTTCTGCTTCCTGTCCAACATAACTCCTTTATTGAACACTTTAAACGACAATTTCACCGCAAATCTAAAGTTATTTCCTTAAAGACTAGAAAAATATCCCCACCTACGCTACACTCGGGGCACTGCTGGGGCTGGACTTTAAGCTGTGATGCTTGGCAACTGCTTCCTGTGCTTTGCTTAAATTGATGTTACCCTCCTTGGCAAGACTTCGTAGCTCACTTTCTGCAGATTTGTTGACATTCTTCGTGATGACTTGTTTAATTTTTTGATTCTCGGTGAATTTATTCTTCTTTGGCTGTATTGGAGCATCTACAGAGGGGACACGGTGGTCAAATTTGGGAAAGCACTGCGTATTGATATGAAACTTACTTGATCGTCTTGTGAATGCAGGTGCGTTCTTCGCCTTTTGCTTCTTTTGCATATTAGCTGGTAGTTTTGATTTCTTGAATTTTCCCTGAGCCATTTTTGGATAAAGTTGATTAAATCTACTGAGAAGTGGAATAAAATCGAGGCAAAAGCACGTTTGTTTTGTTGTCAATCGGATGACAGCTGACAACCAAAATGTCATCACTGCCATTTGAAGTAAATATTACATTTGGGGTAACGTTGCACTATATAAATTCAAGTTACAACATTTTTCTATTTCATACTACGGTTATGGAAACTTGACAATTTGCAAAACAATGTACTCAGGAAGTTCCTTTATATCTATTCGAGCTCATCCCAGTTAGATTTTCTAGGAGTCTGCTTCATATTGAAGAGTAACCATTATATTACATTTGAAGTTTAAGGCCAAGCAATAGAGGACGCAGTATTTTTTTTATCTTTCATGGGCGGTATCTGAACATACCTGCATTTCGGGAATAAACCAAAAGGATATGAGAAAAACCATTTTGTTTTGGCTCATGGTTCATTATACAGAAGGCAACATTTAACATAAAAACTTTAATTTAACCTACGACTACGTATATATGGATCTACTAGATGAATTTTCATGAAGCAAAGAGTCACCTGCCACAATCTTTTTTTTTTTTTTTTTTTTTAAAGTAGCGTACGTCCAACGTTAAGGTACCTTTAAAATGTTTGCACAAAGCATGGCGAAGTAAAGCTAGGGAGGAAAGAAATTGAAGTAGCAATGTACGTTCGTTTTGAATTTTGAATAATAACTAAATAAATAAAATAAATGGTGCATAGGCCTTCGAAAATTCTTTTACAAAATATGGTGGTTATTTTCATCTTACTTCTGTAGTACCTAATACATAATTTTTACTAAAACTTCTTTGCACCTCTTAACGGTTTATAAAGGTGCGGCCACTTCCCAGATCCTTGGCTTCTCCCTCAGGTTAAGTTAGATTTTGCGGGCTGATGTGGTATCTGGACCCAAAGACACCTTATATCTAATCGGACTTAGGTCTGTGTAGAGCTATTTTGATGTCGAGGTGAGAGATTTGGGAGGGAATGGGATTGAATTGCTGTTTATAGTTCTGGTTTCCGCTTTCCGTCTCGCGTTGGTTTTCAAAACGGTTTGGACCCTTTGCGGACCTAAGCCATCTTGTTTCATCCGCGAATCTGAAAAGACATATAAATGAAAAAAAAAAACACATAAATCTGAGAGTTGTGGAAGCAGTAAATTCCTAAAGTTCTCTGTCCCAAATTGCTGGGACAGTGGCAAAAAAGTAGAGGTTAAATATACGTGAGCCAACGTCTTCGTAGCCTTTACAAACGCCGTCGTCGGTAAAGCGGAACTTTATTACGTGCCCCTTCAGAAGATTAAAAATTCAACAGACGTAGATAGTTCAGCTCTTCTTTTCAAGAGAATCTTAACATACTTGTTCTGGATTTGCTTAGTTCTGGCCATGATTGTCTTGAAGTTTTACATGTTGGAAGGTTTTTGCATCTTTCATTAGCTTTGAGTGCAGAGTGGAGATTCGATGATCTGTCAGTTCCCTATCTGACTGTATGCTCGTTGCCTGCCTTTCCTTCGTGGACAGGGACCCAGCAAAGCTCAACTTTATGCTCTAAGTTCACGACAGCGCTTCACAAGCTTTGATTTGACCTCGATTGCATCGATGCCCTTAATGATACCCTGGCTGTTAATGAGTATACATAGTAATATTCTCATGACCGACTCAATCTTAGAGCAATTTTCGCTGCCAATTCTTGCGTGTATATATCTATGGGCAAGAGAGTAAGTACAGTTCCTAGTCCCGCCGTTGGCGTCGTTTTCATGGAATGAGTATATGCAATGATGAAGTTGTTACTTTTTTTTGTAGATAACCACCACACTAAGCTACGCTAGATGTAGATAGCAATCGTTGCTTTATGCGTCCTTCAACATTGAGCTTCTAACTCAGTTTAGTTGGACAGTCGGAAGATTGTACCATCTATGAACGGAAGGTCAAATTGTGGAATCATTGTTTTATGTGTGAATAAGACAAGCTCTGTTTCTGCGTGTTAGTTCTCAGCCCATTCACCGACGATCTTAAGAGTATAATTTTGAATTTAAGCTTAAGTTGTGAGGAGAAACTTGCCAGTAGCCATATGAAACACATCATTTGTGTTATTCCTTTTTTTAGTTTGAAATTAACTTCCAAGCAACAGATTACACCGAAAAACTAGCGGGCTGTATAGAAATGGATCAACATGTTTTCGTTTTTAAAGACATGTGGCGATGCTAAGGAAAATTAGCATAATTATCGAGTACGAGTACTACCAGTTTCGAAACAATGCCATACAAAATTTCTGATTGATTCACCAGTTAGTTTTGCTTTGACAGCCATTTGTACCAAAAGTGTTTTGTGTTTCTTGATACAACGGAGTAATATTATATTTAGATGGAAAAACGTGAAAAAAACAATTACGAACGACAATTAACATTTTACAAGATAAGCTAAGCATGAAAAGAGAAAACTGTCGGCCCGATAAGTGTCGGAAATAACCAGTGGCCAACAAGCGGCTATCAACCTTGAAGCAATGTTTGGAGTGGTTTAAAAGAAATCCATAGGATTTCTGCATCGAATAGTTACTGTTAGTGAAATCTGTATCCATTACTTTACGACCAAGCGACAATTTAAATAATGGCAATTCATTGTCCAGGTATATCTGCTCCAAAGAAGGCAAAAACGGCGCCATTGTCTGGAAAGGTCAACGATTTTTTGGAGTTCGGAAGAAATGATCCTAATGAAAATACGAAACACGACCGCATAGCAGTACTACTGTGAATTACTTGACCGATTTGATGAGAAATAAATAGAGACAGTGCCCCATTTGCCAACGAAGAATATAAGCTTTCACCAAGACAACGCACGAGCTCACTTATCTGGGATCGCCGTTGCATCCCGTTTCCCAGCATAAAAACGTGGTTGGCGGAAAAAAAAAATAACTCAAAGGAGGCGAGACAGAAGCCAATTTTAAAGAATTTTTATTTTTTAGATTACTTAAATGACAGCAATATTAGGAAAAGTGTAAAAAGTATGTAAAAAAAAAAATTAAAAATAAAAAAATGTGTGGAAAATTTGCGCTTTCATTTGTAATATTCGTACTTATTGATCCACTCTCGTATATTCAAAAATCGGACACTTATACCAGGCGATTGCTTACCATCTTAAAGTCCATAGTTTTCAAACCTTTTTCATGCTGCAGTAGAAGTTAATTCCTGATAAATAAAAAAGTTTTAGAGCGAAAGATCCGTTTTAATCCCTTTACGTATCCAATCAAACCTTCGGTAGTCACTGAAAATCCTTGAACAAACAAACTATGAATATCCAAATTATTAGTATAGTCTCCTCAAAGTTAAAAAAAAAAAAAACTCAACAATTACTTCTATAGAAATGTTCTTTTCATTTTATTTTCCTTAAATTTATCGCCGACAAGGTGATAATATCCTTTCAGCCAACATTGTATCTTTCTACAATTAGTCGTAGTAATAAAGATGTTTTTTTTTTTTAATAATTTGTTGCCTGTCTTAAAATTCATCAATCATCACGTTCTTAACCGTTTTGGGATAGTTTATCTTTTCATGAAAACTTGATGATTTTTCGGTAGCTAATATTAGATTTTGTTTTGTTTTATTCTTTTGTATCAATTATCGTTATTTTTCGATTGTTTGTAATTTGATTTTTATTTAAAACATTTCTCCCATCACTTGGTTAATTAATTTCTCTAAACTATTGGTTTAATAAATTTACTGAAATTGATTTTGGTTCATATACATATATTTTTCTTTTGCTTTTAATTTTAGTATTTAATATTTTAATTTTTTTTTTATACTGAAACAAACAAATATCTACTATATTTAGTATTTTTTTTTTACTTAATAATTTTGTTTTAAATGTTCTTTGTTTTGTTTTTTTTTTCTATCACATGCCATTTTTGTTTGAATTGATTTTTTTTCTTTCTTATTTTTCTTTTGTTAAATAATTTCGTAGGTTATTTTGTTTTTATTTGAAAAAATAATTGTTATTTACCAAAAATTGGTAATAAATCGTTAAAATTTGTTATTCTCTATAGATGGCTGATTAATTGAATTTTGTTTTCTGAGAAAATATTTATTTTTTTCTTATAAATTTGCGTTTTTTATTTGTTTGATCTGCTGAATATTGTGATTTGAAAAATGTACGTGAATGAGATGAGAGATAAAATATGTAAGTGGGCGAATTTGAAAATAAAAAAAATGAATCAGAATATTTTGATGGTAATAAATCTAGAGAAAAAAACCAGTTAAGACAGAGTCTTCGAACAAAATGAACCATGCAACGCCTAAGCGAAGTGTTAAGAAACTTGTCGTGAATAAGCTAACGCTATATTCAAATTTATTTAAAAGATGTGATAATATGTATAGTTATTTTATTTATGAATGAACCCACTTGTTCATTTTTCCCAATTTGCCAATACCTTTAAGTGGCGTGAGAGTCCTGCCTAATGGACACCAAAATTATCTGCAATATTCCGAATGGGGGACCTTTAATTCATCATCATCCATTGCAGTTTCTGGATGATCCCATGGTTCATAATTTGTAAAATGGGAAGTTGAATATTGTACGCTCGATTCAGAACGTAGTTTGCACGTTCAAAGAATTTTTCTTATCCTTTAAATGTTTGTACACACGGTAGGGGAAAAAAAAGAGAGACACCGATGTACGTTGGTTTTGAATGTTTGCGTATTATAATGATTAGGAAATAAAGAGCTCGACAGGATATTTCATAAGCGAATTGTACGGTTTAGAGAGAATCGACTTTCTCAGTCTTCTAATACTCGTTAAAGGAGCCTTCAATAAAGGATGTGTCAAAAGAGATCGACAACGACTGGAAATTATTTGAGGTTGCCATCGCACCCACTGGAGCAGTGAATTCATTCGATTTGATTCAGGTCAATACCCTAGATTTTGAAGCCTTCGGCATTTAAGTTTGATGTGCACAATGGTGTATCGTCTATTGAGGGTTCCGAGATCAGATTATCGAAGCTTGATTATTGATAGAGTACGGGAGAAAGATTCGCTGATTCTCCCGGGAGAAATGGAGTTTATAAGCCGCTATCTTGACTGGGTGGATAATATAAACTTTACTAGGATGACTGTATTACTATATTACTCTATTATTATTTTTCTTCTATAGATTCCCCATCAGCTATTAGAATAATCTCAAACTAGGGACAATATCATCGCGCTTCCAAGACTGTGCATCATTGATTTTCGATACTGTCACGTAGTTTTATTTAAATATTTCCGTACTAATCGCATTTGTTTTACAGATTTGGTTTTATAAGTATAGTTAGCTCATGTATATTTGTTATAACGAACTTGAATGTTTGCAGCACTACGTCTACAAGGAACGCAAATACAAAAGGCACATCTATAAACATCTCGATAACACTATTAATTATATTTATGGTATTACGGCTAATAAACGTGGTCATCGGACTAAGAAGAATACTAAAGAGCACCAAAGAGCCTCAATCTCTGCTTTCAGACCAACAGACCAACAGACCAACCGACCAACATATGGTAGATCGATCTGACATTAATCACTTTTCTTATTTTGCGACTCATGTTACAATAACCGTTACTCCTGGAGCCGAATTATCTAGAAGGGCAGGCAGGTATGTAATCGCTGTTGTAATGTTTTCGTACGAACAAGAACATAGTCATACCATTTCCAGAATCCTTAGATTTATTTGTACAGAGAGAAATTGACTGGTAATGCAGCGCAGTAACATGAAATAGGTTCGGTATCTAAGTCAAGTGATAGTTCATCATTCGGTGGAGGAATTCCATTAATAAAAGTTCTCTTTAGATATAGAGATATGACTTCATCAAATCCTGGGAGATTGTATTCTGCTGATAAATCATTGAATTGATTTCAGATGAATGTATCTACAACTATGCAGTTTTGAGAATCTGGAAGAAGATATATTAAAAATACTCCCATCAGCAGTAAGAGCATCAGAAGAAGGTATCATTGTATCATATTACGCCAATAAGAACGATAGCAATCCGTCGTCACATGCTAAGCTATAAAAAAAAAAAAACGATACAAACGATACAAGACTTTGATAGCATATTAAAATTCGGAGAAGAGCTTGAGCTTGCATTGTACTATTTTCCCTATCAGATAGATCTGAGTGTCGTTCAAAAAACGATATACTTATCTGTTGTGAATCCATCGTTATTCTTCTTTTGTCACACGACTTGCATGCGAAGCCGATGGGTTACATTTTCGGAATCTACTAAAATTTGATCCGAAGTATGCAGTCTTGATGCAAGGTCAAAAGTTTAACAAACGACATCTGGTTGGTCTGGTCACACAAGATCTAGACAGTGAGCCGGTGGTAACAGCGCCTCGTCCTGGCTCGCTAATTATTAGAGGCAAAACTATGGGTTTGAGAAAAAACATGAAGAGCTATTTCCTAAGCAAAACACTTTAGGGGTCTATGTTCATAAAACCTTCTCTCTCATGGGTTCCCTATATCCAGACTTATACCATAGTATTATTTTACGGATTTCTTTATTTTTACTCATTTCATTATTATATATTGTATTCTTACAATACTCTTGGCTATACGGATGTTGACATATACTGAGAATGGAACATTATTTGGTGCCACTCATGGATAATGGCTGCATGATTAAATTTCGTTTTAATGACAGTAGACGACATTATGTTTTGAAATCATTAAATTTCACTCTGTTGGTGGTTCCCTAATTAGAAATGTTGTTAATATCGGAATTGAATAAACTTAACATAGTCTGCCGTTCCTGTTCTACAGCTGAAGAACAGGGAAGTGAGTCCGCGGGAAAAATATGAATTTCAGAAAGTACTGTCGTCAGGCAAGGAATGTATTGGACAAGAAGTAGCAGACAAGAGATTATTTATTTTGTGGATATCAGACTTGAAACCGTCTAAGATAACTAAAATATAACGTTCTGAAATGTAATATCTAATCCATTGACGAAAAGATTAGTCGATCGCAAATGCACGCATTTCAAATTCCTTACATTTATCATATGCAATTGTGGTGCTTTCGCCAGATTAGTGTAGATTTTGGTTCCACTTTTGGGTGTTGCCACGTGTTTTGAGATATTTTATGAGCTGAAGGTTAATCAGAGTTTCCATGATCTTGGAAAGAAGGGGGCTAAGTGAAATGAGTCAGTACGAAGAGGGAAAATACACCTTTCTTAGGGATGGGCTGGACAAATGCTGTTTTTAATTTACTCGGAAAGTGAAAAAGCTTACACAGTGGAAAAACAGCATAGAAGAACATCCCTTTAGGAGAAGATGACATATACCACCTGGACCAGTGGATTCGGATACGTTAAGATTTTGAAATACTCTTGTAACTACACGTGTTTTAGTTGGTTAATACTGCAAAGTACCAATATATTCTGTAAGAGGAATGTTTAAGGGGCAGAATGCTGTTTATTCGGATTTTCTTATCTTTTCGTGATCTCTTTGACATATCTCATCTCCTCTTTCACGAGATGATTTAAGAGGAATCAACCAGCGAAGTGTCAAGAACCATGACGGATAATCAAGGTAAATATATAGACACCCTCAATGGCTGGATATTTCCCTACAAGGACATTAAATGCGGAGAATAAAAACGATGCTGGTTTAGCAGAAAATGTCCAATCCAAGACTTTAATTGAGGAGATCTCACTTGAAAGGGAAACTTATTCGGTATCCGACATTAAAGCATTCTGGGGAAAACTCACTAAGATCCTGAATAGGTCCGCCGGTCAAGGTACACATGACGAGGAAATTCTTTATGCCGAGATAATATTAGGGTGGATCTCATTGCACTGTTTCAAGCTTGTGACTAGGTATTCGGTTTCAGTCATGACATCAAGGACAAATCGACTGAATAAGCACTTCTTGAACATTTATAAGCCGGTGGGTTGGTCTACTACTTTAGTGCCACTTTGTATTAAAACATTAGAACATCCTCAGGTGCTTGAGATGGAGTCCTTATTTATCGGTAAGGTCATCATAGAAAATACCAAAAAATCCTCGGCCCAGTCTATTAAAGCGTACTATTTGGAGGACGCTTGACCCATATCAGTTTATATGGATTGGCTCCATTCAAACAAATCGAACAACTGTCCATAACAATGGGACTCAAGACTGCCGAGCTCTGCACTCGGACAACAAGGAATCCTTGGTTAATGTTGTGAATATGCTTCGTGAATTCAGTAAGATTCCTGGAAAACGTAAGATTTGTGGACAGGAATATGATATTCAGAATCAAATCCCCTGGAGGTTCTGTCCTTTGTATAATCAGAACCATTTCAGCAGATTTGCTACAAAATTCAACACCAGACTCATCGCTGTGCCGTATTCCTTGCTGAAGGAACTCGCGGAGATGAAATCGCAAACATGCAGCTACTTAAGCAAACAAGCATGGAAAGTATTTCCTATCATCCACACTGCACTTTCAGAAACCCCATTCGAAAAATAATCAAACAAAAAATTAATCACTTTGAATCCATTTTTTTTCCAGCTTTAACCGAGTAAAGAGAGTTACGTATAGAGTTACAAGATAGGGTTTCTTGTCACATGGTTAGCTCTCGAACCGAAGATTATTTGTTGAAGCTGTTCCTTAAATTGAATGGTCTTCCATCAACTGTTTGGCACAAGAGGAAGTAGAAACTAAACTACAACAAGAACCGGGTAGAAATATATTATTTGGTAATCGCTTGCTGTTGAAGAATGTCGAAAATTAGTAGATATAACATCAGGACGAATGGCAGCAGTAAATGAGAATAAAGGTGACGTAACATAGAGGTAAAAACAAAATTTTGGCTTAAAGATCGACCGATTGTTTGCCTTATTTCATTTAAACTGAATTAAACTTAATATTTATCAGCAAGTCGGCACAGATTCATCAAAACAATTTTGTTTCATTTCATTCGTTTCTAATTTTTCATTTTCAAAATCGCCCCTGTTGATTGAGTTCTTTTCAAAGCCTAAGCTATTGTTTTATTTTTTTATTTTTTGGTTTATGGTTTCTGCTTCTTAGTTTATGGTATACATTTGTTTCTTAACTTTCATTTTTTGTTTTCTTTTTTGTTTTTGATATTTTGATGATGATTATTAAATATATATTGTGTATGTATGTATATGTATATGTTTTATGCAATGAATATAAATCTTTTCTATCTTTGTTTTTATTTTTATTATTTGTTGCACGGATAAATTATAGAAATACGATTTTGTATAGATATAATTCAGAGTAAAAAGTATAATGTATAAAAAAAAAAAAAACAAAAAAAAAAATTGTAATGTACTTCGATCACAAACGCATTAAGTGTTAAACGATTCTTTTATTTTAGTTTGTTCCTTTAGAAATGTAAAAAAATATTAGAAGTTATTAATTATAATATAGACGCATGTATGTACACTTACGTAGATTTATCGACATTCATTTGTTTTATTTTATTCTCACATTCAACAATTGAATAACAAAGTAAATGAGAGATGTTCTTGTTTTATTTTATTTTTTTTATTTAACTTTAGAATTAATATTTGACTAAAATGAAGCATTCAAAGTGATTGGAAGGAAGGACCACATCTTTAGAACTACTCCATACAATAATTAAATGCAGCGGATAGTCAACAACTTTTGTAACTAAATGGCTTTATTAAATGGCGTCAAATTGATTAATTAAAGGTGATTTATAAAAAAAGAAAACTTGGCATCGAAACCAGAGGAGTGATTTTAAATCAAATGTCATATATTTTGAATCGAATTGATCGCTTTCGAAAGCAGTAAAAGGCACTAAAAGTCCTACAGCCTCTGTCCCGGAAATCAAAAAAGAAAAAGAAAAATAATAATGAATGGGCGTAAGGAGATGAAAAGAAATCGGAAAACTGCGCTGCTCATCTCGAAGAGATCGTAAGGCTATTTGATGGTCAAGCGTGCATTCATAATATTAATACATCGACAAATGTTGCAGCCGCAAATTGAGAGCTGGCGTCATGTACACCAATTGTGAATCTTGGAAAAGGAATGGACTTCTAGACCAGTCTAATGGTATTACTACTTTTAAAATGCTTGAGCATGTGTTAAGTTTTTCAGAAAAATGGATAGAGAGAAAGAAAAAGATGTTTGGGTTCAGTGATTATTTCGCTCCATGGGTGGCATCCAGCATTTAATGGGGAGACTAAATTATTAGTGGAAGTTGGCTTGTTGTATTTGTATTTAAATAATCGTAGATGAAGCAGATTCTGTGTTAGTTAGAATTATCCTCGTCGACATTTTTGCGTATTAGACAAACCTTGAACCGGCAGGAGGCTTAAATAGTGAAAGAGGAAAAAAGGGCAGCAACGGCAACAATATGGTAAGCCAATAAGTTAATACCCGTCATCAAACCCATGTACAGAGAGGGCAACAGGAATTGTACCTACTATATTACATAGTTCTTGTCCGGGGACAAAGCTATAGGAAATAAGTAATATCTCTATACATTTGGGCATGGTGGTTTGCCGTTGTGTTCGAAATGTGCAAACGTAGAGGAGGTTGCAGTGTTTTACTGCAAACACTTTCGAGAGGACAGACTAAATTTACCAAAACCCATAGACCTTATAGAGAGAACGACTGGGTGAGAACTGCTCATTTATAGTCAATTCGTGTCCAGAACAAGCTTCGAAAAGCTGATACCTCGAAAGGAGCCCAAAAGTCCCGGGGAATAAATCAATCGATTGTCACGAAACTTTGATGCGTTATTGTGCTCATGCCTTCAAAGGTTTTTGACTAACCACAATCATTTTACAATGGGTGGTGCACGAGTCTTTCAAACAAATGAGGCATTTCAAATACTTTAATGGAATCAAATGCTAACAAAAAATTTAATTGAATCAAATACAAACATACTCACATTTCGTGGGTAACATAACAAGTGTTGATTGTGATTTTTCCAATTCCTATTGACGTTGGATGCATTTTATCAGAAATGCAATCGAATTTTGTTTTCGCAAACTTTCAAGCGCACATTTTTTTTATTTTCTCCAGTAAATTTGGAAACATCGTCAACAGCAACTTTCCATTAAGCGTGTGAAGAGCCGAAAAAGTTGAATTCACTGCGACATGAATTTTCAACACATTTTCTATGCAAAACGACAAGCGACTGGTCGATCTACACCTCAAGCACGAAAAAAAAGCATTACGAGCTTCAGAAACAGACGAACAATGGGAAGCAAGACTATAAAACGGATCGAGTGCGTACTGTTTTAGCCCGTTCGTCTCAAACATGATGAATATTGAAAATGGGAAAATGGGAAAATGGCAATGAATCCACACAATGTATGTATCCCATTGTTAACAAACTTCGGTGAGATCACAGCAACCGAAGACGAATTAATTCACAAAGTTTTCCCAAATATCGCGCAGAATTAGTAAAATCATCAATGACTCAGTGCACGTGCTATATTAGCAGCCACCGACGTCAATGCCATCAAGCGACAACGTATGTATAAGTTGTCAATCACCCAAGTGAATTCTTGAATCCGTTTGATTTTCCAGGCATACCACCGAACGGTACCAGGCCTTCAGTAAAAAAGATGATGAACAATATCTTCAAAGTTACGAAGATGCATTACCACGCGTCCCAATGATTCCGACAGATATGCCATTCGAATTCAAACGTTTGCAGTTTCCAATGTGACTCACCTTTGCAATAACCGTCAACAATCCCTACAAGTGTGTGACTAAATTAGAAAAATCTATGCTTCTCACATGAACAACTGAATGTGGCATGCTCACGTGTCGGAAAACCTTCTTATTTATTCATGTACGCACCAGAAGGAAAAACAAAAAAAAAGAAAAAAATATTGTGTATCCAAAAACACTTCAATAAACATCAAAATTGTTTCGTTGAAAATGATCCCAACGAAATTAAATATTGTTATAACGAGTTCCCTTTAAAAATTGATTTTTGTTGGAGGCGAAACACCGCGCGCACGGTATAATTGCTTTATAAAGTAGACATATTGTGATTATTTATGAAGCCCAATATCTTCCAAATGATTGAATCGGCTCTGCTTGCGGACCATCATCATTTTTTCGAAATTTTCAGCCACTCTTTCACATTATTGGGGCCCTATCTCGGCGATGTCGGTTTCAATTTTCGCTTTTAGAGTTCGTATTGTTTGCGGATGTTTGGCGTGGTCCTTGATTTTAACCTAGTCCCAAAGAAAGGAGTCCAACAGTGTTAAGTTGGACAATATATGTTTCCGGATACTTGGAGCGTAGTAACTCGGTTGTTTAGCAACCATCCTGTTGAAAGTAGAGGTTGTCCGTTTTCATATCCGGAAATCGCAAAAAAATTGTTAATCGAAAAGGCTTTTCTGGGCTCATTTTCAAAAAAGGTACTGCCTTATGACAACTTCGGTCAATAAACTGCACCAAAGAGTTACTCGTTCTGCATACATTGGCATCTCGGTGCTCCAGATGCCCGAATTTTGCTTATTAACGTAGCCACCAATATGGAAATCCGAAAAGTTTTTTTTTGCAAAAATCAATGTCAACATTTAGAAGTTATTGTGTTCCACAAATAGTTGCAACATGCCTACTTTAGAAAGCAATAAAAGTTTCGGTTCAATTCAATTAAAATAAACGAATCATACACCTCTTGTTGAAACACCCTTTATATATTGGGTCATATAAAAAGTCTCCGCGGTTTTTTGGTACATTTTTGAAGAAAAAAAAAAAAAAAAAAAAAAAAAAAAAAAAAAAAAAAAAAAAAAAATATTCAAAATCAATTTATTTCAATCAAGTACATATTGGCCATTATTATCTATGACCTTTTGCTATTTTCCGGGTAGTTTTATAATTCCATCGGTGTAGAAATTCTGTCATTTATCAGCGAAAAATTTGGCCAAATGATTTTCAGCGGCTCTTCGGTCGATCAATTTTTTACCATCAACAGAGTTTTGCAATTTGTTCCGGGCCATCAAAGATGTGTGTGACCTAGCATTGTCAGATGGAAGACAACTCCCTTTCTGTTGGCCAATCTGTTTGCTCTTTTTTGAAAGCTTCATTTAAATGAATTGACCGTATCGCCACGATCTAGCAGCTCATAATAGAAAATTCCCTTCCGAATACTCAACATAACCGGCCTTTGACCATGATCGCTTGCGTTTTATATTCTCGTATTTAATTCATTTTTCATCGCGCGTAATGAATCGCTTCAAAAATGGTTCCATTTGGTTACGTTTCAGCAGCGATTCACTGATAGTTATTCGGTCAATTAAATTTCTTGGTTGAAGTTTAGTGCCTTCGCTATCTCCAGACAGCTTTTGTGACGGTCTTGCTATACCAGTTGCAAAATTTTGTCAACTTCTTCAGTGACAGGCCGTGCAGTGCGGGGTGCATCTTTTACATCGAAATTTCCGGAACGGATATGAACAAACCACTCCTGGGTCCGGAGTTCACTCACAGCATTCTCACCGTAAACTGCACATATTCGGCATGTTTTTGCAGCGTTTTTCCCTTTTTTGTAGGAAAAAAGCATCACATGTGTATTTCTTGAGATATTTCACTCCTGTTCCAAGCTGTCTTCACAAAAAATGTAGCCTGACAGCGCTCCTTTCAAACATGTGTTCGTTTGACACAATCAGATTAATGTTTCCAGATACCAACACCATCTAGTGACAAAAAACCGTGGAGACTTTTTATATGATCTAATATTTTAATATACCCCATTCCATGAGACAGGATTAGCATTTAAAAAAAAAAAAAAAAAAAAAAAGTAGTGAAGATTTTATGTGAAAAATAAACATTGTTTAAATTTATTATTATTATTTTTTTTTAAGCGATAGAATACGAGTTTTTCTCTACAAAATATCTTTCTTAAAAAAAAAAAAAAAATAAATCTTGACAAGTAGTAATACAATTACAATTTGTGAAAGAAAATTAAGAAAAGAAGAAAACGAAAAGGTTAAAGAAAAAAAAAAACAAGAACATGACTTTGCTCAGCAAAATCATTTGTTTTCTCTCATTCAAAATTCTTGTATTCCTTATTTGTTTTGTTCTTTTAGCCGAATGTTTATGACGTTTTTGTATCTGTGAGCTACATATACTCATATACGAGTATGCATTTAAATTAAGAAAAAAACGTATAAATTTTTAAATGTTTCTGTGACGCTTAACAATATTAAAATTTCTTCAAAAGAAAATAATAAAATGTAATGATACAAATAATCTAATTAATTAATTTATATAAAAAAAAAAATCTGTAATAACTAACGTTTTTAGCTCATTTTGTGTAGCTCTTAAAATATATCATTCAATCTCTTCAACAACAACGTTTTCTAATGCGTAAAACGATGGTAAAAAGATTGTTATAACAATTTCCAAATCAAAATAAAGAGCAAACTCATTTTCTTCCTCGCTTTCTTGCTGCTAATAATGAACAAGAAATTAGAATTAGAATTAGAATTAGAATTATATATATGCATGGTATATGTATAAAGACTTATTTAATTCTTAAATGTGTGTAATAATGTTCTTTTGTTTTTGTTTTTGTTTAATAATAATAATAATTATAATAATAATAAAAATAGAAAGAAAAACATTTGCTCTTACATTTTTGTTTTGTTATAATTAATTAATTTAACTGTTTAACTTTCCTACAATAATTCCAGTCACAATTAAACCTATTATCACAGCGATCGCTAGTAGTATTAAAATTTTTCGACGATAACGTGCTCTATATTCGGCGGCTTTCAATAGTTCAGCAGCGCCTGCTTCCACCTCAACGCAGGTGTTATCAATACTGTTTTCGATCGTACCTACATTGAGAGGAATTTAATTATTTATATATATATATATTTTTTTTCTTAGAGTAAATGAATTGATAACAAATTACCAAGTTGTTCCCCTTGTTGTTCGACTAAACTACCTAATACTCGCATAATTGCATTGACATCCAACACATCAGCCTCTATCTCTTTAATTCTATTCTCCCGATCCACCAGTAAGTCCTGCTCAAATTGCAAACCAGCAGTAATTTGCTTTTGCCTCTGTATAAGCTCTTCACGATCTTCAGCATTCATATTTGCTGATTCGTCATCCTGTTGAGCCAGAGATTGTGCCTGTTGCGTTTGAAGTAGAACTTGCTTCATGGCGCTCGCTACAGCTTTCTGACTCGCAGAGTATTTCTCCACAATTTGTCGAAAGTCATTTGTTAACTTTTCCAATTGTAATTTTTGCTGTTTATCTGCACGACTTACTACCGCAGTTAGACGCTGTAGATCCTTGCTTGTCGTTTGAATTTGTATATTGGTCTGCGTTTGAAGGTGATGGACTTTGTCACGTGTTGCCTGGGTATCCCGTGGTGTTCCAATCACTTTAAGGGCTTTCTCCAATTGTTTCCAACTGGAATTCACCGAATTGATGTTGTAAGCGATGTTTTCGCTCAACGACATGAATTCTGTTGGACTGAAGCCAGAGAAATTCACATCCGGTATACTTGTAATGGCTGATGTGCTCGTCGATGATGTTGCTCCATAGTCTCTGTGCAGAGCTGGATTGTTTAGATTACGAGCCATTGCTGCTGCTGCTACAAAGTTACGACCTATGGAGACGTTTGGTGGGTATTTAATACGTTAGATGATGGTTGTTTACTTATTTTTGCCGATGATTTTACAATTTTATCTGAAAGTAAACTAAATTAGAGTTTTGTTAGTTCGACAATTATTTTGTGAAATATCATAATATAAATACCCAATTACATACAGTTTAAATTTCAAAGCCCAGGGGCATCGATCTATGTTGGCAAATTTATTCTGCTAAAACAACTTTTACTACAGTGCATTCTGATATATTTGTAAAACAAACTAATTCAAAATTCAATAGTTGATAGCCGTCAGAACAGATGTCGCAAGTCGTTTGTCATAGTACAGAGTCGTTTATCGTCAATAATTTCAAATTACAGCTGTGTTTGCGACGTCTACTTACTTCGTAGACAGTTCTTATATAAGTTTATATTTAACAGTTGAGCTTAGGAACAATTGTGAAATAATAATTTACATTTCAACAACAGCTGATGTAGGTTGTAGAAAACAAAAGATTTGTGGACTTGTGAATATGAGTCACTAATATTGAATTACTGTCACGAAATTAAAATTGTCTCTGCATTAATTTCATTCGAAAATCAAATATGCACTGCAGCTATTGGAACATAAAACGACTTACCCGTACTATATAAAATAAACCAGAATTATACATTCGGGAAGTGTTTCTTAGTCATCCACTGTACCAGAATTGCTTCAATGCCATACACAAAAAGCTACACATTATTTGTGTTAGTCTGATAAAGGTTTCTGTTGACAACCAACAGAAATATCAGTCATCTTTTTTCCATCTATGCTCAGCAAAGAATGTTTACAGATAAGAGAAAAAAAATTTTGAAATTACGATAAACAGAGAAACTTAATTACTGATCCTAAATGCGTCTTCGGCGTATAAGCAGTACCATTCAATCAATGATTTAGTCATTTAAGAATAAGATTGCAAGCAGCACTTAGGGAAAAATAATGAACTAGTTTTAGTTGTTAAAGACTTTTGTTTCATCATAAAAAAGATTCATTACATGATTGGTTTGGCCTATGGCCGTCTATCAGATCTGCAGAAAAATTTATGCTTATATATTGTAAGTAAAATTTAGAATAAGACATTGAATTCAATAGGAAATATGAA
Organism: Volucella inanis; assembly: GCA_907269105.1. NCBI lineage: Eukaryota > Metazoa > Arthropoda > Insecta > Diptera > Syrphidae > Volucella > Volucella inanis. Next base: position 12,542,883 of record OU026154.1, read on the forward strand.
ATACTTAAAAATACATGTACATGTAAGTAATTCAAAAATCGCCTTATAGCTTTCTGTTGCGTAGTGCGTTTGCTGCATAGTTGACAACTCCATCCGTCTTGATCACCGTTCAGGACGCTGATTGCTTCACTTACTTTTAATGCCCATAAACCTAAAAATCCCTCGCGTAATTCATTAAAAATTGTACAAATCGTATTAAAGTTTAAAGCGTCTTTTCTCTTCTTGAGGTTGCAAACATCGCAAAAAATTTAAAGGTCATGTCGATGTGGTATAAAATGCAGGCTGACATTAGTCATTCATTCATTCATGCTGCTATACTGTCTTCTATATTGTGACTTTCCGCTTCATACCTTAATTTCTGAAACATGGGTACGGCTTGATTCCTCCATTACCATGCTGAACTTCACTCTTAAGGAATGACATGAGATTAACAATGACATTCCAGCTGTCAGATGTTTGGACAAGGTCAATCTGCTTGCTGCATACTTTGCGGTCAGCTCAACACTTCCAGATTGTGTCTTGTCTTCGCGTTCTCTTGAGTGCGTCGAATTTTCAATGAGACGAATACATTTTCGCACTCGTGTAGTAGCAAGAGTACTTAAAAATCTTATATTACACAAATCCGCTGGTCCAGATGGTATATTTCCCCTTCTTCTGAAGAGGTATTCTTCCACGCTGGCAAAACCATTGTGTAAGCTTCTTCATCAATCCTGCTCTTTAGGACTGTTAACGAGCAGATGGAAAACAGCACTTGTCCAGCCCATCCCTAAAAAAGGCGAATCTTCTTTCTCTTCTTTCCTCCTATAGACCCATTGCACTTAGGTCCCGTCTTTTTAAGGTCATGGAAACGCTGATAAACCCTCAGCTTATGAAATATCTCGAAACACAAAAACTTCTCAATGACCGGCAGTACGGTTTTCGTAGCAACAGGTTCACTGGTGATTTGATGGCATGTCTCACCGAAAAATAGAACCAAAGAGTACATCAATCTATTTCTAAGCACATTAAATTCCAATATTAGCTGCATAACTAATTGGGGAACCATCAACATAGTGGAATTTAATGCTTCGAAAACACAGTCTGCTGTCGCTAAAGCGAAATTAAAATATCCAGCCAAATACTCCGTATGCGAGTCAATGACATTTTACGTTGGAACGACATATTCGATGTCACCAAAAATGCTGCGAAATGTATAGGTTTCCTTAAGCGATGTAAGATATGTTTCACTCTCTCTAACCTGACCCCAACATATAAGGCGTTAATGTGCCCAAAACTGAAGTACAATGCCCACATCTGATCAGGAGTCTCTAAGACGTCTTTGCACTTGCTAGATAGGTGATGTCAATATTACACAGTCATTCGACACCCTCGAACACTGACGTAACGTCTCCTGTCTCACCCTGATGTATCGCTGTTTTCACCAATAGTGCTCCACCGAAAATGCCAGTAGCATTCCGCCCCTTCAAACTTTTAGCCGTAACACCCGTCTTCCTGTGAATGCTCATCAGTACAGCCTCAAGCCCACCTTCGGAAGTACTCTGAAATATCGTGATTTTTTCTTAAGCCGTACATTTCGCTTATGGTATGTCCTGCCGAGCTCTTAATTTCCTAGTCACTGTAATTTGCAAGCATTTAAAACCAACGAAAATCGGTATCTTTTATTCCTGTTGTATTTCTAAATATGATATTTCGGATACAAAATCTCCTCCATCCATATCCTATAGAATTTGTAGAAGAGCGCTTCACGGGCAGTGGAGACGAACGCTGCTCGAAAGCCCAAAAACATTTACTTTTTTTGTTTTTCTGTTTGTAAAACACATCTATATTAACTAGAGTGAATATTTGGTCGTTAGTGGATCAATTCTTCTTAAATCCTCCTTGGAATTCATGCAACGCTATATTATTTGTTACCCATTGTGTAAAAAATGTTTTCGGCATGGTGACGCGCGATTATGTTACTTCTCTAACATCATACTTGAAAGAATTGTGCCGAGGCAAAATCGTTCAAAAATCTGTGCAACTACGCCGGTGATATCGAAACGCAAGCAGCGAAAATAGATTTAGCTGTAAATGAGGACAAAACCAGGTAATATATATACTATCAACAAGAGACGCCAAACATCGACGAATTGGACAGAGCATCGCAGTCAACAGCTATAACTTTGAGGTAGTAAGGGACTTGTCTACCTTGCTTCTGCTATGAATTCTGTCAACAATACCTCATTAGAAATAAAACGAACAATCACTCTTGCCAATCGCTGTTGATTTTGGCTAAGAGGGCAATTATGTAAGAAGGAGCTATACCGAAAAACAAAGGTGACTCTATATCTTGATTATTCCAGTCCTACTTTATGGCGCTGAAATATGGACTCCGTCGAAAGCGGATGAAGATATCCTCCGTAGTTTTGAGAGAAAAACCATTCAAGAAGATTCAACGACCATGTAGAGCGAATGGACACCAATGAACGTGACTTCGATAACATTAAGCGAGATTGTTATGGCTGGAAGTTGAAGAACAACTTCTAGAAGTCTTATATCATTATTTTTATGTGACCTTTTCCTGGACCATTCTTGGAAACCAGAAAGAACTGGCGAAAGTTTTTGACCGCAGGACAGAACGGGCTACTACTTACTGGTCGAAATGTAGACAGATATCTTAAGATCAAGTTAGATTAAGATTTGTGTGGATTCAAATGATAGAACTTATATCTGCCAATACAATCACTTTATTCAATACAGCTGCAATTTACAATTCAATCTCTTATATCAACGCTCTTAATAAACCTTTCGGATTCCACTTTAGAACTGACTTCATCTCTGTGGGATTCTGTACTAGCCCGCTGTCCATTCTACTTTCCATTTTGCATAAAGTTTCGGCTATCAGTTGTCAAAGTTATTCTCCAATTGGATGTGTCTTATGATCTTTAAATATAGATGGAGCTGTCCACATTTAAGGTATCACAAAGTTTTACCAAACTCTGCTTCAAGACCCTAAGCCACTCGACTCGTTTTCTTAGTAAAATTCAATTGATTTTCTTAGAGCCTACAAATTAATTTATTTAAACCAAATATGGTATGCTCCATTTTATTGATAACGGTTCTTCATTTTACGGGTAAAGTCATGAATCCATAGCTAAAAAACTTCTGTGGTTTTTGGTTGAACCAGTCTTATCTTAAAGCCAGCCTGATCCCATTAAGAGAATTCTGCAGCGACTGGAAAAAGTGATAGTTATATGGTGGTATGCCTGGAGTATAAGCTGGGTGCATCAAAACTTCCCAACCCAGATCTCGCAATTTCTGACGGCCCATCAAATAATGATATGATCGCGTTTTGTTTCAATTGCTCGGCGTAATCTCTGGAGTTGTTCACAGTAGCGTTGAGATCACCACACCGACGACCCATTCAACAATTAAGTTCTTGAATTCGCAATGTTGATTGCTTTGAGAAAAAATTTCCACAACAGAGTTTCTACCAAACGCCCTTTTGCTTCGGTCCGTAGCCTATTAAATCAGATCTTCCAAAGAAAAAAATTTAATCGGAACCTATCTCACTCCAAGTTGTTGCTATTTTTAAAGCATAAATGTGATCAGAATGCTAATCATATACATATATAAAATCTCATTTGGATGCATGATAAATGTTTAAATTTTATCATCTCATCAAATGATTTAGTTATCGTCCGTCACATATGAAACTTAATATTTGCAAGCTGCGCAGCTGGGCTGTCCACTTTTGGTGTAAACAATATTGATACAGAACACAAACGGCCCACGTTCTATAATATTTAAACAAAACAAGTCCGAAACTTATGCTCTTTGTGTTTTTAATCTGAATCCTATCACCGATTCATAGGAATCGTTATTTAAACTTGACGAACATGCGTTAAAAACAATGATAGACTATAAAGGTCCAGTCAGCATTGAAGAAATCCTCTTCTCTACCACGAAGAGCTTGACATATATAAAAAAAAAAACTTTGCCATCAGATTCGATAAACTATTTCATTATGGAGATGGAAATGAATCATTTTGTTGGCTGGAACCACCTATATATTTATTGAGTATGGGTGGATGAACGCATGCCCTTTTTTTTCTTTCATTTAACATTCACACAATTCAAGCGTATGTGTAACGTCAGCTAGATCCAGAATTTCCTGGAGTTTTTACATTTGATTGACTGAATTATTTTTCCTTTTGCGGGCTTCCTTCCTTTTATGTGCAAATACAAGCTTATGTGAATTGCCATAAAATTACAGTTTTTCTCAAATAGGCGTACCTTCAATTAGTTCCCGTCTTGATTCACCTGCTGCAATTCATAACATTTTCTTCTACCTTATCGTCATTTTTATTTTCCCTTATTCCGTACAATGTCAAAAACCTGAGACTTATTTGTTTGAGTCGAATGTACAACAGCTGTCCAAAACATGACTTTAAGTTTGAACGGCGCTTTATTTGCATAAAAGTCTACAAGCCGTGTTCGATATTGTCATCGCAATTTCTTCGATCGTTTACGACTGAACCTAAGCACATATTCAAATTTTTGAACAATGTAACGATAGCGCAGCTGCGATTATTATTGCTCATATCTTATAGCTCCTTTATCCATTTTACAAATTTTGAATCAAGGGCTGTCATATCGTAACTTTTAGTAGCACTATTATGAGCGATAAGAAGAAAAATCACTCTGTCTTGGTGTTCTCCTACTTTAACTTCGAATTATGCGATTATTCTCGCTGTAAATTTTTCTCTAGCTTTGCGTAACATTTTTATTTGTTAAGATATGAACGCCGTTCATGTAATATCCCTCGGAAACATAGAACGCTTTCTTCAGATCAGATTTACAAAGCTTTGTAGTGTCACGATGTTTTTTTTTATCGGTTTGCGTCCCCTACGTAAAGCGGTATTCATTGATATATATTTCTATTTTACGCGACATTCGCTTCACCGATTAGAAGTTGTTAAGATTTTCCGTATTTTTTTCTTCTGGATCGCTGTTACTACATAACGAAGTTCTACCCAAAGGTAAAAAACGTTTCAAAGCGACGTTTTTTTTTTCCCCGATGCCGGAAAAATGGAAAAACTAGTAAGCAGACTCTTAACCGACAGGGCCGGCCCAAATCCCATTGACAGCCTCAACAAGCCATTCAATCTAATCAGTAAAAGCCAAGATTTTCGACCAAACCAAGTAAAGACAGCAAATCCAAACCAAAGTATAGTAAGCCTGTCGGAAAGAACGATCTACCTGTCGAGAGGTAGCGGGAGACGATGCGGTGGAGAGCAAACACCAGCTAAAATAATTTTCAAGATTTTATCGATTGGATAATCCACAATTAAGGACGCCTCTAAACTAAACCAGAAGCATCAGTCTCCTTCACATCGCGTAAAAAATCTTAAATGCCATGTTGTGGGAACGACTGAAATCATTTTTTAACAATCTTACTGGGCCCTATTATGGACATTTTAGACTCAGAAGATGGTTCAAATATTCACATACGGCAGATACTAGGGGAAATCAAAGAAACTCAGATCGGAAGTCACCTCGTCTTAATTCATTTGGAGGCTACATATAACAACATGTTCGAAGATTGCGGCACTAGAAATGAGCTTTCAGTCAAACCGCTCAAAACTGAGATTTTTCTTTTTACAAAGAGGTAGCTGACTGGTCTGACTCATCTAGTGCTTATAGGCATCACCATCCATTTATCAGACGTACTGATAAATCTCCCTCCCCTTGATTTTCATATCAGGGATTCACTCTCAAAGCCATCTTCTATTCAAAAAGAAGTTATCTTTGGTACAACACGCACTGGAAATTGCATGAACTTGCATAGACATGACATAAGAGAACCCCTGTTGCTGCGAAAATGCGAAATCGACTTTCCTTGTCGACTTTCTGAGGAAGGCTCGGATCATCTGTCTTCCAAGTGAAGATATACGCAATCCTTACGGCAATGAACTACCATATATTTTGAAAAATTAGTGGAGGAGGAAATATTTGTATCTGTAGCGACAGTCAAGCTGTGCTTAAATCCTTGCTAAATCTTTTGACAACTTATAATTGAAGACAAACTAGACTCATTATTTTTTTTTTTTTACCTAAACTACTTAACTGAAATACAAGAATAATCGGAATATCGTTGCAGATTACCACGACTGGTCACCGCAACGATTAGGTTTTTAGGTACCTGGCTATCATCAAAATCGGGCATATGAGCAGCATAGATATAACGGCGGTCGTTAAGCATCCGTTACCTCTCGAATTCACTTCATTTTTACGAGAATAGGCTTTTTTTAAAAACATTTTGGCCAAACTTAATCTAACTTATAATTAGGAGGTGTAGCTACATTACCTCAGTAGCACACCAAACGACGAAAGTTTTATGACCATCTGTAAGCCACCATAATTCTGTGTTTTGCTTTTCAGCATTAATCCGATCCCTGTTTGCAATCTCGGAGATACAATATGGATGGATCAAACATGGATGAGCCGCTGGCATAATACAGGTTACCATCTCCAACATCAATACAGAGAAGTGTCTCTGGTGTGATAAAGCCGTATTGGAGCGTACTTTCGTGGTATTTTGCATTGGGAACTCCGAACATCGGGCCATTATCGCTGATCATCACCCTTTCAATATGCCTTGGAATCATCTTAATCAGGAAATTATCAATCCGGCTTGGATATTTTTTGTACCCTGACTTTAGTGACTCTCTATATAGGTCGACATAAATTCTAGAGCAATGGCTCTCGAACACCTAAATCGTTTCCATAGAGTACGGCGCTACACTGAACAACACGGGACAACTATAAGTGAAAATTAGCCTGATTTGAACCACGTAGCATTTGACCTTTAGCCTGGAGTCAAGTTGACTACTTTGAAACAGTCTTCTTATCAGAGCATACTCAACGAAGATAAACACCCATATTTTTATCAAAATATTGATAACATACTTATCGGACCAGATATCAAGACACGTTATCACAATTCTAACCGTCAATGGCTGTCTATGCTGTCCAATGAGAACAACATTTTGTCAGTTATCTCTTATATCCCTAGAAGACTACCTCAATTTAGTTCTAAATAAGATTACTCCAGTCTCGTCACGTTGCAGAACAGATTGGTTGAGAACTACTATAAATCGTCTGCATACGCTATAGCGTGATTGATCAACTAGATCAGTCGTGTTAATGTTAAAAAATATCGGAGAGATCACCTGTTGTAAGGAATTTTTTCTTGTCAAAGATTTGCTGTTATGACGACACCAGAAAGCACTATCTTTATGAGGGAAGGTACCTTACCACTGAAGCCTGTTATCATTTTTCTACGTAAGACTGAGAACTTCCAGTAAGGAATCTAAGACTAGTACGATGGACTTGTTCCTTGTTTAAATGCCATGTTTAGACAAAAAAAAAGTCTGCTACGAGGATGTTTCATGAGTACTCGGATCAGAAAATAGGCGGCGCTACTAAGCCAAACATACATTTCTTTAGACTTTTGAGTTACATGATTAAACAGTTCTCTAACTGGTGCAAGACGGTCACCTTTGCGGCGAACCCCTATAGCCTATATAGGTACCCCTATATGTTTGTTAAACAATCCTTTTGCAGTTACAGCATTCATGTTGCGTAGCACAAACTAAAGAAGGCTCGCAATTCATTTATCGTTGTATCACGTGTACGTGATGGTTGTATACTGCCTGGACATTGACTCTGGTCGAAATTGTTTCAGCGAAAGAACTTACGATAACATAACCAACCTGCATTTTTTTGAAGGAGTCAAAACTTCGGGGAAAGTTTACCAAACCACTGTTTTGGAAGACGTCGTTAAGCCGCTAAACCGAACAATGTTCGCAAGCAAGCAGCCGACAAGGCGAAAATCACTCAAGAGTGGCAAAAAAAAAAAAAAAAAATTTACCCGACTAGATATCACCAGATGATTGGCTAGCTGGTAGTCCGGACCTCAATACTTTGGATTACAAGGTGTGGTCCGTTTAGGAGGGACTGGTTTAGTTTACTCATCACCGAAATATTGAGGGCTCGCTTCACCCTTGTCCTGTCGACAACTTTTCGATGAATGGGGTCCGTAATGCGATTGATGATTGGCCAGTACATCTCAGTTCGTGTTTTAAGGCAAATGACGGCCATTTCGAATGAAGTCTTCCATAACTTGTAGCTAGGAATTCGATAAATAAAAAGTATAAATTTGTTTTGAAAAATATCAGCGCGTTTTCATTTGGCTTAAGTTTCTTTTTGTATCAGTATTTACGGCTAGACTAGGTACAATGCAATATAGGATGTTCAATTGTCGTTTTATCAAAAAGCAGTGACTATAACCTCTATTACCGTATAAATATTTTTCACGGGTGCCTTACAACCTGGTAGATGCAATATTATGTTTCATAACAAATGTGGTTGTTTCCCGCTCTATTTGTACTTGTGTTTTTAAATTACTTTTTTACTAAATAGAAAAAATGATTTTGAGTGATGGAAATTTTTATTTGGGCCTTTATAATTGTTTCTGTTAAGTGGAAAAGATGATATCCGCCAAGTGGCTGCCGCCGCCAGTGTTGATACACATTTGTACCGATATTATCGCATTTTCCATGACTTTCAGCAAGATTTCCGGTGATAACTGTTCGCATTCCTGTCGAATATTTTCCTTAAGGGCTGTGATTGTCTAAGGCTTGTTGGCATAAATTCGCGATTTCAATTAGCCCCAAAGAAAGAAGTCTTGGATGGTTAAATCGGGCGACCTTGTAGGGCCATTACAAATCGCCAAAACGGGAGAATACACGACCAGGAAATGGTTCTTTTACAATATCCATTGTGGCTCGTGCTATGTGTGCGGTTCCACCGTCTTATTGAAAAAACATGTTCACCAAGCCTAGCTCATCAAATGCCAGCAGTAAAAAGTCCTTTATCATAGCCCAGTGACCGTATTGCCGATGGCATCCTAAAAAAAAAAGTGGCCCAATCACTCCTCTCGAATGAACGCCGCACCACACAGTGGCTTTGATTGGATGTATTGGCTCGTGCCCCAGACACGAAGATTTTGCTTATTAATGTAACCGCTTAAGTGGAAATGCGTCTCGTCGCTCATGATGATTTCGACAAAATCGTCCTCTTCGTTGTTGAGATTGAGGATGGCTTTACAGTAATTCACACGTGACTGACGGTGAGGAGGCATTAACTGATGCACTGTTTGCACTTTAAACGGGAACATGTGTAAGTCTTTCACTAAAATTCGCTGTAGAGTCCGTCGGGCAATGCCCAATTGCTTTGCCCGTCGTCTGGTTAATGTTTCTTCCGGCGGCCGCAGCCGCGATATTTTTTGCCGAACGACCACTCCGGTGGCGGTCACGCCCTGCATGGCCTCCTATGGTTTCACTCTGTTCGAGTCGGAATGTTTGCCCAGTTGGTGCGACACGATTAGGAAATCGACGCCGAAATTCACGCTGTACTAACACCACCGACCGATTATTGGTCAAAAACATCAACACAATTATTCCACGCTCTTATATAGTTATAGTATGGTGCTCCATTGCTTGTCTGTTTGTATACTGCTGCTATTTAGCTCACAAATCTCAAACATAATTGACGTACGGCGCCATTTGCAAAAATTATATCGTCTTCCGTTAGGGTGGTTAATTTTGCGCCACCTTGTATTTGTACCATAGAGCCTTGCCAGCACTTCTAAAACTTTTAGTAAATTCTGTGTTTTAAACGGCAGGAAATTTTGAAAAAAATTTTTTTTTTTTTGATTTTGATTCCATATTTCGGTAGTCTATACCAATAAAAATTAGCATACAAAGATTTCAAAGGAGTATCTCAAATAGTTTTTGAGTTATAGCCTTTTAAGGAGTAGCCGCTCTGCGGTCAGATAGTTACGTTTGCTCCGGGTCCACCAGACTTATTGTTCGGGCACTGTCGTCATCGTACACCATTAAAATACGATTCCGGTTTCTATTGTTGACCTTCAGGTATACAGAAATGCATGAATAGATCTACTCTTTAGTCGTTTAACTACGTCATATGTTTTCGGAAAAAGACACATTTAGTTTTACTGTGACCGTTATACTGAGCACTTCGTAAGTTATTTTAGTAAAAATGAGTGATCAACCACTGTATTCAAACCAAAAAGGTACTCACGATATTTCCAGGCATAGATCAGTTTCAAGAAAATGAAAATTTACGGGAAATCAACGAGCAGTTTTCCGTGAAAAACTATCACAAAATAATGATAATAATTTGTAATTGATCCAGCTCATGGATACTGCATTATTCAGTTTGTTTCGTTATTTTTATGCAATTAACAATTTAGTAATGTGAAAAACTTGTAAAAAAATGTGACTTTTAATCAAGTAAACTCGCGAGATTTAGAATTCAAATTGCTGTCATGTGTGAATGCGGTGTTTCATACATCAATTCCGGGCCTATGGTTGAAAATACATTTGAAATAAATAGACGTTAAGTGGCTATGATGCGTCTTTCGGATATCGGAGTAAACGAAATTAGTCTTTTTTGCGGTTTGATGGATTTAGATTTAGTAAGTTAATTTTATCATCATACTTTCTCTGGATGTTTCACGAATTTATGAATAGCAGCAGAATCAGTTTATAAATTTAGTATGGAAAGAGTTGTTGAGGAAGAGATGATGCAGACATTTGGGAGATGGCTCGTGGAAAAAACGTGGCCATACTTCATGTTTTAGTATAGTAAATCTTAAGGATCGGCTTTAAAAATGGAAGCCGACAATGTAAAAGACATGTTTGGTTGCGCTCGATTAGTAAATATGGGGTGAAATATTCGCGGTATATTGGTGGTGGTGATGGCGATCCACATATAAAGGATTATTAGATTTGAATCCATATGATATTCCTGTATAAAAACTATGCCGTAATTTGAGCCGATAAGAGCTTAGGAGAAATAAAGTAAAACAATCAACTTAATAAATAAACTTCAAATGTATTACGGCCTAGCGATCATGAAACATCAAGATAATGTGAATGAAATGTATAAAGTAATCTGGGATACATTTCATCATTTGAGTTCGACTGATAAGAATACAAACCATGGAAACGCACGCAGAGAGTTAGTGCGCTTATCGTCGCGCGGAAGCTGAAGGAATGAACTTGATCCAAATGTTTAAAAAGCTCTGAAGCTAATATACGAAGACTTGTCTCAAATAATAACGAAAGCTACCATGGTTTACTGTGGTACTTTGCTCCGAAACAACTCCACAGTGGTCTCAAAACTATTGAAATAACAAATTGCTTTGCTTCTTCAATATTCAATGTCATTTATAGGTACATCTATTTTAAAAATATTTAATGTGAAGGGAGTGTTAGTTGGACCTGCAGCAAGAGATTAATTTTCTAGTAAAGATGAAACAAGACTATAAGTAGCGGAGCATACCCAACAGGCTGCCTCGAAAGAGGGTCGATCATCTCGAAGAAGAGCTTTAACAGCCCAGCAAGCGCTTTTTGAAGAAGAGGAAAGTGAATTATGGTATATGGGTCTGGAATAGCAGATTTTGTGTATGTTTCTCTATACAATGACCCTCCAGTTTTTTCGATTGTATGAAAAAGGTAATTTTCGGGCAAAATTAGACGTTTTTTTTTTTTCAAAACTACCATTTGGTTAAATTTTTTTTTTTTCACAATCGTGGGTCATAGGCAATACCTTCTAGTTTAATTTTTTTTTTTAATTTCAGCCACGGTCAAAACCACAATCACTGCAGCAGTGGAGGACCTTTTTTTGTGACTTGGAAGATAGCGAATTTAATGTATATTCATTATGTATGTATAAATATATCGTCCAAATTGATTCGGAGTCGAATGATGCAATTTCATGAAAGTCTTGGGTAATTTGATTTAATTTGTTTTCAGATATATCATCTCCAACGTTAAGTCCATTTTTGTCATCGTCTTCGAGCAGTAAGTGCTCAATAGATATTAATACCCTGGGTAGGGTTCTAGCGTTAATTAAAAGAGTCTTCGATTTCTACCTTCGCGCTAGGTAGTTCCAACAAATAGAAGAGAACCTCGATCAGCTTGGAGTGCGCAATTTGAAACAGTTGGAAAAAGACTGTGCTAACTGGTCGTGGTGTAGTTGTATATGCATAGACTCCTCAAGCAGAGGGTCGCGGGTTCGAATCCCGTGCGAGGCAATTCTGTGAAAAAGTCTTTTCATGGAATTTGTATGTAGTTATATGAAAATCCCGTCGGCGTCAACTCTGACATGAAGGGCATAACACTGATGTGGCATAACAGATTTCTCTAAAATAACATGACCTCTATGCAATGTTTCTGCCCCATATTGTGTTGCTGTTGAACTCAATTGGGAAAAAAAACAAACAAACAAGATTTCATTCAAGATATAAAAGCTGCAAAAAGTTCTATTTGATTTTCGCAAACAAACTTTGATTGTAATCATAATGAATGCGTGACTCTAATACATACCAAACAAACACCCAACCACTCTCAAGGTTACAAATCTGAATCTCTCACCACCCAAACAACTTAAGCATACAATTTAATTTCTACACCATCTACAGCTATAGAAATAGGTGCTGTCTACAACAATATGAAGTATATACATATGTGCATACCTATAGAAGTTTATGGACTTTTACGTACGAGTATTTTCGTGTTTTTGTTTACTATCAATTTACACATCTTATGACACCTTATTCCGTTGCGAGACAGCTCTAATAAATCGAATCGAGTCATCGACTGACTTTTGGTGCTTAATTGACTCTGACTTTTGACCCGAGTAAGCGATTTACATTTTCTGATTACAAAATCAAATCTTTCTCCGGCATGAATCGTTGTGTTGCTTATCAATCTAAAAAAAACTAAAGCTCTTACAGTATTGACCCCTCCCCAATTGGTCGTTCTATGGTTGGATTACTCATCGATTTAATTATTCTTTTCTAATGCAACAGTCAGTCCTATTCTCTGTGTGTTTGTCCAGCAGAGGCAGCTTAGATAATAAAACAAAGAAAATAAAAATATTTATATGAGTAATGTGTAAGACATAACATACATATGTATAATAATATTCCATTTTATGTTTTTTCGTGTGTAAAAAAAAAAAAAAATACCTCTGCTCCCATTACTCCCAATAATGCTTTCGATTGTTTTGTTTTTATTCCGCCCATCGGTACTGTGTACACAGGCCACAAAGCAAAACAAAAAGCCAAGACGACGCAAGCTAAACAAACAAAATAATGTATTAACAAAAAATAAAAGAAAACAAAGTAAATTAATTGCTTAGGCAATATAACAACTGGATGGACGGACGACCGCACGAACTACCGCACTATTCGTGCACACAGTCACATCAGAGTTCTTTCCATATGACTGTGTACGGGCACACACCGTTGCCGTTACAAAACAGAAAGTTTCAATCAAAACAACAAATGAATCATCCTCATCATCGAATCGAGTGAAGTTCTAGTCACACTAGGAGATGTGGGGACGATATCGTCCCACTCGAATGCATCCGTATGATCATAGCTTGTTATCTCAAAGATGCAGTCAGCTACTAAAAATGTGGATTTTATTAATTAAGGTAAAATTGCAAATGCTCTGCCATCGTTTCATGACCAAGGTTTTCTTCTTCCTCGACCAAGGCACGGCCAACGAAAAAAAATAAATGAAAAAAAAAACCACGCTCGGGCCGACAGAATTAGAATTGAAATTTGTTTCGGTTGTTGTTTTGTAGATTTTTTTTATTTTTTTTTATTTTTTGGTGCTTTGCCTCTGCGTTTGCAGATTTCGACAAAATATTCCACTCAAGTCAAGCTGATAGTGGAAAAATTTCCGAACGAAATTTGAATGTTTTCTTTTGGCAATGAATTTAGTCTTATCGCTTTCGGAATGCTTTAGTTTTTTTTTTTCTATTTCTACGAAAAGACCAACAGCTTAGAAGTATATGCCAGCAGCGTTCACGGTGAGATGTTGTGCTACAGTGGATCAGTTTGAAATGCTTGCTTACGAAATTCGCAGTTGAAATTGATTTCAAGAAACTAACAGCCGTCTGGTGGTTTAGAAAAAAAAAAAAAAAACGAATTTGCAACTGGGTTTAATTAGACAACACAAGATTTTCAATTAGCACTCATCGGAGGAATATGTTAAGATTTTGAGAACCCTGTCGAAGATTTTCTTTTGAGACCATACAAGTCTTGTTGACTTCATGACATTTACTTTCATATTTACTGTTAATAGTACAATAACCCACGAGGTCTATAAGTATGATACGTGTTTCTTGTCGAAAAAGATTACGAAATTCATTGAGCAGGCAATTCACTAAAAAAAAAGAAAAACTACTGATAAGTTGGCACGTATTAGTGATTAGTGACGAAGTGTCTGCTTTATAGTACTTCTAAGGTGATGCTATCACTTGCGGCGAAATGTGAACTTAGCAACACGCAAGTTTACACAGTATTGTGTTTGCTTGAAAATTACGAGGGCTGTTTGAAGAGTACTCGGATTGAAAGAAAGGTGGCGCTACTGAGACAAAATGAGTGTACCATTTCGTAAAACCTATTTTAGCCCGCCTGTCAAAATTAAATTTGGTGCCAATTCAACGTTTAGTTTTATTTTGACACCGATTTCAAAACATCGATCTTAGTGCTTTTTGTGACTATGAAAAAAGAGCAGTATCGATCCGTGATCCGATTCGTGTTTTTGAATGGCAAAACCTGCGAGGAAATCAAGCCCATTCTCAATGGTGTGTATGGGACCCATTCACCTTTCCGTACAACCATTTATCATTGGTTCGCAGAATTTCGCCATAGCCACACGTCGGTTTTTGATAACCCGCGACCAGATGGCACAAAAAAACCGTTACCACCATGATATCGTATTAGCGGACCGCCGAGTGAAAATTCGAGATAGCAGGTATCTCAACTGAGCGCGTTAGCCGTATCTTGCACGAGAAAGTTCTCCGCACGATGGGTGCCGCGTTAGCTCACACTGAAGAACAAGCTCAATCGTGAAACAATTTCAAAGACATGCCTGGCCCTGTTTAACCGAAATCCGAAGAGTTTTTGCGTCGTTTCGGCGAAGACCGTGTCTTCAGGCGAAAAAGTGATGACCACCTTTCTTGCGATGCGCGAGGTCTGATCAACGTTGACTATTTGAAGAAGGGAAAAACAATCACAGGAGCATACTACTTCGATTTATTGGGCCATTTCAACGCCGATTAAGAAAAAACGACCACATTTGGCGAAGAAAAAAGTGCCCTTACTACGATAACGCACCGGCTTACACCTCTATAGACGCTATAGTCAAATTGGTGGCCCATCCTCTGAATTCTCCAAGTTTTACACCCTCCGACTTCTTTTTGTTCCCAAACCTTAAAAAATTTTACTAAAATTCTTGGGCTTATATTTTATTCTAAATTTACTTTTAAAAATCATTGTACTTACATTAGAAAAAGCCTCACTGCCAGGGTTAACTTATTTTAACATTGGGTAACTAGATGGTGTTGGTGTCCATTTATCTGTAAACACTAATCTGTTTTTGTCAAACGAACATGTGTTTGAAAAGGAACATGTCAGGCTACATTTTTTGTGAAGACAGCTGTGTAATTCGTTGCTCATGTTAAAAGTTATACTGCTTTGAATATGAGTGAAATATTTGAAGAAATACGCTATAGGATGCTTTTTTACTATAAAAAAGGAAAAACGCTACAAAAAACATGCCGAAAAATTGGTGCAGTTTACGGTGAGAATGCAGTGAGTGAACGCAGGGCCCAGAAGTGGTTTGTTCTATTCTGTTCCTTTCACTAGTCGGCCTGTTACTGAAAAAGTTGATGCAATTTTGCAACTGATGGAGTAAGACCGGCACAGAAGCTGTCTGGAGATAGCGGAGGCACTAAACATCAAACGAATGACAGTTTGGAATCATCTAAAACGAGCAGGCTACTCGATGTTTGGGTGCCACCTGAATTAACGCAAAGAAATTTAATTTAGTGAAATTTAGTGAAACGCTGCTGAAACGTAACGAAATGGAAACATTTTCGAAGCGATTCATTACGAGCGATGAAAAATGGATTAAAGAGAATATCCAACGCAATCGATCATGGTCAAAGGCCGGTGACCGATCACAAACGACTTCAAAGTCTGGATTGACGGCAAACAATGTTATGTTGAGTGTTAGGTGGGATTGGAAGGGAATTGTCTATTATGAGCTGCTAGAACGTGGCGAAACAGTCAATTCGTTTGAATGAAGCTTTCAAGAAAGAGCGATAAGATTGGCCAATAGAAAGTAAGTTGTCTTCCATCATGACAATGCTGGCCACACACATCTTTGACGACCCGAACAAATGTCAAGAAAGCTCTGTACCGGAAAAGAACACAGAGACTACAATCAACTTTATGCATCGCACTTAGGTCCGCACAAGATTTAAATATTCCCGTCTCTACTCAAAATCAAAGAAGTCACAGTCCCTCCTTTTACTGACGTGTCAAAGACAGATTGCCACTCATCATTTGCAGTTGTCGAAGAAAATGGCTTGATTCTCTCCAAAAGTCTATCACGGAATTTTTCATCCATTTTTGCCGCAGAAGCATTTGCTATATTTAAATAAAATATTCCAACAAAAAAAAAAAAAAAAAAAAAAAAAAAAAAAAAAAAAAAAAAAAGAGAGTTATATTCTCTGTCAGTTTATCTAAAATTTCTGCTCTGAAAACATCTCAAACTCCATTGGGATTATCGAAAAGGAGAAAGGAAAAAGAACCTTAAAATGTTCTACAAATACAATAAAAAAGACTTTGAAAACAGTCTCCTCGCTACTGGAAATTTTAAAGAAAAAAACGTTTGGACGAATTACAATTACACATACAAACATTTTAATTCCAACGGCGATAAATAAATCTACCGCAGTAATATCTCTCTAAAAAAGAACTAAAGATATACTTACATCAGACTTAGACTTTGCCACTCCATACATAACGCACAAATATTTACTCAACAAGGAATCACTTGCCTTAGTCATCTTTGCAAAGAAAACCCTATTCTCAGCTTTCCTCCCAAAAAGTTTTTTCAACGTGTAAAAGGATTACACACCAATTCTACTCCGGAATAAAAAAAATCGTTTTAAATACACCACACTGGCCTAGAAACAGCCCCGATTTGAACCCGATTGGAAATATCTGGGCACTTTTAAAGGTCAAAATAGCGAGGAGCTCAGAGAGCATAGAAAGTTTATGCCACACAAATTGTATGTTCGATCTCGCCAAAAATTCTGGGACATTTTAAGATTTCCTTAAAGGTCCCAAGAAATTAATAAAATTAAAACTGCGGTTCAGTTCTTATATCACAAAAAAACTTTGAGGATTCAAAAACGCTTAGCCTTAAAACATATCGCAGATCGAAATGTGTCAATCAATCGAGTTTGATGCAGCCAAACATCAGCAACTTAGGTAACCTGATACGGTACCGTTGAGGTAAAAATCTCAAAATGTAGAAAATCCACCTCACTCTTTTCAAGCTCTGCTTATTTTCTTGCGAGCTCATTTCCTCCTATACCGCAGTGTCCCGGTACACAACAGAGTTCTACTCGGTTCAATACCTTGGACATTGAATCTACGACATATTATAGAAGATTTCTTATAGAAGACATCTTAGTGTGGCCTCAGAAGTGAATATGGCAGATGAGAAGCCGTGTTCGCCCTTGACTTGATTGTCCAATGAAGAATAAATGTTAATAAAGAAGTTTTCACTTTATGTGGATTATCTTAAAAATCTTTGACAAAGTGCAAAACATAAAAATGGCCGAATCCACAAAAGCAAATTAAAAGCCGAATAACAAAAAACCTATTCCAAAATCAGGAGGTACTACAAAGAGAACTTCAAGAGCTGTATAACAAAACTTTAAAGAAACATGGATACCTATGATAGCATAATCAAGATAATCGGCATGCAAATAGATAATACTATCATAGATGCATGGATGATACAGTTGCTATGGGTAACGACATTGTTGATAAGTCGCAAATATATGTATATTTACATAAATGCTGCGAAAAAATGTCCATGCTGTTTATTACAAAGAACCTAATGAGGTTAAAATATGAGACGTCATATTTAGAAAAGTAAACAACATGTCTAGGGATGTCTAGTCTAGCAAAACAATGGTGAACACTCTTTGAGATCTTTTCTGTCAAAAACTAGTTTAGACAAGATGATGCGATGTCATGTGACTCCTTTTCTACGAATCTTTCAACCCAATATTAGAGGCACAATTTACAATTTTCACATTTTATTTTCCGTGCTTGGATACACAAAAAACATTGACATCATTAATAGAACGCAGCGATCTTGTATATGTATTGAAACAGATATATTGTTCCAATCAACAAGGTTGCAATTAGTAATATACTGCGACGTATCAGGCTGGGTGTATTCCCGAAAGACATCTATCCCAATTCCCTTAGTGTTAAGCAAATGGCTCTAATACAGAATAGAGTTGTCAATGTTTCGATTGACCCTCGGTACGAAGAGGTGAAGCCATCTTTAGACAGCTCTACAATCAGGGCTGGTTGGGTCGTGTTTGTTTGCTTCAATGACTGAGAAATGAATTCCCGAAAATAAAGGGGATATATACTGTTTAAATGTGATGTTGGTGGAAGAGGATTCATTTCCGAAACACACATCATAAATGGATTCTTTTCGTTAAGTATCGGTCTATTTAAGAAGAAAATTTTCGCGTCTTTGGATGTACAGAACTCAGGTCTAAGCATCAGAACCTGAAGAGTTCTGCAAAGAGTGGAAGACAAAGATCTAATTCGCATGGCATTTGCTGTTAATGGTAATGTAATGAAACGGCTAAAGACCTAAAAGGTAATGTCGGGTACCGGTTCGGTAAGCTGAGGCTTATTATAAAGAGCTCCGACAAAACTCCAGCTACCTCCCTCACAACCAGCATTAGTAGTCTGTCAAAGAGTCTACAAATCAACACCGTTAATACGGCTGCAGCTGGGGATGATAGAGAATTTGTCGATCAACACAAGAACCAACTGCTGCGTATAGACCCAAAAGTAAAAGTCCTGCACCTCTATCAAGTAGTCAAGTGGCAGAAAACGCAACTCGTACTATGAGAAAGAGACCAAAGGGACAGTCACATACGACGAAGAGGCAATAATATATCGAGACCCATGGGGAACCCCGCGTACATCTATGCAAACTTTAATGGCTACACTGAAGATACTGCACCGTGCTAAATGTGCCCCGAACACCTTTAACCAACGATGCACAAGAAAGAACAGTTATTTTCAAATTATATTTTTAGCAAAAACATACTCTTATCAAGGATTGGCATGTGTCAGATGAGGCATCCTTATCGGAAATATCGGAAAGAGCCAAACTAGATACATGAAGAAATTCACGAACTGGAGTACTTTTCAAAAAAATTTTCCTAACAAAGCTGACGTACGAGGGCTGTTTAATGAGTATCCGGATTGGAAGATAGGTGGCGCTACCCCATTTAGCCCCGACGCCTAGTTTTGCTTTGATACAAATTCCAAAACATCGTGCTTATAGTTTTTTGCGACCATGGAAAAAAAGGCAGTATCGCTCCGTGATCCGAATCTTGTTTTTAAGTGGCAAAACTTTCGAGGAAATCAAGCCCATTCTCGATGGTGTGTATGGGACCCATTCACCTTCCCATACAACCGTTTACCAAAACCGCGCCTAGGTGAACCAAAAACGGTTAACACAGAGGGATTCGCGAGTTGGCTGAGATAGCAGGCATTTCAACTGAACGCCTTAGCCATATCCTACACGAAATTTTGGACATGCGAAACCGGTCCGCACGATGGGTACTGGGTTTGCTCAGACCGGAGAGCAAGCGCAATCGTAAGACCACTTCAAAGACGTGCTTTGGGCCACGTTTAATCGAAATCCGGAAGAGTTTCTGCGTCGTTTCGTGACTCGATGACATTAGAGACCAAAGAACAGTCCAAACAATGGGTTTGGAGAAGGGAAAAACAATCAAAGGAGCATACTACGTCGATTTATTGGGAAAATTCAACGCTGATTTTAAGGGCTTTTCCACAACGATAACAAATCGGCCCACACCTCCGCAGTCGCCATAGCCAAATTGTTTGAATTGCTCCCCCATCCGTATTCTCCGGATTTAGCTTTTTGTGACTTCTTTTTGTTCCCAAACTTTCACAGATCGGCGCCGGAAAGAAGTATGGGTCGAACGCGGAAGTCATCATCGTCGCGGAGGAGTATTTTGCTGGCCAACAAAAGTCATGCTATATAGAGGAATGTATCGAGTTGTCATTTCTAATCTGGGTATTTATCAAACAGCCTTCGTATGCTTTTATACTTTTTATTTTCTTTATTTTCACCATTTGCATTAATTTTAAAATTGTAATTTGTTATTGTAAAGTTATTTTTACTAATTAATTTACCCCACTTCGAGGGGCTTAGCTCTCACAGAGCGTAATCTCTTGGTTTACCGAGGATAGGTGAATCCCATCTGAGATAAACTGAGAAACTCTACTACTACTAGATGAAGCTTTGGAAAAGAAAGCAAAGGGACCAGTCTTCTATTGGCTCCTTGCAAAGAACAAGACGATTAATTCTGCAATCTAGTGTTAGCAGCTAGAGAAATTAAGTGATGCCATCGCACAGAAACGTCCCGAGCAAAAATTGTTGCTGCCTAGTTGGGATGTGTTGTCACATCCACCGTGTATCTTGCGCCATCAAATTTCCACTTACTTCGCTCCTTGCAAAACTTATTAAATGATCCCTACAGATGGCAGAAGGTCATCGAATATAACGACTAATACGTCATTGACTAATGTCCATTACGTATATTAAATAAATGCACCTGAAAATTAAATGAGAAAACACGATATATTCGGGCAACGAACACGTTTGGCTATAAATAAAGCCATGACCACCTATGAGAATAGAACTGGCGCTAAATTTGTCTAGGGTCAATACAATGTTACACATCACAGCAACAATTTAAAATTCTGGCAACTGTAATTAATCGAACATTGTCGGAATAGTTTGTGCAGACATCGAAGGGATATGCAACACTTGTATGTTCCTAGAATTATTTTATTTATCAAACTTGAAGGGGTCACAGAACAGAAAGATAGTCAGATAGTTGAAAACTTGAAATTTGAAAGGGGTAAGACTGCACTTTCGACTAATTTAATGTGGAACATCGCATTCGAACTAAAGTTCAAAGAAATTAATTGAGAATTTTCAGATAAATCTGACCGTCCCAAGACACTCTAGAGTTCAAACAACTGAATCACTAGCAAACAATCCCACGAGAGAGAAAAACCCCGTCAGAAACTAGTGCAAATTCCATCTCCATCAACACACAATTGACTCACTGTATCTTCAACATGCGACAATCTGTATTGTGGGGCTTCATAGCATACAAAGAGAGTACTACTCGTACACCATTAATTTGAGGGCGCAGGCTAAACGAGGGGTGCGGCGACAAGCACAAGCAGGTTGGCAACAATACATTTTTCGTGCATCAGCCCTGTGCACACCGAGTACTAGCGCTGTGTTGCTACTGCTGCTGTTGTTTCCATGTGCATTTTCGAGAAAAAAAAAAATAAAAAAAAAAAACACACACCTCAATTCAAAATGCAATTGACTTGTAACAACGCAGTCTCGGTTTCGGTCGCAGGCAGAGAAGGGCTAGAGAAAAAATTGAAAAAAATTGAAAAAAATTGAAAAAAATTGAAAAAATAAAAAATCGAAACAATTTCTGTTCCTGGATTTGTTCCTCTCTCCCGCACAAAAGACGTCAACGAAACTATCTACTCCCACAAAAATTGGGTTCTTTCTTCTTTGTTTGATTTTTGAGAGCTAAAAAACACTTACTTTTTCGGATTACGGACTGCAGGCCTCGGATTCTGGATTTTCTTTTAGGTTTTCCCGATCTGCTGGCGAGTTTTCTTACTACCGATTTTAGTTTTCCTCTTTTCGATTTCCAATTCCTTTTTCACGGACACTGGCACACGGGCACACTTTCGAACGGAGGATGGACAGAAATGCGAACCAAAAAAAACAAAAAAACACGAAAAATGTTTGACAATCTGACTTTTTCTCTTTGTTTTTCTTTTTTCACAATTTTCTTCTTAATTACGAGACCAAAGTCTTTTTCTGAGAATTGGACAAGAAGTGGTCGTGATGGTGGTCGAGAACGTCTTCGTTGTCGTTGTGGTTGTCAGCGTGTCGCTGCGGTTAATTACGTACATATATTTCCCGACACGAATTTGGTTTGGCTTTTTCGATTTTACTTTCACCGAACTAGAACTGAGTTTTGAAAATTGCTTTACTTTGGCAAACACAAAAACAAAAATGGTTGAGGAGTTCAGAAAACGTCGTCGCCTTTGTGTGAAAACGAACAAAAAAAAATTACACCTTTCTTCGGTGGTGACAGACAGTGGACGTGAAGTTTATGAAGTTTTGTGTCGCGCGAGTAGCAAAAACAAATGTCAAAAACGAAAGATTCTAGCTTTTTCGAAGATACCAATTTAGAGGGGGAGTGAGCTTTTTTTTTTGAGTTTTCTTCGGCTGATGATTTTAATTAAACGGAAAACAGTTAATTGTTTGGGGATGCACTTACCGTAAAATAAGAAGACTGCGGACTGATGAATGAAGGAATTGGAAAAAAAGTAAAAATCTTCGACGGCGGCTGTACGTGATGATAAAATGGGAGAACACAAAATAAGCTGCCTATACACCGGTGATTGAACGGACGAGTGAGCTTTCGTATGGATCCAGCTGGTCGAAAATCGAACGACGAGAGAACAGCTGAGAGTTCAACAATCAGCTGGATGGTGGTGTTGTTGATTCTTTCTGGTTGGTTTATCGAAAGCAGTGAGAGAGGGAAAAAAGAAAAGAATGAAATGTCATTTTTATGTTCGAATTTGAATCAGCTGGTTTTTCAAGAGTTTCTTGATGTGAAGGAAGCGAAGAAGTTATAAGAACCGTAAGGGTGTGTGATTGACGACTGATTTTTCGAGTTCGATTTTAATTAAGTGAATTTGAATTTTAATGAAAAAAAAAACAACGTGTTGTACTTCTTATTCTTTTATTCACCATTAAAATAAAAGGTGTCCCAAAGAAAGCTTTTTTTTTTGATGTAGTGTTGTTGTTCTGTTGCCTATAATTTTTTAGCCGCGCTGTTGTCGCTACTTACGTTGTGTTAGGTTACAGTGGCTGTGAACCTCCTACTCTTTAAACCAATTTGAGCTTCCGACGAAGTGTAGGATACTGTTTACCGTCTTTATTATTTAGATCAATTAGGGCGTTGTAGAAGGAAGCTCGCAGGTGGAGTTTTCTTCTTTGGGAGAGAGCTAGACATGTACAGAGCAGGTGGAGAATGTAGTTATCAATTATTTTTAAACGGAAGCTCCAGAAGGCTCATTCTGTATTACCTGGAAAAGAAGACAAGACCAGTTTTGTGGGGGCTTACTCCCAATCCACAACGATCCGCGTTAGGGATCAATCTCTTAAAATGTTACTCTAAGGGCTCTTCAATGGTATCTGAGAAGGCTATATCAACGTCATAGGCATATACAACCATCCTGCTGCAACCCGCTTCCAAGTACAATATATCCGCAGTTTATTGACCACTAAGTTCCAGAGCAGAGGTCGCCGCCTTACGGCGTACATCCGTTAAGACATGTTTTAGCAGAAGCCCCACTAAACTTGAAAATGTTAATCCTGCTACTTAGCATAAAACTGATCAATATAATATAGTTAATAGTGCAGTTGTGATTGCAAATGTGTTGACGTTATTAAAGACACCTTCTGTGTCGCAAAACCTGCATCGCTGTTATGGTATCATGTTTAGAGGTATTGCGTCTTAGGTGGCATCGGTTGGCCATAAAAGATGTTCTTCTTTTTGGAGTCTCGATTCTTCAATTTAAAGAAAAAATATTATACTTTACTTTTCTACAGACTTACTGTTCGTAATGCCTAAAACGGCAGTGCTTTCAAGGGATTTCATTGGTTAGTACCAGCAGAGATATAAAGGTTGTATGTTTAATATAACTAAAACTAAACTATATATAAAACTACAGCGCTGTTCTCATATTTTATTTATAGAGAATGGAGTTTAACAATGTGGGTTTTATATTTTAAAAACAATATCGTCTAAATGCTCCATTCCTCTCAATACACATTTGCAATCGGACTCTTAAATTTGTGAACACACGTGAGTAAAGCGTTGCTTCAATCGCAGAAACTTCATGTGCGCCCTGAATTGTTCGGGAATTTTTGTTGTAAGCACTCGACTTAAGGCCCGGTGACCGAGGTGCTCAAGATATGTTTCCCTTCTTGATGATTATTTTTTTTGGAAAAATTACCCTCAGCTACTCCATTAAAAACTCTAACTGTGTGTAAAGTGGCCCCGTCTTGCTGAAATTGTGTTCCGTTGTTGAACGGGGTAACGGCTTTAGTTGCGGTACTAAAAACTCGTCGATCATTCGGCAATGTACATCAACAATGACTCTATTTCCCTCGGGCGGAAATTTCACGCCACATTGTCATTTTTGGACAATATAAACGTTTTCGATGATGTTACCTAGGGTTGTCAGGCACTGGTTGCTCATGTTCTTTTTGTTAACAATGTTTCCAAGCATTCACGCTGTTCGAAAACGTTCCAGCGTCGTTTTCGCTAAGATTTCTCGTATAGAATAGTCATTCTCGTTGAGAGACTGTATGATTTGCATTTTGCAAATACAAATAAAAGTTTAGTTTAATTTTCAAAATAATGTGTGCAGTTGATTATTTTTATTCCAGTACAGGCTCCAATCGTCTTTATCGATTTATGCGGATTTCGCGTCGAACTTGAGCAACATGTTCTGGTGTCGCTGCTGACTTGATGGTCCCGGGGGATTTTCGTTTACTATGGTCCCTTCTTGTCTAAACTTTTGAACCCACGACCAAATAAGTTGCCTGCTCTACCCATCACTTACTCGTCGAATATTGAAGTGAGTACAAAACGTGTAATGCGGACGAACCAACGAATTAATATTGCTCAACCGTGAACGCGCGGTACGTTCCTGACCAGTGCCGATTGATTTTAATACTTAATCTCCTACCTGTACATGCATGTATTCAAAGTCCTTGGAGCTGGTGATTAGAACTTCTTCTGTTCTTCTACTATTGTCATCAGTCTTTTGTAAATGATCTTTTCTACAATTTTCGCAATAATATCCAAATGTTGCGATATGAGGAGGGAACTCCTGGAGGTTTATTTCCTTTAGGGAGAAGCAATAATCGGTTAACAAAGGTTATGTGTATGATAGACCTATTGCCCGTTTTTCTGAAAGAATTGTTCGTGCCTTCGTTCGTCTTCTTGCATCCGTCGTCCCGCTACCCCATTACTACTGGGTTTTTTCCTCTTACAACCATTACAAGATCATCCAGCAACTTTTGATATAATTTCCGTGGTTCGACTCGAGCTGTAAAGAGGCTGTCTGTGTTAGAGAAAAGAGGAAAACCTAAAAAAAAATCAAATAAGCCAGGAATGACTGCAACGCCTTTCTTAAGCGTGCAAAATTTCAATACGATAAAAACCTGAGGCAAAAACTACTACAATGTCCCAAAGGTAGTAAAAGCTTTTGATCGTTTGTCAAACACGTCACAAATTCTTCCTTATCGCTCATTTACAATGACATTCCAGCTGTCAGGTTTTTGGACAAGGCTAATCTGCCTGCTGAACACTTCCAGATTGTGCTTTGTCTCCGCTTACACTTGAGTGTGTTGAATCTTCAACGGGACGAATCCACTTTCGCACTAGTGTAGTAGCAAGAGCTATCTTAACGTACACAAATCTGCTGGTCCAGATGGTATATCTGATCTATTTTAAAGAGGTGTTCTTTTACGTTTTGAAAACCACCTATTCTTTAAATCTCTTTCCGAGCAGAGAGCATTTGTGCAGCCAGTCCCTAAAAAAGGGGGGAATCTTCTTCTCTCCTTTATTACAGGCCTATTGCACTTACGTTGTTTTCAAGGTCATGGAAACGCTGGTAAACCGTCAGCTCATGAAATATCTCGAAACACGAAAACTTCTCAATGACAGACAATACGGCTTGCGTAACAACAAGTGGTGCTGGTGATTTGATGGCATGTTTCACCGAAAAGTGGAACCAAAGCGTACATCACTCTGGTGAAAGGAAGATAGTTGCACTTAATATTTCTAAGGCATTTGATAGAGTTTGGCAACATGCTCTTTTGTCGAAAATGAGTGTTTTGAAGTCTGATATTCACAAAATAAATGCTGGTGTGCCCCAGGGCTCCGTTCTGTCTCCAACACACTTTTTAATTTTCATCAACGATCACTTGTCTGCTACTTCTAATCCAATATATTCCTTTGCTAGTGATAGTACTATCAGCTTTTCATATTCGTTCCCAGATTTTAGTCCCTATTTTCGGCTGTAGAACGAAAACGGCAACGTATAATAAGCTCATTAAATTCCGATATTAACAGCATAAACAGTTGGGGAGCTATCAATAGAATGGAATTTAGTGCTTTCAAAACACAATGCTCTCTGCTGTCGTCAAAGCGAAATCCAAGCACACAGCCATTGTCCATGAATGGAATTTGCATCGTTAAAACCAAAATGTCAATGACAATTTACGTTGGAATGACCACATATTTGATGTCGCTAAAAATGCTTCCAAATGTCTAGGTTTCCTTAAGCGATGTAAGCAATACTTCTTTCCCTCTGATCTGTCCTCAATATATTTATTGCCGTGTGATGAAACTCATTGGTGATGCTCATTGATCACCAAGTCAATTGACAATTTCGAACACCGACGAAATATTTCTTTCCCCGCCTTGTTCTATCATTATATTTACCACCATTGCTCCATAGAAATTGCCGGTAGCATTCCGCACCCTCAAACCTTTAACCGTAACACCCGTTTCGCTATGAAAGCTCATTAAAATATCGTGATTCTTTCCCAAGCCGTACATCTCGCTTATTAAATACCCAACCGAGCTCTTTATTTGCTGACCATTATAACCTCCAAACATTCAAGACCAACGTACATCGGTATCTTTCTTTCTTTCGTCCCTAACTTTCCTTAGCTCGTGATGTGTGCAAACACGTTTTAACGGTACGCAAAATCACATCAGCGCGCCAATTATAAAAACACAAATATGTTATCAGATAGGCAATCAGCTCTCAATGCTCTCAAGGCTTTTAACTTTGTGTTTAAGTTGATTTGGGTATAAATGCAGATGCTGCAATAAGATAACACTGATATATGTTTTTGCACATAGATGCATCCTTTGTAATAAAGTATCTATTGACAACTAGGTAACTTTAAGTGAAACCGGCTTAAAATGGTCTAGAATCAGTAATAGAGCCAATATCTTAACCCTAGACTACAACTAACTCCATGGAAAATAAATTTAAAAAAAATTCTGAACTTACATGAACCAGATAAATTTCCGATGAATTGCAGTAAAATCATTGCAACCCGCCCATATCATAAATATCAGATGGCGCCCACTTCTATTTCAAAAGTGTGAAATAAAAACTTAGTCGTAGATATAACTGAAAATAATAAAGTGATTCAGACCCTTAGGCTTGCAGCCTTTGATGAAAACCCCCCTTATCGAATCTGTAGATAGATAAGCTTCGACTGAACAATTTGATAAGACGTAGCCATTCATCATAAATTTCATTTTTTCTGGCTCAGGAAACCTTGCTCGCAGTGTTTTACACTTGAAGTTTATCTTGCTTGTAGTTTCTCAATTGTACTGCTATTTTCGCGGAATTACGTGGCAATGGTGTATAAATTATTTTATTAGAATAAAGAAAATATTACTTAAAGTAGGAAGGCAGTGTCGGAAAATGCCGTCATCACGACAATAAAAAAGGATAAAATAAAACAATGACCCTTTTAATCGAATGTGGAACACAGCTTATCTCCAGTTACTGTCTATTGCATAGACAATGTTAACTAGATATTTGACTCATCTAAACCATTCAAACTGAGTCCATACAATGAATTGCATCACTATATCTTCATACTGGTGGCCTCGACATTCTGGGAAGGCAACACACGAAGCTCAATCTGTCGTATCTTCACTTATATAGGGTTTTCCAATAGGGACTTGACAACTTTGAATTTAATTTGTGAACGCACTGTTTCACTAATCATCAAACTGTCACTGTCAATTCAGTAAACTCAACATTTTCATTATGGTAAAGTATACTAACGAGCAACGTCTGCAAATTATAAAAAAAATTTCTACAGATATTCGGAGTCGCAAAATCATCTTCAGTGACGAAGCTTATTTTTGGCTCAATGGGTTCGTCAATAAGCAAAATATGCGTTATTGGTTGGGTGAAAACCCACATGTGCTTCATAAATCACCACTTCATCCACAAAAAATAACTGTTTGGTGTGGTTTGCATGCCGGCGGCGTAATTGGGCCATATTTTTTCGTCGACAATAACGATCGTCACGTTACTGTGAATGGTCAGCGTTATCTCTCCATGATCACCGATTATTTTTGGCCCGAATTGGAAGATATGGACTTGGACGACATGTGGTTTCAACAGGATGGTGCCACAAGCCACATAGCACACGCTACAATCGATTTATTGAAGAGTAAGTATGGTGAGTGTGTTATCTCAAGACATGGGCCAGTCGATTGGCCACCTCGTTCGCGCGATTTAATACCGCTTGACTATTTTCTGTGGGGCTACGTTAAGACATTGGTTTATGCCAACACGCCGACGACGTTGGAAGAGCTCAGAGCCAACATTTACTGCGAAATATGTGGCCGAGTCGTTAAAAATTGGGTCCAACGAATCGACCGCTGCAAACGTGCCCGCGGTGGCCATATGAACGAAGTCGAGTTTCATTCATAAATGTTTTGATGGTACTTCAAGCCAATAATAAAGTTTTTGAAATATCTCAAATGGTTTGCCTTTTTTTTTAAAAAAAAAAGCTGTCAAGTCGTTATTAGAAAACCCTATACAAGCCCACGTCGAAAAATCCACTTTCGCACTCGTGTTACTTCACGCAAAAGCGCTTACAAATCCCAATACGTACCTATACACATATCCGTTGGTACTTTGAGTAGGACGTACTGCTTCGAAACAGAAGTCTTTCACAATCTGGGAGTGCACATGAAAACACTGTTTGGAAAGGTTGGTGGATGGTAAGAGGTGTTCCATTCGCCAACCGAAACTGGTAAGGATGGTGTGTCAAAAGCTCCGAGGAGAAACGCGCGATAAAGTCGACACTAGACCCATGTTTTTCTGTCTTTTTTGACCCACTTTGTCTGTTATGTCCATTGTCGCTTTGGAGGAACGTATTTGTGGAAGGCATCTGTGGATTCTTTTAATCCCGGACTTCTGCCTTTAGATTCTCGGAGGTGACAACCAGCAAAGACAGACTTACAACAGACTTACAACACTTACCAATCTACACCGTTTGCCCAAAGTCAAGCGGACTGTCTGCACTTCTCTGAAACATACACTTCACAACAAACCCACGAACGCATAGGCGCAAAAAAAAAAAATGTACAAAAATAAAAAACATAATCAGTGCAAAGAATGAGGGCCTTTCCGATATTCCTCGTTCCCCCGAAAAAAATTGCACGGAAGTCTACCGGGTCAAAGAAAAACTGCCGTAAAAAGAAAGATATGCGGCACTCGCGACCCGCTAGAAAATAACTTTGTAATCGTTCGGGAAGTCGGAAAAAAGCGGCCCACTCTTAACCGGTTTCCATTTCGATAGTTTTAATTGCTATTCATTTAACCTTGATCAGTTATTTTTTCTGATCACGTATGGCTCAATTCATTGTGCCACACGTGATTCCGATCATATAACGTGACCTTTGACTTTTGTTGTTTTTGTTTTTCATCTTTTTTAAGGTTTCGCAATTCCTTTTCAAAAGGATTGTGGGCGCCTATAGACACATTTGTGTGTTTTTTTTAGATTTGCTACCATAAACCCACCCATAGTTGAGCAGGCGAAAGTGTCAGGAATTAACTCCCTGCCTGTTGCAAATTTCGCTTCGGTTTTTGTTGGTTGGTCGATCAAACCACCACCTGTGTGGTTTTTGGGCTCGTTCATTTCCCAAAAAAAAAAATTTATTTGTGCCGGCAGACTAGTTAACAAATTAGTAAATTTTAAATATTAGATGCGCAACTAAGTTTTGTCAATATATGTCTCAAGCAGGAAACGCTAGTCGATGGTAAACAAACCGTTTTGACACATTAGTGATTTTGTTTTGGAGTCATATACTTTTGATTGTGTGAAAATGTCTGATTTTGTGCCAAATAATCGTCATTTGATTGTTTGGAAGTTGATTTTCTTCTTTCATTCGAAGAAAACGACACCTGAAGCGCATCGAAAGATTACGGAGATGCTGCCCTAAGTGAAAGAACGTACTGTGATTGGTTTTGTCGCGTCATGTTGATGACCGTCCGCATGAAGGAAGGTCAAAATCCTTCAAAGACGCTGAAGCATTGGTTAATGAGCTTCCGTGCTAAACGTAAGAAGGTTTTGCTTCAGCATTAGGTGTTACCCACCAAGCCATTTCCAAGCGATTGCATGCGTTGCGATTGATTCAAAAACAAGGAACTTGGGTTCTTTATGACGTGAAGCCAAGGGACGTTGAGCGTTGTTTTTTTGTTTTTTCGCCTGCTTCTCCAGCGGCAAAAAACTCAAAGGATATTAAGTAACGGGGACTGCGCGGTCGTGCTTCTACATCGTCGGCTTGGCCATATATTCACGCTGCGAAGGTTCTGCTGTGTATTTGGTGGGATCAGATCGGTGTTATTTATTACAAACTATTGAAACACAATGTAACCATCACTGGGGAACGGTATCGATTTCAATTGATTCGATTGAGGCTAGTACTGCGCGAAAAACGTCTACAATACGGCAGGAACACAAAAAAGTTATTCTTCAGCATAACAACGCTCAGCCTCACGTTACCAAATCCGTTAAAACGTACCTGGAAATGCTCGAATGGGAAGTCCTACCCCACCTGCCATTGTCCCCAGATATTACGCCGTCCGATTATTACTTGTTCCGTACGATCGCACATGATCTGGCTGATCAGCAGTTCCGCTCATATGAAGACATCAAAAAATGGCTTGATTTGTGGATAGCCTCAAAAGGTAAACAATTTTACCGCAACGATATTCGAGCTCTGCTAGAAAGATGGGAAAAAGTTGGCGATGGATAGTACTTTGAAGTTGCATTTTCACTACGAGTAAATAAAAACAAAAGGTCTTCTTGAAGACTGGCTTAATATAATATCAAACGCATTGTGTGTGTGTTTTTTTTTTTTAATTTAGTGACACCCAACAACATAAGTCGCGTTGTACAACGAAAACCTTCAAAAGCGCACTCTAGCCTTGTATGTGAAGCTGAAAATATCGTTAATTCACATACTATTGTATATTCCACTTGACATTCCCAATGATGAGCTTTTAAACCCCTATCCACTTTTTCCTAGGTACACTAAACTCTAATCAGACGCCATGTCCTGGAGGAGAAGACCTGCTGAGAAGTGCAGCAATTAAGGCACAAGTTCTGAAAGAAACGGTTAGAAGAGTATCTCACAGACTTCCGCCGCAAGACGAAATGGTACAAAAATGTGCGACCTCCTCTTGCAGTTAATGACATAGTCCTAATATGCGATTTCCATAGTCCGAAATGGCTCATGAGCAGAATGATGGAGCATTTTCAGGAAAAGTTTCGCAGATAACATCGTCGAGAGTTGTGAAAAAAAACTCCACAGTTTTGGTGTATCACCATGGTGGACGATTTGCACTTTTACTACCAAATGGACAAGATTTTTCAAATGATCACTGGTGAGTACATCGACTGCATCGTTAACTTCTATAACCTATGTGCGTTCCCTATTTTGATAGCGCCGGTTAACTATTTCGTTTAGCCTTTGGCAAATTTTGCCCAATCAACACCCCTCAATTAACTGCCTTAGCGAAGTTTTAGTGCGAAATAAAGGAACCTCTCTTCTACTTACTGTTACGAAGATGCCAGTAAGTAGATTAGATTCGAGTATGAAATCAAATAAAAACTCGCCTCTAGCATTTATTCCAATGCTTCTTTCGATCTCGGGATCCGTAAAATTGTTGGAATCTTCATTTTCAGTATTGTATGCAGTGGCTCATTTATAAGAATAATGAACTCCTTATTGCAATGATTGGATATTTCTTACCCGGCTGCCTTACAGCTCTGTATATCTGTTGTTTGATTCCGAAATTCTTGTAAGTAAGTAAGAGTAAGTAAGAGATCTGGACCACATATGATAAAAGCAAGCATCAAATGACCGCATGCGCAGTACATCCGGCGTAGTAGTGATTTTTGTGGAACAGTGTTGCGTTAGCTTCAGTCTTGGTCTTCATGTTCCAGCATGACTATTCCGAGGAGGTTTTCCGTATGTGGAAGCTGTGCAGCCAGCATTCCTCTCGATGCGATTATGGACTACTTTAGACCCGAAGAAATATTGGCCACTTGGCTTAAAAAATTGGAGTGGATTTCAGGCCCCCTTGGCCAGCTTCAGTCTTGGTTTTCATGGTCCAGCATGACTATTTCGAGGAGGTTTTCCGTATGTGGAAGCTGTGCATCCAGCATTCCTCTCGATGCATTTATGGACTACTTTGGAGTGGATTTCAGGCCCTCCCACTTTATTTCATTTTTGTCCTGTATGTCCCCTTGAGAACTTTTATAGAAGTAGCAGTCTTCGCCCCAATAATCTTCGAAGAGGTCACTTCTTCATTTTTATTTACTTTTCTTTTTCACTCCGCAATGCCTTACCGCGGCGTCGTTTGCAGTAAGAGTTGCATGACAAGTTAGAGAGTCATCTTCAATTCTGATAAAGGCACTGAATCGTGTCTGTAGCTGACAACCATATCATAAACAAGGGAATCTTTCTTCTATTCAGATAGAAAAGCAGGGTCTTTAGCTATACGATCATTTTAATGTACGTTGCTTTTCAGAGAAACTAGTTTTCCATCATTTCCCCAGAAATTTTCCTTTTTTCAGATCTAAAATTAAGAAGAAGAATTCACAAGTAACTCGTTCGAAATCTTGTTCCAAATACTGGCAAGAAGTGTGGTTGCATCCACTACATATGTGCGCTTTCGTTGTTGTTATTTAGTTTTGTTTTAGCAAACGGTTTGCTGGATAGGACCTTGTCCCAATAACGTAATCAAAGTGAAAGTGCAATGAATAATGAAGACATTCCAATTTCGAGATGAAGCATATAGTTTGGAGAGTAAGACGGTAGCTTAAGCAATATTCTCACAAAAAAACGTACTCGTTTACAATTTCAATATCTTCTCCAGCAAAATTTCCATCTTTCGTTTCTGGCATAACATCCACCAGCTTTTATGAATATCATGATTTTGGACTTTTCCGAAATCATTCGGCTTAATCCTTGTTGTGAATCCGATAACAGAACTATGTCATCCGCATAGATAAGCACTGTAACCCTCCTTTCACTCCACAAGATTCCACTTGCACCAAGAAACAGAATGAACAAAAGTGTACTTATAACACAACTTTGTTTAACTTTCATTGTTGTAGGGAACCATTCTGACAAAACTTTGCCATTCCATACAGTTGATTCAGTGTCTTCGTAAAGAAGTTTAAAAATATTCAGCATCTTTGTTGACATTCGAATCAGCGACAATTTGTAAAAAAGTGACATTCTATCGATTTAACCGAAAGCTGCTTTGAAATCTATATAGTACCTAAAAAGCAAAAAGCCTTTTATGTTGACCTTGAAACGATGCTTCTGTCTTAATCTTTTCCTTGAAAATCACTAAGTAGCTTTGCACTGTTGATCCACTTTGAGAGTCTTTCATACAGAACAGATGAGAGAATCTTCAAACAGCAATTTAAGAACGAAATACCTCTGTAATTCTGTTCTGTTCCCTTTTCTACAAATAGCATGTGAAATAAAAGATTCTTCTCTTTTCTATAAGAAGAGACTCACCTTTCGTTTCCAGATCACAACAGCGCTCTTCGGCCATCTTAAGTCTAGCACCGAAATCTTAATTTTTATTTTGAAGGCCAAAACGTCAGATGAAAATTGTTGGATATCACTTTTTCTGACCAGATCTTTCAGTTTTAAATTTAAAACATGAGATAGGGATGAATTGTTTCCGGTTATGATTGTTCATAGTCCCTTTTAATCATTTACCCAAAGGGTTACAAAAGTTGCGTTATAATAAGCAAAGTGCTTTTGCATTAGACCTTAATATAGAACTAAGACTTACGATTTGACGGACGATTTGCGCAATTTTTTACTTATACACATACGTTCTCCTGATGGTTTTTTCGCAAATATTAATATTTTTTCAATTCCTTTTTGTATATTTATTTCTTTTTTAAAGAGAACTTAACTTTTTCACACTTTGACAGGGAAACGCCAGGTTTACCACATTCAATCTCCTGCCTTTGTTTTGTGAATTTCTCTCATAGCATCTTTAAGATAAATAAACTTCCTTCCGCGGTCCTTTAGTTTACTTCCATGTAGTATCTATGATGTATCTATGTATGATACATACGTTACATAACTTACACCTGCATCTGTGAATACAAACTTGAGAACAAAACAAAACAAAAATGAACAAACAAGATGTTTGTCTTCATGAAATCATGTTTCGTTTTACCTGCAGCACTTCTAGGTAGGTACTTGACACCTGCATTTTTTATGAGAATCCTGCGCCAGAAAACATCAAACACTATGTAGAAACCAACATTTCCTCATATGTACATATAGTATGTACATAACACCACCACAAACAAAGCATGTACTAATTTCATGACCTTTTAACCTCTTGAATCTGCATTACCAACCTTGGCATCAAATAACTTCCTGCTCTTTTTCCTTACCGGAAATTCAATATTTAACCCAGTTTCGCAGATCCTCTCTAATAGATGCTCTGACCTAGTTACCATTTCTAGTCCAGTCCAGTTCCTTTAAATGTTACGAATACGAGTACAATACTTGGCTACGGTGCCAAAAAAAAAAAAAAAATTCAACTCCTCCAAATGACCCAACTCCTGGTGAACCTAGCTGCATTCAAAATTATTACCAGTCCCCAGTGGGAGTTGGAACTGAAAGTAGTTTTCTGCACGGAATTGCAAGACAGAACAGCTGACCGGCATGGCATATAGTAAATATATGGAAAAGTGCGCACTATACCATATCGTGTTGTAGTGTAGGTTTTCCCCAACCTCACCACTGCTGTTTGCGGGAAATTCGTTTGTCGTCACAGATCTGTGGGGTCGAATGGACTGGAAGGGGAGAAGTTATAACTGTGAAAACTTTACAGTCAAGGCCAGGACACACTGAGTGACGACGATGCGCGTCATAACATCGTGCGCTTAGCTCAGCGTTCAGCGTGCATAAGTAGGGCGAAAGCACTGCACTCTTAAAAATTGGAGGTTGAAGTCATAGCTTATATAACTTGTCCCCGTACAGCTGTCGCCTTACAGCTAATATAGTTCATCGTTAAATCTTCTACGAAAGATGTTTTCGGAGGATTTTTCTTTCAAAACGACTGAGGATATCTTCATCCGCTTTCGATAGAGTCCATGCTTCAACGCCATAAAGTAGGACAGGGATGATCAAGGGCTTATCGATAGGAAAAAAATTTAAATAAAACAACAACGGCATGAAATATAAAATTGATTCTGGCGTTATTTTGAAGCTACGTTCGTGCCATTATGTGTCGAATAGCGCATCGTTCAAATGGCCAGCTTCGCTGGCAGTGCTTCAAGCGGTCGGTCCATTTTTTGATGACTCGGTCCAGTATGTGCGGCGTTATTTCAGTAATAGCATGTCGAATGTTGGCCTCGAATTTGTACACAGTGGCTATGTTGTTAGCATAGACTAAGGACTTTACGTAGCCCCAGAGAAAATAAACTAGTGGTGTCAAATCGTATGATCGCGGCGGCCAGTTGATGAACGCTCGCCGTGAGATGATCCAGTTGCCGAATTTCTCTTTCACAACTTTAATCGTTGTAATCATTGTTGTTGTCATAATCGGATATATGACAGCTG
Organism: Volucella inanis; assembly: GCA_907269105.1. Taxonomy (NCBI): domain Eukaryota; kingdom Metazoa; phylum Arthropoda; class Insecta; order Diptera; family Syrphidae; genus Volucella; species Volucella inanis. Next base: position 12,578,973 of record OU026154.1, read on the forward strand.
CTAAAACATTATAGATTCTCCTTTTAAGCCCAGAAAAACAGCGATCGGCAAAAGTTATTCTTCGTTTTATTTCTGGCGAGTTGTTGGCATAATTTAAGCAGAGCCGAGTTACTCCTACACATGTAGTTGCACAAACTTTTGAAAGGTGTTGTCTCCGATGTTAGCTTGTTAACAGTTCTTGTTAAAGAAGTCACATGACAGCGCGTCACCTTCTCTAAAATCTTTTTGGCATCAAGGGTGTCATTGTGCACAGATGGACGATCTTGACTGCGAAGGCTCTATATTGATTGTCTTTATAAATTCTGTTATGTGTGGCCTTAAAATCGATGAAAAGATCTTGAGTATTTTCCAGGAACTGCTGAATTGTGAAAATTTGGTAGACTCTGGATTCTACTTGCCTGAAACCAAACTGATAGTGGCTCCAATCAGGTTATTGACGAAGAGTTTCAGACGTTTACACAATATGACAGATAAGATCTGGTATGCGATATCAAGGAGGCTTATGCCTCGATAGTTGACATAAGGAGGTTTCCTTTTTTTGTGGATCGACCAAACGATGCAGAGATTACATTCATCAGACGTACACTCTTTTGACCACATCTTAGAAATGAGTTGATGTATGCTAAATACAATACAAAACCATTTGTATCAGCTTTGTGTACCTCGGCTGGTAAGCCGTTATGTTTAACAACTTTGTTAGATTTAAGTTTCAATCTTGCTATCCTCACTTCGTTTTGGTCAGCTGGACGGAAGTTTTGAATATCATCGTCTAAGTGGAATACTCTTTTCTATTATGTAGATGGCGGGTTATTAGTCTCTGTCCACGTTATACACTCCGCAGAAGAAGTTTTTTTTTCATTTTCTCACTACCGACTGTGACTCTACTAAAAGATCCCCCTACAGGTTCCTGTACAGGTCTTGTTGCCTTGACACGTTCTTTTAACCTGTTGGCAAAACTTCCGAGCTCCTCGTGCTCCTTTTTCTTCTTCTGGAGGAGCTCTCTTTTTTGTTCGTAGAGCTCACGGCAAGCATTCCTCATTAAATCAGAGATTTCTTGGTGGTGGTCGAGTCAAATTCAGCAAATCAGTTGCGTTCGGCAAGGATTCTAGAGATCTCTTACGATCTCTACGTTGTATGTCATAAACAGTGCTTCTTCTTTATTTCTTAAGAAACTCTTCTTTTATAATTTCGTCATTTGAAATCTGATAAATTTTTGTTTGTTTTTAATTAGATAAGAATGGTGCTTGTTGAGGTGCGCTTTGACCAGTTGTAGGTCCATTGCCTAAACTATTCGTAGAACCGAAGAGATTTCTTGATAAATTGGTCGAGGTTGGATTATTATTGAGAAGATCTCGGAAGTGGTAATTGCCTAGCGATTACATTATGACGCGTGAAAAGGCAGACCAGTTGAAAACAAAGTGCGACAAAGATTTCTCTTCAACTTCGTCAATGCAGCTCAAAAATCGTTGTGAAGTATACTTAATCGTTATGGATGTCTTCCTCCTGACTCCTGATGTTGGTCAGCTCTCTAGATTGGTTAGAGTCAAGTATGAGCCATATTAACCCAAATGTCTCACAGTTGTTTGGATGAATAAACTGGCTTTTGAAAAAGTGTGTCATTCTCTTGGAGAAAGACATTGATGGACACGCTCAAGCCAAAAATCTTAAATGTCGCGCTTGACGAGCACTCGGTTACATAAAAGCGCTTGAGTGGGTATACCTGCTTGAAACTTTTCGGTTCTAGAAACGCAACTTTCAAAAACGAAACGTCCAATGTGTACTTACTCTTTAAGTTAATGGAATGAAGCATTTTATTCATGCGTCATTTGGTACACAAAGTTCAATGATCTTTGGCATGTTTGCTTAGCTACAACATATCGAATTTCTGACTTGTAAACCAGTTTCATTTCTGCAAAAGCCCTCAAGTTGTAAAGGCAATTGAATTTTTTAAAGAAAGAACCCTTCAAAAATGTACTGCAGTAGTTATGATTGCCAAAGTGAAACTCTTCATTTGAGGGAACGACAACTTTCATCGAGTTTCGTCCATATCTTAAAATTCTCTATAACCATCCCTTAAAAGATCAGGATCGGAATGTATGTATTGTATAAATAAGTCTTCTGTTTGTCACCCTGTAGTCGCTGCTGTTTGTATTCATTGCGATTTGGGTTGCTTCTTATGTAATTACAATATTGTTGCCATTTTTACTTTCACGAATACTCCGAATAATGATTGCATATGCAGCCAATGAGAGACTAATTATCGTCTTGGGAATTTTAAATTGATAAAAAAATACTCAAGAACCCCCTGTCTTAAAGTTGGGATATTCCAAAAAATATACATAATGAATTTCGTTGAATGTTACCTTTCCTGGTTGAGGGATTCCCAGTCCAATTAAGTGTTGGTGCAACCAGGTAAGCAGGTGTCTTCTACGTATTTCGAAAGTATTTCAAGAAAAAATATTTGGATGACTTTGAGCCTTCTTCATATCAACATGAAGTTCTTAAAGGTAGGTATTCTGTGCGCACAAAAGGGGATTGAAATAGAGGAGATCAGCACCAAATTTTTAAGAAAGCTTTTGCGCTACTTACATTCCAGTTAGAAAATGTACAATGCAGGTTTTTCGGACTCGCTTCTTTGCTCATCAGATTTTAAATGGTAACATCAATAGTCCTGCATTACTTGCTTAGACGATGCTACAGTTGAGTCTCAACCAATAAACCTCTTCAATTAAAGCGGTCTTTGGCTAACTGCCTCCAAATAAATATGTACCCCAAGATTTTTTGTTTGTTTTTTGTTTGTTTTTTTTGGTGGAACAGAGCACTCAAATAAAGTACTAGTCCATTGTTCTCCTTATAAATTCCTTTAAATGAAATCTGAATAAGCGTTTCAGCGATAAAGTGTCTACAGTACCAGCACCCACCACGTCAACTCCGAGATCTGCGGCGTGGTGCGAGCATAAGCCGGACATTTACAAAGGTAATAAGCAGTCTGGAGTCTTTTCTAATGCTAATCAGATGAATGGAATTATTGCCTTTCTTTTTTGGAATCCCCCTTCATTAAATTTTCGCAACTATTTAGCAAATCGCAGCCAAACCGCCACCTCAGTTTTTATCACAGGACATCAGCCTGGTCTAATGGCTGGTTTTTCAAGCGTTTGGTTTTTTATTTAAGAAAAAAAAAACAGGTAAATTGCAAAAGTGTATACATTTTTATTTGAGTTGATAAATCAATGCTTGCCATTTACTTTTTAAAGATTATTTTATGTAAATGTTGACAACAACTACGTTTTAAGTAGTCCATACGCAAAGTCCAACTTTAAATCAGTTTTTCGAGCATATTGGCTTCTTTCCCGCGCATAACACGTGTAATGTTGCAATTGACGCTAGTTCATTGGCACAGGCGAGTGACTTGAACTATCCTCATAAAAAAATGTTTGAAGGCGGTAAATCGCACTATCTAGCCGGCCAATGCACCGGTCCAAAACGAGATATAATTGGTCCATCGATTCGCGTGCTGTGTGGCTTGTAGAACCGACTTATTGGAACCACATACGACTAGGTTCAGCTTGTGCATATTGAGCAAGAAATAAGTTCTAAATAATTGAACGATAGCCAGCGCCATTGACGTTAACGTTATTTACTTTGGAAAAATACGGGCTAATGATTCTGCCAGACCATAACATGCCCATTCAATCAGAAAAAAGCTTCGTCGCCAATTTTTCGCTAAAAAATCGGATCTTCCTCCAGTTTTTCTGGCAGGTCGTGCGGCTTCAGTTCTTGCACGAGCTGAAAAATCCTTACTTAAATCATCCACGTAGTCGAGTAACGCAATTCCAATTGCTGCGAACGTCGACGAAAGAACAAAACTTTAAATGCATCAGTAAATTATAATTTAAATAAGCAAAAAATCGGCCAATAGCTTTGGTAATGCCATACTTGAGAAATGGTCCTCATTCAAGGCCGCATCCTATTTTTAAAGCAAAAACATACATAACATATATTCACTTGTCCTTCAGACGTGATATAATAGATATCACGAGATAGAAAGTAATATCATAATCATTGTCATTTTGTTTTGACATTTATGTTGGCAGGTAGAGAATTAGTTGACAATAAGCAATAGAGCGATATACATTTGAAGAACGTCGGAAATTTGACCAATTTCCGGTCTGTTTTGTTTACCGCATCGTGGTAAAAGTCGCCCTGCACAGTGTGCGCGAACAATTGTAAAAAATGGGTCCACTGGAGATGTCACAAGAAGTAGACAGTCCCGTATTGCCTGTTCGACCGAATATATCATTGCTGTGGCTGAGGACATCAGAGAGAGTCGACGAGAAGACGATACATACAATTTGGCCTCAGCAGACGTTCGTTGCGTTAAATTTTGGTAAAAAACCTGAAGATGTTCCCTTATAAAGTGCAAACCGTTCACCAATTTTTGCCTTCTGACTGTCATGTGAGGTTAAATCACTCCCGTGTTCTTGGCTCTAAACTTGGTTCAAGAAAAAAATGATTTCATATCGAAATCATAATGAGCGACGAAGCTCATTTCCACTTAAGTGCTTATGTCAATAAACAAATTTGCATTTCTGTGGCACGGAGAATCCATATGAAATGCACAAAGAGCCATTGCATCCATCCAAATGGTGCATCATTTGCACTGAAAAAGTGATTGGTCCTAATTTTTTTGAGGACGTTAAATTTTTGAATTGGGTCTCGAGCATTGTTTGTTCTAGCAGAAGGGAGAAACCGCTCATACAGTTAAGTCACCTATGTATATATTCGAAACTTCTCGTTTACCACAACGAAGCACAAACCTTCGTCTTTAAAGCCGACATTGAAGAAGAAATCACCAATTTGGAGTCAGATGCCTTGTGAGCAACAATTCAAGATGCTGTAAAACGAACACAAATGTGCATCAACTTAGAAGGTGGTCATTGAATATGATTAGTTCTTCGAATAAAATGAACAATTGTTTAGATATCTCTGAAACCTTTATTGTATTCTAACACATGGAAATTATTTATGGAACACAATATCTTCTAAATGACCTCCGGCTCTTCTTGTAGACCCTCATCCCTTTCTCGAAATTTTCAATCATTTTTTCAAATAATCGGAGCTCTATCTCGGTGATGGCGGCTTCAAATTCGCTTTCAGAGTTGGAATTGTTTGCGGATGGTTAGCGTGCGGAGACCAACAAACAAACAACTAGATCTCGTTCTCCCACCACAAAGTTAGAGAAAAGATTAATAACAGAACCGAATGACAATACGAAAAAAAGCTGAGACAAAAAATATTACAATGTTCCAAAGGTAGTAAAAAATTTTGGTCACTCGTCAAAAATATTCATCCCAACGCTCATTTACAATGACATTCCAGCTGTTTGCTCTTTGGACAAGGCCAATCTGCTTGCTGCACACTTTGCGGCCAGTTCAACACTACCAGATTGTGCTTTGTCTCCGCCTACACTTGAGTGCGTCGAATCTTCAATAGGACAGTATGAATTCCCTAAATTTGTTGGATAAAGGTGAATCACATCCAGGGCTACAGCAGCCTCTTCTCGAATCTTCAGCCAATCACACAAGTCGACGTTCTATGCTTTTAGGTCATGTTTGCTGCTTACGTTTGTTTTGTAGTCCAAGTGATTACCAGACCTCTGACTCGAAACAAAAGCTAAAATTCTGAGAGCTGCAATCACGCGCACCTCACGAAGGAACCCGTAATCTTTCTAGCAGACATACATGCATATTATGTTATGTGCTAATTGCGGGCTTTCCTTTACAACGTTGTTTCTTTGATTTTCGGTGAGGGAAGCAATTTGCTTTCTTTACACTCTTTTCTTTTCTTTGGCAAATAATGATAAATTTACGTTGAGCACTCGGCCTTTGTTGATACTCCACGGAGTCACCACGGTGTGCCCGACCGTCCATGCGGAGAGTCTACCAGCCGTCCGTTTGGCTCTAACCTAGGGTTACCTATGAAGCAGTAGGCGGCGCGAAGGAACGGGATCCAACAGATAGAGGTAATCCAGCCCGTCTTACACGCAACACAATATTTTGAATATCTCCCCAAATCCCAAATATTAAATAAACCAGGTTTTTTAGCCTCCATCATTTTGCTTAAAGTAGTCAAACATCAATATAACGACGGGAAAAATTTACGTCAAAAACCATGAGGAAGTTTTTTGAAAAAAAAAAAAAACAGTCCTTACAGCATAAATTCCTGAGAATAAGTGATCACTAAGTCTGTGATCAGTGAGTGGTATTTGGCAAATACCTATGATATATAGGTTTCAACAATTGTTAGTTTTATTCGAAAAACAAATCCTAAACTTGTTGTTGAAACACCCTTCATTTCAATTCAAAATAAAACAAATTGGGCCGTACCTAATGAAAAACTCTGTACCTGCGGCGAAATTCCCGTTTTGATTCATAGTTTCTATCCCCTCGATATCAGTTCTGTTTAATTGAATAATTTCGTTGTGATTCGCATTCAATTCTCACATCAGTCTTGTGTGACAGACAATCTGAAATTAGTATACAACTTTGCAAAGGATGGATTTTTATTTTCGACAAAAATCAAGAACCACTACATCTCCATTCGACTCCACTGTGTTGACTTATTCATTTTATTTTTATATGCCCCAATATGCAAGTCAATTTCGATTTTACGTCAACAATTCGCTGTCAGGCTAGTGCTATAGTGGTGGTGCTAGTGGTTTTTTCTGCTGCCGCTGACTACTCTGCTAGCACGACCAGTGCCAGCAGACTTTTTCGTTCAGCCAGTCAGTCACCGTGTGTCTTTTGAATCGGGCGCGTTGCTTGTTGTTTGTGATTGTCGTGTATTCTCACTATAGTTTCGCGTGCTGTCAACTGAAATTACACCCGGCATTTGTGCTATTTTCTAGGTAAAAGGACATTCTCAGGTGATGGCATTTTGATTGCTACACTTACGCGCGTTTATTTCTTTTGAAAAAATTTCAGAAATTCTGTAAGAGCATGGCGCTCTAAAATTTGCACGTGTTTAGAGTTCTTTTTTTTTTTTTTTTGAAATTTTGTCGAAGGGATTCTCGACAATTCTCGACGATCTGCAACCGACCGCATAGTGTTTGTATACCTTGTGCGATCTTGTTGTTTGTCCATGTGCGTGGATTGTATTCGGTGTTAGTCTCCGTATTTATTGCCGTTTTTTCTTTTTGAAAATTCACCAAGAGGAGCCGGAGCCAGAGCCAGTTTGCCTGTTAGGCCGGTTTTTTATTCTTTATTTGTTATTCCTTGTTGTTGTTGTTGGTGTTTTTTTTATTGTCTGAGCTTTGAGTGGATTCGTATCTCTGCTGTACGATGATCGTTTCTTAGTATTCGTTTGGATCTTCCTTGGATTTTTTTTACAAGTCAGGTTTTCGTTTTTGTTGCTGCTGTTTGCATAGTACTCTGGTTTTTCGTATCTCTCAGATACACATTCGAAATTCAGGTTTTCTCCTTCTTTTTCGAAAAAAGTGAAAAATTGCAAATCGAAGAGGTCTATCGGAGGGTAAATAACATATAGATGCAATTAATTAGACCATAATACGATCAAGTCTTGACAGATGGGTAGTACAACCTAAGATTGTTTCCAATGATACCATACCTTGTTGGTGGGCTGATTAAAATTCTGTCTAACTGCGACGATTATGTTGCTGTTAAGTGAAAGCACCGGTCTAGAATTATTGTCTGTTTACACCTATCGGTTACCGTGTGTGGCGTTATGCCGGCATTCTTGAACATGTGCGATCGTTAAAAAAAGCGATATATTGGTAAAAACGTTTATGATAAAAAAAACTCTCGTTTTTTTCTTTAATTACAGAAAATTAGTGTAGGAGTGTTAAGATTTGCATTTGCAAACGAAAAAAAAGTGATTGGTTTTGAACGATTTAAATTTGAATACACAAGTGTTTCCCAAGGATAAAGTTTTTTTTTTTTTTTTTTTAAATCAATTCAGTGATAATAAGGAAAAAAAGATATTCCGGAGTTATATATTTGATATAAAGGATAATTAGCTCTGTTGGAGTTTTATAAAGGTAAGTTCGATTTTTCCTAATAAAGTTTTTTTTTTTCTTTAGTTTGTTTCCAGTGATAATGAAGGATGTTTTGGAGCGTAAGAACAGATTGAAAAAAAAAATCCAAAATTCAATTCAATATAACATATTTGTTAGATTTCAATATTTGGACACAGGTTTTGTCATATAACAACCCCTGCTTCGTTTTATAAAAGTCATCCTGTCACTCCAATTCTCGACCACTTTTCGGAGTAAATCCCTAATAAAAGTGACAATATTGTCTTCCTTACCGGCACGAATCAATGCCTTAAGGTGGCCCTCAATGAATAAAGTCGATAGGTGTCAAATTGCATGATCTCCAAGACCAATTGGAAGGTCTGTTCCAGATTTACTTGATTAAAATTCTGATTGTTACTAAACTTTTTATAAAATGAATTTGCTGTTTGGTGATAACCTACCTGGATTAGAAATGACAACGCAACTTTTTTAAGTTTTGACAATTTATTTTTAAATATAATCTCCTTTCAGCTTGATACACTTTTACCAGCAGTGCTGCAACTTTTTTAACTTTTTTAAGGTCCTCGCGCGTCCCAAAAAATGGAAGCCATCACCTTTTAGATCGAGGGAACGGTCTTCGCCTTTGGAGCACGTTTACCGGGTAAAACCCATTGTTTTGATTGTTCTTTGGTCTCTGGTGTGTACCAATGAATCCATTTCTCATCGTCGGTTACAAAATGCACGGACAGCTTTCTCATGTTGAGATGCCTGCTATCTCAGCCAACTCGCGAATTTTCACTCGGCGGTCCGCCAATACGAGATAAACCTCTCCTTAGATCGGGATGTTTTTCCATGTATCTGACTAGTACCGCAAATTGCTATTCTGTTGTATGATCCCGCCTGTTACAATGTTATTAATTGTTAATAATTCTATATTTTTCTTGAAATTAACTAATAATTATTTAAATTACTTACATTTTTTATCAAACAATGGAAAGGAAATATAAAAATCGGAAAAATACGAAAACGTGATCGAATTGAAGACATCAAACTTTTAGCAGGTTGCAGATCCATTCGTTGTAGAACACCTTTCAATCCAAAAAACATCATCGCATACGCAATTCAAAACCTCAACAATTTGAAAACGAGAGGATAGAAGAAAAAATTCTAATGGAAACCAGAACAGCCGTATAAATTGTAAATTCAATAAATCGAAAGTTAGAGTTGCTGTATGGCGATGGCCTGATGGTTGTCTCATTGGCTGTCACTCCAACCTACCTGTGAGCGAATCTCGGTAGGAGCGCAACAGCATATTTTTTTAAATCACCCTTTCGGCGGGCAATGGCAAATCTCCGAAAGTCAATTTCTACCTATAATAAAGTTTATCAGGACATCCATTCGGAACCGACAATGAACAGTAGGCCCTACTCGAAGTGTACAAATGCATGGCTACGGCTCAGGAGCTGCCATTACATTCAGATAAAACAACGGTTTGTTGCGGTTTATGGGCTGATGGAATCATCGGTCCATATTTCTTCAAAACTGAGCCCGCCCGGAACATACCTATGAATGTCGCCCGTTATCGACCCATGATATGGGAGAATTTTCTGCCTGCATTTAAAGCCTCTGGTCTCGACCACATTTTGTTCCAAAAAGACTTTTGTTCCAACAAGATTTGCCATGCTTTTATTGCAAGACCGATTCACGCTTGGAACTTCAGAATGGACCATGTTAACCGCAGTTACGGTCACATTTTGAATAAATCGCAAATAATATAGGAAACTACCTTTTCGGCTTTGCTGGAGTAATGTGCCAGCGAAATATCCAATCACGGTTTCGCATAAATGTGAGCGGATGTAGGTGATAGAGAATCTAATATCTTTAAGGATTCTTGACATAAACTTTGGATGTCAAACTACCCTACACGATCTACCCTATACGCAGCACAGTGTACCATACATTCCTCTGTCAAATGTTATAGAACAAATAAAGGAGAAAATACAATACACAACAGGAAGTAGATAGGGCAGTTTTCATCATTGTGCGTACAAGAGAATCTTGTGATCCATGATAAGCAGAAACTATTCGAAGGTGATAGTTACAAGAATGTTAACACATCGCATCTTGTTGAATAAGCACACTGCAAGGATGAGAGTTGTCACGCAGATAATTTATGATTCATGTACGGCAATATTTCTGTTGAGGCTTAGCAGAACCAGAGTATTAAAAATAAATCAAATAGTGAGGTTCTAAGTATCGGGTAGCGCTAAGTTCACTAGTATAATGGATATCTTCCAATCCAACACCTTCTGAAGGAATTTTATCAATAATGACCGTAATAACGCAGCTGACACAGTCATATTCAGTATTCCATCTGAATGAATTCAATCATTTCTCATCGATTAAGAGTGTCAAACGAAAGGATGATGATGCTACGATGCTATCAGCGTCTATCTTACGAAGCCAATTCAAAAGAGGACGACTGAAAAAGTCAAGGTGTTCTACTTTAATTTGGATCCGAAAAGTAGTACAGACTCTCAAAGATGGTAAAATTCTGTGTTCCCTCAGGTGATGTAAGAAATACTTCATCCCTCTACATTTTCTAATTTAATGGACCCATGCAATGTCTCTTGCCCCATCTTCTTTTTTTCATATTTCCAAGCTTTTTATTTCCTAGCCGTTATAAACTGCAAACATTGAAAACCAACGTACATCGATATCTATCTTTTTTCTGGTCTTACTTCATATTTTTGAATGAAACAACTCAGAAAGTCAATTTCGACAAAACCAATAAAATTCGACAATGAATATGAACTGACATAACCTGAACAAGGTAAAAGGACATCACTTATGGTAAATTCGCGAGAATGGCGCTCACAAGCCATAAACTAAATGGAACGGTTACTTTTTTAGATGGCAATACAATCCGGTAGGGATGAGCCTAGACCAGCTTGAGTATTGGCCAGTGCTGTCTACAGTGCATTGTATCCTCTGAATCTGAAGATTCAAAACGACTCGGGTAGGTGCATTAATGTTCATTCGTCGTACACGTCCCTACTATAGACTCCATTGGCGTATAGGGTAGAGAGTTTTGTTACATAATTGCTTCCATAACCCGAACAAACAGCAATTGCCAAAAGTTATTCCTCGTTTGATCCATGCGCTAATGAAAGCACTAACTAAAGAGATTTATTTGTTGAGTCTCAGGTTAACCAAAGCAAGCCATGATTTGATATTATGCTATTGCATTGCTCTACTTTTTGTTATGAACATCACTTACCACATCAATGATAGTCAACGCAATGGGTGAAATAAATCATTCAAATCTCATTCGTATGCAATTTTCCTTTCCAATTTGCAGAAAACTAACGTCATCTGTCTACTAAACTTTGTCTTACAAGACCAACCCAATAATCGACTGATCGCGTTTGATTGAATCACAATTTGGTGTAATCGATGTTGCGCAAATCATGTTTTGACATGTTAATTAAAATACATATTTCCGTAAAAGATTACGCAGTGTTTTTTTTTATCATTCTGGCCAATATTTAAAGCTGTCCTCCGTGGCAACCTGTCTTAAAAGGCAACGAGCATTCTTCCTGCTTCACTGTCAACACCGATCAACCGTTAGATTAAAGATCAATAACCTAATTGTTGAACGCACCCAATGTCATTGACAGTTTCACTCACCGGAAATGTCTGCATAATGTTACGAGTAGCATGCCTAAGAATGGTTCTTTACCACCATATTAATTACCACACCATCCGTGTCATCTTCCTGCATTAACTTCGTCAAATTTAATCACATTATATGGGTAATTAAATGCACATTGTCAGAGTTTAAGTTACTTATCACGCAATGCAAACACCGGTTATGTGCGAGTACCTTGTCACAATGATAGGCTTTAAATGAATGTCAACTCTAGCGTCACCCCTTGAAAACATCCTTTGTTTTCGCCTTCTAATTAATTTATTGTTCATAAATGCTATCGTACAATGTCGTTCGTCGTTTTTAATAACGCGCTTTAGATTAATATGAGTAAAATTTGAATTTACTAAAAAAAAGTGATGCCTAAGTTGGATACAGAGTATCAAGAATCTGACTCACTCTGCAAACATTTTTGGCGTTCTGTGTTTATCAACAAAACATAAAATTCATATTTTTATACTGGTGATTCAGTTTCCAAATCACAAGAAGCTGAGTGATAAAACTTACAAATCTTAATATTAATTAAATAAAAAACCACAACAACGAATCACAGCATAAGGTGTTGAATTTTAAGTTGAACTATCGTATTCAACTTGCTCTTGTCAACTAGCGGGTGGGTGGAGTGATAAATAGTCCGCATTTCTAAATTAAAGTCAAGATGTCAAGAATTGTGATACTAACATTGATCAGTTATTAATTTTTCGCCATTTCTTTTGACATTTTTGAAAGATTTGTTGACATTCGAAAGACTTGTTGACAGCTGAAAGGTATTACGATTGGATTGCAAATTCCAATTCAGTCCATTGAATTTGACTTCATTAGCTTCTGCGTTAACATTTTCGAAATTTTCAGATAAAAACTATCAACATTATTGCAAATGGCGATCGCTTATTGCTTTGACATTTAAAATCAGGTTTGCTTTGGATTTGCATTTGGCAACAGCATTGATAGATGACTTTTCGGAGTCATTTCATCTTGATTTTGTGAGATAGTGAATAATCATAACTTTGAAATCAGGTTTAAGTAATAAAATGATATTCAAATTCAAATGTGTGACATGCAATTCGATCATAAAACAGTGATATTGAGGCGACTTTGATAAAAGATTACACATTTCCGTTGTGTTAGATTTTTGACAGAAACGTAACGCTTGTTTGAATCATTTTATTTATTTATGATAGAAGGTATTAACCTTAATTTATTATTGCGATGGTGTCATCGGAAAACAATTCTATTGCAATAGGAAGGTGTGCCAATAAGTCGTAAATTGCAGCTTAGGACAAAGACATGAAATGCAAATCAGTAAAATGACAGAACAGAGAAAGTAGTGTGGGAGGTGTTCATTACACAAACAGTTCTTTTATATTTTAAGTAAAGTTAAATGGAAGTTAATTGTACAATAATTTCACATAGTCCAACTGGTATCTTGACATTTTGAACCGTTTGACGTTTGAGTGTCCTCCGATGTGTCAGTCGAAAATGTCACATTTGTGAATCTTCCAACAAAAAATTTAAATGCCAGAAGATATTGAGGTCTAAACAAATTGGGAAAGATATGGAATGTGATTGTATTGTATGGTTTTTTAAGTGCTCACATGTACATAATGTCATACAGTTGCCTTGGCTTTCACTTTCATAATATTTGAGGTCACTTAGGGCCTATAAAACAATCCGACAAGTGATGTTCGACAACTTGTACAAAATTGTGTAATAAAAAAAGACAAGTCTGTGAACACTTGGACAATTGTCACGATGAAAGATTACGAGTGAGAAATTGTTTAATGTCCTTCTTTCTGTAACAGAACGCGACAAATGTCATGAAACACTTGCAGATGTAGAGCTGTGGTTCATTGAGGACAGGTGATTTAAATGCTGTCGAAAACTGACAAGTGCGCTTTTCATGCAATCAATTGAAAAAAATAAACTTAAATTCAAAATGTGCTTTTTTGATTCTGATTCGAGAATCCATTTTGATGTCAGTGAATGTTTTGCTAAAAATCTAACCAATAAACCAAGTTCTTCATTGACAGTTTACCAAAAACTTTTGATTCCTCTGTATTGGTGCGGTTCAGGTTCACAATATCATATTATAGGTGATTTGCACAGTTTTGGTAAAAGAGCGTATTTCGCAGCATTCGAGAGGTTACTCAATACGTAAATGAAATTAAATTTAACATCTAAGTCTGTTGTGTTGTTTGTGTTGTAGTTGATGGCATACTAAATAATATTGATGGTCCTTCTATTAATAAAGCAGCTTTTGTTGACCGGCATGGTCAGCACTCATTAAATTGTATGGCATGTATTGCAGTTTTACTATTAGGTACACAACTAAGTTCTCAATAGATGGCACCAGTAGTAAGTGCTGGTTGATTTTGACATATCCAAAACGTCATGAACCAAGTTTAGGTATATGGTGAACAAACTATTTTGACACATTAGTAGCTAATTTCGTTTTGGTGTCAAACGAAATTTTGGTTATGTGAAAATGTTTGATTTTTTGGCAAATAAATCTGATGGATTGCGGAAAATGGCGGGGAATATGTGTTCTGTTGTTAGTGACAGACAATTGTCGACAAGATAAAATTACATTTAGACTCAACTTTCGGTGAGGAACAAGCATTCTTTAGCTCCATCTATCATATAAACACTTTTGATCGTAGTGCAATGCGTCGTAGTATAGGTCTCCTCTCTACCTGCTTTTTTCGATTTTCGAAAAGGCTTTCTATAGCATGAACCAGCAGTTTATATGGAAAGCCTTGCGGAGGAGGGGTATTTCTGCTTCACTCGTTATTATAATAACAAAATGTCGTGTTCTGCACAACAGTAAGTCCAAAGCGGAGTCCGGCAGGGTTGTATTTTATCACCGCGGAAATAAACACTGTCGAAGAAAAGCAGAAGTGTCCCATAAACAATGATGTCTTCATTACGCTAATGATATCTGCTTGCTTACGCACATGGTTTTGGAATCTGGAAGCTGAAGTCAGCAGAGTGGGGCTTGAAATAAACGCAGCTAAAACCAAAGTCTTTGGTCTTTCATTCTTTTTCTCCCAACTTAACATTGCCGGACAGGAGGAGGAGAATTTTTTATTTGGGAAACACCATCTCGACTAATGGCGGCACCAAATTAGACATTAATTGCAGAATCAGGATGGCAAAAGCCATTTAAGTTTACAGCACTAAGACCAAACTGATACAGTTTCGCTCCAATGTCGAGACAGTACTGCTCTATGGGAAGCTCAAAAGCCACAGTCCTTGATAGTATTTTCGCCCAACCGAATCTCAAACGCAGAGCTCCATATTAGAACAGAGCAGGAGCCAATCGACATCACTAAGAAGAAGAAAATGGTTTACGATTGGTCACACCTTAAGGCGCGAAGACAATATCATTGCGAAAAACACGTTATGCAATGGAACCCAGTCAGGAAGAATGGTTGGTCGGCCAGGACAGATATGAGGCGGAACAGTTAAGGAGGAGTCGAGGATACTTCGAAAGAGTTGGAGAGTGCTGAAGCACGTTGCACAATACTGAACAAGACGGCGCGAATGCATTGTTGACGTACTATGCCCCGTAAGGGTTCACAAGAACTATCTTCATTATTCTGACAAAGGAACAAAGTCGTACCACTTCGTACTGATGGTATACCTCAAGGATCGGTCCTAGGACCCCTGTTATTAAATGTTTTACAAATATACGATGAAATTTTGTGTTCTTTGATCCTTAGGAAAGAATTCAATTATCGCCTTACGGACGACATCATCGGGGTTGTTGTGACAAAAACATTTTGAATAATGAATCAAAATGAAGAGAAGGACACGTGCCATTTTATTTTTCTCTTTATAACTTATGTTTGCTATCATAATTTGAAGGCTGATTCAAATCTTACTATAGCAGTTGACAAATTCTAGTGGCCTCAACTGTATTGAAATATTAAGAAAGTTTAACGTAATCAGTGCCAATGTCATCTACGAATTATTAATCTTCTTTTTTTTAATTTTAAAGAAGACACATGCAAAGCTGCCAACGCTTATTTTGATTATTCATATCCATCGATTGATTTATCGATGGGTAGCTCTAAACTTTCATTTAAATCCGATCGTGCTAATAAAGTTACAGATACTGATGTATCGAGTCAAGAATTGGAACACATTATAAGGTGCGTCAAATGAAAGATTGCCACATTCCTCCATTAGACGGATATGGTGCTATTAACTCTTCTGACAAATGTAAAATCATGTTTTGCACCTCTAAGACTGAGAGTGGTTTCTCGCTTGCCATTTGCGAAATCGAAATTAATGTACGAGTATGTTGAGTGACTGACCAACTTGATGTCTTCTCTCATACATAGATACACCCAACTTTCCATCAAAGTAAGCACACTTGCGAGTAGTTCATTTCCAAAACCTGTCGCCAGTTTATGAAAATCGCATCGAAATCACAGAGCAAACAAGACATTACTTGGCTAATCACACCAACAAATTTCATAACACCACACCGGCAATCAACAATGAAAACCGAAAGAGGAAAATCTTTTACGTAACTATCCACCATACGAGCTTGTACTACAATTATGATTATTCTCGTTTATCACTCGTACTCGTATCTCTCCTATTATGCCCTGCTTTAGTTTGTTTTCAATCATTTTCGGTTTTTTATAGCAATTTGTCTTTTTTTTTAAAGAGCAACTTGCATTTATTCACTCTGAAACGATGGCATTATACTCGTACATGTCATTTGGTTATCGAGGCTGCTGTCGTCGTAATGCAATCATCACCGTGGTATGAGATGTCTGCGATTGTCATTGTATGTGGCATAACAATTCGATGGAGCTCTATAAAGACCGCAGCTACAGCAGCAGTTTGTAACTTCAAACAATATGTAACTACAAACAGACAGACTGACAGATTCGACGCCGACAATAATAATAAACTTTTCGGGTAACGAAGTGCAATTTGATCGTTTTATGGTATGTACTTGTAAGCTCTAAGCAGGCATGACAAACAGGCCCTCCCCAGCAACAAATTGTCATCTGTTAACAGATAAGCAAACTCGTACATATATGTTATGTGCATGCCTATGATATTAATTAAAATAAACTTCAAAATCTTTTTCCGAAAGATTCAAATGTCATATTCAGTATCAATCTTCAGTCTTATTATGTGTAATTGATGGCGCTATGCCCAGAGATGGTAGATGGTAGACACGGTTGAGATGGGAACGAGTTCAAACAATGACGTGTGCTGTTTGTTTAGGTTAAGTTCGCTTCATCATGTGACAGTTTGAAAGCTTTTCATTTCTTTTACGAGTAGTTGTGTGATAAGGAAATGATGATGTTTGTTCTTGCTGTTATCGATCAGCGATAAGCTCAAGTGTCCAGGAAAGTTATAATTTAATTGGAGGTTGTAAAAAATATAACAAGTTGTCAAACATTTGTGCAAAGTTTAATGATTTTTTATCAGAAAAGTGGAAACAAAATCCGTCTGATAAGTTGAAATGATAATAATCATTTGCCATAGCAATATTTCAATCATAAAAGGCTAACTAACTCGTAATTCGTAGAATTCAAGGGAAAAATGTCGCCCGAGATAATATAGTGATTTACAGTTTAATAGATTGCATTGCATTTAATCTTTAGTTAGCGCGTGCCGAAAACGTCAGCTTGTTGTTGGCAGAAGTTGAACAGGAACTAATGTTTCGAGACTGCTTTGTTCAAGCAACCTTTTAAATGAATATGCGCTTTAGAGCCACTAGAAGCCCATTAAAGCGATTTTCAATGTAGCCAGATCAATTAGACTTAGAGTTCCGTAGGTCTTTGGCCCTTTTAAAGGCGATCAGTTAGGTTCCGTGAAATAAGGCAACATTTTTGCACTTTAGTATGTCAACAACTGTCAGGCAGGCGCCTATGTTTTACAAATACCTTCATGGTTGAGCTACTCAGTCGACTTCGTTGCTCCGCTTAGGGTATTTTAACAACCTATACCCCACTCATGAATCAAAATACCAAAGGCTAGCTGGCGGGTGTGCTTGCTCCCACAGTGGATTCTAGGGAAATAAACCATTTGCATTTAGAAATATATATATTTGCAGAAAATATAGTATGTTTAGGACCTAACTACATTTTTTGTATGGCTCAGATTATTTGCTGAAGACAGTCTTGAATGCAG
This sequence comes from Volucella inanis, assembly GCA_907269105.1. Classification (NCBI taxonomy): domain Eukaryota; kingdom Metazoa; phylum Arthropoda; class Insecta; order Diptera; family Syrphidae; genus Volucella; species Volucella inanis. The sequence goes on from OU026154.1 coordinate 12,596,876, forward strand.
TTTCGTGTTCTCGCAGCAACCATGGTTACGGTATCATGTCCATAAGATCTTAATACTTAATACTGGCAAATGTTTTGGTACACGAAATGAACACGTTCTTAAGATTAACCAATGAACGCATCCACTCCAACTTGATGTCTTGTCTTTGTCACTTGTCAAAAGTTACCGCGTAAAAAGTTTTTGATGTAGGTGCTTGCAATCGTGGAATGGGGCTCGTTCGAAAATAGTGTTGTGGTAATTGGCCTGCAAGAATGTGGCTACGAAAAGGGCAAAATCACACGAAATCATCATCACACGAACGAATTCAATTTACACCCATTTACGCCCATTAAATCCACAATATACATATGTGCTTCCGACCACTGCGACGTTGTGACTGACAAACCCGCACTCGTTTATTCAAATGGCGACAACGTCGAGGTTTATAACTTTTTGAGATATCCACATTCCACATAAATCCGCCATTGGATCTGGTTTTGGTCTGGTTATACCTGCTAGAAATATGAAAGAAGATGTCCTGTGTTGTTTAAAAAGTGTTTCGAAGTACTCCGCGGCTCCGCAGCTCCATTCTGACATGGGATATAAATAAGTTTCAATCAGTTACCTTAGCCTCCTGACTGCTTTCTGAAAAGTCTTGTGTCTAGGGTTTGACACTAAAAACCCAACTTGGCTGCCGCATAAGGCTGGTCAATTCACTGTAATTATGAACTTTACAATTATAATTACTTTAATTGTAATTGTTTATGTCTGCGTAAAGTTCAAAGTTGTCGTACGGTACCAAAAACAGTGAGAATTTGACTAAATCCCTATAAATAGACAATATTAATGCAGCAATTCTTCAGACAATAAGACCGGATTCACAACCACTTTTTATAAGATGACTTAAAGAGTGGAACCAGTGATTTAAACGTCAAGAGACAAAACGTTGATTGGTGCTAGAGAAACCTTCTATATAACTACGCAAAGAGTTCCTGGGGGTCTAGTGAAACAGCAGTGCCGTAGTTAATGAATTTTTTTCGGATTATTTAAAATACAATGACATGTTAATTACTCCGGTGGAATTTGTATAACACTATAATTGACGCTCACAAGACTACAAACTTTAAGGCTTAACGACTTTAAGCTTCCAGAACTCAATCGACAACCTTTACTTTTTTCTTACATTTCCTTAAAATCCTGTTTCTAAAAATAGTTTTTTTCCAAAAGTAAAAATTTTACACTCCTGACAGACTTAAACTTCAAACAAAGAACAATCGCCTACTCACAAGTTTAACCCACCTTCTTAGTCACTTGTCAAAACGAAAATGTCATAAAAACAAAGTAAAACGACATAACCTCACCGCACCTATGCAGTTTGTGATACGGTACGTGTGCCTTTATAGTTAAGCCAAAGTGTCCACATACTCGTCTGACAACTAACTTTTATTTAATGTCAAGTGTACGAGTATTTTGTTTCACCTTTTTTTTTATAGTTTGTTCCTTGTCCTTTTAATGGGCTTACTATTTAATTGCCGTAACATTATATGCAATGAAATTTTACAAAACATGAACTTGACGGCTTTTTGTTTTGGCGGCCATTTAGATCCGTTGAGAAAGGAAACTGAAATGTCAATTGCCTCAGATACTCATATACAGGGTGAGCTTGGTAATGTTATCGGTAATGTGAATGTGAATCGGCCTCAATATTTGTTAAAAGTCTCATTTGTCAGATTTTTTTGACAGATAGAGATAAGAAAAATCGGAAATAAACTTTAGAGTTATACTCGTAGATTTCGAAGAAGTACACTGCTCTGCTGGATAATTAATTCAAAGGGGTTCGCCACCAGTCTGACATTGTTGACATGTTAGCTCCAGATGTGAACATGTTTTGTTGTTTCTATTCGAAGAAAATGACAGATGTTAAGTACAGTAGCTGTCGTATGAATTCTCTGGAAAAATACAAGTTGCCTAATGATTTGAAACCGATGAGGTTTCATAACAGGTGGATCGAACAGTCCCGAGAAAACAAGAAAAACGCAATTTTTTTTGGCAAAACTCGACTTTGTGTAGTATAGTCTCTTTCTATGCCTTTTTTATAGAACGATTTCTTCAACCCTTCAAAATACGCGTCAGTTATTTATTATTTTGTTTATTTTATTAATTTATTCCTTGTCACATAGCATGAAAGAATCCTTTTAATTTCGCTTAAATAGCTCCAAGCATCTGAATCATCAACACGTTGTTCTTTTTTGTCCAAACGCGGTACCCACTTTGAACAGAGCTTTCGCATACCCAAAGTTGAAGATGTGGGTGTTCAGAAGAGATGACTTGTTTCTACTAAGTCCGTTAAGTCAACCCTGTACCATTCTTGGCAGTCAACAGTGATCTTTGAACGTTTTCGATGTGAACATATCTGTACTACGTAGCGTTATTGCTGAAACTGTTAAAGAATAATCTACAACACTGATCTGTTGGACGTGTCCCTATCTCAGGAACCATTCTTTTTTCAAGTGGGGATTTTTGTCACTTCGTTATATCCTCAACTACCCGATGAGTAAAGGTAAAATTAGTGGTTAGATTATTGCCTAAATCTTTTCGAGGCGAATTTTTTTCCCCTCATCACAGTAACAATGGTTTTATAACAGCGCTGACAATCTCTTTAAATGTCGTGGGTTGGTATTTGGGCACTTTCTTTGGTGCCTTGTTTCTTTCCATGAGGCCGTGTAAGATAATTCCTGTATTTGAAAGAAAGGGGGAATTCGTATTGATGAGATATGATAACAATGTACACAACGATTTATGTGTTAGAATCACCACTTTTCCTAAAGATGGCTTCATCTCAAAATAAATATAAAAATAATGTCAAAGCGGGAGTGTAAAAAGGCAGTACGCCAGATGGGACCTGTATCTGAGAAATACACTTTTTTTTTTCTTTTAATGTGGCTCTACTGTCCGGCATAAAATAGAGCCTCAACTTATAAGCCTCTTCAGCTAGCCCAAAAGTTCTGTTGCCACCAGTGCCGCACTCTAAGTTGGTTGAAGTCCTGGTTTATTTTCGGGCGCGATTTACATAACGTCGTCTACTGCGCCGTCTCGTGGGATAAGATTCGAAGACGCTTTCTGCCAGATCTATGGCATCCATTCGCTCAACGTTGGATTCGTAGACGCCTGGATAGATCGATCTGCAGCCATAGTTCGTGTTTGAATCTCCTTCCAAGTCTAAACCTGGAGCAGGACCGTGGTGCCAAGGGTTTTGTATAAGGACAGTTTGGGCTTAGGAGAGAAGGCTCTGTTATTCAATTGCTCTCTAAGCCCCGAGAAACTGCGATTGACAATGATTTTTACGCTGATGTCGTTGCTGCTTGTAACTGTCGAACAAAGAACTTGATGATGTAGCAGCCCGAAATGACGGTTGGTGTCGCGTGAGTTGATGAAAAGATGAAAAACATATGCCTAAAACCTTGAAAACCTTGTCCCGCTTTTTCCGATGGACAATGATTATCAGAAAAATAGTTCTACAATTAACGGGACGGTTCTTCATGGTCAGTCATGGCATATTCGACGTGGGATCAGATGATGTAATCGGTCATTAAGTGTAAGTATCTATTCGATCGCTCAAAATAGCTTTATTTAACGCGGATCAATATTCAACCAGCGAAGCTCTGTTCAAAAGAGCCAGACACCAGTGTTCTATGCCTAGTGTCTATGGTACAATAATTCAATCAAAACAAAATTCCTGTCAGTAACCATCGAACTCGACAGTAATTGAATAAAAAAATAAATCCACAAAAAAGCACACCCTGTGTAGTAAGGAATTTTACAGTTCCATCCTCAAAATTGACCTCAAAAAAGTAGGACGTGGTAAGAAAAATAATAAAAATCGATTCCAGTTGATGAGACTAAAGGTGTCGTTTAACTCGTTATTGTCACGAAATACTCTCTCCCCGTTTTGGGAACACCATCAAAGCGTGATGGGCAATAAAAAAACGTGCAACGCCAATAGCACCGAGAAGCAGATACGTACAGCACAAAACAATAAAAAACAAAAATAACATCATTACCAACGAGTCTCACAGATAATCTCTGAGAAGAGGAAACAGGGTGAGAGACAACTTCAACTTGACGTTCACCAAGGTTTAAAAGTTCAACAATCTTCCGCCACACAGCAGGCACACATCGGTATATAAATCCGTGCAAATGCGACTAAATGAAAAGGAACAAATAGCAAAAAGTAAAAAGCAAATTCATTACAACCTGACCTGATCCTCTTTGTTCGTCGTGCTTTTTTCTGCTTCTTATGCTTATTTCTGACATTCTCATCTTATGATTTCCTATGATGAGATTTTTTTTTTCTTAAAGCCGATCAATCCAGTGTGTTCTATCTGGAGGAAGTAATAAACAAGGGGATGATGTCATTATAAATACAAACGACAAGGTGGTAAAACGGCAGCGACACTAAGAGAACAGCCAAACCATGACAGAAAATGTCAGATGGCAAAGACTTTGATTATAACCCTTCAAAGTGAATTTAGTGCGTTTTCGGCAATACGGTATACGGAACTTGAAATCCGGCTGCATAAAGATCCAACAAGACGCGTTTCACCTGAAAAAAAAAAATAAATAAATAAATAAATAAAATGCTACAGTCAAAGAGCTCTTATCGTCAGAGATACGAGTAAATGGCGGAATGACAACTGGAGATAGCAAACAATTTTTACCTCATGATAACACTTTGTGGCTGTCAACTGATTGATGTGTCACCAGCGGAAGGGGCTTTCTGGTGCAACTTTCGTTTGGCAATGTCTAACCTCTTGGAGGTGTTTATAAAAAATATATTTTTAGTGGAAGCATGATTTATTGGTCTTGGATACGAAATTAGAACCTAGGGCGTTGGCTTTCGGCGGTGCTGTGGTCTTTCTTTTTTAAAGACAATTAGGAGAACATGTGATATGGGGTGGCTTAGAGGGTATTAAGTTCTTAGTCATGATGGAAATTACTAAAATATTTTGTCACTTAAACATTTGCTTTGTTTGGAAAGTATTCTAATTTGGGGGGAGAATTTTGTGATGTGGTAATAGCAAGGAAATGTGGAGCACATTTTTTTTGATGGCCGTAATTTGGGTATTATGATTTATTGATTGCGGAAGTGTTTTGGGAATTATTAACACGTTGACTATAGCGTTTGCTGCAAACTTCAAACTTTGACACATTTTCCCCAAATTTGATACTAATTGGTCGAAACCATGACCATACTATTCACTTAGTAAGCTAGTGACTTCGACTGTTCTGATGGCATGCAATTGAGGTGTCGAGTCATTAGCTGTTTATGAAGATAGGTTGATATAAAGAGAGAGGCGATAACTACCTAAAAATTAAAAAAGATGGCATTGCCACCTCAAATCCAACATTTTTTCAAGAAGCATCTTTTAAAAGAACGCACCCAAATTTTCAGACAGATCTGTCGAATAGTTTTTTTTTTGTGACATCCATTTGCAATAGGCGTCAAAAAGCACCTTTCAAAAGAACGCACTTAAATTTTCAAATCTGTTTTTTTTTGTGACAGTCATTTTGAAAGATGCTTCCTGACAAGCAAAAAAAAAAAAAAGGAATTTCGTGTGCCCATTAAACACTATATTTTGGGCAAAGGAAACTATTACGCAAACCAAACAAAAACTTGAAAAATATTATGGTGACTGTTCGCCATCAATTGAAACCATTCACCCCTGGGTTACTCAATTTTGATGCGCCGAACGTTCTGGTCGCCCAATTGAGGTTATGATACCAGAAATGGTCGATAAAATCCACGGTGTGATATTGGACGATCGGCGAGTGAAGGTGCGGGAACTAGAAGAGGCTACAAGCTTATCACATGGATCAGTGTTTGGATATGAAAAAGTGTTTTTGGATATGAAAAAGTTATCCGCCAAATGAGCCCCGCGTGTGGTCACAATTGACAACAAACGCAATCAATTGAAAATTTCACAGGAGTTCAATCGCAATACGTGTGTCTGGAACTGAAAAATAAGTTTTCGCAAGAAAACTATTTAAAATAAATAAAGAGTCCTAATTAAAATCGAGTAAAACATTCCCAACAAATAGGGCAGCTTCTACTCCCACAAAGGGAAGATGTCCGTGTAAAAGTCAAGAAATGTGAACCGAATTCACCCCCGAAAAGGAAGAAATTCAGTGTAGATCCACAGATAACATCACTTGATGTGTTGTACAGCAGCATTGATGCAGCATTCCTTCGTATACATAATCTGTCTATCCAAACAGAACTGAACCGTTTTTGATTCTGCAAATCGACATAAAACCTTACACCGAAGTGTGAAGTACCTATTTCTATTCAGATAATACCCACACGCTAGTTGACAATTATGGAATTAATGTCCCACCGAGCGTCGAATATTAACGAGGCTAAAAGACAACTCAGCTGAGGAAGTCAATTGTTTACCGGCTGAGTTATTCAAAAGCGGAGGCCAAGAGCTAATACGTTGGAGTAAGTGTTTTTTTGTTCTTGTTGAATGTTTCTTTTACTGAAATTTCTCAGTTTTTCGAAGAAACATCATCGCTGACACGGTGTAGTAACCTTTTTAGAAACTACTTTCGAAGCAAGCGTCAAAGGATGTTGTATCATTTCCCGTAATCTAATTGTGACATCTAATCTAAATAAAACTCAGCGAACACAGATTTCCAACAGCGCTTTGTGAAGTTTTGTATTCACGAATCAACTTAGAAGTCGTGAGAGGGTTCAGCCAAACTATAAGGGCTGTCATTAGAAATTCGGATGCTTCGCTGTCTCACAATATATTGTATTTTTTGATATCAGGATGTCGTATATCCACACCTGGAAAGTTTTAATAACGAGGAATGAAATTTAATATTATCGTCTTTCAAAAAGACACCAGGACCGCATCCTAAATCGGTTTTTAAGCCATCCGTTTAGACCCCCGACCACATTGCTTTAATAGCTTAGAACTTGGCCGAAGCGATTCCTGACTACACGGCAAACGCGAATCATTATAGTAATAAGATCCATAAGATCAGAGTCAAAAACATTCAAAGTCGTCAAAACTCCAGTGCATGTTGTACCAAAGACTACTTCTTTTTAAACGGAAGATGAATATGAATATCAAGCTGAGGGACATTATGACATTACTTTTGCCTCACCTTGTACTTAAGAGGATCAAACAAATCCTTTACTGTCGGGGTTAACCTCATTTAGAAGAATGCCTTCGCCGGAACTCCGTGGTAAACCTTGTCTGAACCGAGCTTATGCACAAACGCGCTCCTCGTTTCGATTGGTTCTGCAAAGATAGAAATAGGCTCTTTAGGTGCCTTATGTCGAAGTTGACTTCATCTTCCGTCCGCCGAAACGTCCAAATTGAGCCTTGTCCGTGTTGTCCACGTGTTGATAGTGTGTATCTATTGTGTGGTTTTTGACAACAGATCCTCGTGAATTTATTGATTAGTTAGGTGGCAACCAAGAAAGTGTCATCGACATAGGACACAAATGATTAGCTTTCATAACAACCTAAATCCTTAATGCTTTCTAAATATCGTCATGCTTTCCTCCTAATCCACTTAATACAAAAAGAAGTGTGTTGTCATGAAACTAAAGTAACAAATAGCATCATACAGCTTAAATAAAACTGTCAGACTGGCAAACCAGGTAAACAAACGAAACTGACGAAGCTTATTTTCTGTTGAAACAATGTTTTGCATAAAATTTACCAAAATCGACACCTTCGTATTGAATTACACCGTCGTACTACATAGTATCTTTTCCTGCTTTTCTGGTAACGTTCAGTACTCGTGTGTCGATACATATCTCTGCACTTCAACTTTCTGTCACTGTGACTCAAGTTCAGCCTGAATCATGGTGACGTTAACAAAAAATAAACAAAAAAAAAAAAAAAAAAAAAAGTGGCCGTCAAAACCACTATATTCGTTGCACTATTAAATGTTATATGTAACTCGATATGTAATAATATTTTTGATGCATGAAAATATCATACAAGGCTCATGTGTAGATACAAACAAACGAATTCACTCTGTTCACTCTGAGATACCAACCTGACCATACAAGGTATGTGTGTCATTTTGGATTTCATTGAATTGTATTCTGACTAGGCGATGTGGAAATCGATATTGAAAGTGGTTTCGGTTAGCCCGACTGCCAGTGCCAGTTCCAGTCGTAGACCCAGTCCCATTGCCTCTCGGATTCCCACAACATTTACTATTGTCGCCACTTTAGAGGGCAAACCAATTTGCTTGCCAAAATTATTTTTGCCGATCAATTAATTGGGAGGGCTGCTCCTCCTATGACTAAGAGTTGACATTGCATCATGTGCTCTAAAGAAGCTCAATTTGTTCGTAGAATATGAATGAGATTTGTGAATTGGCGATGCAAAGCCGTTTTCTGAGGAAGCACTGAGGCAGCTATAATAGCCTTGTCAAAACCAATTCATTGACTTGGTCAGAGCATCAGATCAAATTACACATGTGCGCGAGTTAATTACGGACTAGACCAACCAGTTAGCTACTTGTAATGCACGTCACTTGGTTAGTCGGTTGTTTATGACATTAGCAGGTTGTGCTGCAAGCGACTACAATTATTTTATGACTGCTCGAGATTTAGTTTATAACGAAGCCTACAAAGGCTTTCATACAATCATACATACAATCGCTGCTGTTAGAAGAGGGTATTTGCTCTTGCATTGGCGGTGATGGCTTCATTTCTGTTGCGAACTAATTAAGGATCGAGTTTGTGGTGAATGCATATGTGTAGGAATTATTCTCATCACATAGCAGTAAGTTGACTTAGTTGACCAGGTGAGTTTATGGGACCAATTTGTACGGATCTGTGACATTGTCAGGAAACAGGAAGATGATTGGCGATACTTAATTTTTATGACTGCACAGATTGAGTGCGGCACGAAATCGTATGTGCATGAAAGTAAAACTGCTCAGATAGGCGTTGCTTAAAGTAGATTGTAGGAGACGTACTTCGCTATCTCTGGATCAGTTAGACTTAACCCATATGCAACGGATTCTCTGTGCTACCATTTCATTTAAAACGAACAAGTTAGTGTCACAGAAGGTGATGTCATTTTTACCAAGCACATCGAGTTGCTGTCTAAATTCTATTTTTCTAATAAACCTCTAAAGTGCCATTGGAAGTCATGGGAATCATTTATTTGTTTTTTGTTTTTTTGAATTCAAGGAAGTGAGATCAGGGGGAAACCTAAGCCTTTACGCGGATTATGGAAACGCTACCTCAGGTCCTGAGACATCTTGCTGTGAATCCACCCAGCAAACTGAGCAATGATCTGATTTTCGACGTAAAAGATACTGCGGCCCTTCCACCTGTTCTTTACAATATACTTCATGACCAACAGGCATGCCTTCCATTGAGAAATAGACAAAAGTTTACCAAATTAAGGCTAAAGGCTAAAATTATCATCCTTTCGGAAGACAACAGCGCCACGTCCTTGATTGATTTTCAAGCCATTCATGAAGATTTGATTGCATTCTTTCTCTCGTTCAGAGCCAATTCTGAGTATAGGGAAAACCGATTTTCGTTTTTGTAATAATGTAGTCAAAATACAGTCATTGACTTTGAGATAGCATTAGGCTTTGGTGAGTGCATTAGTTAGTTTTGATTGGACTTTTCTGCTCAACACTGTGACCTCTATGATCGTTTGTGTTGGCAGCCGTGTTTAGAATAGATACTTCCAAACTTTCGTTCAGAACCTTGAAGCGGTCGGCAGTCGATGGTATGCCCCTTATGTTGCAAAAGGCGCTCAGTTACTCAGCATGTCCTTTGAATTGGAGTTCAGTTTCGGTAGTTCGTATTGTAATTAAGGATATCTTTGAAATTGTTATTCAATGGTTATTCCAGTATGTTGGGTGTCGTTTAATTTCCTACCTATTCAGCTTCGATTTAAAAATACCACAGAAGGACTTGGCATCTAACAGGTGGTTCCTGGGACTAACCTATTAAAACACAATTTCTTGGCAAAATTCGCCTTTATTCATCTACATCTCCATTCTGCGCATCTTGCCATAAATACGTTGGTCCATAATGATATCAATCTTATGTATTGGACCAACGCCGTAGTAGAAAAATAAGCCCGATTCCATAACTTTAGAACCACCATATTTAAAAGACTTTGTCGTATATTACGGTTAGTATTCCGCATTCGGTGGACGACGGACATATGTTATTTGCGAACGGGCCACTTAATGTTTTGTAAGTAGTGACGTTTTTTGGCGCTGCGTACTGCTAAATGGTTTTCCAGAAATTTCGGCCGAACCCTCATATCACTCAGATAAGTTTATCACCTTCCTAATCTGTACCGCAGACTTCAATAAATGCTGGTAAACGGTTGGGTTATGTGCTGTAAAAATAGGGTAAGGACTGAAAGGTATCAACCTGGCGATATCAAATGCTGTAACTGTTTTTATATTTCAATTGTGCTTATTTTACCACTTACCAATTGGTAACCATCGGGTACTGGTCGATATCCATCCAGACTTGACTTGCCAAACTTATAAGCGCGAGTGCTGACCAACAGACAATACAGCAGTACTATAAATGGCAAAACAGATGAATTCTCTAGATGGAATCAACAAAATAAAACGGGGTACTGCGACATATTTGGAGCTCATATCATGTCATCTCTTGGAAAAGAGATGGTGGTGGATGAGCCGTTAATATACCAACGGCAGCGCTCACATCCCTTAACGGGTTACTGGCATCGGTCTAATCGACCCCTCGTCTTTGGGGTATATATATATAATGGAACTCGCCGATGAAACTGTGCAGCCATGGAAAAAAAACTAAGTTACGAAGCAACAACAAGCCTCGGATTCCTGTTGACAACCCCTGCAAACTGCGATAGGATGAGCCAGTCAAAAAGAGGATGAAAAAATGTGAGATTTACTTCAGCAATTGTTACCCACGGTAAAAGCAGTGGTGGCTATTGGGAAAAAGTCTTGAGTTTTCGGCATGTTACTGAGCCCCTTGTACCAATCCGTGTTAAGGCTAATTTTGCCAACATTAGCCTTATATGCGCTCACACATCCATAGGGAAAAATCATCACGCCACCAAAGATAGCTCATAAGAACTCTTGGACAAGTCCAACGACCTACCTCGGCGATTATAATGCAGAGATAGGAGGAGTCGACATCTTTGGTAGTACTTTCGGAAAACACAGCTTGCACGACGAAGTGTGTCGTAGCTAAGACGCGGTTTCCATATCTCGATATTCATAAAAGGACTTGGAGAACTCCTAATCAATCAACCGTCAACCAGATTGGCCACATTGCGATCGACGCAAGGCACTCTTTCGGTATTATGAATGTCTAAACGTTCCGAGAGGCCAACATCGTAGTTGTAGCCAAGGTACAGTTGGTGCTATTTGAAGTCTCCCCTCATCTCTTAAGAGGTACTATGCCACCAGCATCAAGCATCGATGTATCAAGTATTGGCAACTTTGCCAAAAATCTATCAACCCCTGATATGCTGGGTTTTTATTCGGCCACCACAACAAAGCCCCTGGTTTGACGACATGTGCCCGCAATCACGGCGCCGGATAGAAGAACTAGAGATGCTCACGAACTCTACGAGCAGAAGAAACTCATCTGTATATATGGATAGGCGATGCGCTGTTATGCGATTTCTTTTTAAAATCGATGATGGTGTTCTTGGCTGTTTTAAGAGAAAAATCCTTTGAGTAGTTTTCGGTCCCGTCTGCATAGACGTTGAGTGGAGGAAGAGATACAACGACGAATTGTACGGGTTGTACAGCGACGTCGACTTAGCCAGAAGAGTGAAGGTCCAGCTACAGAGGTGGCTGAGTTATGTAGAGCGAATGGAGACCAATGCTCCGGTTCGAAAAATCTATGAATCCGCCCCGGGGAACAACGTACTAAAGGAAGACGGCGACTCAGCTGGCGCACGCTAGTGGAAGGGGATCTCAATCAACTTAGCGTGCGAAACTGCAGGCAACTGGTTAAAGATCGAGATTGCTGGAGAAGCTTGTTGGTTGAGGCCCAGTTCTACCTCAAACTTGAGACGTTATTTTGCGTCATTTCCTATTTTTCTCTGGTTTTTCCACAAACAAGAGGTCAGTTTGAAGAAAAACAAAAACTCAGAGTCTTATGGTCTACCCGCCGAGTTCTAAAATATTTTAGTGCTCATATTCAAGTTTTGGCAAAAGAAGCCGTCCGCGGTAACTGGACTATCAGTCTTAAATGCTTAGGATACTACAATATGTAAAAGTTTTCAGCCTTCTTAAAGCACTCGGCAGAAACAAATCACGTTCCTGACTCTAAAAATCGAGTATAGAACTACAAACTTTAGCCAATCTTCGAGAAGTTGAATCTCAGGTGGAGATTCACTGAAAGATAGATGAAATATAATTCGTCATCTTCATCATCTTGTTAAAAATGTGCCGGCAAGGAGATGCACATCTTTAAGCGCACGTTTTTAAGTACGCAGAAAAACGAGTTGGTTTTTGAAGAGAACAACAAGTAAATCAGCATCGCTCCACCGTCTAAGTAAGCCATTTCAGGGTAGTTAAGGTAGTTAAGGAGTTTAACTTGAAGAGACCATCAATCCTACAAGCATACAGGCCGTACCTTCGTCTTAAAGAACAAGCTTATTGCAAAACTATATCCATAAGATTGAAGGTGACTTTCTGAAACTGAAAGATAACTTTCGAATAATGAAAACAGGCCGATCTAGATTGCCAATTCAGATATAAGGCTTAAAAGTTGTTTAATCTTTAATATTCCCGTATTCTACTACTAATTGATTAGTCAGTTGACTCATTGACTCATTCCCATGTTATTTGCAAACCGAAGCCAAGGAACCTTACTCATCATAATTACAAATATATTATCTTCGTCTTCAGTCATAAAACCGCAATTACAGCCAAATAGCAAACAAGACATGCTCCCAAGATAACATTCATACTCGTATTGCTAGTAAGTATGCGCAAATGCCATCACAAGCCACATCGCTATCGGCATATATCACAGAGATACACTACTTCATAGTGTCAGTTATTGCTAAAAATCGCAAGTTTGTCACGTCAATGCTGTTGTCAAAGCTATCAGAATCTACGTATCTCAACGAAACCAGTTTAAGAATTCTTTGTTGAAGTGACAAATGTCAGTGAGCTTAAGGTGTGCAACTACTCGTGTAGACTCGGAACCATTGAATTACACGTACCAACTGTCCCACTGACTTTAAAGCTATTGTCGTACCGATGTTCATCACATGCGCTCGACAAGTTGCATACATGGATGAGTATCTATCTATGCCAGCAGTCTCACAACCTGAGATGAATAATAAACGATTTTTTCTATCTTGTTTTGTTTACCTCATACCCATATTCGTTTTAATTCTCAACAATTACTTAAGTGTCAGAAAATTAAAAAAAAAAACTGCGTTTTTTTTAGAATAGTGATTTTTATTGCCGACAAATTTGTCCGTGGGACGACGACCGTACCTCTGACGCAAAAACCGGCCGCGAAGCGGGACTAAAAAAACGTTTTGTTCTACCCGCAATGGAGTGAAAGTATATTTTTATTAATTGGAATATTTTTTTAATTTCATGGAAGAGTGTATACAAACAGCACTATTGTGTTGAATGTTGTAAAAAATTTTATGAGGTGTGGAGGGTGTGCTTAATGAATTAAAATTGCCTGAAAAATTAATTGTCGCCCGAAGAAATTAGTAAAAATGAATTCATTTTGGAATAGCCATCCACTAAACAATAAACAAATGGGAACAAACTGAGGATTATCATTTGCAATAAAAGAAAGAAAGTGCACCTATTCGCGGACTTGACTGTTTTACTGTCCGATTGATCGAAAAACGTTAACGATTTTAACGTGCAAGCCGCACCGGACTGTAGTTTTCTGATCGTAGTGCATTTTTAAGAACACCTTCAAGACAGATTAATCGAATAGCGACAATTTTCTTTATAAACAGACTCGTTTAGCACAAAATAGACGAAGCGATATATAAGTTTAGCGAGCAGAAAGCGCGTTTTGGAAATAAATATCTACGAGAGGAAAGGTCATACAGTAATTTGCAGAATTCAAACTGATTTGTCTTACATTCGAAATTAACTTTATTAAACTAAATGCAGTCGGAAGGCTAAATTCAGTGACCCGAAATGAAATCACCGATGAATTTGCCCGGCAAGGTTCAGAGGAGAGCTTGTCAAGACCCGAATCTACATTGATACGCCTGCGTCCTTGGTTGAGGAGTCCATTGACGGCTGGGTCTCATATGAGCACAATTGCAGATGGCATAACTCTCCAGGTTGCAGGCAGACCAAACGAATGCTTCTCGACGTCTTTAGGTAGTAAGCGGCCTTTCTGCTGTCCTTCAGCAGAAAAGACTGTATGTTGCTTACTGGCATTTAAATGTCCTCGGCATAAGTGACACAAATACATGTGATGCTTGCTGTTTAAGTGATGATGACACCGCGGAGCATTATCTCTGTGAATGTCCGGCTTACGTTCGCATCAGGCTTCAGGTAGGTGCTGGTACTAAAGGCACCTTATCACTGAAGCGCTTACTCATCTTTTTACATAAGTCAGAAAGATTTCATTATAAGGAAATCACAAAGACTACAATTAATTAGTTCTTTGTCTGAGTGCTCTGTTCCCACAGAAAAAAAAAAAAACTAAATATGTGTAGTTTAGATCGATAAGGTTATGAAGCATTTTTGTGGTAAAACTATTGAAATTCAAGGATTTCTGGGTGGAAAGCCGAACCAAGTGATTTTCACAGTCCTCTTTTGAAGTCAGTTTTACACTATTAAGACTGTGCTACAAAGAGCGAAATAAATGGTATCCGTACAGGTCAAAGTCCGGGCTATAGACGTGGATGCATCAAAACTTTAGAACCAAGCTCTCTCAATATTTGCCGAGTCATTATAGACGTGGTCTAATCTGGCATTATCATGATGGAAGACAGTGCCTTACCCATTGTTCAATTTTCGCCGCTTTAGGTCAATTGCGTGGTTTAATCGATCGTCTGTCTAAGTTAGGGCAGCTCATGATGCACGATTGCTTTCCAATCCCACCAAATACAAAGCACTGCATTACTCAATCCACCGTTTGTAGAGCTTCATCCACAGTGGACCACGACCTTTGTCGCATATTATTGTCGTATGGGACAATGTGACTTTTTGGGGAATTTCATCGGCTTTTTCAACGATTGGTCAACTAGACCCTATAGCCATCTATTGGGAAAAACGCCACGAACTTTTTCTTTGACCATATACTGGTACCATTCATAGGTATGTACCATATGCGCCATAAACTTTGCAAATGGCGGCGGGTGTCATTATACTTTAAAGTTTACCATACAGATAGAGAATTAGTTGACAACAAGCAATGAAGCGATACACGTCTTAAGAACACGGATTTATTATTACTGCTTATCTGACCAATTTCCGGTCTGATGTTTTCCTTGTCGTCCTGCACCATGTGGGCAAACATTAAAGCGTTTGGCTGAACGTCTCGTGCAAACTGGGTCTACTAGAGATATCGCAAGAAGTGGACGGCCCCGTAATGCAAGTTAAACTGAGAATATCACTGCCGTGACCGAAGACGCCGAAGAAGGTCGACGAGACAACGATGCACACAATTTGTCAGCAACAGATGTTCGTTCTGTCGAATTTTGCTGAAAGTGTCAACCCTTCACCTTCTGTTATACCTGTTGCAAGAGATCATAATAAGCGGCGATGACTATTTTCATATAAGTGGTTGTGTGAATAAACAAATTTGCGTTTATGGGGCACGAAGAAGAATCACTGCATCCTCTCAATGTTACTGTTTGGTGCAGTATTTGCAGTAAAAAAGTGATTGGCCCTTATTTTTTTGAGGACGCCCACGGCATCACCGTAACCCTAGCTGAAGAGCGCTACATACATGTTAAACAAGTTTCTTGAGCTGTGTTGGTTCCAGCAGGACGAAGCAGCCACTCACACAGCTCGGGCAATGATGGAGATTTTGAATCACCAATCACAGAGACGTGTGATTTCCCGTTTGGACAACTTGAACTGACCGGCTATATCACCAGATCTGATGGCGACAGACTTCCTCCTTTGGAGCTTTTTGAAATCTAGCGTTTATCACAACAAACTACAAACCTTGAGAGTTTTAAAAGCCAACATTGAAGATGAAATCCCCAATTTGGAGTCAGTTATTGTTATTGTGTTACCACTCAAAGAGCATGAAAGCAGATGCCATAGGTACTCTTGGAATTAAAAAGATTTCTGGACAAACTTCTCAAGGTCTCAAGGTGATCTTCATAGACAGAGATTGCTTAGATCCCGGAAATGGGGAGTACCTAGAGTTTGCAAAATTCTTTGTGAGGAATTCTCATTTACTGCAAACACGGCAATGCCACAGTTTCCGGTGATTGTATTGTGAGCTTTGAGATATCTTTTTTCCTGAAGTTAATCGTTATGAAAATGTTACCTTCTTATTGTTTGTTACTAAGACCCCTAGTCTGGGCAGTTCATCATCCTTTGGACGTCAGAGTGTTCCGGAACCCAAAAGAGTGTGAATGCTCTTGAAATGTTTATTTCCATAGCGTTGGACATTTTATCGCTGGATTCGTATCTTGTTGGAGTGCAGCCAATGGGTCAGAGTTTTGGCCTTCACATTTATGAGTTTTATACGGCGGCGTGGTTGGTTGGAAGTTCGTCAGGTTTTGTGGACAGTGTTGGTGGTAAATCAAGTAAGGCGAAGCCCATTATTTATTTTTTGCCTTCTTACTAAGAATTCTCGGGATAAGATATTATATTCCGCCGAGCAGCAGTGTGCAGTCCAGGTCAATTCTGTTTCTGGTAGCTAAATCCACCGTACGCAACTGTTCTTTGATCTTCATGATCTTCCCAGGCTCGGTGGTGGATAGACAGGAAGGAAGGAATGAAAGTTACTGCAGACATGATATATAAGTCCGAGACTTGCCCGAACTCAAACACAGTTTTCTTTTCAAGAAAGCTAAAACTATGGTCATAATTGCTATTTTAATGTGTTTTGTTTGCTTTTAAATTTCTGTATCTCTGAAGATCTACTTTGAATCTGCTATAAATTCTGCCAACAGCACCTCAGTAGAAATAAAACGAAGAATCACACTTGACAATCGCTTATTTAAGCTAAGAAGGCAAATAAGCTTCAAGGCTCTATCCCGAAAAACTAAGGAGATTCTATAGAAAACAAAGATATCCTCAGTCGTTTCGAGAGAAAAATCCTTCGGAAAATATTTGGTCTCGTTTGCATTGACGGGCTTTGGAGAAGAAGATTCAACGACGAACTATACGAGCTCAGTCAGAAAACTCCATATCAGTCGCCTAAGATGGCTAGGACATATACAGCGAATGGACACTAATCCAACCCGAGGGGCAACGACCTCATCTCAGGTGGAGCGCACAAGTAGAAGGGGAAGAGAAGTTACAGAATATAAACTTATGTCTTAGTATTCCTTCGTAACGATTTTAGTAAATAACGTAGGTTCGCAAAGGCATAAAACCGTCTTCATGTTTTGCGATTGTTTGTCTCTGTCTTTCTCCAGATATATCGGTGATTTAAGGCAGCCTAAATTGTTAAAAATGTCTATAAGCCTCTATTTTATGAACAGAGATATGACTGTATAAGCCAAGCGAGTCCAAGAGGCTACAGTTACGAGTACAGCGCTTCAGCGTAGTCTTCTGTTGTGAAGATTTTCATATGAAATCTTAAGGTGAAGTCCATTACATCATTGTTCATTGACTTTCTTTCATTTGGTCCGATTTATTAGTCGATGCAAGGATGTTTCATGTCTGCAGTTGTGTGAATTCAAAAGATTCTGCCACCTTGGAATCTACTTCCTTGTCTATTAGAAATAAGTTCTACGTGGTAAGTGGTTTTCGATATTAAAAAAAAAACCTTTCTAGCTGTACGTGTTCTTATGCTTAAAACTGTCGCTAGCTGGAAGTATGTTACATGTTTTGAAGAATTACGTGAGTGAGCAGTTTACTTTTACCCAAAACTATTTCCGAAATCTTTAATTCCGGTAAATCGATGTAGAACTCGAGAGCGACGATAACCACCTTTCTGTTAGTTCTGGAATTGTGATTTTCGTTTTTTTTTTTTCAAATTCTATGCGTCTTTTCAAGTTTGTGTCATGCTTTGACTGCAAGTCAAACTTTCAGATAAATGTACAATACTTCTGCGAGTACACTTCACGAATGGCGAGGCTAAAAGGATTTTGCCACCATCTAACCAATTCATGCATGTACTATGCATTGTGCGTATTGATTACAACAACAATATGATGATGAGGTGACGGATGGTGCGATCTATGGTTCAAACTGCATTCTGTTGCCCTGTTGTTTGGGATATGCAAGAAATGCAGTGAGTGAGAAAAAGGATAATATTAACAAATAAACAATATAGCTACAAATTTCTGTTTGTTCAAGTCTTGAACATCCTGGTCCTCCTGGACTATTTTTAGGACATTGAAAGCACGGCCAGTTTTGGAGTTGGTCGTATGAAACTGCCATGCTTCGTTTTAACTGTTGCAACACGTATAAGATCGCCCTGACCTGGATCAACTGCCTCGACTTGGCCAAGACTCCACCGTGCTGGAGGAAGATTTGGATTTGGATTTAGTCGATTTTGTGGCGTCTGTAGGTAATTGGGTTCTGCATGGTTCTCCTATTAAAAAATTGCCTGGAGTGTGTTCGAGGACTTGAGTTCTCGATTTGATTCAACAAAGTGTTTAGCTCCTCACAGGTTAGAATCAAGGATCACATTACTCGTCAAGAATGCGACTTGACCGATTTAATTACGGCATCCCATAAGACGCCAAAGTGTGGAGCGGCAGAAGGGTGAAATGCTATTCGATGCCATCCGAGGCTAAAACATCAGCCTACATCAGCGTTATGAGCTTCAAACATCAATAGTGATTCAATGTCATTGAGATATCTGTGAGTTGCTTGGAAATTCGTTCCTTAGCCGTATAGATGTTGGAACATTTCCCACATCTTGACACGAACCGACGAAGAGCAGCTAAGAAAGTATTAGATGTTAGGTCACTTACCACCTCTAAGTGCATTGCCTTTGTGCACATGCAAATAAAAAGTGCCACATACTCCTTGGAAAATTTAGGAGTTCGACCACGTGAAAGTTCATTGCCGAATGGACTCGGGTAATTGTACCCAGTATTGGCAAACGGACGACCTTGTTTGACGGCCTTGTACAGGATGTAAGTGATTTCTGTGAATTTCATCAACTATAGTAGAAGAGACATGACAATTAGGTAGAATGACAGGATGTTTCATCCAAGACCGATTAATGATTTCCGACAATTATTGATAAACCGACGACAATAGGCGACGAATATTGGAAGCAAGCGTGACCACGATTAAATATAAAACGATTTATAGTATCCGTATCTGTTGTTGTTTTTAGGACCTTTTTGGGAGGTCCGCTGTTGTGACTCGGAGGAGTTTAATGTAGGCCAAAGCTCCCATGAAAGAGACAGCCAACAGGGACCTGTCTAACAGAGATTGCGATCGATATGTTGAGGCGGTAGTACTCCACGAGAAGCACAATCTGCTAAATTAAATGAGGAAGTGATATGATACCACGCATATCGAGAAATTTTCTCCAATATTGCAGTTTAGTTTCAGTTTAGGAAAAATGTATTCCAGCGGGGGTGGTGATGCCAGCCACTGAAGTACGATTTCCGAATCCCACCATGCAGACACCTTCAGAGTGATTGGGAAGGACGTTTTTATGGTTTCGATTAGTTAAATTCGAAGTAGTAAATCATAGAGTTCCAACTGAGGGATAGACACTGGTTTAAGCGAAGCAACTTTAGTTTTTGCGGCAACCAGAATGACCTTGAATTCATTTTTAGCAATTTTATAGCGAGCGTCCGTTGATGCATGGGAGAAACCATGTAGCTGAACCTTCCTTTCAAAATGGTATAGCTCTCGTTGATAATATTGTATAACCAGCGATCAACCAAACTCGATGGTAGTGGATCGTCCAAAGCTTCTGAAAAAGAAAGTTCGTCTAGTGGGTGTAACACAAAATCTTAAATTAAATACAGTGAGTCAGAGAAAAGATAACATAAACAAATAATAAACTGATTGTGGAGAATGAATACGTAAAGTATATAACTACACATTTCTGTTTGTTTATCTTTTTCTGTTCTCTTTTTGAAAACCTCAGTATCTTTTTTAACTAATTTCTTTCAACCATGGGCTGAAAAGTCCGCGCCGTTTTATAGTAAAACACAAAATTTTTGCAAAATTCAACTTTATTTATCAATATAGTTGGCTTCGAGGGCGATACACTGATTGAAACGATTTTTTAATCTTTCGATACCTGTTTTGTAGTACGATTTCGGCTTAGCCTCAAAATAGGCCTCTGTTTCGGCGATTACTTCTTCATCGGTCTTAAATCTCTTTCCGGCGAGCATTCTTTTGAGGCGGGTGGGTAAGCAATTCGTAGCCGACTTCATTAAATGTTGCCATCGTTTTCATCGACTTGTGACACGGTGCATTGTCTTGATGTAACAGTACTTTCTTTTTCTTCAAATACGGCCGTTCTTCTGCGATTTCGTCCTTCAATCACTCCAACAACGCAATGTAATAGTCGCTGTTGATATTGTGCCCCTTTTGGGGATAGTCGATGAAAATAATTCCATGTGTATCCCAAAATACGGGTGCCATAACCTTGCCAGCCGACTGTTGAGTTTTTGGTCGTTTTGGACGAGGTTCGTCGCCTGCTCGCCACTCAGCTGACTGACTGACTTGTGATGGAGCCAAGTTTCATCCATCCCGAAGCAAAAATTCGGCTTTATTGCGGTTGAACAGCTTTAAACACTCCTCTGTGTCACCAACACGTTGTTGTTTTTGGTCGACTGTGAGCAAACGCGGCACCCACTTTGAACCGAGCTTTCGCATGTCCAAATATTCGTGTATCCAACACGCTCTTTTGATATCTTCAGAGCCTCAGCTATCTCAATCAACTTCACTTTACGGTCATTCGTAATCATTTTGTGGACTTTTTTTATGTTTTCATCTGAAACAGCCTCATTTGGACGTCCATTGCGTGCATCACCTTCGGTGCTTGTATGACCACTTTTAAATTTTTCAATCCACTTGCGAATGGTTCGTTCGGCTGGTGCAGACTCCGAGTAACATTTATCAAGCCATTTCTTTGCATCGGCTGCATTTTTTCCCATCAAAAAGCAATGATAAATCAACACACGAAATTGCTTTGAATCCATTTTTTTTCACAAAAGTTGCTTCACTCACAACGCTATATCTCGAGAACTAATCGTCCGACAGCTGTCAAGTTTATACACGTATCTTTTGAAGGTTGGTACTAACTGAAAATGTTATGGATATAATTCAAGTGGTGCCCTCTCTTTTCAGCCCATGTATTATGTTTGTATTTCATAGGGATAGTAGCCAACCACAAATCAATTTTAACGGTAATTAACTCAGAACTCCTCAGTCATTTATCAGCTCCTCTAAGTGGTTTCTGGTTAAGACGTCCTCGTCAAGGTTACATCGTCACACATATATCAATTAAAATAAAATAAATTTAGCAAACATTATGAAAGCACACAATTTTTTCCGCAATTTCCGCAGGGCGAGAGAACACACCCTTATTCTGTGGATGAATTCCATTTCCCTATCCCTGCAGCAAAGAGACATCTTAAATATGAAAAGGAAGTGGTATATAAGTAGAAAATACAAAGATACTGCTCCTATAAAGAAAGCGAAAAGGAAACGGCTAAAAAGAAAAATTAAGAAATTTCTCTTGACCTAAATTTGAATATGGTATGCCTGCTTACGTATATAGTATATGTGTGTTGGACACAGACTAAACAAAGTAAAAAACCTCCACAAAATATACAAAAGGCAGAAAAAGCCGAAAAAAAAAAACGATAAACTTTAGGAAATGTGTGGTTATGTTCATGGCGATGGGCATTTATTTATCGAATGTGATATTCGCACCCAAAATTCCACACGGACGAAAGCAGACAATTGAATACGACTAAATAATCGATTTCAACGTACGGGTCGATGTATCTTTAATTGAGTGTTGGCAAAATTCAATTAAATTCTGGTAAACAACTTTTATTTTCGGACTCTATTCGTAGAATTTAATGAAAGGGGGAAATTGGCTTAAATAGATACGTATGTATAAATTTGCATGTAATAAATTTGATGGAATTGATGACCCTCCGCTCATCGTAGTGACGTTGAGCGATTTTGTTTTAATAGGTGTTCTACGACCTTTGCACGGATACAGTTGATTTTCATAGGATTTTATGCTGCGTACCTAATAGAATAAATAACAAACAAAATGCGCGTAAGCATTCAACAAAAAATACGAATTGTCAAACTAAAAAAAAAAAAAACAGATGTTTTCTAAGCTAGATTTTAGCGATTGTTATCGTTCATAAAAATACAAACCTAAATAACTTTTTTGATTATCTTGGCCTCAGGCAAAAGGCATACTAAAAGAATCTTTTGGCTAATTTTGGGATATACTCAACCGAGAATCGTGAGAGAAGATTTACGGATATTTCTTGAAAAAATTTTCCAATTACCTATTGGTGATGATTTCGAGCACATTTGGTGGCTATCAGGAACTGCAGCGTCTCAGTAACTGTATTCTGGAGTTGAAATTGTCGAATGGTGCATCCTCTGTTGGCTTTAAAGGCTGGAATCGTTTCGGGCTTGTCCACGTTGACCAACAACTTTAAATACCAGCAACCTAAACTGCATCAAGGTAGTGCATTTTTCGGATTGTCTTAGATTTCCCTCACTTCAAATTCGGCAATATTGCTTATTAACAAAGCCACTGAGAAGAAAATGAACTGAACAAAATTTGATGTCATAAAGTTCATCAACGTAAACAATGACCAATTTTTCCAGCAATTAAATCTTTTAAGCCTGTAAACCAAGATCCCAGAGCAAAATCTGACACCAAGTCGATGGACACAAGACAAGTTCTTGCGCACGAAAATGAATCGTGCTCAATGACTTCGATATTTTTATGCACACTCTGCTTATTCTTTTCAGTGGCTTGGGGTTAAAAAATGATGTTGCTGTGCCAGTGATACAGCGAAAAGTCAGAGATGACATCAATATTGCGGCTGTACGCAAGTCGGTAACTTAAGACCATATTTAAGCGATTCCGTGCGGTTCTCAAAAGCTTGACCTTTCTCGAGCATCCCTGTGATGTATTTTGGGGGAAAAGATTTCGCTGTACATCCACATAAGCACTGAGCTAAGATATAGCCGTCGTTTTGAGTTCCTTCCACTTTCATTTGTCATTTAATTAACTCATTAATCTAACATATACCACAAAGTACTTGGGGTATTAAAGAAGTGTAGCATCAATTTGGTATCAAACAGATTTGAGCTTAACGCTATCAGTACTGTCCGTGAGCATACGGATGAAAGGCCTTTCCTTTCCTGTTGCAAGAATGGTACTAGCTCATACTTGAATGGCATGAAGCTTAGCTTAAAAGACGCTAGGACTTATTCGCGTTGGCCTTGCAACGTTTGTATTTGCCCCATTTATACCGGCACCTACTCTGGTAGTTTGATATATGGTTTTGGAAGTCCCATGTCTATCGATTTGTAATCACTATGTTAAACCCTTTACCTTGCAGATGATGTCGAGTTCTGGGAAATCTGAGATGAAGCTTGCGAAGTCCGGTTGTACTGCGAGTATCATCTCTCTTTTTTGTAATAACCCGACTGTACTGCGAATTGACACTTTTTGTACAATGAAAGCTTCATTGGCAGCTGTGGGGCCAACGTCTATGAAGACATTGTAGTTTTGATATGGTGGTTTTTTCTTTTATCTTACTTCACAGCATTGTGTAGTTCCAATAGCTGATCTTTGAGGATATCCCTCAGGTCTTACCAAATATGAGTCTACTATCCCATATGGTTTTGGTAGCTTTTATTATTTATATGTGAGTTCGAATATATATTTTCTGTCTAGAACCACTCCAAGAGAAACTATGTATAATTTTGTCTTTCAGAGAGATCTGATTCCCTTCTACGGCTGAAGGGAACTAGTGCAGACTTTCCGGGGTTGATTGAAAGGTTTAGTCGAACGCAGTATTTTGACATTACTTTCATTACGATGATAACCAAATCATCGGCATAGATAATCGTTTTGTAACCTAAATTCTGTAGTTTGACTTGATAGCCGTCAATGCACAGTGACCTCTGAAGGGGTAAAAGAACACCTCCTTGTGGACAGCCTTTGACTACTGAGACAGTAATTGATGTGCCGCCGGAAATGGGGGTTATTCCATTTTTTCGCTAGCTATTCGGCTATACGAAATCTAATGGGAGTGTGAATATGAAATGTCGATTTGACTTACAGATGGCATAGCTGGTTTGTGTCATTGATAACAAATATGAAAAGTAAACATCTGTCAACGAAATCCAGTGTCATAGGCTGTTATTGTTACAAACAACTTTTTTTTTTCGCCTTAAAAATGTCGGATTTTGTGCCAGATAAGGACTATTTCCGGGCAATTTGATTACATTATTATTATTATTTTTTTTTTTTTAAGAAAACCGCTGCTGAAAGTTATCGATTCTTAATGGAAGTTTTTGGTGAACAAGCTCCAACTCAAAGGATTTGTGCTGATTTGATCGTCTCAAAGTCCGTGGAAGACCAGAGAAAATATTCGAAGACATAGAATTGCAAGCATTATTAGATGAACACTTGACTCAAACACAATAGCAGCTCCCAGAAGTAATGAAAGTTAATCGTACAACTGTTTTAAAAAGCCATGGGAAAATTCCAAAAAGAAAAAAAATGTGTGCTGAAAGAAGGAGACATCGAAATGCGAAAAACCATTTCAGAAATTTTGATTAATTGGCACAAAGGAAAAGGGTTTTTTATATCGAATTATTACTGATGATGAAAACGGATCTCTTTCGAAAATCCCAATCTCAAAAAATCATCAAACTCGAAAGCAGTACGCAATATCCACGGCAAGGAGGTTATGCTGTGTGTTTGGTGTGACCTGGTGAAACGATTACTGGGGAATATGCGACCAGAATATGCTTAATGACAATGCTATTTGGTAAATATTAATTAGGAAGTTCTGCCCCACCCCCCGTATTCATCAGACTTGTCCCCTTCTGATTACTTCTTCATGTAGATCGGCTTTTGAGCAAATAGAGTTGACATTTAATATTCACACACCTGTTATAGAGTTTTCTAATAACGACTTGACAACTTTTTTTTTAAATAAAAGGCAAACCATTTGAGATATTTCAAAAACTTTATTATTGGCTTGAACTACAATCAAAACATTTATGAATGGAACTCGACTTCGTTCATATGGCCACCGCGGGCACGTTTGCAGCGGTCGATTCGTTGGACCCAATTTTCAACGACTTGGCCACACATTTCGGCCGTAACGGCCGCTATTTCGCGGTAAATGTTGGCTCTGAGCTCTTCTAACGTCGTCGGCGTGTTGTCATAAACCAATGACTTAACGTAGCCCCACAGAAAATAGTCAAGTGGCGTTAAATCGCACGAACGAGACGGCCAATCGACTCGCCCATGTCTTGAGATAACACGCTCACCATACTTACTCTTCAATAAATCACAGCGTGTGCTGTGTGGCTTGTAGCGCCATCCTGTTGAAACCACATATCGTCCAAGTCCATATCTTTCAATTCGGGCCATAAGTAATCGCTGATCATGGCGCGATAACGCTGACCATTCACAGTAACGTGACGATCGTTATCGTCGACGAAAAAATATGGCCCAATAACGCCGCCGGCATGCAAACCGCACCAAACAGTTATTTTTTGTGGATGAAGTGGTGATTCATGAAGCACATGTGAGTTTTCACCCGACCAATAACGCATATTTTGCTTATTGACGAACTAATTCAGCCAAAAATGAGCTTCGTCACTGAAGATGATTTTGCGATGAAATTCATCATCTTGGCGCATCTTCTCCAGAACCCAATCGGAGAACGTACGTCGCTTCAAATGGTCCATCGGCTTCAATTCTTGAGTCAGCTTGATCTTGTATGGGTGTAAACCAAGATCTTTACGCAAAATACGCCATAATGTGGTCTGAGCGATGCCCAATTCTTGAGAACGCCGTGGAATTGATTGACTTGGATCGTTTGCTACGGACGTCTGAACGGCAGCGATATTTTCGACAATTTGACCAACCCGTTGTCTCACTGACACGGCAACATCACACAACGAATATGTAGACTCAATTTTTTGCACTAAACTTGTTATTGCCTGTCTACTAGGGCGAGAATTACGACCGAAAATTGGAGTTAACGCTCTTAAAGTTGCAGTCACCGACTCCGAATATCTGTAGAAAATTTTTATAATTTGCAGACGTTGCTCGTTAGTGTACTTTACCATGATGAAAATGTGGAGCTTACTGAATAAATTGACAGTGACAGTTTGATGATTAGTGAAAGAGTGCGTTCACAAATTAAATTCAAAGTTGTCAAGTCCCTATTGGAAAACCCTATATTAAGATAGCTAACATTTCAGGTGCACATCTGAAGTTCGTTGGTCTTATTTTGTTTGCATGTGTCATCAACAGGTGATCCATCTTTATATGAGGGCCTGGATGGCCACTATAATCTATTTCCGAATAATACATCGGAGATATGAGAGCTATCGTGGACCCATTAAGGGTTCATCCGCTACTACTTCTAATTCAGCACCCTGACAAGTCACGCAAACCCTTATTGAACTCAACTCCTAACATGATGGAGAGGCTAATTTAAGCAATCTCCTTGACGTTACCGTGAACTCAGTAGAGTGAATTCATCCGTTGTACGTCCTCCTTCTGAGGGTAAGTCATTTCCGACAGACCATTATAGTTTTGCTATTGCATTTCTTCTCGCTCAATACTCGTGCTTATAATAACATGCCTAGTTCAGTTGGACCAACTACCTTTCTGTTGGTGGAAGTTGAATAAGAACAATTGATATATGTATTATCGTAGTTACAGAACCATTATCATTATCTACTCTAATCTTACAACGTTAGTGAACCTAAGTATCCCATAAATGGCACGAAACATTTTAGAAAACAAACACCATCGATATCAATAGATGGTGGGTGGCAACACCTTCAAAAATCGTCCACCCCGAGCCTACATTGAAAGCTTTTTGAAAATTTGAAAAGATTTTATTGATTGGCACACATTTGCACTGACAATGGATGTCTAAGCAGTTCATGATGGGAGAATAAGATACTACATATACTACAAAAAAGAGGACTTTGTTTTATTTTTAAAAATGTACCAGACACTCGTTTACTATACTTCTGTGTCCTACATACTCATAGTTCATGTTGACCTATGTATCCATCCGGCTTGTTAATTAATCAGAATAATTCTTGAGAGCTAAGTGCTAATGCGTGAAATGCTCGAATAATTTTGTATCTACAAACTCGTTGAAAATTCACAAACAGTCTGATTAAATGGAAATGATTCATGACAGCGAATGTAATCGATTGATGGTCTACTTTAGCATGTTGTCACAAAATTAAATAGATGCTATAGATGCGTTGTAATGTCTCCAATGGTTTTCATTAATTTTAACTTAATTTGATGACTGGTTGTGATCCGGGAGGTTATCAAAAAGCCAGTTTAGATGCAGTTATTCATGTGATTAAGCGACATATTGATTGGATTGCCATGTTTACACTTGCTTTAAACTAATGAGATGAACTGGATTGCTATAAAATGTACAAGGGTCCAGCTGAAGAAATTAGCTACCAAGAGATAAGTGAGTTTCTACGATTAAGTGGAGTTTTATGCATGCTGGTCAACGTTGTTTGTCAACGGTAATAGTGATGTTTGGAGTACATTGACGTTGGTTGGTCGGCCAAAAACTCAATACGTGAGAGTGGTAGTCATCGAGATCATATTAACTAAGGAAATGATCCACTATGACAAAAGTAAGATAACTTTCACTCTCCTAAATGTTCGGAACATAACGACGTGAGTTCTTAATGAGACCTTACTATATACACCTTATACAGTAAGGTTTGTCAATCCATTACACATCGTTTTACGCTTGCCGAACATGCAGATATTATTAAAGAAATATTATCGATACACGCAACGTGAATTTTGCCGTGAGGTCGGTCGTCATCATGACTTCAGTGTGCAGGCAATTTGTCGCGCCGTGGAAAAGTTTGGGCGTAAGTAAACTCTTTTGGATCTTAAGCCATCAGCCCGATAGAGAATGGTGCGAAATGAAGAAAACATAGCCGCCGTAGCGGCCAGTATCGAAGTAGACTCAGAAATGTCGATTCGGCGCCGATCAGCTACATTAGGCATCGTCAGAGAGTCAAACCGGTTTATTTAGGCGTACATCCATATGAAATTGTACTGACGCAAGATTTGAATACCGACGGCCACAGACAACGCCATGAATTCGCTAATTGGGTGCTGTAAATCTTGGCCGGAGATGCGGATTTTGTCCAAAAAATTATCTTCTCGGACGAGGCCTATTTTTGGCTCAGCGGTTATGTCAACAAGCAAAATTCCCATTATTGGAGCGAACATAATCCACAAATGTTCGGCCAAGCATCAATACATCCACAAAAATTGATTGTTGGTGCGGTTTATGGCATGGCGGCATCATCGGATCTTATTTCTTTCGAAATGAAGGAGTCACCGTTACCGTCAATGATCTCAGGTATAGAGCGATGTAAACCGACTTTTTGTGGTCAGAGCTCGACAACATTGATATATCCGGACTCTGGTTCAAACAAAACGGCGCTACATGCTACAAGCTTGAGGCCAACATTTGATACGCTATTGCCGGAATAATGCCGCACATATTGAACCGCCCGTTCGAACCACTGCCAGTGAAACCGAGGCGGTCGTTTGAATGATGTGCCATGAGCGTAGTTTCAAAATAAAGCCAGAATCAATTTTATACAATATCTCACACTGTTTTTGTTTCATTTAAATTTTTTTCCTATCGTTCTTATCCTGGCACCGCGAAGTTATCTTCTGGCTTGAAACTCGAGACATCCTCATGTAATGACGATAACAATAGGGCTGCCTATCTACTCGTTTTTATTGAACCATAAGTCAATCATTACTTCTTTCAAAAGCTGATAGATATGGTCAAGTATTGTAGAATATCAGTATTTGGTTAGATATTTGTGATAAGCAGAGAGCAATCTATGTTCCCATCCTCATGTAATGGATGCGCCACTTTGGTTGGTCGCTTTTTATATTTATGAAACGAATCGATTGGTTATTTTTTGAAAAGATTAAATACAAAGACATCATACAGTCCTAAAATGAGTCTTTCATTCACAGAGGAAACCTTTATACTGCTGTGCAATCCGAAGTAGAAGCTATGTCAACTGAATAGGCTATTTTTAGTAAAACTACGAGTGACCGTAAGGGAACACTAGAAGCTCGTAATTAGCTAAAGGCCACTATTTGTCGGTCCAAAAATCTAAACTACCGATTTTTCACAGATACATCCAGGCTTTATCGAATCCATCCTGTATAGTTAAGAAAAAAAAAAAAAGAACTGGGCGCTTTCAACCCACCACATCAGCGCCGAATAGTTGCAACCTGATGCGAGCGAAGGACTGGTACTCACAGAGGTATTGCTTTGCGGTGTCGTCGTTCATTACTCTGACAGCAAGGGTCGCAAGATATTGTCACAGTACACTTAGGTGCCTTATACGTCTACAATCTTTCCTACTAAACAAAGTCGCTTAGACATAGAGCTTAGACAGACTGATGGCAACCTGGGGGGCCATACTATTTGCATTTGTGCTCATGTAAAAATCAATTGTCAATGGAAGCTCCAACCGTGGAAGCCCAGGCTCGGGTTCTGAAAAACTCTTCTCTGAGTCTCTTCTAGCAAATCCGTCGGCGATTTCACCTGGGACCCAGAGTAAACTCAGTGAATTCAGTTTTACGACCCCGTTCGGCGAAGCCTTGCATTTTCGAACTAGCTTTACGCGACGTAACATACATAGGTCTTCTTAAGGGCGAGTTGAGAACTTGTTTCACTAGTCAACCGACATAGCCATGTTAAATTGGCGACGATCCCCTTGTCTTTAGCTCCTTTACACTGCCAGAAAGCCGATAGCGCCTTAAAAATGTTCGACGTGCCATGATTGGTCCAAATAAATTTGCTATCCAGGATGACACTCAAGTATTTAGCTACTGAAGAAATGGATGGTGATGCCTTTAAGTACTAAATGAGTCAGACCAGTCAGCTTTCTTCTTGTCGTAAAGAGAACAACCTTAGTCTTGACTGAAAGCCTATTTCATCTGCGTATGTCTGAGCATAGACGTCAGAACTATTGAGAGTGTTAAGCAGTGAGTTGACCAACATGCACCATAGCAGTGTAATAGAAAGAATGCCGTTTTGTGTTAAGTCAATGTCTTACTTTCGTAAAAAAATGTCGACAACCAGGTCGAACGATAGTATAAGAACTTGCTACTACTTGCACTTGCTACTGTCGTAGAAAGTATTGAGTTCATCAGCATCGCAGAATATGAAAGTCCCATCTACCTGGAATCAGGAATCAGTATTCAATGAGTTCGGCTACTGCCTAGGTGGTGCGTTAGTGCCGAATCATATGGAAAATTAGCTGACGGATGCCGGTATTCCTTGTAATTTAATTATCCTTTGTTTAAAAATGGTGATCAATCCTCTACGATTTCCTTTTACATAGCGTAATATCTGTTCGGTTGAATTTGTTCCACTATTGATTGAGTACCAAAACGCTCATCACTGAGCATAACTGGGGAAAGGACGGAACCTTACGGTGCTCCAAATTCAAAACAGCCGATGCAGTGTTGAATCCTATGATTTAGTATCATCCACTGCACAAAAACAGAGCTCCGAATCGTTCAAAAAATATTAAAGATACAATTTTAGCCATGATAAGTTTTTTATTCTGTAAGTCCTTCATTGGAAGAAGATAATGTTTTTGGAATTTTTCTCTGACGCCTTGAACCAATCGGTTATGCTTGAAAGGTGCAGTTCACTTATCTGAGGAAAGCTTTACCCAACAAATGCTTATCGTTCGAGGTAGACAATAAAGATAACCACAAAGTGCACAGTCTGACAATACATTTCAGTAACCATGGCAACTTAAAGCCTCAAAACTGATAACAATTTCAAGGGAATACGG
Source organism: Volucella inanis (assembly GCA_907269105.1). Classification (NCBI taxonomy): domain Eukaryota; kingdom Metazoa; phylum Arthropoda; class Insecta; order Diptera; family Syrphidae; genus Volucella; species Volucella inanis. The sequence continues at coordinate 12,628,121 of OU026154.1, forward strand.
GAAGTGCTCTTTTGTATCTACTGTGTATCATCTCTTGCCTATACAGTCATGAATCCGTTACCTATCAAAAATAATAACAATCAATTCAAGTGAATTCCGAAGTCTGCTTAATCGTTTAATTGAAATTAAAAGATACTTTTCGCCTCCCTATGTCGTACTATCAGATTTTTAAAAGTTTTCTTCCTGTTTATTTTGGCGAAAAGGTTCGTTCAACTTTGTTAATTGACGAACAAGTATCTTAAGTAGGTCTTCTTCCCCCCCCCCCCCCCCCTTGTTTCCTCATTCGTTTATCCGTAAGTTGCCTCGGAAAACAGATGTTATATGTTCCATATGACGCTATGTCGAAAATGGAATTACGATCGACTAATTAAGACGATCTAAGGAGGCAAAGTGCGTACAAATTATTAAATTAAGGTTTTATGACAACAACAAGATCTTGAAATACATTTATTAGATGAAAAATACCTTCGAGTGACCATCGAACTTGAAAGGTGATCACGGAGAAGGAGATTTTATATCCGTATCCCGTGAGTTCGAAGTCGTATGATGTGCGTCACCACAGGGTCAATAACTTATGTATCTTTTGAAACCAAAAAAAAAGAAAAAAAAAAATGAGAATCAAGTTTGGAGAGATTTGAGTTTGCATGAAGGTATTGATTATTATCTACACATGCCTGCTGGTAGGTGGATTGATTTACATTATGACTATTCAAACCTGTTGTGCTAAAGGAAAAATTCCCCTAAAATGGTTTTAGGGCCTCACAATGATTTTTATTAGGGGCATTGTATCGATATCATTATGCTTTGATACTGCTGGAGATATTATGCTGCAGAGTTAAAAAATTTTTTTTATAAATGCGTAGGCCACGACGCAAGTGATAAACAAAACGATAAACAAGCGAATTCCTAGTCTGTGTTCGAAGTGCCGCCATTGTAAGCATGGAGCATGAGGTGGGTATCCGTACCGCCGGATTTATTAAAGACAATGCAACTCCTACGCGACAGGTGTTAATGTGAAAAGACACCGAGATACTATATTGTTTTAGTTAAATGAAAACGTTCTCAGTCTTCCGTCTGTCCAATTAATTATCCATATGCTTTGCTTGAGATACTCTTACAGGATTGTTGAGTCAAATAAGCAAATGAAGTGAATAGATGCGGTACCTTCAAGGTTTATGTGGTTCAAGGTTTAGAGCGATTGTTTGCTGGTATTTTTAGTTGTTGGTACCTCAATCTTTAATCTTTCGACTCCATGCGGTTTCTTCATATCTATCGGCTTAACTTTGATCTAAATAAGAATGAGTCATTCTGATTAATCTTAAGTCAGGAATGATTTATAATTCCACTTCACTTGTTTCTTAGAATGATATCATTTAAAGGCGACTTTTTATTTGAAGTCTTTAAATTGAATTCTGGGTTTTGGTATATGGTTTATGGTACTCGTATAACCACTCTATGATGTGTTAAAGGCACATTGAACGACTTCCTCAAGCCAAATGTTTTCAACAGAATTCGATGAAAACCAAATCTAACCTGATGCTGTAGCAAAGGAAGACTTAAATAAACTCGAAATGCGCTGGAAAGTATATCAACATCATATTTTAATTACATATTTACTTCCTGTGACTCCTGGTAGAGCATAAGGCGTCAGCATCATTTTTGTGTCATCTATTTTGGTTTCCCATAACGCGCTTCAGCTTTATTCTCTATGTGACCTCAAGGGTGATGGATTCCACCTCAACTCCTAGTTCCGTGTTTACTTATAGCGATCCCCTTTTCTGCCTAATTTGGAAGGTGTACTTTGAAAGTATCTTCAAAAAATACCTGAAATTTGAACGAAAACGTTTCAATTATTCATCGAAATTTATGCCCTTCAAAGTAATCTCCATTGCAAGCACATTTTCCAACGTATCCTTCAATCTTCTGCGAATTCTTCTTTATCGCATCAATTGTCTCAAAACGCTTTCCGCGAAGTGGTAACTTGAGTCGTTGGAATAGGAAAAAGTCACAAGGAGCCATGTCAGGTGAATACAGAGCTTGGAGAATGGTATGAACGTTGATTTTAATCAAATTGTCACGTTCAAGATGAGATGTTTCTCCAATAAATTCAGCACTTTCGGCACAGTACGGCCTGCTTTAAACTCATTGTACTACTCCTACGCTTGTGTTTTCGACATTGTCGAGTCCCCGTAGGCTACCGCTGACATTTTCAACGCTTCCGCACATGATATTTTGCTTGAAACACACAAAATTTTAGGCAAACTCTTTGTTCAACTAAATTTGACATTGCGAAATTCGCAGAATACAACAACACTGATCCAACAGATATTTGAGTGCGAGATGACAGATGTACCAGCCTAATAAAAAAAAAAAAAAAAACGGACAATAACTAAAGCGCGGTTTGTTTGAATGTTTTTACCTACTTCGCAATGAATTTGTCTTAGCGGCTTAAGTTGGGACCGATTCACTAACACTCCTTTCACTAAACGGTCGTGTCTATCGATCATTGGCCTGTTCTCACAATTACTAGAAACATTTCAGATTGATATCACTAAAGCCCTCAGCTTATAAGTGATTGTGTCGGTTTCTTATCATGCACTGCATCCAACACTCATGTCTGACGCAATGATTTGAAACGAAGTGGTTTCATTTGCCTTTCCGATAATGCTGCACTCATCGAGCTCAGTGTTGCAATCAGATGCGACGATACTTCCTCGATAACGAAAACCATCGAATCTGTTGACCTTTCTAGCAATGTTAAGTGCAATGAAGAAATTAGACTGGCTAAGGGTTTTGTTTTTGGACAAATTTGTCCTAAGTCTTAGTTTACTTTGAAATTCTTAGAGATCTGATGGAACTACATAATCCTATGAGTAGCTAGACGGACACTGAGATTGCTAAATATGGCAACAAAAAAAAAGTGATGATAAACTGCAACTCTTCTTTCCTAAAGTACATTGTTTAAGAATTCAAATGCATCTGGCAGCTTGTCATTACCGTTCCAATCTCGTCAGGAAAGTTTCTCTTGCGGAACGCGATCAATACAAAGGCAAGCTTTAAACGAGTCTGCTTGCTTGACATCAAGAGTTGAGTCGTTCTGTCCGAAGGAACACATATGAGTATGTGACCATCATACTGATCTTGTCAGGAAATTTAACGATCATACCTTCATTTCATTGATTTTCGAAGCGCTCAGTTTCCATCACGCCTACTAGCTTAATCGTAGCACGTAGCTCAGATTATTTCTCCAACAATCTTACACAACTTCAAAGTCCTCCCTTCGTCCCTTAGCAGCAGAAAAGGTCCTACTTTCGGTTTGTTGCATATTCCGTTTGTGAAATGATTAAACTTTTTGCGGCTTACAGCTATACTTCCTATCTTTAAGCATTGTTCTAGGCTTTAGCATTGTCCCTGCTTTATGGGGGTAGGGTATAGACGCCTTGTCAGCGCTCACCATTTTTCGTGTAATACCAATCCGCTCAAGTTCCACTCTTGGTTTGAATCGAGATCGATCTATGTATAACCTCTTGCCGATTTGTAAGATCGATCTGCTTCTGTACTCAGAGGTTATTTGAAACTTGAGGCTAAATTTGCTGCGGAGCATGCTACTTTTTGGTTGAAATCCTTCTGTCTTGTCCTCATCAAAACTCTGGGGATCATATTCGAAGTGTGTACATTCCACTTGCTGATAGAGACTACCTGGCTTGGTTTGCATAATAGGGACTTTCTAGTAAAAATTATATCTAGCTACTAACTACGGAATAAATATCATGTTCTGCATAAGAAGAGATTTTCGGAAAAATTCAAAATCTAGAGTGGCATGCCATAAGTGTGTGGTTTTTTCCCAATATTTTTTTAATTGATAGCAAGAGCTTAGTTCTACATTGTTCTTTCAACAGAAAACGGATGGATCGATGGACACGGACTACTTATATCACAGAATAATACTGCAAGCTAACTAAGAGGGTTAAGTTTTTGTAGTATTGTACCTTGGCAGTAAGGTCTCTGATGAAAAATGTTGAATCTGTGTCGATATATGGGTGCAGCATATAAAAGATTACGATAGAAGGAAGGATTACAAGGAAACTGGAAAAGTTTTTAAAGAATATTCTCCATTTTGCTTAGATGTCCATCTCATATTGCATGGACTTTCTCAAGTTGAAGGGATCTTACGTTCATAAGTCTTTCTTTTCATGACTCAAAGACGGACTGATATGGATTTTAGTGAAAGATGGTTAAAGGGAGCCATTAAAAGGTAGAAAGAACAGCTCTTGCCACAATTCAACCAATACATTCTGATCTTCAGCATCTCTGACATTCAATTTTTCGCTGTAAGAACTGAAAGAAACACTGTTTTTCATCTTGTGTAGCGAACTATTACTTTTGAGCAGTTTCTTTCATTAATTTCGAACGAAAAAGTCGCCCAAGGTGCAACAATTATCTTGAGTCTACATTCTTTCACTGGGTATTTAGTTTACTCAGAATTTCGGTGAAATTAGTGACCTGGCGTACTTGACTGATAGTGGAAAAGGTTAAAAGCATAGCTATTAGGTAGAGTTTGGTTGTAAAGATGCTTGAAATACAGAATGCAAAAGGCTACATAGTTCTGAAAATGTTAAGGAGGCATTTATTACTCACGCAAATTAAAGGAGCTGTTAGAGTTTACTTAACACTTGGCACAAATAGCCTTTGTTACGTCTTTATTTGTCACGTGGATAATTCTTAGTACTAACATCTGGCAGAGTTGCTTCTGTTGTATTACGAGTATACTCTTGCACTATGCGTCGCAAATGAATCACCTCCCCTTGTACGATCAACTTTTTACAAGAGCGTGAGTTCAGTTCCAAAACAAAGATACACAACTAACATCCACGACTCACATTGTTATAAAACTTGTTTGCAAATATAATTTCACCTCCAAAGTATACCTCCATATTCGGAGCATGAGTAGAATCTCAAAACCAGCTTGAGGCTTGGCAAAACGTCAGAAAAAAAAAATACAAATTCAACAGCAAGCAATTCATAAGAATCTTCAACAATCATCGTTCGAAATCAATGAATGACCAACAGAGTCAAAGTCCGATTCAAAATCACAGATTCAGGCTGTCCAAATACATTGCACACTGGTTAACCGATGAGGTCACCATTTCAGTCTTCGTATTCAGTGATTTTTTATTTTTCTTTAAACTTGTTATCTATGACTCATGGCCATCATCAATAAGATCATCTCATGAACATTGCCCGAGGGTTTAATTTGTTTCAAAAAGCAACACAATTTCCAAACAAAAGTTCAATGGATCAGCAGAACACACACTGGACATGGATAATGACCCAAATGTTCATGGGACCAGATAATCAGTTCCAAGTTCAAAGTAAAAGTGCACTCGATAGTGGAGAACGCCAGTATATCACCATCAAAGACTAAGACAACGCAAACTGGTTACAATCCCCTCAACTGTGTATGGAAGTTTTTCCGGGGCAAGTAGCTACAGTTGGAGTACGACTAGATTGTGCTACCGGCTCTCCTATAGACGACGTAAGGTTTCGCCATTGAATGACGTGGATTTAATCGTTTTTGACACGTTTGTTGCGTTAGCTTCAAAAGGAAACCTTCATGTGGTGTTCTCTATTGAGGCTAAGTATGAATTGTTGACAGTGAAACGTTTTAGGTGAATAAGTTGATCAGCGTAGCACTCTATGACCTTTCTAGAATGAGATATAAGTAGGTACGATGTTTTCTGTATCGTGAACAGAATAAAGTGTTTTTCCCTGTCTGTAGATCTTATCGGCAGTCCTTGATCTTATATGCAATACCGATCAAAAAGGGCTTTTGTAATACTAAACACAAATCTTAACAAAGATATTCTACTATGCGAAGAATAATTTGAGAAACGATTACGAAGGATATTTAAGGAATCGCGTTCGATGAGCTATTGCACATATGGAGGAATATACGTCGCCTCAGGGTACCTGGGTTTAATCCAAAACAGGCAATGAAAGCGATCATTTAGTAGAGACTGAAGAATTCATGACAACAAAACCAAAGAAATATTTACTTCCTGGCTTGGACATTTGTTACAAAAGAGGATATCGTATGCAGACTACCAGCTGCAAAATTTTCATGTCAGGCAATAGGTGCATCAATCATCTCATCTCTCTGAAGAGGAAGAATTGGCAAATATGTCAATACTTACCCTAGCCTCCGAACGAAACAGAAGCTAGAAGAAACTTTATAGATCCTGAACGTTGATCTAACCAAATGTTTTGAACTGGATTTTTGGAAAATGTTGAAACCAACGGACCAGGATGGAAATACTCGTATTTCGAAGATTTGATGGCAACTACACTCGAAAACATAGGCTCACTTCTCATATAACCTGATGAGAATTGTATCACAACGGTTGACAGAATTTGTCACTCAATCGACAGACAAAAAATAGTAGCTCTAGGCATTTTTGTCGACATTGCGGCCCCATCCGATAGCACTTCTTTCAACAGCACGTAGATGAATCGATGGTTGATAATGCAGGCTATTATGACTTCCTTACAGGGCGAAATCATGTCCACCATTATGGCACATGCGGGTTGACTGTCTGCTTAATTATTCTACTGTTCTAACAAGAGTGGTTAGGTGCTGTAGGAATAGGGCGGTGTCAACCTCGCGACACCCAGTGTTTTAACTGTTTCTACACGCCAATATGCTTATTTTTTCTGCTTATAGCAGCACTACCATGTAAACGGAACAGCGGATGAATTCTCCAGATGGAATCAACGATGAAATAAAGCAAATAAGGCCTTATTCGGGCTACTCAGACATATTTGGAGATCAGGCCGATAAGGGTCTTGAAAAATTGATGGTGGAGGATGAGCCCTTTATGTACAAACGGCAGTACTCACATCCCCGAAGGGGTTACTGGCTTCGGTCTAACAGACCCCTCATTCTATGGGGGTTGTAACGGCGGGGCAACTGCTCGGTCATGGAAAAATATCCAGTTACAAAGCAACAACAAAACTAGGATACGGACGGATCTTCTGTTGATAACCTCTATAATTAGGACAACGGACTTCGGATCTGCACCTGGAATGTTAAGTACCTGCACGGCATCACCTCCAATAACGGATTCAAGCTAATCGCCTTTGCGCCGAGACGAAACATTATCGTAGCTAGCACGCGATTCCCACATCTCGATATTCATAAGGGGATTCGGAGATGTGGGATCATACAACCGTCAACCAGATTGACCAGTATTATTTTAGTATGATGGATGTTCAAACCTTCCGTAGGATCAAAATCGACTCGGATCATTACCTTGTTCTAGCCAAGGCTAACTACTCCTGTTATGAAATTTGATGTCGGATGGCTTCAATCGCAAAAGATCACCAAATCCTATGCGAGTTTTAGTTAATCTCTTAAGTGGTTCTATACCGCCACCATTAAGTGTCGAAGACTAGTGGCAACATTTCCAAAAATCAATTAGAGATGCCGCTTCTGATGTGCTGGGTTTCACTCAGGCACCATAACGAAACCTCTGGTGTTACGGCTAGTGCTAGCAAGTACATGCAGCTAAGCGAGGCGAATACAAAGTGGCGCTGCATAGAAGGACTAAAGGTGCTTACGAACTCTAGGAACTCTACGAAAAGAATTTCGAATGTAATTACGAAGTCGTTTTTCCCTGTACTCAGGATCAACTACAGCCTTCAGTCAGAAGCCTGAATTTACTGATTCCAGGGAACTATTTGATCGCGAAAATGAGATCAACAATAAACTTGTTAAACAAGACTTACAGATTGACTTTTCAGGAACCCACGTTGGTATTGCCTTGCATTTATTGTTGGTTATCATATGAGCACAACCGTCGGTGGCAAGACTATCCATGCTGCAAACAGATGTAACGAATACTTCTAAACTTCTCTAATAAAATCGAGGAGGAGATTGATTGGACTTACGTGACAAACCCATAGATTAGTATTTGGAGACGGCTCTAAGCAATTTTTTAGATGTTAAATGGAAAAGTTATCGAGGTCTTATTGAGGGGGGAATTGTTTATTAATCCTCTCAGGAGCGTTTATAGTTAAAATGAAAAAGTGGGGACCCAGATCGATGCCTTGCGTGACACCAGAAGTGGTTAAAAACGGGGTTGAGAAGGCTGACTTAAAACAAACGCTTTAAAATCGGTTCTCCGGACAAGAAGATATCCATTTTAATAATAATGGAGTCAAAACCGAGGCAAGACATCGCATCAATGTTGGATCACCGATGGATACGCTACAAGGTGAATTTTCAGAACAGGGTATGTAGTTTTTAAAGAAATCCTCGGAAGATTTATTGGGTCAAGTATAAAGAAGTGGTAAATATACACTTGGAAACCCAATCAATCACCTGTTAACTTAGATAGGGCGGTAAGGATAGGTAATATTACAATAATAAGGCGGTAACAATAGCGTACGAGGAAGCTTGTCCGGCTAACAGAACACCTAGAACGGCTCAATTAAAATGGTGTAATAAGGAGATAGGGTTAAAAAGGAAAGAGGTTAAGAAACTCTATAACAGAGCGAAGCTTTTCAGAAGTGACAGTTCTTGAAATGAGTATTACGAATATAAGAAACAATACAAGAACCTAGTTAGAAAGTCAAAAAGCGCTTCATGACAGAAGTACTGCGAATCTATTGCGGTAACAGACGAAACTTCGAGGCTACGCAAAATACTTTTAAGTATTAAGGAAGCGAGCGAAAAAATGGCCGACCATGGGTTGAAAGCAGCCAAGAGGTTCTGGTGATGGAAACCCATTTTCCTGGATCCACATTATCAAAAGACTCTGGCATGTTACGGCACGCTCTTTGCAATTAAGTCCTTTATGCCGTATAAATCTCCCGGTACGGATGGTATTCTACCGATTATGCTACAGAAAGCACCGGAGGTAGCAATCCGTAAAACTATGGAAATTCTTAGACACAGTCTAATGTAGTTTTTATACCTAAAGCTGGCAAACATTGGCATATAACAGCAAAAGATTTCAGACCAATAAGTCTGTCATCATTTATGCTTTAATGATTCATATTAGGAACAGATGCAGTAATGGCTTTTTGATTGAGTCACAGCATGCATTTATGAAAGGAAAATCTGTAGAAACCGCCCTGCAGAGGTGGTGCGGAAAATAGAGAAAAGTCTATAATTCGGTGAATTTCCGATGACAGCCTTTCCGATATAGAGTGTGGTGCACCGCCATTAAAAACGCTTTAGTAGACGCTAATATTGAACAATGCAGTACAAACTGGGTTGGCATCATGCTTGCAATTAGGAAAATAAACTGTTCCAGTGGGCAAAACTCGGTTAAAATGCCTGTAACCAGGGGAACCCTTCAAGAAGGAATCATATCGCCACTCCTGTGGGTGATGGTTATCAATGACGTCCTCAAAAAGCTTAGTACAATGAGTATAAGTGCCACAGCATACGTAGATAACGTGGTCATAATAGTGCAGGGAAAATACTTAAATATTGTAGTAACATTATGGAGGTTGCCCTGAAGAGGATCAGCACTTAGGAAAAAAAGCTGTGGTTTGGAAGTGGTTCTTTTTAATAGAAAGTACAAGATACCTAAAACTTAACGGAGTAGCTATCTGGTTGTGATTCTAGACAAAAAACTGAATTGGAATCTTAACGTAGCGGAAAGAATCAAAAAGCGATTTATATTTATGCTCTTTTTATTTGCAAAAGAATGCTAGGAAAAATTTGGAGCTTAAAACTGGTTAAAAGAACGACTTCCATAGCCATTACAGGTGCGCTTCGTACACCCCTACGGCATCATTGGATACTTTTCTGCACCCAACACCGCTTGATTGACAGATCAAAAAACTTGCCAACTTGCTACTTCGAGAGCAGTAGTTTCGGAGATGGCACGGTCCTAGCGGAGCTACTGCCTGGTAATCCAATGCGAAAGAATAAATTTTCTTCCTTGGTCCTTCGACATCCCGTACGATATAATACGATATATCCGGAGAAGAAGGTCTGCAATTTTCACAGATGGCTCGAAAACAAAGGAAGGAACGGGTTCTGGTATCTTTTCAGAAGACTTAGAACTAAGAGTGTCTATTGAACGCAAGCAGTGTTCCAATCGGAGGTTCTGGCTGTCCTCGAGCGGCTGATCTTCTGCAGATGAAATCGGTATCCAAAAGAGATATCGCTATCTATATCGATAACCAGGCCACACTCAAAGCAAAGGAATCAACGCCCATGAACACTGATGCAGCCAGAACCGGGTAAGACTCTGCTGGATGCCAGGACACCGCGGTATTAAAGAATATGAACAAGCGGATGAGCTTGCAAGAAAAGGGGGGCTATTCGACATTAGTGAGGTTGCCAACATCAATACATCCCTTTGTGTAGTAAGGTGCACTATCGACGAAAAAATTACAAAGACTACCGACATAAGGTTGGTCAAGTCTTGAAGAACACAGAGTATCCAAGGCTTTCTGGCTACTTTTTGACGGCAAAAAATGTAGGAGGTTGATACAATAATAGGACAATAATAGGCGTCCTGACAGGACACATCTCCTGCGGAAACATGCAGATTATGGACATAACATAGATACTGTGTGAATGCGAGGCAATATCGCGTAGTCGAAGAAAATTTTTAAGGAAATACTTTTTCGAAAACCTAGAGCGAATAGACGGCACGAACTGTAAAGGGCTTCTTGGCCTCTGCAAAAAAAAAAAAAAAAAAAAATTGATATCAGAAGATAAATTCATCTGAGTCCACAGAAATCGCGATGGGCCCATTTTGGTGCCTGGTGTCTGTGTGATGGCTTATCTATCATACCCCTGTTTTAACCTAACCTTCTGGGGCTGAATGCGCAAAGGATATGAACTCAACCAAGTTTGTAGTAGTTGATCTACCTTTCAGAAACTCGGATACAAGCGACTTGTACTTCATATAAAAAAACTTTCAAACATTTCGGGTTTGTGAGAGAGCTCAGCAATAGGACGGTAGTAAGTTACTTCATTCTTTGATCCCTTTTTTTGGACCAGGGTTATGAAAGAGGTCTTCAAAACTTGTGGGATTCTCCCTGTGTGAGAGACAAATGAAAAAGGTAAGAAATATTGCTAGTGAGAGAGGGGCCAATGGACAAATTGGGAAGGTACTTGAAATATATGGGGTCAGGTACGAAAAAGTTGTCTGCAAATGATTGTTTAAAAAAATTAGCAATAGTATGTGAGCCGGTCGATGATATAAGTTGACGAATTGATAAAATGTCTTACGATCGTTTATAGAGCTAGGTGGATTGGAGCTAGTTTCCAAGATAGAGTTTTGTAAAGAGCAAATTCTTTTGTACAAGGGATCGGAAGTAAATTATGTTTTATGTGGGAAAGAAAACGTAAAGAGAAATAGAATTAAATATTTCGCTGTAAAAAATGGAGACAGCATCAGTCAAGAATAGGCTGACAAAATCAAAAGAAGATTTGCTAAAATAGATCAATCCCAGAAGAGATAGTAAGCGAAGAAGTGAACTGGGGTGGTGGAGAGTTATGGAAAAATAGTAGAAGAAGTGGAGGACGAAAGCTGTCGAAAGGGTTAAGGGACAAATCGTTGCTGTGCAATTAATGGGATCGCTAGTGGATATAAGCCACTTACTTGACATAGGCTTGAGTCTTTTATACGATCAATGAATAGATATTCCTTGGATGAGCTAGCGTTTGACGCGGTGAAAAAGAAGTGATCATCCGATAAAATTCACTTCAGCAGAGTCAGATTAAAGTCACCAAAGTTAAGGATATCGTCGATAGAATCACTTAGGTCAATAGGTTGGTCGTTCTACACGATATCTCACTCTTTTCATTATATGAACCTCCGCTCAGTCAGCTGGGGTCCAAAGATCCAATCACCGTTTTGTGACAAATGAGCTCGGAAAAGTTCTTGAACCTCTTCTGGACTCTAGTTAGCAACTCATCTACACTTTGCGATCTTTGCACTCAATATCATCATCAGAATTCCGCTTCAAAAAGAAAAAAAAATCTAAAATTTCAAACAAAGAAGCAGATAAAAAAAACACACACTTTTTACCCTAATTGACAGGTTTGAGAACGTCAAACCAGATGACGTTTATTTTTAATCTCATTTGTCTTTACAATTACTCGTAGCTACCTGAAGGTTCTTTCCCTTATTAAACCAATTAGAAGAAACTGAACTAGAGCTCGAGTCCGGTATAGGTGGTCCTGTGTAGGTTCCAGGTTTCGTTCTGATCACAACAATATCATGAACTATATCATCATCGCTGTTGCCGCTGTTAAATTTTTTGTTGAAAAGATCCCATAACGCGTTGTTCTTCTGATCAATTAAATTCCACAAATATCCATGATGCAGGAAATCAGCTGGCTTGTGTTTATCATCACCGCTTTCACTGCTGCTGTCAATATCTGTAGCGTGTATAATTGTAACTGGCTTCATTTGTGCGGGTGGTGAGTGGTACGGATGTGGCGGTGGTGGCGGTAGTGGATAGCTATAAGGATAATGTTTTGGATGGTGGTCATGATAGTCTGGATGTGGTGCATAAAGTACAGGATGTGGATGATCATGATAAGGTGGTTGATAATGATGAGACGAAGGAATATGATAATGCGGTGGATAATAATTATGCGTTGGATAATAATGATGCGGATGATGGTGATGATCGTAATCATCATGATGGTGATGATCGTAATCATCATGATGATGACCGTAGCTGTCGAAGGTTTGGGTATACTTTCTGGCATTGTTGTCCATTTCGAGGATTTTTGTCTTTAACACAGGTTTAGATTTTTTATTAACTTCAACCTCAACAGTTGTTGGAGAGTCTGTTACTTCAGGTACTTCAGGTTTGGGGTTTTTGACTTGCTCGTCAGCTAAAACCAGGACTACCAAAAGGCAACCTATAAAAAAAAAAAAGAAAAACCAAAATACAAAAGAAAAATAATAGAATCGAAAGGTACCCACCTAGGAGCAAACGACCATTCAGCAGCTTCATTTTGATAATTCTAATCAAGAGTTCATACCACGTCGACCTTTTATATTTGTCCGGAGAGTCGGATTTCCCGCCTACTCATTTTGGGATGCAGAACTAGTTTTTTTTTTTTTTTTTATTCCCCCCTGTGGTGGGTTCCGACCGACGAGATCATCCATCATGCATCATCTAACTGCATTAATGGATGCATCGTCTTATAGAACTTTCACCCAAAATTCTTCTTTTCTTGGATATCGGTTTTGGGCGAAATTATTCAAAATATTTTTTTATTTTATTTTTTATTTTTTTATTTTTATTTTTAAGGGAAAATCGGTGTTTTGGGGGTCATTTTCCGTGGGTTTTGCCTGATTAGGTTTTAGTGGAACAAATCTCTTCTGATTTGGTAGCTGGTAATCTGGTCTGTTCTTTCAAAGTTTGATTAGTTGTCTAGTATAACGGTGCGTGATTAGATCGCTTTCATCTCTAACGATGAAACGGTTCGAGTTTAAAATTTTTTCGTAACTAATTATGGTGTTTTGTACCAAAGATACTTGTACGCACTACCTTGATCAACGGAATAACCACCGTGTGGCGCTCCCAATGTTCCGATTTGAGTTCTGTTTTTTTTTCAAGCTGGTACATCTGTTGTTGACATTCCCTCTAAATCTAGGGGCCATCTCTGTGTGGATGTGGATTTAACTTTGCAACAACGAACTTATATTACATTTTGCGTAAAAAAACGGATTTAATGGTGCGCGATCGTTGGAAAAGTGTTTTGGATTCTCTAAAAAAAACGGTTGTTTACCAGTGGCAGGAACGGTTCAAAAGTGGTCGTGAGTCAATCGAAGATGATGAAGTGGCAGACCATCGACATCGAAAACCGACGAAAACCGACGAAAACATTGATGAAGTAAAAGAAATGTTGGTCAATAACCTCAAATTAACCATCAGAGAGATAGCGGAGGACTTGAACATTGCCTATGGATCCGTCCAAATCATTTTGGTTAATGATTTGGGTTTCCGTCCTGTAGCAGCAAAGTTGGTGTCAAAAGACCTCAATTTCATGCAAAAAAGAAACCGTGTTTGACGTTGCAAACAGATAATTTGCTAGGCTAAATCCGATCCCACATTCATCAAAAGGATCATTACTAGAGACGAGACGTTGCTTTATGAGTACAACATGCAATCGAGACATCAGACAAGTGAATGGCGTTCACCAAATGAGCCGGGGCCAAAAAAACCACGTCGTTTTCAGTCAAAAAAGAAGGCGATGCTCACGGTTTACATGGTTTACAACGGTGTAGTGCATCATGAATTTTTGCCAGAAGACCAGACAGTAAACAAAGAATATTATTTGGGCATTATAAGACGTTTGCGTGAAGAAATTCGCCGAAAGAAACCAGAATTGTGGGCAGAAAACTCGTGGATTTTGCACCATGATAACGCACCGTCGCACAGTGCCATCGTTATTCGTAATTTTTTGACGAAAAACGCAACAAATACCATCCAACAGCCACCGAATTCACCTGATTTGGTTCCATTTTTCTGTTAAATCGAGTTAAAAAAACCACTACGGCATAAGTGTGTTGTAGTCGCTGGGGATTGCTTTAAAGGGGACAATATAGATTTAGATGAATAAACTTGTATCTTTAATTTTCTGAGTACATTCCGGGAACTTTTTGTAGCAAGGTAAGGTAAGGTAGTAAGTGGAAAGTGATTTGTTTTTCGCCTTGTCAAATATAATGGCAGTGAATGTAACTAATAAATTCGGAACAGTAGAGTTATTAGCGTGAAAATTGTGTGCAAGTTGGCGAGATTAATCTTTTTAATTTCTCCTTCACAACTTCGAGCGTTGCGTTGCTTATATGGTATGTAACGCCGTCTTGTTGGAACCACAGCTAGGATATTTCGATGATGTCGAACCCTGACCACAGAAAGTTGATTAACTTCACTCTATACCTGATACCATTGGCGGTAACGGTGTGTTCTTCTTCATTTCGAAAGAAATAAGGTCTGATGAGGACGCCATGCGATAAACCGCACCAACAGTTAATTTTTGTGGGTGCATTGATACTTGGCCGAACACTTGTAGATTGTGTTCACCCCCATGATTGCAATTTTGTTTGTTGACATAGCCGCTAAGCCAAAAATGAGCCAACACCTCAGGCATTGTCTATGGTTGTCCGGCTTCAATTCTTGCGTTAGCACAATGTTATACGGATTTGGGTCCAAATACAACCTCAAAATAAACCGGGTTGATTCTTTGGCGACGCCCAATTCATGTCTTTTTTGATACTGGTCACTACCGCGGTGGTTTGATGGTTTAAGATCCAAAAGGGAGTGCTCCCACTCAAAATTTTCTACTGTGCGACGAATTGCCTGCACACTGATGCCATGATGACTATCGACCTCACTACGAAATTCACTTTGCGTGCTTACAATCGATCCGGAATTTCGACATTTTTTAATATCCGCACGTTCGGCAAGCGTAAAACGATGTATGATAAAATGGCAAACTTTACTGAATATTTTGACAGCTGGATGTTATTGGTAACTTTGACAACCGCTGAAACATAACGATTAAAAAACTATTACTGCTACGCGTTTTGTTGCTTTCTAGAATAAGGATTATGTTGGGTTTTACAAGTTTGTAATAAGAAAAGGATGGTTCTTAGTTGCGGGAATCTCTTAGGTAGAATTCCGCGAGTATGAGAACTATAATTCGCTTAAGCATTTCCAAAGGGAAGAGCCACAGCAACTGCCAGCCGATGTCGAGCGACTCAAATACCATTCTTTGCGGATTTCAAAATTACCCTGGGAAGCAAAGTTCTCTAGAACTCTAAGTACAGCAAATCATCACAGATAAGAGCTTCCTCACCGACGAAAGCCTTAATGGCTTGCATATACTTACATACAGGTAGCCCAGCCATGTTTCAATCATGTTTCTTAAATGGCAGTTATACAATACGAGTATATGGTGTTCTTTTCTATGCTAGAACCTCCGCTTATTGTTCGACTAGAGGTGTAGTTATGAGCCTTGTTGTCCTTTTTTCGTTTGGATTTTTAATTTCTTCGCAAGAATGTGGTTTTTACGTTGTCAGGTAGTTTAATCTATGATCCCCTGGACGAAATTGGCGAAAATTCCGGAGTGGGTAACCTACTTCGAGGACATGAAATCTTCCTATGGCCCATTCAGGGTTCATTCGTCCCCATTCCTATTTTAGTCTAAAAAAAATCTCCAGCCTCACCTTCCGAATGTATGTTGAAGTAACTCGTATAAGCTATCTTTCACGCTGATCTTTGAAACTACCGTTTTCAATCGCATAAATTCCGCTGTACGTCTCCTTCTAATGTTGGTTCTAAGAAGTCAAGTCATAGTTACATCTTAAACTAAAAACCTGATCACCATTGCAATGAGCATTCAGAAAACTGATGTAAGCTTTACATAGCTCACTAATATTTACCTTCAGATACATAAGCTCTGGCAGATCGCTGTAGCCTTCTATGTAAAAATTTTAGAAAGAAACAAACAGACTTAGATTTATCTTCATTCGTTTAATCATCTGCAAAGTTATATTTCTTTTGCCCGGTCATGCCACACGAGAAGAAACCCTGGGCCATAAACAGCAACAGGCAATACTTCCTTATGGCATATCTTAGGCCAAAAACACCCCCCATTTACTTGTGGTCAAAATAACACAATAAATTCCAAAATATGGGAAACAAGATTCCTGAAGCGCTTCTTCAAATAAACAAAACTAAATTTCAGCCTCCTAACAAGAAGGCTAGCCTTCATTGGATGCGGAAACTTACAATCTAAACTCACAGATCAGCGACTTTATTGTCAAGAAATACTGCGCCTAACGTGCATCTTGTGCATCTCTTTACCATGTCAGCTGTCTGTTTTGCATAAACTCTCGAACGCATCACATTTGCCAGAGACTACTCTACGTCCACACGCCATCATAAGTCTTTAAATAACATCTCATCACGCAAAAGATACTCGCACTCCGATTTTGTTTACATTTTTATTTTTTTATTTTGTTGTTTTCCAAACTGTTTCTGCTGTTCATTTTGTGAGTATTTGTTGGACTATCGCCGAAAATAGATCCACATCTTGAGGTCATAGAGTGCAATAAAGAGATTTTAAAAGCATCTACAGATGACTGATGTGGCTGGTACTTTCATTTTCATTTCAATCTATGGCATATAAGGAACTTAAAAATAAATTTTCCCAGAACACCCATTGGCCCTTTTGCATCTTGGTATCCCGTGTACAGCACCGGTTCTGCGGTTATTGTTGGGGAATTTTATCGCACCTTGGTCAGAGAGGTCACTGAATTGAGAACAAACCCATTAGTCAACTTGCTTCAGTTGGCCTACTTGATTATGAGTAGGTACTCGTAGGTAGTATCTCAAAATATATAACAAGTAAAAATGCACTTTTTTTTTAGTATAACATATTGGGCATGTCATCTATCGCCTGTTGTCAGAAAATTCATTGAACGCATTCGAATCGAGGTGCTGACAAGAAGAAGCGCGTCTTTGATTGCATCGTCGAATACGCACATGCAATTTGATACAATGTATCTTTATAGATACATTGAAATACCACTGAATTGTTAATCATTGCAAAATGATTTTGATTTGGGTGGCCAAGCATACGATTATTCGTAAATTACGTGCATTCAACACGAAATTTGCTAACGTTCGAGTTGTAGATACTTTACCTAGTTGATACCTATTATTAATGACGGTTGAGTAACCTAGTTTTAATTTGCTTTTTATTTTATTATGTCTTTACAGATACACAAGACAAGCTATTTAACGACACTGTCGCTTTTAATTTTAACGGTAAGTGTTGAGTAATATTAATTTATTTTCAAATTCATTTGGTTTTTGGCTTTTTCTTTTCTGTATCTGTTTTCTCTTGTGCCTTCTGGATTTGTTGAATTTGAATTGTTGATGATGGAGTTCGAAAATAGGTCAATGATCTCGTAGTGGGCGAAATTCTTTTAACATGCAAATTAGAGTTATAGAATAGACAATAGGAAAACTTATAAATAAATTTATGAAATTGTTACCAAAACGAAATAGATTAGGAGGTGAAAAGTGGGCAAAAGAATGGAAATCAATTTGGGCATTTTAAGAATGAGAACTTTTGAGCCAACCATCTTTGGAATTTGAAAGTCGAAAGTGTTAAAAAGAATTGAATTAATGTGATCAACTAATTTTACATTGTTTGAGATGGTTTTGGGTGTATCGGTCTTACTTGTATGCTGTAAAACTAATTTATTTACTTCGGTGCACTGAGAAGCTCGAAGCAATCTTAATAAAAATTCGAAATGCATTGGGCATTTAGGCTTGCATGGGATCCCAGTACTACTAGTAAAGTATCATAACTATTCGTATACCAACATCGGTTTTGTGAATTCCGCAAACGATATTTGAACTGCTACGTTTTTGCTGGTGATAAGCGAACTCAGTGAGAAATTTTTCTCATCTCTAATACAACAAGACAGTTTGTCCCGATACAATCTGCGGTAACTGTAGGGCAATCTACCTTGCAATTGGATAGAATTTATTACAATGAGTTATTTATTTTCGAATCCGAAGATTGATTAGGTATTTCAGTGGTTGATAGATCGCTTCAGTGCCAAGTGATTTCGTGTAGGCCTTTGACCTGTTTCAAAGGCAATCTTGCTGATGTAGGCGAGTTGCATGTCTTAGTTGAGCAGAAATCTTCCAAAATATGCCAGTGGTATGATGATGATTACAAATATCGGAAAGTGTGAGCGAAGATGGACATCTTAAAGCACTATATCTTGAGACAAGAGCAGCGCCAAAAGGTTATCGAGCAAGAAAAAAGGAGCAAAAGAAAAATCTGTGAAAAAAGAGTGAATCTCCCAGGTCGAAAAAATCGAAGCGTCAGGCGATAAGTTGATACCAGGTCTATAGGAAAGCCAGGCAGGTGGAAGCTGGCTTAAAGGCTGGAGCGAAAACTGTCTATCACCTGCCTATTCCTATTCCCGATTGTTTTTTTTTTTTTATAAGTTAGCGCACTCAAGGATTACCCTTGAAATATTTGTACACATCGCGAGCGAAAGAAAATTAGGGAGAAAAGATAGGAAATGAAAAGCTTGGCAGGGTATTCCATAACCCAGTTGTACGGCTTAGGAAGGAATCAAGATATTTTAGAGTACGTTCTAAAGTGGACTTGAGGATTTACTGATAAGCATTCATATCGAGTGTTATGGTTAAAAGGTTGAAGGGTCGGAATGCTGCTGGCAATTTCGGTGGAGCACTATTGATGGATATATCAATAAAACAATGTGAGGCAGGAGATATTATGTCTTCATGTGTGTCAATTGACTGAGTGATACTAACACCACCCATGAGTCTTATCGTATGGTTTTAAATCCTATCTAGCAGATACAAGAAGGTCTTAGGGGCACCTGACCAAATGTGGTCTTCAATTTTGTACTTCAATTTTGGGCGCATGAATGCTTCATATATTGAGGTCAGATCAGAGAGGGTGAAATATTTCTTACATCATTTTAGGAAACCTAGCCGTTTGCCAGCATTTTTGGCGACATCGATAATGTGGTCATTCCAAAGTAAGTTGTCTTCGACGATGCAAATGTGGTTCATGGATAATGACTGTGTGTTTGGATATTGTTTTAACGACAGCAGACAGCATTGTATTTTGGAAACATTAAATTCCACTCTGTTGACTGGTCCCCATTTGGTGATGAATTTAATGAACCTAGCATACGCTGCCGTTCACGTTTTACAGCCGAAGAGCAAAGGCTTGAGTCCAGGAACAAAGCAGAGAGAACTGTCGTCAGCACAGAAATATATTGTTTTAGAAGTGACAGACAAAAGATCAATAATGAAAACTATAAAGAGTGTCGGAGACACAACGGAGCCCTGGGGCACGCTAGCATTTATTCTGTGAATATCAGACTTGAAACCATCCATTGAAAAAGAAAGTCTTCCATACCAAATGCACGCATTTTTGACAAAAGAGTCTGATGCCAAACTCTGTCAAATGCCTTAGGTTTAGCAAGTGCAACTATCTTACTCTCCAAATTGATGTACGCTTTGGTTCGACTTTTCGGTAAGACATGTCATCAAATCTCCAGTGGACCTGTTGCTACGAAAACTGTGCTGGAAGTCATTGAGAAGTTTTCGTGTTTCGAGATATTTCATGAGCTGACTGTTTATCAGCGTTTCCATTACCTTGCAAAGAAGGGACGTAAGTGCAATGGGTCTGTAGGAAGAGATAGAAGATTCGCCTTTTTTAGGGACGGGCTGGACAAACGCTGTTTTTTATCTGCTCGGAAAGAGACCTAAAGAATAGGATTGATGAAAAAGCCTACGCAGTGGTTTTCGTTCGGTGTAAGAGAAATTAGCGGATATGGTCCGACAAGCCTAAAGGGGAAAGCACATTGACCTTGAATTTGTCAGGGTGAGAAGTTAAAAACAAATTTATGGTATTGGCGGTATGACTCTCAACGTCTGGTATTCACGTTGGCTCATTTACAAGCTGCGTTCTTCGGGTGTTATATATTCAGAGTTGTGTATATGTATTGAAATCACCCGTAATGATGATTTCAGTATGAGGATACAGAGATACAATTCTTTGAATGGAGTATGACACCGCATCAAATACGCTATCTGTATTTATAGACGTGGACGTGAAAGTTTGCGTTTGCTATGCCCACTCTAAGTTTCCGAGTCTTTTAAAAAAAAAAAGCTAAAAACTCCGACAATTCTAAGCAAGGCTGCAAATTGAGATTTCCTTATGTTGGTTTACCGAATCAAATTGTAGGTGTTATGCCCTTACAAGAATAAGAAACAGTCCACCAACAAAAGTCACATACACAACCCACTCTCCATAAGCGGTTACATACACTCAGTCACTGTCCGTATGACACATACGGCTTGATAAGGGCCCGAACCTTCCACTTGCGTTTTTTGTTTTCCTTCAATTTGCTGATGGAGTAATCTAAGCGCACTCACATTTATGTTGACAACGCTTTGAACAGGACAGTTCTGTCAAAGAGTTTTATTGCAGCTGAGGGGTAAAATGGCCCCTATATCCACATTCGCCTGAATCCTTTATCACACCCAAATTACCAAAATTGTCTGTAACAATTACTCATTGTCGAAAATGTGGCATAATTCACATTCGCCTAGACACGCACTAGACACACGAATAACAGAAGCCGCATTCTTCTTGTTCCACATTCTGTTTGGCATTCTCTGAATTCCATATGCTCACACCATCGTCGTAGGTTCTCGTACCATATTTGGACGAAGAAACATTTCTCCACTAAATTGTCGCATTGGAATGATTCTCACGCAATGGTAATTAAGTAGTACTCCACCTCCATCGAATTAGTCGAACAACATACAGAACAACATACTTCTAGCCATAGGTCAGTAGTCAAGCCCGTTTCTTGTTCTAGATGACAATTAACAGTCATGTGTGACATGTGAGTATAACTTCTTTTTTGGGGAGGCATAGCTCCGATTTTTGTAACCTAAAGTAGCGTTTATAGGTCGCGCTTGACATGACTCCCTGCTACCGGGCACGAAATGAATTACGAGTAACTAACGACATGGTAACGGATATTGTGCTCATGGTTATTCTGTTTCCAATGCTACAATCAACAATCATTGTCATTGTGTGGTGTAACTGCCAACTGGTAAGCACTTCCAAATTGCCAAGTTGCAATGGCAAAAGCTATGGAATAGGCTATAGCAATAACAATACCAGTTGCAGCGACGGTAGGAGAACTTAGTCCAATTCGAAGAATGGTATCGTGTTTGCTTACTGAGCGAATCGATTGCGCTGATGGCATAAGGTAGGTGGTGTAGGTGACTACATTCATTCGAGGAGAAGACGGTGTATTTATTTTTTATTATTTTTCTTGAGAAATGATTACAAACTAAATCAAGAATCTCCGTTGACATGATCGAGTTATTTTTCGTTTCCTGTCATTTATCATCAATATCTAGTGGATACACGTAGCTATCACTCATTAATGATGGAATTCAATGCGCCTCAAGTAAGGTTGAATGACAATGTCACGTCTATTTTCACTGATAGTGTGCAGTTTTTGTCGATTATGCCAGTATTTATTTTTGAATTTGAAAATCAATGTTTACCATCCAATTCTGACATGTTTATCTAGCGGTTTTGTGTTTAAAATGAATAAAATGCTCGTCTTTATCAAAGTGGAATTAAAGTTGAAATTATTGGAAGCACGTAGTCTTGGGGTGTTACTGATTAGTAATCTTTAGCGACATACTCGCAACATATGGTATTTGCAACATGATAGTTTTTGTTGCATACGTTGAGGGTTGGGGGTTAGTATGTAGCGTTCTTGTGGTTCAATATTTGAGGCATACTTCATGGGTTGAGATGTGGAATGTATGTGGAACGAACGCTGCAGGCCAACATTTTTCATCAAATTAAACACACAGTTATTGTGAAATCAATTTATTATTGACTAATACAGTTCAGTCTATGGCAATTATGAATGGAACACAACATTGTTCATGTGACCACCACGGCTTCTGTTGCAAGCGACTATCCGAAGATCAGAATTGTCGATGAGTTTTTGAAGAATAAGTGGTCAATGGCCGCAATTTCAGTTTGGAACTATATTTGGAATATAAACGAGCGAATAGTCGCAAATTTTGACACTATTTATTCACAGCTAATTTTTATTTTAATCGCATCGACCTGCAAATATAAATTCTCATTCGTTTTGTAATTCTAAAAAAAAACGTATACTTGAGTTACATCCTTCTTTTTGTTTTATAAAAGGCCTTCCTTCGGAATTCAAAAACTCAGGGAGACTGGATTAGGAAGACTCTGGGCGTCGTTCAACAAGTCGTTCAAAACAAAACACAAAGCAATTTGTTACAGTATTGCTGAGAGTCCAGGAACATCAATTCGGCACCGTGGTCAAGAATTGGACATTTCGAGAAGAATGGCTTCTATCGAAAGCGGATGAAGATATCCTTAGTAGTTTCGAGAGCAAAATCTTTTGAAAAATATTCGGTCCCGTTTACGTTGGTAGGCTTTGGAGGAAATGATTCAACGACGAAGTATACAGCGTCTGCAACCTAATCAGTCGAGTGAGATGGCTTAGACTTGTAGATTAAATGTGCCCCAATGCTCCGGCTCCATTCTCATTTAGGTGGCATGCACAATAAAAAGAGGACCACAACCTACTTCGAGTGCGCAACTAGAAGCATTTAGCTAAAGACTGGACTACCAGGAGAGGCTTGTTAATTGAGGCAGGGGTTCACCCCGGACTGCCGTCACCTAACATAAATATGTAGTTTGGTGTAATTAGCTTTCGTGTAGAGAACGGTCTGTAATGGCGTATCGGTTGCGTAGGGCCTTTCCTTAATGTGCTTGGCTCTGCTCTAAATGCGCTAATGAATGGTCTTTCAATGTATTTCTAAAGCCATTTTCCTGTAGTAAAAAAGTACAAAGTTAGTAAAATGCGTACTATTGTTTTGGTGGTGAGACTGTCTTTTGACTCTGGATTTATGGACGTGCCGTCTGATGCCAGACCCAAAACAGAACTCTAGTTCCTGCGAAAAAACAAAGTCGAGTTTTCCTGTATACATACTTCGTTGCCAATAATGTTGAATCTTAGTTAACATTTGTTACGAAAATATGACACAGACAATACAGGAAGTAATCAACGTAATGGTATGCAACTGGTAATGTTAAGGAGATTACCGGCTGGAAAGTATTATACGATTATATAATCGATTTTCCCTATACATGGAACTGCATTCGGCCCGAATCTGAGCCAGGAAAGAAATGTAATGCAATCTTAGCCGATGGCTTCAGAAAAGATCTAAAATGAAGCACCAGACTCCAATATAAGATCTTTTTGATTTGAGGCCCAGGACAACCTCGGACAGATTTATTAAAGCATACTCTTAAAACTAACAATTTCGCTTAAAACTACGTTAGGACGTGAAGCATAGGTGGAAATTATAATGTTCTTGCCGCACTTCAACTCGTCTTATACTCAAAACATCGTGCATGACGCTCTGTTGCTATCTCTCTGATGCTCGCACGATGATCTGCGAGGACAATTTTCTCGATATTCATCGTCATACTGATGGATGGACGACCGGAACGAAGCAAATCATCAACCACAATATAGCCCGCTCTAAACTCTACCACTTGTACGCTTGTGTTTCCGACATTTCGAGTCCCCGTAGATATTTTCAAGGCTTTCGCAACGCTTTTGCCCAACTAAATTTGATATTGCGAAATTCGCAGAACACAAATAATACCGACTTATTTACAAAGCTATCACACAAATGGGGCTCAAATAGACTTTTTGACAATAACCCAAGCGCGGTTTCTTTGAATGGACAACCAGGAGGTATTATCAATTAGAACAGAAATTGAGCTACTTATCACAAATAACACCTAAATAACGCAACTCATTCACTCAATCAGATTGCAGCAAGGTGAAATAGAAGGGCGCTTAAGGGTATAAGTTGTAGGCTGACACTTGTTGACGTTAAGCTCAAGGAAATTCTTCTGACACCAGGTACAAAATCTGTCTAAATTTTATTTTATTTATATCTAAATTTCTATATCGTATGCGTTAACAGATATGTATAATAATTCTGATCATTAACGATCACAATAAATAATAAGGGACCAAGGTGACTGCCTTAAGGGACACCAGAAGGGGCTTTAATTGGGTCAGAAACCATGGACGTAAATAGAACACAGTAATGTCGTTGACTTAAATAGGATTGAACCCATGTTACAAAGCTTATTTGGAAACCAAGAGCACTTAATTGTAGAAGGATTATATTGTGAGAAATTCTATCAAATGCTTTGCTGAAATCGGTGGCAATCACGTCAACTTCTTTTCCAGATTCTAGGGCACATAACCTTTGAGAAATCCGTGCTGGTTTTGGGAAACAATAGACTTACAATGGAAAAACATTATGTCATAAACAATGCTCTCAAAAAAATTAGGTATGAAGGACAGTTTAGCAATTGGTCGATAGTTGGAAATGTCGTCTTTACGACCTTAGAAGGAAATAATCTCTGGGTAGTAGAAACCTGAAAGGTAGCCGTAAGTGGTGCGGCTTGGTGCATTTCATATTTCTTTAAAAATATATGGGGAAGATCATCAAGGCCAGCAGAATTATCATCTTTGAGGTTTATCAAATATTTTATCTTTAAATTGCTCTAAAGTTATAGACACTGATTCCAAAGTTGTTTGTGGGTAGCTACAATATACAATATACAGGGTGTCCCAGTTAAAGTTTTCGTCTTGATAGCTGAAGATTCCTAAAGTTATGTCGAACAAGAAATTGTATTGCAGTCGGGGTCTATTTTCACCCCCCCCCCCCCCCCCCCTCCAAGTTGTAGGCCGTTAAAGTGAGGAACCTCTGATTTCGAGGTAAAACTTTTTAAAAGGTCGTAACTTTCTAACGGATTCAGCGTAAGAAACCGTTGTGCACAAGAGAACTTCAATGTGCATAAAATAAATTTCGTCGAGTTTGATGAACGCGAGCCAAAACTATGGCATTTCAAAGCTAACATTTTGAAAAATCGTTGAACTGATTTCATCAGAAAAATGCGTTTTTCTCGAAATTTTTAACTTTAAGGTTAACTTCATTATATACGATTTCCAAAAAAGAATTGAATTTTACCATGGCTGCTGTATCAACAAGATGAGAATGAGCAGTTTATTGAGAAAACTTTATGGACTGACGAAAAACAGTTTACGAGAATGGGCATTACCAACCAACGAAATTTCCACCATTGGTCAGTGTCTAATCCCCACTTAACACGAACAACATTTTCTCAAAGGTAAAGATTCAGTTGAAATTTGATGAACGGTGGATTGGCCGATTTGGTCCTTTTCCTTGGTCACCTAGATCTCCTGACCTAATGCCAATGGATTTTTTTTTTCTGGGGAGCCATAAAAGAAAGGGTTTATTCATCAAACACGCTAGAACGTGCGTCCAAAGGCGTGGGCAAAATTTCGAAAATTTACTATAAAAGCGTTTTGAAATCACAAAGCGTAACGGTCCTTTTTTAAGACCACAAAAACTGCAATACCCCCTGCAATATAATTTTTTGTTCGCCATAACTTCAGGAATCTTCAGCTACCAGGACAAAAACCTAAACTGGGACACTCTGACAAAAGATGTCTACTCTAAAAAATGACAGAGTTATCTATATCAGTGGCGAAGACTAGATCGACTTCTCTGCCAATGTTTTTGGTGACAGCACTTAACTGATATAGATCAGAGTCAGTAAAGCAGTCGATGAAAATATTTTCTTTATCATAAGTAGGTTGCGCATATTTTATCGCAAATAAATTCAAAGAATGCAGTGGACGATTTTTTAAAAGGTTTAGACTCGAGACGAGAGTGTATAGCTAGAAGTACACCACGGCCATATAAATTCTCCTCTTTATCCATGACCATCGTCATGGCGTAAATTAAAGTCTGGGGTCTTGTAGGGGTCGTTAGGTAAACGCTCATGTTCATAATAAGGCCACAGGAAATGAGATCGCCAGTGAAGTTACTAGACACAGTTCAAAGTAGAATTTCTGAGAACTGTATCCGCGTCGGGAATGCCTGAGTAAGAGCTTAGAGCTCTCTCATACCCACAACTATTGTCTTTATAAGTCATAAGCAGACAAACGCAACTTGAATGACAGTGGGCTTTTTAATGCCCTCAATAGGAAAGGCTGCAGATTGAGTATCATGCTTATGCCAGCACTAGTGTTCGAAGCATAACAGACAATACTTCCTGCAACGCTTGTTTAGCGAATGACAACACCGAGTAGCATTTTCTCTGTTGATTACGCAGGGTGCATATATAGAGATTTGATTTATTCAAATACATAAATTTGAAAGTGAACTTAAAATTTTTATTAAAGAACAATTCGTGGCATTTACTTTTTGAAAATTTTTTCATGTAAATGTTGGCCCCGACTACGTCTGAGGTGGTCCATGCGGAAGGTCCAATTTTAGGCGACTCGTTCGAGCATAGCGACTAGTATCTCGTGGATAACACGAGTAAAAATGGCTTCCAAAGCGTCAATCGTAGCTGTTTATTCCTGAAGACCTGAGACTTTACATATCCTTAGAGAAAAAAGTCCAAAGGTGTGATATCGCACGATCTAGGCGGCCAATTTACCGTAGCAAAACGTGAAATTAAGTGCTCCATAGTTTCACGCTCTGTATGACTCGTAGCGCCGTCTTGTTGAAACCAGAGTTCACCGAGACCATGTGCTTGAATTTCAGGAAGCACATAGTCCGTTAACATTACGAAATAACAGTTAACATTGACGGTAACATTCTAATTTTCCTCATTTTTGAAGTAATATGGACCAATGATTCCACCAACCCATAAACCACACCATACTGTTGTTTTTAATGGATGTAATGGTAGCTCTTGATACTCTTCGGGTTGCTCATCAGTCGAAATATGGCAATTTTGTTTATTAACGTATCCATTGAGCCAGAAATGGGCTTCATCACTGAACAAAATTTCACGATAAAACACCGGATTTCCATTGAGTTTTTCCAGCAGATTCAAGTCGCCTGGATTCAATTCTTGCACGAGTTGAATTTTGTAAGCTTTTAGGCCGATATCCTCACGTAAAATACGCCAAGCTGTCGAATACGCCAAGCCAAGCTGCTGAGAACGACGACGAATCAATTCGTCACGGTCTTCGCGTACACTCTCAGCTACAGCTGCTATAGTCTCTTCACTACGTGCTGGATGTGGTCTAACCGGTCGAGTATCATCCACTAATGTAAACTCGGACTCAAATTTGCGAATGGTATTGGCAATAGTGGTTTCAGTAGTTCGATTATGCGCACCGTAAGTTCCTCGATTCGCACGAAAAACATTTCTCACAGAACGCTGAACAATTTGGAGACGCTGTTGTAGTGTGAGTCTCTCCATAATGACTTGCCAAACTGATGATACTGAACAAAAATGACCAAGCGGTTTGATTGAAGTCACGCGTGATCTGTCAAAAAAGCCTATTGAAAATCAAACCTCACGATGAATCACCCTATATTAAACTTGATACTGACATGAATGCTGGTACTGTGGAGGAATTTATCGTAGTGGCGATTACTCATTTTTGGCGAAAGATACAGAAATTCTATTACGGATAACATTCAAGAAGAACAATAGACTTGTTCCCTATGTGTATGTGACAGGTTTGTCTTTTACAGCTGAAAGGGTGTTATTTCTGTTTTTCCTTTAATTCTTTATCCATCCGGATAAGATTACGAACATTAGTGTAGGGAACAATATCGGATATCTAAATTAAGCAACCACACATTCCTCCCAAATTTGTTTGCTAGAAAATTAAAAATAACTGCTGCCTAAACCTCAAGTGTTTATCTTTATTGCTAACAATGCTTCCTCCGTCTCCTTCCACAAAATCTTCATCTTCATCATTAATAAGTCACAAGGAAGGCGAAAAAAAAGCAACAAAACCTGCACTCCCGATAAGAGACCAGCAAACCGGAGAAGCAGAAAAAAATTACAAAAATCGCACACATTCCACGCTGCAGTTTTTATTCACTATGAGTTTAGAATGAAATTTTTTTTCAAAAACAACGATAAAACCCTTACTCACACTTACTCAGAAATGTACGAGTAAATGGAGTACCCTGATTACCCCGTACTCTATAACGTGCGAACTAGACCCTTTAACATGCCCTCCGCAGCTGACTTCTTCTCTTACCAACTCGAGTGAGTATAATACTTGTAAACAGATGAATAAGACAACACCCATCTCCTACACCCTGTTCCAGCGCAGGGTGTTATTGTGTTGTTATTGGTTTTCATACAGCTCAACGCGCTGCTTTGCTCTATTTTCGGTTAAGTAAGAGCAACAATTTGCCACGGAGCTGATAAGAGCTGATTAAGTACAAGCGTATAGTCTATGGACCACAATCAGGCCTAGTACACTGCGAACAGTATTATCGAACACTAGAAGGGTTATAACACTTAAAGCTCGATCGATCTAATAAAGAAACAAACAAGTATCCCCCAATCGAATTGTTGGTGAAATTGAGAAGTTTATTGGCAAACTTTTGGATGAATTCTCGTGGCTGCTATATAGTATGTGATAAAAGGTGATTGAGGTGCGACAACATATCGATGAAATAAACCGAAATTGAAAAAAAAGAACAATATCGATGGCGAAGCGATAAGTTATCGTTAGAGTTATCCACGGCGGCGTATACTTTTTATATTTTTTTTTTTCTCGTTCTTTACTCAGTTGGAAAAGAAAAAAAAAAATCGGCGCTCCGTCAGAGTATTTTTCAATTGTTTCAATTAAAATTTGATTATTTCTCCCATCACCTGCTGATTACGTGTGTAAATTAAGTGTTTGCGTCTACGTCTGCGTTTACGAGTGCGAATCTAACAACGACCACTCTTACAACTACAATACATACGTCGAGGACGTATCGAGCTTCGATTGGAGAATATTGAGACTTTAATTGCACATTCGGAATCGTGCAGGCAACAAGTGTTGCGCGGTTGCTACTTTCGTTTTGTTTACTTTGCAATCGAGAGTGATCTTCTTTCTGATCTTCTCCAGAGATTTTCTCGTCTTTATTTGCATTTGCGCTTCCTTTTAAAATTGCGGAGGAGAAAAACATAAACAATCTCCGAGAAGCCAGTGAAAGAGAAATGTGAAATTGCTGACGTAATATGCTACTGATTGTTTTCTTATTCAAAGTGATTTTTTTGTTTTAAAGTGTTCACGAAAAAATAACAAACAAAAATACATTTGTCTTGTCCTTTGGTAGATCCTGGTGGCTGTAAATAGTTTAAATATTTTTGAAAGGATTAAATACTAAGCTGCAACATGTCAAGGTAAATGTGATTTCAGAAGTTGTTTTTCAAATGTTAAGCAGAAATTTATTGTTCTTAATTAAGTTGAAAACATTGTTTCAGATAAATCCGCAGTCTTGTTTTTCCATCTGCTCTGAGTTGTTTAATCGAATCGTAAAGTTGCAGAAAAACTGCGCAGCAGTTGCCCTCCTCGTCTTTTATTTTCTTTTTATTGAGTTGGGTTTCATGATTTTCGAAATGTATGCTGCGTTTGTGTACTGGTAAAGGGTTCTTCATTAGATGCGCCCCAGTTTTTTAGTAGGGATTCTCTGCACTCACGCATACCATCTTCTGAAAGATGTTAGAATATGTGCCATGGAAAAGTCCATGTGTCAACGTCATTTACAAACAGTTACGACAACATTACAATCCTTCCGAAAAGCGGACATTTAAGTGTTTAGTGAAAAAATTCATATATTGCCGTGCCAGTGAAACAGCGAAACGTCAGAAGTGAAAAGAATATTGGTTCTGTACACGAGTCGGTCAGACAAGTACGCTATCAATCGATTCTACACCGTTCTCAAGAGCGGTCTAGTTCCTCTAGGTTTTTCGAAAAAGTATTGGGTATGTAATTTAATTCGTGCGGTTTTTTTTTTTCAAAATTTGAACGTTTATTTAAGAAAAACATGACTTTATGACTTTTTCCCATCTTTCTGGCAATTTGTGGATCCCATCCCCTGCGCCGGCTTGGCAGCCAAGAATGAATCAATCCAATTTTTGATATTCTGCTCTGATGTGAACCGTATTGCAATGATTGTGTTCTGCATCGACCATAACAAATGGTAGTCAGAAGGGGCAAGGTCTGGGCTATAAAGCGGGTAGGGTAAGACTTCCCATCCACTGTTTTCCAAATAGTTCTTAACCGGAATAGCAACGTGGGGCCGAGCGTTGACATGATGGAAAATTATTGCCTCGTGTCTGGTCGCATATTCCGAGCGTTTTTGGGCTACTGCTCTCTTCAAACGGATTAATTGTGTTCGGTAGCGTTGTCCATTGATGGTTTCATCCGGTTTTAGCAGCTCATAATACAGCACACCCATCTGATCCCACTAAATACAGAGCATTTCCTTCGCGCCATGAATATTCGACTTTGCCGTTGATTTGGCTGGTTGG
The DNA here is from genome assembly GCA_907269105.1 of Volucella inanis. Lineage (NCBI taxonomy): Eukaryota > Metazoa > Arthropoda > Insecta > Diptera > Syrphidae > Volucella > Volucella inanis. Next base: position 12,659,166 of record OU026154.1, read on the forward strand.
CCGGATCTCACATATAATTTTTTGCGCTTGGGGTTGTCGTAATGAATCCATTTTTCACCGCCAGTAACAATTCGATGCAAAAATGACTTCCTTTTGTGGCGGTCCAGCAGCATTACGGACATGCAAAACCGCCTTTCGACGTCTCTCGGCTTGAGTTCATGTGGAACGCTATTTCCTTGCTTTTGAATACATCCAGCTGCTTTTAAACGTTTTGAAATGGCTGCTCGAGTGACACCCAAAGATTCTGCGAGCTCTTCTTGTGTTTGGCAACAATCTTCATAGAGTAATGCTTCCAGTTCTTCATCTTCAAACTTTTTTGGCTGCCCGTTCATCGTCTTCCAAGCCAAAATCACCACTTTTAAATCGTGCAAACCACTTTTGGCACGTTCGCTCAGCTAGCGTATGTTCACCATAAACTTCCACAAAAATACGATGACTTTCGGCAGCAATTTTCTTCATATTAAAGTAATGAAGAAGAACTCCCCGCAAAAACACTTTTTCAGGCACAAAGTTCGACATATTTGAGTGAAAGAAAATTATTGTTGTTTACGCTTCAAACGAATGACATATACTGAAATGACGTACAATGATAGTAGCTTTTCAACGCATGTTCCAATGGAATAATATAAGTTACGCCATCTCTTAGTAAAGTTATAGACCCAATAACTTCCCTTTGACTGCGTGGCATTGCCTCGCATTCACACAAAATGTGTGCAGAATCAGCAAATATCCGTATCTGACAATTTGAGTCTCTTTGCGTGTTTCCGCAGGAGACAGTGTACTGTCAGGATGCCTATTACTGTCTTAAGATTATCCCTGTTTAATTTTATTAACTTTCTAGATCTTTTTCCGTCAAAAAGCGACCAGAGAGCCTGGGAAACCCTATGTCCTTCAAGACTTGACCACCTTGGCTTAGAGGTGTTTGTGATTTTTTCCTCGACAATGCCCCTCACTATGCAGAGGGGAGGCTTGATGTTGGCAACCTCACTATTTTCAAGTAGCCCTCCTCTTATTGCAAACTCAACCGCTTGTTCCTTTCCTTTATTACTGCGGTGTCCTGGCATCCAGCACAGTCTTACCCGGATCTGGCTGCATCAGAATTGATGTTGGTTGATTCTATTGCTTTGAGTGCGACCTGGCTATCGATGTAGATAGCGATATCTCTTTCGGATACCGATCTCATCTGCATAAGCTCAGCTGCTCGGGGACAACGAGAAACTCTGATTGGAAGACAATGCTTGCGTTCAGTAATCTTATAGACACTCTTAGTTCTGAGTCTTCTGAGAAGATACCAGAACCCGTTCCATCCTCTGTTTTCGAGCCAACTGTAACAATTGCAATTTCATTTGACCAGATTATTGCTTTTTTACCCAGTCCATCCTCTCGGGATATGCGATATTACTTCATACGGGATGTTGACCAAAGAAGGAATTTCATTCGTTCGAATTGGATTGTCAGGCAGTAGCTCCGCGAGGACCGTGCCAAGGCTGCAACCCAGATTACGACTCTAGAAGTAACCCAGATTAGTCAGCCGTATCGCACTGTTGCCAGTTAGTTTTTTGATCTGTAAATCCAGTGGTGTTAGTTGCAAAAATATATCCAAAACTGCCGTAAGGGTGGTACGGAGCGCACCTCTTATGGCTATGGAAGCCCTTCTTTCAACCGCCACTATATTGAAGATGGGAGAAAATCTAGATTTTCACTGAAAAACCATTCTCGTTGACGAGCCAAATTTAAGGTTAATGGCTTAATGAAATAAACAAAATTTCCGCATTTAGTCCAGCGAACAGCAGGAGGTATCTCAGCAGCAGGCATTGCATATTAAGTAAACGAACCAAGTTTTTTGCTATTCGGTATGAATGGCATTAATGATGAAAATTTTTTTATTTTATTTAATTTTGAAAGGATACAACACAAATAAATTTGTTAAGCACGGGGATCTTACGCCGAGGTTCTATGCCTATGATGAAAATATATTTCATTTATTTATTTGGATCTCCAATTTTCGAATGCTGCTCTCCATGTTGGCTTCGAGTAACGACTTCAAACACCCTCACAAAAAACAGTTCAGCGGCGTCCTGCAGACCATGTTCACACATTTTTGGAAACAAGAAATCATCAATCATGGTTCTGTACCGGACATATTTCGGGATGCATCGGTACCTGACGGATCGTCTTTAGATTTTTCTCGGTCCGAATTCCAAAAATGCTCTCATTAATTAAGCCACTGAACAAAATTTGATGACTTCCCTCCAGCGCAACGGTTCAAGCGCCCAGTCAGCGGATTCACTAAGCAAACGATGATTTGCAGTATTGCCGCAAAGAACCGTCCCATATAAATCGTCAGCCGATGACATTTTGTTATTACTGAGAGTATTTTCTCTTCAAGCGATAACAGTTTCACTACATTCTCCCAATGCTTCCACCAATGAATACGCTTACTCTTAATTTGTGAATGTGTGAACGATCAACGATGATCAACGAATTGGAAAAGTAAAAACTTAGCCCACTTTATCCATTGAAATTCATACATCCGTTCGTTATGGGCACCTTCCATAAGAATGAGTGTGTTCTACCTAGCTGTCAGATAGAAACGATTGATCAACTGATCGATGGATTCTATGCGTCGCGGGCTTAAATCTTACATGATGATTTGCCAAACAATACTGAATAAAAAGGTGGTGCCAGCTGAGGTGATTGGATGCCTAATCGGCGGTACAAGAAATTGCAACAACCTTGGATCTGTAAAACTTATGCTGCATTGTATCAAAATATACGAGAGAGTTCTAGACAGTCGATAATGCAATATTGAAAACTTTAATCAGACGCTAAGGTTCGCATCGAGGTTCGAAGAAAAGGCCGAACAAATCCACAAAGAAGTTTTTGAGGTACATGGAAAACGATGCCGCATAGCAACACGTGTATGGGAAATATTTCTGAATCGATTGCATCACGGCAATTAACTGTCAAATTCATCGGTGTGCTTTGCCTTTATCTGGTATCGAGATACACGAATTGGAAGCAGGTAAATAACGATTGAGCTGGGTAAAGACGTATGTTAGCTGAGGCCAGATTCGAATTCAATGAGCCTAGCATACGCTAGCATAACAAGTTTGCCGACCGAGATGTCACACGCGATGAGCTACTTAAAGCAGTAGAAGATAACTTGATAAGCACATACATCAAATCATTTTCAAGTTATGGTCAGAGTAAAAGCTGGCTTATAATGACTGCACCTCAGTATCGTTTGTCTGATCCCCAAGAAAGGAGATATTCCAAACTGCACCATATAAAGGGCATCAGTCTTCTTAGCATCACGTACGTGCAAAATCTTTTCTTTGGTATTGGCCCCTTCCTGTGAGTTTTAAGCCTTAAAAAAAATTATTAGTATAGAAAGCTAGGCGATAGCTCGATAAATAGCTAAAACGAGGATGTTTATCCGAGATCACCAGTATTTAAAAAAAAAAAAAACCTTTTTTGATAAAAGAAGCCATTTCTCTTTATTGAAGAATTTTTTTGCGGAGTATTTATCATTTCTTTATAACCTCAATAACTTCGACACACTACATAAGTTCGATAAATAACAAACGCTACACGACTAGAGATACTCTATAATATAGCTAATTATACGAAGCCAATCATGACACTACTCGGGTCTATATTAAATACACTAGATAGAGCATCGGTATTCCGCGCGCGAGCAGACTAACAAAAGCCAAGTAAAGCTAAATATTGATGTTAAGCTGAAGTTTTTTGTTACATGTTGATGATGCTTTTGGTGTTGTTACCAAGTAATGTCTAGGTAGGTACTTTGACGATGGTAATAATTATTATGGTGTTGCTATGCATTGGAAACTCACCCATGACGGCCCCTTTACCGCTCACGGCTCAATCTGGCCTAGTAAGTCCAACATGCGCGTTACCTCCTCACTTTTTTCCTTACTCCGAGTCTGTCGCCTCTTCATTCCTCTTTCACGCCACCCGAATTGCTTCACTTCAGGCTCTACCCCCTCTCGTTTCATGTCGTTTTTTCGTTTCATCAGAATTTTGACATTCAACTGCATAGGTGTTAAGGAGAGTTTGGAGAGGAAGAACTTTATTGCCTTGTCGGAGCACTACTGGAGGAAAAAGCGATACAACATCGTGAAGCAAGGAACACTTCATACTTGTTGGATGATATTATTTCAACTTAAAAGTAATATTGCACATTTTTGAATGTCATCTAATGGTCCTAAAGGATCTAAGAATTCGTTTAATTGGAGTTCGGAATCACTTCATGTTGCTTTTTCGTTTCATCGGATATCGGAGTCGGTTCATGTCGCTTTTTCGTTTCATCGAAGTTCGGAATTACTTCCCAACGAGCCATAAGAAGTTTCACTTCAAATAGTCAATACCCAATACTCACCACATCTTCATCCATTTTAAGCCTGAATACAACAGGATCTATAGAGACCAGCTTAAAATAAATATTTCTAGTTTTGGGAACAGATCTTCACAACTGATAGCCACAAATTTATGGCAGTTAAAGGTTTTATCTAGCTCGGCTCCGCTATTAACTCAGATCATCAGAAATCTAACGAAGAGTTACACTAGCCCAATTTATAAGTATAGAGCTCGACTCCACTTTTCGATGAGACATGTCTCCAAACACCAGTGGATTTACATTATTATGAATGCTGTCCATATTCGTGAAAAGAAGGAACTTAAGTACGATGGCAACTCAGGAGGAGGTCTTTTAGATCAAGGACTAATAGCAAACCAATTGTCTTGCTAGTCTGAAGGAACATCTCTGCATGTAAAAAAAAAAAAGTTATTTTCTCTGGATTTCCTATTTTTCAAAGTCCTCTACCCTGGAAGAGGGGAAACTGCCTCTTCATTTGTTGTGCCTAAAAAATCTGTCATTTATCAGTTTTATGAGTAAGTTGAAATTGTAACCTTGTGACCGACAGCTGTTTTGAATGTCTTACATTCTCAAATTGAAAATCGAAAACCGTATCAAAAATTCAACAAAATGAGATAAGCTAAATTTAGATTGAACTTGAATCTGGAATTTTTGTAGCAACAAAAAGAAAGAGAAAAAAAAAAGGCAATATCCAAGGCCTTGGCTTGCTGTAAGTTCTTATTTTCTTATCTGTAAATGCTCCAGCACTACATGATTGTACATACTTGTGTACAAGTACAAGTGCTAGTTCATCTAACATCTTATCTACGTGCGTCACTTATCTAAACGATGTCATTACCAAGTCATGTCCCCATCTGGTGTCACATCAAAACTGTTAAAATGTCATATTACTTAGGCATAGGCTTAGGCAGTTTCTTTTTGCCATTTATTACATTTTTTTTTAACGAACAGACGCTTGATGTTTAAGTTAAACATGTTGACTTTGCAAAAGTATCTAACATCGTTTACTCTTCGTGTGGTATTTTTTATATTTTTTGATTTTTCATAGAAAAAAAAACCCACTTGTCCATTATGTTTGTCGGAAATGAGTGAAAACGTAAACAGAAACTCGGCTATAATCACCATCAACATCGTTGTCGACGTCGTTATTATGTATTGTTGTTCAAACTATTAGATTTACATACTTACGAGGGTAGTAACAACTGTATTGCAATGTGAAATAGTTACGATAACTCATGCCCAGATACGGAGGAACTAGGAAATTTAGCATAGTGTGAATAAATATTTGTGTAGAAGCACTTCCTGGGGCCAGAGAAGTACGAATATACCCTCATCTTAGTACCAATTACTTCCGAACTTCTAAAAAAAGAGAATTTATAGTTGAGGCACCTTTTTTAGTTTCTCTGGAGCAAAACCATGCAGTTCGAGCTTTCACATAAATTGAAAAGAATTAGATGGTTCTAGAATCATCTGGTTTGTAAATAACTTGCCAATGAATCATCTCTGGTTGTAAGTGGCATTAATCAGCTTGAGAGGAGTTTAAGTGTTTGTCAATGAAAATTAGCCGATACATGTGAAACCCTGAAGACTGACACGGATCACTGAGTGCTATTTTTGTTATCGTTGTTATCCACACACTCGGAATTGTTAAATAAATATTTCTAGTGCACACTATTGTGTTATTATTTATTTACATTGTGATAATTTTAAATAAACTTATTACAACAAATTAAATTAAAATATGGAGGAAATACATAGTGTAGAGGCTTATAACAACTCAAGTATGTTGGGTAAGGTTGCGTGTGAAGTGGAATGGAATTTTTTTAGAATAATGCAAATATTGCCTTTGCTCTGCAATGTAAACATTAACTATTAAAGTCCTTTTATTTACAACGGTGTTTCCCAGAAGGCTTACGCAAGACTATTAGCCCTGAGGATTTAAGTACGAATTGGAGAATGTACATAGTACGTAAGAGATACATCGATTTCAAACAAGGACTTATGTATGCAACAGCGTCAGCTCGCTGCGCTCTGCCAATGCCGTCAATGTCAAGTATAGTGGTTGCAACGACTTTTGGAAAATTGTGCTTCTGACGTTGGCTTCCAAATTGTAGGAATAGGCGGTGATGTTGCTGTAATAAGTGTCAAATCACGCCTTACAACCTTCAGTAAATCGTCTGAAAACTAAAGTTGCTCTCTTTACAAGAAAGAGGAAGCTGACTGATCTGACTCATCTAGTGCCTAAAGGCACATCACTATCCATTTTATCAGTAAAGTCAAGTATTTAAATGTCGCTCTGGATTAACAAAATTTATTTGGACTAAACATGTCACGGCAAAACCTTTAAGGCGCTGTCGGCTTTCTGGCAGTGTAAAGCAGCTTTCGGCAAGAATGGGGCTTGTCACCGAAGAGGGTCCGTTGCATCTACTGATTGATAGAACAAGCTTCTACGTAAATATGCAACTGCTGCTTTGACCAAATTCCAAAGAAATCCCTTTCCCTTGATATTCATGCCATAAACTGCACTCTAAAAGCGGTTTACTTACTTATTTACTTAGATGGCGCTACAGTGCAGGATGGGTTAAGGTCTCAGCCAACATGCCTCTCTAGCTAGCGTAATCTTGTGCCAATTGCATCCAGTTGCGCACACGAATTCTGGGCCACCTAGAATGCGGTCGTCCTCCAGTGCGTTGTTCCTCTGAGTTGGAGTAGGGAACTTTCTGTACCGGGAAACTGGTATTCATGCGCTTAATGTCGATATCGCCGTACAGCGCCTATAGTTTGCTGTTGAAACGTCTCATCCATTCTCTTTTGATGCAAACCGCATCAATGTCCAAGTTTTTCAGCCGTAAAGCAGAACTATTGTTATGAAGTGTCTTGTATATCTTTTTGGTGGCTCGACAGGTAACTTTACTACTACGAGGGCGGTCCCAGAAGTACCAGAAGACATGGCGGTAGTTGTTTGAAAATGTCACTGTATTCGAAAGCACGCAGTCTATAAAGCATATGTTTCAAGGTTGAAAGCGCCACGTCGTTTAGTATTTGTTTGGTAGCCATCAGTGAACGATGTCAGTGAATTTGTGAAAATAGAGAAAAATTGTCATCGTTATGTGATACAATACTTTTACTATATTTGAAAGGCCTCAGCCCAACCAATATAAAAGCTAAACTGGATTCCACTCTGGGTGAGTCTGTTCCTTCATTTACAACAGTAAAATTTTGGGTTGCTGAGTTTAAACGAGGTCGTACGAGCTGCAAAGACAAGCATCGCAGTGGTCGACCAAATGAGGTGACGACTCCAGAAATGGTGAAGAAAATCCACAAAGCGATACTGGGTGAACGTCGACTGAAAGTGCGCGAGCTAGCAGACATTGTAGGCATTTCAAAAAGTGCGGTACATGGCATAATATTTGAAAATTCGCCAAATTTAGCCCCCTTGGATTATTTTCTGTTCCCAAACTTGAAAAAATGGCTCAGTGGTCAAAGATTTTCCAACGACCAAGAAGTGATGCCGGCAGTTAATGACTATTTTGAGGAGCAAGACAGTTCTTATTATAAAAGGCGATTATGTTGAAAAATAAATAAATTTTTTTCCAACATTTTTGTGTTTTCTTTGTTGGGTCGGTCACTTTTGGGAACGCCATCGTAAGTCTAAAGAAGCAGCAATTAGCAAGAGTGATTCTTCGCATGGTTTCCGGGCAAATGTCGTCGTGGGAGTTGATAGCGAAGCCGAGGTAGATAAAGTCTCTTACTCCCTCAAATTTGTACCTGTTTTTTCTTAGACGTAAATGTTGCATTGGATTACGTTCCGCCGCAAAAGCAATAAGCCCATGTCCGTTTTCCGAGGTGATGTCTTGGAGGTTGTACTTTCCCATTGTATTACTAACAAGGGCCCTTGCCGAATTAATGAAATTGTCTAATAAAAAGCGAGGGTAGAGCAAACACTGGTCTTATCATAAAGGTTGCTACGATATATAAGCGGCCTGTTATAAGGTAGTTCATTCTAGGACTTCAAACTCAGTGCCAAGGGATTCAGTACTCCACGGACTTCAGTGCGGGCTTTACTTGAAAGAGGTAGGCCTCCTAGTGGCAGCGTCATGGTGGCTGTGGTTTAAACATAAGTCCAATTGGTTGAGACCCGATGTAGAGTTGCAATAATAAGTTCCAGATGCTGTGATCCTAAAATCAGCAATATGTTTTAGATCGGCCTCGACTCATACCAAGAGTGCAACTTGTGCCTCCTACACAGTTCCGAATTGGTATTCATAGTACATACAAGCGATGGCAAGGCGTATCCTTGCCCTTTAGATGTATGGGCATTCCCAGAACAGAGAGGTGCACATGCAAAACACGAGAGAAGTTATGAATTACCAAAAATGTCCTCCAAACCCTGGCATTAAAATCACCAAGGCCAATTTTCACGTCATACATAGGGCATTACGTGAAGACTTTGTTGAGAAGTCCGTAGAACCAAACTTTGGCGAGTTCGTCCTTATGCAAATCGTCCTCAAACGTTCGATTATACATAAGTCTGAAGCTCAAGACTTGTGCTTTACAATCCGTAAAAATGCAGCGACTCTCGTCCTTGTCGCGTTATGATGTGATGTTAAGGGTCCAAACACTTCACGTGCAGATCGATCTGAAAATCGTTGTCCCTTAATCGTTTGCCAGAGACGTCAACAGTGAATCCGTTATTATCCGAGGCTATTATCTAGTTTGTCACCTTTTTTTTTTCATTTCTTCCCTATAGTGTTGTGGAACCTATGATGGCGTTAGCCTATAATTTACTCATGCTGTTACCGGGGATTGCCACTGGGAAATAATGAAATGTCTCCTGTCTTACCTCGTTTTATCGCTATTTCGCACACCTGTGAAGATTTTCAATAGCATTCCTTCCTTCAACGGTAGTACACGTCTTACTATGAACGCTCATAAGTTTGAACTCGATCTCACGATCTCACCCATACAACTCGCTTATAAAATACCCTGCTGAGTTCCTTATATCCTAGTCATTATAACCTTCTAACATTCAAAACCAACCTACATTGGTATCTTTCGTTCTTTTCTTCCTAATGATTTTTTGCCCGCGCTCTGTGCAATCGTTTTAAGGGTATACCAAATCCATTTAGCTCGTGTTAATTATATATGGTATATAAAAATAAAACCCATGCCACCTAAGAAATTGCAGTGCTCAGTTGTTGCACACTTCTCCAAAGCCAAAGAGAACAAAGCCACACAGTGCTATTGTTAATATGTATATGAAACTGTCCTGCTCCAGTTGCATTGTGAATTACTCTTTGAACTCGTAACGGACAGATAGTGATATTGACCGATAAGAACAGCACTTGCCATAAGTCTTGCGGAAATTCAATTCAATCTATTCAAAGTGACTCACATAAGCTTCAATCCGTTTGATTACCCCAAAAATCCCATTTTTCGAATTTCCCGAACTAGAACGACTGAAAAAAAAAAATTTTTCAAACCTAAGCCGATAAGAGACAATTAATTGCGATACATTGTGCGCTTCAGGGCCATTTGGAAAACAAAAATCTATTTATAAAACAAATTGCAGCTTCATTCACTAATGAGGTTTTCAAATAAGCCGACATCAAATAGAACCTCATTTCTCGGGTCTCGATAGTTATGTAATCAAAGAAAAGACAGAGAACATAAGTTGGTACGAATACCTACTGTTAAGACAATTAAAACAGTTTACACCCCTTTCCCTTTCTCAGTATCTGAGAAAAGCCGCAAAATTCTAGACCGAACAAAACATGATTGTAAATGATCCTATCAGTCGTCGTTCTAATTACAGATCAAATATTTACAATAACCAGAAGGCGGTTAGAGGGGTTGCAAACGCAACAAAGAAACTTTAATATTACTGCAATCAAAAATTTTGTGAGATTGCAAAATTTATTGAAGCAAAACTAATTATGCAATCAGAGTTGGAAAGGTGCTCTGATACTAGAACCAATGGTGTTAGATCGAATCAGCTGTTGAGAATTATTTTTCGCCCCAAATCGATAAGGGTTCAGGTAGCGATTTTTTTTCTAAAATCCAAACCATCATAGTCGTACATGGTTTCTAAAGTTCTATTGAATTTGATCGGAGGATGGAAAGTTATCGGCTAAAGTCTTATTAATTGAATCGTTCTAATCATGTGTTTGGAGTGGAGATTATGAATTTAGAATTGTTGGTGTTGTGTTGAATATCTGACAGATTTTTAAGCAATTTTTTTAGTATCTTAGGATTTGATATTTCTGCGAATGATTGCTTTTGACGTGATTTATTTTAGTTACGTGGTACTTTGATTGATCTGCATATCTTCTATCACTATCACTATCACTTTCTATCTTCGTTTTATTTTACGACTATTACCTATAACAAATATAAAAGAGATTAAATTGGCTAGATTATGATGGACATATAACTTCTGTCGTTTCTTCACGCCTCGAATGTTCTACACATAAAAGTACATGTGACCTTATAGTGGCTTATATTGGTGTCATGGTACCTTTCTTATCACAAATTCTAGGCTTTGATTACTGTCTGGATTCAAAAATACCTTGTAGCTGATTAGATCAAATGTTTTCAAATTGTACGGCTATTTTTCGATCGATTATTACTTGCTTATTTATGTTCTTACCAAACTGTCATTCATCAGCGTATATCCTGACTAGTCTTCTTAATGTCCGGGATCGCTTGGAATTTTAGTAGAAAGGTGGAAATATTTATTTTTAGACTACAGAATCAGATATATGTATGTATTCAGCTTCACAAGGCCGAGGTATGTTTGGGCCCAATGAAGTCGTTTAAAGTTTTACCCCGGAGTATTCCATACAAGAATACCGATCTAAAAAACCTTCTTTATCTCAGTTTTGTTTAAGTCCTACTTAGAGATCTGTTGCCAAGAGCCAATTCCTCCTTTGGCCTTGAAGTTTCTGCAATAGTCGATATGCAGGATCGTGAGTCGCTTCGTATGAATGTCAATGTAACATTTTTGAGTGATGGAATAGTAATGGTGCTACTCTTTGAGGTGAAGTTGAGCCTCGATTTGCCCTCGGTTGAAGTCCTTTTCTATGTACTTATATGCTCCACCTTCGTTCACCACGTAGATTCTGCATGCCGGGGCATTAGTGTCCATACACTCTACATATCCTATCCAACTCAGACAACTGATGCGCAATTTTCTGGCTAGGTCGATGTGGCTTTACAGCTCGTATAGTTCGTTGTTGAATCTTCCTCCTCCTTTCCTTTTGAAACGACTTAGTATATCTTCATACAGTTTCATCCAGCGTCCTTAGTGATTCGGGATAGGGCCTCACTTCATAATTGCCTTCTTAACCCAAAGAATCAGCGATGGACTAGATCACTCTTCTTCCTTTTATTTCAGCTGAGGTGCCAAGGCAGTCTCTTATAACCTCAAAATTATAGCTGTCGACCGTGACGTTATGCCAAATTCGTGTGCCACTAAACCCATTTTGACAGCTTCTGTTTCAATACTAGCAAACTCAATGGTGACAGCCCACTGAGTTCTGCCGAGTATCCCAATGTCATCCACGTATGCAAGTAGTTGAAGTAGTTGTAAAGGCCTTGTTGTTGACTTGTTATTACGTTTTTTTCATTTGGTTTTCAGGTGCAGTTATTTAGTATACTTAATGAACATTAAAAAAGATGTATTGGTCGTTTTGGTCGATTACATTCTGCCATCTCTCGAACGACTTCATAAAACTTCCTGTTTTTCTCTGTAATAAACTTGCTAAGGTGATGTTTGATGATGTCCTTAGAAGCAAACGTTCTACCATTCAAGGAGTTTTTCAAAGAACGAAATAAGTGGAAGTTCGATGGCGCAAGATACGATGGATGTGGCAAGACATTCTAATAAAGCTGCAACAATTTTTGCCGAGTGACTAAACTTGTGTGTTTCGCATTGTCATGATTAAACCGCACACCTTTACGATTGAGCAGTTTGGCCTCATGAGCGATGGTCTCACTTAATATCTGTGGCTGCTCACAGTATATATACATCGGAATTAATCGTTTTGCTTTTTGGAAGCAGCTCATAGAAGACTGGTTACTTCCAAATTCACCAGATTGAAAGCTTTTTCTTTTTTTTTTTGTGGATGTCCACTTTTTCTTGCTATTCCTATGCTTCATCTGGCCTACTCCTCAAGGTTTTTGCTCTCGAAAACCAAGATGTGTTAAATGTGCTGGAAACCATTTTACTCAAGATTGCAAATTATCTAAAAATACCTCTCCTAAATGTGTAAAGTGCCGCGGACAGATCCTGCAAATTGCCGTGGTTGTGAAATAGCACAAAAACTTCAAAATATGATAAACTTAGAACGAAAAACGTTACATACCCTAAATCAGGCTATAAAAACACCAAACTATGCAGAAATTTCCAAAAATGATGCTACTGCCAAAATTTAACATATAGTTAAAATATAACCCTAACGAAGCCGGAAACGTAAATGGCGTACTCAGCGATATTTTAAAAAGCATTGAAGAAGAACTTGACTTCTTAGTGAGTAACATCCAGCTTGCAGCTTGGGAAAGCACTCCGGAATCTAAGAAAAAAACACCTAGGGGTATCATAAACCCACTAGAGATTAAAACTGTTAAATAAAAAAACGAAAAATTCAAAGAATATTCATTAAAAAAAACTCAACTATGAGGGCTCTTTGATGAGTTCCCGGATTGGAAGATATGTGGCGCTACTGAGCCAAAATGAGTGTTCCATCATTAAGTTCCATCTTTTAGCCAGCCTGTCAAAATTTGGTGAAAATCCGACGCTTAGTTTTGATTTGACACCCATTTAAAAACATCGTGTTAGTGTTTTTTGCGACCATGGAAAAAGAGCAGTATCGTCCATGGCCCGATTCTTGTTTTTGAGTGGCAAAACCTGCAAAAAATCAAGCCCATTCTCAATGGTGTGTATGGAACCCATTCACCTTCACGATCTAACTTATATTACCATTGGTTCGCAGAGCTTCGACACGGCCGCACGTCGGTTTTTAATGAACCGCGCCCAGGTGACCCAAAAACGGTTACCACAGAGAAAACCGTGGACAAAATACATGATCTCGTATTGGCGGACCGCCGAGTGAAAATTTGCGAATTGACTGAGATAACAGGCATTTCAACCGAACGCATAAGCCATATCCTGCACAAGATTTTCAGCATGAGAAAACTGTCCGCGCGATGGGTCCCGCGTTTGTTCACACCGAACACTAAGCTCAATCGTGGGACTACTTCAAAGATGTGCCCTGTTGGTCCTGTTTGATCGAAAGCTGGAGGAGTTTCTGCGTTGTTTCGTGACCGTCGATGAGACATGGATTCATTGGTACACAGCAGAGACCAAAGAACAAACGAAACAATGGATTTTACCTGGTGAAGGTGCTCTAAAGAAGCCGAAGACCGTGCCTTCGACCGGAAAGGTCATGGCCACGGTTTTTTTTGGACGCGCGAGGTGTGATCTACGTTGACTATTTGGAGAAGTAAAAAACAATCACAAGAGCATAATACGTCAATTTATTGGGCAATTTCAACGCCGATTTGAAGAAAAAACGACCACATTTTGGTGAAGGAAAAAGTTCTTTCCGTCACGATAACACCTACGCAGTCGCCATAGCCAAATTGGTCGAATTGCACTACGAATTGCTCCCCCATCTTCCGTATTCTCCGGATTGGGCTCTCTGCCAAACTTAAAAGATCGCTCGCCGGAAAGGGGTGCGGATCGAGCGAGGAAGTCATCGACGCCGCGATGGAGTATTCTACAGCCCAACAAAAGTCGTACTAGCTGGAAAAAGTGTTTCGAGTTGAAAGGGGATATTGAAAAATAAATTGTCAAAACCTAAGAAAGTTCCGTTGTCATTTCTAATGCGGATATTCATCAAACAGCCCTCGTATTTGCAAACTACCTTAAAGATACATTTAAATCACTTCCAAAGCAAACGGCGGAAGTAAAGAACTATCTGAGAGAGCTATTAGAAAACTTCAACATATCATCAATGCAGCTTTTCGCCTGAAATATATACCAAGACGATGGAAGTTAGCAGAAGTCATTATGATTGCTAAACCAGGAAAACCACCAGCTGACAAGAAAGCATATCGACTCATATCACCCTACAATGTCGAAACTATTAAACACACAACTCTTGAATAAGTACATCGATTGACAAATGTAATAGAAAATGCACTAGATCGTAAAAAAAATGTGCTCGGATGTCTTTCTAGATATGCAACAAGCCTCCGATAGAGTGTGGCACCAAGGACTCCAAAGATTTCTACCAAAAGAAAGATCAGATTTCTATCAGAAGAGGTACAAAGATCTCTATCATATGCGGCCTAGGAATCAATAAAAAGGTAGTGTGTATCGATTTGAACTTCTTGGGGTTTTCCCAGGATGCGTAGTGTCATCACAATTGAATATTTGGTCAATTGTGAACTTTTCGGACCTAAAAATTAGGCTTGAATATTGCTATCCTCATTTCGTTTTGGTCGGGTTGGTGGGTTTCTTTTTATCAAACCGATCTCCTTTCGATAACGTAACTTTTGACGGTATGTGTAACTCAGCCAGACAATATAACGTAGGCGAATCACTAATTTCGTGAATAAGACCCTGATTGAAAATGCTGACAACGGCCAATATGAGATGGCGTGGTTAAAAAGGAATCTCCCGTACAGGAGCGTCGTCGCTGATTGAATCTCGTTTATTCCAACGTCTAGGTTCAGGTATATTCAAATGATGTAGCCGTATCTGTATATGCTCTAAACCTTAACCAGACCCAAATGTTATCGATGATTAGTGCACTAAAAATGTGCTTTCAGTAAATCCTTTGAAAACTTACGTTGTTTTCCTTGCGGGAAGGAGAAAGAAGGGATAGGAAAGGAAAGGCGCCACCATCCGTTTTGTCAATGCAGCTAAATAAAGGCCTGTTGGCTATACAGCAGTGTGAAATAGTTTCCACCAAAACATGGGGCTTGGTAATGAAAGACACGAGTATTAAAAGGAGTCCAATTGCATCCTATGTATGGGTTTTTTGGTGGAACAAGCTTTGACGTCAAAGAGCAACAAATCTTTTAAACATCATCCACTGAAGTTTTACTGATCTAATATACCGAATGTCTCTTAACTCTGGTTTTATGCAATAACACCAGAAATCCTGAATATAATCGGGTCTTCACGAATGGTTACAAAACTGACTTATGATGCGGGGCTGGGGTCCTCCTGCAGGATAACGACTTTAGATTTCACTCTTCGTTAGGAAAACTTACGTCTGTCTTCCAAGCGGAAATATACGAGTACACAATCCTGATGGCAATTGTGATAAATCGGTATCTATGGCAACAGCCAAACTTCGCATAAAGCCTTACTGGACTCGCTTAAAACTTTCAGTATAGGGAACATACAAGAAGTGCATTGGACAAATTCGCTGACATAAAAAAATAAAAAAATAAAAAATGTTTTTTCTTATAAAAGACAATAACAGTCTACTTGTTCTCACAGTAAGAGTGGTTTCTGCTCTTTTTTAAAGCACATTTTACAACAAAGTTGATTTTTAAACGGATTACCATCATCTACATTGGCTACTCAAACATTTTTTTTTTAGATTAATGTAGGCACGTACGATACGGATGGTTATGAGTTCACCGCATACATCTCTTGGTTTACACTTTTCGATTTCATGCCAGCGTAAGTAGCGTTAAATTATGCAACAAATGAAATGAAATAAATCTCCAAATGAAAAATCGATTGCCAACGATTACAAGTTGCAAATACATACTCCTATCCGAGTACTATAAATCAACTCTCTAGACACACTACAGACCCACTTTGTATGTTATTACTTAAGATTTAGTTTTTTTTTTATTTTATTTTATCGACTTTAATTTACGTCAACGTGAATAATTTTATTCAACAAATCAGTAATTTAGATTGGAAATGTTTTAAATTTTAAGTTTTTCATCCAAATTAAGCCACAAACAAATGAACTGGCCCCTCAAATATGTATTTAACATAAAATCATGTTCAAAAAGTAACGAGTATTTTTGAATTTTTTAAATTGCAGCCCAAATTTACTCGCTAGACACGGCGCAATGGAGAGAGGACTTCACGATCGAGATCGTGTAGGAGTACAGGATTTTGTTCTGCTCGAAAGCTACGAAAGCGAGGAGGCTTTCATTGACAATCTTCGAAAGCGTTTTCAAGAAAATTTTATCTATGTAAGTTTGACCTTTGTATCATTATATCAATATGTCTGTAAATTTCTTGACTAATATTTTGTACTTTTGAAAAAAATGCGTAACACTTTGGCTAAAACAAAACAAAGACCATGAACTGTGTACGAGTAAGAATGTTGACAATTTAGCTTTGCTCAGATCATGGATAACGTCTTAGTCACTAATAGATTGCACCATCAATGCACTCTTTATGACAACTTTCAAAATTGATTTCTAAAGTAAAATATTTGTTTTTCTGTTTCTTGTAGACATACATTGGACAAGTGTTGGTGTCAGTGAATCCATACAAACAACTGCCAATTTATACAGATCTTGAAATCAAAGAGTATAGAAATAAACACTTCTTTGAAGCATCACCTCATATGTAAGTGTCAAATTCAACGTCAAGTTACCGGTTGTGTTACCCTTTATTTGTGACCTTATTACAACATATTCTTATTGCATACTGTCAAAACCATAGTGTCAAAAATATCTTAACCATTACATCTGTGCAAATAAAGGGTAATGACATTTTAGAAGTCACTTGTCAGCTGTCAATAATTAACACAATCGATTAGGTTCGTTTGTTTAAATGTGTTTTCGTTGTTTTTGTTTTTCACAGTTTTGCAGTGACAGATAATGCATTCAGATCGCTCATCGAAGAGAACAAGGCACAGTGTGTACTTATCTCAGGTATGTAATCGTAAATATTTGTTCGCTCTAAATGAGATTTTATTTTTCTTTTTTTTTTTCAAAACAAACGAACTTTTGATTTTATAAACTTCACAAGTGATGATTATAATGAGTGATCATTGTCACGATGTTTTTTTTTTTTTTTTTTTTTTTGAAGGAAAACTACCATTATCTTGACATAGTGAATCCTTGTCATAGATTTGTTCTCTGAAGGTCTTTAGAATATGTCACAACATATTTGACATGTTTTGTCTACCGGTTGACATGTTTTGGTTAGAAGATTTAAAAGAATTGCAATTTAAAAAAAAAAAATGTTTTGATATTCAGACTTTTTTTTGCATTAGATTGGCTGCAACATAGAAACAGCAAATGCGACATCTCGGATGTTTTGAATTTGAAATGGTAATGGCTCAGTAGTCATATGACTTTTGAGTATGCTTCCTTTAATGGCAACGACCCGAACGATGGCTTGGTCATCCTCTAAATGTAATCAGTTTTGTTTGACAGTTTCATTTTGTGTAGAAAATATTTTAGATCTTAGATTATGGGAAGTTGTTTGATAGGTTTTGGATGTCATCAAATGAATCTGCTTCAGTTTTTGTGTTCAAAGAGTAAAAACGTTTTACTATCGGTGATTAGAGGTCTCTGTCGGATTGATTTTGGCACTTGAGCATAAGCACACGTGTACGTGAACATTCCTTCGTCGAAAAACCGTTTTTTTTTTATAATAGGCACGCGCACAAAACGACACTAAGCAAGGCTGTGAAGTGAAAATTCAAACTTTATTTTACATCGCGATAGATCCAAGACACAGTTTTAATATTCTAGATGTCCAAGATCAAATATCGAGTCGGACCGCGAATGCGAATAACCCGGGAGGCAAAACACCGGAGTAGTTCTTTGAAGAAATTTAACGTCAAACAGCTACACTCGCAAGACCCTATTAGAGCCTTGTCTGAGTCTAAAAAAAACCTCTTGATATTCCTATGTCACCAACCTCAATTGTATAAGACCAGTGGCACCATTATCAAAAAGCTAACAGAAACGCCGCATCTATTGTGTTAGCTTTCACCCGACTATTTAAACGAAATCCCTGCTTTGATGAAGAGTGTCGGAATGCAGCGAAACAGGATGTATGCTAAGAGCTACTTACGAGCTCTTTGGACAAAAAAGACGGAAGAATGACCGGCTCACAAAGAAAAATAAATAATGAGGAAGCACTCAATCAAAGCATATCTCTCCAATTCTACTGCTGGAACGACGTTCGGAAATTCTTTCAAAAAGTTAAAAGACCGTGCCAAGGACACAAATTTCGAACAGAGGCGTGCAGAGATAAGGATAGGAACGTAGTAGCAAAATAGTCGGCTCTTAAGGCTTACTTCTGCATATTGTTTAACGTCGAAGACGACTGAAACTCCAAGGTTAGGCAGATTGAACCATTCAACTTGGACGAAGTTGATCTCTTAAATCGAATCTCTGCCTCGTTTGCCCGATTCTTAAGAAGGGAGACTCTGAACTGCGCCAACAACAGAGGAATCAGAATCAGTGATAGAACCATATCAGTGTGGTTTTAGGCCTGGTAAGTCCAAATAAAGAAGTACGGATGTCAAACTTTTATTTTCTATCTAATTGAGCACGACGACGATTTGAGGTATATTTTTGACTTGCTCTGAAAATACAATCTCAAGAGGTTATTACATTTCGCGACCACTTGGTGGACAAAAATTGCGTTCATCCTTTACCTGAGGGAGTTAAACTCATTCGTCAGTCAGCACGAATTAGCAAATAACTCCAAACACTTTCAAAAGACGATACATTTTTTTAGGCGATTAAAAAACACCTTAAATGGTCACACATCAAACTAAAGGAGGGCTTGATCGACGCTCCCTCCCAAGCACATCCATCAAAAGTAGCGGCCTTATCACTCAGTGTTGATGCGCTCGACAGCGCTATTGGCGCTGCACTCCACCACATCATCAAAATTGTTACAGTACCTATGCCCGCGTACTCCATGTCAACGTACAAAGGTGTTAGAAGGCCAAATATTTTCTACTTATGATACACCGATCATAAACCACTTATACCTAATCTAATCATAAATATAGCTAGTACTTTTATTGCAATCATTTTAAATAAAGTATTAGTTGCACTCTTTTCTTGTTAACCGTTATTTAAGCCGTTGCTTTTATGCCTCTTTGTCGGAGAAAAGATTTTTATTTTTAGTCGTTTACAACCATGGAATGGGGTGATATCGAAAATCGTGTCGTTGTGATCGGCTTATACGAGTGTAATATAGAAAAAGGTGATATCTTTTGGACCTAGAGGCAGCTTGGAATCACTCGCTGTTTTGTTTATTGTACTATTAAATTATTCGAGGGTACTCGAGGAGTACGTGACCGTCAAAGATACGGCCATCCACGCTTCACTCCGGGATCCATCAAAACTATGCACGCTCGAATCAGACCCAAGCTATTGAGAAAGCAGAAGATCTTGTCGCGGTAAATGAATGAAAATTTTACAAAAATCTATGTCTATTATCAAAGAAGACTTGGGATTTAGTGCCTACAAAAGAGCTGCCTACTGGATACTTGCTAACAGTCGCATTGAAGCAAAAATCAAAAGCTTTCTTAAGGCGATACGCTAAAAATGCTCACAGACAAATTCTGTTCACCGACAACAAAATGATCGAGTGTATGCTCAGACATCAAAAGAAGCTTCAGAACATATTGCAAGGGTTGAAAGAGGCCACTTACGATAACATAACCAACCTCCAATATTTGTGAAAAAGAGTCAAGACTTCGGCGAAAGTTTACCAAACCACTGTTTTAAAAGAGGTCGAAGATTTTGCTTCAGCCCACAAGACGATGGGGATGATTGGCCAGCTGGTACTCCGGACCTCAACTCTTTGAATTCCAAGTTGTGATCCATTTTAGAGGGAATAGCCTGCTCTATTCATCACCGAAATATTAGGTCTTTGAAGCGAGCCCTTGTCCGCGTTTTCGACAACTTTATGATGAATGCGGTCCGTAATGCAATTGATGATTGGCCAGTACGCCCAGTTCGTGCTTTAAGTCGAATGGCGCCCATTTCGATTGAAGTCTTCCATAACTTGTAGCTAGGGATTTGAAAAATAAAAGTATAAATTTATATCCGGCAAGCATCTACTGCGTTCCATTTAAGTCATCCCCCACTTCAATATATATTTAGGGCCGCTCCACGTTTACCTGGTTGGGTAATTGAAACTGTGTTCGCGCTGTAAGGTGTGACCAATTCACTGACACCTTCTTATTTTTTGTCGTCTGTTGTATCGGTAAGTGGTTTGGCAGAAGGTTCTTAAAATATTAAGAAGACATCTACGAGTATTTTAGTAGGTTTGCAGCTTGCTTCCTTGTGCCGAAGTTGGACGCTTCCCAAGTACTACACAAATATTTTGATCGGAGAATTCTTTGAATTTTTGTACTGACACATTGCTTCTTCGGGTTTTAGATATTATACCGAATGCAGCTTTTGCTTTGTAAATTTTGTTTTCCACATTCAGTTCAGTACTACCATCTTTTGAGACCAAACTTCCTAAATATAGAAAGCTGCCAACGTTCTCGACCTGCTTACCGGCAATTTTAAATTGAGCGGAACTAATGACTTTTGTCTTAGCTGTATTTTTATTTTTTTTTAAGGACCTTGTTTGTGTGCATTTGACATCAAGTTGTGATCCAATATCAGGTGCGAGATAAGGCAGCGTCATCAGGGTAGTATTTATGTTATAACCATAGTCCATCTCAGCGCCATATTTCCCCTTGACAGAATTGCCCGTATCACATCACTGATAACTACAAGAAAAAGCAATGGCAAAAGAAGAAACTTTTTCGTAATCCAACGCGAACTTCAATTTGACTCTGGCATTAGTAGACCCACACGTACTTCATGAGAAAGAAACGTATCTCAAAATTGTCGCTCTTTGGTATGGATTTTGAGCTGAAGGAATACTTGACGATTTTTCTTCGAATATGAATATGCTACCGTCGTACAAGGTTCTCTATTGAAGCAACACATGACGAGTGCGGAAAGACTTCTCTTTCGCCAACGAAAGCGCTATAGTAAACAAAGAACTGACAGCCATTCAGCCAACTCTTAATAATTTGATAACGGGTTACGAATCACTCGTACTAAAACCGAATATCTGCATTATGGTTTTTACTCAGCCGCAAACCCAACTACGAAATAGTCATCGTGTCAAAGTGCGAAAATTCCTACTTAAGTTTTGAGAAAAACAAGTAAAAACAAATATAGGGTTTTCCAATAGGGACTTGACAACTTTGAATTTAATTTGTGAACGCACTCTTTCACTAATCATCAAACTGTCACTGTCAATTTATTCAGTAAACTCAACATTTTCATCATGGTTAAGTACACTAACGAGCAACGTCTGCAAATTATAAAAATTTTGTACAGATATTCGGAGTCGGTGACTGCAGCGTTAACTCCAATTTTCGGTCGTAATTCTCGCCCTAGTAGACAGGCCATAACAAGTTTAGTGCAAAAATTTGAGTCTACATATTCTTTGTGTGATGTGTCAGTGAAACAACGGGTTGGTCGAAGTGTCGAAAATATCGCTGCCGTTCAGACGTCCGTAGCAAACGGTCCAAATCAGTCAATTCCACGGCATTCTCAAGAATTGGGCATCGCTCAGACCACATTATGGCGTATTTTGCGTAAGAATCTTGGGTTACACCCATACAAGATCAAGCTGACTCAAGAATTGAAGCCAATGAACCATTTGAACCGAAGTACGTTCTCCGATTGGGTTGTGGAGAAGATGCGCCAAGATGATGAATTTCATCGCAAAATCATCTTCAGTGACGAAGCTCATTGGGTTCGTCAATAAGCAAAATATGCGTTATTGGTCAGATGAAAACCCACATGTGCTTCATGTATCACCACTTCATCCACAAAAAATAACTGTTTGGTGCGGTTTGCATGCCGGCGGCGTTATTGGGCCATATTTTTTCGCCGACGATAACGAGCGTCATGTAACTGTGAATGTTCAGCGCTATCGCCCCATAATCACCGATAATTTTTGGCCCGAATTGGAAGATATGGACGTGGACGACATGTGGTTTCAACAGGATGGTGCCACAAGCCACACAGCACACGCTACAATCGATTTATTGAAGAGTAAGTATGGTGAGCGTGTTATCTCAAGACATGGGCCAGGCGATTGGCCGCCTCGTTCGTGCGATTTAACGCCGCTTGATTTTTTTCTGTGGAGCTACGTTAAGTCATTGGTTTATGCCAACACGCCGACGACGTTGGAAGAGCTCAGAGTCAACATTGAACGCGGAAATGTGTGGCCGAGTCGCTGAAAATTGGGTCCAACGAATCGACCGCTGCAAACGTGCCCGTGGTGGCCATATGAACGAAGTCGAGTTCCATTTTTAAATGTTTTGATTGTACCTCAAGCCAATAATAAAGTTTTTGAAATATCTCAAATGGTTTGCCTTTTATTTAAAAAAAAATGTTGTCAAGTCGTTATTTTATGATTTAAAATAGTTTTTTTTGTTTTTCAAAATACTCCATTAAGATCAATATATCGTACGTTTGCACGCGTTTAAACCAATTTTCGAAGCACGCCGAACCGCATCTTCAGGTGTTGAAAAACATTGACCTCGCATTTTTTTTTTTTTTCGTGTGCGGGAATAAAAAGTGGTCATTTTCAGCCAAGTCAGGGCTGAACGACGAATGATGTTTTGAGTGCTCAAAAAGTACTTACTTGAGCCGACCTGAGAGAGCTCGCATTGACGTGGTGAAGAATGATCCTAATGACTCCTTTTGAAAGGCTGCTCATTTGCATACATAGATCTGTCATTGGTGGTCTGTCACGGTCTTATAGACGTTTTTTGAAACACCGCGATCGAATTTTTTCAACTTTTATTTGGAGCAATCGTCACGATCCTTGTTTGAACGATTGTCAAATTATCCGGTACCTAACGCGAAGAAATCTGTTTAACGACCAAATGTTCATGCACTTATAAATATATGCGGATAGGATTAATATCCAAACATTCTTCAATTTCACGATAAGTCACACGAACATCTTTCAATGTCAGTTCCCGCACTGGATGGATGTTTTCTGGCACAACAACCGATTTTGGACGGCCTTCACGGAATTCGTTCTGGAGCAAACGACAACCACGATTGAATTCCGAGTACCGGCTAAACACGGTGGCCCGGGTTGGTGTATTATCACCAGAAGTCGAATCGAGTTGGTTGGCATACTGTTGTTGAATTAATCTACGTCAAAAACCATAAAAAATCGTCGTACCAAAATGTTGGCATTTTTTGGCAGAGATGAGTTTCTGTAAAAAACGCAAATAGCACTCTTATGATAAAAGGTTCTGAGCACGTGTACCACTAAAAACGTCAAACCTTGCGATGCTGATGTCAGATTTGACGTATCTACACCGTATTCTCATATCTCAAAACTTAAGTGGCAACAGGGTGGGGCGCCATGAAGTGCTGCCGTCAGTCATGACGGAAGATATAACAAAAGGTGTTCTGATAAGAAGTACGAGCACTCACGCAAGTCTCCGTGTTAAGAAACCGATAATGGCAAACTTCAGAATGTTGGTTGCGTAATAATGCAGCATTCTTGGCTACTATTCCTTATTGTTAGACAACAGCCTATTGTAAATCTTATACTGTAACTTTTTGACTTATTGATTTTTCAAAGACGGAGGCTTTGATCAGTTACAAGCGGTCGGTCATAAGGTGCTGTTGGGTGCCAAGGCTAATGGTAGCCCCACTAGGACTTAGAAGTGTATAACATAGGAGTCAGGGCCCCCCGGACATTGGTCCAGGCCTGACTTGAATGAGAGATAGCTATCCCTAATGGGGGCGTCATTGTGGCTGTGGTTTAAAACCTAAAACGCAATAAGGGTCTTTCACGAAGTTGGTTGAACCAATGTAGAGTTGCAATAAGCACTGGGTTCCGTGACCTTAAAAATGGTCTCGACTCAAACCAAGTTGGAAACCTGTTGCACATAAATTCCGAAATGGTATCAAGGGAAGTGCGGTGAGCGCTGACCATGCCTATCCTGGCTCCCATGAATGTATGGGCATCCCGTGAAATTAAACCAATCAATGACAGGTGTTTACGAAAAACACATGACACGTTCTGTCCCACTATATGTGGTACTGCTGCAGAGGGTAGCTGACGCTGATTGTATAATTTTTTGTACCCTTCGTGGAAGCTTGATTTCAATTTATTTGCATTTGATGATGATAAAGAGTGTAGAAAGTTATTTATCGTCAAAGGAGCAATTATGGAGTCAACCTGTGGTACAGCGGCACTTTCTGGCGAGCACCAATTAAATAGTTGCGACATAGATGTACAATAATTACCTAAATTGTAGTCGGACTAGGTACTTAAGGCATCAGAATTGTAGAAGCTAGTCGTATTGGTAATGAGATTGTCTTTATTTGCTATTAATGATTCGGCAGAGTTAGTCTTAGAGAAAGCCTGCTTTATCGAAGTACTTTTCGAAGAACATTTGGGCAAGAGTTTCTTCAGGTTTGGCGGCTTTTGAAAAGTTGTTTGGCGAAGCTTCACCTTAAAACTGTAAGCTATGGAGTATTCAGTAGCCCTAGGCCAAAATTGTTTTTTTTTTTTTTATATTTAGCCGAAGGTGATTATAAAGTTTGTCGCTGTGGCAAACTGTTTCCGAAGTCGATTGAGCCTAATGGAAGATTTGCAGCCGTGCCATCATAATCGGGTGGTTAACTTTTTTTGATGTTAAGTCTGTTCGCAGTTGTAGAAGATTTGATCGGAGAGGTCTTTGTGCTTTTCTAACTTCTAAGATGATGAGTGAACGTTGCTGTCTGTTGGCTTTGTTGATAATAATGTATATATAGGCATGTATTAAATGTTCTCTTAAGAAAGGAACAGATTGAATAATTTTAGTTTGTTTCGAGTTTCTAATGTTACGCGTTTGGCTTTAAAGTAGACTGAGAAAGCGGACCTCCTCGAGATAGTGGATTTCCAGCTGCGGCTGAAAATTTAAAAAAAGGTATAGCCGCTTTGATTGTAGTAAAACCAAATGAAAATGATCTTGACATTTTCATTGTGGAAGAGATTATAAATCGTATCATATCATATCTTATATATATATCGTAATCACTGAAGAAACTTAGTTTGGGGAAAAGTACGAGGTGGCAATAAGTTTGCCGATGGATTTGGCCATTGTGTAAGGAATAGCTTCTGTGCTACCGCATGTTTTAATTGGTGTAGTCGAGATCTTAATTGGACTTTTCGAAGTGAACGCGTCTTTTGACCTTGGAATTAAAGTAAAAGATACATTTGGTCCTGTTAGTTTCATTGTCCAATGTGTTGTTGGGTTAGTGAAGCTTTGCTGTTTTGCGACGGGTTTTAACGGATGATTATTTTTCTGATTAAGCAGGACTGAACTGAACTGACGGCACTTTACTGACTAAGCCTAGGCAATTGTAGCTGATGTCCTCTGTTCCATTGCTTCCAACGAGACCTTTTTCGATGAAAGCTGATCAGATAACACCTTGTAGCCGGTAGAACATACAGAGTCGTTTGGGGTAAGAGTGTTAGTGTCATTTTCTCCATCTGTAAAAGAATTAACAGAAATCGTCAAATTAACAAATCAGCACTTTACTAACCGCCAACGAACAATAACTTATCCGCACATATTCCAGTTTCCGTGTTGTGTTGCCTATCATGAAATCGATATTTCCAAAGCCCGTATATTCTTCAAATGATTTCGTCGGCAAACTACATATTTACAAGTTTGCTGCTTTCCAAGACTTATAGCGATTTACTTGCTTGTTAGAAATTTTACTTCAGCCTTTTTAGATGCTGTTCTCCTTAGTTGGGAAGACGTCGTTAAAATTATCAAGACTTTCCGAGTTGTCGGTGTTTTCGATGTTTATTTCACTCAACATTGAAGAAGCTACCTATCATGGGAAATGATAGAAGAAACGCAGCTGTTGGTAAAAGAAAAATGAGATTGTTCTCTTTTCGGATCCGGTAAAAGCGTCAGTTTGTTAGTTTTTCATTTGATTTTTTTTTTTTTCTCGGGCTAGTTCCATTTTTTGATTTCCGGACTTTCCATAACTACTTCGAATAGATGTCTCAGGTACACCTTTCAGCCTTCTGTTGGTTTTTTGTTGCTTCTCGCCACAATATTATAAAAGGTCTCTGAGACTGAGATTGCACTATAACTGAAGCTGCTTTACATGTAAACGGTGTAACGAATTTCGGGCTACCTCAGTTGAAGTATGTAGGTAGACTGAGAGGAGAAACTTTCTCCTTACTACGAGTATTCTTCTTTGAATTTTAACCGCCGTCCACTTAAATTTCTTTATTCTTTCTTAGCACATATGTACATATATGGGCCTTCCGGCATCTAAAGACTTTAAAAGTTCTTTAAGGAACTGTACAATCGTGATCAAGTCTTTGGTAAGGAAAATTTGATAACGACCCCAACCCAACCCTTGTTGTTTTTCCTAGAATTTCACCGTAATCGAATAGACCTGAAATTTGATGTTTCAAGATAAAATGAGACGTCGCCTTAAACCTCTCGCAACGTAACTAATAAAAACTAAAATCGTCGTTACATAATCAAAAACGAAATAATCTCTAATAGACTCATTCTAATCCAAATAAATACCTTTCATATCAATTTCATATCAATTGTGGGAATTCACGTTGTCGATATGGACAACGATGTTTGGTTTATTATGGTAGATTAGCGAATTGTTCTAAGTTAACGTTACCGATAAGGGAATGTATGGCATATAGCTCACGAACGAGTTCAAGAAATGTGCGTCAATTGGATAATATTCTAAACATACCCATTAAATAAAAAAATTCCAATTGATTAGGTTTCCATATACGTTGAGAGCTGCTCCGATTAATTTACGAGTTTAATGGCATATGCTTTTAGGTGGAATTACCTCAGCAAAATTAGTTAATGTACGAATAGGAAACGGTTATCACAAATTGTTAACAAATAAAAATGCAATTGATTTAAATTGTTAGGTGAACTTTAGCTAATTTAAAAAATAAAAATAAATTTGGTTTGATTATCGTAATCGATGATTTTTTTCTCCTGCACCTGAAACAGTTTTTTCAACGTGGCGTGATGCAAGGTTCCATTTTAGGTTCAGTATTTTTCATTTACTTACTTAATGCGATGTCTCAGACTGGAATGGGACTGGGTTTTCAACCAACATCTCCCTTCCTTTAGAGCGGTCTTTGTTGAGATCACTATCCACTTGAACGCGGCACTTAGGGCAAGATCTTATATTATCGCCTTTTCTTCCGGTGGTGTCATTACTGACTATTGTGCAGTAGCGAGTGTTCTCTTTTGTTAAACTTCACAGACAAAAGTGTTTGACCGTTTTCACTGATTATTACCTATCAGATTGTTGATATAAGATTTCACATTAAACGGTTGATAAAATCTTGTAAGGAACTGTGTATTCTGTATAATTTACGGATGAGTTGGCGTACGCTCCTAACGAATTTAACCGCCATTAATTTAAGAATTTCGACAGGGAGTACGTCTAGTCATACAGCCTTATTCGTTTTTAGTTTAAAAATCGGGTGAACGGAGTAGTTATCGATTGTCATTTACGTTGCATTGTTCATTCTGCAGAACAGCGGCATGTTGATCGTATTCGCCGCTAAAAGGTCTGCAGAAGTATTCCTTCTGAACCTTCTGCAAAACCACCTTCCCAGGCCTCGATCGAACGCTCATCTCTCCTCTTCTGAGATAAGACGAGAGCCTTTAATCATGGAGTCTTCTGCACTCGGCAACTTAGGACTTCTCTAAAGATTTCTGGAAACTCAATCAGCCGTTCGGCATCATAGCTCTTTTTCGATTTTTTGACATAAACGATATTCGCATTTCCACTTTAACTATATCAAGGTGGTGGTGCCGTCAATTGCATTGAGATGAGTCTACTTGAAAGTCTTTTGATCAAGTGACTAAGATATAGATGTTAAGGTGTTGATGCTGTAAAGTAGATAAGTCTAAATTCATTTTTAGAGGTTGTGTCAGGTAGGCTATGTTTTCGAACTGTGCCGCTAAAAATATTCTCCTTTCTTGATTTGGATTTGAAATTGCGAAGCATAATCTTGTTGTTTTAGGAAATCATTTGGTCAATTAACTCTTAGAAGCTATCTGTTATAAAGTTGGTGCTTCTACTTTTTGGGGTCGTGATCAAATATAAGGCTTATGTTAGTGAATTTAGCCTTGCTGGGTATTGTAATCAGGTATTCGCTCAACTTCTTGCCTAAGTCTTTTTTCTGATGATAAAGCCACATCCAAGTAGGTGCTGCTTTTCCCCCCTATAGCTATAACAGTAGTATATGCCACAGTAGTTCATCCTTTTTTTCTCGGGCCTTCAACTGTTCGGCTGTTTTCAAGAATATCGCCAGCCGCTGATAGTCCCTACGTCAGCATTTCTATTCCGAGAATCTGGACAGATGCTGAGAAAGCCTCACACGGCCTCAGCTATGAAAATATTCTTCTTAATAAAATCAGTTCCTTCGTCAAAACGTGTACATTATTCTTTTTCTGTATTATGCGTTTGGATATGAGCATACTGCAAATTGTTGGTGGAGGTTATATCTTTATCGAATCTCCTTCTGCTATCTCAACCTGGGGTTAGTACCGACTATAGCAGAGTTGATCACAAGCGCTGAGAAACGAATAAAGAAACGTAGGTTGTTAAGGTTTGTTAGCGCTAACCAGTAACCCGTGATTACCATGTTTTTAAAGAGCGAACTGCCAATGACTAAAGATGTAGGCAAGCACTTGAAAGATATTGATTAAAATTGAAAGCCTGATGACAAGAGAACTGTTGAAAGTAACAGAGACATAATCGCGCTACCTGTTCAATGGACGTTTAGTAACAGTCTATTGCCGACCCACTAGCCAACCTAATATTCTCGTACCGTTGTCCAAACGAAATTGACTAAAGTCTTTTGACAGATTAACATCTTTTTTACTTCACAACCAAACAATCCCAATCCATATATCTAGAGTATATCTTAGAATACACAACCCTCACGTACTTCTCCAGCATTTCACTCATAAGACATTTTTCCTCCCTTTAGGTGAAAGTGGTTCTGGCAAGACTGAAGCCTCGAAAAAAGTCTTACAATACATTGCTGCTGCATCCGGACATCAAACTACGGTTGAAGGTGTAAAATACAAACTCCTTCAAAGTAATCCCGTTCTGGAAGCATTCGGTAATGCAAAAACCAATCGCAATGACAATTCATCCCGTTTTGGCAAATACATGGATGTGCAGTTTGATTTTACTGGTGTACCTATTGGTGGTAACATTTTGAACTACCTCCTCGAGAAGTCCCGAGTTGTCCATCAAAACAATGGTGAGAGAAATTTCCATATTTTCTATCAACTCTTGGCCGGTGCCAGTGATCAAACACTAAAGGAATTACAACTCAAGAGGAACTTGGATAGCTATTACTACTTGAGCGATGGGGTAAGATATGATCACTCATGATCATGAAGCTTGATTTGAATATATTTTTTATTTGTCACAGGAAAAGGGCGCTGTACCACGTATCGATGACAAGAGCAATTTCAAGACCGTTAAAGATGCCATGACCATAATTGATTTCACCGAAGCTGAGCAGACAGAAATCTTCAACATAGTTGGAAGTGTTTTGCACATGGGAAATGTTGGCTTCACCGAAGAAGAGGGCAATGCAAAAATCCTAAAACCCGAATCCGTTGCTGCTATTGCTAAGGTGAGTTTGTTAAAAGCCTTGCGGTTTAAAAATCTCATGATCATTCATTTTCTGTTAGCTCCTTGGCTGCAATGTGGAGGAACTCTCTGCTGCCTTGACACATCGAACAATCGATGCTCAGGGTGATGTTGTCACATCCCCTCTGAGTCGTGAAATGGCCATCTATGCACGTGATGCCTTGGCTAAAGCTGTGTATGATCGCCTCTTCACATGGTTGGTTCAACGACTGAATGTGTCTCTCCAAGCTAAGGACGTTCGTAGCGCACGTAAAAATGTTATGGGTATCCTTGATATTTACGGCTTTGAGATCTTCCAAAAAAACAACTTTGAACAGTTTTGTATAAACTTCTGCAACGAAAAACTGCAGCAGCTCTTTATTGAACTCACCCTTAAATCAGAACAGGACGAGTATAATCGGGAGGGTATCGAATGGGTTCCAGTCGAATACTTCGACAACAAAGTCATTTGCAATTTGATTGAAGAAAAGTACAAGGGAATTATTTCGATTTTGGATGAGGAATGTCTACGACCTGGTGATCCAACTGATTTGACATTCTTGGCTAAATTGACAAGCCAACTGAGTGATCATCCGCATTACATCTGTCATCATAAGGCACCAACCCAGGTACAGAAGACTATGGGCAGAGATGAATTCCGTTTGGTACACTATGCTGGCGATGTGACTTACAATGTGACTGGATTTTTGGACAAAAACAACGACTTGCTGTTTAGAGATTTGAAGGAGACCATGAGCAAGGCGGAAAACAGTATTGTCCGAGCTTGTTTCCCAGAGCAAGAGTACCTCTCCAAGAAAAGACCAGAAACTGCCGTAACCCAATTCAGAAATTCCCTCAACAATCTAATGGACATTCTTATGTGCAAGGAACCATCTTACATTCGTTGTATTAAGCCAAATGATCAGCAGTCGCCTGGTATTTTCAATGATCAATTGGTTTTGCATCAAGTCAAGTACCTTGGTTTGATGGAGAACTTGCGGGTTCGCCGAGCTGGTTTTGCCTATAGGCGGACATATGAAGTGTTCTTACAGCGCTACAAATGCCTTAGCAAGAAAACATGGCCAAACTACGAAGGTCCAGCTAAACAAGGGGTTGAAGTGCTAGCAAAAGAAATCGGTTTCGCTCCGGAAGAATACCGCATGGGTAAGACAAAGATTTTCATTCGCTTCCCTAAGACACTCTTCGAAACTGAAGATGCATTGCAAGCGAAGAAACACGATGTCGCTGCTATAATTCAATCACACTGGAAGGGACGCAAACAACGTAAGATCTATCTCAAACTTAAAGAGAACACCATTATCCTGCAGTCATACTGCCGTCGTCATCTGGCCATTCAGGCTGCTAATCGTCGCCGAGTTGCAGCCGAAAAGATTCGTGCATTCATTAAGGGATTCATTACAAGAAACGACCCACCAAATGGATACAATGAAGCATTCATTGCAAACTCCAAGAGAATGTGGTTAATGAGACTGTCGAAGGAGTTACCCACAAACGTATTAGACAAAAGCTGGCCATCAGCACCTAAACACTGTCAAGAAGCTTCTACATATCTACAGCGCTTGCATCGACTGCACCTAGCCAGAATATACCGCCAACAGCTGAGTTTCGATAAGAAGAATCAGTTCGAATTGAAAGTTACTGCCGAAAAGGTGTTCAAAGGTAAGTTTTAAAAAAAGAAAAAAAATCTATATCACAGTCATGATTAATGTTCCCTCTTTAGGTAAGAAGAAGAACTATCCTCAAAGCATTGGACCTTGGTTTCTTGACGATCGTATTCCAAAAGAACATTCAACTCAGATTAATAACTTTGTGGCAACAACATTCGGCAGTGAGTCACTAAAATACTCCTCGCCTTGCATTAAATTCGATCGTCATGGCTATAAACCAAGAGATCGATTCATCCTGCTTAGCAATAAGGCCATCTATGTCTTAGATGGAAAGAACTACAAACAAAAGCATCGCCTGCCATTGGAAAAGATCGATTTTGTTGTAACAAATCACGACGATAGTCTGCTCTTGGTTCGAATTCCATTGGAGTTGAAAAAGGACAAGGGAGATCTGATTTTGGAGATTCCTGCGATCATTGAATTCAGTACATACATTATCCACACAGTGGGTACAGCGAACATTATTAGTATTGTAGACAGGGATTCGTAAGTTTTCAACGAGATATCTATGATGAGCAAGTGGATTCAATTTTTTTTTTTTTTTATCATAGGCTGGAGCATAACTTAGTCAATGGCAAAGCAGGTGTTATAGATATACAAACAGGTGGACAACCGGGTATCAATCGGGATAAAAATGGACATCTTGTTGTTGTAAGTACATCCTATATATTGTAAAATACCTCTCATCTGGTCGAGCTTAAATCTATTTTCCATTTCAAGATTGCTGGACAATAATCAACGAGAACTAAAACTAAAAAAAAAAAAAACTAAATCAACCAAGGAGAGACCTCTAAGATGGCTTTAACTATTATTTTTTTATTAAAAAAAAAAAAAAAAAAAACAAAAACAAAAACGTAAATTTATACAACGAAGACAAATTTTTTAAGTATTAAATGTAATTTTAAATATCTGGAAAAAGAGAAAGAGATAAAAAATAAAAACACGACCGCACAGCAAGAAGAAACAAAATAAAATAAAAAACAAATTTTTAGTATGTAAAAATAATAAAGAAAAAAGGAAATAAAAATAAAGTGAGAACCTAACTTAGAGTTAATTTGAGAGCTCTGTGTGCCATTGTATAATAAATGCATGGGAGTTAAGCATTTGTCTGTCTTTAAGTATTTTTTTTTTTCTTCTGTATAATGAATTTTTTAAACTTATGATTGTTTATTTGTAATTTTGTTTAACTGTGGTGCACAAAAAAAAAAAAAAAACAGAAAACCATGCCTTGAATTATCATTTTAAATGATAATTATTGTCCATTTCCTTTTGTTTTATTTTATTTTTTATATTTTAATATTCGATTTATTTATATTTATTCAATAAATATAATTAAACGTTTAAATGCCTTTATATTATTAATGTAAAAAGTAATTCCTTTTTATCTGTAATAAAATAAAAATGTATGTATATCTTAAAAGAAGTGTTGTTCTGAATTCGACTGATGTAGGTCTATGTATGTGCCCTAAATTGAGCAACATCTTTGTGCGAAAATTACCAGTTTCAAATCTCGGAGACCTCGCTTGGAAGCCTGGTAAGTGGGGCACCTCAGGCTGGTGTACTATCTCTGGAACTTGCTAGAAAATTTCTAGCCACCAATTCACACAAAAGAAAACATGTTCTTTTCACAAGGAACACCCAGATTCCTCACTGAGCAGTTAAATATTCATCTTTGCTGGGTGCCAGGCCACTGAAGTTCCAGGAAACTATATATAGAGAAGACGAACATGCTAAACATGGTGAAACACTTTAAATTTCACAAAAAATGCCATCTTTGCACAGGCCTCTGGTTGCTTAGAAATATATAACTCTACAGAATACGACTGATAACTCGAACGGTAGGCAGGCAAACGCTGTAATGTGTCATATCGCCAGACAGATCTGCACTAAGTAGATCACAAAGGCTTCCGTAGCCTAATCATGCTAAACCGCTCGCACATCGGTAGCCTGATATGTGTCATTACTTGCACTGTCTAATCGGAAGATATGAATCAAGGCTTGTGACTTCTGTAGAAGCTGTAGGGAAAAGAAAGAAATTTTTTTCTGTGCTCAGATGCTCCGCTTTTGTAATTAAAAGTTCCCTGAGAGATCCTTCACATGAGACAACTTCGTCAATGAGAGGTCAGATAACCCGACATAAATGGCTAGGTCACCTTGTGCGCATGGACACCATCGTCTCAGCCCGGACTATTTCATTTTAGATGGCGCACACAAGTGGATTAAGTCTTCAGTGAACTTCGTGTGCGCAACTGGAGGTAGCTGGTAAAAGATCTAACTAGTTGACGAGACATATTAACTGAGGTCTTTAGTTCCATCTAAGCGTAATAAGTACACAACTCAGAGTGCTGACTTAGTGCCATCATAACAAACCAATACTATCGTTGCCGATCGCAATTCGCTGGTCGTGAATTTTACGAACCGAAAAGGACATAAGAGCTCAGACTTTTCGAAAAAAAAAAAGAGCAAAAGAAGAGTTTGATCGAAGAAATGAAGAGATGTTACTGAAATAATCACGTACGAATGTTTTATAGAAGAATGAACAACTAGTAGTAGAGTCGAAGAGAATATGAAAAGGCTGGTCACAAATAAGTAAAATGAACCATTCATCCTGTACGAAGACGACGTAGAACCATTCCGTCCTGACCTAGCCGAAATTAAGGTAGCAATATTAAAGCTAAAGTCTTACAAAGCTTCTAACGCATATGAACTGCCTGCTATTTGATGCAATTAGAGATGACCTGGTTGAAGGGACATTTACCAACTCATCTGTGAAATATGAGCAGCAGTAAGCACGCTCGAAGCATGGAATCTCAGTATCGTTTGACCGATCTGTAATAAAGGAAACATTTTTTAGTGCGCAAACTATATATCGCAGAAAAAGACGTTATAGAAGCCGGATGAAGATTCCTTGGTCATTTTGAACGTAAGACTCTTCGATTGTTGGTCGCGTTTGCATTGATGGGCTTTAAAGGAAGCTATATGATGCCAAATTCTACGAGCTGTACAGCGATATCGATCTAGTTAGAAAATTACGCAACAGTCATTTAAGATGGCTGGCGATATGTAAAGCGAATGAATATTTACACTTGGCTTCAAAAAGTATTCGATGCACATGTGTAAAAGCCATTTGCCAAACATTGCGTTAACTGGAAAAGTTTATTCGTATATCCCTTTGCTGACGACAATACTCTCTATTTTTAATATCAATTCCGAACTGTAGAGCCATCTAAGTAAGTAACATACGTAACATACTTCTGCAGCCAAAGAGCAGCGATGTTAGTCCGGGATATCATATGAGAAATAGACAGTACTGTTTTCAGCAAAGGAATATACTGAATTAGAATTTACAGACGAGAGGTAATGAATAAAAATTAAATAAAGTATCGGATACAGAACGCAACCTTCGGGCAAATCAATATTTGTTATTTGAGTATCAGACTTGGAATCATCCAAAGCCAGTTCAGTTAAAGGTTTTAAAATTTTCAATCTCCTGAGGAAGAGATTCCACAAACGTAATCAAATGCACGCATTTTACACAGGAGAGGTTAATGCCCAACACTGTCGAACGTTATTGAAATATTAACTAAAATTATTCTGCTTTCACCAAATTTGTGTAGACTTAGGCTCCATTTTTCAGTGAAGCATGCCGGCATGGACTTGTTGCTGCGAAAAGCGATGAAAAATGCAATGTTCCTGTAAGGGGAGGGAGAAAAAGCATTGCCCTTTTTAAGTGCGGACTGGACAAGTGCTGATATCCATTTTCTCAGAGCCATAATCAGTAAATTGATAAAAATGACTCACGCAATGGTTTTGTAGAAGAACACCTCTTTAGAAAATGGCAGATGTGCCATTCGAGTGTTATCTTTCCAGAAAGTTTATGCCACACATAACTGTGTATATGTATTGAAATCATCTTCAATGGTGATTTTATTAAGATGATATAGGGATGCAATTTTTTAATGGAGTCAGATATCTCACCAAATTCGTTAAAAGTCAAATAGCTGTCCAGGTTGGAGTTTCTGTAATTAATTTGCTGACGAGATGGAAGCTCAGCCACATGAAGTTTCAATCCGATTGGAACAGAGATCACACTGGAGTGGATTCCAGTAAGTTACATCACTAAGCACGTAAATGGTGAGGCCGTAGATTTCAGATCTTATAGAATCGTTCATGATGAAATGTTCTTTCGTTGTAAATCTATCTTTACACCGAACCAACATGAAATCCAACTCATAAACTATCAACTTTATTGAGATTATTTCTAGTAAATTGTATGCCTGAATGATAAAATGATAATTCAATGCAATTAGTTTGCAACCTGGGCTGATTTTTTAGATTATTTGAAAGAATGCTATTACCTAGTCCATTCTTGTTCTCGTTTGTCTGAGCCAATTAAAGGTATTTCGGATGTTCCACAAGGCAGTCATCTTGTTCTATTAATTTTCATTTTCACACATTTTGATGTTGTCAATATTGTAAAGAACTCCCCCATGTCTATCTATGCCGATGATATGCCAATCTATAGACAAATTTCCAATTTTTCTGACCCTTGACCTCTACAAGATGATTATAACAGCATCTCAATATGGTGCTACAAAAACTTTCCTGCTCAACGTAAAGAAATGCCAAGCCGACTCATACTTCCGGAAACATTTAACACTTGCTAACCGAACCTACTATATGTTATATCAACATAATTTGTAGCTTCATTCACCCTAATGTAGGACTTGGACGTAATCTGCGATACACAACTCAATTTCTACAACCTCATTGATTTCATAAAGCTAACTATGCGCTCGACTTTCTTAAACGATGGTCCCTAGAGTTCTCAGACCCTTGAAGCACAAATCCCTTTACATTATCTTAGTTAGGCCACTTCTCAAGCATGCTAGCCAGTTGTGTTCCCCTTACTATAAAAAACATATTCTACGTTTCAGAGCAGTCCAATGCAGATTGCGTCGATTCGATTTGCATACGCTGACCACTACATTCTTCCTCGAATTGATCGGTTTACTAATGTCGAGAATCTCTCAATATTCTGTTTACTTATCAGCTCTTAATCCAAACATCGACTATCCCTTGCCGCAGAACAAGCTTTTTTTTACTACTTTTTACAATTAAAAGTCTGTTTCTCTCCACCGATCAAATAAGGTGGCGCTACAGTCTGGGGTGGACCTGAACTAATGCCTCGTATGCTCCGTGCAGCCAATAGAACTCCCTGTGTTCCATTTCCATTATAGTACAGAAGTATTACCCTCCGAAATGCTATCAATTATCACCTTTGCCGACTCTGATCTTAACTCTCCTTAAGATAAGGCTTTATTTTAATATCATTTTGTATTTTACTCAAAAAATTCGTACAGAGCTGACCCCGAACTGAAAAAGGAAAGCCAAACTAATGTTGTGTATGCCGTTGTCGGAAGTCGGCTTGATACCAATCGATAATGATCGGTATTGAATTTGCCACATTGTTAGATGCTTTCCCAACCCTTATCAAATACTTTTTCACGTACTTTGGAATGCATTCGCATATTTGGAGCAAACTCATTTATTTATATTCATATCCATTCTCTGACCCTCAGACCCTCGATACTAGATCATTCCAATTACTTTGAGTCACTTTTGGCTCATCAATTTTCTGTGTATCAGCCAGCAATACAATACCAATTTTCTGCCTCTCTTTAACTTTGCAAGCAATTTTATCAATTGACAACGGTCTCTCTGCAACTGCTTATTCAAAACCATAATTTCCGTTTGGAAATATCCCAATTAAGAAGTATTCAAAAATAAACTAAGTGATTATAGACCAAAGGAAATTTTTGTGACATATCTGTCAATTGAGCAAATTACACCATCTCCCTCTTTTGTCTTTAATCACGTCGAAAGCAGCAGAGGTTTTTACATAATTCAACTAGGGCCGAAAAATTCAGTGTAATTACCCGTTAGTTCATTTTATCCTTAATTGAAACCGTGTTAATTAAAAGTGTAAACGTTCATTTCTTACAGGCTTCAAACATGTCCCTGTCTCAAGTTGTACGTAGCTGTAGCCGAAACTTTACCATCGCAGCAAATGCACTCCGTAGCGACGGTCGGCGTATTGCTACAATTCAGCCACAAATTCGGATGATGCACAGAAGTTTTGCTGCCCCAGCGATTTGCACCAAAGTTAATCAAGTAAATATTAAATTAAATTAAATTCTAGTCCGTGATAAGTAAGGTAACTGATTCTAATGAAGGAGTCGGCTGACTACGACCTCCATGGGTGGTAATTCAGTGGGGAGTAGCATATGTTACTTAACCTCAACTTTCAAAACGAAATTTTCATCCTCACGATTTTGTTTTTTGTTATTTCCCGTTGAGTTTACCTTGATTACGATATCAAGATGGGGCGGAGAGAAGTCTAAAGTAAACCATAATTTTTGTTGGGGCCGATGTCAAGTTTGAGTTGTTAAATCGAGCATGCAGTACCCCTCATTGCATCACACCATTAGACACAAAAAAACAAAAAAAAAAAAAAAAAAAAACAAACTACTTAAGCACCCGACATATTGGAATTGGAGATGTTGCTGCAATAAGACTAGTTTAAAGAAATAGCATCTACTCACTGACGAATAGTGTCACCATTCTCTATTTGCTTACCACTAAACATTTGTTGATTGAAATTACAAACTCGACACTTAGTTGCCAATAAATGAGAGCTAATCGCTCTGTAATACGCATGCAAGGATTCGCATTTACATTTCAAAAATAGAAGCCTCGGCTTCAAAATAATGATATTGAGCGACCAAAGTCCCTTTGAACAACTTGTTTTCAACTATTTTGTTTATGTTTATCAAGTAAACCTATCGTTTGTTCGTTTTTGATTTACGTGTTATCTCCTGACTTGTGCACGCTAAAGAAATGGCCTTAGACCTTCAAGTAGTTTGTAGAACATTTTGCAGATATTGGCCGCCCAGTAAAACGAAAACTGTAAATTGTGAAGTTTTCCAAATGACCTACTGAATCTAAGAAAGGGAAAAGAACATCATATACAGTGATTTGAATGTAGGAGCAGAGGTTGTTTTTCTAGGAGAAGTACTTGATCACTTGAATGAAAGATCAAATGCTAAACAGCCTCATTGTGTTCTGCTTCTGCACAAAGTGTTTTTCTAGATTTTAGTAGTTTTATGACGGTTTTTTGTAAGTTTTGGATAAAATGCAGTTATTTATTTAGGTGGTGCTACAGAGGTGAACTTAAGACCCAGTTAGTGCACCTCAAAATGCGCATTGTTAGGTAGTTTAAGACCCTTTCTACATGTGCACGGCACATAAGATTAACTTGGCTATCAAGGCTAGGAATCGAAGATGCAAGTTGATATTCATTTGCTCTATATGATCAAGGCATTGTATTTTCCTAATGAGTTCGAAGTCGATGTCGCAGTACAGCTTGTATAGTTCGCTCCTGCCACTTTCCTACTTTCTTCAGCGTCCCTTAACTTAAGAGGGTTTAATTCGGCTTAGGATGTTATCCGTATTCATCAACGTTAATTCTGTGCCATAAAGCAATGCTAGGATGCTAACGCATTGGCAAAGCCTCATTATTCAAGTGCATTCTTAGGTACATATTTAAGTGTAACTCTTCGTTTTATTTCTGATGAGGTATCAATTAATAGCGGCTAAAAAAAATCGATGAAAAAATATGTATCGAATTAAGATTTAAACTAACCAGGCCTAATTAGGAAAGGTTGGGATCAATCAGACGGTTTGCAAATGGTTTCACGCTTTTACATCATATGGCAAGCAAAATTTCGTACACGATGTGAAAGAGAATGATGCGTCTATAGCTGGCGTAACTGGAAGGATCTTCTTGGATTGAGAGGTTATATTTATATTTTAAGGTCTTGCCTTGTGTCAAAAATTGATCCCAGGCCTTAAATAACTTGACATTAGACTTCATTTTGTTTGGGTAGACGAAAATCTTGCCTTTTATTCCGCAAGTTAAATGTCGGCGGTTAACCGACTGCGGAAGTGTTTTTTTCAAAGCTCATCTCTACAGCCTTTTGTTTTGGTCTGGTTGACATGTTGTGTTTACTCTTTCATGCTTCTTATCTTTCCACCAGAGAAACCGATTTTCTTTTTTCGTTTGTTCTTTGAAGCGCCGCTTCGTAGGCGATTTGTTTTGCAACATAGATTGCCTGCACGGTTTATTAAACCAGGGGTTTTGTGGGGGTGGCCGGGTAAAATCTAACACATCAGTTGCAGCATGTCTAATGGCTTCAAATTTTGAGGTGGCTTACATAGGACATAGGAATAACTATCGGCTGAAAATAAGTACACTCAATGGTTGTATCGTTCCTCAAGATGGACCACATGACGTGGTAAGCAGTTCAACTGGGGTATAAGTAACGAGGGTGAATGATTTGGCGAAATCTATCAGGAGGAATAAATATTATTTTATTCAAAAGGTAGATTCTGTCGAAGTTTGAAAATGTAACTCACAATATTGTTGGAAGCGACGTTAAATTTTTTTCTTACTCACAGCTCCGCAGTAACAGAAAGTTTCGCACTTATAACAAAGAACTGGTACAAGTAGCGTTTTAGTTAGTGGGTGATGGGTTTTGAAGGGGGTAAAGTAGTGTAGCATCCAGAGCTGGCATAACATTCCATATAATTTGCGAACTGTAGTGTAGACGTGGTTATTATACTTAAGTTTTCTGTTAAAACCAACTTCTTGATTTTTTGCGATGTCAACATACTTGATTTTGGAGCCATTGAGCACAATATCTGGGAAGTAGGGGAGATCAAGAAGTTTTTATAAATCACTTTAGAAAAAGTCCGTTTTTTACCACCTTGATATGCGCTACACGTCAGTGTTAAAATATTTACGCTATCATCTATCATACCAAGAGTGTAACTTCGATAAAGTTGAACATCATCAGCATACATTTGAATAGATGAGGTCACGAATGTGGGAATCTCATTTACGTAAAGCGGTAATAGAATAGGTTCCAATATGTAGCCCTGTGGAATCCCTCTAGTATTGTACCTAAAGTCAGACGATTTTTGGCCAACTGAGGTAGCTTGCTTTCTTAATTTCAGATAAGATGATATTTGTAGCTGAGTTCGAAACACAGATGTTAGCGTGTTAGCTCGAATGCTGTCAAGAAATCCAAAAGTACTAAAAAACTTTACTTTGTCTTCATCTAACGCCTCTCTGATATCGTTCACAACTTTAATTATGGCCGTGGTACAACTATGGCCTTTCCTAAATCCAGATTGCATTAGAGAGAGCAAGTTGTTGAATAGAATATAGGAGTTTATTTGCCTTCAAGTACTATCTCAAATATCTTAGAGAAATAAGGCAGTATGAATATCGGCCAATAATCCTTACTGTTAGAACTCTTATGTACGAGTATAGGAATTATTTTGGCAGATTTCCGTTGAGAAGGGTAAATGTCTGTTATTATTAGGTTCAAGACATGTACCAGAGATGGAAGAATAATGAGGAGGATTATTTTCACAAATTTGGGATCAATTTCATCAAAGCCTACAGCATTTGATTTAACCAACAACAAACAAGCAACCATTTCAATATCATCTATACAGAAGAATTCAAAAGGACAGGAAAAGGGAGGGTAACAAAACCTGCATTCAGGGAACTTAGGTTCAAGTCGGGATCATTGTTCTTTTTGTTTCCATGTATTCCAATTTCACGGATATTTTTCCAGAGTTAAGACCTGTTGTTGATTATTCGATTTTGTTTTTAAAAAAATCGCAAGTTTAAGTTTACTGACAACCTGATTGCGCAACGATGGATGCAGGTGAACGTCTAACTTATAACGTGTCCAACTCGTGTAGGTACGATTGCGCTCGTACCTGTCCAATTGTCTAAAGTGGATAGTGTCAGGTTATTATCGGTGTTCAAAGTATAGTATAGGCCATATCAAGATGTGTTAGCCCAATCCTTTTAGGCACTTCGAGTGAGTGCAAAAATCATACAAATCATTTCGTAGGATTTGATATCTTAGGTAGTGATCTTGTAAAAGCTATGTTCATACGCTAATATATTTTTAATGAAATCTTCGCCAGAAAATTACAGAAATCATGCAGTCAAACGAGGCAATTCAGAAAGATTTATCACTTGATGCATAAAAGACACTGGATACTCACTGTTACATTGATGCAATTACGTGAGAAAAAATTCAAAAGCTCTGCACAGCAAAAGTATATCTTCATTGTTTATGAATATTTCATTAAACGGAATGATCGAACGCATGCTCGGTCATCGAGAGAAGAGTCCGAACTCATTCCGAAAGTTGAACTTGATCACAAAAAAATAATGATGTGCTGGAGAGCTAACGAAAATTGTGTTAGCGTTTATGAGCTTCATTTTTGCGCAAAAGATTCCACAAATTGTGTGAAAGTTTACCAAACAGTTTTTTGAATGACGGTAAAAAGCTACTCGTAGTTCGCTCACCAACATCGCTCTTAAAGCGATCCATTAATCGAACTGTGGACAATTTTCCTATGTATGTACAACGCCAGATCACACACATCTTTGATGATTCGGCAAAAATTGAAAGACCTTGGCTGCGAAGTTGTGATGTATCTACCGTATAGTCCTCGCATTACACCGTCCGATTGTTCCGATTGCTGCGTCGAATTGGCTTCAGAAAATCATGTGACTCAGACATTTCAACAAGAAACCCGAAATATTCTACACTGATGGAATAATGGTTCTAGCTGAAAAATTGCAATACATACCACCTTGATCGAAAGTTTTATTCAGAAAATTAAAAATACAGGTTTATTCATCTAAATCTATATTGTCCCCTTTAAAGTAATCCTCGAAACATTTTTTATATTCGGTTTTCGGTATGTCCATCAGTGCTTCCTTCGATTTCTCCATTACTTCCTCTCGGCTGCTGAAATGCGTTCCCCGTAGTGGTTTTTTAACTCGTTCGAACAGAAAGAAGTCATAGGGAGCCAAATCAGGTGAATTCGGTGGTTGTTGGATGGTATTTGTTGCGTTTTTTGTCAAAAAATAATGATGGCACTAAGCGACGATGCGTTATCATGGTGCAAAATCCACGAGTTTTCGAATTGCTTTACGCAAACGTCTCATAACGCCCAAATGATACTTTTTGTTTACTGTGAGCATTGCCTTCTTTCGACTTCGTTTTGACTGAAAACGACGTGGTTTTTTTGGTCTCGGCTCATTTGGTGAACGCTATTCACTTGCCTGATGTCTGGATTGCGTGTCGCACTCGTAAAACCACGTCTCGTCTCCAGTAATGATCCTTTTGATGAATGTGGGATCAGATTCAGCTTCGCAAATCATCACTTTTGCGACGTCAACACGGTCTCTTTTTTGCATGAGATTGAGGTCTTTTGTCTTGTACGGATCCATAGGCAATGTTCAAGTCCTACGCTATCTCTCTGATGGTTAATTTGCGGTTATTGACCAACATTTCTTTTACCTCATCAATGTTTTCGTCGGTTTTCGATGTCGATGGTCTGTCACTGCGTTCATCATCTTCGATTGACTCTAGACCACTTTTGAACCGCTCGTGCCA
This sequence comes from Volucella inanis, assembly GCA_907269105.1. Classification (NCBI taxonomy): domain Eukaryota; kingdom Metazoa; phylum Arthropoda; class Insecta; order Diptera; family Syrphidae; genus Volucella; species Volucella inanis. The sequence goes on from OU026154.1 coordinate 12,702,536, forward strand.
CTGGTAAATGACTGTTTTCTTTAGAGAATCGTTGCCGAAACACTTTTCCAACATTTCCAACGATCGCGCACCATTAAATCTGTTTTTTACGCAAAATTCAATATAAGTTCGTTGTTGCAAATTTAAATCCATTTCTAAAATTGTAAAAAATCGCCAACACACACAATATAGATGTAGTCTTGGCTACGTAACTTTTACAAATGTCAAGCTATGACACTAAGATTTAGATTGAATGTTAACAACAGATGTACCAACTTAACAAAAAAACAGAACTCAAATCGGAACAATGGGAGCACCACACGGTGACGCCACCGGGAACTTTTTGATCAAAGTGGTATATATATTAGTTTTGAGGCCCGAGGCTATTTCCCCAACTTCTTGATTGATCATTAGTATCGCTTGCGTTTCCGAATGGGCCAGCGTTCGTCAATCTGAAAGAGCAAATGTGGGACGATTGAATTGGTTTCATTGCCTGGTTGTTGAACAAAGTTCATGTTACTCGTAGCTGTGCGGGACACAATTTTTAGGACACAATTTGCGGCCCGTCAAACATTCTTTATTTTCGAACAACTTAAACTATATGAGCTGAATGGTTAACAGGTTAAATTCGAGTGTAAACAATTTGTAAATGAGTTTCTTCTTTCAAAACTTATCAATTCTCAACGTTCTGTTGTATTTGGCAAGTACAAGCCATATGTATCGTGGCTCATTAATGTGCAAGCAGCGTTTGTTTTTTTGTCGATGCTCTATGAATTTTCTAAGTCCCGTCTTTGGCAAGATGTTTCCGCCTTCATTTTCATTTTTTTTCTAATTTCTTCGTCGTAAAAAAAAAAAGAAAAGAAAAATAAAAATAAAAAACAATTCTTACAACTAATCATGTCTCACCTTTTTTTTTTATTTCCCAAAGCATTTAGTTCAATCAAAACGAATGTATTCTGCAAAATTAACAAAAGAAGACATTCGTGAACGTGTTCTTAAAGTAATAGCTGCCTACGACAAAGTCACATCTGATAAGGTAAATTCCCAAAAGACAACCAAAACTAATGCATGCTTTTCTCTTCTCTTTTTCTCTGTTTTCGTTTGGTGTCTCAGGATAGGAGTATTTGGCAGTCGCAATCGATACGTCTATTTTCGGATAAGCCACCGCTATCATTAAAATTGATCAAAGAACGCGTATTACTCGTGTTGAACCTGTACGATAAAGTTGATCCTAAAAAGGTAAACACTTAGTTAAGTTCTTTAACTTATTTTTTTTTTTTGTATATGTAACCATAACAACATCTATCGATTGCAATTGCCACAAACTCTTTTTTTCTTTCAATAAATTAATAAAATTCAAATTAAAAATTACAATGCTTCTTTTCTATTTCACAATAGCTTACTGTTGACTCACATTTCATCACTGATCTTGGTCTCGATTCCCTGGATCATGTTGAAGTCATAATGGCCATGGAAGATGAATTCGGTTTCGAGATTCCAGATTCCGATGCCGAGAAGCTAATTAGACCTGCCGACATAATCAGATACGTCGCCGATAAAGAGGATGTATATGAGTAAAGATTTGTAATTTACCGTAATAAACTAATAATCTTAAAAACCAAAAAATTGAAAAGAAAAAAATGTACTACTGCTCTTTTTTCACAAAAGATTGAATCGAATTGAATTGAGAAACAAAAAAAAACAAAAAACAAAAATCCAACAATTTGTTTTGTTTTTTTTTTTTCTAAAATAAGTTCTCTGTCAGAATAACTGCCGCTTTCTAATGTTTTGTTTTTGAAATGAAATTTATTTCTCACTTTTATTGATTGTTCCGTAAAATAAGACACGCGGAGGAACTGTAGTTAATTTAGATGGAATTTATTAGACTGGCATTTAATAAATTTCAGCAGAGAATTGAAATGCATAGGTTTTGTCTTTCTCGTTTAAACATCAGAAATATTCTATTCGACTGTTCTGAAAGGTCGAAAAATGTGTGGGATTTCATGCCAATTAATTTCATCGATGGGGAATGAAACAACAACATCACATAAATATCTGCTTATGTACCTATTGAAGACAACGGTGACCAGGAAAAAGACGAATTCTACGACAATCTTGAGAAAATATGTGATAAAATTAACAAATACGAACTTTCATGTAACCTTCCCCTCTAGAACCCTCTGGAAAGAAGATGCTTTCATGGAGGACAATTCAGTGCATATCTACACAGATGGATCTAAAACCTATAGCGGGGTTGGTAGTAGTGTTTTCTCAGATAAGCTAAATCTAAGCCTCGCCTTCCGTCTTCCAAATCACTGTAGCGTGTTCCAGGTGAAAATTTTGGCGATTAAAGAAGCTCTGTCCTGGCTGAAGAAAAATGTGATATCTGCGAAGGATATCCGCATCTTTTCGAAAAGTCAGGCCGTTATCAAATCCTTGGACTCAGTCCTTGAACGCCGATCATCTTACGGAGATGGCAGAACAGTTCAACTTTCACCTTTGTTGGGTCCTGTGCCACAGACATATTCCAGGGAATTGTAGAGCCGATAAACTCGCCAAAATTAGAACCATTCTACTGGAAAAGGGTGGCATAGGTATAATAATCGCTACGTACAAATCTATATTAAAGCTGAACGCTAATAAAAGAACAGACCTTAGGTGGACTGTTGGACCAACATGTCTGGCGACCAAACAGATCTGGCCAAAGCTGGAGTCTGATCTCTCTAAGCAGGAAACATCTCAACGCCATCATAGGTGTCATTACTGGACACAGAATTCATGAAGGGCCTTTACAAACACTTTTCTATACAGACTGCATGGACGAGGAGGAAGAGAAGACAATCTTCCACCTTGTGTGTACATGTCCAGCTCTCTCCCAGAGAAGAATACTCCACTTAGGAGCTTTCTTTTAAAATGACTTAAACGATCTAAAGAATATAGACGATAATAGTCTCATGCGCTTCATCATAAGCTCAAATTGGTTCCATGTGTAAGAGGATTATAGATTCACGTGGCAGCACAATGGGCAAATAGGCCTTAGTGGGTTGGTCTTTTCCAATCGCAACTCTTACCTACTTACCTAACAAATATGATACAAAAACTATTCCAGCGGACTTCAATGCAAAAATTGGACTGGAATATAGCGTCAGAAATGTAGTTGGGGAGCTCCCTTTACGCAGTAACACAAGCAGCGATGGAATCATATTGTGTTTGCTGAATTTGCTGAAGAAAATAATATGAGGTTCAGAAGCAAATCATTTCAAAGAAAACGAATACATAAGGTACATGGAAAATACCAGGATGGGGAGGTGTTAATCATAGACCACGTCATAAAACATGCATGACATGCTACATCAATTTCAAGTGTAAAAACCTGCGAAGGAGCAAACTGAGACTCTGGTCACTATTTGGTCAAAGTAACAATCTACTAAAGAATATCAAATGAAGCGAAAATCAAGGGTATCAAAAAGAGAAGGTGATATGTAGAAAAAATTCGAAACGCTAAAATAAGGGAAAAGTACATCAAGCACTTGATAACATAAAAAGAAATATAATAAACAAAGTACTTACGAGTACATATAGAGACCCCTGAAAACCTTTAAAACTTGGTGTTAATGACAATTAAAGAAACCAAAGCTAAAGTCGCTAAACCAAATAAAATATCAGGATCGTTTACCATCAACTTTGGGGTCAAAAAAGGTGAGTTATCTGCCCTCATATTTAATATCGTACTACATTGGGCAATAGGTTAACTTGAGTGCAACGCAAATATCTTTAACAAATCCTGCCAAATACATGTTTACGCAGACGACATTCTAATAGTTAGTAGAAAGTACAAGGGCTATTTGATGAGAACCCGACTAGGAAGATAGGCGGCTCTACTGAGCCAAAATGAGTGTACCATTATTTAGTATAGCCTCTTTGAGCCCGCCTCAAACCTATTCAAAGACCAATTTCAAAGTCGTGTTTGTGTTTTTTTTGCGACCATGGAAAAAGAGCAGTATCGCTCTGTGATCCGATTCTTGTTTTTGAGTGGCAAAACTTGCGAGGAAATCAAGCCCATTTTCATGGTGTATATGGGACCCATTCACCTTCCCGTACAACTGTTTGCCACTGATTCACAATGCGCCCAGATGGCCCAACAAATTTCTCAACTTGGGCATGAGGAAGCTGAAGAATAGCCGTTGAATTCGAATTTAAAGTTGAAGGACACCATGACCGTTTTTCAATTAAAGTAACACATTGTTGGGTCCGGAACGACTTGGATGGTGACGCTAGCATCATTTCATGAATTTCAATTACTCTTCACTCCCTCTGTCCTTTAGAAATGAATGTGATAAAGGTCTAGAGTTTCTTTCCTTCAAAGGGGTGTAACATTGCGTTAAACATTGGATAACAACAAATGGAGTCTTACTTTCGTCACGGACAAACAGGCTTAGCCCTTACAAACCTTAAGCCTCTAAAAATAAATTAGAATTTATAATAAATCTAGTAATTTGTGTTCCTTCGTCATCTCCATTCGCTTCCGCATTTCACATGGTTTCTGGTAGCTGAAGACCATACGGAGAATACCGACAATTAAATTCTGTAACTCACCAAATAAATATCCTTTACCTAACATTCAAGACTGCTCTTTAAATCTGTGGGGTTGCATTATATATTTCAAAGTCGACTTAATTCGTACCTACCACCAAATTTCAATGGCACAGGGGGACATTTTCACGCCGTTTGGACTATTCGAATTTCTTGGAATGCCGATCGGCGTCAAAGTTTCATAAATAACATAGTGGGTGAGCTTCCTTTTCTTTTTGTATAAAAACCCCACAGTACGAAAATATTCAACTGGGAACTTCTATCAGCTGAAGAAGTAATTAAGCACTTTCGTTACTTTGCGGAGGAGCAAACAATTCACGGTTTTTATCAATTACAAGCCCCTTACCAATTCTATTTCACCACAAACTTGAACATCTTCAATAGTTTTGGCTTTTATTTATAACTTAACTGGTTCTATCGTTTCGGAGTGCCACAAAGGATCAACAACTAATCAAGGAACTTCTGAAAGAAATCTCAAAAATGCACGAGTTAGAAATAATAAGGACAACCACTTATCACCCACAGTTAAACGGGTTAATAGAGCGATTCCACAGCCAATTAACAGTATCCTTGTGATGTTATGACGGCAAAACCAATTGGTACCGTAATCTTCAGTGGTTACAGTTAGGCATTCGTTCTGCTATAATTTACGATCTTGACATTCCGGCTACCAAATTACTTCACGCCCAAACCTTTAGACTACCAGAAGAGCTCATTTGCAATGCGTGTAAGGAGCCATTGTTATTAGATTCTCATTTAGCCTTAGACACTTCTAATTCTGCAAATAACTGCTTTATGACGCAGCAACTTGAAAATTGTTCCTCGGATAATTTACGGTGCTGTTTGCACCAATGGAAAATGGGGGAAACAGCGATGCCGATCTCATCACAAAAACTGGATAACCCGGGTAAGATACCTAGGCCATTGAACGGATGCACACCAATGCCCGGAGAGCTTTTGACTCTAATTCTTAACCTCTGCTTAGGGGACCGCAGTAATTGGAGCGGGTGACAAAAAAACACGCTGGATCGAGTGGCATGTTAGCTGAAACTCTGTTTCCAACCCGGACTGCAGTGCTATCTTAGTAAGTAAGTAACGGATCATGAATCAATCATTCTTTAATTTTAAAGAACCTACACCACTGAACGGCATGGTTAAGTGTGCCGATAGAAAGAGCCATTAATGGCGGCAATTTAGAAAACAAAAGCTACTATCACGTTCCATTAGCAAATGAAAGGAAGCAAGTTGCAAGCAGAATAATGCAGGTATAAGGATGGAAATGTGGTGGTGGGACCACATTTGATGTAAAATGTCTTTTTTAGATTGTTAAAAGCGATTACGGCTACCATTCCGCCGTCAGAACAGCAACATAACTAGCACAGAAATCAAACGACAACAACTACGCCTTTCTGACCAGAAGGCCTAAATATGCGAAAAGCTGCTGGATCGAATTTGTGAGGAGTATACATCAATACATAGTACAACACGACATGACGAAGATTTGACCCGATCAATGCAATCTAAGAGTCGTTTAGTCTACTTATGATGAAGGGAGATCTCTACAAATTACGGAGGCATCTCCTAATAAAATTCCGTTTTGTCGGAGAATCTACAATACTCTTCTCCTAAACATTTATCACCAGCACTTTCGTTTGGGATAGAGTATGGGCCTAGTCTAGATGTCTCACAATTATTCCGATGAGCCGATCTATGATAGACCTTAGCGAGCGCTTGCAAGTTTTCCATTTTCTTCACTGTTTTTCTGATTCGCTGTTTGACTGCATATTCGTATGTATACTGCAATGATCGGCGAGGGTTTTGACTTTACGCTAAGTTAAATAGCGATCTGATGAATAACTGAGACTTCGGTTTGAAAGACGATATAGTATATGGGTTGACTGAATTGATTGGTCTGAAATGTTCTGAATAACCCTGTACCAACGCTTTCGGCTGTGTTAAAGCAATCTGCGAAGATGGCGATGGACTTACTGAGGATCATTTCGCATTCTTTTTTCCCTTTTTGGAATCAGTCAATGAAGTCAACATTTAAATCTCCTCCAGTTGAAGGTTGAAAGAGCCCGCCAAACAGCTTGAATAGAAAATCACCATAACTTGCCTGTAGGGTACTAACCTCTCCCAACGTAGCTTGATTTTGTTGAGTGAGAGCTGATGCATTTAGCACGATGCGACCGTTAACATTAAGTTCCATGAACTACCTGCTTCCTCAGATCACATCTATAATACACATTGCGATGCAATTAAAACACAGATTCAAACACACGTATCTATTTATCTACTAAGAACTTGTTTTGTATTTCATACTAAGCCACAATGAATTGCTAAATTTTACACTAAATAACTGACAAACACATTTACACCCTAAGCTCACCTAAGAGTTAAAGATTAAAAACTTTATAAAATCAAATTGAAAATCACAGTAAAACGTTTCTTCTAAAACTCCCAATCTCGGCGCTCAACTTTTGCTTCTTCAATTTCAGAACCTCCGTTTCCTGAATTAGTTTTGTTCGTTGTTGCTTCAGGTAAGAGATTTGCATTTTAATCAGTCTTGCGTTGGTCCCGCAAGTACGGCAATTCACAATCGTTTGACGTGTCTTTCGAGCTAGAAATCTGGGCAAGTTTTTTCGACGTTTCGACATTTTGAAAGGTTCTTTGGTTGTTTCTGACGTGTCCTCAACTCCGGCCAATGGACTTTTGCTTCGTTCACATGGCATGCGGTCCATAATACTTTCATCTTCACCTAAGTGGTCAGCTCTGTTTAAAGACATTTCTGCTGAGCAGATAGCGTCTTCCGGGCAGATGAGAATGAGATCATTAAAATATTCCTTGTCGTCTAGGTCAGGTGGAACATCGGCAACAGGTGACTGAGGACTTGAAGGTGCCATATCGTCATGTTTGGAAATTTCTTTACTCAATTGCAAGTCGTCATAAGTGTAGTTGGTATCGTCACCACAAATGAAATCTTTATAGATTCCCTCTGGTCTAGAAGGCTGGTTCCAGTTCTTTTCATCTGAAGAGCTATTGTTAGGCTCTGAGCTTGCTTTTACTTTCTCAAGCACTTCTTCCTCTTCGTAATCAACTATGATACGATTGCTTAGGAGCTCGTCGTACTCGATATCATTTTTTATCCCATCAGTGGAGTTTAGTAAATCAATTTCAGGTGATAAAATTGTAAAATCAATTGCTGAAGCGTTGTTCGTATCGAATACATCGAGAGTGTTTTGAGTTGACTTTAGACTTTCCTGATAAGCGACAGTGTTCATTGGATAGACCGAGTCGAATTGGATAAGTCTTCTTAAGACGGCATGCTGGATGGCTTCCTCTGTTGCAGTTACTGAAAAAGCGACGTTGTGGAAAATCTTACGGGCATGAAATTTAACTTACAATTTATTCTTTGTAAAATGACCTTTTGTTCCTCTACACTCCGAGTTCGAGGTAATCCCAACCGCATATGAGTTGCCATATTAAAGAGATCCTTCCTGAGAATGTTTTTGTTCTCCTTTTGCTTGACAAATTCAATAATCATCTTCTTGTCCACATTTAAATGTAACAACTCTTGAATCTGCAAAAAAAATAAAAATCTCTATACAATTGATAGTTGAGTTTACTTAACTCACCTCCTCTAACATCGCTTGAGACGGTCTTCTCTTTTGTGGCAACTCCTCCACGGCCTGCTCTGAGATCTCATGTGTATGATCATGGCATACATCGATCACTTCCAATTTGCGACCACATTTCGTTGCCCGAAGGGAGATGAAAGCTGGACAATCAATTTGCCGAGTTTGCCTCTTACAGGGACGGATGCCATTAGCCTTGGACTTGAAACGTTGCCCTCCAAATATGCAGGAGAACTTTATGCTGTAATACTGTAGCTTCTCGTCGATTTTCCGGGAAACTTTTGTGTGTGCATACTTAACAAGACGACTATCGCGGATCCAATAGTAGACCAGGGATTCCTGTGTATGAGCATGCAATCGATCGGCTACTTCTTCAAAGTTGTTGAATATATCGCCGCGATGGAAAGCATATTTGCCTTCAACCCGTAAGAGCTTGTTTTTATGAGCTGAGAGGGATTTTAGTCGCTTACTCATCCTGTTTGGCAAATTTAAAAAAAGCAATGTAATTCAATGCATCTCAGGATATTCTTGGGTGTTTTCTAAATAATTTGAAACTGTCAAATGGGACATGTTGATTGTACTAGAACACAATTTTTAATAAAAGGGAAATCAGCTCAGCAAACTGTTGCTGATTTGATTTGAAAATTCGTTTGATATGGCTTGAACAACAAATTTAGAAAACCACCAAAAAGTTCGTTTCAATGACGTTTCGTCACAACATCTATACTAACAAAGAAATTTCTACGAAATCTTGAAAGGAGCCTATCGGGAAGACATTGTCAAAATTACATTGGGACTTCAATGCAAATACAATGGTTAGGTGTTGTCGGATTAAGGTAGGTAATAAGGTAAGTAATAGGTAACCTGACGATTGTCAGTGCTGTAGCTATTAATATACATGGATTGTGCTTCTCAACTCCTTATGGTAGCCACCGGGCACTTGTCCCGTCCATCCAGACTTGACTTGCCTCACTTACACACTGAAGCTAGGTGACCCAAAGAACGGACCACCTGATATTGTCAAGAAATAATTGCAATACCCACTGGAAGGATCTAACCATTGGCTATGATGGTGACACTCACAACACGGTTAAAAAGAAGGACTCTCAATTAATTCCTGCAAAATAACAATGATGCTATTCACAAGGGAGAGAGGACTTTGCAATGATATGGTGAAGCCAACGGTGCAGTTGTGTGGTGACGCAAGACCAAACAAAATTCAACAACAATATAACTGAGTAGAATTCAACAGCTTGGGGCTATTAAAACGATCCCAAACTGCCGGCACCACTGGGACGTTATTAGACCTAGCTCCGTTTCATGTAGCAAGAGGAAGCAGATATACATACATATATACAGGTACATCGCGAAAATCACACCAAATAAGGTAACCTCAGTGCTCGCCTGAAAATGCTAAACCAAAAGCACTTTTACCAAATCTGAAATTCTAGACCAATTGAACCCTACCTTTAGATTTTGAATGAGGTATAAGGTCTAATTCCCCACATGGTTGAATGATGATTCGCAAAAAAAGGGTACACTGATCGTTTAAAAATGTCCTAAGGTATAGGAGCAGGAGTGAAAGGACCTTTAACACACCTCTCATTTACATTATAAGTAAGAAAGGCACCATCTTTCAGATCTTATTCGAGACTGCATGCACTCTTCGAAGTATGTGTAAGTATGACAATCAAAATAAGTAAACCATCTCATACTCAGTCGGTGTTCAAAGCACTAAATAACTAGTCGCACTAATCAAATACCCTCTTTAAGTGTCATAAAGCACTCAACGACCTCACTCCTCAAGTTTAACACAGGAAATGGAACACTTAAAAAAGCAAAGAAGAATACTGTGCAAAGCATTAACGAGTCGATTTGCTTGTAATAAACATCTGTTCTGCGATTTCAGACTGCAGACTGCCCTATAACTTGGATTGGGATAGTAGCGCAACAATCAAGTTCGTGGCATAGTGCTTGCCTTACCTTCCAGTGGTGGTCCCTGGTAAAATTATGAGTAAATTCTTACTCATAACCTAAAATGGCAATGGCATGCTCGAGCAGTAGCGTCATGCTGGCCTACGTCATCATAGGGTTTACCGCCCTATACGGAATAGATAAAAAAAAGTGACGAAACTGCTAATAGCGTCGGAAAATAACTGTTGACAACGCTGGCAAAATATCTTCCGACATGCAAATAGGATGTTTGAACTTTTAATATACCGTGTGCAGCCGTACAATTAGCGGAGATTCTCGAATTCTACAAAGCAGAAATAACCGATATCCAAGAAGCCAATGGGGTGGACCGGAAAAAAGAGGATGCAAAACTATGATATCTTTGGAGAAATTACAGACCACAAGGACATTCTACGAGGACAGAATGAGTCTTGAGCTTTTATGTATGTAAGCGAACTCCTGACGCCTATTCAACAACTTAAGCCTCATAAGCGCCCATGCCCCAACAGAGAAGAAGGACGACTTTATTAAGGACTTTTACTACAAGCTCCTTGATAAACTTTACGAGCAATATCATAAGTATGACGTAAAAATCATATTTAGCGATTTTTATGCCAAGCTAGGCACGTATAGCATCTTTGGTATTAAAGTCGGCAAGCTGTACAGTCTCCACTCAATCACTTCCATTAACGGACACAGCCTTATTGATTTTGCGGCGGTTCGTGATGTTACTATAGCCAGCAGACTGTTTCTATACCTTGATATCTGGAGTCAGCAGCTGCTTGATTCCTGATAAGCAAACCATCAACCAAATTGATAATATTGCGGTAGATGCGAGGAACTCCTCCAGTGTTTTGGATGTCCGGACGTTTTGAGCAACTAAGACGGTTCGGGCTATTATCCGGTTGCTATCAAGATAGCGATGCAGATATGGGAAAGATACCAAACCCACCCAGGACTTTTCCGATCGAGTTTCTCTTAACCTATCAAATAGTGCTATTTCGAACGTAGAAGACCAGTGGCTTTATCTGTAAAGATTTTTTCCGCAGACTGTTAAACGGTGCTAACGAACAACATCCCACCGTACGGCAGAATGAAAAGTCAGGAAAGCAATTTCCAGCTTAATTGTAACAAAGTTGTGGGGCCAAGAAGCTTTAGCTGATGGCTTAACTGTCGAGGCGCTTAAAGTAGCAGGTGGTAATAGGATACGTAACATATATCAACTTCTTTAAAATCTGGATCGTAACGTATGCGTGACGAATTGAACCTCAGCTTTGTTTGTCCTAGAAGAGTGATACCCTGAACTGCGCAAAATTCAGGGAAATAAATCTCCTCAGCATCGCATATAAAATCGTGTCTGCCGTATTATGTGAATGCCTAATACCCTTTCAGCCCAGGAAAGTCCACCAAACATGGAATATTCACACTTTTCTCCTTATGTTACAGATTTTTTTCTAAGAGATTGACTTACGTTCTTCACTTTAGCCGGAAGTATGTTGCCTGCCTCCAGGTTTCCGAAGAAATAGTTCCGAGTGTCCAAAGAAATAAGAAAGGAAAGGAAAACAGTATCAGAGCTACTCCGACGAGGAGTTACTCGTTAGGTAAAGTATTTCAAATTTATCCTGTTAGCCGACATCTGAAATAAATTCATTGTACCAATTCTTGACAATTCGAATTGGGCTGTCTGTTTAAAACAAATGAAAACTTGATGCTTTAAAGATCAAATTTCTTTCCAAATTTCCAAATTATCAAACCTTAAGAAACTATGACAGAGCACCCTGTTACATGTCATGGTGTCCAATTGTATCAGATTTATCAAATTTCCCTTTCGACGAATTCTTCTGACTGACATTTGCTGTGGTTTGTTTTGAAATTTGAAAATTTTTCTCCACGAAGTCAAGATCGAATTTTTATATATAAAAAAAAAATGAACAACACGCACAATTCCGATTTAATTGATGAAATGATCGAGGAACTCGGTAAGGCGTAGTTCCTTCTAAAAAATTATTCTGACAGCTCCCCAAATTTCTTACAGAACGTGCCCGAATCACCACCCAAACTCAGAAAGACTGTATCTCAGACATCTATGAAAAGTCCAACAACATACTCCTCCAAATCGAAGCTTCTCAGAAGGCGAAATCTTTGCAGGAAAATGTCTCAGCTGCTCGGTACAAATATTGTAAGGAAACGCTGCACGCTCTGGCGAAAACTATCGAGATCTTTGAACGCCTCATGAACAAGGACACAACTACTCGCCAGTGCGCAGACTTTGAGGTGTACATCACAAAAACCAAGTCCAAGATCGACTTTCTAGCAAATGCTGTAAGAAAGCTCTTAGCCCTGAATGATACCGTCAACCAGATCGGATGTGAACTCCACAACGACAGTGACGAATGTGACTTAGATTCATCTGGCACCTGTGAAGCGAATAGTTCCGAATAAACAACAAAGTGACTTTGTAAATTCTTAAATTTATTTCTGACACGATTTATAACAATTAACAGCAAGCAGCGCATCAGTGACGATGTCCACTAAATCACCAATTCGGGCGGAATTCTCGTCATCCTGGTCAGCGACCTTGTAGAGGTCCTGATTCTCTTGAATATATACAAAGTGCTCCATGTTCTCGGAGATTTTTTTGATCTTCATTTCCTCTTCCTTGGTAAAAGCATCAACCCCATCGTCCATAGACAACACAAGCTTATTTAATTCCTTGGCGAACGTGTTGATGCTCTCCAGCTTCTCGTGGTACTCCTTGGAAGTGGTTTGCTTCTGCAGTTCCTCTTCGAAGGCAGATAACTTTTGAATGTATTTGAGGAATCCATTGTAAATCGTTGTGGCTGATGGTTGATCCGGAAAGAGTTTAGATGAATTAATTGAGGATGACGAACTATTTTGCTTTGAGCCCTTGATAGTATAGTTCATGCGAAGTTCCTTAAGCGGCTGTTTTTTGGGTTTTTGCAAATTAGAAGGATACTCGTCGAACAACTTGAAAAGGTGTTGGTAGTCCAATGGATCTGGTTTAACACTTGAAGGTGGGTTTCTGCTTTCGATTTCCTTGTACTCCTTGTTAAGAGCTTCGTAGTATTCGCTCAAGGGTATGATGGATGTTTTGACGCAGCATTCTTGGATTTTATTTTTGTGTTTGTCGAAGTCGGAATTGATTACTTTGGCTATTTCATCAAAATTAACGTTGGACGTTGCTCTGGACATTTTTTTTTTTTTCCAATTTAAAATTGACGGATGGCTGGGGAAAGAAAGGGAAATTCTATTTTCGAGTTTTAGACGGGAAATTTGACGTTGGAATGTACATTTTGAAGGGATGAATTTCAATACAATTTATAGATAATAACGGGAAGACCCGTTAGCTATGAAGTGGTATATATTATTATATTGTGGCAAGTACCAGATTCTTCCAAGTAGGTGCAGCACATTTTACAACAGCATTTCAAAGGTCAATAAAGTTCGAATTTAGTCGGAGGATGAATGACATTGTATTTACCTACTTATATGGCACTGCAGCCCAGCCTGAAATAAGGACTCAACATACAAAGTTCGCCAATTTGCGCGATCCATGGCCAACTGCCTAAGGTTACGCACTATACTTTTACACTTGTGCACTCCATCTTAGAAGCTTAATGTGCACTTTTCTGACCGGGTCAGTGTCACTGTACAGATCGTAGAGTTCGTCGTTATATTTCCTTCTTCAAGACTCGTCAAACGGAATCAAAAATTGTTCGAAAGATCTGGCGTTCAAAGCTACGATGGATAGCTTCATCCGCCTTCACTAACATCTATGCTTCTGCGTCCCATCAGGACAGGGATGAATACGATACTCTTTTGAGTCCCCTCCGACAAGACCTTATGACACAATTGTCTTCTTAGGCAAAGAGGTATCGTATGAAAGAGTTAGTAACGGATGTTCATGCATTTAATGCAGGTTGTGATTGCGGTCGTTGTATGTTAAATCTTCTGACAGTATTTCTCTGTTATTGTGGCGTCTGAGATACATATTATAAAACGTATCTTAGCTATAACCTCAGTCGTCCAAATTTATGTATATTGGCTGTTGCAAATATTCGATTGTCTATAACATTAGAGTTGTGTCGATCGTAATTACCAGAGCCTCAACTAACGCTCCTGTTCAGGTAGTACAAAGTTGGCTGAGCTCCTAATCTACTTGTGTGTGCCATTTAATATGAGATCGTCCTCCACCCTTTGAATTGGAGTCGAAAAGACTTTATCCGGACTATACGAGCTTTTCTGACGAGGTCGCATAGCTGTATGGCCTATACAGTTCTCTGTTGAAACTTATCTTCCGTTCTCCCATGATGCAAATGGGACCGGATGTAACCCGAAGAACTTTTCTCTCAAAGCGCCAGGCAGCATTTTTATTTGCTTTCGTCAGTGTTCAAGTTCCTGCGTCGCAAAGCAGGATTGCCATGATCATTACCTAGTTCAAAGTTTCCATATTTTACTCGTAGTGTCATACTTAGGTATTCACGAGGAGTTCGTAGAAGTATTCATTGTTAGTAGTGTCTATTTCGCCTGTGCGGACATGAGGCTGATGTAGTTGAATTTAACCTTGATGAGGATTATTTCAATGGGTCCCCTCACCTGCCGAAATCATTAGACATCGTGCCTAGTTCTCTGGTTACTGCATGACAGCTGTGCAAATTCCGAATATTTATTCCATGTGACGAAAGGACCTAGATGTTCTAGAGTCAAAAGCCAATTTCGATGTTAAGAATTACGCGAATTCATTTGCTTTTACATTCCAATCTGAGGTCTGGTCATTTCTATGAGGACATTACAAAAGTACTTTTCTCTAACTCAAAACTCGTGGAAAATTATGACCGGTTAGATGAGATCAAAACCCTGTAGCTCCAACAATTGATGTTTAGTCAGATTTATAGTATGGCACTGGGCATCACCAAGTTGATGACCGACAAAACGGAACGAAAGTTGTTTGGAAAGCACCTCCAATTGGATTTAAATATAAATCAGAACAAATATACGAAAACCCTTATTCCTATTGAAGCTGCAGTCATACAGATACGGTCTTTAGGAATAGAATCTGCCCCCTGTTTCAACGGCGCTAAATCTATAAAACCCTTGCATGTGAAATTAAAATAATGTCAAAGCATGAAACCGATTTGAAACTCTTCAATTTTCTTTTGGTTTGTCGCAATAAAGATTCTTAAAAAACCACATTTCCCCTCATAACCCATTATTAGTTCGAAAACAGTTCCACCCAAATGCGAATTTAACTTCGCCCTGTCCATCGGCCATTTTGTGGTGCAACGAAATATTGGGATATTTAAGCTTAACTTACACCGAACGGCATGGGCATACGAGAATATACGGTGACACTTCTACTTCTTCGGTCACCCTGCTCGCAAATTGTGGTTTCGTAATCGGTAAGATTGAGAAAAAAATTTCTTATTTTTTCACTTCCACATTTCCAATAGTAAAATTTACCAAAAATCATAAAAAAATTGTATATTTCTTCCCATTTAGGTGTTACTTACAAGAATTTTTGCATTTTCCCAGAGAATTTAACGAAAATCTACCGAAAATGTTCTCTGCTGTACGGTCGGCCGTGACAAAGTCTTCGGACAAGAAAGTTATATCACTACTTCAGCAAGTCAATCGTGAATATGCTGCTAAGGCTGCTGCTGCTGCTGCCGGTGGTAATGGAAAAATCGTCGCTGTTATTGGTGCCGTCGTCGATGTTCAATTCGACCAGGATTTACCACCAATTTTGAATGCCTTGGAAGTTGATAAGAGGACCCCACGTTTAGTGTTGGAAGTAGCCCAGCACTTGGGAGAGAACACCGTTCGTACTATTGCTATGGATGGTACCGAGGGTTTGGTTCGTGGCCAGAAAGTTATCGATACTGGTTTCCCAATTCGTATCCCAGTTGGTGCCGAGACTTTGGGTCGCATCATCAATGTTATTGGAGAGCCCATCGATGAAAGGGGTCCTATTCCAACCGATAAGACCGCCCCCATCCACGCTGAGGCACCTGAATTCGTCGAAATGAGTGTCGAACAGGAGATCTTGGTCACTGGTATTAAGGTCGTCGATTTATTGGCCCCCTATGCCAAGGGTGGTAAAATTGGTTTGTTCGGTGGTGCCGGTGTCGGCAAGACTGTACTTATCATGGAATTGATTAACAACGTCGCCAAGGCTCATGGTGGTTACTCTGTGTTTGCCGGAGTAGGAGAACGTACTCGTGAGGGTAACGATTTGTACAATGAAATGATTGAAGGTGGTGTCATCTCGTTGAAGGATAAGAGCTCTAAGGTCGCTCTTGTCTATGGACAGATGAATGAACCCCCAGGCGCTCGTGCCCGTGTCGCTTTGACTGGATTAACCGTTGCCGAGTATTTCCGTGACCAAGAAGGACAAGATGTGTTGCTGTTCATTGATAACATTTTCCGTTTCACCCAGGCTGGTTCCGAGGTGTCTGCCCTGTTGGGTCGTATCCCATCTGCTGTCGGTTATCAACCAACTTTGGCCACTGACATGGGTTCTATGCAGGAACGTATTACCACCACCAAGAAGGGTTCCATCACTTCAGTGCAGGCCATCTATGTGCCAGCTGATGATTTGACTGATCCTGCTCCAGCTACAACATTCGCTCACTTGGACGCCACCACTGTATTGTCCCGTGCTATTGCTGAATTGGGTATTTACCCAGCTGTCGATCCCTTGGATTCCACTTCCCGTATCATGGATCCCAACATCATTGGCCAAGAGCACTATAACGTTGCTCGTGGTGTACAAAAGATTTTGCAAGATTACAAGTCACTCCAGGATATCATTGCCATCTTGGGTATGGATGAATTGTCTGAGGAAGATAAATTGACTGTCGCTCGTGCTAGGAAGATCCAACGTTTCCTGTCACAACCCTTTCAGGTCGCTGAAGTATTCACAGGTCATGCCGGTAAATTGGTCCCCTTGGAGGAGACCATTAAGGGATTCACTCAAATTTTGGGCGGAGAATACGATCATTTGCCCGAAGTTGCCTTCTACATGGTCGGACCCATTGAGGAGGTCGTCGAAAAAGCCGAACGTTTGGCTAAGGAAGCTGCTTAAGATGGATGCCTCAAGCTGCCACACCTACCTACACAGAGGAGTTCTTTCGTATAATAAGTATCAATAATAATCCGTTACCTTTTTCTTTTAATTTCCTAATAATTAGGCATTTAATGTGAGCCAGGCCAGAAAAAGTGAAAAATAAAGAAGAATTGGCGAGAAAAACAGTAGAAAAAGTTGTTTTTTCTTGTGTCGCAGAGTTTGTTATGTAATCAGCGGTTCATATGATGTGTTATGCAAAGGTACAAAAGAACATAACCTCAGATTCGAAGGGGTGGCTGATGGTATTTATGTAATTTGGCCTCGAATTTGGGGTGTGCAATCGGCAATGTGATGCAATTGATTTGGCAGCATTAGGTTTGTTTTGTTTTCATCGTTGTGCAACGGTACCCTCTCAGACGGGGGTGGGTGAAGATGTTGGCGTTGCAGTGGTTCTTATCTGACAAGCGGATGTGTGTGAGGTTATGGAGGAAAATGGCGATTGCGGAACGTTTTCCATTTGCGAATGAGTGTGGTAAATTTTGGTTCGATGTCCTATGTAGAACTCTCTGAAGGAGGTCATCGAACCTAACTGAATAGAGAAAGGTTGTGAGAAGCTAACGTTCATTGATTAATGGATTTTCTTCGAATTTTGTTGTGTAACAAACCGTGTTCTTGGAGTTTTTTTTTCATACAAATTACCTTTTAGGAAGCAAAAAGATTGATCCATTAGCCAAGAGGAGTTTGTAGTAGGGACACCTCGATCTCTCTCACTGGCGAATGAAAAATTAGTGCTTGCAATGAGCTGTAGACACAACATCAAGAGCAATTGACCCTAGATGTGTAGAAGTTGTCTTTTGGTTGAAAAGCTTTCATTACTGAAAGAAGAGAAGACACCGGCGACAGTCAGGTGTTGATGAAGATGTGCATATTTTCAGGGGAGTAGTATTTATTGATTATCCATTGAAGTGTCTTATTCACACCAAAATACGTCTAGCGGTTGGGAAAGTTTCTTTGAGTTTTGAATATCTCTTTTTCAATAAATTAGGGAGAATGCTGCAGTGCTGAAATCCATTCTTCTACCACTTGGATGGCTTTTAATTGTTGAAAATTGAACACT
Organism: Volucella inanis; assembly: GCA_907269105.1. Classification (NCBI taxonomy): domain Eukaryota; kingdom Metazoa; phylum Arthropoda; class Insecta; order Diptera; family Syrphidae; genus Volucella; species Volucella inanis. The sequence continues at coordinate 12,720,900 of OU026154.1, forward strand.
TTAGACTTTGTCTTGTATTCTTCTTTATAATGATGAGCAATTACTTCAGTAATAAAGGGCCTATACTACCAGCATCCATCATATAAGCACCAAGAAGATACCCATAATTCAAGTGCAAGCAGGACATTCGCAGAAGAAGTGTTGAGCGGTGTCGTATTCAGTCTCACATCTAGTGCAAGAGATTGTGTCACTTATATCGAACAAATTCAGATGCTGAACAACTCAGCAAGAGGTAAAAATACTTTCCTGCCGAGGGATAACAGAAACCCGACTTTTTAGAGGCGTCGTGAAGTATTCATTTGGTCTGGATGTTGTGCCAACCAGCAATGGAACCCCTAACTGTTGATACGGGTAGTTGTAGTGCTTAAAATACATTTGGGGCAGTAGTAAACGTGAAAGGCAATTTGGTTGACCACTAATTTTAGCCCTCATCCAACAGAGATAGCATGTTATCGATTTAAAGTAATCCGAGAGGAATTTTAAGCAGATTACAAACTGGAAAGAAAGCGTGCAAAGTCTCGGCCTTGTTGAAGGGAATAATACCAACTTGACGCTCTTAGAGGGAGAGTTCGGTAGAGAAAGCTGAGCGAACCTGAACGGTGCCTTCACCAAATGTTCTGAGCTGGCCTGTCCAGAAAAAAAAGGCTGAAGATGGACCGTTCCATTGAAGAACGTAGATTTTGCAGCTTCTACGTAAGTTAGCCCCAAAACTTTTCACTCAGTCACTTTAGAAAATTTTTTTGGAAATCGTTCTATGTGCCTTCCTAGATATTGAAGGAACCTTCGATAATACTAGATTTGAATCCACTTTGGAAGCCATGTCTAAAAAGTTTATTAAGTTTAGTAATCTGGGCTATCAAACAATAGGACTTGCCGACGACTTAGTCATAATAGTGAAGGTTTAACTTCTAAAGACGATGGAAACTGTTCTCAAGTTAGTAAATGAATGGTGTGTTGGAGAAAATCTTATAAATCCCAGTAAAGCTATACTTGTTCCTATCACTCGTAAAATAAATTTGAACCTTGACCAGATCTCACTTAACGATGCAGTAATTGTGTATCCCAAATATCTAAATGAAAAGTAAACAAATAGGCATCCACATAAATAATATAATTACCAGAGCCTGGGCTTGCCGTCGCATGTATGGTAAGACATTGGGATTAAACCCAAAGGTCGCTAATTGGATATATAAAATAATTATACGACCCATCATCACCAGTAATCACTATACTTAGTAATATAGTGGAACAAAACAAAAGAAATCTTCAATACAGAAGCTGCATCTACAAAGATTTCCATGCCTCGGCATCGCCGGCGGAATGCACAAATGCCCCACTAAAGCAGCTAAAGAAGCCTTCATTGGTTTAACGCCGATCCATCTTTTTATAATCTGCAGGACGTTCAGGCTACTACAAACAGGAGAAATTAATCACTCAGATCACATAGATCAAATGAATCTTCTCTCCAAAATCCCTTAGCTTGACATGCGCGGTAAACGATCCCATACCTAAGACACTGCATCGGTAGAAGTTTTAATATAGTGGTTCCGAGCTGAGAAGCATGGAACTACAAAAATGCCACCTCAAATCTTAAACGTATCAAGTGGTGTAAGAATGCATCGAAAATGGACACACAAAATGACACTGCTTCAATGCACTACAAGATCTCTCTTATAAGAACAGAGTAAACTTTAAGTAAGCTTTAAAACATAGAACTATTGTCGGAATTAAGGACAGATTGTGAAGACGGATGAGTTCATCAAATACGCTGTTGCTTTCTTTAAAGGCTTCACGTCGTCTTAAATCAATGGCTTTCCCACAAAAAAAGGTATAGGCCAGATGCTGAAAAGTCTGAAGGAAATCTTCACGGGCACATCTATCATTACTGATGTATCCTCTGTCTAAGATGCAACATGCCTTTCAAAATTTCATGAGCAGATTTGGAAGCGCACTCTACAAGAAGAAATACAAATAAGGCTTCTTCGACTTTAGGGGTGCCTCCGGCATTAGTAACTCGGTTCGGCAATCACTAGTTTTGTGGATAAAACCAAGGCTCCTGAATATCACCCTGACTGAGAATGCTGACTACGGCCAATATTTGATGGCGGGTGTAAATCGGAATTGTCTGCAAAACAGTGTCTTGTCTCCACTGCTATGGTTCATTTTGGGCAACTTACTACTTAAGGCTTTCAATAGTTCTAATGTCTACTTTCAGGCATGTGTAGATGATATGGCTCTACTGTCTGTTGAATCATGGCAATTCAGGCACTAAGATTGCTCTCTTTATGAGAAGGGAGAAACTCACTAGTCTGATCAGTTTTATTCTTAAAGGAATCACCATCCGTTTCTCAAACGTCCAAGGGTTTGACCGATTCTTGGCAGTATAAATAGCTTTCGGTGAGACATGGTGGTTGGCACCGATGTGTGCATTCTGGATCTACGCAGTTATGATAAGGCCAATTATATCTTATGCGTCGGTTGTCTGGCGGAATAAGCTTTCACGAAAATACGTCACTGCTGCTTTCATCAGACTCTAAAGAACTGTATGTTTCGACTTCTTCCGCTAGAAATCCTGCGTCTGCTCTAGGCTCACTCAAGAATCTCCCTTCATTTGTTTATGTCCTGGACTTTTGATAACTTTCCGCGCCGACTGTGGAAATACCGTCTGGTGCAATGACATCAAAACTCCTGTTGCTGCGAAAATCCGGGCACTGATCGTGAGAAGTTCTCTGAGTCTTGCCTAGTAAGTTCATCGGCCTTGGATCCCCAAACTAATCTAAGAGTGGTGAGAGGCTTCAAATTCTTTAGCAGAGCTTGGTTGCTGCTATAGCGGATACACTTCGCGCTCATATAGGCCTGATTTGGTCTCATCATAGTCTTAGATCTTAGATCTAGAAGACCCTCCCTGCTGACAAACCGCATTATTTGTCGAAAGTTTCATTACACTGAAGGGTTGAAGGTTGTAGAAGTTTGCGGGCGTAGTAAGCTCCACAATCAAGATTTTGTTCATCAGCATTGCATTAATGTGTGCAGTTCTTGTTGAATGCAATTTGCATGTGTGTTGCATCATAAATCAGTTTGAGTATTTCAACTTTAACTTTTCTCACCCCTCCTCTATGCTCTTCAGCAAAAGGAGTTTAGTATGTATGCCAGTCCCAGGCAAGCCGTCCAGATTATCATTTGCTTTGGCAGAATTTTTTGCACTGTCGCTAGGCCATCTAAAGCCATCAAAGGACGCAACAGTGTACTGAAATGTCCATAGTAGAACGAAAATTTGTAACTTTTGAAACCTGAAAACTTCTGAGCAGGACTAATTTAAAAGTCATTCATTACATTTGGTATGTATAGTAGGCTTCGAAAATTTCTACGTTTAGACCTCGCGGATATAGATGTTATGGGGCTGTGACGAATATTCATGTGAATATGGTATATATTATGAAACAGCTTGAAGCCTCACTTTTGTGAAAATTAATTGTGTAAATTACACAGACTACGCTTCATAATCTGGTGGGCAGATTTGAGAAAATGGTACTCTCTGGGTATTTTCATCGACATTAAGGGTGCTTTCGACAGCAAAATTCGGTGTATAGGACCCTAATTGCGCATGCTGATTGGCGGGAGTAAACAGGGTATGGCGGCGTTCTATCTCCACTGCTATGGTGAAGGGTGGTCGATTTTGCTTAAGGAGCTTATTTGTTTTAACGATGATGATCTAACTGAACTGTATGTTAGTTCAGGCCTAGTGACTTTCTACTGTAAAGGCTATCCAGCCGCAAAAGTTATCGATGATTGGCGCATTAGAAATGCGCTTTCAGTTAATCTTCAAAACTTAAGTTTTTCTTTTTGCGGGATGTAGAACTAAAGGATGGGAGAGGAAAGGCGTAAGTATTTAGGTGTCATCGAACTTCATGTTGCGTCAAAAACTACCAAAGCACTGTTGGCTTTATAGCAGTATAAGAGTGTCGACAGGGCGTGGGGCTTGTTAACGTACGAGTAGGACTTTTGGATCTACCAAGTTTCCTTTACGTCGGTTGTCCAATTGAACAAGCCAGGCATTGAAATTTTGCTGACCTTATGCGCGAACTGTCTTTTGACTGTCTTGCTGCAAAAGTTCGAACTCACTTTCCTTATGCTTAGAAATCGCCCAGAATTTAAGCCAGAAAGAATGTAGTGGAGTTTTTACGGATATCTTTGGATTATTCCAAGATATACGCAATCCTATTAGCACTGAAATATATTGTGAAGAATCAACGGATAGGGCGAAGTATTTGCGTCTGTAGCGACATCCACACCGCGTCTAAGGCTCGCTGAATTCTCTCACCACTTCTTAACTAGTTCGAAAATGCAAGTATTTTCTGAAAGCAGACGGAAAGCTGTACTCAATGTCTTGTTCTTGGGTTTCGGGTTACTGAGGGATCCCGGGATGTAAGATTGCCGATGAACTTGCTGGCAAGGCTTAGAGGAGTTTTTTAGGATTCGATTCGGCATAGGGTTTCAATTGGCATTCTTGTCTACTGTCATTCTGTTCCGGTGCATGAGACTACACTACTTTTTTGTTAGGTATCAAACCAGCCTGCGATGTTTTGAGAGTGATGACAACACCACCAAGCAGTTTATCTGGTTCTCGGTTGGTTTTCACTTCACTTTCTACGAAAGACTGAGAGTTTTCAGTAAAAGGAACTTACAAGGACTAGTACTTTGGCTAAGTGCTCTGTTCCGCAAAGAAGAAGAAAAAACAAGATCAAACTCAAAACATGTAGTTTTCAAATTTTATGTAGAAAAAATGTTTTATTTCAAACAGAAAAATGTAAGATTAATTAATATGTTTTATAGTTTTAATTTCGTTTTATATAATAATCAAAACTTTACGCCATTTCATTATAATTGTTCTTAATACTAAAATAAATGCGATAATTAAAATAATTTCTATTTTACAATATATATTTTGCATAAATCTGTAAACAAACATTTTCTTTCGAGTTTGATGGAACTCTTTTATTCTAGCTAAATAAAATCAAAAAAATTAAAAAAATTAGAGCTGATGCATAATATTTGCAAATGCTGATAAAAATCATAATGTCATTGCATTAATTAGTCCGCAGATTTATATTTCTTCTTTGTTTCGAATTCAGTGCAAAAAATTACAGAATCACAATTTTTGTTTGCTAAAAAGTATATTTTCATATATTTTTCCGGTTGAGAATGTTTTATTTTTATTTATTAATTTTTTTTTATTTAAAACTTCCTGTACAATATTTTGAGTATACTCAATAAATTATTATTTAAAAAAAAAATATTTATATATAAATGTGTACAATAAACAAAAATAGATAATACCATGACTAGTGGAAAAAAGTGCTTAAACAATTTATACAAGCTCTTTAAAAATGAGAGAATAACAAGGGCAATTATGTATTAAACATAGGAATGAGGTTCAAAACATACTTTCGAAAACAGTCTTTAGTTGATATATATGTTCCATAGAGATTTTTCTTAGATTTTTTATATTTTTTTATTTTTTCCAAACATGCAGAGTAGGATTTAAGTGGGATTATTCATAATGACACACTTCTTTAGTGGAGACAAATACGAGCATATATTCAGAGCGGTTTTGTGAACTGTTGGATAGATTTTGTAGCTGAATATTTGATCGTACTTGAATCTGATTTTTAGAAGAGCTTTTAGTTTCGTTCGTCCTTGAACTCAAATATAGATATTTTCTTATTTTTCGTATTTTTTTTTTTTTAACAAATGTGGCTCTGACTTCTATACACTAGACTTAGTTCATAGATACAGGATCAGCTAATTGATGGTTTACAAGATTTATGTATGTGTGGAGATTTTAAAGGTGTGGAGTCAAAAATTTGAGGAGATAAGGGACTTCATTTACCTAACATAGACTCCGCTATCAACTCCGACAACGAGTCCAGCGCGAAAATCAAGCATCACTCTTGATGATCGCTGCTTCTTTGGGCTAATAAGTGAAACCCTTTCTCGAGCAACAAAAAAAGCACTGATCATCCTGGTCTTACTTTACGGCGCAGCAGCTTGGAAACTGACCAAAACGGATGAAAATACTTTAAGGCGTTTTAAGCGTTCTTTTATATAGAAACGTTTCGACAGCGACAGAAAGACAACGCAGTAGAGGACGAACTCATCTTAGGTTGCGCATACAATTGAAAGGGGACAAAGGACAGGAGAGGCCTATCTAAGCAATATTAGCGCTGTGTTTTTGTGGATGAAGGAAAATTATAGAAGAAAACAAGAGAGATGTAGCTGTTCGTTGGTTTAGAATGTATGCAGGTTATAATTAAGAGGAAATATAGAGCTCAAGAATCCCGCTATTTCTAAGTACGCTCATATTAAAATAAAAAGTAAAGTAAAGACTGTTTTACTTTCTTTTTTAAAACTACATTTTATTTTCGGTGGAGGACGCAATGAACCTTCACAGTTTTTGGTGGTCTGTTCTAGGGACATCGATGAGAAGGTTACCTAATATTTATGACAACATTCAGAATGCTTCAGAAGCGAAGAAATTTTGGAAACAATTCCACGTAAGGCTATTCCGGTTTTATAAAGCGGCGTGGTTTACTCAGGAAGTTAACAACTATGTGGTTAGTTAACTCCACAAATATTAGTTAGTATCTTCATACATTTATAGATACCATATATCTCAGAAGCTAAGCAAAATTTGAATAAAACTAGATTGGGAATGTGTTGAAAGCTTACTACTCAATATACGATAGAAACCATAGAAATAAAAATTACAGGAGACTCAATTAAACCAAACTTTGGCAATTTTATAACAACTATTGTACAATTAACATGGCTCCAGCGAGAGCTGTGAGACAGCGGTACACAGTCGGAAAAAGGAAAAGGTTTCCGAAAGTCGTAACAGTCTTGTACTGCTGTGAACTTATGGGCATCATTGTACATGGCTTAATATCTTAATAAGATGAATTCATAAATTATCAAGGATTACCTACAAAAAAGTTTGTGACAGTTGCAACTAATACAAATTTGGAAGCTATTGGAAAAGGTCATATTTCAGTGCGAATTCAACATTGTTAATGACAATTCAGGATGTTTTATTGGTACTTGAAATCTGTGTAAATGTTTTATAAGTTCATCAACTCATAAGAAAAGGTTTAGCAGCTGAACTTACAAACAACGAACGTTCAATTTTTAGAAACGAAAAAATAATCGCAGTGGCAAAAGCAGTACCCATACATTAAAATTTAATATAGAGCGCTTATGTTCTGCCGAATCATGTGAAGTTGAAATAAGTAAGAATCCTGAATCAAGAAATTGCATTTCGTGTTTTGGAGGAAAGTAAGCTAGGCTGAAACATCAAAAATCAGCTAGTGCATCATCAGATGTGCTACAATCCGATGAAACAAAATCGATGGAAGGTGCACGATAATATCCTCATTTTTATATAATTTTTCAAATAAAGAAAAGGAGTCTTGTAGAGAAAGCACGTCCGTTTTTTATTAGAAGCAAATTTAAAGAAGTTCATTTGAGCAGAGGCGGTTAATGGTGCACCATATCGTCTAAACCGGATGCCTTGTAAGAAGCTCAACAATAAATTGCAGTGTGACTCAGCCTAATCTTAAATATATGTATGTACATGTGTTCTCGGGTGATCTATTTAGCTCCAAGAAGAAAGTAACAAATGGGATCCAAAATCGAAAAAAATGTACAATGCTGAGAGTCTGTGAAAATACAAAAGCGTACAGACTAAACGATCTGATTGCAAGAAATACACACCTTAGTCGTGATGTTGGCTTTATCGAAGATAATATGTATTTTTTCCAATCAGAAAACCAATCAGAAATCAACAACAACAAGTTTAGTTAGGATCAATGTAAGTAGAAATAGGTCATACGAATGTCAATAAGAATACGCAATCTAACTGATATGAGTAATTTCGTTACTTTTGTTGTGAATGAATATAATGGGTGTTGCAACGAGAGGTGTGGGATTTGAAAGGCCTTTTGTTTTACATCTAGTGCATCCAGGGTTGGCATATTGTGACAGATACCATCTATAGATTTGGGAAATTTACCAATGAACGCTACACAGTAAAAGAAAATACCCAAATCGTTGTATTTTTTTTTTTTTTTAAGAAACAAAAATTTGTACCAAATAATCATGTGCCTTTCGGGACGTATGTGCGCAACATAATCAACAAATTCCAACAGGAGGGCTCAGTGCAAGATGTGAAAACGCCGAAACGCGTTTTCCGAACGTTTAATGGAAAATATCGCCGCAGTAAAGGAAAATGACCCAAACACCTCCATTCATCACCATTCTCAGGAGCTTGACCTCTCCACAACTACATTGCACCGAATTTCGACAAAAGATTCGGTTCTCCATGCGTACAAAATCCAATTAATTACCAGCAGCCCCGTATATTCTCGGCTTGGGTCCTGAAAAACATGTATGCTGACTTTGATTTTTCGCAAGAAAATCGTGTTTTCGGATGAGACCCATCATTTCCACACTGGCGGCTACGTTAATAAGCAAAATTGTTAGTGTACCCAGAGTGAGTAACTGTTTTGTGCGGTTTACATAGGCAGATCGAAGGTGTCACAGGTGTCCGTACTTTTTCGAAAATGAGGCCGGGAGAGCCATTGAAAGACGTGATAAACAATTTTTGGTTGTTGAAACTTTAGGATATGGATACAGACGACCTCTGCTTTCAACAGAATGGTGCTACGTGCAATACAAGTCGCGAAACAATCGAGTTTCTTGACTGCGTAATATCACGTTTCGAAGACAGTCATTGGCCGCCAAGATCGTGTGACTTAACACCATTAGACTTCTTTCTTTGAGGCTATGTTAAAGCAAGGTCTAGGACAACCATTCGCAGACAATTCCAACTCTGAAAGCGAACATCGAAGCCCTAATATGTGAAAGAGCGAATGAAAGTTTCGAGAAAAGAGTTCGACGGTCATTTGGAAGATATTGTATTCCACCAACAATCCCCATGTGTCTACTTTATAAAACAGTAAACGTTTCAGAGAGATCTCAACAAAAAAACAAATCCTGCACTTCTTGTTGAAACGCTTTTTATAAGCGAATCAAGAGATTACTTTGGGGCAAGCAATTATAGAGGAATACATGTGGTGCATTGAAAATAAAAGCTTTATCAAAGTTTGGTAGGAGAAAGCTAAAAACTGATAAGCTTATGTATGAGTGATAATTCTGATATCAGTCAAAATCAGTTTATGTCGATGATATGCTAGTTTCTTTGAATAATGAGAAGCATAAGAATTCTTTAGTGATCTGAAAAATGTTTAAACATCAAGGAACTAGGAGCAGATAAATCAGTTTTGGGACTTTTAATAAAGTCATATATCTGTTGATCAAAAGCAATATATTTTTAAGGTTCCTGACTAATTTGGAATGAATGAAAGAGTTCGTATGATCCTATAATGACGACGATGAATATCAATAAATAAAGAGGAAACGCAGAATATGTTCAAGTATCCATATCAAGAATTAATAAAAAATTGCAGCTCATCTGGCCCGTCCTGACATATGCTATACGGTAACCCAGGAAAACAACATTGGCAAATAGCGAAAACAATTCTCACACAATCTGATTAACAAGAAAGGTGATTTTAAAGTGATAGGATATTGATATGCCAAAATTGCTACTGATCAAGATGAAAGAATGTCTGTAAGTGGTTTTGTATTTTTTAAACAAAACGCACCTATTTCGAGCAAATCAAAGATACAGTCAACAATAGCGTTATCTACATGAGACGTTATGGTTCAGAGGATTGTGAGAAGATATCTCCCGTACAAAAATAGAAGCGAGCGAAGTTGTTTGTGATAACCATGAAACCATACAGTTGGCTCTGAATGAATTGTACAAGAACATTTATATGTAAGCTAGCCACCATTTCCTTGGGGATATTATAAGTTCGGAAGAAATGACTCCCGATATTTTAACTAAATAACTTGTTAGACGTAAAGTTAATTTGTTCTCTAAACTAATGGAAGTTTGTTTAATTTAAGTGAGGATATTAAAATGAAAAATAAATTAAAAAAAATTATTTAATTCCCGTTCTTTGATGTAAGTAAGATACGTTTTGTTGTTTCTTCTCGTTTATTTTACCAAAAAAAAAAAAAAAAAATCTCACTGTAAGACATTTATATTATTTGAAAGTCTTGAAAATGTTGTTCATAACAGAGGGACGCATGCAAAGCCACCTACAAAACAACACAGGATCCGTTGTTTATATTCCTACTTTTAGCACCGCAACCTTCTACTCGATTGTTTTCTTCAAACTGTTAATGATTTTTGTTTAAACTCCAACAAAATAGTTAAAGACACTAAAGGTATGGGTTCTCAATTTTGATCACAATGATAACAATATTTCGTTGGGCTTCATTACTTAATGTAACAATTATTGCCTTCTAAGTTTATGATTTTTGTATGACATTTGAATTTCTTGAAGACACAATGAACCGATAAAAAGGAAGTGAGAAATTAAACCGAAAAAATAAATGAGCTTCTAAACAATTTCTTTAAAGCCGACGAAACGAAGAAACGGAGTCAGGGAAGTTCAACAATTTAAAGCAAAAAGGTTGAAAATGTAATCGATGGAAACGTAATTCCGACAGATCGGAGAGACAAGAGATTTCTTATTGTTTCTCGAGATAAAGAAAAGGAAACAATTTATGTAAATAACCCACATTAATACAAGTTTGGCTGTATAATATTTAAATATTTTTGTTCTTCTTGTAAACCATCATTTAACCAATACTGTAAAATTTAAAAAAATTTAATTGAATAAATAAAAAAGAGAATAATCAAAATAATGAATGTATTACCTATTGTTTGAGGCAAGATATTTGGTGAAGCTGATTTAATTCATCTTTCTGTCTTAGTTAATAAATACGTACGAAGTATATATTATATGGAACAAGATCGGATAAACAATTAAATACAGGTCCAACGTTGTGATGGAAAAATGTAACAACTAACCATACTCGGATTGAATGGTTAGGGCGAATTGACCCTTTGGTATTGATGTCCCATGGTACCAGATACGAGTGTCAACAAGTACTTTTGTTGATCAAAAAAAAAAAAAAAAAAAGATTCGTTTTATGTTGAGAAATTTTAAAGATATTTTAGAATTTTCTGACTTACCAGCATCACCGGGTTCCACATAAAATGAAAAGGAATGACATAAATGATCACATTCTGGTGTGGGGGCAAGAATCCAGCTTTTATTGCCCTGTAGTTGTGCCTGCCACATTAGTCGTGGTATATAGTCCAACTAAAAGTTCAAAAATACAAATATAAAGGTGAGAAATCAAGAAAAACTTATAAGGGATTCTAAAAACCTTTTGTTTATATTCGTGAGAAAACAATGTTCAATTGCAAGCAGAATGTGCGATTCCAATAAGAACTCTATTCAAATATATACTATTCTACAGCTACACCAAGGTTGCTGTCTCTACATATATAGGGTTTTCCAGTAGGGACTTGACAACTTTGAATTTAATTTGTGAAAACACTCTTTCATTAATCATCAAACTGGCACTGTCAATTTATTCAGTAAACTCAACATTTTCATCATGGTAAAGTACACTAACGAGCTACGTTCTCCGATTGGGTTCTGGAGAAGATGCGCCAAGATGATGAATTTCATCGCAAAATCATCTTCAGTGACGAAGCGCATTTTTGATTCAATGGGTTCGTCAATAAGCAAAATATGCATTATTGGTCGGTTGAAAACCCAAATGTACTTCATGTATCACCACTACATCCACAAAAAATAACTGTTTGGTGCGGTTTGCATGCCGGCGGCGTTATTGGGCCATATTTTTTCGTCGACGATAACGATCGTCACGTTACTATGAATGGTCAGCGATATCGCGCCATGATCACCGATTATTTTTGGCCCGAATTGGAAGATATGGACTTGGACGACATGTGGTTTCAACAGCACACGCTACAATCGATTTATTGAAGAGTAAGTATGACTATTTATTGACTATTTTCTGTGGGGCTACGAGTCATTGGTTTATGCCAATACGCCGACGACGTTGGAAGAGCTCAGAGCCAACATTGAACGCGAAATAGCGGCCGTTTCGGCCGAAATGTGTGGCCGAGTCGTTGAAAATTGGGTCCAACGAATCGACCGCTGCAAACGTGCCCGCCATATGAACAAAGTCGAGTTCCATTCATAAATGTTTTGATTGTACTTCAAGCCAATAATAAAATTTTTTAAATATCTCAAATGGTTTGCCTTTTATTTAAAAAAAAAAAAAGTTGTCAAGTCGTTATTAGAAAACCCTATATTATTGTGCCTCCCTAAATTTTTAACACAGTTTTTTGCAATTTACATTTGTAAGCTTATTTATTCAGGCAGTACACAATCTTTCGAGGTAGGCGCTACCCAATTTTAAATGCAAAAATTGCTAAAACGGATGAAAGAAAGGGTAATATTGGTGGCACCCGTATGTGCCGAAAGAACACAATATGAAAATTTTCTTTAAAAGTTGACTGTACTTTTACTGTAATTTAGTTTTGGCCAACGGATGACCCACAGTTCCGTGATGTTGGTAAGGATTAACGGGTCACGCAGTACTGAAGAAGTATCTGTCTCTCGAACTATTTTTAAGCATAAGCGGGAAGAAAGTTTTACCAAAATTGCGAAGTTTGTTAAAAATCTCATATATATTAACAGGATACCGTTCCTACCCACTACAGACGAACAGAAGTTACACTTCGCCTAATTGACCTTTAGCCTAGCCCTACTCAATCGTTTGAAGACTTTCTCCAGAATTTCAAGGTGTTGTTGCAAGTTGTTCGTGAAGATCACAATATCATCTAGGTATACGAAAACGTTCCAAATCGGCACCAATCGTCGTGTACATAAACTATTGCCATGTTGCTGGAGCTTTCTGCAGCCCGAAAGTCATCCTCTTGAGGTGTAAGAGTCCGCGGGAATTTTCCTCGACGGGGATCTGCCAGTATGCGGAGTTTGTCTAACGTCGCTAAAATCTAAGGAAGTAGATAAACTTCCTTTAGTATACACACAAACTAAACGATTCATCCTACTTCTTAATCATGACAATAGGTGAACTCTAAGGACTACTGGACTTCTCAACTATGTCGTCCCTAAGCATATCTTCCAATTCCCTATCTATGTGCTTCTGAACCGCAGGGGATGCTGCGTGGTTCCGCTGCTTTATAGTTTCAGAAGGCGCAATAATATTGTGTTTCACTAGATGTTTGCACCCAATGCCCTTCGGTATACCCTCGAAAATTCTTACCAGCACCTCAGTTAATTGCTAGCTTAAGACCCGAAATCTAAGTCACCTCTTTTTGGCTCGAAAGAATCCACTAACCTGATCTCGCTTGGACTCAAAAGTTGGTCCCTAATATCAGAACTTGTGGCAGCGTTGGTATCACAAGACACTCCAGCACCACTGATTTATTATGCACCACAAAAAAGTAGACTCCCACTTCCTACTAACCCTACTCCGGCTCTACCCGCTAGGGAAACCCTACTAATCCTAGCTGTTCCTAATTTAAGTTCTAACTCTTTTAAAAATCTTCCACCCATCCCTACAGATAATAGTATGCGACGCTCCTGAATCTAATTATTCTACTTAGCTCACGCCGTCAACGCTAATACTTAAATAAGGGTAATCATCATCTTCTTTATCAAGTGTGAAACGTAAATAAACCTGGTGGCCAGCAGGCAACCTATCTAATTCCACCAAAGACCATTTCCCGAGCATTGGGAACAATCTTTCTTTAAAACCCCTAGCTGACCACACAATATACGACGAATAGGAGCGGAACAGCGAGCGGAAAGATGATCCTCTTGATTACAGTTAAAACAACTCAACCTACTATTCTGCTTAGGTTCCCTACTTAAAACTGATATTCTTGGTTAAGCCGACCTTGTCTCGAGCACCTTACCCTCTGCCGCCCTCGCCATCTGACACGTGTGTCAAAACCGGTTCCAAGAAGTGACGTGAGCGAGTAGGAGGTGACGAAAATGTCTCCGCAATCGCTCGGACCATCACTAGTTTCCGTCCCAGAGCGGCCAAACCTGGGATATGCCAACCCCAATTGAGTTTAATAGAAAGATGCCAAGTTTCTTTGCACTATTACTAGCTTCTATCGCTCTGTGAGCGGCTGCTACTGAACATGTTTTCCATGGTCGCAAAGCAGATTCCAATCGACTCTTCCTTCCCTTGGGTCCTACGATGAATTTCTTCCATCGTAATTTGGAGCAAGGAACTCCAACTCCTTAATTAAACTAAAATAAAATGCCAAGAAGAAACCGACCTCCTAACCGCCCGATACCGCAGAATCGCCTTCTCATTAAAAAATGCAACTTCTGAGTAAAATAAGTGATATTTCGACACATTGCGCGACTCTCAAAGCTTCTCGACTTGTTCAAGGAACGAATTCACTGATGAACCGCACCGTTCTCCACTAAACTTTAGGTCCGTTGGCTGTTCTGCTGCAGAAGGTAACCGATGACCTAGGGGAGGGAATGGATGCTCTGAATTCCCCAACCAAGCTATATTCCACTTCTTCTACTAATTCGTCGATTTGTCCGATCCACAAGAAAGGAGAGCCTTGTGACTGTCAACTATAGAGAAATAAGAAATAAGTCTCCTTAATATCTCCCCTAAAATCTTTTCTACTGTATTATACAGTTCAAGTTGAAATTGAGTCGCAATTAACAAGCCTTTTCACTTAGTCTGGTCTTTAACTGATTTCTTCCAGTTGCGCAATCCAAGTCGTTTGAGGTCTCCTTCTACTTGTGCGGGACACCTAAACGGAGGTCTTCCTCTACTTCCGGGTTAGATTGGAAGACTAACATTGGCGTCTATTCGCTCTACATATCCTAGCCATCTCATGCGACTAATGCGCAGTTTTCTGACTAGATCGAAGTCGCCGTTATTTTTTGGCGTCGTGAGTTCCGCACAATCCTTTCAAGTATTAGGTTTAATAAGTCGCATGATAGCGCATTATTTTGCCTAAAAACTTCTTTAACATTAAAGGTCTCGATTAAGATGTTACTGACCTCTTCCGAGTAGCGAGCGTTTTCAATCGCCATTCTGCACAGACGGACGAGCTTGGCAGGGATGCCAAAACTAGACATGGCTCTATATAGCTCGTATCTATAAATGCTGTTATATGCGGCCTTAAATCTTTTTCATCCTTCGCAAAGCAAAAAAATTGATAACAGTTACTAGCAGGCCAGCGGCTGATTTTTAATTTGTCTCCTATCTAATTCTCTTTTCTGTATTGTTTTCATCAACTTTCCAGCTGCGATGTCCTTTCACAGATTCTCCTCCACCTCTATCTTCCCCCCATTCGTTTACGACGCCGATACCACCACCTCCATCGACGCCTCCACTAATATTCGCCCTTGTCGGATAAAACCGACGAAGCACCATAGAATGTTGGTTCGCAATGCTGCTGCTGGTATGTTTCTGATGTTCATCCTCATCAGCATCTGAATCATATTCGTCCGAACTATCAGCGGATGCAACAGCTGGTACTGCTGCGGCAATAGCATTGTTATGCGTTGATTTGCCTATGGCAGTGACAACATCGGGTGCATTGACCCGATGGTGGGTATCAATTTTGACTTCTTGAGTTGTTTCCAGGATCTGCCGGAGTGTGAAGATTTAGTCGATTGTGGACTTTCCTGGTCTGAAACTGCTCTGATGGAGGCCAACGCCGAAGAGTTTCAGACGTTGACACAATATGGCTGTTACGATCCTCGATGCATTGTTAAGGAGACTCTAATTAGCGCAGATAAGAGGGTCTCCTTTTTTGTAGAGCAGGCAAATAATGCTGAGATTCCATGTGTTAGGTATACACTCTTCCGAACCAGATCTGAGAAATGAGTTGGTGTATGCTCTCCACACGCATTTCCAGCAGCTTTGAACATCTCGGCCGGTAAGCCATCAGGTCCAGCTGCTTTGTTGGATTTCAGTTTTAGGTATTGCTACTCTTACTTCACTTTGGTAAGGTGGGCGGAAGTTTTGGCTACAATTGTCTAAATTAAATGGTCTACTCTGCCTGACAGCGGAATGTTGAGCTTCAGTCTGTGACTCTACTATCTCATTCCGCTTCTGAATGGGTTTATGGATAAGGACAGTTGAAAAAGTATGTCAAGCTCTGAGTTGAGGAAACTTAAAACCGAACACAAAAGCGCGCATGTGATGTACAAGGGAATTAAGAAGAAAAACCGTGTTAGCAACGCCCTTCCAAATCCGTACATCACAATACAAATCCTTCGTCTGCCAACGTAATTTCCTGAAAGAGAGACAAATGACTTAAGCACTATTATATGGCTTTCGAGACAAACGCATGAAAGGAATCTGAAAAAGACTTAAAAGGTGCAATCAGAAAATCAATTAGAAAATATGACATTACCCACGACGACAAATCGACTACCTTAACGATACTTAAAGTGTTCAATTAAAGTACTTAAGAATCGCTTACCGCAACATCCCTCAAATAGACTTTTACATAAGAAGTCTGTTCTTATTCAACTATTTCTAAATATTCCGCATGACTCACATTTATTGAATTTGAACGCCCATCCGTTATGAAAATAAATGATCAATACTTTTCACGTTTTCATTTCTATTACAAAAACAAAAAACTTCCTACAGACATGTTCGCCAACAATTACCTATATAATCGTAGATATAGATTCCCCAAGAATGTGAAATTCATATTCAATATTCAATTCAGTACTCACATGCATAAAAGCACCCTGTTCGTAGCCGAGGAATATATAATCCGTATTCGGCATCTCAGCATCCTCTGGCAAGAAATGTGGTCGTGGATATAGTTTCCTCAGCTCCTCCAGCACAGCCGGATGACAATTACTCCAACCCACATACCATGGATGGTGGCCATCGACGAATTTAGCTCGCTGATCTGACATGAGGAAGACTTCTTTCAGTGACTTAAAATCTGATCGGAAATGCAAGAATTGGCAGTCTTCATCTAGAGCACCGGGTGTGCGCTCATACAAATCCTTAAGATAAGAAAAATTCAGACTCTTAGCAGCCGGCCAATGGGCCACTGCGTTTTTGATAATTATTGGCTGAGATGAGTACGCAAACGGTGCAAATTCATCGCGCGTTAAATTTTGTAATATCAGCGGACCATGTACTGAACTGAAAACAGAAAAAAAAAACAAAACAAAAATCGCCATTACCAATAGCAACATGTCACCAAATTAATTAGGTCATTCGATAGAAAAATATTTTTAAAATAGAAACAAAAGCAACAAAGCAACAACCTGCAAAATCCACAATCGCTAATGGGACGTGTTGCCTCCCATACTAGATAATTATTTGGCAGGAAACATCGAACACCCAAGAGAAAATGTATCGTCTCAAAGAACACAGGCGTGGCCAACATTATGAACAAAAGAATCCCAATCGCATACCATGGATTGATTTGATTTTGTTGTTCTTGTTCCAGTGATTTGCGGTAGGCCATTCGTAACTCAGACTCTGTGACGACACCAGTTCGTAGGGCTCCATCGTGTAGTCCATCGAGCTTATCGATCAAATCTTCACCAAGGCGTTCTCTAGTTCTAGCAGCCCTGATAGTCGCTGCCGATGGCCGATTCCACAACTGGAACAGCATTCACAGTATTTATTGCTTGTGCTTCGGAGAGTATTTTCTTTTTGTACATTCACTATGATTGAGGTAAAGTAAACTATTCACACGGAAACCGGATAAGAAACGAATTGTTTACAAAAAATTAAGCTTTACATCATCTCGCAGATGACATTTATCGTATCCGTAGTGTTTTGTTTGACACGTAGTAGTGGGGGAATCTTGTTTTGTTTTGTTTTGTAGCTTTCTCTTTCTGATTGGCATGAAAGTGGAATAAGAAGATGGGATTTTTCTTTCCCATCTGGATTTTGTTTCAGGGAAATTTTAACAGCACTTGGTGTGAATGTTTTTTTTTTCTTATTGTGGCTTTAGCCAGATATTTTTAGGGAATGTATGGCTTCATATTCAAAAGGGTGAATCCGAGAGATTGCATTTCAATGAATCAGTCTAAAGAGAAACAGGAGCAGGGGGATTTACCAACAAGTTCTTTGTATAAAAGCCTTAAATATACCATGTGCAACACAAAGTGCATCATTTCGTTCATTGTCTCCTTAGGTATTCCGCACTTAATATCTTTCATAAAAAATCGATGGCGATTTGGGTCAATACATCGAACAACTAAATTCTTATAAGAACCTGTTCTGAGCACTTGTCCAGAAGGCAATAGACCTCAAAAAGTCATGATTAAATTCCACAATTGAGTTAAGGATCTGCTTTGTAGTACAGAGTCCGAGCTTTTCAAAAACATGTAACTAGATAGATGGTAAATGCAGAAACTAACTAAAATGTTTGATGTGATTACGGCTAACAAAAAAGAAAATCAGTTTCAGCAATGTCCCATTTGCGTAACTCATAGTGGGCTAAACAATTTTTTTCTATGGCAATTATTTGTACAGTTTTTAGCTATCCCAACATCGGGAACCAAGTTTCCACCTTGTCACAGGAAGTTTTCTGGCATCTCGTATGAATTGATACTTGAATCAAGAGTTTCTTTTCGTCCCGAACAAGGCTCATAAAATAAGTCAGAGACTAAGCGTAGGTGTTGTATCCAACTACATTAATTCCTTTGAACAGTTCAACGAGTTCGCTGTTTTACCTTTTCCTGCAGTACCAATTTCCGCAGATGGGACACAGCACGCGGCGAAAAATGTTTTTTCGAAGTACTTCAATATCAGCTCCGCCTTTTTACTTATAATGAACACTTAAAGTGGAATTGGTACGATCAGAGTAGGAACATGTAGAGCCTCATCTTAGTATATTAGTTATAAGATATTGGTTTCCTGAGCAATGAGTACATTTGCCTCGCCTGCTCAAAGTAGCAACTACTACTTACTACAGCCAGCTTTCGTCCGTTTTTCGCTAATACGTAATTCATTACTCCTCCGTGGTAGACTTTACAGCTTACGTTGATATTTTACCCCAAAGACTAGGTAGCCGATACTTGTTTCTAGGCAAATCCTCTATTTCAAAAATTACAGGAAGTACGTTTGATATGTCGATGTCGCCTGATCCAGATGTAGTTAGGTCGCTACGTGGCTTAATATTTTTGTCGTATTGTTTCTATCACTTCGTTGCAAAGACTTTTTGTCATAATGCGTTTGAGCTCTTGCTATTTCAGGCATGTAAAAGCGTCCAACGTTTGGCCTTTTATTTTTTCAAACCCTTCAGACCTTCGTAGCAGAGCCTTTTAGTCACAAGACGCTAAAGTTCAAATTATTTCGGGCATACAGAAGCGTACAATGTTAAGCTTTTTATTTATTTTTTTTAAACTCTTCAGACCTTCGTGGCAGAGCCTTTTAGTCATTAGGCGCTTAAGTTCAAGTTATTTCGGGCATACAGAAGCCTCCAACATTTAGTTTTTTTATTTTTTTCAAACCCTGAATATTATCGGAGTTAAAAATGTACAACTTGACGATAAACTGCTTCATGAATTAGAAAACCAAAGGTGCAGAAACAATGTAAGCTTAATTACAAGCGTTGGCAGCAGAGGCGATGAACAGACAATAAGCGCTTGAAAAGGCATACTCAAATGGCCAGAATGAACAGAAAACTTATAAAAGATTCGATTGTTGAAATGTATTGACGACGAGCAGGAAAACAATGAAATTTTGAAAATGAATAAATGGGAACATTATTTTAACGTGTGTTGCAAACAAAAAGGAATCGGCCGATCTAGGGTAAGCCGACGTCAAGGAAGCGGCGAAAATAATTAAATCGAATTACATATATAAACTCCGAAATATGAGCAACAACCGAATATTTAGACTTTAAATGGATGGCAATTTTTGTTTAATAAATAAGTGGAGGGCGAGCTTCATTATTCCATGTACAAAGGCAAAGATGACATGAGAAATTGTAACAATTACCAGTCGGATCGGGATAGAAAGAGGAAGAAAGGAACAAGCCAACATCCAACCCTAAAGTGGTCATCTCCATATAAAATCACCCCGCCATAAAGGTTTGAAAATCCCACACAACTACTGCTAAATTTGTAGGTGCAAGGTATCGCTAGCTTGAGATTATTGTCGCTCTAAGATTTCGTTCCTCTGGATTTCCACCCAAATGAATATACAGCGTAATATTGGCCAGAAGCGATATCGACGGATATCCGCTGAAAAATTTTAGTACGCGCTGAGTTTCAGAAAGATTAATATTTCCTCCCATTTTCCCGAAAAAGAAGAACAAAATCCAGATGCACAAAATTGTGCTTTTTCTAGGAAGACATGGCCTACATATTACAGTGTCAAATCAGAGAATCTCGTATATGAATAGATCTGAAACTGGCAAGGACAAGATTTCATGTGCTTATTAATTTTGGGAGATCCAGGCATCAAACACAAATCCTGACGGCACAGTAATTTTTTTTTTTTCTTTGGGAGCATTTGAACAAAATGGGCGGGCTGTGTCGTCTCTGCACGTTCTTAAGTGTTACTTCATAACATATTTAGATGGTGAATAGAGAAGTAAGCTAGTAGGTAAATGTAATGTGGAGCTCTCTCGGGATTCTATAGATTAAACCCGTAGTCTAAGTTAAAGTAAACTTCATTACTTAAAATATTTGCATTACAAATTTCACCCCTAATCATGATCTAACATATGACTTTGTTTGACGTTGTCTCTGAAATAGATGTTGTTAACATCATACGTAATTTAAAATCGAATGCTATTGGCCAGGGCGGTGTATTGACGATATTTCCGCATTACCGCTTCCATAATTCTAGCATGCCTGATTCTGCTCTAGATGCAGTGATAAATCTCCCTCTCTTTGATATTCATATCATGAGCTGCATTCTCAAAGTCATCTCAAAAAGAAGTTGTCTTTTAATCTGAACTTGTAATAACCTTGCGAGCTCACTGTCTTTTGACTCAAGTTTTGTAGACATACCGTATGATGCAGTGACACCAGAACTTCTATTGCTGCAATAGTACTAATTCAACTTTTGGTCAGAGTCTGAACCCGAAAATAAATGAAGTCGGGGCTTTACGGATGAGTTAGGAACTGGAGTACAAAATTGATGGATTTCACTCCTTGTTAGGGAATCTTGCGTCAGCCTTTCATCAGGAGATATATCCAATCCTGATGGCAAGAAATAATCTAGTGAAGTTTCAGTGAAGTATGAAATCGAAAAAATTTCAATTCTCGGTATGAGTTTCAATGACAATTTACGTTGATATGAACAGATATTCAGTGTCAGCAAAAATTTTGCAAAATCTCTAGGTATATGAAGCAATAAGAGAAATACTTTATCCCGTCTAATCTGGCATAAATGTACATATAAGGTAATTATCCGCCCAAAGCGGGAGCACAACGTCTACACCCAGTCAGGGACTCCTAAGACCTCGCTCCAGTTGCTAAATAAGATTCAAACGTAAGACTCGTAGGTAATGCTAATACCACACAGTCAATTGGGACGCTTTTGAATATCGACGAAATGTCACCTGCCTTACCTTGTTCTCTATGTTCACCAACAGTACTCCATCGAAACCGCTTGTAGTATTCCACGCGCTAAATTATTTAATCGTAGCCCGTCTTGCTAAGGAAGCTCATTAGTTTACCTTCTAACCCACTTTCGTACATATACACTCTGAAATAACGTAATTCTTTTGGAAGTTGTAAAACTCGATATGGAATGCCCAGTCGAGCTCTTTTTTTCCTAATCAATGTACAATAGTCTGTTTTTTTCTTCCCTAATTTTTCTTCACCTGTGCTGGTAATCAAATCTCTAGAGCGCGAGCTAATATTAAAAAATTAAATTAAACTCAGTTATATAGTATAGCGATAGCCAGCTGCACCTAAGGCCTTACTGAACCCTTTTACCGCTTTCAAACTAGTTCGAGAATGCAAGGCTTTTATGAAAGTATTTGGGAAGCTGAATTCATGATCTCATTTGGGCTTGCTATGCAAGACTCTGAGGAGGGTTTCTCAATCAGTGAATTCTCCCAAAGTCTCAAGTAGGGAAGAACAGTAGATTGTTTTAAGGCGTCGCGACACAATAGCCTACGATGGTTATTGTGAGAATGCTAACGACGCAGCAGATAGTGTTCTGTAAGTATTCGGCTTACGCTCACATCGGCCTGCGGCTATTCCGTGTCGATGCGGTGGGTGCTGGGTAATATATATCGACTTAACCATTACAGCGTCTTCTTATCGTTTTACGAAAGACTGAGCAATTCTAGCGAAAGGATTATACAAACTATACTACGGATAGAAAAAAAAAAAAAAAAAAAAAACAACCACAAACAAGCAAACTGTTAACTGTTCCCTCGTCTGGTCAAATTTCCCACATCCACTGCGATACGACCTTAAGTCAATTTGTAACCGTCAAAACGTAACGACGTAAACACCAGCCGATTATATCCCTCCTCTCAGACAAATTACGTAAACTTACATTTTACCATTCGTCTCCCATTCGTGCAAGTGTATGGATTTCGTTCGCACTTGTCCTCCAACAAGTGGATATTCATCCCAAGTTCCTCAACTAAACACTACTAAATCCAACAAAATGAAATCAATTTAAGTCCCAAAAGTGTTTCTCAGCCAGTGACAATAAATTCAACAAAGTGTTTTATTTAAGAAATTGGAAAAAACGCATTCCCATTGACGCTATTCTTAACTTTCACTCTTTATCGTGAACACATAAAAAAAAAACCTAAAGAAACCTGATTTCTCTGTAGTCTCCTCTCCAACAGTGCAATTGGAAGATACAACAGAAGAAATACAAAATGAGTGAAGCAAAAGACGACAAAATAATCCGTGTTGGATCCAGAAAGAGTGAAGTAAGTGTTTCCGTTTATGATAGCGCCCCACAGAAATGCATTTACTCATAAATACCAAATCCACATTCCCATCCATGTCCAAAAACATTTTGCATTTTGAATTATTCATTCGAACAGAGTGCGGTCGGGTCTCATGAAAAAAAAAGAAGAAAAAACTGTCTCCATTGGGCGACAATAACCAGCAGCAACCAACAAGCTTAATCGCTTAAGCAATCTCAGTTCGCCTCTGATAGCTTATGCGTGCGTTGTGCAGCGCTATGGTGTTATATCACTCGTGCGAAATTTCGTTGAGTAACAGTGTCTAATTAGAGACTAGAGGGGCCAGAGACTGACCGCAATTGTTATGATAATTCAACCTTCAAAATGAAAACATATTTCGGTTTGATCTTAAGTGGAGAACTAATAGTTTGCCTTTTGTTTGTTTTTACTTGCAGTTAGCTTTGATTCAAACGAAACACGTCATCGCTAGGTTGCAGAAAATCCATCCACACAAGAAATTTGAAATCCGTAAGTATACTCAACTCACAGAATAGTCATTCTCTTTTGAAATTCATTCACACACTCATTTGATCTTCATCAATCCAGTAGCACTTGGAGGTTAATCTTATCAAGTGTCGACAGCTTGTTGCTAGAGCCCAGTGATACTCATCGTGACTTGCACTGCTCGATTAGAAAGTCATTTTCGAAATCCATGAGCAAATTTTTTAGGCCATTTCATTTGCACATACGACTACTAGTACACCTTATCGAGGCGACATGGATAATGAGGTATTTGGTGCACCAAAACACATTCTCCCAAATCCATGTTCAATTGTGTTTTGGTTTTTGTTTGCTGACTGATTTGTAGGTATTCGTACAGATATCTGGGTTCAGATGTGTGTTTTTTGATTGAAAAAATTCCCAGTAGCTAAGTAATACTTGTTTGAGGTGAGCATACTTTGTTTCCACCGAAGTAATAATTGACCTTCACACAGATTTGGACTCATGATCTTTGGCATTTCATTACCACATTCAGCAGAAACAGACAAAAAAAAAAAAAAGACTGGAATTAGATACACACGGGTAGAGTGTATCTCAAATCCATTCGTATCTGATGAATAAGTTTAATATTGAATAAAATCGAATTAACTTTCAAATTTGCATGCAGGTCAGGCGGGAACTGTCGTTCGAGCAATCGTACGTATATGAGTACTCGTAGTCGAATCTGATGTTTATTTCAATTTTATTCATGGAATAGGAAAAGTTAGTATTCATTTGGAAAGACTCTATTCAATTAACATTTATTCAAGAAGCATTCTGAATTCGAGTGTCTTTTTAAGCATAAACAGAATGTGTTATAATGTGGAGGCAGCTTTTTTTGACTTATCAGCCAGCGATGGGATTTGGTGGGTTAATTTAATACCACTTCGGTAGATACAATTATTTGGAAACACCTTCGACGTCAGTTTGGAATACTAAAGTCAACCTAATGTTCGAACATAAAACCGGTTACGGCATTGATTTAACGAAATTGTTATACGTCTCTGTATTGAGTTGGTTATTGGTTTTAATGGCAATGGGCTGCATTTGTGGTAAAGATCCTGTTCCCGATGCGGAATCAAATAAGAGAGTTTTTAGTTTTGTATTTTACAAGTTAAGGCGGATCATTATATGGAAACGGATTTGGAAAGTTAGAAGCACATGCTTCGGAGGTTGTAGAATATTTGTCAGTGTGTGAAGATTTGGTCGAATGTGGACTTTCGTGGGTGCTAATCAGGTTGTTAACGAAGAGTTTAAGACGTTGACACAATACGGCATTCTGAATTCGAGTGTCTTTTTAAGCGATGTTAATGAGACTTATGCCATAATTACATTCATCAGACATCACTCTTTTGACCAGTACTGAGAAATGAGCTCTTCTCATTACCTCAATAATTCTGTGATTTTAGCTCAGATATTACTACCTTTGCTTCGTTGTGGTCAGGTGGACCAAAGTTTTGACTATCGTCGACTAAGTTAAATGGTCTATTCTGTCCGCCGGAGGTATGTTGGGTTTCATTCTACTCCAAAGTTTCCTTCATCATCTCTATATGTATTTGTAAGGTTTTTATTGCCTTGACATGTACATTTTATCCGTTGGTAAAACTTCCGTATGATTTTCCTGAAGTACAAACTCCCAATATTTTCAATCTTCAGGAGAATCCTGAATGTTTAGCTGCATGTAGTTGATGGCACTTACTTGCTCGTCATTAGACAAGAGATTTCTTGGTGGAGTTCGGTTGAAACTCAACATATCAGTTGCGGCGTCTCTGATGGCACATTGGCAACGTTGCAACTGGTCCTCGGGGTACTTGATGCTGACAGCTGGGAGCAGTTTCTTACGATTGCAGCTCTCGATATGGCCTCTGATTAAAAAAAAAAAAAAACAATAACAAAGTGCGAGAAGACCTTCCTCCTTACGAAAATTAGTAGAGGGCTAACCATCTACGCGTATGGTTCAAAAATTGACCTTCTAGTTCTTTCAGTTCTCTCTATGTTTCTGTGGCCAGGAACATAGTGAACTTGAAGCAATGGATGTCGAGAGCTATTGTATTAATTTTAAAGGTTTAGCAATAGTTTTGTTTGTTTTGAGACACTGATCGGTGAGATCGCTTTGAGACACTCACGGTGAACGAAGGTAGTTGCGTAAGCTGAATGTCAGCTTACTCATATGTAGTTCACTTTCCTTTTCCTTCCTTTTTTTTTTATTTACTCCTGAAACCTGTAGCGCGTATTAATTCATCTAATGCTACTTATTTCTCCTATTTATGTATTCGTTTCTGCGGTTATTATTGAGGACCGTAGTACCATTATATTAGACCGGTCTATTTTGGATCACCTTGTTAGCGAGGTTTGCTGATGTTTTTTTCGCAGCGAAGATCTCAATACATCGTTCTTCGGGTGTTGTCTGCCCAGAATGTTGAAGCCAGCCAGAATTGTGTACATAATTGTACAGTGATATAATTCCTTGTATGAAGTCACACAGCACTCAAACTCGTTAAAGCTCATTTAGCGGGTTCATACCTATGTTTCAGAGAAGCGATTATGGTATATCGTAGCCCGCGTATAATTGATATGTCAACTTCACATCTGAAACTATTTCACATAGAAGTATTTATCTTGCCAATTGTCGATTTTTTCAACAAGTGGCTGTGGTTTAAGTGGTAGTGGACTGGCTTACAAATCAGAAGGTTCGGTGTTCGAATTCCAACCGCGCCCGAAAAACATTCATTTTTTCAGTTAACAAAAATCAAGTGGGATGACTTGAAATTAAATGAATGTTTGTCTCTCTCACCCAAACACCTTTATTTCTAAACTCTCTCTCTACCAAATTTTTCAAAAAACTTAACACATGCGGAGGCATTATAAGTGTATTCATACCCACTTGAGAGTTTAGTTCCTTAAAAAAAAATAAATACAAATTAGATAACACGACGTCTGTAAAACCATTTTTATAATTAGTCGTAAACCAGGTTGATCTAAATTTTCAGAAGTACATAGCTCTAAACGAAGCCGCCGTTCACGGACCCCCAAGTGTTGTTATCTTTTCAACAACTGCTTTTGCTTTTAAGATTACGGTAACCTGCTTTAGTTCAGAAAGATTTTATACAATGGTAAGTACTTCAATGTTTATTTTGTATGCATTTTACAACTGCTGATAAATCATTAACGAATAAAGTAACAAGTCAACAGAGGGAAAATGTTTGTGCGAGTACATTCTATAAATAACTTACCGGCGCTCTGATTCGGACCCGGAGATGGGGAATTCCTCGGCTCACATTAGAAACGTGCATTTTGTTCTGAACAAAGTTTGCGGCGTTAATTAAATGGAAATCAATATCTGCTTGTGGTTTTCAGATTGCTTTTGCACTCCCGGAAGAGTGCTTGGACTTGAAATGTAAAAAAAAAAAAATCAGTTTCTCTTAAGATATTCAGTGATTGGTATCCGATATGTATCATAGTAGACTATGGGACGAACTGGTTTAAAGTGTTGAATCACAGCCGAGATGCTGGCCAATTGACAGGGTCATTTTTGGCGATAAGATTATCACCGAAATTCGTCTTTAATAACTCGATTGTGCCACTGTTCTATTGAAACCCCATCAACTCCTAGCCTTCTAGTTTCAGTTTATCAAAAAAGAAAAAGAAAATTGGTTAGCATGGAGCTGACATTATCTCGGAAG
Source organism: Volucella inanis (assembly GCA_907269105.1). Taxonomy (NCBI): domain Eukaryota; kingdom Metazoa; phylum Arthropoda; class Insecta; order Diptera; family Syrphidae; genus Volucella; species Volucella inanis. The sequence continues at coordinate 12,748,026 of OU026154.1, forward strand.
ATGGAAAAATCACCATAGACAGTAAATTTCGATGATGGCTACGATGGCTGTTTGATGAGTTGGCTGAGATAGCAGGCTTCGCAACTGAATGCGTTAGCCATTTAATGCACGAGATTTTGGGCATGAGAAAGCTGTCCGTGCCACGTTTGCGTACACCGGAGAACAAGCGAGACCACTTCAAAGACGTGATTGGCCCTGTTAAATTGAAATTGTTTCGTGAGCGTCGACGAGACATGGGTTCATTGGTACACACCAAAGACCAAAGAACAATTGAAACAATGGGTTTTACCTGGTGAACGTGCTCCGAAGAAGGCGAAGAATGTGCCTTCGGCCTGAAAAGTGATTGTTATAGGTTTTTTGGGACGCGCGAGGTGTGATCCACATTGTCTATTTGAAGAAGGGAACAACAATCACAGGAGCATACTACGCCGATTTATTGAGCCGATTCAATGCCGATTTAAAGAAAAATTTGTCGAATTGTTCCCCCATCCTCCGTATTCTCCGGATTTGTCTCTCTGCCAACCTTAAAAGATCAGTCGCGGGAAAAAAGTACGAGTCGAACGAAGAAGTCATCGCCCCCGCGATTTTGTTTTGCAGGCCAACAAAAGTCGACTATATGGAGGGGTTAAAAAAGTTGCAGCACCGCTGGGAAAAGTGTACCGAGTTGAAATGGGATTATATTGAAAAACAAATTGTCAAAATCTTAAAAAGTTGCGTTGTCATATTTAATCTAGGTATTCATCAAACAGCCCTCGTAGTGCAATTTTTTTTTTTTTTTATAATTGGCGCGCGCACAAGGGATTTTGTGTACCTTTAAGATGTTTGTTCATACCGTGGGCGAGGAAAAGTTGGGGAGGAAAAAAAGAGAGTAACCTATGTGCGGTGGTTTTAAATGTTCGGAAGTTGTAGTGAATAGGAAATTAAGAGCTCGTTAGGGCAACGCGAGTTGTACGGCTTAAGAAAGCATCACTATATTTCAGAGTACGTCCGAAAGTGGGCTTGAAGGTGTATTGATGAGTTTTCACAGCAAGTCGGGTGTTGAGGTTAAAAGTTAGAAGGGGTGCAATGCTACTGGTAATTTCAATGGAGCACTGGTGGTGGAAATAGCGATACAACAAGGTGAGACAGGGGGTATTATGTATGTGTTCAAGGGTATCGAATGACTGGAAAATCGTCATTAGCTATGAGTTTTAATGCGTAGTTTTGGATCCTATCTATCAACTGCAAAGAGGTCTTAGGAGCAAGTGACCAGGTATGAGATTTGTACTCCAATTGTGGGCGGATGAATGCTTTATCAGGGCTAGATCAGAGGGGGTGAAATATTTCTTACATCGCTTTAGGAAACTTAGATATTTCGCAGCATTTTTGGCGACATCGAATATGTGGTCATTCCAACATAAGTTGTCATCGACACACATGCCGAGAATGGAATGACGATGCAAGTGCCATTCATGGATAATGGCATTGCGTTTTGGAAGCATTAAATTCCACTCCAGTTTACTGTCGTCAGAAAAAGGAATATATTGGATTAGAAGTGGCAGACAAGAGATCATTGATAAAAATTAAAAAGAGTGTCATAGACAAAACGAAGCCCTGAGGCACACCAGCATTTATTTTGTTACTGAACGTTTTGTAAGATAGTTTTTAATCCATTGAAGAAAAGAGTCGTCGATCCCAAATGCATGCCTTTTCGACAAAAGAGCCTGATGTCAAACTCTATCAAATGCGTTAGAAATATCTAGTGCAACTATCTTGCTTTCACCAGATTGATGTATGCTTTAGTTCCATTTTTCAGTGAGATATGCTTTCAAATTACCTGTGGACCCGTTGCTACGAAAACCGTACTGCCGGTTATTAGGAAGCTTTCGTGTTTCAAGATATTTCATGAGCTAATGATTTATCAGAGTTTCCCTGACCTTGGAAAGAATGGATGTAAATGCAATGTGTCTGTAGGATGAGAGGGAAGAAGATTCCCCTTTTTAAGAGACGGGCTGGACAAGTGCTATTTTCCATCTTTTCTGAAAGAGTCTTTAAGAATAGGTTTGATGGAAAAGCTTACTTAAGAGCGGTTTTGCCAGCGTGAAAGAGCACCGCCTTAGAAGAAGTGGAGATATACCATCTGGACCAGCGGATTTGTGTATGTTGGGATCTTTAAGTACTCTTGTTACTACATGAGGATTCGTCTAATTGAAGATTCAAATCGCTCATCTTGAATTGTACAGTTGGCCGCAAAGTGTGCCAAAATATGTTATTGTAAATGAGCGTTGGGATGAAGCATGACGCAGAATTTCTGTTTGATGATATTTGAAATTTTCCCGCTTAAGGAAGAAGTTGCAGTCATTCATGGCTCGTTTGAACTTTTTTTGGTTTTCCTCTGTCGGATTGGTAACTTTAGAGTGTTTGCTTGTCTGTAGTCTAAATATTGAATTCACACATATCAAATCTCCATTTGATGAAGTGGATTGAGTTTTCAAGAAGCTGTTGCTGCGTTGTAATGAATGTATTTCCGCGCTGACTATCTCCATGTCTGCTTTCGTTGCTATGTTTTGGGGCAATGAGATCTTATATTTCAAAGAGACGTTCGAGATTTGCCTAGTTCTTTCAAATGATGAGGAATCGATTGAAAGCGCTCTTGTGCTTACATGAATATCCTCCTCACTTCTGGTGTTTTGCCACCTCATTAGCACGGCAACATTATGGTGTGTATAAGCTGATTCGAATTCTGTGACTAAACGCTTAATTGTTGCTAGTCGGGACAATTTTGACGGCTGAAAATTGAAGTTAACTTAGGTACCGTAGTTAAATTTGACCGCGAAACCTGATAACAAAATTTAATGATTCATAAACGTTCTTAAGGCGTATACCTTTCCATGAATAAATGGGTGACGACCTGAAGCACAAATATGACATCTGTCAAAAGATGGCATACGAAAATTGGGAGAATTCCTCTTGCAAAAATGGAAGGCATGTAATGAAAATTTACAAATCGTTAAAATGACTCTTCAACTTATAATTAAATATTTTTAAAGTCGTAAAATATGGATTAACAAAACATTGCTCTATAATTTACTAATTTCCATAGTAATAAGCTTCAAATTACTGCAAAACACATAAACAATTCAGGAACTGGTTTGCATGTACAATGCCAGAATACGAGTACTTTACGACCTATTCACACTCTAAATACCAAACAAAAACCTAAATAAAACCACCATAAACAAAGATGGAAAATTACAATAAATATAGTTCAACAGTCACAAAGTCTCTACATTTCATGCCCATTATGGAAAAACATTGATAACAAGATACATTAAACACACAAACACATAACACATAACACACTCTGCCCAAATGAACTATTTGAATAGTTGAATAGTGCCAACTTTAGCTTATTTGCAAGTCATCTAGTCATTACCTTGTTTATAATGAATTCTCAACTCATGCCTGGCTTTTTTGCCGACTATTTTCCAACTTAACAATAAAACCGCAAATCATTTTTATTCCATAACAAATAGATAGTAAGCATGTTAAGGTACCTACTCTTATCCAGAAACTTGACTCTTATCAACGATTTCCAGGCTTATCAACGATGAATTGCTTGGAACTAGTAGCCGTGCCTTCCTATTACTTAGGGTGACGTTTTAAGTTTGCTAGCTGATATAGCCGACTAATGAAATAATGTTACACGTGTGGTTCGATATGAATGAAATGAAACTGTGACTGTAATCCAGACGATCATCATAATCATCATGATCAGTGTGATCATTATCGTTACAAGCGAACTCGTCATCAACAATAGTTGTGCTTACATCGTCCCTCATACTGTCATGAGAAGTCAGACTCTTTACAAACAAAATAATCAAAATTGCCATGAGACTCAAGCGATTGTATTGGACTTTGAACAAAGTTGTGAGATCGGGGAATGATTGGGAAGGTTTGGGTTTCTGTTTCGAAGGCCGCTCAAGATAAATTGCAAAACCTCATTTTGCTTCGCTTTTCAAGTGGAGCGGAGGGGACTTTTGTGCTTTTAATTACACCTTTCTTTAGGTATTTTGTTTTTCTGTCTTCGTTTTGGAAACAAATTAATTATGCACTCTATTTCTTAGTCTTAATTGTAGTGGCCGACTTGTTTCTCAAGGGGGTTGATGGACCAAAATGAATTGTAGCATTGAGTTCAAATTTAAAGATAAGATTGGAGTAAGAGCTGATATATGGTATATATTTGCCAATAAAACTTTTTAACTACAGATAAAAATTCAAAATAAACTATTCAATTGCAACTGATAAATGCTGAGGTTAATGTTGTATAATATGTAGTACTACGTACTACGTAAGCGTAGCACATGTACGATTGCAACTTATTTGTAAACACTTTCTGCAGTGAAATTAGTTTAGTTTTAGTTTTTATTTATTTTGCAATCACATCAAGACACACAATTATCTTATAAACTAGTTCCAAGATAATAAAAAAAGATTAACGTAATATTATTACTAAGAAATATGAATAATAGATATTTATATTATAAATACATTGTTTTACTCTTAGCAAAAAAAAAAAAAAAAAAATAAATAAATAAAAATCAAAGAGTTCGTTGTTATTGTTTATGAAGAAGGACTAAAGTTCATTTCCAAGCTTACTGATGCCGCAAGACCTTCGGACATACCATGGCAAGGAATTCAGCAGGCGAGTAGTCATTATGAAAAATTGTCGCTCAGATGTAAGGCATGAGTAACGAGGGTGAGTGATTTGTCGAGATCTTTCAGACGTGGTAAAACTTATCTTGTTGAAAAGGTAACAAAGCTGATTGGTTTGAATCACATTGGAAATAAATATAAGGGATCGATAGCGCAACTTCGAGTAATGAGATATTCTGTGGAAGCGTGGAAGATTGAAAGCGTAACGCACAATATTGTTAAAAGCGACATTAAGTTTTCTTTTACTGTTAGCTTCACAGTAACAAAATATTTCGCACCCATAACAGAGGAATGGTACAAGGAGTGTTTTAGCTAGTAAGAGGCGAGTTTTGAAAGGGGCGAAGTAGTGTGACATCCAACTATATTGTTAATGTGGTTATTCCATCTAAGTTTTCTGTGTCAACGTACTCGATTTTGGAGCCATTGAGTACAATATCTGGAAGGTAGGGGAGATCAAGAAGTTTTCTATAAATGACGATACATTTAGTTTTGAGAGGGCTTAGAATAAGTCAATTTTTTTGAAAAGCTTGATATGCGCTCCAGGTCAGTGTTTAAAGCATTTGCGCTGTCGTCTATCATACCAAGAGGGCAGCTTCGATAGAGTTGAACGTCATTAGCATACATTTGAATAGATGTGGTCACAAAAGTGTGAATTTCATTTACCTTAAGCAAGAAAAAAATAGGCACCAGGATGGAACCCTGTGGAACCCGGCCAACTGAGATAGCTTTCTTTCTTAATTTTAGGTTAATTTAACCATACAATGTCAGCAGTTTGTTACAGATGTTTGCGTGGTTAACTGTGTCGAATGCTTTCGAGAAATCCAAAAGAACTAGAAAAGTTACTTTGTTTTCATCCAACGCCTCTCTGATATCGTCTACAACTTTAATTATGGCCGTTGTATAGCTATGGCCTTTCCTAAATCCAGATTACATTGGAGAGATCAAGTTGTTGAAATGAATGTAGGAGTTTATTTGCCTTTGAAGTACCCTTTAAAATATCTTAGAGAGGTAAGGCTGTATGGATATCGGCCAATATTCCTTACTGTTAGAACTCTTCTGTATGGGAATTATTTTGGCACATTTCCATTGAGAAGCGTAAATGCCTGTTGTTTTATCAAAGTCTACAGCATTTTATTTTACCGAAAACAAACAAGCAACCATTTCAGCATCATCTACTATGTTAGATAGTAGATATGTAGATATGTAGATGTGTAGTAGATATGTTAGAATCAAGCGGATTTATAGAAACAACATTTATGGCAGGGAAAGGGAGGGAAACAAAACTTGTATTAAGGGAATTTAGGTCCAAGTCGGAATCAATATGTTTAATGTTTTCACGTATTCCAATTTCTCTGATTGGTCAATTTTGTTCCTGAAATAATCCTTTTTCGCAATTTTAATTTTACAACTTGCCTGCGCATAGGCAACATAGTTGCAGGTGTATATCTAATTTGTAATGTTTCCAACTCGCGTAGAAACGATTTGCGCTCATGGCAAAATAGTCCAATTTCGGGTGTTTACTAAGTACATTGGCCAAAACTCAACTTGGTCACTCAGAGAAGACATAAAATACACAAAATCCCAATCAATATGCCTGGAATCTATTTCCAGTTGGTTGTAATCAATGTTCCTAAAATCTTTGAATTCGAATGCAAAATCGAAGATCAAAAATAGGAGGTCTTGTCTGGTAAAAGCATTTATAGACCGATCAATATGTTTGGTCGGTCTATAAATAGGTCCGATGAGAAGTTTGCCTGTGGTAGATATGAGCTCCACGAACACATAGTCAATTTGACTACCGGCAGGAGACTTTAATATTGGGTAGCATCTCAAACCAATTTTTGCATATATGGCAGCACCTCCACCTGATCAACCTATCCTATCCCCTCGAGAAAGCCCGTATCCATCAATGTTGTACACCTCATCCCCCATACCATCCTTAAACCAAGATTCTGTAATGCAGACAATATCAATATTGGAACCTATTAGCAAATCTCTTAGCTCATTAAGCTTCGGAAACAGACTTTGCGCGTTAAAATGACATACACGCAAACCATTCATCCGGTCACACAGAACATTAACCATTGAGCGACAGATTTCAGTGTGACTCTCGCCAGTCGGATTAAATAAGTTATAAGTCGGTCTCATATCTAACGTAAATTAATAAAAAAAAAAAACAATGGAAAAGGCGTGAGGTAAGTGGCGGAAAGCACAGCAGGCTTAGAGTAAAACATAACACCTTCCATAAAGTTCTTCAAAGATTTATTAGGACAAGAACAAAAAAAGAAAAATTAATAAATAAAAAAAAAAAACAATAATATTTGGAGATTATTAACCCATATCGTCCCAATGATTTTTGTTTTTCAAGTATCTCGATGAAATTCGCATAGTAGTTAAAATTGGACCACTGAACTCGAATTTTTGGTGAAAAATTCTGCGAATTTTAGTTTTCCAGATTTGAGGTGTTTGATTAAATGAACGCTGAACTTATTCTAGTGATTTTCCAACTTCTTGATCCCGTCCGAAAAGTAATTTTCCGGAAGGTCTGCAAAAAAACTTCTCCGTGGGGTCGATGATTTCCTCGCGTGAGCTAAATTTTTTATTGATGAGCCATATTTTAAAGTTTGGGAAGAGATAATAGTCCAAGGGAGCCAAAACGGGCGAATACAGTGGATGCGACAGCATTTTTAGCCGTAAGTCATTAATTTTAGCCATGGTTTCGATGCTCTTGTACGCCGGTGCATTGTCTTGCAAAAACAAAATTTTTTTTCGCTTCATGTGAGGCCGTTTTGCAGCACAGTTATACTCGCTGTTGATGGTTTTTCCTTTTTCGAGGTAGTCCCCGAAGAGTATGCCATGACAATCCCAGAAAACCGACGCCACAACCTTTCCGACCCATCAAGTCTCCCTCGGCCGCTTTAGTCTTCCGGACACTCATTCTGTTCTCTGATGTTCAACAGTTACTAATCGACGCCAAAAGTCCGCTCGATTCCACATCAGCAAGTCCAAACACTCTTTCGAAGTGCTCTGGCGTTCGTGTTTTTGGTCAGAGGTGAGTATGCGCGGCACCCAGCGGCAGGATAAATTTTTCATATGCAGAATATTGCCCAAAATATGGCGTGTGCGCTCAGTACTAATCTTTGTGGTATCTGCTAGCTCCCGCACCTTCACTTTCCGGTCAGTCAACACCATTTCATGTACTTTTTTGACATTGTCCTCTGTAACCGCATAAGAGGGCCTGCCGCTGCGGACTTGATCGGTAGTGGAGTTGCGGCCACCATGAAACTCTCGAAACCAATATTTGACGGTGAAATCTGACGGAGCATTCTTTTGTTTCCTTCGCCGTTTTGCCTTTCAAAAAATAATGTTTTATGAGAGAACGAAAATCGTTTTTGTCCATACTCTGCATGACGTCAACAACAATCAATGTCAAAACAAAACTAAAGACAGTATCGCACTGAAATTTGGCAGCCGTACGAGCTGCCAAGACGAGCATATTTGCATCACCTAAGACAGATTATGCGAAAAATAATTGAAAACTCTTAGAACACTTTTAAATGTGATGAGTAATATTTGAGGCCGCGAACAGAATTAATAACCATGTACGTGGTGCACTAATAGTGTCAGTGCTTTTCGAACCGCTTCGCATAATGATATTTTTGTCGTACCTTGAATATTACCTGTCGACATACTCGCTAAAAAAATAGGGAGACTTAAAAGCAAGCGAGTCTGAAATAGCTGGGTAGATATGAAGATGGACCTATCTTCACCTATCTTATCCAGTGATAAGTAAAATTAAAATGGATAGCGGAGAAACGAGTGATTTAGTTTTTGTAGAGACATGAGAATATCGGTCTCGCGGCGAACATCAATCGGTCTGTATAGGTGGGAGTTATTTAAAATGGCGCAGGCCCATTGGTACTTTGTGAAAGAATCTATGAAAAAAGCCACTAGGTCAAATGATTTGACGAGACCTAGACGAGATTAGTCTCTATGTTTTCGAAACAAACACCTACAGGCAGTTTCTTACAGTCTTAATATGCCTTTGGCATACATTTTTTTTTTTTTTTTTGACTCACACTGTGGATTAAGTCTTAATCATCAATCATCATCAAAACAACATGCATAATCCCATGCAAGTTTAATGGTATGTCTTTGAGTTTCTGATACAATGCCAGAATCCAAGGTTTCATTCCAAACATCAACTTGACGGGGAACGAAAATGTTCCTTGGAGTAGGGTCGCTGGGTTACAATAACACTACAGACGTTGGAGCAATTCTAGTAAGGCCGTCTGTGGACTTGCTCAAGAAAAGAGGAGCAGCTAGAGAAATGGCTAGTAAAAAAGTATAGTGCTGCCTGCCTAAACACCTCCGTGGCTTTGAGAATCTTGTCAATAAAACCCCTTCAAACCCTTCTTGATTTGCTACCCAGCCATTTTCGACGTGGTAGCAAGCCAGTAATTTTATTATAGCCGAAGCGGTCTTTCCTAAGAACCTCTGCATACTTATAGTTTTGTATCCCAGCTATATGGTATACCATAGTGCAATTTGTATAGACAGTCAAACAAATATCAGATTCTTCACTGGGAACACCATAATTCTTAATGAGATAATCACACAGCACAGAACCAAACACTGTTGGACTTAAAACCAAAAAAATTAGTTCAATTTTGGACGTTTGCCATAATCTACAGATCTAAACGGAATTGTAAAAAGATCTAAACTTCATATTCAGTAGCTGCTTAAAAATGAGAGGATTATAGATTACGAAGAAACGACTTTGATGGCATGCGGTCAGAACTTTTTAAGTTTGTTGTGGGACAGATACAAGCAGGGAACGCACTATATTCTCATTAACACCTCTATGAACTTAGAAACAACGCTCTCGCTAAGAGGAGCTCTGATTTTCAATTCCATGGTTCGAGAAGAAAAGGAAAATTGACGCTCGGGTCTAAAAACAAATCAATCGTTGATGTCAGCGGTTCGGTCTGTCGAATTGAAAGCACCTTGACGGTGACTTTGAAGGATCTAACCCAGGCTATGAAGCCAATATATGTAAGTGCATAGACCTCTATGCAAGAATTGATATCATTCTGTTTCAGTGGTACAGTGTCTTTGAAAACAATATTTCTTTTGTTATAGAACGGTTGGATAAAAATTTTATCTTGTATACTTATAATAACACTGAATCTTTTGATTTAAAGTCATGCACGCGTCCTTTATTTAAAAATGTTCTCATTTGCTGTGTACTCACTGTAATTCGATTTTAATCGCTTATTTGGAAAATGTTTATCTGACCTCGAGAGACTTTTCGTGTCACGTTCGTCACATCACAACCATTCGTTAAATTTATGAAGCCAAAGTTAGAGGAATGTCGAAGGAGTTATATTATTTAAGATTCATTTAGTCTTACTCCTCATACATAGAACACGAAATTATTTTTCGTGTCAGTCGCAATTTCCTCTCGACCTAGCTGGGCTCAATTGAGTGTCTAGAATTTTTTTTTTTATTTTATACTCTCATTGGCAAACGTAGCTTATCTATTTATTAAATTCGTGTCAAAATAACATGTTGCGTGCAGTTCACTTGATGACCTTCCTTTACTTTCATTGACCATCAACTCCTCTCTGGAGTTAATTAATCATCCGTACTTCAATGAACCACACAACACCTATAGCTATCCCTCCCAACGTAATTAAATTGATGAATGTCGTGCTAGTTATGTCGCTCCACAATCAATTGAAACAATCAACTCTTAACACGAAAAGTTTGTCCTAAATATCAATAAATTCGCTTGTTTTTACTTTCAGATACCATGTCAACGATTGGCGATCGTGTACTTAACATATCACTGCCAAAAATCGGCGAGAAGTCCTTATTCACGCGTGATTTGGAAGATGCCCTTCGAAACGGAGGTGTAGACTTTGTTGTACACTCACTAAAAGACTTGCCCACCGCATTACCTACTGGTATGGCAATAGGTGCTGTACTGGAAAGAGAAGATGCCCGTGATGCTCTCGTACTGAATGAGAAATACCAAGGGAACACTATAAGAACACTGCCAAAAGGAAGCATCATAGGTAAGTTGAGTTCATATTCAATCGATCAAATTGACTGATTAACGAGTTTGTCTTTTAGGAACCTCTTCCCTTCGTCGAACAGCACAAATTCGAAGGGATTACCCTCACTTGGAAGTATGTGACATTCGTGGAAATTTAAATACTCGTCTAGCGAAATTGGATGCACCTGGATCGAAATTTGCTGGCATCATACTCGCTCAAGCTGGCCTCGTGCGAATGGGTTGGATGAATCGCATCAGTCAGGTCCTAGAACCCACTGACTTGTTGTATGCCGTTGGTCAGGGAGCTTTGGCTGTCGAGTGCCGATCGAATGATGAAGAAATTCTGACAATGTTGCAAACATTGGTATGTCTATCAACAACATGCCGCATCTTAGCGGAGAGAAGTTTCCTCAAAACACTTGGTGGTGGCTGCAGTGCACCGGTTGCAGTGTGCTCAACTTTTAATGGTTCGTTCGATGACAATTACAATAGCGGAGCTGGATTGAGAGTTATCGGAGCTGTTTGGAGTTTAGACGGAGCTATAGAGATCCGCAATGAATTATCATGTTCTTTAGAACTAGAGCGAGCTAAATATGACATCAACGCAAATGGTGACAATAGAGAGGGCTCCCCACCAATGAAGCGTTCAAGACAAAGTGGCAGTGAAAGTCCGGAAAGTAAACGATCCAGTCCCACGGTCATCAATGATGACTTGAATGCGGGAATTCTTGAAAAAATCACCGACATCCAACAACTGATCAATATTCATGGAGAACTCTTCAAGAAATGCCCCTTCAGTGCGGTTCACGTAAAAGAAAACGAAGAAAATGGCAATACCATCGAAACTCCCGTTAATGAGGAATGTCCGATGAAAATTCCAGTCGGCCAGGACTTTATGGGCTCTTGCCCATATGTAGACACTGATGCTAAAGTAACCGCTGCTCAAAGCGATAAATGTCCGATTACCGGAAAGACTGAAGTGGACACAGTCGACTGTTTACCTAGCTCCAGTAAATGTCCTTTTACTGGAGCAAAACAAACAACTACAACACTCCCGGGTCATGAGAGTTGTCCGTTCCTACAAAAGACAATCAAAATGTTCGACTATGGTGATGAGGAGAAACCACAGTCGACGGAAGTGCTACCTGTGTTGATTGATGACACAATTAACTTATTCTGCGGCCTGTTCCGTCACAAATGTTATGATTATGAGTTGTATGCAAAAAGTGAAAAGCTGGGACAAGCTCTTGCCGATGATTTAATTAACAAAGGTGCCTTGGAAGTAATGAAGTGTGCACAGCATGAGATTCATAGTAAAGCGTCTTAAAAGAAAGTCAACGTATTGTTGTCATAGTTGAAATTGTTCCCGCCCCGAAATTCATTGGTGCTGGTTGACCGTAGTTGCTGTTAGTTAGGTCCTTCACGTAGTTCATTCACTTGCAATCTATTGTTGTTCATGTATATATATATATTATGTAGACAGTGTTTATTCATTTCCCTTTACATAGGTTCATTATTTAGTTAATCTTTTGTTATAATCGAACGTTTTTGTTTTTCCTTGGACGGGAAAAGCTACCTGGTCCAAGCGTTATCATTGTTTTTATTTTATTTCTTTTTACATAAGTAATACGTACATATGTACGTACATGCATGACAGAATGTATATTGTAAAGCAATTAATTATGATCACAAACATTATATAAGGATGTTTCTATTCAGGGGGTAATCGACTCTTGGCAGTGTAATAAAGATTCTATTTACATTTTTAGGATACGAAGATGCGGAAGAAATCAATCAAATTTCTTGTGGCTAGATTTGTTACTTACAACAGTACGAGAATCCAGCAAATCCTTAAAATTTTGTATGAGCAGAAAACTTGGATTATGGACGAGAAAATTGTGAGCGTGAGTCCCGACATACAGTAGACAATTTGAATAGTCGTAATTCAGGTCATGTGAGGTTGCCGAAATAGAGGTGGTAAAGGATTGCTTTCTATTCTATAGGTCATATTCCCGTAGTGGACTACCGGCGTTATCCTCTGAAAGATCTGAACATCCAGGTTGGGGGTTTTGCTTTCGGGTTTACTGCCCGAACCACTTAAGACATTTTATGTTGTGAAACGACAGACATGGATATAGACAAACAACTGTTGGTGACTCCAGCAAATGGAAAACGTACTAAGAACTTTCAGGCTAAAAATTATGGAAGGCTTTACATTGCCTCAAAGTGCGTAACATGCCATTCAAACAGTGCGATGTAATGTCCTAGGCAAAAATAGGATGACAAACTGTGACATCTACCACAATGATTGCTATGGAGAGCAAAAGCTGCGACTGGCAAAATGTGGATTTGCCATTAGAGAAAGGTTTAGGTAGGAAGATGTGGGTTTCAGCCATATGACCGAACTCTTGATTTACATTTTGCATCAAGGCATAATTCACCAAGGTAAGACTGATATGCATTCACAGAGTAAAAGGACAAATTTTCCAAAGATTCCTTCCTCACACAAAGGATACTAAGCACGTCTTTCTTGTTGATTTAAACTCTATGTAAAAAAAGGAAATCATCTTTGGCGCTGTTGAAAGGCATGTTCTACACAACACCAGCTCTAAAATATGACCATACCTAGCACATGCTTCTCACGCCTCAAAGTCTACAAAGGGATTCGGCAGTCTCCTGCAAGAAAACCACAAGCAAGACTGTTCAGATCGTGATCGAATCGGACCACTATCTTGCTTTAGCCAAGGTGCGGAGTAAAGGATGTTTCAGCAAGAGGTTTAGTATTTTTTTTTTTTTTTTAAATAAAACAAACAATGGTTGAGATATCTCTGAAAGCTTTCTTGCTTTACGAGGGCTGTTTGATCAGTACCCGGGTTGGAAAATAAGTGGCGCTATTGAGCCAAAATGAGTGTATAACCTCTTTTAGCCCACTTGTCAAAATTTGGTGACAATCCGACGCATAGTTTTGTTTTGACACCCTTTTCTTGTGACCATCGAAAAAGAGCAGTATCGCTCCCTAATCCTATTTGGAGAAGGGAAAAACAATCATAGGAGCATACTACTCGTATGTCAATTTATTGGGCCGATTCAACGCCGATTTGAAGAAAAACGACCACATTTAAAGAAAAAAGTGCTCTTCCACCACGATAGCGCACCGGCTCATACCTTCGCAGTCGCCACAGCCCAATTGGTCGAATTGTCCCCCAATCCTCTGTTTGTCAAAACCTAAAAAAAATTGCGTTGTCATTTCTAATTCGGATATTCATCAAATAGCCCTCGTATAAAGTACCATGTGTCTACTTTATTATTCGTGGAATACAATACCTTCCAAATGACCGCCTCTGCTGGCTGTCCCTCATTATTTTCTCTAAACTTTAAATCAATCTGTCATATAATTGGGACTCTGGCGGCTTCAATGTTGGAGTTTGAATTATTCGCAGATAATGGGCATGGACCTCGCTTTTAATTTAATTAATTTCGTGCGCTAATCGATTGTTTCGCGTCTTGTAAGCCACGTAGCACTATCCTGTTAAAGTAGAGGACATCTGTATCCATATCCTCGAGTTCCGCCCACAAACATTATTTCACCATTTCTCGGTCAATGGAGTCCGTAATGGCTTTTCCGGCCTCATTTTCGAAAAATTACGGCCCTATGAACAATCATGGTCATAAATCGCGTCAAGCTGTTACTAGTTCTGGGTGCATTGGCATCTCCTGAATCACTCGTGGATTTGCGGTGTTCCAGATGCAGCAATTTTGCTTATCTTAATTTTTTAATTTTTTTTTTTTTAATTAATGTCAGCATACATGTTTTCCCGAACTCAATCCGAGAACGTTCGGCACTGCTAGTGCTTGAGTTCTTGCGTTCTCATAAAGAGAACATCAGTTGTGGGATGATTGGCTGAAAGCATATTTTTAGCGCACCAACCGTCTGTCACGTCTAGGTCCACTGATAGGTAATGTAAATTGAAAGCAGACTTCGCAGAGCGTGATGGATTCCGACTAAGTTAGCTTGGACAAGGAGTAAATAAATCTATTCGTATCTTGTCACTTCTACAGAATATAAAAAAAGACGAACACTGATTTGTGAAATGTTTTGAATTGATTTCCACGGAAAGCAAGCGGAACTGATATACATACGTTGAGTGATCCAATCATCATAGGTATATATATACTCCTGAAAATTCAATAAAAAGGAAGAACTAGGAATGAGAATCCTTATGCAATTAACAGGTCTTGCCAATTAATTCAGTTTTTGCAGAATCCGATGCATCTTTTACCGGTCTGTTTGAATGACGGGTTACTTACGAACCTGTAAGGTGAGATTTCATTAATTCTACTTCACTGTCATGCGACTCTTACATTAAGTTTGTTGTAGAATGGGAAAAACAACGGAAGCATCGGTGGCTCAGTGGCACAGTGCTCATCTATCAAACAATAAACAATTTCCACCGACAGTCCATTGAAAATAGTTCTTGGTAAATTGAGAAAAAAATGAAGAGCTCAAAAATAATGTAAATAAATGGCAAACACATAAGTGACAGCTAATAAGAGCAGCCAACATTTCAAAATAAAAAAAATTGTTGGTTTTAATATGAAGCATAATAACGAATACTCGTTGGAAAGATGAAACTGTCAGTTACAAAAATAGATTTAAATTGGTTCTAAAGGGTTGATTCATCGTGAGGTTTGATTTATAATGTAAAATAAAATACATAAATTTGAAAGCAAACTTAAAATTTTTATTATTGGCTAAAGGAACAATTCATGACATTTACTTTTTGAAAATTATATCATGTAAATGTTGGCCATGACTACGTCTGAGGTGATCCATTCGGAAGGTCCAATTTTGGGCGACTCGTTCGAGAATAGCGACTGGTATTTCGCGGATAACAAAAGTAATGTTGGCTTCCAAAGCGTCAATCGTAGCTGTCGTATTCCCGAAGACCTGAGATCTTACATATATCCAGAAAAAATAGTCCAAAGGTGTGATATCGCACGATCCAGGGGGCCAATTTTCCGTAGCAAAACGTGAAATTAAGTGCTCACCAAAATGATTTCTAGTCCATTGTTTCACGTGCTGTATGGCTCGTAGCGCCGTCTTGTTGAAACCAGAGCTCACCGTGACCATGTGCTTGAAATTCAGGAAGGACATAGTCCGTTAACATGGCGCGAAAACGCTTACTATTGGCGGTAAAATTCTGATTTGCCTCATTTTTGAAGAAATATGGACCAATGATTCCACCAGCCCATAAACCACACAATACCGTTGTTTTTAATGGATGTAATGGTAGCTCTTGGTACTCTTCGGGTTGCTCATCAGCCCAAATACGGCAATTTTGTTTATCAATGTATCCATTGAGCCAGAAATGGGCTTCATCACTGAAGAAAAATTTCACGATAAAACACCGGATTTTCATTGAGTTTTTCCAGAGCCCATTCACTGAAAATATGACGCAAATTCAAGTCGGCTGGTACAAGTTGAATTTTGTACGCTTTTAGGCCGAGAACTTCACGTAAAATACTCCAAGTTGTCGAATACACCAAGCCAAGCTGCTGAGAACGACGACGAATCGATTCGTCACGGTCTTCGCGTACACTCTCACTCTGCTGGATGTGGTCTAACCGGCCGAGTATCATACACTAATGCAAAGTGGGACTCAAATTTTCGAATGGTATTGGCAATAGTGGTTTCAGTAGGCCGATTATGCGCTACGGAAATTCCTCGAACCGCACGAAAAACATTTCTCACAGAAGGCTGATTTTCGTAATACAGCTGAACAATTTGGAGACGCTGTTGTAGTGTGAGTCTTTCCATGATGATTTGGCAAACGATACTAAACAAAAATGACAAAGCAGTTTGACGTGTGATATGTCAAAAAAAGCCTATTAAAAATCAAACCTCACGATGAATCACTCTTTATTTACAAAATAGGTAACCGTGTAAAAATTTATGTTTATTGGTCTCTGGAGTAGATTAACTAAATCAGGTGTCATTAATGGTGATGACTTGACGCAAATACTCCAGCGGATTTCACTTAAAAAGCTCCAAACATTGTTTCGCAGATGACAGAAATATCCGTTTATTGCCCATCACAGCGACCATTGGGCCGACAACTTCCCAAAAAATACGCCTATGGAACGCTCTTACTTTGTCCGGTGATCAAAAGTATAATGTCACGGACCTTTTCAACAATTTTCTCGTAATCAAAAACATATGCTCGGCTACGTTTGGATGATGAAGATTTCTCATGACAGCATCCAATTTCGCTTTTATTTCTTCGCACATTTTTCGTTAACCTCAATTTTCAGTTATAATCGCTCCGAACAGTTGAGCGTTTCGAATCGACTCCAAACAATTTCCGTGTCAGGGAGACGGAGAAACCCTAGAAGTAAGAAGAATATTGCGGCTATATGCTATATTCGACAAGTCAAGAACGCAACCAATCAATTTTGCGTCATTTTTAAGAGTTGGGTATCTCTCGAATGTCCCTGAGGCTTTTTTGAGAAAAGTCGTGTCTAGAAGACCGTATAACATCATATTGACCCAGGAGCTTTCGCTTATTTGGTCTTTTCTTAGTGAAGAGGCACATTATTGGTTAAATGCATTTGGTTAAGAAGCCTTTATATACGAAAATGTTGATTGCGTGGTGTGTTTTTCATGCTTAGCAGGAGTTATTATTAGGCCGTACTTGTTTCGATGTGATCCCGGTGAGTCAGTTGTAATCAATAAAGACCACTGTCCCTCTATATTAACCAATTTTACTTAGGAAAAAAATGGAACCGGAAGGCTTCAAAATGACTGTCAGTTGCCACAGTGGAACTATTGAAGAGGTCGTCTTATTGCTATCTTGTGAAGTGGCCGCCGCAGTTGTGCAGTTTAACACCTTTATAGTCGTTTCCTTGGTGCTAAATAGTGGTGCGAATAGTGGCCGGAGTCACCTGATATCATACATCAACGTAGTTAACATACAACATAAACTTGCTAAGATAATGAACTGGCCCTGTGAACGCGCCGCAGTTAGTTGGATGAGGTTACAGTGGTCTTTATTGAGTTTAGCAAGTTCACCGATCGTCATAGAGCAGAGATCATTTAGATATCGAAAGTAGTAACTGTCTTGCTACAGAACCCTCTTCCGTTTTATATCTGCAGCTTCTGCATATATTGTTGTAAGAATTGTTGCGCGTGTCTTTCGAATTGATCAGTATACTGTGATTACGTGCGTGAGCTTGGGGACATCTCTTCTCTTGAGCTTTACAAAGTTGATCGCTTTGGATCCTATACGGCCTTATATCCTAAGTCCTCACAACTATTTTGATGAGTCCATATATGACTGGCCTTAGAGAGCGGTTAAAAATGTACCATTTGTTTGACAATGTCAAGCTGCCTATTATTTGTTGTTAGATCTCCGAGTTTGATCACCAATGCAATTCTCTGCGTCGCTTAAGAGGGTATTGGATTCAGACTGCGTCAGTCTGTAACTTGGTGAATAACTGAGATTTCGACTAACAAGAGGGCATAGTATGTAGCCAGGCGCGTAATGTAGGGTGAACACACTAGCATATCCTTGAAATCTGCATTGAAAAAAGCCTATACGTGGTAAGAGGAGCAAAGTTTATAGAGCCGCCAGTGGAAAAGTTGGAGAAGTAAATAGAGCGCTTTTGTTTTGCTCTTCGACAGTTTGCTGAACAGAATGAAACCAGATACATGGCACTTTTCGAAAACATTCAAAGTCATGCCATTTAGCTAGAATTTAATGATGGATTGTAGACGAATTGAAACTAAGGCCACATGGACCTTTTTACAAAAGTTTATGCCTAAAATATATTGGAGAAAATGTTTTTGCATGACACCTAGAGAGGGATGGCGTTTGTCACTAAATTCCACATTCTCTAATTTGATAGGTAGCCCATTGAGAACTAGGTTTCGTAGTTGAGAAGAAAGCCCAACTTGATCCGAACGAAGAACGCACAAGAATATGCAAGCTTAAATCTTATGAAGTCGTAGGGTCTGATGGACTTTAGAATGTCTTTTTTTTAAATAATGATTAAGTTACTGAACGGCTCAGGCAGGACCTGGTTGTGCACAATCAGAAACTTATTGCTAAGAAGTGGTCAGATGGGCGTATTCCTGATGAATGAAGGTAGCATCGTTTTCCCGGTCCACAAGTGATGATATCATTTTTGCCAGACTTCGAGGATTCAGCCTCTTATATGATTCCCTTAATACCTTCGTTAACAATATGATAGCCACGATGAAATGATGACAGATCCTGAATATACTCAAGAGGAGTATACTCTCGTATGTTCATACTCAACATTTCTTAATTCGCTTTAAAATCGTCTACGACAAGATGTACAAAATTAGGATAATTGCTTTATTATGGGCTTATATAGGCTTCAAACCTTTACACTTATCCACCACTTCTCTATTGTCATCCAAGATCCTAGAAATCGATGACAGAAATCAAGCCGAAGTGTTAATATCTATTTACCCTATACATATGTCCAGCCATCTCAGGCGACTGATGTGTACTTATCAGACCACCTCGTAAGGTTTGCTTTTATATCCTCTTTCCAAAGTCAACATAAACGGGACCAAAAATTACTCGATGACCTTTGTTTTAACAATGACTTAGACTATCTTTATCCGTTCAACGACCACTTTTCTGCGAGGTCTTGCGCCTTCATCATCCGAATCTTTGTCTATAATGGGGATCTTATACTAATATAGAATGTCCTAGGTGTTTCTTGACAAAGGCTTTAACTCAATAGGTTTCTTAGAGCGAAGGACCGCGATTAGTTGGTCTTTTGCGAATCATCTTGTAGTTGTAGTATGTGCTTCTGGGGTATGACAACAAGAACGAGCATCACGGTGTCTAAAGAGTTTTCTGACATTAACTGATTGTTTCCCAACTACAAGGTCTTACTTATAGAGTGCAAGCGTCGTTGGCGTCCCATTAAGCAACTTCGCTGCGTAGGCGAAATGTTTTGTCCTCTCTGGAAAATCAGGTGGGAGTAGTTGGACGAAACCTGGCATATTATTAAAGTTGGCAGGAAGCCGAATCCCGAGAATACGGAGGATGGGGGAACAATTTGTAGTGTAATTCGACAAATTTGGCTATGGCGACTGCGGAGGTGTGAGCCAGTGCGCTATCGTGGTGAAGGAGCTCTTTTTTCTTTCCAAAATGTGGTCGTTTTTTTTTCAAATCGGCATTGAATCGGCTCAATAAATCGGCGTAGTATGCTCCTGTGATTGTTTTTCCCTTCTTCAAATAGTCAATGTGAATTACACCTCGTGCGTCCCAAAAAACCTGTAACAATCACTTTTCAGGCCAAGGGCACGTTCTTCACCTTCTTTGCAGCACGTTCACCAGGTAAAACCCATTGTTTCAATTGTTCTTTGGTCTTTGGTGTGTACCAGTGAAAGCATGTCTTATCGACGGTCACGAAACGACCCATAAACTCCTCTGTATTAAAATTAAACAGGGCCAAGTACGTCTTTGAAGTAGTCTCAAGATTGCGTTTGTTCTTTGATGTCAGCAAACGCGGCACCCATCGCGCGGACAGCTTTCTCATGCCCAAAGTCTCGTGCAGAATATGGCTAACGCATTCAGTTGAAATCCCTGCTATCTCAGCCAACTCCCGAATTTTCACTCAGCGGTCCGCCAACACGAGATTCATGGATTTTCTCCAGGGTTTCGGGTCACATGATCGCGGTTCATCAACAAGCGATGTGCGGCCACGGCGAAACTCTGCGAACCAATGGTGAATGGTTGTACGGGAAGGTGAATTGGTCCCATACACACTATCGAGAATGAGTTTGATTTCCTCACACTCGAAATTTTGAAAGGCGGGCTAAAAGAGGTTTTACTAAATAATGGCTCACCCTATTATACTTCTGATCATGGTTTGCGGTAGCTTGGACCATCGTTAGCTGTTTGGCTGCACTTGACCTATACAAGGATGAAATGTTTTGTGTGGAGGTCCGAACGCTGAACGCCTTTCAGCCCTAATATCCGCTCCCGAATGTAAGGAGGTCGAATGGAGGGGAAGATATAACCGCGATCTCTATAAGTTGTATCAAGATGTAAATTTTGTCAAAAAAAACTCAAAAAACACGTCGACTTCAATTGATCCGCCCCAACGAGCGTATGGACAAATATGCTCCTGCAAGGAAATTCAAGGTTGGTATGACAAGGGTGCTTTAAAATCAGTTCAAAGGGCCAAACGATCGCAGAGGTCGAAGTAAGTGGTTTATAGATCTGGAAACAACTTGACCGGTCTCGAAACAACTTGTCACAGGTAAAGAATCTACACGAGACCGTATACAGTAGACAGTACTCGTAACTGGCCTTAAGTATCATAAGTAAATGTAGTAGGAATCAATCACAGCTACGAGTAAAACAGATGCTGATGTTACCAGTAATCTAACCATCGATCTTGCAGATCCCTTACGATTGGTTTAGTATGCTCTTAGCTTACCGATCTGCTTGGGTTATTCTATAGTCCTTCGGTATATCTAGTTGAGAACTGCAAATAGCTTGAAGCTATTTTGAACCTCAGATCATTACTAGTCTAATTCCCTCACTTCCAATCAAATGTCTTCTCTAAGAACTCGTTCTTCAGCAAAAGTCCCCTTCTGCGCAATTGGCGATGTAGTTGCTCCTGCCGTACTTACACATCGTCACATCACAACCTCGATAAAGACATTACCCACTCAATTGATATTGCGCAAAATTACGGTCATTTGCATCTAGATGAGCTCATTTCCATGACCGTTCCGAACCAAGTCACCCATGTACCTGTTACCAAGTGCGATCATAAACTAAACGTTTATTAAATTAATTCCTCACTATATGTATGGTGGACTTGTGGAAGTACATTCCTTTTAGAACGTCTTGTCTGTCTGTCTCAGCCAATGCCCTTCGGCTAATCAACTAGATCCACTAAAGGCCGAAATCGATTAAAAACCTTCCACTCCAGCCAGATCGTTCATTAGACCAAGCCCAACCCAACCAAGTCACAAACTCATCTGGTCACTGATTTTTATGACCGAAATCATCTATTGCTATAGTTGAAGATCCCCCTAAGAAGATCACTATCGTGATGAGCTTGACGAAGAAGAAGGCAACCTCAGCCACAGACGTGTTCACGTCACCACTGGGCCGCATCGATATGAAGTCATAAAAATTCAAATTTTATCGGAAGTTATGTGATCGTAAATTTACGATCGAACATGATTTAGCTGATCGCGATCGAATTGCCATCGACGAGAGACGAATTTGCATTTTGATGCGCGACAGTTGGTGTGTTGTTTGGCAAAATGGTATTTCGAGGATCATTTATTTGATAAATCAGCGAGAGACAGAGATGCGGCGGGTTGTGGACGTTCCGTGTAGCAGCAATCACGGAATCAAGTTGACATTTAGGAATCAAATTACGTCTTGAGTTATGTGGTTAACATGATCGTAAAGTTGGGATTCTCTTTGGCGACTCGATGATGGACACCAGAAGTCATGTTCATTAACAAGTTGCGGGTTTAAGTGGATTGAAGTGATTTGATTTTATGACCGACGAAGTGATGGGTTGCCAGGTTGATTGGTGATTTAATATGAGATCGGCGAAGTTGTGGGCAGTGGAATTGGTTACCAGATGAAGGTGGCATAAATTGATATCTGATCTAATCAAGGCTAGGATTGATGTTAGAATGTAGAACACCAAACCAGTACGGTTTAGGTATATGGATTCATTCTTTATCCTTAATCACTGCGCAATAAACTTTCAGTTACAAGGAAATTGTAATAATTACACCGGCATCTCCCTTACCTGTGAAGAACATGTCGATGAAAACCACTTATAACCATCTTATAACGCAAATATTTTCACTCGTGAATCCTGCCAAATTCGTTAAATCCCATGGAGCTCTTGGTACCTGAATATCTAGGCAGCAGATACAGATCAATTCAGAGCTTAACTCCGATCACATTTCACTTAATTTGCTCGAAAGGAATTTGCTACTGTGCGTGGCATAAATGTGAAACTACAACATCACCACCACTAGTATCCAGAAGCAATCACGGACTCATTATAATGTCATTTCCAAAGACTTCGCATGATCTGCACTAAAAATCCAGTCAGGCTACCGACAACAGCTACCCCAGTTGACATGCACATTTGATTCCCATTGATCTACAGGGAACACCGAAAGGATGTTTGCAATTTTCTTGCTGTGGTATTCTCGACAACATTTCACATACTATAGTACAAAACCCAACACCAACACATCAGTTAATTGTTTTGTTCCTTTGAATGGCCATTAGATGGAGGGATGAGATGGAGTTGGATCTGTAGATGATTGCCACAGGTGAATGATCTGACGCACGAAATCTCTGATTGTTCAGGTCGCATTTGACAGGATAATGATAATCGTGGCTGGTTTACACTACACAGGCTGGCGCTGGAAGCATTAACCTGTAGCTTCTGTATTCGGATTTGTGTTTGGTGATGCCTCCAGGTGATGCTGATGCTGCTGGTGGGATTTGATTTGCTATTAGGTTTTGTGGTCACTATTCATCGGAGATCACGCACCTCTATCAAAGAGATGCCTCGTCTCAAATAACTTGTGATGAATTCTTAAGTCAGTAGCTGAGTGAAATGAGTTGAAACGATGACGAATTATTGTACATACGAAGACAGGAAGCAGCAAATAACCTATTCAGATGGTTTGCTTGGGCAAATATATGCAAAGTTGCAGTAGCCATTAGGTACGAGTATACCATACAAAATGAAATAGTTGTCGCCGCAACACAACAATGTACTCTTTGACATAAAAGAGGTACAGACCTGTCACTATGTCGCCTGCGTTTTGGTGATTAAAGCTAAATGACGGCACGGAAAGACCAAGTTGAAGAGTTGCGTTTCCATTGAGATAAACTAGCTCCGAGATACTTTGGAAGCGCAAATGAGGTGGCAAATATTTGCACGAAGAACATTGAAACGAAATTTGTATGCGGATGGGGGTAGAAGGCTGCGAACAAATATGTAAATGAATCGCTTTGTTTAGCGAACGTGAAGAAACATTACAGAACAATTACTTGCCTGAGAGGAAGGCTAATCAGTGGGACTTGTAATGGCCAACCTGGCTGTCTTGGCAGAATTTCAAATACAATTGTGTGAAATTGAAAGGGATATACATAGCTAACCTCAATGGATCCTCAGCGTAACTACACACGCTGTCGTGGTCGACGTTTTTGTGGAAACAGATTGACGAGTGCCATATAGAACCTGGTTCATAAGTTCCGAAACAAAAAAGTAGTCACCCCAATCTCAGTGATTGTGTGAGCTAACCATGTTGAAGGAAGAAAGGTTGGGGTAAAGCCAATCTCTAACGAGCTTCCGCAGATGTCCAAGTGAAGTCTATGTGCATCAATTGGAGTAGTCCGGCATGCCGGCTCTGTCATCAATTGTCCATTACTATCGGCCTTACTCTTGGAACGCGGAGAGAAAAAAAATTATTACAATTGAGAGCATAGAAGTTGCCAAAATTCCCGCGAGGTACTCTATATTTTTAAGATGAGTCCACGGAAAGGTTGTACAGTCTCATCATGTCAAGTGGGGTGATGGGTATTCTGTAACACAATCTCTCTTTGATTTCTGTTTAAAACGTCCTTGCAGGGAAGGTAATGGCCAAAATGAGCTGACGTGGCTAGCAACTAGACCTCCAAGACCAATCAAATGGTCCCTGATGTAAAGGCAGCCCAAACAAGAATAGAAAGAGAATTCTTAAAACTATAGAGCTATTATTATAGTAGACGTGTACGCAGGCTGATCCATAGATACAGCATTCCATAGGCTAGTACCAACGATAAAGAGAATTTCTATCAGAATTTCAAGTCTCCAAGAAGGAAGAAGTGGCTTATTAGTTCTAAATAAGGTATCGACTCAGGAGATGGATATAGCTGCCAAATCCTAGGAGTTAAGCTCTTCTTCAGGAAAATTAATGCATCCAGCTGACATATTAGCTTTTATTCTTGTGAGGTCAACTGGTGTCCATTTAGACAGTCAGCCTCTCTAAGCTCTGGACTAAGCCATAATCTTTTTAAGTGTTGCACGAAAAAGTCTGAATTAGATGTGGAATGACAATACAATGACCCAAAACTACGAATCAAGACACATGAAAATCGATTTTAGACGGTGCGGATGCCACAGAAGAGAACTCCGTCCAAATTCCAAAGGAACTACGAACTGCGTAGTAGCAGGCATTTTTTGGCCGACAAGAGCAAGCAGAAATCATCTTCTCTAGTTTGACTTAACCACCTTCTGTGTGACTATTTTACCTTCATCAAGATAAGAATGAGAACTCTGGGTAGGTACTCTTTCACAGCACTGCAACACTTAATCAACACTGGACTTAGGTACCTCTACCTGCCTGGGGGGATCCAATCTTGCCGTATCTCTTCAGGGGCTTTCAGTAGCAATCCGACTATTTTATAGACGCAATAGGTCTACTGATGCCCTGATTGAGAGAAGACGAGGATTCATTAGTAACTCGCTAACCGAATTCTACCTATATAGCCACATTAGAAATTTAAGATTCAAGGGACCTTCGGGCGAGCTTTTTCGACGATCTTCTTGGCGTAAAGCCTGGAGTTATCGTTATCGTTATCGGTTTCTTGCCATGGAGACTTCCTAGAATTGGTGTACTTTGTAACATTTTCATTTTTCCTTCATCGTCATCTACTACAACGTTAGTTGACTTTTCTTTCACAAAGTCGTATTGACTCGTTAATGGACTAACCGGAGATTCTTGGTCAAGTTATCAGAATTACTGTGGACGTCTCCAACGATTTATGATTCATTCTAACTGAAATCTAAATGCTAGTAGATCGATTACTAAGCTACAACATGGGTTTGTTGGAACTCTTCATGCAACCAGTGATTGCGTTGTTGTGGCAAGCGAAGCAATATTCCTCGTAACTTGATGACAATATTTTGACTGGTTTAGTACTCCTGTTACTAAAAACACTGGATTTTTCGAAAAAAAATTAGGAAACTCGATCAAAGTCTGGAACCAATATAGTCTCTTAAGGGGGCATGAGCGTAATTAAGCTAAAGTTGAATTCAATCTTGAATGCTGATTACAATCAGGCGTTGCCTGAAGTTTAAGCCTTCTTGTCTCAGGATTCTTCTTCGCCGCATACCGATAGGCGCTTTCATTTTCCTTTCACCATATCCACCTCACGGAATTCGTTTTTTAGCAGCGATATCCACATTCTAGCGACATTTGCTATTCGGCTAAATATCGTTTTAAATGTTCTACAACTGTAGGCGGAGGTAGTCATCGTTCCGTATGGCAACATATTTTACACTGTCATCCAGATATTTCAACCAGCATAACCTTGAGGACGAGATCGATTACAACTAACAGTAAACATCTTTGGAGGTAGGAGCGCTACTGTTATTTTGTTGTAAATTGCTCTGGACTATCCTTGAATTTCCAGACGATTTGGTGACTTTTTACTTGGATTCAGTGGGCAAGGGTGCGATCTTCAGGACAAAGTCCTTAAAAGTTTAAAAGCAATCCGGATGATGAGGACGGGCTGGCAAATATATCAGACGTGCCCTCTTACTTATTTACTTAGGTGGCACTAATATTTGGGGTGAATCTGGGCCTCAACTAATAAAACTCTTCAATTAGCCCGGCTAGGCAAGAGTTATTCTTCGTTTTATTTCGGCTGGTTCTTCACTTCCTCGGACGTTCTGTCCAATTCGTCGATGTTGTCTATCCCTTCTTGCTGACAGCATATGTATGTTTGGTTTTGCTCTCATTTCTCCCATTTATGTCAATATTATCGGCGTATGTTAGTACGGACCTTTGAAAGATTGTGCTTACAATGTTCGCTTGTGAGTTCCGCATAATTATTTTAAGTATGATGTTAAAGAAGTCGCATGGCATAAGAAATGAGTTGGTATATGCTCTTCACAAAGTCCTTTCCAGTAGCTTTGAACACCTACACTGGTAAGACGTCAGGTTCAGCTGCTTTGTTGGATTTCGGCTAAGATATTGCTTTCCTAACTTCATTTTGGTTAAGTAGATGGAAGTTTTGACGATCATTGTCAAGGCTTATTCTGCCTAACGGCGGCTTATTGGACTTCTTCGCCACTATACAATCTGGAGAAAAAGTTGTTCCATATTCTCAACACCGACTGTAGCTCTAGTATAAAGTTTCCTTCTTCACCTCTACAGGCCTCTGTACGTGTCCTCTTGCCTTCACACGTTCTTTTTAGCTGTTGGTAAAACTTCCGTACATTGTTGCAGGAGTACAAACTCTCACTCTCACAAACTCAACGCTTCTCGTTCTCTTTTTTTCCCCGGATCACGAGCGGTTCGCGTCCTTCGTTGCAGTGCCGCTTTGTAGACTTCCAGTTTAGCTGCATGTGCTTGCCGGCCTTCTTCAACAAATCAGGGATTTCTTATTGGTTGAAGGGTATAATCCAGAACATTAGTTGCAGCGTCTCTGATGGCACGTTGAGAGCATTGCCACTGGCCATCGGTGCGTGATGCTAGTAGCATAAGCGTTGTTGAGATATTTTGGGTGACGACTTACGTGTTCGGGAAAGATTCTCTCGGCCTCTTGCGATTTCAGCTTTTCTGTTGGACGTCCGGAATACTTGAGGCATGCTTTACGTGTTGTTTTGTAGGCTATGCTTACCAACTGTCCTACCTAAGATGTCCTCCTTTCCCATCCTGGCGTTAAAATGGCCTAGTACGATTTTAACTTCATACTTAGGACATTACTCATATTAACCCACATTTAGCCTTCATTTGGGTTGTCATAAGACGCTCGCTTACATGTCGGAAGCTTAAGATTTCTTGCCAAAGTCTGCCGTATATCGAAAATCTGTAGCCGAAGAAGTGCTGATACTTTTCCCAATAGCAATCACCGTAGTATATACGAATATCACTATTTTTCAACGTTCATCCACTTTCTGCATAACGGTTATATCAATGTTTTAGCAGTCAAGGGCCTCTGCTAATTGTTCGGCTGTGCGTGGTCTCCTAAGAGTTCGAAAAATTATACGTAGAGATCCGAAAGTCGTTATCTTTTAAACATTTGCAAGGGTTGTCAACAGTAAATCCATTTTTATCTGAAGCCATTAGTTGGTTTGTCAAATCTTTTTAGTCGCTTTCGTAAAGGGTTTTGAGCTCTATGAATGCGAATGCCACTATTATCCTACAGACCGAGCATACCCTTGCCATTTAAGCCTGCATGAGTAGAGGTAATAATGCTAAGTAACTACAATGTCAAGGTTGTCAACGGAAGCATATTCAGCCCGATAATTGAAATATTCAGCAACTACAACCAATTATCCGGTAAAAGACTGACGGGATAGGACCCGAACATTTTTTCAATCCTCGTGGGTCTTTCTGATGCTTCGAAAACAAGAGCCTCTTCCTGTAGATACGACAACAGGAAGGTGGTAACCGATGCTCAAAAGCGTGTTGATGTATGGAGAAGTTTTCGAAATTGCTTAATGTCGATGGAGCTAAAAATTCGGCGGATGGAGAAGGTGAAACGAAGAACATGTAGTAGCTGATGATGATTTTAATGTTACTGGGATACGGCATGGCTTTGAAAACTATAGCGAGGCTGTAAAATAACTACAGCCTACTGGCGGAGCGTTTGAAGACTATGGCGAAGAACGAGCATTCCTAGAGTCAGAGATCTGAGAGTTCTATGTCTAATTAAGAAAAAGACGATCCTACAAACTGTGTCATCTACTGAGAGATGAGCTTGAGAAGTACTGTTTATAAGATCTTATCGAGCAGAGGTAGAATCCCATCATCCCTGAAAAGCTCATCTGAAGTCGCAAAATGTCACTGACTCAAGCAGCGAAACTTGGAAAGGAACTTTCCGAAGCGAAGGTATCACACAATGCAATTCGACATCTCCGGTATTATCTTCTTCTTAAGCATGGATGTTCGCCGATGCGTCTTTCAGCAACAACGCTCTAGAAATCGCTCATTCTTATCGTCCCGTGTCTAATCTGCGTGATCAGCGGATTAGATATAACCACATATAATCACGAACTTCACGAGCCTGTTACCTTGAGCTTTTTGACAACAAACTTCCGCCCAAGAAGGAATCTTTTAGTGCAACTTGCAGAAAACTATGAACTACATATATGTGATTGATGCTTCTAGCTGGGGTTAACGCGCATAGAGAAAATGTGCGGCGTTTCAGAGGCGACCAAGTGTCATTCAAGAGGACGAAACGCTACATTCCGACGAGTTTTCAATTTAGGAGAGCCCCAAATATTTTGAAGCAGCTCAAATGACATTTGACATGATGGATCGAGCACCATCTAGGGGTTTTGCTTACACTGAAACGTCCGTGCTTACCTGTGCAGATCCGAATCATCGGTTACATTTGAATGGTGAAGATTAAGAATGCGGCGGCCCTTTCTTTCAAATTACAATAATTTGAACTTGCAACACACTATTGTTGACATCATTACCAAACCACCGTGCCATCCCCATTCTTTAAAGTGTTTCGAGGACACCAATTAGCCACCACAAAGTCGAACATGAGAGAAGTCATAAAAAAGAGAACAAAATAGATGCACTATCCTTCAATTAAACATTCCAGTAGACGGACAGACAGTAGAAAGACATGTTATTGTGTCCTTTGTCATAGCCATCATTATGGCATCTGTTCAACGTGTAGTCATGCACACCCACCCATTAAAAAAAATAATGAAAAAACCTGGATACTCAGATATGAGTGCACCCATCAACACGAAGGACGAATCGATTCCTATTGAATTTATTACAAAGGGATGCATATATTCGTTTAGCTTACGCTTGCCTAGGTATCCGCATCAACCCTCTTAAAGTAGTAGTAAACCTTATTCTGTTCGCATATATTCGGATTCGTATTCGTATTCGTATGCAAATTAGATCCAAAACTACCAGGACAGAGTATACACATCCTTAATGCATTAGGAGTCCAACCCGCGCAATGTAATTGCAGGCTACGTTGCCCTTTTATCCATGACGAGCACAACTACAACTACGACGATGTCATGCACGTAACTGCTTACCTTCGGGGGATGCATTATTCAGCATGGACATTGGCCAGCCAGCTAGGACTCTTCTACTTGTACGAGTATCTCCTGCGCCGCTAGAGCCAGGACTCATTATATATTAACGCTGTGTGCATATAAATCGCCGGGTTGTTGTTATAGCGTGCTACTGAGTGCTGGGCAGGAATCTCTAAGCTGATGGTCAGAGTCGCACGCACTTGAACAGCAATACCAGCAGAGTGTTTACCCATACACTGTGAGGGGAGGATTCAGGGGCTTGTGTGTTTGAGAAAAAAAAAAAAATTAAATAAAAATAGAACAGCACTTGGACATAGAAAATGGACGACTTCTAGCCAGTCGAGCACATGGAAGTAATTTTGTAAAAACACTCTGACTGTCATGTTTGCATTTCAACCCTTCAAGCAGGAGGACGGTATGTAAATGGGGCGGTCAGGACCTTCGTATGTGTATATGTGAAACTATACAGGGCTGGAAGTGATATGCTGTTTGTGTGCAAGTGTTTCATTTACTATTTCGGGATAATTGGAAGGGCGTCAAGCTACGTAGCTGGTGGTCATTACATCAATTTAAGTCGAAGGCTAATAATTTTTTCAATTTAGATCCTTGTGGCCTAGTTAAGTGAGTATACCTATGTATGTATGCTGGTGAGGTGAGGCAGAGGAAAAGCATTTGTTTTGTGTGAAATTCTACAATTGTTGATTGATTACGGATTGAAGGGGAAAAGTGAAAGGGGTGCCGTAATTAAGGTTGCCTTGGTTGCAATATAACTTGGGCAAATGTGGGCTTGTAATGGTGGCCAGGAGTTTTTTCGAAGGTACACGTGTAGACGTTTAGACCTGTGCCCATCGACTCCATCTTTCACATCTACGTGGTGAAGCCTGGGAGCCTAGTACCTTTGACTGAAGGTAGGACACCCAACCCTTGCGAGAGGATGTTGTCGGCGAGAGAGAGGTAGGTGAGTTGTTAGGTTGGCGGAGGAGGAATCATATATACAAATCAACAGCGGCACCTTCAGTTTTAGTTAGTTTGAGCTACTCGGCGCACGTCTCCCTTTAAAGATACGTATTCGGAGCCCAAGTATGAAAGGCGCTCCATAGATGTATCGGGATTTTTGAAGTACTTGTAGAGATGGGGGCGCAAGAAACCTAATAAGGTGAAAAGCGGCTCTCATAACCCCTTTTTCTGGCATAATAGCCGATCAGATACCAGGTTGGGCGTAGAGTTAACTTCCCCAATAACTCAGGCATAACCAACAGCCCCAGATATGAACGGATATAGTGTTTACAATCCCAGCACACGTTTTAAGTACGACAAATTTGGGCTTTGCACATGTACTTTTACGATCCTTAACAGACCAAGTGCTGTCCAAAAACTCATGAAGGTCCTACACTGCTATAAAGTAGATATTACGGTAGTCCACGAAGTCCAACTGGACGGGTCGATTAGAAAGCGGACGAAAAACTACGACATCTATCCTGGCGACTGCTGCAAAGATGGGTGGCAATATATATTTGGATGTGGATGAGGTAGGAAGTCTTCAGACTTTGGCATGTAAGCGAACGCCTGAAAGCAATCAACTTCAAGGTTTTATTCGGAAATGTAAGCCTGATTCGGATTCATGCATCTACAGAGGATAGGGATGACAGTGTTAAGTGCCCCAGCTAAGACACAAAAAGTGTGGCAGAAAATCTTAACGCAACGCTTAGCAAGGAAGCCGTCTCTGAGTAGGTTATCGAAAAACACAGCCTGCACAACTCCACATAGATTAAGGATTAAGGTTCTTAGAAGTTGTAACGAGGCATAACATTGTAGTAGTAAGCAGGTGGTTTTCAAATCTCAGCATCTACAAAGGGGTTGGGCTATCCCTTGATCAACAACTGTCAACCGGATTAAACTCCTCCACGAATGCAAATATCACAGCTACAACGGACTCAAGTAAGACCTCCAAAATACCACGTCGAAAAGCTGCAATCTGTTCAAAATCCCAGCCCCAGACATTAGACGTGGAGCACAAATGGGAATGTTGTCAACGAGACATCAGGGAAGGTGGTTCTAATGTGACTGGATTCAAAGCCCTGCTGCGAACAGAGAAGAAGGAAAGGACACAGGCTTCTCGGAAAGTAAAAGCAAAAAAAAAAGCATGATCGAGGAGGAGAAAGGGGAGAGATGTTAGTGCAGGAATAAAGTTCGAAAGCTTTCTCAGAGGATTAAGCAAACATGAGAGACCTACAAAACCAAAATGGAAGCTTGCAAACATGAACTGGTCAGAACTAGCTGGCCCAGACGAAATTAAAGTAGCAATATCGAAGCTAGATATGACATGAACCAACTCATCTATAACATATGGTCAGGAGAAGGCATGCCTAATGCATGGAATCTCATCATCGCTGGGATCACTGAATGTGCTAACTATAGAGGAAAAAGTCTCTCAGACATCTGAAATCATTCTCGAATAGCCTGGGTGGTCCATATCAGTGTAGTTTTAGACCAGCGAAATCCACCATCGATCAAACCCAGACTTCAGCAGATCTCGGGAATTTCAAGCCGACACTCACCATATGTTTGACTACTTCAAATCCGTATATGACAGCGTGTACAGTGCTATGTCTAACTTTGACATACCTGAAAAACTATTCAGGTTGCACAGAATGACTATGAAACATTCTCAC
Organism: Volucella inanis; assembly: GCA_907269105.1. Taxonomy (NCBI): domain Eukaryota; kingdom Metazoa; phylum Arthropoda; class Insecta; order Diptera; family Syrphidae; genus Volucella; species Volucella inanis. The sequence goes on from OU026154.1 coordinate 12,780,561, forward strand.
TGCTCCATCAAGGTAGGTGATAAAATAATTGAAACCTTCAATGTCAAGAAAATTTTTAGACAAGGCGACGAGCTGCCATGTGGCTCTTTTACCATCGTTCGAGAAAGAATCGTTAAAAGCTCACTGACCAGTGAGAGGGACACAATCCTGTTTTGTGGGTCTGGCCTTACTTATTTCCTTAACGCGCTACCGACTCGTAAAGTGTCTCTGACTGAAACATAGCAGCTTTTCACAATCTTCGATCCCGAGCACGCTGCTTCCAGTTGCATACACCATGCTCTCTGTTATCCGCGATGGCAATCTTTAAAACGGTCCTTAAAACGGAGGTTCGGTCCTCCGTTCCGCTTCGAAACTGGAATCTGTGATTCGAAAGCCTCTTTGCTGGAGCATTATTGTCTATTTCCTCAATGTGCCCGATTCGGTGCAGTAGACGTATTTTAGCTTTTGGGCCTAAATTCACATCTTGTTATAGCTCATAGATTTCGTGTTCCTCCATTCGCCCTTCTCGCATACGGGACCAAATATTCGGGGAAGAATTTTTCACCGAAAGTGTTCAATATCTGTTCTGCTGTCCTGCTTTAAGGCAGGCTCAATATTTTGGCATTTCATCTACCGCAGTAGCAGCGATTTCTTAGAGTAGGTAGGTCTTCGGCGAATCTCAACTAGGGTGTCATTCGCGGAGTTGGTGTTTACTCCGAGATAGGTAGACTCCATAGACCACTTCGAAGTCACTCTAGTCAACAGTGATGTTTTGCCATAGGCGGCGGACCGACGGTTTTTTCATTGTTGGCAACATTTTACATTTTGCTTGTTCTTCAATTGACGTAAAAGCTTATATGAAAGCGCGCAGCAGCTCGACAGATTTGTTAAAAATATTGTCTTCCTGCCCAGTACAGGTTTCAGCAGTAAATTGAAGAAATCACATGACAGTGCATCTCCATGGCGAAATCCAGTGCATGTTTGGAATATTTCGGAGGAACTAGGTGAAAAGATGATAAAACTCAACTTGAAATTCGTTGGTGTTTTTCAGGATTTGCCTTAGTGGGAAAATTTGAACGATCTGCCGGGCCAAAAGCCACACTGGTACGTTCCGATTGGTGTGTTTCAGAAAGGCTTGCAATGTTGAAGCTGCACATTGAATATAATCTTAAACTTGTATGCTGCATTTAGCAGGGATATGCCTCAATAGTTCTTATAAGACATACGATCGCCTTTCTTGAAGTTGGGGCGTATAGATTTGATAGTCCAATAAGCGGACATGGCTTCATCTACCCATACCTGATTGAAATTTGCTGCATGCACTCTACCAAAACATCACCTCCATGTTTGTTGTTCTTCAGCTTTTCGATAGCTGAGCCACCCTTCTGGGGCGGCTTCTTTATTGACTGGATGTGGGTCTTATTCTTAAACTATCACTCTCTCCTAAGAGCCTAAATTTTGGGCTTAAAGCCAGCTGGCAGTCACTTAGTTTTCCTGAAAAACATCCGGATGTTGTTTCTATTGTGGAACTCTTCGATACCCTTGAGATGAGAAACTGCGTAGGCCGTTTTCTTTTTAAATAAGATCTTTTCCTCCCATCTTCTGGCCGGGTACTATACCTTCGCTGCAAGTATACATATTCTGTCACCTTTTTCCGACGTGCGCGCCCTTCATCATACCAATGGCTCCTTTTCGATACGATAGTCTCGCCTACCTCTTTGAAGATGTCACGCCACTGGTTACACGTTTGTGGATAGTGAATGCACAGCGGAGAGTCTTCCGCTCAGACGGTTTCCGTTTTGACTACTCCAGTTGTGGAAAAGGCTTCCAATGCTGAATTTATTTTTCTGAGCGGTTCGAAGCTTTTTCTCAAGGCATAGACGAGCTCTGCATTTGGCTGCCCCTTCAGAATATCTGATGTGTGATTCGCATCTATTAGCACATTGTCAATTTGGTTGGCAGTTCGATCATCTGGAGGGCGCCATGTGGATATGTGGATTCGTAGTCTTTGAAACTTATTGCTACTTATCTGTTGTCGTATCATGGAAGTTGTGCTTTCTGACTAATCCGCCAAAGATGTTTTTCTTACCGATTTTGAGATTGAAGTTCCTGGGTACAGTTTTAACATCACACTCAGGACAAGCTCCGTCCAGGAGGTCATAGAACTCCTCCTTGATAGAGTTTGCAGCTCCGTCGATTAGCAGGAATTAGGCTGATGTTTTAGAATGATGTCTGTGATGTCTGCGGATTAGCTGCGGACGATCGCTTATCGGTTTAAAATCAATTATCAGTGATCGTACTCGGTTTTCCACGATAAATCCGCATTCTAACATGTACAGTCTCTTGTAAGAACTATAATAAATGTCGTTTCCTATCCTGTGGTATCCTGTGGATCGCAATAATATTTGCCTTGCACCGATTGATGACAGATTCAAATTTTTAAATAGCACCAGGGCTGCACAGAGTACATTAGTTCTAGGTGCATCCTAGCAATTCGAGGTCCGTGAACATTTCGGGTTTGACCATAAACGAGGGCAAAACAAAGTACATGCTGTCACCTGAAAAGGACGCTCACCACCGACACTTCGGCCAGAATGTCACCATTTCCAGGCAAATTGGGGGCTCAGTGGGCAACTGAGAAACAGAGGTCCTTCTCGTATGACTTAACTGGCTTTTTACTCGAACCAACCCAATCCCAGTACTGCTCTATGGCGTAGAGATATGGACCTTGTTGAAAGTATTATCGCGGAATGGAAGATAAGTTTCAACTACGAACTGCATGGGCTGTGCAGCGAAATCATTCTAGTCGGGCGTCTATGCCAGAGATACCTGATTTTGATTACTCAAGACGGGAGAGCTCATTTAACGATATTCACTACACTATTTGCCAATACCTGGTGTCATTCGAGGTGGCCAGAATCCCAACCTCTATGTGAGCCTCAGCAGGTGAATAGACCGAGTTACGTAGTACGTAAGTCCGCCTTCAAGTCATAAACATTTTAATGCCACTTGACACCCAAGAACTTTATCTGTTATCCACTCATACATGAACCCATTAATCAACCCTATCGATCCATTAAAATGTTGAGCAATTAAAATTACAAAAGTCCAAAGGGATGGACAGTAGCCACAGCACATGCTGGCCTGGACAAAGTGTTTAATTAAAATGCATGCGTCTTCCTCTTTTGTTTTTTTTTTCTTTTTTTTGTTTGCTCCCCCGAGTCCTGCAATACATTCTCTTATCTGACCGCCGCTCCTTGGTTACAATTTGTACTGTGTCCTGGGCAGCCTTTTTGTATATCCTTGCTGTGGTGTACGACGTGATAAAAGTTGTTAACATATCGTCAGGTCATTTTGAGGTTACTACAGCAGTTCATTGCTAATTTGCATATTCCTCCTTCAAAAGAAGATAGAGCTCTTTGGGTATTTGCTTCCTCGATTCCTTGGTATCCTCGTTTCGTTGCGGCCAATTAGATGGCACAAGGGACAAACACCTGATACGCATTTTCGTTGTCCTTAGCTCGGGTCTAGATCAAAACATTTAATTAGCATTAAACAAGCGCAACTGGAGCGAGGATAAAAGTTAAACTGAACCCTTTTTGAGCATAATATTTTGATCCCTTTATTCGTTATCCTTTGTGAAAGAAGAGAATGCATTGAGAAGTGGATACAAGTCTTCGAAACAGACGAACAATCTCTGAAATAAAAGTCGTTGATAGTACTGCAGATGGTTTGAATATAATCAGAGAGAGTCATCCGTATTGAGATTATGAGTGGAATACAGGAGCTACGTTTTGATGTAATTGAGTTTTAATTGCGGGAAACAACTGTTTATCATGTGCACGCTCGCATTTTAATAATATTGAACTTAAGTTGGTATTTCTCTATACGCCAAAAAAATATATGCCTGGCCATTTCCAGACGTGATCCTCCGGTTTTGGTTCTTTGTTGGAAGTCCAGTGATTATCGGAAAGTATTTCAGAAAAGTTCTATCTCATAAGCGATATTGAATCACCTGTCAGATACGAGTAAATCTAGAGATTTCAGCCAAACTCAGCCCCTGTGAAGCAAAGGAAGTAGACCAAACATTGTGGTAAAGGTGGTTGGGTGTTGAAAGTTTGGTACCGAACATGACGGTGCATTATTATACGTTTTCGTGATAACCACCGGGCTTGAATTGGTAAATTTAGGATAACGACGTGTGCATCCGTATAGGAAATGTTTAGAACTTGAGCAGGCCACGATTGAACCAGCAACAAAGCAGATATCACCGCCATCCAGAAAGTGAGGGAAATGTGTCGGATAAATGTGTCCAGACTAAGGCTGGAATTCTTGATATTTTAGCAATTGAGTGAACGCCTTATAACCATCTGAAATGTCAGTCAACGTCTAGTTGGTATGCATCCACGGCAAAACAGAAGAACTAAAGAGTGCTTTCAAAGAATGTTTCTGCTAAATCGTCGACGAAACCTACTTACAATGTCCAAAGTATCATATGACATTCAAATCGTTGAATGTGACTCTAATGTCAAAAAAGGAGAGGAGAACACCCGTGGCAGTACAGTTGAAAAGTATAGGCTATACGACACCATGTCTGGAAACGTCTTATTGACCTTGCCAGACTCGGATAAGTACCTTCTTGTAGTTAAGGTACGTATCCAGTCAGAGGCCACAAATTTGTTGTGAGAAGATTTAACGTTGAATGGTTGCATTCAAACTAAAGTGCCAAATCCTTTTCAGGTAATGTATTCCTCATCCTTTCGAAAAGTTCTGTGCAACTTGGATGATCTGTTAAGTCAAACCAAAAAAGGAAGAGTGAAAAACATCGACTCCTCCAAAGAAAAAAGAAACGGCATTAGAATGCGAATGAAAAATCAAGATGTGCTGCTCCAGCAACGGTTCAGAAGTCCAGATATGGGAAAACCATTTCTGCATATTGTATGATTCCAATCCACTCGATCAAAGTCGATCAAAGTACCGGGACAAGATTTGATTGAAGGAAAGTATGCCTGATCATTGGAACCTTGGCATCCTTTTACTGATCCAAGGTCCAGCCTGCGCCAACTACAGACGCATCAATCTTCTTGACATCGTGTACAAGATTCAGTGTGGAGGCCTTAATTGATTTGTCAGAAATCTGATTGCCATTACTGCCATCTAAAGAGATAAACTATATCGAGCTTTACCTACTTTTGGCATCCTCACATTTCTACAGGGATTTTCAGACTTTTCCAAAAGTCTTGCAATTACATGCAAACACAAGGCAGTTGGTGTTTCTTTGACCTAACAGAGCAATTGGTGAGAAAATATTGTGAAGAAACACTCAGGATCATATGCAAAAACATGAGCATTAGCGAAGGCGAATAAGGATAGGCTTTGAGGAAGAATATAAGACAGAAAACTCTCTGAACTCTACAGTTACATCGACATGGACAGAAATACAAGGATATACAAGCCTATACAGAACAGATAAAAATATACCAGATCGCGTCAAATATGGCCATCAAACGGTCGCCATACCTTGATACCCATAAACGAAACTGGCTGATTAACAAACAGTCAACCAAATTGATCGTTTTGCGATCGACGCAAGGTATTCTTCTAATCTTTTGTGTGTTCAACGTTCCTAACGGCTAACATCGACTCGGCCCAGTATCTTAAGATACGGATGCAGACATCCACAATAACAAGGCAATCCAACGCAGGAAACGGCTGAGGCCTTTTCCGATTGAGCTTTCCTTATTTTCTCAAGGAGGCCGTGCCGCCAGGATCGAGCTCTTCGAAAACAAAAGAAGAGAAATACACAGTCTACTTGTAGAATCACATCATCATATTAGAATCACAGTCCGGACTAAGGACATGGAAAGACTACTTCGAACAACATCCTTCTTCAGATTGAATAAACCCTTCAATTGGGACGATGACAGGCAACATTTCAGTCCACTTGACCATGATGAAGTCAGTACAGCAATCTTCAGATCAAGGCTACAAAAGCTGCTAGACCCGTCATCAGCTCATCAGGTAATGAGTAGATATGAAGTACACATCAATTCATCACCAAAATCTAGGTGGACCAAAATATGCCCGACAAATGCAAGTTAAGCATTGTTTGTCCACATACGAGTATTGTGAGTTGGATAGGATATTTTACTCGACATTTAGAAGGGGTATGCCACCGTAGCTCTTATAGGACGTTGTATCGCCTATTTTGTAAATGCAGCACATGGACTTATACTCTGGTATTTATTTGTAGCATTACTCTCACCAAACCATCATCATCGCATTTGAAGCTCTGCAGGTAAGATATCAGTCCGAGAGGCCTTATTGTTCCTTAGTTGTCTAAAAGCTGCACCAACCTCTTCTTTGTATACTTTGGGAAGTCCCTTTCTCTTTTGCGAAAAGTTCCTACAATATGTCCATCCAAGAGGTGATGAAAATGCTTTTTAAATAAATCAATCTCTAGCATCGGTGCGCAAGGCTCTTTTACTATGTCGAAAAGCCTTAATATCAGCTGTCTGGCTTTTCTGTAAGACTATCGCGTTACTTGAGCTCATTCAGCATTTTACCTTCTCCCTTCTTTTGACTCGATAATTTTTCCATGCTGACTGAATATGTGCATTTTCAGTCACCCCTTTCCGGAATTTAAAATCATCATCATACCACGCGTACCATTTTGTGGATTGCTAGTAACCTAGGATAGATTCGACTACCTTTCTGATGATGCTGCTATACTGAATAGGCTCATTAAGGGTCATTGGACAGCAGAGAGTTTCTTAGTCTTTGCAGTCTCTAACTATTTCTGATGCTAATACGTCTAACGCTTAGTTCATTTTTGGGGCCAATCGTAGCTGCTTCTACCTATAGTTAGACTGCCGGGCTTTGAATTTAGCTGCATTAAGTCTACGTTTATTGCGCAAGCTAGATGCTTGTTTAGTCAACGTAAGGTAATCCAAACTTTAAGGCCACAAGGAGGATCTGGCAGACTTACAGTTGCTCGGATTATTCTCCTATTCACCCGGTTCGATAGAGCTCATATAAATGCAGAAATCAACGTGTATCCTCCCGAGTGCTAAACAAGGTAGAGGAACTAAGTTCAAAATGAAACGGATATTTAATTACAGCTTCAATGAAACCGAGCTTCATGGGATATTTTCTAAAGCTGACTGGTGTATGCAGCGGTTATAAATACTTCAGTCTATCTGTCTACGTGAAAAGAAAACTTGTATTCTTGAACTCGTTTGAAGTTTTTAAATGTTTGACCAAGGGCTTAAGCGTAGCCTTTTCGCCACTTTAGGCTTTGCTCTGCCTATTCCTTACGATACAGTTCAGTGTTATAGGATTATTCCTAGTCTTCCTAGCAGGCGAAGACTGCAGGCTTTTACTAACTGATCACAGCATCTACAACTAGATGGCCATATGTAGGAACACATTTCGTTAGAAGTGAGTGAGTAGATATCCTTTCTGATTTCTTATATAAAATCTTCTCCTACCGCTCACCAATGGTTGGATTTGTTGGCCAGATACAAGAAAGCAACGAAGATCTTGTTTAGATTTGACAACAGCTAGAAGAAGTTTCAGAAATTTTCTTCTTATTGACTCGTATCTAGACAGAAAAAAAAAAGATCCGACTTGAAAGGGATGTCCTTTGTTTCGATTTGAGAAATATCTGCCAAAGTTCATTGTCGTTTCCAAGGGAAGGTAGCTCTTAAGAATTGAAATATACCCTTGTTTGTACCTTACTTAGTTACTTAGAGCCCCAGCTAACAAATCCCTTCAGCTAACGCGGTTTCTTTCCAGTTGCCTCCACTTGCGCTCACAAAGTTGACTGAAGTCCCCTTCCATTTGTGTACGCCAATTAAGATGAAGTCGTCCTCTACCGCGTTGTCTGTCTCTCTGTCTTGGAGTCGAAAACCATCCGGGCCAGGCGCTGGTATCTATAAGTTAAAGGTGATTTAACCATCTAAGCTAGGTTATCCAGCTTTTCTGTTCACTGTTGAGAAGTCTCTTCCATTCTCCGTGGTCTTCCTGCATAGTCAAATAAACTTGGCTGGGATGCTAAAACTAGACCGTATAGTTCGTCTCTATAGATACTGTCACATGCGGCTTTGAAATCAATGAAGAGATATGTGTATCAATCTAGAACTCTTCGGTTTTTTTCAAGATCTGCCATAATGTGAAAATTTGATCTACGGTGGACTTCCCTGGCTTAAAATCTACCTTTATCCAGGTTGAATGGCTAATTCTGCCTGAAGATGGGTCACTGATTGTCATTGCCGTTTAAAAATCTGCACAAATAGCCTTTCCAGATCTTTCCTTTTCCTTTTCCAGATCTCTGTTCGGGCTTTACGGGTTTATTCTTTGATAAAACTTCTGATCTTCAGAACTCTATCGAGCGCTTTTCGTGCTCGTCCGTTTTTGTTCTTAAGATCTTATGTTCCCCCCTTCTTCTTTCTTCTATACGTACAGCTCAAAAGCCCCTCTCGTTCTTTTCTGAAGGACATCTCTGACCCTCCACTGTTTTTCCAGGTTTGCCAGTCTTCATTCGTCATCGAACTAGGAGTTTCCTTGTTGGGGATGTTGAAACTCAGCACATCAAAGGCCACCAGCCTGCTTGTTCTTTGCCAATGATGCTACTGGCCTTCTCCGTTTGATGCTGGCGGCATCGGACTTCTCGAGGGGTTAAAGGAGACTCGGAAGTCTTAACTTGAAGACTTGAATTTCTTCGCAATGTTTCGCTAGTCTTGCATACCTACGGTATCTGCATTCGAGTCCGAATCGATGTCTGAGCAGCGGCTCGAAACATTTGGGCATCCAAAACACTGGGGGAGTGCCTTTCCGTCGATCACAATATGCTCAATTTGATTGACAGTTGGTTGATGAGGTACCTCTATGGACCCCGAGATGTGGAAGTTGTAGCTGGCTATAGTTGACCCGGTCTGTTGAAATTCTGAATATTCTAAGTGTAGATCTAAGGATCGTTTTCCTTTAATCATTTAGGCACGTTAGGCTATTGAGCTATTAGAGCCATACGAAGATGTAGCCCAGTATTATGCTACTGGTCGACCACCTACTTCTAACTCTAGGTTGCATGCGTAAGGATTTACTAATGCTGTAACAGGGAACTACCACTCGGAAGTATAATACGAACTTTATTGTTGCGCTGCTGCAAATATCGAGGTTATAGGGCAGTCAGCAGTTTCCCGGTCAGCTGCCGTACAGATTCTCAATTTAACTGCATCAGCTTCTCTATAATTCAACATCCGGAGGCAGTTAACAGAATTACATGTGGTATATTGCTATTGCGAGTATCACCTAGAGTAAATCTATACTTTCTGTTATCCTTCATACCCGCTTGACTGCTTAGGTATCGGTTCAAGACTTCTTTAGTGTTGGGCTCGATGATCAGAGTCCTTAAATGATACGTCTCAGTGGAATTCCACACGGAATAGCCTGGAACTATTTGCAAAAATTACCACAGTGAGCACTTAGACAAGGAAGGGAATCCACTGGTCATCTCCTTGGTTCAATTAGAATATGAAGAACGCTTCGTAACTAAGTCTAATATATGCAATTTCAAAATATTGTTCCTTTTTTCAAAAACTTTAACTTAATCCTTCAAAGTATCTCATTAAGGTTTATTTATGGTGGTTTTTGAGTACTCAAATCGCGGCTACAATCATCGATTTTGGGTGAAACCAGACTCCCTATCGACTCTCTTTATAATTACAACTATTCGTCCGAATGAAAATTGGCTAAAGCATTTGAAACCCCTCTTACGAAAGCCCATTAGCAGGTTTCAGCAACACCTTGGTCTATAGACTCCCATAACTATTGCATGGATAATTGCCACCAATTTGCATATCTCTCTTCATAATTGTGCGATTTTTTTCCTCTTAGTACCGCACTGATGGTGGCATAACCCCAACTCACCATCAACACCACCATTACCAGCCACCTAACCCGCAACACTTGCATGTGCCTTGCATGATGGGTTTTAGCACATGAAGCCCACCTATACCTCCGCATTTAACCGCTTTTAATTCCACAACCCTTAGTTCAGAGGCAGTGGAAAGTCACAAGTAGAAAGAAAATGTAAACAGTGGTGTTGCAGCTATGAAAATTGGAATTCGACCTCAGCCGTCGCACCCTTCTTCTCGGCAAATGAGAAGGAAAACAACGTCTGGTAATTACCCCATTAAATCAGGGCAGCGCAGCGCCCAAAAGTTGCAACTCGCAATCGCAATCAGAATCGCAAGCATTGCCACAAGAGGTTGTGTTCATGAAGATGGTATTATAATAGTTGCGCACCAAGACCGTCTTTGCTCCTCCGTCGTCGTCGTCATCGTAGCGATTCCTTCCCAGATTTGGCCGCTTCGCTAGGCTGACTATCTTGACGGTTTGTTTGGTTCGTCCATCCGTCTGTCTGTCGTAGTTTTGCGTGCTGTAGATAATTAGATTAGATTACCATCGGGCAATTAATTTCAGATAATGAGGGGCGAATCGTCCGAAGGGTACCATTGGCTTCCGCCATTACACACAGGGGGAACCCGGAGCCGGACTGGTTGGTGTTTGGTGGAATGTTTTTTTTTTTTTTTTTTTTTGTTTGCAAAAATAATTTTCGCGAACGAGCGTTTATCTGAGGCAGAGGAGAGGTTACACATGCTTTCCGGAACAACGGAGAACACTAGTGGTTTCTTCTCCTCCTGGCTAGTTCCAGTGGTCTGGTCAGTGTTCTTGGAGTCGTCATTATTGCAATTCGCTTTGGAGGAACCAGACCTGAAGTTGAAGTTTTGCTTTCGTGTGTTGCATGACTCCAACCAAGGATTGCAGGTTTTTATTTGCTAAGAATTGGTCACGACTTTATGATTTGGGCGTAGATTATTGGTTTTTTGTTATTTTTCTGTTTAAAAGAGGAAGCAGGAGGTGAAGGCCTATGACCAGGCCGACAAGTACGGATAGTTGTGAGGAGAATTATTAAGAAAATGGCAGCGATTACGGGGAGACCTTCTAGAAACGACGAAGCCTTGCATGCTACTGTAAAATTGTTGTTAATCGAGGATGGTTGTGGCTTTTTAGAAGGGAATTACCGAATAAATTGTTTCTTTGCCCTAGGAGACAATTTGGGTTCTAATGACTTCGACTTAAGGCCAAGGAGTTGATTTGTGGTCCTTGTAGTGTAATATACTGGCCTTGCGCTCACGAAACAGCAAATGAAGGACCTAATACTCAGAATAACGACTAGATCGTTGTTGTTTCGACTTATTTGTCCTATGATTCGGTAATACTGCCACTACCAAGGAAGAAGCCAAACTCACTAAGACAGGACTTGTCATATGTTGTGATGCTAACGAATCTTGCAGTAGAAAGAAGTAGAGAATTATCCGATTCAACCATGACATGTATTGTACTATGTCAGACCATAAGAACATCAAACTCCAAATTTGATTTGAAGCTACGACCTCGCTGAAGCGGAATAATTAAGGAAAAACTAATCGGATACACTTCAACATAGAGCTGGGAATAACTATATCTAAACTCAAAATAATTGAATAGGAAGAGGAAGCTGTGCCTTTGATAAATGCTGCAAACTGACATGTCTATCTGGAGCAAAAACCTTTTCTGGTAAGGAAATTAGAAAACACCTAAAGACGAACGGGTGGTTCAAAAAATACCGAGACTGACACATAGATGGCGACTCTGATAACATATTCATACGACTACTTTGATTTGGAGGAAGATTGAGAGATTGAGAACCTTACAGATCAAAAGAAGAAGTCTTACGCGAATACCTAAGGCTGGTTTCTATTATTTGTAAAAATATCGTAGCACTCGGCGGATCTAGGAAGCTGGATAAAGTCTTTAAAACGTGCAAATCAGTCAAACTGGAAACGCTTAGTGCCAGGGTTACTAATAAACCAATAGTAGTTGACATCTAGCATCGATTGCAGTGACTGTTTTTCTGTCGTTACAGATCGCCCAGACAAAGAATTAACCTTTGTACGTCCCCTTAACTGGTTTTCATCAGTTTTTCGAAAGGAGATGAGTAAGCGCATCAGTGGTAAAGTGCCACACTCACAACGACAGTGCTCTGTCGTGCCGTCATCACCTCTCTATAACAAACATCGCAGGATCTTATGTCACTTGTGTCGGTAAACAGTTTCCTACCGGAAAGTTGCTGACACTTCTCGTCGGAATGCATTTGTTAGGTCTGCTGGCATCCCGAAAAGACATGCTACCTGCAGTTATCTTCACAGGAAAATCAGGTGTCCGTGTCACCCCTAACAAAGGAAGCAGATAATTTTAAAATAGGTTTGTGTCCTGGAAAACTCTTTTCGCATTTCATCGGCGATCGCATTTACCTCAATAACAGTGTGGTTTGGAACCGAAGCAGGACACAGTGAATTCAGCCTTCCGACTCATATCAGAGAAGCCTTGCGTTCATAGGTTCTTTCATTCTTGAAGTAGTTTGAAAGAGGTGAAAGGGTTTAGCAGAGCCTTAAAGGCAACTTTGAAAATTTTACACAATTAAATGCATTGCCATCAGAACCGCGTATATCTTACCTTGGAAGACAAATGTAAGTTTTTTTTTTTTTTTTTTTTTTTTTTAACGGGAAGTGAAATCTAACATAGTACTCCTCCAGAAAGACATTAGTGGTGCATCTTAGATCAAATTCTGGAGACATCCGTGAAGATTACACTCCTTCCTGCAGGTATGATTGTTGCACTTTCGTTCCACTAGTGCCATTGCATCGGACGGAATAACTTAATTTCTACTGCTTTGGCGAATATTGGTACCGCATACATTATTATCGACTGCACCACCCTTGACAGGATTAGTCTCCCTTGTTGTCTGGCTCCTCCAATATTCGTCATTATTCTTGATAAGGCAGCACTCACCTGAGCAGCCTTGTGGCACGTTCTTTCAAGGAACTCGTTGTAAGTGAGCCTAGCGTCGATGATCACATCTAGGTATTTGATCACCGGTTTTGACGTTATATTTTGATCTCCTACCCTGAACCATCTCTCTTTCCATTGCTTCCCAATGTCCTCTATTTCTTGCAAGTGTTTCACCGCCACAGCGATTGCAATATTATCGGCAAAGTCCGATAAAGTTTTGCTTTGTTTGGGATTTCAAGCCTCAGAACCCTGTCGTACATAATGTTCCATATGATGGGAATGGAATTGACTGATTTGGATTGTTTGCTACGGACGTCTGAACAGCAGCGATATTTTCGACACTTCGACCAACCCGTTGTCTGACTGACGCGGCAACATCACACAACGAATATGTAGGCTCCAATTTTTGCACTAAACTTGTTATTGCCTGTCTACTAGAGCGAGAATTACGACCGAAAATTGGAGTTAACGCTCTTAAAGTTGCAGTCACCGACTCCTAATATCTGTAGAAAATTTTTATAATTTGCAGACGTTGCTCGTTAGTGTACTTTACAATTATGAAACTGTTGAGTCTACTGAATAAATTGACAGTGATAGTTTGATGATTAGTGAAAGAGTGCGTTCACAAATTAAATTCAAATTTGTCAAGTCCCTATTAGAAAACCCTATACTTCCTCGGATGGCTTATTTCAGGTACCTATACCTATCACCTGTAGGTTCTGATGGTAGGGCAAACTTTTGGATCGTTGGAATATGGAATGGATCTCGCTCTATGACACTTGTTGCTTTACCTAAGCCTCTTCCTCCGCCTTTCAAATTACTGTCCCGTCTTCTAGGCGGAAATTTTGGCTTTTGAAGAAGTACTATCCTGACTGAAGAAAAACGTTATATCCGGAAGGAATATCCGTATGTTTTTGGATAGTCAGGCCGCAATCAAATATCAGCACTCAGACTCATAAAGTGAGAGAGTTCAACACTTAACTATGTTGAGTGCCGGGTCTTAGAGATATTCCAGCGAATTGTAGGGTCGATGAACTCGAAAAAATAAAAACCACCTCTCCTACCCGAAAAAGTTATCATCGGTATACCAATCGCTACGTGCAAGCTAGAACTAAAGCTGGATGCTTATGGAAGAACAAACTTTAGGTTAAGAAGCTGCATTTACGATTAGGAGGAGGAGACAATCCTTCACCTACGCTGCACATGTCCAGCTCTCTTCCAAAGAAGAAAACTCCATTTAGGAGCTTTCTTCTACAATGTATTAATCGATCTAAACAACATAGCCTCTTGTGCCTCTTCAGAAGCTCAAATTGATTCAAAGAATAGGAGATCCATGTGGCATCACAATAGGTAAATTGGGCTAAGTGGGTTGGTTTTTCCAACGGACACCGATCAGGAGACTGACTGGTTGTTGAAAAGCAGGAAACGTATAAGTTATAATGACATGTCAATTAGCCGCGAAGTTGATTAATCTAAGTCAATTGTCAGAGGTAGTCTCTTGAACGCTTTTCCCAATTGCATATAAAAGTTGATCGTCCTTAATGCAGATTTTGTCACATGACAGCAGAGAAGGCATTTTTTCCTCTGCAGATGACCTATGCGGATACAAAACGGATGACTGTATTTAGAAATAGAAATCACCAGCATAGTTGTTACCTTACACCTCCTAGGGATGATATCTTGTCTCAGAAATTGCAGTGTAAAACGGATTGGATTCTTCAAGCTTACATATCAGCAAACAATTCTATAGATACTTGACAATAAGAAAAAAATCGACAAACGTACTGATGAATCCAAAATTACACCCATCTATACGCATCTGTACCAAATACAATAAAAATTTTACATTCTTGTCCTACTTACTTGAGAAAAGAATCGTTACGTACTTGATGTACATTCTCCAAAGCGGAAACAGATATTTTACATAAATTTACCTGCCCTCTCATAAGTGTCCAAAGTGCATAATTCACTTTGTTCCATTAACAACTGATGGATCTCAATACAAACGAGTATTTCAGTGAGAGTTTCAATATCTCAGTATCTCAGTACATCTCAGTCACTGTTCATCAATGAGAGAAACACTTGTGAACCACACCTTAGCAATCGCTAAGCTGATGAGAAAGTAATCAACACTTGAACCATTTTGTTAATTTGAGACCTACGCGTGCCCATCTCTGCCTCTGCTACAACATCAACATCATCGAGCTTAACCATCTCTATCAGCATCAGAATCAGAATCAACATCAAACATCATCATCACTACCGTCGTCGACGTCGAAATCGACGTCGAGATCGACATCATCGCCTCCGGAACACAATTGGTCATAATCCAAATTGAAGAAAACATCTGGTAGACATTGGTAGACGAAACAAATACACCCAACACAGATTGATAGATACGAGTGCGAATGAGATTTGTCGCAACCGAATGCCACCCAAAATGCGCCATAGTTCACCTGGAGTCCAGGCAGTCGAGTTGTCGAGTAGTTGAAGGAACCAAGGCCAGTTATGTTTTTGTTATGACGCAGGATTACCCACAGGAGAAACAGATAGCCATAGGATCAACAGAATATCTGATTGCTGGAGTGGCACCCCAAGTGGCACTCGTAAGCCTACACACTTTATGATCGAAGACTACGCGCCACAGTTCCAACACACGTTCCAAGTGGACACTTCTCATTCTCATTTTCACATTGCGCAACACTTTGCATGGCTACATATCTCTCTGGCAGCCTCATAATCAGTTTTGTCTGGAGAATACTTGTCCAGCGATTTGAAAGCCTGGTGGAACTACCCTAGCAGCAGCCAGTCAGCCTATCAGTCTAACAGTCCGTCAGTCAATTTCATTTCGTACACGCAGCCTATCCATAATCTTTGCAGATGTGTGTGTGTGGAATTAGTGAATCAAATTTCAATCGGCGGAAATGTAATCAATCTGAAGGATGCTCGAGGTGATTGGGGTTCACGTCGTGTCGTTTACTGTGTGCACCAAGTGGGATTTAGTGAGCTCCGATCACACCTTGGTTACTGTTAATGCAAGAGAAGTACTCGTATCTTCGTATCTGTCTGTTTGTCTGTTAATGGCAATGATAATGGAGATCTAGAGGTGTGGAGGTGTTGGAATTGGGCTTTCAGGTGGCAGTAGCCTGTTTCGGTTTTTGGTGTTTCTGGTGGGCTCGGTGCTCCTCGGTGCTTGTGCTTCGAGTGTTGTGTGCTCATCAGTTGAAATAATATAATTAATTTCGAGCAGACGAGTGGTGCAGTGGTGTAGATGGAATGGATTCCTATCCAGATACTCGTACTTGATGCACTCAAATTTGCATAATGAAAATGTTGCATTGGCAATATGTTGCAGGGCGTGCATGGCGTGTTTGGCTAGACGGAAAAATAAATCGCCAAAACTCAAGTGGTAACATTATTGATGTGCTCAGTTCTACTGGCACTCGTATCTGTCAATTAAGCCAGCGATCAGATTGATTTAAGATGAAACCAGAGATGGGAATCCATTTCCATGTTTCAACGACCAGAATGAGCAATAAGCAGACTATAGGGTGTCCATTGAAAGCGCGTAGGCTTCGGGCGTGTGCTTATAGGAAACATAGTCAGAAATTGTCGAAGCAAATACCATCGATGCCATACAAACAGGATTGTGAGGTACTCTCAGCCTTGAGCAGGAGCTCAAATCTGTGTACTACAATCGCTATGTTCATGACAAGACATGGGTAGCTCTTGTCGGAGGCAAGAGCAAGGTTTCTTCAAAATTATCGACTGCGACAACACGTCTGACATTCAATTTGGACTCAGTAACAGTCCTGCATTTTGATGAATCCTACTCTTATTTCTTCGCAATAAAGGACCTTTTCGAAAAATTTGTTCATGAGGCCAATTTTCCACTAGCTTTCAAGATCAGAAAACTGCGACAGACAGTAAGTGTTTATCAGGTGGATGCCATTAGTTGGATCATAAGCATCATACTATGGTTTACTGTGACAGTACCTAATGCTCAAATTTCGGTTCCATCGATATCAACTTCACAGTTGAATGATCCAACCTCTTATTGCAGGTTGTTTGGCCTACCAATTGCGTCTTCACAGAATCAAATACCAGGAAACTGTAGAAAGGTTTACATTTATTGTTAAGGGAGCGATTCCGGTTCCGATTTTTCTTTGGACATCAGCGTTGCACGTTGATATCACTCAGTGACAGCACTTGATCGAGAGCCGAATTTTACACGAGCTATTGTAGATGCTCCCACTGGAAGTGATGTGTAGGGTTTGGTTGTCAAAGATGACGTTATCACCGACCACGTGCTCAGCGAATCCAATTTGGATGCGTAGTTTTTGTTTAGCTTCAAGGATACTTGTATTAGCGCCGACTATTCGTGCACTTCGTTCTCAGGTGTCTGAGAAGGAGCTCACTTTGGTGGAACTCGTCTGCAAATCTTGAAAGCTTGATGAGGTATCAGGAGATGACCAATGTGAAGGGTTCTTTTCCATTTGCAGTAACGCGCAGAAGCTCGGATATTCGTTTAATGGGTTTATGGCTCTCACAGTTGACTGTGATCAGGCTGTGGTAACGCATGACTCGATATTTTTTTATTTCGACGACTTTTCGACAAGCTGCAATTCTATCTGATTTTTCAATGGTGGTCAAGTATTGGCACTTAAGCCTCTGGGCAACACCTTCTACTTTCGCCTACACGTGGCCTTGAACCTCTGACTGAAGGTTGGGCACTTAAATTCTGCGTAACGTCATTAGGTCATCTCTCCTTCGTCAAGATGGCGGCTGAGGAATCCCATACCCGAATCAAAAATCTACGTCTGTAGCCAGCTTGAGCAACTTTGCAGACACCACCCTTTAGAGGAGTATTGGTATAAAGGAAGTAACTCCTCAGCGGAGTTTGAAACCTTTGGAGGTATATCTGCTCAGTTCAGAGACAACCAGCACTCTTTCGGCGTGTAAGCAAACGCCTTATAATAATCCGCTACAAGGCCAAATTTGGATATTAATCCCCTTACTGAGGATAAGAGTGACAGCATCAAAGATCAATTCTATAACCTCCTTGACCGAACATAAGCTCAAACATAAGAGATGCTAACACATGGCTGTTTAAAGCAGCTGTTTTTGGGCGAGTCATCGAAAAACAGAGCCTCCTTGTGGAGTAATTTTTTAGTAGCCAGCACGCGGTACCCATAAAGGGACTTGGCTACCCCCTGATCAATTAACCGTCAGTCATATCGATCACATTGCGATCGACAACAGAAACTTTTCCAACATTCCTGGTGTCGGAACTTTCCTTACGTTTTTGTAGTAAGAATACGAATGCGGATATCATTGGCACTACGGAGTCAAGAAAAACCAACAAAGTTTGACGTTGAAAAGCTGCAATCGCAAGAGAGCGCTGAAATCTTTGGCTACCGCTGTTTCCAAAATTTTATGTTGTCAAAGAGCCATCAGTAAAGTTGCTTTTGACTGCGTCAGCTGTTACATTACATAAGTACAGATCGGAGTGAACCTGGGCTTCCGGTCTTTTGCTAACTGCCTGCAGTTGCGCACTCTAAGTAAGTTGAGGTCCCCTTCTATTTATGCGCGCCGTCTAAGGTGAGATCTTCCTCTACTGGGTTGTCCGAGTTTTCCTGCCAACTTAAATGACCGACGCGCAGTTGTCCGAGTAGATCGATGTCACTGTACAGCTCTTATAGTTCGTCGTTTAATCTGCTCCTCCAAAGCCCGTCAACGCAAACGGGTGAGACTATTTTTAGAAGGAATTTTCTCTCGAAACGGCTGAGGATTGCGCCATTCGCTTTCAATAAGGATCCATGCTACTGCGTCATAAATTAGGATGGTCTCCTACCTACCTACCAAAGTCTACTTAGTTCTTCGGGATAGGGCCTTGATACTCAATTGCCTTCTGAGTTCGACGAAACAACAATTGGCAGGGGTGATTCTTCGATTTAATTCGGCTGAAGTGTTGTAGCCAGAATTTATAGCAGAACCAAGGTAGACAAGGTCCTACCGGTGTTGTCTGTCCCTTCTTGCTGGTTTTCGGCTTTGCCCTCATTAATGGCTGAGCGCACCGGTGACAGCACGCTGAGTTCTCCCAAATATGTTCATATCATCGGCAGCACGTCACCTTGTTTTAAACCTTTTTTGACATCAATGTTCTCGGTTATGTCGTAAGCGGCCTTGACGGTGCAGCGAGCGTCCTCAAGAAGTTTTTCCATATTATCATTACCGACTGTGACTCTACTACAAGGTTTCTTTCTTCTTCTCTACAGGCTTTTGCACGAGTCTTCTTGCGTTGACATGTTCTTTTTACGTCTTGGTAAAACTGCCTTACTTTATTCCTTGAGTACAATATCTCAATATCTTCGATCGCGCGCTTCTCGTAATTTATTTTTCTTTTTCTGGAAAAGCCAATATTCTTCCCGTCTCGTCTGATCGTAGAGCTCATAAGCTGCTATCGTCTTTCGCTGCAGCGCTGCTTTGCATGCTTTTTGTTTAACTGAATGTACTTGCTGGCATTCTTCATCAAACCAGGAATTTCTTGGTGGTGGTCGGGTGAAACTCAGCACATCAGTTGTGGTGCTAGATACTGGTAGTACAGGAGTTGTTGAGAGATTTTTGAATACGCGTTCAGTGAAGATTCTAGCGGTTACTTGCGATTGCAGTCTAATAGAAGTTTTTCTTTGCTGTGGAGCTTTCATATTCGCACCTTGGTTGCAACAAGATAGTGATTCGAGTTAATGTTGGGTGCCCGGAACCTTTGTACGTCCAGAATAGTGGACGCATGTCTTTCGTGTATCACAAAATGATCAATTTAATTTAAAGTTCATATGTCCCTTTGTGTGTACTGAGATGTCTTAAGTCTTAAGTCGTTTGCCACACGCGGTGTCGTGAAACCATTTTTATCAGAGGCACGTCACATTTCAATCTCTTCCGTATAGAATTGTGAGACCAGTATAAGGCTACTGGCCGAGCATGCCCTTGCCATTTTGGCTTAAGCAAGGACTTACTCATGCAGTTACCGGGAATCATAAACTTGATTATTGCGCTGCTGGCCGATTCCAAGTAACAGGACATCAGTTTTCCGATCGCCCGCCTTTGGGCGCCTGAGTCAACTATTGAGAAATAAATCTTCTAAGCATCGCTCATAAGATCTTTTCCGTCGCATTATCTGAGCGTTCGAAACTATTCATACAGCATATGACAGCGTGGATATAGACGAGCTATAAAACCCCGTATCTGCATAGTTTTGGCATCCCTGCCAAACTCATGTACAGAATGAAAACACAAAACGCTCACTACTCCGTCAAAGTCGATGACGATATAACTGAGGCCTTTGATGTCAAAAAAGTTTTTGAAAAGGCGACGCTCTGCTATATGATTTTTTTAACATCGCCCTAGAAAGAGTCCCACTGATAAGCAATGAGATACGATACTTTTTAAATCCTTGCGTACTCGGATGACGTAATTGCACGAATAGTCAGGGTACTACGGATCTAATGTCTTAGATGGCTGAGCCATGTTAAGCGAATGGACACCACATCGATTCTTACTCGAGGAACGCGTCAGCAGTGGATGACCGCATTTAATGTGACACACGGAAGTATGTTAGAAGAAGAACTCAATCAACTTGGAGTGTGGCACTGGAAGCAACTGGCGAGAGATCTTGTTTGCTGGAGAGGTCTGTTGTTTGAGGCCCAGATCCACAGAATTAAAGACTCTTCCTTGCTGGATCTGCAATTCTCTAAACACGTCCCGCAACCTGCCAACAACTAAATAGAACCTAAATGGAGTATGGACACATCATCTTGTACCAGCGACCGGTATATGGATTAAACAAAATCACGGCGAAAAAAACTTCTATTTGACTAAGAGTATCTGCTTAAACGCAAACACAAACTGCCCCAGAAAACGAGGAACACTTGTTTTTTCATTGTCCACCAAACGAAGCCGTTGGTATAGTCCTACGTAATCAATTTCGAGATTGGCCCAAGTCCAATAGTGTGGTCAAGTGAATTATGTGACTCCCTATCTACAAAGTTTACATCAAAACAACAGCAAATGCTGTTCATAAATGATAATAAAGTCATGCTCACGTTACGTCATCAAAAACCGACATTGCAATGCTATATCATACGAGAGATGGCATCATCAGAACCCTCCTAAACCCTTAATTAGTGCCAATCGGGTTCAACATATCGCTCAGTCTCTAGTCGACATGACACTCAAAAGGATTCAGCCAGACCATTGAATGTGTGCAGTCGCTTACATTTTCCTATACACGGGCGTTTAAGCCTCCAATAGCGTGATTACTAACCTAAGCAGTTTCAAGCTCAATGTCAAGAATGACGAACTCCTCTTAGCAGAACCAACATATCATAAGAATGAAGAACCCACTTCATCAACCTAAGAACTCCCATCAAACTGGTAGCCAACAATAGAACAAATTACCACACCGTTATCGTTTGGTTCTTCACAGGTCTTCACTTCAAATCCTCTGCTGATCCTAATTTTTATTTTGAACATGTGCCGAACATGTCACTTTTTTGCTAATCGGCCCTATTTCGTGATTAGGCGCAAAACTAATCGGTTTATTGCTATCTTATTGCTTACGCTCACCATCCATCTGCAATTGTGGGGTATCAAAAACTCACGCAGCCGCTTAATTGCACTAATGAGATTCCAACGAATTTAACTGCAACGAAATCGATTTGACCGTCCAATAGTTCGATGGTTGAACATATAAAAATGTCACAGTGCCTATCGATGAGTAGTATCTCAGCAGCACCTACGTATCGCTGCACCTACTCGTATGTTACACAATTCGTTGCTTTAGTGTCTCAGTATCTGGACGGTCTAGGCATGTTTGGATTCCAGTTGAGTTAGCAATTTCCAGCTCGCTGAATCCAATTAGGAACTAACCCCCTAGACTTAGAGTCACTCACCAGAACCAGAACCAGAACCAGAACCACTGCCCGACTCAATACTGTCCGCTGGTGGCTAGAACTCACCTGACCACCCACCAATGGGTGACTTTCACCATCTAGACCAAAATAGCCATCAAAATGCTAATCAATGAAGTGTAGTGTCATGTTCAAATCGGATTTGTGGCAGTTGTTGGTGTCGTTGTTGTTTTTGTTACTTGTTGGTGGTGTTTCGCTATGCTTTCTGGTTTCTGCTTATTCCAAGACAAACAACAACACTAGTGACAAGGCAACGAAGTGACGAGAATTTAGAATCGGAATCATACCTTTGAAGTTGTGACAGAATGGAAAAGGTTTACGGCCATAAGGCACAATCATTTGGTCTAACTGAGTTGCTAGGCGAACAGAAGTGTAGGGCTTAAGTCAAGAATTTACAGAATACATATAGTGAGCCATAGACAGCAAGTACCTAATTGTAACGACATGCTCTGGTATATTCGACATTTGAGTCCGGTGATACGATTCCCTTGACTTTGTCAACATTGCATTCGATGGAATCATGTTCGGCAGTGTGTCAATAGGGAATCATATCACAATTCTAGTCCGACAATCTACGTAATATTGATTTTTCTATTCTTGCACTGGCTATGCTATGTAATGCATGATTAAGTGTTGGATAGGTGGTGGAATTCTGAGGACAAATAATGGACACTAATGGGCATTGAGTTTAAACCTAATCGATTAGGCTTTTCTAACTTTATTGGACTTGCGATTTAAAGCTCAAGCTCATTTATATGTCCTACAGAGTCGGATTCAAGATCGTACGTTGTTTCAAGCCAATTATATAGTTAAGATTGTGCAATCTCTTCTTAAAATGTATTTTGACTTCTGAAAGTCCTCTGTTCAATGCCGTACAGCAAGTTTCTTTGCACGTCATCCTCGATTTCGATTTTGTATCGAAGCATTCGTTATAGCCGATGAAAACATGAACCAGTTGGTTGTTCTGTGCAAACTTAAAGGCCAATCAACTCTGTTGCACTCAAAGTTATAGTAGCTTACCTATTCGATCATTAGCAGGGCAGTCTTTTGTAAAAAAGACCTTGTGACCAGCTGACTGGTCAAAATCTTCAATAGGGTGAGAGTCCCTTCCCAGGTGACCTAATCAGAACCAGCTCACAGCTAGCTCACAGTTAGCTCCTATCACTGAAGTTGTAAGCAACCTGAGTAAGACAACACGCCACAACTGGTATCTGTCATCGGTTGTGGTGATCTGAAGATAATCTTTACTGCAGGCCTGATACTGACATATACACTGAGTCCAAAATTGATGTCTTGGAGGCGCACTTGACTAGCGACTTATCACACTGACTTCCTTAATGAAACATGCCTACCAACGTGGAAAATCCTGTGAGATGACGCTACAAAATTTAGTGAGCAGACTTGACACCGCACTTGACCAGAATAAGTACGGGGTGATCATTTACGTCAACATTGAAGGTTCTATTAACAGCACAACTTCTAGTTGGTTGCAGACGAATAATTAATTCTGTGGATAAGGGTTATGCTGGACACTGATTGCGTGTGCTGTTGATGTGGTATCTGGAGCCGAGTCCATCCTATACCTCTGTATGTGAGGTGTGTGATCGCTGTGGTTCCTAGTTTCTCAGTTTCTACCTCGCGTTGGATGTTGTTTGGACCCTGAGTTTTTCTAAGCCATCTTGTTGCATCGTCTGCATTCTCTGCGGTCAATATATAGTATGATATGGGCGCAACACTGCAGTCTGCTTTCACTACTTTGGTGAATGTTACTCGACTGTTGCCTAGCCTAGCCTAGCGTTCTAAGTTCTCTGCTAAACTATATACACTAGACGTGATCGATGATTGGTTCACTAGAAATGGTTTTTCGGTCAATCCATTCAAAACTGAGGTTGTTCTCTTTATCAGAGGGAGGAAGCAGTCTGGTCTGGCTCATCTGGTGCTTAATGGCATAATGCGCACACACATAACTGCTGTTCTTACTAGACTTCAAACATGGCATTCGGACTTTCTTTAGCAAGCCTGCCCTTGATCCACTTACTTACTTAAGGTGGCGATACAGCCCGAGGTCTGTCTTCCACCTGCACGCGTCAACATAAATGCGGTCGTCCAATCCTCCACTATCCCTCGCTGTTAGAATCGAAGACTCTTTGAACCGAAGCTGTACTTTCCATTCGCTCAACATGGCCCAGTCATTTTCATAGATACCTGACTAGACCGATGTCACTTGCATCTCCTCCTTAATTTCTCAAAAAGGGGAACGAAAATCACGCGCAGTATCCTTTAGAGACGATTAAATGGTTCTTCATCCCCTTTCGACAAGGTTCGAGCCTCTGCGGTATACAGCACGACCGAGATGGTAAGGCTCTGTTGCCTAAATGTTGTTGAGCCCAAGAAAACACCGACTGGGACGAGTAATTCTGCGTTTGATTTCTGTGCTAATTTCGTTGCTATCGTTGCTGGGCGATGTAAAAGGACTCACGTGGCAGCGAGTCGCTTTGTGTAAAACCTATCTTGAGTGAAGGTCTTGGTTAATTCATTACCGAGTTTATTGGAGCAGCGAGAATTCTCCATAGTCGCCCTGCAAGTTGTGCAGGGGTGTCAAATAAATGTGGCGTTGTATAGCCGGTACTTATTCATGGAGTCATATGCGGCCTGAAAGCCGACAAGAAGATGGTGAGTGTCGGCATATAATTCTCGGGTCTTGTTCAAGATCTGCCACAATATGAATATTTGATGGACTTTCGTGGACTTTACTGGGCTGAAACCGCACAGGGTTGGCCCAAACACGATTCGGACGATCACGGAATGCTTAG
This sequence comes from Volucella inanis, assembly GCA_907269105.1. Lineage (NCBI taxonomy): Eukaryota > Metazoa > Arthropoda > Insecta > Diptera > Syrphidae > Volucella > Volucella inanis. Next base: position 12,805,219 of record OU026154.1, read on the forward strand.
GGGACTTATTCCTCTATTATGTGGCTCCGCTCGCCTAGATAGATAGTTTTCGTTTAAAAGAAGTGGTGCTACATCACGCACTGGAATTCTTGCGTACTGATTGTGGATGCATTGACACCAGAGCTCCTGCTACGAAAATGCAAAATCATGTGCCCAGAAATAGTTTAGGCCAGAATCTGAACTTGGAGGATTGTTAACGGTCTTGACGCAGATAGTGTGAAGACCGATTTAGGGGGAGTGAGACAAAGTTTGGTTTCACTCCACATCAATGATGATGCAAAGACGAATGATATACTTGTCATAAGCAACACAAGATGAATCCAGCGAAATTTCCTGACCATGAAGTGGTTGATGGCATAGGAAATGTGGATCCATGGATGCAACTGTTTTGCACTCAGCTATTATTATTCATGAATGGCACTTGCATTGTCGAAACCGAAAGACTTTATACTCTTGGTATGTTAAGCTACGTTGGCATGCCTACATACTCGATATCGCCAAAAATGCTGCGAAATGTCTATGTTTTATTAAGTGTGCTTGAATGCTACAAACAGGACAAATACTGCAGCGTTAACTCGCTCATAAGCAACGAAACGCAATCCAAACTATACGAATACCTGAATAAATAAAATTATCGCTTCTGAGGTACTATAAATACTGGAAATACCATACAGTAGAGCATTGTGGACCATTTTAACCTCTGGTGACGGTGTATACAGTTCAATTGCTGCGACTTTTGAGCGGGCTCGTTAGAGACGAATTGGGTACGGAGATCATGTAGTTCCAGAAAAGTGGTATAGTGCACAGTGACAGCGGATACTTAATCTTTTTTAAAATCCACAGTCTATACGAATAAGACACATAATTTGGCGGCCCTTTAGTGCAGCATCCACTAGGAAATGATGGATTTATCGCCAGAATGTGATCCAGCTCTGGCCGTGCCCATTTGATCGAAATTGTCTTCGCAACTTAATAGAAAAAAAAAACCTTAAAGTGCTGAAGTCCAATTCTTTAGTTAAGAAATCATTACTACCTTGGGAAATAGAGAAAGCGCCATTGTCACATTGGACCATTCTGGTGTGGTCAGCTGTCAAATGTTTTCACGGTCATCTGCAGTGGAAACGAATGGATCAAACAACTTTAGATTGTACGAATGAGCACAAGCCTACCCTACTTGTTTTTGAGCACCAATTGTTTGACCTAAGTCTTACTCCAATCCAACGAAACTGCTTATAAACTCAATTGTTCTCCCAACAATCCATTCGTCATCAAAAATATTTTAACGTTTCCAGAACCCAAACAAACACGCAGCTTTAGCAAAGTTCATTGCTGTCCAAGTATCCATATTCAGCTCCTAATAGTTAAAGAACAAAAACTTTTCAACACTCAGCGATCAAAAGTGCACCCAACCATAGGCATTTTGACCTTTAAAAGGAGTTTCTTCCCTCATTTCGTGAATCAAACACGCAGATTGCTTCTGAACCCCTCTTCCACCTCCTCTTACATCGATTATCCCGTTCAGAGCCTCTTCAGGAGTTGAACAAAGGTGAACATTGTTTAGAAACAATGCATTCACAAAAAAGTTTGGTTTGGTTCAGGCTTCCTAAAAAAAAAAAAAGAAAAAAAAAACGGGAGCTCCAAACAGATTGCGTGACCCAACTCTGACGTTTTCAAAGAAACCAATCACGAAAGCATCAGAAGGGCTACAATGTATTCGTAGTTGCTTTGCAAGGATCAGCACAGTACAGCGACGTCATGACTCTTCCATAGCATTTGTTGTATGATGCACCCTAAGCACTGTCCTACTCCCATTTAAAGAAAAGAAAATCTGTCCTTAGCCATTGTAGTCCCAGTATCCTTCTAGTCCTAAATTACACACGTACAACCATGCACAGACAAATGGTATTGCAGTTCAAAGAAAAGGATAATGATACGTCTTGCTGTAGCTTCCAAGACAAATTGCACCCATCCACATAGATACTCAAACATAGGTAGCCTCACACTATCAGATAGTCAAACACCAGAATCGGACTCTAGACCGAAAGCAAACAAACGAAAAACAGGAAGGAAACCTAGTCCCGGGCAAAAAGGCTTCATAAATTCCACATTTGACACCAAAAATGACGCTAATTACATGGAAGCGAACAACAACAATCGTCTCCTCGCGGTGGCTTCTTCTACTTCTTCTTCTTCTGGTGGTTCCTGGTTCCTCCAAACACTTTTCAGAACCAAGAATACGAAGTCGTACTCCCTATACCTGGGAAGTGGGCATTTATGCATGTTTGGGCACTTATCGTATGCTGGAGTGGGTTTTGTTGAGGGCAAAGAAAAAAAGGGGGCGCAACCACTTTGAGGTCTGTTGGTTTTCTCGAAATTTATATTTTCCGGCTGAGTTAAGTGGAGAGTATCTTTCCAACACTGTGCACCAAAGAAGTGTTGTTTAAGCAAAAAACAAAACAGAAAACTGAGAGAAATTCTTTGCTTAGAAGAAGGTTTTTTTTTCAAAAGAAATAATTTCACTTTTGAGTCTGTAATTAGCGATTGTAACTGTATATTTAAATGAATCATGATACAGTGGATTGTGAAAATTTAAGATGATACAGTTGAACAATAAGTTAAGGTAAGTTGGCCGGAAGAAAACTTTCAAAGGGTTACTGATGTGTTTTATTTAATACAAGGTGGCGCAAAATTAATTATACAATTTTGTTTTTGAAGTCCATTTTTACTAAATAAACAAAAATAATTTTGAGTAATGAAAATCTTTATCTGGATCTTTACAATTGGTTTTGTTAAGTGAAAAAGATAATATCCGTCAAGTGGCTGTCACCAGTGTTGATACACATTTGTGCCCGTTTTATCGCTTTTTCCATGACTTTCCTCAAAGTTTTCGTTGATAACTGTTCGTATTCCTGTCGAATATTCTCCTTAAGGACTGGAATTGTCTGAAGCTTGTTGGCATAAACCCGTGACTTTAAGTAGTCCCAAAGAAGAAATCTGGGCGATCTTTCCTGCCATACCAAATCGGGAGATTACGCAACTAGGAAATGCTTCCTTCATAATATCGTGCTGTGAGTGCGGTTGTACCGTGTTGTTGAAAAAACATGTTTAGCAAGCCCCGCTCATCTAATTTCGGCAGTAAGAAGTCGTTTATCATGGCCCTGTAGCGTTCACCAGTATTTCCGATGGCGTCCTCAAAAAAATACGGCACCCCACAGTGGCTTTGAGTGGATGTAATGGCTCTTCGTGCATTAATGTCAGAAGGCATTAACTGATGCACTGTTTGCACTTTGTACGGGAACATGTGTAAGTCTTTTACTACAATTCGCTAGAGGGTCCATCTGGTGATGCCCAATTGCGTGGCCCGTCGTCTGGTTGATATTTCTTTGTACTCAGCGTCATCGGCAGCCACAGCAGCGATATTCTCAACTGAACGACTAGTCCGGTGGCGGTCATGCCCTGCATGATCTGCTGTGATTCCACTCTGTTCGAGTCGAGTAGCTAAGCGCCGGAATGTTTTCTCAGTTGGCGCTACACGTTTAGGAAATCGACGTCGAAATTCACGCCGCGCTAACACCATCAATTGATTATTGGTCAAAAACATCGACACAATTATTCCACGTTTTTGCAGAGTATAACGCTCCATTACTTCTTTGTTTGTATACTGCAGCTGTCTAGTTCAAGAATGTCAAATATGATTGACGTATGACACCATTTGCAAAAATTATACCATTTTCTGATAGGGTGATTAATTTTGCGCCACCTTGTATAATCTTAACTTTGTTGCTTAATCAATTAGGGTTATGTGCTAGATTTCTTAGATCTTGCGCCGGAGACGAAAAACTAAGTAAAAGCGGGAGCTATATATGGTACAGCATGTGTCAACGTGACAAGTCAGGTTTGCCAACCTAGAACTTCAAAAGCGCCACAGCAATGTTGCCAAAATATATGTATCAGCTTCTGCTTCACCTTATTTGGATAAAATACGACCTGTTTCCGAGGCCGCTCAAATTGTCTAAACTGCGGTGGAGTACCCTATGAATGTGTATCTCCTACAATGTTTCTAAGATGTATTTGTAGTTTGTTGCGATGAATCAAAATTAATGTTAACTGGAGATGAATCCGGCTGCCTCACAATGTCAAAGTTATTCAAATCTAATCTATCATCGCTTAATGCTGCTTGCCCAACATCGTGTTGAGGTAAGAATTGGTGTAAAAAGCTGCTCACATTCAGTTGGAGACCGAAATTTCATCTGATACTGGTGGTGGTCGGAATGTCCCTGAGCTAGCTCTTACACAATACAATCTTCTCCCTAAGTTCTTTTCTGCAACGGCAGCAATCCATTTGTCTTTACGTTGATATTGATATGCTTTTCATGCTTCTGGGACCATCGCGGAAAGAATAGTGCGAAGATTGTCTTGCATGGAGTTTTTCAGCAGGTGAAACTCCAAAATCATCTGACGTAGAACGATATGTAGAGAAAAACCAGGAGGGCTTTTCGAAGAACACACCGCACCATCACCAGTGCTAATTTTATGTTCCTAATGGAGTTGCTTCGACAAAAATTTTGGAACTCATTCGAAGTAAACTGGAAGCCATTATCGCACACCAGGGTTTTGGAAAGTCCTTCTAATGTGAAAATTGATCACAACGCTTGAATCGTTGCTTCCGACGTGGTGGAAGCTATTCGTATCACAAATGGGAACTTTGACTTCGAGTCAAATCTGCTTCTGAAATGATCCAGTTAATGTGTATTCGTTCCCACACTTCTTCAGTAGTCGGCCAGTTGGTATACTCTCGTGGGGAATTATTTGCATTGCTTTGACACGCAATACATCTGAAAACAGTTTTGGTAATGTCGTCATCAATGCTTGGCCACCAGCAAAATATCATCGAGATATTTGCTTCATGCGGGTTAGTCCCCATTTTCTTTGATGAAGAAGCGTCAATACCTTCGGTTGTAGCTGCTTGGGTATAACTACTCTAGGACTTCAACTGTGGAAGCGAAGAACGTTATTAAGTGTTTCAACAGAAATTCTTCTACGAAAATAAGGTAACTAATAAGGAAAAATTTGATTTGAACTTTTCGTTTGGTTATCCCCTCTGGACATAATTTGTAACCTTTGTGCGTGTTGGATCGCACTGCGTATTCGAGTCTATTGTGTGGGAATCTATAGGAAAATCGTCGATTAATGCGGAGCTCACTTCATCCACATGGTGACAAGATTCTTCGGTACGGTCAAATGTGACATCTGCTCCAGCTGGCAGACGCGACAATCAGCCTGCATTACGGTGTTGTTTTATGGGACGATAACGTATGCTATATGTGTATACCATCGTTGAAGACGTTGTATCATCATATGTGGAAGCTTCTTGGATGGATTAAAATTCGGGACCAGCGGTTGGTGGTCAGTAACCAATTCAAATTGACGTCCAAATAGGTACTGATGGAATTTCTTGACTCCGTAATGATGGAAAGAGCCCACTTCTCAATCTGGCTGTTTTTTTTTATTTTTTTTTATTTAGAGTCATTAAGCTTTTCCGATGCGAAAGCGATCGATCTTTCCGTTTTGTCCATGTGAGGATGCGTCCGTGGCTAATGTGATCGGAAAATCATCATGAAAATGTGCCATACGTGTTACATTCAAAATGACTTCTTTGAATTGATTGACAACTTCCCTAAATAAAAGGCTGAACTATCAAACGTAGTTTGTTAAGTGGAGCGGCTACATGGGCATAGTTCTTGATGAACTGACTATAATCGCTGCAACTTGTGCCTCCGATGGGTGTAGTTAATTTCACTCTTTGCAAATTGACATTTTTCAAGGCGACATCTCAGTCCGTGGCGTTCTAACCGCTCCAGTAGAGTTTGTAAGTTCTGCAGATATTCAGCATTGGTTCGTAAAGAAACGGTGATGTCAGAGGTTAATTGTTCGATGTACCTTTAGAAAATTCCAGTGGAACTTGAAGTTCCAAAAGGTAAACGTTTGTATTCAAAAATTTTGTATTCAAATTCTGTGCTAAAGGGACTTGAAGGTAGGCATCGGACAAGTCAACCTTTGTGAATTTTTGAATTCGGGGAATGGGATGATGATCGATCTCTAACTGTGGGTTTATCGTTATGCGAAAATCATCACAAATACGTAAACTGTCCTTAGCTTTCTTCACTATGCAAATGGTTGCTGTAGTAGGTTTACAGGGAGGTTCGCCAAGTGCCTGATACCCTTCGAGGCCGACAATCGAACCCCCAGTGTTTAACTGCAGACGGATTGGTTGACGATTAACGTGAAGCGATGAAAAAATTTGTCGGCCCTTTTGCTCAGCCTTCATCTGAGCTGACGAAACCTGATCGTCCTGACCATCTTCAATTATCTCATTGATTGATCCATCCGTGCCCTTGGATTGATTACTGGGGTTTGAATGATTTTCATTTTCATGCCCAGCGCAGACCTACTTCTGCGGCTTTTAAAGCGCTGCCCTGACTTACTACGAAAACCTGTTTCACTATTTCTTGTTGACAAGCAAACTGTACTGATGCACCCTCTCTGGTGGCAATTATTGCAAGCTGAATTCATGTGTTTGCACTGTTCTCGGTCGTGATGGCTTATACATCCAGGGCAAGACTTTCTAGCAAGACAATGTTCATTGGATGTTGTTTGATTTCAATTGTTGATAGTGATGTTGAAGCAATGTTTCATTTTAAAATTTCAGCGGCTGTTTGGGCTCTTCAATCAATTCTAGGCTCGGGTCTTTCTTTTGGGATGTAGTAAACGATCATATCTCTTATTATGCAGTCAGCTTATGAAGTACTGCAGCGATCCTTTGCACAGACGAACTTGCAGTCTCTGGCTAGTGCCCTGAAACCATTTTCTGTCGCAGAAATTTGAATCTCGATGCGAGTACATGCAATTTCGTTTGGAAATAATTCGTCAATTTCCACAGGTTGACAAACTATTAAAGTGTTGCTGAAGCTGAATCAAATAGCTTTCCCAAGTCTCCTTTTCTACAGAAAAAGCGCGAAATTGTGGAATGGAATTGGATGTCACATCTCCAGCTTTACCTTTTGCTGTGCAGTAATTTTCCCACCAGTTCTATGTTCATGAGTTGTAATAATAGACCTCGTCGCCAAGATGATGTGTTCTTAGATCTTGTGGCAGGGACTTAAAACTTAGTAAAAGGGGGAGCTGTATATGGTATATATTGACAGCAAGTGACAGTGGTTTGCCAAACTAGAACTTCAAAAGCACCAAAACAATGTTGCCAGAATATATCAGTTATCAAAGGACGGACAGAACTTACATTGGGATAGTTCCATTATTCTTTTGATCGCACCTTGATACCGCAGATTTCGTGGCGAGTTGAAGTCAAGCCTGAGCCATTCGAAATGCCTAAGAGTTGTTAAAAAGTTCTTTTGACAAAATTTTATATTCAAGAGGGAGAAATGTAATCTTTAAAAGAAGAAAGTGGATGATGTTTGTCTTTTGAAAAGACAAAAGAGTGAAACGTGGGCTCTTTGAAAGCAGAAAGCTTTAGCAGTCAACGAATATGTTAGGTGAGTTAGTACTCTTTCTAACCGAGCTCCATTTGTCAAAGAAATTAACATTTTCCTTTGGAAATTCAATTTTTTATATCTTGGACAAACGCTGATTGAATATGAGCAAACTTTTGGCCCGAAGGGCACCTTTATTTCTGTCGAGACAGAGAACTCAAGCGTAGAACTAGTTCATTGTACTCCTTGTTTGTTTTCGTTTGCTGAAATCTCTCAGTCTTTCGTAGAAATGTAAGCTTCAGTGATGAAGTACATACAGTACCTGAAAGAAAGTGAATAGCTGCGTCATCATTCGAAGACGCGGGCTTTGCTCCTGAGCAACTTTGCAGGCCTTCTTAAGCTACGGTAAGAGGGCATAACAAGGCTTTAAGTGCGGCTTTGGAGTCACTACAGAGGCAGATTCTTCTTCCGATTTTACACAATATCATCAGGATTGCGTATATATGTATACGCAAATATTGCTAACCAAGAGTTGAATCTAATGCTTTCGTCCTCCAGAAAGGCGCACTGCTTGCTAGATTTACTTAGAAGTTTTCTGTGAAGACTCGACCGTATAGCATTCTTAACTCATAATTTAGCTAAAGAGAGTCATAAAGGAAGGTGATTTTGTATTTCTGCCGCAATCGATCATTTACAAAGGACCATTTCCTTTTCAGCGGAAGATGGCTGTGTTAGTCTAGCTCATAATATACACAAAAGAAAGAGGGGGCCTCTTTAATGCATCTAGAATGGATCCAGAGGTGTAAGGAACAGACGTCGAGAGAGCCCGATCTTTGGACTCTAATAAAAGCAGCTGATTCTTTTTGTTAAAAAAAAAGAAGATAAGGAGCAATGACAGGAAGCTTATAATCGCTGAGAGCAGAAATAATGTCTTTTAGTGAGAGCTTGTAGAACCTGACAACTGAGACATAAGATAAAATTGAACTTATCATAGCCGTGTAGATCCAGAGAACCCTCCTTGCTCCTTTACACTATCAGAATGCTGACTGTGCTTTCAAGGTCTACGACATGTTCAGCCAAAAGAAATTAGGTATTTAAAATGACACCTAAACTATGCCTGGAGGGACCGTGTTTGAGCATAAGTTCATTACAGAATTTATAATTATAGTTGAAGTCCAAAAGAGTTGTGGATGTGCACATGCTTGCAGGTATAACAAATGTTAACAAACGCCGACTATTAAGAAATATATCTTGCAAGGAGTGGAGGCAATAGATAGCTTAGCGCCCTCAATCATCACGAAGCATAAATCTGAAAATCACTAAGGAACTAACAGGTGGTTACAGGCGGTTAATTGACCCTTATAAACTATTACCTATCATTAAAATTGTCTACGTAGATCTTCTCCATCCTCTTGTAAAAGGGAAATAAGTTTGAATAGGCTGACGATGGCGTTTATAACCTCAGCAAGGCGACTGCCACCAGACTCTCAAGACGAACTCCTTGTCCAGTGGCTGTAATAAGATCTGCTTCGCCGACTAGTGCAAACAAGGTTATGACACCAAAACTGTCGTCTTTGAGCGGGTCTTGGCTAAACGTAGTCTGTAACAGTATTCTTGATTTCTGAAGAGTCAACAATAACTCGGATCATAATTTTTCTTGCAACCAAGACTATTAAACGTCGACGTTGAAAGGCGCAATCACAATAGACCTCTGTTGACTGACCGAATGGCATTCTAAAGCTTAGTCAGAAAATAAAACGAACCAGGGTTAAACAACTTTAACGGAAGAGTACAAATGTGAACATGAACCAGTTCACCAGCCACAGTCGGTGATGAGAACATAGAAACACAAGTTCTGCAGACTGTACGACGGTGATGATGATGAAAATTCCGCTATCAAATAGAATTAACCATTCACCCTTGACGAATGGCGAGAGAGAATTGCATCCCCTGACCTAGACAAAGTAACGGTAGCAATATGGAAGCCAACGTTTAATAAAGCTAATGGTGTAGATGGATTGGCTGCTGAGCTATCTGAAGCACTTCTGTCTTGGTTCCGAAGTTAAAAGCAGCAACGACATCAAGAGTACTCTTGCCAATCACTGTTTCCTTGGGCTCAGGAGGCAAATGAGTAACAGAGTTTTCGCTCTTAAGACTAAACTGGTTTTGTTTCGTTTCGAGAGAAAGATACTGCGCCTAATTTTCGGTCAGGTTTGCATTGACTGGGAAATAAGGACAAGCTTTAAGGGCGAACTCTACAGTGACATCGAGCTCTTCAGGCGTCAACGGATTAACCACCTGAGATGGCTGGGCTTGGCGAACGGACTTCACAGTTCCGGGTTAAACAATATTCAAGCCTAACCAAGAGGGACGTCGTTGAAGAAGATGACCGGACATTAGTCGGCGCACGCAAGTGGAAGCGGATCTCAACCAACTTGGAGAGGGACACTGATGGCAGCTGGCAAGAGATCGTGCTAGATTGAAAGGCTTATTGGTTAAGGTTCATTTTCACAGCGAACTTTCCACCTGAATCCTTCAAGTAAATACTCAATTGTTCAGTTGTTGTTCAGAGTTGTTCAGTCAAACTGCTTTGACTAACTTCTTATACTTACTTACTTACCTAAATTATGCTACAGTCCGGTGTGGACCAATTAACATGCCTCAGCAGCTAGCGCGGTCTTTTGTAAGCTGACTTTGTTTGCGGAAACGAAGTTCAAGACGTGGTCTACCGCAATATTCCTCTGGTTTTGGATCGGAAACTTTCCAGGGGCGCTGATGTCTAAGTGTTCAAAGTGATTTAGCCATCTACAGCATTATTGTATGGTTGGCGGTTGAAATTCCTCGTCCACTCTCCATTGATGCAGACGTGACCGAAAATTACCTGATGAACTTTTCTCTCGAAGAGCCTGAGAGTACTTTCATCCACTTTCGTCAGGGTCCAAGCTTCTGCGACGAAAAGAAGGGCTGGATAATCAGGAGAGAGAGGACTTTACTACTCGATTGTCTTCTAAGCTCAAATAAGCAGTGATTAGCAACTACCTCAACGTTTTATCGATATTGCGTAGCCATCTCGTTATTTTCCTTCGTTTATCGCATCTGCTTTAATATGTAGTGGTAAACGGCCCTGTGACAGCTCGCTGTGTTCTTCCACTATGGTGTGCGTATTGGGTTACTGAATAAACATTTGAAAGACGGCGCATTGGGAGTTGGCTTACGAGTTTGGCGCAGTTCCTTCAAGAAATTGAAGACATTGAAGAATTCGGTCTTGTCATTCTTCAGTCTTCATCCTAAATAGTCGAATAAGCTTGGCAGTGATGCTAAAACTTGTCATGATTCTGTATACTTTGTTTCTATAGACGCCTTCATATGTGGTTTTGAAATCGATGGAAATGGTGTTTATCGATTTGGAGCTCCTGGGTTTTTTGCGAGATCAGTCTAACAATGCACTGATAGGAAACGGTCACACTGTTCACAAAAGATCTTAGGCGTCCATGATGTTATATGCTATGTTAAGGAGACTTACACCCATGCCATTGACGCAGTACAGAGATCTCCCTTCTTTTGGATCTCACAAACAATATTGAGGCATACTGTCGCTGACCCAGATTTAAGATATGAGTTGATGCATGCCCCGCACCCAGCCACTACCTACTCCTTTAAACAGATCGGCAATTAAGCCATCGGGTCCAACAACTTTGCTAGACTTAAGGTTGAAAATATCTGTTCATCTTGGATGGAAATGTTGTCTGCTTTTATCCAGATTATACATTTCTATCTGGTATATGGGAGTCTTGTTCGTTATCCCGCTTAACAGTTTGCAGAAAAACCAAAAACCACCGACTGTGGTTTCCTTCTCCATACTTACAGATTTCTGTTCGGGCTTTACAGCTGGTAGGACCTCTCGTATCAAGCACTTCTCGTGTTCCTCCGTTTTTTATTTTTCTGATAAGCTTATGTGCTCTTAGCAGCTTACGAGTCTTTTTTGCTTATTTCTGCCGATCCACATAGCTGTTGTTTTTTTTAAAGATTTGCCTGTCTGTATTTGTCCTTTTCTCCGATCACAATTCGATCAATTTGGTTGAAGACTTGTCAAGTTCCGTCAAATCCCTTTGTGGATATCAAGCTGAAATCGTACTTAATTAATTAATTAGATTCAGATCAGTTTAGAAGCACAGGTTGTATTGTGCCTTAATGTCTAACAGTTTCTTCTTTGGATGGTACAGTAGTCAATGCAAGCATATCACTGCTTTGTTATGGAAATTTTCAGTGTATAAATCCAGTTCCAACGCTCATTAATTATTTGATTGAAGGTCAATTTAGCGGATTAAAAAATCTTAAAATGAGGTGAGTGGAAGGCATAAAAGGTAATCAAGCTTCCATAAAGGAATCATGAGATTTTACTTTCAAAAACCCGGAAATATTACAAGAAATTTAGTGATGATAACTTTATTTGTGGTTCCGTTCGTTAGGTATAGACCTCAATTAATAACTCTAGAAAGCATAACAAAACACTCAATCTAAAGGTTTACAGAGGAAATCGGTCAAATTTATAAGCTTTAACTGGTTTCAAGAGAGTTAAGCTCAAACAAGCAATGCAGCAGACCACTAACAAACTGATAAAATTATTAATTTTCCAATTACTATCTGATAAATTGAGAAAACATCAGATATTGCCATTCGCCACTAATGAGAATTGCCTTTCCACTCAATGAACTCGTTTCGATAATACCTCATTACGAGCCTTAAAAACAAAATGTAAGTCTTTACCATCTTAACCTTAACAAATTAGAGCTCTACCTACCTAAACAAACAATTAAAATAGAATTCCATTCTAAATTCCATTTTGTCTTTTTATTAACAAAGAAAAAAGAAGGAAATAAACGATAGACTCCACAAATCCATCCTGAAAGTGTTGATAAAATGCACTCAAGAGAAAAAAAAAGGCAAAACTCACTTAAAATCACTCCCCATTTTCAGCCCACCACCTTTTTCTAATTTCGTACTCAGACCACATTTTTCCTGATTTCTATCTCCCTCTGACAACGGTAAGGCAACCAATTCAGCAGTTCGACAATGAAAAACGAAGAGAGAAAGAGTGAACCACGCCCACCATACATATTAAGTTTAATGAAGTGTCACAAACGCTCTGTCGTAACACCTATGTTAAGGCTCAGCACATACGTCTCCTATACGTGGCATATACTCTAATTAGACTCTAATGGCATCTCATAAGCAACCATTTTCATCCCACTATCGTAAGAAATAAACAGAGATGGCAATTGCTCTTCCATTTCACACAAACCACTCACTTTGAGTGAAATTCAGTATACCATTGAGTGCATTTAAATTCCAGTTTGAATAGACCATTTCTCGAGAGTGGGACAACAATCTGTTTTTTGAAAGTACATGCTCATCGGGTGAGCGCGTAGTTCTGCCTCCTGAATGTCACTGGGTAGGTAAACTGTGATTAATCGCTCAATAGATAGGCGTAAGAGCAAGTAAACTACTGTTTCTGGCCTCTTCTTTTGCCCACCTAACTGGTTTTGTGCTCAACCAATTTCCTCTTTACCTTTGATTTTCGTCCGCCATCATCATCCAACCGATGAGTGTAGTCGGTGTAGTCAGTGTATTCTGTTGTTCAACTGTGTATCTCCCCCGAACCAGCTTTACTAAAGTCTGACTGTGAAACCTGAGCCGTTCGGTGATTTCAGTGCAGTAACTGTGGTTTACCTGTGTGGATGGTTTGAAATTTTTATTGTGATCGCGCGTGGCATTTAAAAAAATAAAAACAAACAAAAATTAATTTTTTTTTTTTTTTACTCTTCCGTTCCGTGTTTTCTCGTCGGTACTGTGACAGTGTGAACTAAAAGAAAAGATAACAAAAAATTCTCAAGAGAGAATAAAATCCGTATACTCCTGACTTTTGACGTTCAAGTGACAGAAGAGTGATTGACAGTATTTTTCAAAAAAAAAAAAAAAAAAAATCTTCTCAAGTGAATCTCGGGGAAGAATTCCCTAGTGAAAACTTGAACTGCACATGTTGACAGGAGTAAAGCCAACCAGCTGCTGGTCATGTTGATTGAATCGGGTGTGAATCGTGAATTTGGATCGTTACCGTCATCAGCTCAGTGGAAAATGGAGCCACCGAGAATACCAATGACAGGTGGCGCTTCAATACCGCCACCTCCACCTAATGGTGAGTGTTTTGTTTTAAAATTGTTTTCTATTCGAACATCTCCGACGGAAAGAGTGATCGAAAAAATGCCGGGGTGACAGTTCCAATGTCAAATTTGACAAGCCGTATTCTTAAGAAGAGCCATTATGTTCAGAAATATATTGGTTCCATCTGATTCAAACCCATCGATTGTAGCATTCGATGTGGCATTCAACCAGTGAGTTCGTTTTTATAAGAGAAAATGCCCATAAATGTCTTTTGAGTTTTTCAAGCTTTAGTCAACTTAAATAGGCGACTGTTTGAAACACTGATATATACAAGTGCTGTGCCATTGCATTGCGATTTCACTAAAAAACACAAAACATCAACGTGTTCCATTGGGTGAGATAAATTTGAAAATGCAATGGAAAAGGACATAAGGTAGACCAGGACAAGGAGAAGAACATAGACACATTGTACTAGTTTAAATTGTTGAAAATATATTCAGACTGACTCTTTCAAAATTTATTCGATTTATACGGATGACATTGTGAACAACTGGTGTATGGACAAATTGCTATTACAAAGCAATTTTTCTTAAAGAACGCTAAGGGGAACACTAGCTTTTTGTACTCTATTGGGAAAGAAACACCGGAAAACTCAATGGAAAATCCCATGTACTTGAAAATCGCATTTTTTTTTAAATGGTGGCGGTAATTAAATCAGTTAGTTGGTTCGAAGTATTTCTTGCAAAAGCTATGCCCCGACCGAAATAGCAATTTCACTAAAAGATTAGAGGTCGGAGAAGGCCGTAGGTTTTTTTTTTTTTAAAATCACAACAGGGACAGCGATTTTGTAGACGTCCCAAAGGGGCTCATAAATTTTAGCGATTTATTGTTGCTTTTTTAAGAAGCCTTTCTTCTATTTAATAATTCGTTGGAAGGTATTTATTGTTAGGTTGATTCAATGTGTTTAGGTTTTCTTAAGCGATTGGGATAAATGTCAGTAAACTTCTCTTTGACATACACTATGCAGTAAGTTTAGATCCAAAAATGTAGGCTAAACCAATTTTGATTTTTAAGAACCTCAATTCAGTCCCGCTTCTGCAATAGCATGTTTGTTGCAATGCAGTTAATTGAACTGCTTCTACAATTTTTACAATAACGATAGCTTTTAAGCCATTCTGCCGTTTTTAACAATTCTCTGACATTTAAACTTATTTAAATCTCCTTATTGTTGTCCTCTTTACCAACCAAGGAAGCTCTCTATACAACGTACATGGCGAGAGGCCAGCAATGCGTCAACGCTATTTGCATACAAAAAAAACTGCAGTCAGTCTGAGTGAAGGCGTGACAGAGGATCTAGAATCGACAATCCGGTTTCCATCGGACTACGTCCGTCCAATGCGTAGGTTGCTACTTAAGTTCTGAGAAAAACAAGTAAAAACAAAAATTTATCATCGAAAATGGTTTTTCAAAATACCCTCCATGAAGTATAATACACTGTCGCATGATTTGAACCGATTTTCGAAGCACTTTTTCCACTCCGAACGAGGTAACTCCAAAAGGGTCGTTTTAAATACATCAACCGGTTCTTGAAGCGACGGAAAACGTTGACATCGCAATTTATTTTTGATGTGCGCCGCAATAAAAAGAAGTTATTGTGCCAAATCAGAGCTGTACGTCAGATGACACATCAATTCGATATTTTTGAGTGCACAAAAAGTCACATGCTTGAGCCGACCTATAAAACTTTACATTGTCGTTGTGGAGAATGATCCGTGTTCGGCGTTTACTTTTCCTTATTTCTTCGAAAACTTCTGGCAAACAAATGATGGTTTACCGTTCTGAATTGACAATTCTACGGTGCTCTAATGACACGGTGGGGACATGTCCGTTTTTTTTTTTCGAAGGAACCAGGTGACCATTTGCTTTGAAGTGCTTTTTGCGCGAACTACTATACTTTTGTTGGATTTGGTCTGCCTTGAAAAACCCATACAGTCGACTGCTGTTTAATTTCGGGTTCATCTGAATAGACTCATGGATCAAGATCGTGTATAGTAGACGGCTTTTGAAGCATCGAATTTTTTGAAGATTTCTTTGGACCAACCGATACAAGCCTTTTTTGAGTGATTGCCAAATAATGCAGAAATCTTTTTGACGGCAAAATTTTTATGCAATATCACACAATGATTTTGCAATATTAGTTCCTGCACAGGAACTGGAGCGAACAACAATTTCGATTGAATTCGAGAAACCAGCGAAACTTGGTGCCCAGGGTTGGTAGGCTTAACTTTCGCTAAAAAAAAAATTGTTAATTTGAAAAATTGCCAATTCTGGTGTGAGGCAAGTCCAGAAGAGACTCACACGGCTCAATTTACTTACTTATAGTATTTACTTATGAGGCTGGCAACCCTTAGAGACTGAACAACTGTACCCTTTCATCCATTATGGTCCCGAGCGTATTGGTTGCAGTTGGAAGATCAAGCTGCCTTATATTTGCGATTGCGGGATCTTCAAACCGGAGGTTCGGTCTTTCTTTGCTGATGACTTGGACTCGAAGACTGTCTTAGCTGGAGCATTATCGTCCGTAGCGGGCCCAAAGAAGTCGACGAATTTTTACCTTCCGTAGTATGTCCACATTTTTGTAGAGCCCATAGAGTTCGCGGTTGTATCTTCACATTCAAGACCAAATATCCGACGAAGGATTTTTTTTTCAAAAGAAAAATGAAGTGAATGAAATTTAGATGCATTGCTAAGGAGTTAAATTGGCCAGTGAAGGAAAGTGAAGGATCAAAGTCAACCAAAGTGATGTATTCGATGTATTCATCGATTGTCTTAAAAAGGAAAAAAAAAACCCTTAATACCGAATATTATCTGGCGTTATTGGTGCATTTGAAGGAAGAAATCTCGAAAAAACCAAGACAATCATACACCGTGTCACAAGTCGTCGAAACTGCATGAATTGCTATGGTATCCAGAGTCTTCTCAAGAACTGGTCCCAAGGATTATTAGATGTTCGCAAACCTCCAAAAAATTATCATCGCAAAGAGATATGGCTCCAATGAAGAGGTGATCGTTGAGAATGAAGCGTAAAAAAAAATAAATACTTTGGCGCGACATCCCGGTGTGGGCCAAGGTCTAGCTTCTGGCACTCATTTGTGTTTCTCGCCTTGTGAATTTTTACACTTCTGAGCAGGGCCTACACTGTTTATTGCCGGTTCCGAACGGCTCTCCTCAGAACCTTTTTCGTAGGCAGAATTTGACTTTCGGAAGCTTGCAATTGGTGATGAGCCAACCATTCGGCCATGGCCACCACTGAAGCGTAGAGTTGGACAAATCATTCTGTAAGCAAGGCATAAAAATGCTAGACCAGCGCTGGAATGAGTTTATCACTCCAAAAGAATACTTTGATGTGCTAATGAATAAAGGCCGGAACTTTTTGAATCACCTGTTAAGATCCGATCATAAATTTAGGTGGAGAAACAATCCGGTATCACTAACAACCTAAGCAAATGTTAACCATTGACTGAAACGTATTTTCCAAAAGTTCTAGTTCTGTCGTTCGAGCATTCAATAGCGAACGTTGTCGAGGCATCGAAACGAAATATTTTTGCTAAAATATTGAAAATATGTCATACTTTCAACAAGACGATGCCAACATTTTCCTTATAGGGACTCTCTGGACCAACATGTACCATCTTTTGACAGATGTCATTTTTGTGTTCCAAATTGTCTACCATTTAATTATTGAGAGGGTAACAGCCGGAGTTGTTCTGACAGCAGCTATTGTGTATGAAAAATGAAGGTGCCATTGATACATAGTTCTTCTGAGATGATGTAGTTGAGTCGGTTGCAAAAATAGAGACCGCTATCGCTAAATGTCTCAAAAATGCTTCTTCAAAAAGTTGAGTGCCGTTATGTTGTCTTATATCGAAACGACGCAGAAACTCCTCCGGATTTCGATTAAACAAGGCCTTGCACATCTGTGAAATGGTTTCACGATTGCGCTTGTTCTCCGGTGTGAGCAAACGAGGCACTCATCGCGCGGAAAGCTATCTCATGTCCAAATCTCGTATATGGCTAACGCATTGAGTTAAGATGTCTGCTATCTCAGAAAACTTCCGAATTTTCACTCGGCGGTCCGCCAATACGTGATCATGGATTTTGTCCAGGGTTTCCTCTGTGGCAACCTGAGCGCGGTTCATCAAAATCCGACGTGCGGCCACGGCGAAACTCTGCGAACCAATGGTAAACGGTTGTACGGGAAGGTGAATGGGTCCCAAATATACCATCGGGAATGGGCTTGATTTGCTCGCAGGTTATTCCACTTAAAAACAAGAATCGGACCATTGAGAGATATTGCTCTTTTTTTGCCCTTTCCCATCCACTAACACGATGTTTTGAAATAGGTGTCAAAACAAAACTAAGCTTCGGATTGTCACCAAATTTGGACAGGCGGGCTAAAAGAGGTTATATTAGATGATGGCTCAGTAGCGCCACCAATCTTCCAATTCCGGTACTCATCAAACAGCCCTCGTATACCTCATTTGTTGGTCCCGCAGATATATGGTGTTTCAGTATTTTTTTAAATGCACTCAGGTGATTTTGGTTAGGTACATCTAAATAATGAGATACTACTCCTACAGCAAAAGCAACGTCTGGTCGAGTAGCTACTGCTGAGTACATCAACGATCGCACAGTTTCTCTGTATGGAAATTTGACATATTTTGAGGATGAAACTTCTGCACATTAGAGAACCGTTCTGCATAAAGTGTCCGACTAATAAAAATTCCAGCGGCCGATGTCCGCCTAAATTAGATACCCAGAAACCACTCAGCTTTCAAAATCGTTAGCTCGAATTATGTCTGAATTTAATCAGCTTTATACAATACTATCTTCTGAGCCCATCGTCAATGTAGATTGACGATTTGCTTTGCAAACATTTAAAGCCCTTCAACACATTGGTAAATTTCTTATTCCAGCAACGAGACTCCTTATGATTGACGCATATAGATACCTTCGTCTGAATTATTATTCAAATTGTGTAAGCGATATACCTTCATTATCTGTAGTAGCAAAAATTTTCGTATGGAATTCCATTTCCCCAATCCATAATCTATGCCATCACTTGAGTAAATCCGCATATGACCAACCTGTTTGTATTTCTTTCGTCCATGCACATCCAAATTCTATGATATTTTGTTCGGTGGGCGTCTCACTAAGTCCGACGTATGATTTTTAAATAAGCTGTCCATCTCATCTGATATTTCCGCGTCGGTTTCTTCTGCTTCGCAGTTGATCTCTCCACGGAATTTGCTTATTAGCACGCTGCTGATTGTTGGTTCCACCATTTGCATCGTTATTTTCGTCAGCTGATACAAATGTTTCATATCTGGTAGTATTGCTTCAGTTTTAGACATACAATGCTTTCACGAAGTTGCTGAACTTTAGTTAAGCCCTCATGTAAATCTTGTAAATCTTCACTGAAGGTGCTTAACTATGTGAATATGTGGTTTTAACATGACTGCCCAAACAGGTCAAACAGTTGGTGAAACAACGTGCCATAAGTGCAGCGTCTGATCATTAAAACATTCCAAATCCTCACCATTTGGCTTCTTTCTTTGTATGCCTGTCATTATAGCAAGGTCGTGATGCATTCAAAAACAACATTCATCAAGTCAAGGTCCCGAAATTTGTGAAAAAATACGGTCATTAGTCCACGAAATTATATTCAATGTGAAAATATATGGAAACCGATATTTTAAGTGTCTCTGCTTACTCTTAACGGCAAGAGAATGAGCGACTTGTTCATACGCAGAAGCTCTCACTTTTAGAGGTTTGCAATATATTGTATCGGAATCGAACCCAGATCTTTTTGTCAATAGTCAATGAACCTTATTACTAAGTCACACTTTTTGTTTGAATCAAAGTCCGTGGGTATATTCTCCGGCTATAGTCATCATCTTGGCCGATTTATTGTACTTTCCATGTTGTGGGGAATGAAATACTCTATTCTTTCAAGTATGGGATTGTAGAGGAGCCATAAGACATGACACCTTCACAAACTTAACGTAGCATAGAACTACCCCTTGTGTTGATGCGCATGAGAAGAAGATGGCGGATTTTACAGAAGACGAAATAAAAACGACTTTCAGACGTATACAAATCAAAAACCTTGTCTTACAAATTTGGTAAAGAGGAAACAAAGATCAGAAAGAATCATGGAGAAACATCACGACTCTGCGGAAAATGTACAACGGCAATGATTGAAAGATTCGAGATTCGAAATTCAAGATTTTTGAAGAGACACAGCGATAAGTCTGAAATGATGTCCTTTCTTTTCAATCTTTCAGAGAACTCTTAATAATACGATAAAGCTTAAAGATAATGCCTCACGAGTCAGTTGTGCAAAGGTATTTCAGAACCCGTTTACTCAGCTCGTTGCATACTCGTATACTCGTATGTATTTCGAAAGAATTTGAGGCTTTTAGTAGGTCTAACTATCCGACTTTATTAAAATCTTACTAATGCGAAGCAATCAATACCTTGAGATAGGGATGTATCTACTTTTTGTGATCTTGCAAAATGAAAAGAAAAGAAAAGAAGACAGCGATGCTACTAAACATTGTTTTTACGAGCTACTCGGCTAAACCCCGGATAAATCTATGAGCAATGCCCTTAATATGAGGCTGAATAGTTTTAGGTGATTTAAAAGTCCAAAAATGAAAGACGAAATCTTTGTTAGCACAATTGGAAAGCATATAGTCAGCGCAACACCACGACTTGACGGTGATTTAGGCACACGGTTTCCTCGCCTCAATATTCGCAAAGGAACATAGAGGTTACCTGATATCAAAGTACGCCATATCTCAGACGCCACAACATTGAAGTAGGACTCCAAGATGATAAAGCAAAAACGGCTCACGCTCTACGAGCAAAATACGAGCAAGAAAATTGAACATTGAGAGGTGCTAATCTAGGAACTACGCTTAGAGGTCTGAGAAAGAAAACTCGGATAGAAGATTCTAGACATGAGCAATTAAATTTGGAAGTAGTGATGGTCTGCTGTGCTGAGGATATGGAAAAGTCAATTCTGCAGACTGTCAAACAATCTAAATTTTGTAGAGAACGAAGAATGAATGAACGGAATGAGGCAAAGATCAAACCAGATGGCCCAGTTGCCCTACCACCAAACTATTTAAAAGAGCAGGACATGACTTGGTTGAGAGCACAAAGATGTCAGAGAAGGTATGCCTGACAAATGCAATATCAGCATTGATTGCCTGATCCAGAACAGCTAACCTTTAAACTATGCTAACTGTAGAGGTATCAGTATCCTTAACATCGCGTACCAGGTCTTATTTGACATACTGTGTGAATGTCTATACAAATTACCGACGGTCTGACTGGTCCGCAATTGACCAATTATTCCTATTGCGACAAATCATAGAAGGAAGTCCAGATTCATACTCACCACCTCTTTATCGGTTTTAAAACCATGCAAAAGCAGCATCTATGCAGACGAGCTATACAGTTTCGATATTCGAATTCGTCAAAACGAGGGTACTGAACGCTCTCTGGTTCGTAAAGGTCGGAAGTAATCTTAGCCAGATCTTTGATGTCTAAAAAGAGCTTAGACAAAGTGAATCATTCTCATGTGCCTAACTAAACACCATTCTTGAGAAAATTGGCGAAAACCCGCGAGCCATTATTACTTACTTACTTGGGTGGTTGTGTCCGAGATGAACCAGGGCCTCTGAAGCCCCTCCAGATAGCAATGTATTTTGCAAGCTGCCTCCAGTTTCGCACGCGAAGTTGGCTGCGCCATCTAAGATGAGTTCGTTATCTACTGCGTTTTTCCTTTGGGTTGGAATCAGAAATTTTCTGGGCCGAGAGGACGATGTTCATGCGCTCAAGGTGGGCTAGTCACTTAAGCAGGTTAACCGAGGTTTTTTTAACGAGGTATAGTTGGCTGTTGAAATTCCCCGTCCAATCTCCATTGATGCTAACGGGACTGAAAATCACCCGAACAACTTATCTCTTGAAGCGCTCGAAGGCATTTTCATTCTCTTTTAACAGCGTTCAAGCTTCTGTGTCGTAAAGTAGGATTGGGATGTTCAGGGTTATGTGTAAGGTATTTTTGTTTGCTCCATAGAGGGCTTTACTACTCAATTCAATCCAAAAGAAGCAGCGATTAGAAGAGTGAGTCTTCGCATAATTTCCTTGTCGTTGTCAACGTTGGTAGCGGACCCGAGGTAGATAAACTCCTTTACTACCTCAAAGTTGAAGCTGTAGTTGACAGCATACGCAAAAGCTCCATTGACAGCTCGCTGTGTTCTTTCCATTTTGTTAATGTCGTACGCAAGTAATTGAATAGACTTTTGACAGAATGGTGCCTCTGGAGTTGACATAATCTGGCATAAATGCCATTGTAGCAAGTTGCATACGCTGTTGACGGCCGAAGAGTCCTTGATTCCTACGACAGACGACCGAGTAGAAGAAGACCCTAAATAGCATGGACAAGTGGACAATGCATAGACTCCAACTGGAGGCAAGTGGCGAAATATTTTGCCAACTAGAGAAGTTTAAGGCCCAGATCTACCCTGCCCTGTAATGGTTCCTAAGCATGTAAGTGTTGTAATGAAGCACTCAAACCTACGCAGAAAGAAAATTGCGATTCCGATTATGCACACAGAGCAAGCACGGGGTGACTTGGATGTCCCAAGAACTCCGCCGGCTTTTGCGAACGAAAAACGCCGTTTAAGCTTGAAGGTTTGTTATAAGGGGTGATTCATCGAGAGGTTTGATTTTCAATAGGCTTTCTTTGACAGATCAGGTATGACTTCTATAAAACTGCTTTGTCATTTTTGTTCAGTATTGCTTGGCAAATCATCGTGAAAAGACTCACATTACAACAGCGTCCCCAAAGTGTTAAGCTGTGTTACGAAAATCAGCCTTCTGTGAGAAATGTTTTTCGTGCGATTCGAGGAACTTGCGGTGCGCATAATCGACCAACTGAAACCACTATTGCCAATACCATTCGCAAATTTGGGTCACAGTTTACATTAGTAGATGATACTCGACCCGTTAGATCACATCCAGCACGTAGTGAAGAGACTAAAGCAGCTGTAGCTAAAAGTATACGCGAAAACCGGGACGAAACGATTCGTCGTCGTTCTCAGCAGCTTACCTTGGCGTATTCGACAGCTTGGCGTATTTTATGTGAGCATCTCGGCGTAAAAGTGTACAAAATTCAACTTGTGCAAGAATTGGAGCCAGGCGAGTTGAATTTGCGTCATATTTTCAGTGAATTGGCTTTGGAAAAACTCAATGAAAATCCGGTGTTTTATCGTGAATTTTTTCTTCAGTGATGAAGCCCATTTTTGGCTCAATGGATACGTTGATGAACAAAATTGCCGTATTTGGGCTGATGAGCAGCCCAAAGAGTACAAAGGGCTACCATTACATCCATTAAAAACAACGGTATGGTGTGGTTTATGGGTTGGTGTAATCATTGGTCCATATTTCTTCAAAAATGAGGCAAATCAGAATGTTACCGGCAATGGTAACCGTTACCGCGCCATGTTAACGGACTATGTGCTCCCTGAAATTCAAGCACATGGTCTCGGTGAGCTCTAGTTTCAACAAGACGGTGCTGCAAGCCATACATCGCGTTAAATAATGGACTTGTTGAGAAATGATTTTGGTGAGCACTTAATTTCACGTTTTGCTACGGTAAATTGGCTGCCTAGATCGTGCAATATCCCACCTTTGGACTATTTTCTCTAGGGATATGTAAAGTCTCAAGTCTTCAGGAATAAGCCAGCTACGCTTTGGCTTTGACGCTTTGGAAGCCAACATTACTCGTGTTATCCGTGAGATAGTCGTCCAAAAGTGAACCTTACGAATGGACCACCTCAGTAGTCATGGCCAACATTTAGATAATATCATTCTCAAAAAGTAAATGCCATAAATTGTTCTTTTAAATGATAATAAAAAATTTTAGCTTTCTTTCAAATTTATGTGCTTTATTTTACATTATAAATCAAACCTTACGATGAATCACACTTTATAATACAATGACAGTCGTGCTTAGTTCTACGCGTATCGCTCTATTGGACGATGAACGAGAAATGTAAATGAAAAACGACAAAGACTGTGATGAAAGATTTGGAAGTTCATGGAAGTCTGTGTGTTAAGAAACCGATTGTGGACAAAACTTTAGGCTGAGTATTGATATGTTTTACAATGTTCGTCCGAAAATTCGGCCAAGTATCAGTCCAGTCATACAAAATACAAAAACATGACCATACTCTCAGCTCACTGAGGACAATAATAGGGTCCGAAAATTTACCCAACTCAACAAGCGGTGTAACAACAATTCAGACATGTGGCATACACTTTACACGTTTAATTAAATAAGGAAGAAGAGATGGCTTAAAAAAGACATAATGGTAGCGCATCTACGAATAGTAATCATAAATAGGACCAACAACTCGATACAAAGCAGGATATGACATTGATCCACCATTATCACTCTGTGTCATAAGAAACCTTGTTTCCTCGGTTATTGACTCAACTTAATCCCAATAAAAACACAACCTTGAGCGCAGCAACTCATGCAAGTCACACAATCTTGCCAGCTAATCAATGGTGAAAAAAAAGTGATGTGTTAATTATTCAATTGGCATTTGCAAGGCAATTACACGACTAAGTATTCTCGGATAACTTACAACAATGTTTGTCAATGAACATGACTAGAGAAATATCTACATAGTGGAACAGTTTCTTGATTGAAATCTTACATGACTCAATGTAGGTTTTGCGGTTAAGCAAAACATGATTCTGGTTCTATTTCCGATTCAGGTTTCCACTCTGCGAATGCACGTGAAGCATTGTTTTGTAAGATCGTCTTACCTTCTGAGAGTTGTTCAATTATTCGGAAATGAGTTTTGGTTGGTGTCAAGCTGACAACTGGAAAGTGACAAATGACAGTGGTTCGATAGCGCAAATTGGTAAGTCTTCCAATTCTTGGATAGTCTTGCAGTTTAGATTCATTTTCAATGAAGAAAATCAATATTCTAGAGTTTTAGTCAGTTTTCTCCTACAACTGTCACATTGTCACATTGTGACACAAGTTCACATGTGCTCGTATTTTATTTAATGGTCACTATTTAATTACATTTGTATTGTGAGGTAATTTGTGAGATATATTTGTCACATTTTGACAGTAGTAACTGCCAGAATTTTACGTAAGCCTTTAGCTCATATATGTCAGCTGATTGGATACAATAAAATGGCCGAGTCACATCACAGGGATGTTATCATTAGGTTCGTTTAGAAGCTTTTTTATAACCTATGGTATATTCAAAATGACATTTTAATTGATGTTTCGGCTGATATATGAGTAACTAAAGATATTTCAAAATGAGTGTCAGTTGGGAATTGGGAAGACATCGTACTGATATTTAGCTTTTAATGGACACTTTGAATTTTAAGGGACTCAGGGATGACAACATTATTTTTGAACGCATCGTGTTGTAAATCAAAGCCAATTTTGACATTCTGTATATTTTAAGCTGGCGCAAGATACCAGAGTACCTCAAAGATACCACAGTAAACTGGTTCCGAGTCAAGGTCTTGATTGACTACTGTGTCTGTATCGGTTCGATTCGGTGGTAGACTTTGCTGGACCATTGTAAGAGTATTCGCCGAAATGATGATAGACAAAGTTACCTCCCGATTTGAGGTTTTAATTGTGTCTGACTAGAGCAAAATATATCTGATGTTACACGAAATTGGACCAAGTTGATGAAATCGTACAAATGCATCTTTTTCACGTCATAAACCTAAGACACCTCAATCGTTTTATGTTGTTGTTGAAAGGAGAGATTTGAGAAGGTATGAGCTGCTGATAAATGATCCTGAGCAGGAAGCTGGACGAAGTGTTATTGTCTTTATCGCCAAGGCTTCGAAAGTTTATTGTGAAAGGATTGCTTTATGAAGAGCATGTAGCATCGCTTTGGAGAATCACGATCACCTTCTGGGATAGAAGAGGAAGTCTTGCTTCGACTATTGTAGTCCAGTTAACTTGACTAAGAAGAACGTTAGAAACGATCGTTTTTGCATTGACTGCCAGACTATGTCGAAGAAGTGGTAGAGTCCTTATTTGCTTTTGATCTGAAAAAGCTACGAAAACTCCTTCATGTTTTAAGGAACCTTGGTAAGAGTATGTTTTTGAGGAATAATACAAAAGTGAGCTGCTATTGCAGCATTCCCAACGTCTGAAGGTGTTCATGGAGTCTGCCAGTTACTGTAATTTAGAGGATTTTTACTTAAATTTGCGAGAAACTGTACTGGATAGGCCTGATGAAAGCAGACGTAAACGTTAATTCCGAAGCCTGGAGGAGATTGATCATTACTTCTCCTGTACTAGCACTGTTCGATTTGGAGCAAGATGACTTTGAGCTTCCAGTGGTCTTCTAGAGGCGCAAACTGTCACTAAGTGAGAAGGGGTACCACTCATACGAAGTCGAAATCTTTTAGTTTGAACCAGTACTTGTTGGATAGAAATTTTAAGGTCTTCACGAACTTCATGTTCATAATGAGTGTCGACGAAGATTCAAACTACAAGACTGCGAGATGGTTCACCAGATTGGGAACAAGGTAATGTAAGTCGTTTTAAGTAAACAACTAAACGAAGACAGACGCCAGGTCGAAGAAGTGTCTGTTCTAAAGTTGAGGAGTGCAGTGAGGACCGAAAGTTTTAAGATAAAGGCAGCGAAGGAACTCTTTCAACGGGAAGAAAAAAAGAATGGTATCGGCATCGAAGCTGAGCTTAATGCAATACTAACTCCTTGCACCACTTCCAATATAGTTTGGAAACACAAGGCTTATATGACAATAGTCGCAGAGTTGAAAGTTCAGAGAGTCTTATGTGAGCCACAAGTCACAATAAGATCACAGGTAGAGGGTAGCCGAAAAATTTTCAGAGAATTTGAACTTTTTGTCATAATTGTAAGGGGCATGATTCTCCAATTATCAGGAAGGCTCAACTCAACTCAAATGAAATGTTGTCAAATCCCAAAGCCCTATGGCGAAAGGTTTATAGACTTAACAACGTCAACTAAGGTCTACTAAATGACCTCACTAGTTGTAAGACAAGGGCTAGAAAGTGTTATCAACTAGGTACTAAGAAAAAGCACTAAAATATAAGGAGCCAACTGACAGATACAACTTACTTTGAATAGTGATTTTGACAGTCAGTTGAACACCGATAATACTGTGCGGAAAACATCGCTTATTATCACCACGAAAAGTCCGCTTCTAACTTCTGATAACTTACCGTAGTGTAGAATACGACATTTTGCACCTTCGCACAAGGCTTTATAATAGCAATGACTTTAGCAGGAATACGCCTTCTGCTAAGGCTTTCTATAAATATTGCTAGTTCACGCTATCTATCAATTAAAGCAGGTAGAGCGGAGGTCCTTGCTCGACGTATTGCTCTACGAAGATCCGTAAATGTTTATATCATCGGTGCAGGAAGATTCAAAATAGAAGAGAAGGAGAACCTGTCACTCCCTACCTTGGCATTAGCGAGAATTTTTTTTTTATGTTTACGGTTCGCTGGGCCTGAGACCAACCGGCATTTGTTCTGTTTTGGGGCGCAGGAGACTCGCCATTTGTCCTCTCCACTTCGCAATCTCTAAAGAGACTCCCAGATGGCTCTACGAGGAAGCGTAAAGTACTTACCAGAGGTTCTCTCTCTCGTTTTTTAACGAATCAATGGGATGGCAGGGGTAAACAGCGGTTGCCCCCAACACGACGCTCAGTCTCCATTATTATGGTGGACGTTGGTCTACTCAGTGCTTAACGCTTTTGATAGTTCTTGCGCTTATGCTCAGGTATATGCAGATGATGTGCTGGACTGACTATTGGAACATGTCTTACGACTATCTGCTCTAAAGGCAATCTTTTCAAAACTATGGTTGTTCTCTTTACAAGCAGGAGGAAGCTGGCCAGATGTCAGCTGTGAAGTTTTCCAGAAGAATGCTGCCGCACAACAAATTCATCTCTCCTCAGATCTTTTTCGCTATTGCTGATGCAATCCTCAATGAGGAAGGAGACAATCCTCCAGCTTCTCTGCACATGTACAGTTCTCTCCCAGATAAGGAAACTCTTCTACAAACACTTAAACGATCTAAAGGATACAGACGTTAACAGTCTCCTGCGCTTCATCAAAAGCTCAAATTGGTTCCATGAGTAAGAGGATCATAGATCCACGTGGCAGCACAACGGGCCAATAGGCCTAAGTTGGTTGGTTTTCCAACTGTCATTCTTACCTAACCCAACCTAACCTAGTCAGTTTCCCGTGTAAGAAGTTCAAAATTTTAATATTTCTACTCTTCAACTGAACCACAAAAACCAGAATCACTGCATTAAAAATCCGAGTACCATCGGGCTTTTAATCATCCAAAAAAAGAAAGTCCACATGCCATCGTGTGTCGTCCAAATCTGCATACTCGGCGACAATTTAGATGCCCCATTAAATAATCAAAAATCACCGCATGCGTCCACTCAAATATTCCACTCTGACTTATGGAGAATCCCACGCTCTATGAATACCTAATAACAAGCAGCTCCACCAAGTGTCGCACCGTCCTCATCCAAAACCAATAAAGATCCCGTTCCTACCAAATTTCATCTGCTGCTGACCATGCTTACCACTTAAACCTAATCAATCAGTCCAATTAGACTTCACTTAGCCAGCTCATTTATGGATATAGATAGAAACTATGGTAAAACACCATTCCAAAAACCTATCGACTCCTTATCACTCGTTTCCATCTCGATAACAAACATTGACTAATGATGATACAACAAACCCTACAGGGTTCCTACCAAATCGGGTATGCGTCCCCCATTGTCTTAGACTCGAGTTTCAAGACCGCTATAATCAAAAAAAAAAAAAGACTTAGTAGACGAAAACAACCGATTAAGATCCACATCGAATCACCCCCCGCCCCCTGCTGAGGTGCTCAGATGCCAAATTAATTGTACCAAACGGAGATTTGATCGAATATAGTTGATAGTGTCATCGCTAGGCGACTAATTTATGAACGCGCCAACTGTCAGTTTATTTTCTCGAAAAGTATCTTTCATTTTACTTGGTTTCTGGGTCTGATTTTTGGAACCTATTTCGGGTATTGAGGTATTTCCGTATTGTGATCTCATTTTTATTAATCGCTGACAGTTCTGCTTGACGTTTTGTTATGTCAAAAAATTGTATTTGACAGTTGAAATGATTTATTGTGCAACGGACTTGAGAGAAAGCTACACCATTGAGAGGTGTGACAGTTTTACGAACAACGATTTTGACATTTATATAATTCTGACAGATTATCGAGACTTAACTGTTTTATACCGCTAAATACACTTTGATACGGATAGAGTTAATAAAGGGAATACGCTCAGAGTGAATAGAGAGAAGTGATGTCGTATCCGGATGGCAGTAGCAAAATTAGCAAATCTAATGAAGCTGTTCGCAATCCCTTTCCACTGTTGTCATTGCTTGATTTGTGTTTGAGTTTTCTAGTTTTGATGTGTTTTGTAATATAGATGGGGTGCGTATAGAAACGCACAATATTTCCGTTTTTTTCCGTTCATATCTTTCGTTTTAGTTTTGTTTTGTTTTGTTTTTTTTTTTTTCTTTGACAGAAAGATGTTTTACAACGCACAGAAGTTGAATATATTAGATTTATCGATACAAATGCGGTATTGAGATGGAAATTTGAAGTTTTTTTTTTTTTTTTTTTTGAAAGGGAATTAATGAGATGAATTTCGAGATGGGAGATTTACGTACATCCGCGTATGGTTTGATATACATGTGGTGCGAGTATGTATCGTACAGAGTCTATCTGGTCACGTCGCGCATCGGGGTCTTAGAGATGCGACTTTGTTTAAGCAATTTATGTGTTCCACTTGACAGGGAGGAATTTTATTGCTTGTACAGGTGATTTCTGAGGTTGTACAGGCGTTTTGTTTTACGACAGCAAGGTACAAGAATCTGGGCATAGTTGTTCGATTAACATGAGAATGAGTTGTTTAACTGAGCTCGAGCCAGCCGGGATGGTATTAATCAATGAAGTTCAGTTTATCAATGGTTTAAGAGGAGTTGCGTTGTCTGAAGGTCAAGGAACTGCTGTCGAATTTTGTGTGTCCGTTCTGTAGCAGAGAATGAGTTTAGATTAGAAAAATATGAATGAGGGAACACTATCGTGTATGTAAGGCAAACAAGGTCTGAGAGACAAGACCATTTGAAGAGGTTTAAGCTCTTGCAAGAGCAGTTTTAATGCGTAAGTGTTTCCAGACAAGTTCTCTCTCAATTTGATGAAAATGAGGGTTTCGACCAGAGATGGCTAAGTATTAAACAGTTTCCATTTCAGTGATTTCTAAGCTAAGATTTGCACCATATGACTGCCGTCAAGTCATGGCCTTGACAGAGTGGTAATATATGCAAATACTGACGTAGACATACATACATCGCCGGGACAACGCACATTTGTCAAATCACAGCCATTGAAGTGCTTTTGAAGTTGACTCTTTTATACCATGGGTATGGATCCATCGGAGAGTCTTTAGTTTATACAAATGTGACGCTCGGTAAAATTCCGTTTTTGACTATCTCCAAAATTGAATTTGGACTTATTTAAACCTCACAAATATCAAAGGACGTTTCATCACTTAGGGTATTCAAAGAAAACGTAGGTGTTAGACACAACAAACCGTTCTAATGCAAGTTCAGGTTCTGAAATACTTTCTTTTGAGCTTTGCCTATCAAATTCAAAATTTCCAGTCTACTATTGTATCCCTATGTAGGAGACTTTTCATGTGGAATTCAAAACCTTACATAATATCCTTACAGGAACCAAAGGTGTGGAATAAACGCATCTTTGGTAAAGAGTTTCAGACTACTATATGATGAGCGATCGGAGAGATTGGGAACTTGCCTTTATAAGCCGGAACTTATTCTCACCATCTAAACTTGGACAATTTTGTAACCAAGATTTGGTCGTTGCGGACATAAGCTACAAAACAAACGGAGAATGTCACAAATTCGATTTTGCGACTGGTTATTTTCCCTAAAATTCTTTATTACTACCACCACCGAAGGACGGTAGTCGAATTCATTCCCATCATAGTGATGGGACTTATCATACGCTGCGATGCTTATGAGCAGAAAACTTTCGGGGTAGTAGCAAATGCAACGTGAGAGGCAACCTTCTTTTGGATTTCATATTATCGTCTGACCTGGTTGTTAAAAAACTTACTTACTGGCTGGAAAGTACTACCGAAGATCTTCATGTAAAACCATAGGTATATCGAATTCAGAATCGGAATTCGCGGAAAACTAACTGGACACGATTTATGAAGAAGCTCGGCAAGTCCAACAGTGCTACACCTAAGTTCAGGGCAAAACAAAAGCTATAAGAAGCTATTCAGATCCTACACGGTAACCTCACCAAGTGTTTTGAGCTAGCGTGTCTGGCTAGAAAACAAGCCTCTAGATCGCCTGTTCCTTGGTGGATTGCAGATCTGCAACGACTTCGTAAGGAAACCAGAAAATTTCTAAACAGGTCACGTAAGACTAATTGGAAAAAGACTATTCAGGAATTTTTACAGATCTATTCGGAAGCTTATTATTCGGATTTGGAAAAGTGTCTCTTATAAGGACGTTTACAAACCAGTAAGTAGGCTCTCAAAAAGAAAAGATCGATCAGGCTGGAACCACTCAGAAAATCTGATGGTACCTTTGGTATACTGAGTCGAAAATAAGGACTCTCCGTCTCATGTTTTTGGCTTACTTCCTAGGTAATCTAATCGTAACCAGCTCACAATAAGATCTTATTAACGAAGCTGCTAGTGAGCTGAATAGCATAACACGTCATAGTTGGTATATCTCTTCGGGTGTGGTGACGGATAAGGCTATTAAACATGCTTTTGCTTCCTTTGATTGATTCAAGTCACTTGGCAACAAAAAGGTATAGATCAGAGAATCTTCACTGCTCGCCTGACACTGGCATACATTTTGAAACCTTTAAGAATAGTGAAAGGAGCCTTAATACCGAAAATGGAAATAGATTGCCAAGAGCTTCAGACCTAAATATGAGTCTGACTTACTTTATGCTGAAGAGCGTGCAGAGAATGGTTGTAATCTATGTCCATAAACCTCTGTCTGAGATGCAACACGCCTACCAATGCGAAAGATCGTGAGAGAGTGCTCTACGAAATCCGGTGGGCAGAATTAAAGGCGTACTTAACAAGAAACAGTATGCGCTGGTCATTTTTATAGACATTGAGGGTGCTTTCGGCAACATAACTTTTGACAGCATATGTATCTCGACCAGACAACACGCCGAAGTTGTGTGGATAACAGCAATGCTGCTGAATAGGATTCTGATGATTGTGGATGCTGACTATGGCCAACATGTGATGGCAAGGGTAAACTGGGGTTCCGTCTTCACTGCTATGGCGCATGTTGGCCGACTCACTACTCAACGCAATCAGTACTGTCAGTTGGATCGTGTCCAGCAACTGTCTGTTTTAAAGCGCATTCAGGCCTAGATGTGATCGACACATTGTGAACTGGAAATAGGCTTACAGTTAATTCTCTCAAAACTGAGGTTGTTTTCTTTATGAGAATGAAGAAGCTGTCTGGACTGACCCACCATCTGATTCTGAAAAGAAGCTAAGAATTTGGGTATCATCCTGGATTGCAAAATTCTATGGCGCTTTTGGCCTTCAGGCAGTAAAAAGGAGCTGTCGGTAAATCATATGACTAGTCACCAAGGAGAGTCTTCTGAATCTACGCCACCATAATAAGGTCAGTTATATCCTAAGCAATGGATGTCTGTTGTTTTCTCAGACTTCAAAAACTTTCTGTCTGGGCTGCGTGGGGGCTTTCCCTGGTATGACATGTTCAGCCCCAGATGCACTGATAAATCTTCCAGTTTCTGATATTTAAACCTTGGGCTTGGTACAACACGCACTGGAGCTTTGATGCCCAGACATGCCATCTGATGCAACGGAAACAGAACTCCTGCTGCAAAAAAAAGGAAAAACACGAAATCGACTTTTCCTATGCCCAAGACTGGTTTCGACCAGAATCTGAGCCGGGAAAGCAATTAAGTCGGGTTTTCGCGTATGGCTTCAAAACAGACATAGATTACGGAATTAGTGTCTTTCTAGAGGAGATTTCACTCCTCGTTAGGTAAGCTTGCATCTGTCTTCCAAGCGGAGATATACGGAATCTAGATGGCAACGAACTATAGTTGTGAAGAAATGGTGGAGTGGGCGTAGCATTTGCATTTGACAAGCTGCGCATAGAGCCTTACTAAATCCACCAACGACTTCCAAACTAGTTCGAAAATGCAACGCATCATTGAACGCAGTGGAAAGCTTGAATTCACTGAGTCTTGTCTGGGTCTCAGGTCACAGTGGGATCACGGGATATGAAATCGCAGCTGAATTTGGCAGGCAAGGCTCAGAGAAGTGTTTTTTAGGACCCAAACCTACGTTACGACATTAATTGGCAATTCGGTTTCATATGAGCACAACTACAGAATATATGACTGCTTTCCGTCGTCCCTACGAAGTCAGAGGCCTTACTGCTTCGCAAAAAAGGACTACAGACTGCTAACAGGCGTCGTGACAGGGCATCATAACTTTTCCTAAGCACTTAAATGTGCTGGGCATAAGTGATACAACTTCCTGTGACGCTTGTTATGAAAGTGATGATGACACCGGGGAGCACTGCCTTTGTGAATGTTCGGCTTACGCTCAGTCAGTATCAGTCTGTAGATACTCGGCGTTGACGTACAGGCACTTTATCCTATATCTTCGAAAGACTGAGAGATTCCATTAAAAGGAATATACGGCTCTGTTTCGGCAGAAAAAGAAAACGTTTTTGCTCTCATGTTATGGATTGAATCTAAGTCCTTTTTAATCCTGCATACGATTTACTAGCTTGATACGAAGTTTTGGCTCTCCTTGTAAAAATATCGCAGACATGCTGTCAACGACCTTCGTCTTCGGATTTCTTGATCCTGCGGTGTCGCTGCCTCTGATCGATTTATGTCTGCCCCAGTTGTAAGAGTTACGTCCAGTTACGTCCAATGAATAGGCAGTTAGCCTTACAGAAACCTGTATACCTCTGGCCATTTACGTTTCATTGTCAAGGTTGTTCTATTTTGGGATTCAGATTGCTCGAAGGTTTCACAAAGCCATAACTTCTTGCTTTAGTCCGCTGCGTGCACAAGTAAGCACCTACTGTACCAGAAATGTCACATGTCCAGCTCTTCGTTTCATATTTTCTAGATGGTGGAGGTATCTACTTTATAGCAGTCTAAGGCCTCGGGCAGTTGCTCGACCGAATAATTCGTATCTTCGTAGTCATTTTTTTGGCTTAACAGTGATTCCGTCTTTATTCGAGGCTAGGTAATAGTGCAAAATTTTTCATGCAATCAGGTAGTTTGCTTCACGTGTAACTTTTCTGAAACCTCCTGAGATAAAGAAATCTGATATCGGGGAATCAATAACCCAGAGTCAATTGGTTTCATACCCTCATTTTCAAATTTTTCCAAGAAGCTCGTACGAAGAATCTGTCATATTGACATATTGACTGTTGCCATTTCCGTTGATTCAGCTGCCTCAGTTCATCGGTAATACGTCTTCCATTCGATTTCCAATGTTGAACATTTGCGCTTATATGTTTGGCAAGATAAGCCTGGTTCGACGAGATTGTTAGTGTCATAGATACAGATCTAGACATTCCAGTTCAATACTATTGATTGTCTACTTCAATCGTACAAAACTCAGTCATCTACATGCCTAAATGAATACTTCAAAGATCAAATGTAAAAGCCGATCGAAACTAGCTGTCGCTTCCCCTGTCTTAAAACCAAGGACTAACAAATCATCTCTGTCGATGTTTATAATTAAAATTATTTTGTACATAATAAAGCGATCAGTAGCAATGTATCTGCTCTCTGCGATGACCGAAAGATTGATTTAGATTACCATTGTGTCATTGGTCGATCACTTTTTCCAAAACTAAGTTCGCGATCATCAAAGAGCTGCTTTGAATGCCACCAAATTCAGGTGCATTGATAATGTTTCCATATGGGTCGGCGATCATATTCAGAACATTCTTCTCTATGATCTGCAAAAATTATTCCTGTTTTGATCATGTTTGTACCAGCGATCACTTTTTTCAAGCAATTCTTCGAATAATTTGTGATATAATTTGGCTTAACATAGGAATGGTTTCTCCGATAAGTTGATAGAGAAACGTTTGATCACCGATCCGCAGTGAACTCGTATAGCCGGTCTTACCAGTTGGTGAGAAATTTAAGTCACTTTGTGTTCTTAGATAAGGATCACTGTTTCAGTACATTCTTTCGAGAATATCGTGAGCTAGTTTGATGAACGAAACAAAGAGCGGTATCGCCGATAGTTAAATACTAACGCGATCAGCGATCCTCAATGATCTTTAAGGAAAAAAGTTAATGCGATGTTATTAGTTTATCTATATTGAAGACAATTAGTTGTGTGATTTAATTGAGCATTTTTAAGACGTATTCACACTAAGATCTACAAAAAGATTCCAATATCTGATCACTAATATTGATCATCATCATCTGGATAATGGATCACGATCAACGAGTTTAGTTGAAGAGGTTATCAGGAGTACAGTATCCCCAATTAGTTGATGTCTACTAGTTTGATCGGTGATCTTCAATGTGCAAGCGAATGCTTATATGATCAGTTAGTCAATATTAAAGTTAACTTCTGGAAGTTTTACCAAGATACTTATGTCGTGGATGAGAAGATACTCATTTCCGATCATAGCTATCGATCATCGTTGGGTGGATCATTGATCACTGTTTCGTTAGCGTTCGGATTAAATTGTGGAATAATTTGACAAGTTCAACGTGCCTTCAGTTAGTTGATAGATGGAAGAGATGATCGGCGATCCTCACTGATTTTCTTTGAATGGAAGTGGACCTCGATTTTAGACAACTTCTATCATATTTTGGATCGTGGTAGTTTAAACAATGTAGATATTTTTAAAATTGGTAAATTTGAGCTTCTCGAGTACAAAAAAAGATAATATACATTACCAGGACATTGATTTCGGTCAAAAATGAATCTGTAGATTTGGTACTCGTTCATGGCCAGAACCTGGAACATGTGTTAATTGCTTTTCTATTGTCGAAAATGAATTTTTGAGCTCATAAATCTACAAACCAGTGTCTTACATCACCTAGACTTAACAAATTTTCTTTTATTTTCCAGTTGGTCTCTCACCATCCGTACAACTACCCGGCTCAGCTATGTTCCCTGGTGGATCCCCATCACCAACAACACTTAGCGCACTTGTTTCCCAGCAACGTATACTAGAACTCTCTCGCTTTGGACTGCGTGGCTATGACATTGCCCAGCATATGCTCACACAACAGGGTGCCGTCTCAAAATTACTTGGTAAGTTAAACTTAAACATTACCTATGCTTGTACCTCCCTCAGTTCAGCAATTCCTCAAGCATAACCAAACACAACACTTAACCCAACTTAAACACCACCCTGGAGGACTATATAATTTGCGTCATCATTTTTCGGTGTCAAGCGTGAAATTTATGGCCTCCTCCCTGAGCCAGCCTTCTTCTTTGCAAAATGATGAATGAATGGAAAATCAAAAGACCCATCGAAGGCACACAACACAAAATACACAACAAACAACGAACACATGGCAAGGACGTTTTGTTTACGTAATCCGACATAACAACCCTATCATTACGAGTGTGTGTGTATGGCTTAAGTATAGGAAGATTTGAGGATTCTCTGCCGACCCCCTTTCCATTAATTTGTTGATGGCCAACTCTTGATAAAGCTATTATTCTTTGGCTCCCTTTATTGTTGCCTTTGTTTAGTCAGAGTTTCTCATGTGATGTGTTTTGTTGTTGTTGTTGTTGTTATTGCAGGTTCTTTGCGACCACCTGGTCTAATTGGTGGCTCGAAGCCAAAGGTAGCAACACCAACTGTGGTATCCAAGATCGAGCAATACAAACGGGAGAATCCGACGATATTCGCTTGGGAAATTCGCGAACGTTTAATATCAGAAGGTAAGTTAGTTATGGCTTGAGAAGGGGAAGATGAAGAGGAAGAAGTAAAAGAAGAAGATTTCGATCTTCCCTTCGACTGAAGTTTGATTGATTTGGCAATGTAGTGGCTATAATCTGGACGTCTTTGTCTTCTCCAGGTGTGTGTACGAATGCAACAGCTCCGTCGGTCTCATCCATCAATCGGATTCTACGTAACCGCGCCGCTGAACGTGTTGCAAGTGAATTTGCTCGCACAGCAGCGTATGGACTGTATCCACCACATCCATATGGGGGTTTCACGTGGCATCCTGCGGCGGCGGCTGCAGCTGCCGCATCCAGTCAACCTCACTTCTGGCCAACAGGACCGAGCTTATCGGCAGTTCCACTCGGCGGATCTCCTTTGACTGTGTCGAGACCTATTTCGCCTGGTTCTGGCAGTCATGACACATTGGAGTCTCCTGATGAGAATCGTTTAGTTGGTAAGTACATCAAAAGAAACTCCCCAGTCGAAGATTTTGATTGAAATTCCTTGAAGATTCGGACTACCTTGACGATGATGATGAACCGAAATTTCGTCGTAATCGCACCACTTTTAGCCCAGAGCAATTGGAAGAGCTAGAGAAAGAGTTCGACAAGTCACACTATCCCTGTGTTAGTACGAGGGAAAGACTATCCAGCCGGACGTCGCTGAGCGAAGCTCGAGTCCAGGTAAGAAGAAATTTCATGTCTGGTAGTTAGATCACGCATCCTATCATCTGCTTCTGTTTCATGTTTCTAACCTCTCGTCAGGCTTTGTAACTTAGTTCAAAGTCTGTTCTGCTTTGCTAGGTGCAGTTTCGACTGTGCTTTGCTCTGCTCCCGCACACATTGCTAGTGTAAACTTTTTTTTGCGAACTAACCAAACATCCTTTCATATTGATCGAATTAGGTTTGGTTTTCCAACAGAAGGGCGAAATGGCGCCGGCACCAACGCATGAATCTGTTGAAGCGTCGTTCCAGTCCAACGCTGGGCCAACAACAGCAGCAACAGCAGCAGCGATCCATCGCCGATTCACCACCCATCAGCAGCAACATCACCAACAATCACCAGCATACCATCCGTACTTCCGGCAACGAGGATCACCCGCTTGGTGCCCTACAATCCCAGCAGCACCACCATGCCCCATCCTCCGAAGCTACAACCAGCTGCCGATCATCATTGACCCATCACATGCAGCAGCACCAGCATCAGCACCAGCACCAGCACCAGCACCAGCACCACCAGCACCATCATCCGCATCCACCTACTCAGCAATTGCTTCTCAATCATCATCATTATCCCCCTCAGCTGTATCCCCATCCTCAAGTCAGAGCGTCCAGTCTCAGTCCGAAATCACCTCCAGCAGTGGCACCATCATCACCAATGGCTTCAGCAGTGGA
Organism: Volucella inanis; assembly: GCA_907269105.1. Classification (NCBI taxonomy): domain Eukaryota; kingdom Metazoa; phylum Arthropoda; class Insecta; order Diptera; family Syrphidae; genus Volucella; species Volucella inanis. The sequence continues at coordinate 12,843,444 of OU026154.1, forward strand.
GAAATCCCCCACAGCAGCAGCGGCAGCAATCACCCAACACAGCCAATCATCAGGCACAGCATCAGCTCCATTATCAATGGGCGGTGAGAGAAGTGCTTTCCGGTCTCTGGTTGCTGGTTCACCATCGGCCGCTGCCTTTGCTCTCGGTCTAGCGCGACAATATGCCGTCGCTGCTTCATTATCTCAACAACAACACGAGCACCAGCAACAGCAGCAGCATCATCAGCATCATCTTGAAGTCAACGATTCCGATTCCGATGAAGAAATCAACGTCCACGACGATTCAGACGATGATTCATTATCGGCTGCCCCATTAGCGGTTACTGGCACGACAGCATCTAATGCCGCAACTAACAACAAAGCGCCTCTTCAATTGACCAAGCATGACCGCTAAACTCAACGAGTTAGTTTTTGTTTTCCTATACGAGTACTCCTACACCAGTGTAATCGAATGTGTTTGTGATTAAATTTTAAGCCGTAGATACCGTAGTTAGATACTGAGATACTTTTTTATTAATCTTAATTTCTTCTTTTCTTGTTTTTGTGAGCCAAAGCCAGCTGTTCTGTTTGCGCGAAATGTTTTTAGTTTAACACTTAAACGCTACCCCAGTTTGCAATACGATTCTTCGAATAGAGTTGATAACTTTTGTTTTAAAACTAAGCATAGATACTAGACCGATAGATACGATAGAGATATATTTAGATGATAGTTGTAAGATTGTAGGCAATTTTTAGGTACTAAGCATGCAGTAGTTTGTGAGGCGTCTAGCCGTTATCCTTTTAAGTGTTTCAAGCTGTTTACTCAAAGTTAAATAAAAAAAATAAAAAATAAAAAAATACTAAAAGTGGTGTTGAGTATCTTTTTTGTTGAAGTTGGTTTCTAGGTACAACTTGCCAACCCTGCGATCCATAAATCTGGGGAATCAGAATGATTTTGGGTCGTGGTGTCCCAAAGACCGCACCATGGGTAAGCTTATAGCTTCTACGACGAGTAACTGGACGAATGTGGACTTTAAAAGTCCCTCTGTAAGAGAAAGTTCAAAGTTGAATCTTCAAATGTATAGCTAAAGGCATATGGACATAGGTTCTACCCGACATTGGAGTATACATCCCGTCTAGGTGGATAAGTAAGTAAAATTAAAAATTTCTCATGGCTAACTTCGCATAGCAGAAGGAGATACTTTCATCATATTGCTCTCACTAGCAGCCAATCACTTTTAGGTCAAGTCCAGACCGAACTTCCGTTGTATTGAGTTTTAAATCCTGAGGACTAACAGCAACTTAACAGGACCTATGGATGGCCGCTTATAATTTTTCAAATCATAGCAACCTTCGGTGGCGTCATTCTGAAACCCTTTACGATAAAACCAGTATTGCTCTACCCTCGTATGACCCTGATAATTGGGCGGGGACTCACCTTGGGGCGGTTAATAGAGTATTGGCGGCTTGATGTTATCAATTTAGTTGGAGGAACAATTTGTTTCTAAGGATCCGAGTTAGTTCATCAGGGACGTAGTTCTCGCGGACGTCCGAGTGTGATGTTATGATGCTTAAGCATCTCGTTGAGAGATGGGCAATATTCAAAGGGGGTATTTGATTTTGGCTTGAAGGATAGCTTAATCTTCATTTCAGAACATTTGTGTATGGAGGGGTCCTTACAGAAGATAGTATTTCAGCTTTCTTCAACTATTTCTAAAACTGTCATCGTTTCAGCAGGATTGTGGCGATTCTTCGCTAATCCATCCAATAGAACTTCCATCGTTGCAGATAAGTCGTAGGATCGTCCCCATCGAGAGTACGGTTCGAGGTACGGTTTGACAAGAGTATACTGGAGATGATACGTAGAAACTTGTTAACAAAAGTTTGCAGCATATGAGTGACAGTCTTAGTAACCTTTCGCGTACAGCATCCATAAAACAGTATGCGATCTGCATTAGATCAGAATAGTAGTTGCTTTTTCTTATAATATACCTGCATTCCAATTGTGCTGCCTACAGCGAGCTCTATGCAGCCACCTGCTGTCGGCCAATCCAGAAGGAATAAGAATGTGATGAACTAGCAAATAGTCTCAGTTAATGACGGATGCATTGTTGACGACCCCAGTATACTAGTAGGTAACAATGATCTTCGGATCATTACATGGAATGTTCAGACCCTTTACAGATTCCAATCGAACAACTAGTGGACTGCTCCAAGGCAAACCTAACAGCCATTCGAGAAGTGTGATGAGATGGACCGGTCGAAAAGAGGATAAAAAGAGGAAACTGGTGCGTGAAACAGTGACAGCGGTTGATGCATTTTTTCAGATGTTGATTTGCCGTCAGAAAAGGATTTAGGGAACAAGTGTCGCTCTTCAAGCATGTAAGTGAATGCCTGACGACTTCATAAACGCCCACACCTCAACAGAGAAGAAGGTCGAATTTATCAAAGGATGCTTCTATGATCTCCTCGACTGTCGTTGGAAAACCCAAAAATGTAGCAAATACTACGGGATGCCATGACACTAAGATTGGTGGTAGTTTTAGATAGGCCTCATCCTCGGCCAAAGGATAAGTTAAGCCTGCACGACGATATGGAATTTGTACTGGCCTGAATGGGGTTTCCCTAGGATATTCACAAGATCGAGAATAGGGATTCAGATCAGGCTGGTGATTGACGCATTCAATCCTGATATGAGCGTAGGCGCTTCGTTAAGTAAGCTTAAAGAGTAGGTGTCCACGTAAAATACTAGAGACATCACATTGCAACCGACGCAAGGTTCTTCTCGAACGTTTTAGATGTTTGAATCTTCCGAGCAACTAACATCGACTTATCTTGTTGTAGCCAAGATGCGGAAGCGGATATCCGTAACAGCTAAATGACAGCGGTCTATTGTGATGAAACTCATCGTAGAACAGCTACAATCAGCCTTTTGCGGTTGAGCCTCCATTTACCTCCCGAGAACTATATTACAATGCAGCAGCATTAAACGTAGAAGGACTGTGGCACCACTGCCAAAGAGCGGTCAGCTTGCACCAACAAAAGATACTCCTAGATCCAGAGCTGCAATGCAGAGCGGCCCTGCAGAGCTATAGTCTATCTATATCTTGGTCTTCTGACTAAGATGAAGTCAGTACAGCAATTTCCAAGCTTAAGTTCAACAAAGCTACTGGACCCGATGGTTTAATTGCCATGCCGCTCGAAGCTGCAGCTGACGATTGGATACGGAGCATACGAGTACATCAACTTGAATCGAATATCTTGATCGACCTCAGTGTTGTTTGTCCAATCCCCTCAACTGCGCCACCTACAGGGGAATAAGTTTCCTCAACATCGCATATAAAATTCTGTCTGCCGTGCTATGTGAACGCCCTTCGTCAACAGTTTGATTGGCTTTTATCAGTGTGGTTTCAGGGCAAGAAAACTAGATATTGCATTACGGTAAGAGTTCCGAATCGATACATACTAGTATTTCATTGATTTTAAAGCTGCATATGACAGCGTTTTAAGAGATGAACTAAACAGGATCATGTCAAGCTTAAGCATCCCTGTCAAGCTCATTCGAGTGTTCAGGATGACGATGGGGAATACCATCACGGTCCGTGTTGCCAAAATCGAGGCTTTCAATTTTTTCAAATTCAATTCTTTCTTGAAAGAATTGTGCGAAACTTCCAAGTCAACGCCAGAGGCACCATCTTCAAAAGCCTGCTCAGTATTGACTGAGAAGTGACAAAGAAGGATTTGGCCTTAAACGAAGGAAAAACGAAGTATATGCCGTCAACAAAGGGACCCACATAACATCGACGCCTATGACAAAACGTAACAATAGGCAGCTGCAACTTTGTGGTAGTAAGGGACTTTGTCTAAATATTTCGATTCCCCTATCAACTCTGAAAATGACGCCAACGCAATTAAGCAACTAGAAGACATAATACCATAAAAGACACTGATCATGCCAGTCCTACTTTACGTAGACAAAAATCCCCATAGGTGACGTTTTAAGATCGAACTGTGCGAACTCTGCAGTGATGGCAACTTCGTCTTAGATCACTTGGTCACCTTGAACCAGGACATCATCGCAGCACCCTGGCTCGGAAAGTATTCGACATCAACCTAGAGGTAGACGACGAACTTAGCTGGCGTACACAAGTGGAAGGAGACTTTAACCAACTTCCTCCTGTGCGCAACTGAAGTTAGCTGATTTCAGAATGTCAAATTAGTATGGTAATTTAGCTTCCTCGTCATACTGTACAGATAAAATTAAGTTGGCGTTGGTGTTCGAGGGACTAGAATTTCACTGATTCTCAGCCTAACTATTCGTGTCGCTGAACACAACATTAAACTAATTTTAAGGGACCGTTCATCTGATTGAAGTCTTTGATATTCGATCGAGGTAAGTCGCTTTTCTTCTAAGTTCTGTCAGTCATTTATGTACTTATACTACGGAGGACGCTTTTTAGTTTTTAAGTACTTTTTGGATCGTTTTGTGTATGAGCATTCGGAGATTATAATTTCACATTTTTGACTCGCATATCTGAACTAGGAACACTAGACCTGTGGAATACAAATCTGGTAGAGCGGTATCCGATATATCAGTAGAGTATGTGAGCGCTACCATTAACGATAGGAGATCTCCTGCTATTATCTCTATTTTCAAATCTTGTAGACTTAGGCTCTGAATATGTCCAAGTAGCCCCATATAGTATACCCTGTCCTGACCATCGACTTTACCGTCAATTCCATCGAAGGAGGAGAGATAATTTTTTTAATTTCAGATGAACTAGAGAACTAAATTGCTCAATTGCCAAGGGTGGATAAACGCTTGAGGAATTTTCTAACCTGATGCAAGTTGTGCCAGCCACAGAGCTACAAAAGATGCATACGCGACAACACAAACGGCAACGTATTCTATTTTTATGGTAGCAAGTGCGCGTTTTCTTTAAAATTTCACGTGGCAGTCTCGTAATGACATCGCAACAAACTAGTTTGATCATATTGCGATATACGGAAGACACACATGCAATATTCTAGACTCATTCAAGGTACCAAAATTCACTCGAGTCTCTAACTAGTACTAGCCGACGTTTGAATGTGAAAATCCCGGATTGTACAGGCTCAGGAGATGGGCGGAAACGCTCTTATTTTATCTTATCTTATGTGGGCAGCTGCTGGTATTGACTTTTCCGTTTCGGACGATTAGTTACAGCTAATTGTGACTCCGCTTGGACTGACCCACCCTTTCCGGACGACATCACAAATAGTACAAAAGTAGCTGCATGGAGCGTAGGAGCGATAATACCGAATCCAGGCACGTTATTCGAGGACGAACTACTAGCTTCGAGCCAAGAAATCATGGTTGATCTCTCGCAAGTGCAAGGTACTAGCCGCAGTACCCCAAATCAACAAACGGACAACAATTCTGCTACCAGTGACAAGGTAGACAAAGTGACCGCAGTCCATCAAAAAGCGGTTAGTTCTCTGGTACTAGTAAGAGTAAGGCCGTCTTCATCCTCAGGAAGATAGCTATGAAATTAAGTGGCGGGTAGTATGCATGAGAATGATTCTGAGGACAAGCTCAAATACCAAGCCATGGTATTTGTAGATGAATATACCAGAAATACATTGAGTACCAAAAAACAAACTAAGTGGCAAGGAGGTAATAGAATCTGTTTTCAAGACGAAACCACACTTGCCTCTGATAGAGGCAGTGCTACCTCACCCTCAGCTACCAGTCACTCCATCGCCTCAAAGCTCAAGAACCACTTTAGACTAGACTCTAATCTGAACGCAAAACGATGTTGGGCATTACTAGTATCAAAGATATTCTTACCGAGGTAACCGTGAACCATATCCTGAACCACCACACATGACCTATGCCCGGCCATAACTCTAAGGAGGTCGTCAGAGGTTATCAAGTAGTCAAGTGCGTGGATCAGTTTTCCAAGAATTTCCTTGTCTTCTGCATCGCTAAGATGCAGATAAAGAAAATCCTCCCACCGTAGTGGAATGAAGATCTCTTTGATTTAAGAACGCAGACTAAGGACATGTTCAATATCTGCGATAAACAAAAATTCTGGAAGCCTGACAAACACCTCCGTAAGATGTACAAAAGGCTTTGTCACAGGCTTGGGCAGAATATTGCCACTCCATTGAAACTCTAAAGGATTCAGCTAGACTAAGTCCAAAAAACACTCTAATCTCACATTTATCAACGGCTTGATAGAACATGAACAAATTCCAGTGAGAGATATAGGTGCTTGTGTGCAGGCAGAGCAAGTCACGCAACCGCAGCTCATTAATAACCGAGGAAAAGATTTTTTGGAGAAGAAGTTGAAGAAGGTTTAGCACTGGTTAACGGCCATTTATCGTGGCTCTATTTGGCTCATCCATATCTCCTTCACCTGGAGATGAGTTCGAGTCGTTTTCATCCCTAAAATCCACAAAAGAAGTCATGAGTCGGACAAGGATTTTAGTCCTCAAAACTCTAAAATTTATCCTGGACATGCATATCCGGGACTCCCTGAAAAGATCTCTTCTATCAGAGTTCCAACATGCTAACCTTAAAGGTAAGCTCGCGGAGATAGCCCTGCATGAGATGGTGCAGACGATAGAAGATGCTTCTCGACATAGAAGGTGCCTTCAATAATATGTACACTGAATCCGTTCTGCGATCTCTCACCAAGCTTGGAACTGAAGATTTCACCAATAACTGGATCATATCCACGCTAAAAATCAGAATCATTTAGTCACAATTGGGGAAAAACCTCATAAAAAAATCAGAAGACAGAGGAACACCGTAGAGGGAAGTTATCTCGCCTCTTCTATGGCTCCTGGTCATTAACAATATCTTGATGGAGCTCGATACCATTGGAATCAAGACAGAGAGGACTCTGATTTAACTAAATGCTTGGCCCATAGATTGTTGACTTTGCATTGATCCAAGTAAAGCGGAATTAATGTTACTTGCCACCAAGTACAAAATACCGCCTTTTAACCTTCCACGTCTCAACAAACAAATACATACGTCGCCGTCTATGTCTGCAGCAAGACATTTGGCAAAAGGTAGGGACTTTCGCATAAGACGGTCCTCTAGATGTACGCTGCCGTAGTTCGTCCCATTCTTATTTACGGATCCCTCTTATGGTGGCCCGCCTTATGAAAAAACATCACAGAATATAGCAGAGTCCGAGGTATAGATGATATTGGGAGCACGGGGGCCCTTCAAGCCCAACAGAAGCTCTCAATGTGTTACTCCATATACTGCCCAGAGACTTGCACATCAAATACATCGATTCAGAGAGTTTGGGGATTGACGAAACAGGGAGAGCAATTAGCACAGGTTACTGGAAACTTGGCTCACATGCTGCCAACTAAGGGATTCCTTTTAGTCCGCACTGCGTTGGTATAGCAGTTCACTGGAAAAAGAAACGATATTCCACTTTCTATGTAACATACCTGCCCGGCCTTCAAATTCGGGATCTTCTTCGAAAAATCTTGTATTTCTTCGCCGGCTTGTATCAACAGCAGAATTCTTCTCACTTCTCGGCCCGCTATGCAGGATCACGCAATGTGCGCTCTGCTTGACTACAGATCCCCGCCGGCATTCGCGATCTAACCATGTAGCCTTTGTTTTTTTCGCCTTTTAGAACTAAGCTCATCTTATATAAAGTGACATGTCTGAAGGTCTCCTAGTATTCTTCACACTTGGTGCTGGTGATCCGGGATTTTAAGCTATGTACAATAGTTGGAATGAAACCCTTGTTCTTGTGGCTTTTCGATGTCAACACTTCTGCTGATTTTTCCCGAGCCTGTAGGTAGCTTTTATTGATACCATGATTTAGAGGACAGAATGCATGATAAATGGAATCTCGGCATCGGTTGGACGATTCGGAAAAACAAGCATTCCTAAACTGCGCCAACTATCTGTATAGGCGTCAGTCTACTTAACTTCGTGCAAATTACCTTGTTTGCGCTATTGTGCGGTTTGGTAAGTTGACAGTTGACGAAATATTGCCGAACCGAGAGAAACCTAAGGGTTCCAAATCATTACACACCACCACTTTATCTTTTTCAAGTTCGCATGTGACATCGTCTATGTTATGGAGACGAGAGTGCTACCGGTGACGCTTGCAATCCAACACCAGACCGAACCAATGGCCAGGGACCGGTCCAATGGAACAGGTTTATTGAAGATTGTAACGCCTCTGCTACTTAAATTGTGTAGCACTAAAGAGTGGGTTCCAAGCTTTGTACGAGTATGTTGCAGCGTAAATTGAAGTCAAATTTGCGTCCTACATTGTGTGATGACGCCCGACGGTTTCCCACGCGGAATGAGGAAATGCCTTGATGGACATTGTGCTGTGCATTAGAATATTGGTATATCTGTTTCGCAACAATTTAAAAACAAAAGTTCTGTCGCTGATGACAAATAGTTTTATCAGAACGGTGATGGCGAACCACAGAATAAGACATCTTCTAGGCTCTATTTTCATATTTTAACAATTAGAAACAGAATGTCTCAAAATTTGTTTGTTACGGGTAGCTTACATGGTGCTTGGAGTGAGTGTTAAGAGGATATAATACGCTAAAAACACAACCCGTTCAAACAATAAATCGTTCTTCAGTTCGAGTTTATTAACAACTTTTCCCTAACCTGCCAACACTTCCCATCATCATTTGTACGCTCTTTGACATCGTAAATCAATTTCCCTTCGATCCAACAAAAAACAAAAGCAGAAAACCGAAAAACAATTTCAAAAACAAACTTTACACCTTCCAGATTGAAAGATAACAAACCGAACATGTTTCCGTTCCTTCCAACACCAGATCATCCATACACAGAGCCGGAGACAGCCGAAATTTTGAACGCCTGACACTTGCGCTTGTTTACCAGATAAGCCCGCCGAAATTGGTTGCACCAAATTTTCCAGAAATCTCAATCAAAACCTCTTAATTGGTCTCCTGTTCTGGTCAAATGGGAGACGATGCTCCTTGTCAGTTGGTTTTTGTTGATTCTCATTCGTTCGTCCCTTTAATGTTGCGCACTCATACTGAAGAGACTGCAACCTACACCGGCAGAGGATCATCCTATTCTCTTTGATCTCATCCTACACACGTTGTTTATCCGTCGTTATCTGTTTGTCATATCTTCACATTTTGTATCTGCATTCCCTGCCTCTCATCTACTAAAGGTTTGAAATGTGTCCCAACGGTCGTTTACCAGATACGCAGAGGATTATGGCACTTACGAGTAAGTAGTTTGCAACATTTTTACGCGCTTAAGCTAGATTGCTCAGCGTGCAACATTGTTGCCTGGGAATACCTACCTATAAGCAAGCCCATCATAATCGTAAACTTGTGCGCCGCATGGCATCGTAGTACTTTAATTGTGTGGCAATAAAAACGCACACTTTTGAAGTAATTAAGGGACCAAGTACAAGCCATCGCGATGGAAATGCGTGAGCCTCCAACGGGCTTAAGTGCTTAAGATAAAGTCAACTGATTGTTGCCGGTGACTCCTCTAAGACGGGATCGTATGGGTGAGTATGTAAAGAATCTTCTATTGGTTGTTGCAACAGTGAGAGATGATGACACCGTGAGTGAGGAAATAAATCACTGAAAGGGGGTTTAGTATTACTTCGACAAGAATCCATCAAGGAAGTGCGTTTTGTGTTGTGTTCTCTACTCTCAAAGGACACTGACCAATTCCAAGTCTAAGACTAAGTTGAACCACTCGAACTGAGATACATTTTTATGGCCAATTTATAGCAGACCATGAGGATTGCTTAAGGCGCTCGTAAATGAGGTCCCAAAAGATTCTGGTATAGCAATTCAAGCGCACATTGAACGCAAGATATCCAAACACAGACACAGGCACTTGGGCCATTGGCCCTTTAGGAATAACATTCAAAGAGATGCATCCGAGCAGCAGCAGTTGTAGCAACATTCTTGCAATTGATGGCCAATCTGTTTGGTTTATTATTTGTGTTGCTGGACAAAAACGTGGTACAAGGGGTATGCAACGAATATGGGTACATGTCATGCGTTGCTCGATGCTCTCTGGCCAAATGGCCCATAAAAGCCATCAATTTTTAAAGAGCTATTTAGCGAAGAAGACATTGCAACAATGTTGCATCGAAATGGGTAAGCCTTGTAACGAGGGTTAGTTTGGTTGTGTTTAAGGGCCGCGTGAATGGACAACAACCGACGGCGACGACTACGCCGCAGGTCGCTCAACAAAATGCAAATTAAACTCAAGCCAAATGGGCATTTTGAGGAAATTTATGCTCGCCGAAGATGATTGATGGAAGTTCGTCTGGAGTTGAGAGATGCAACATTGACAGGCTGGAAGAGTTTGGTTGGTTGGTGTGTATTAGATTTTTAGAGATTTTGGAGTACCATTTGAGTGGGTTATTGACGCGGGTGGTTGTGTGACCTAAGATTTCTTAGTTTATGGTTGGAACGATTGCGGCATAGTCATTTTGTCCTAATTTCGATGCGTTAAAGGTTCGAAGTGGTCTTGGCCTGAGTGAAATGTGCCGTAAGTGTCTGAAAGTAGGGACGTTTGATAATTACTTACGAAGATTTAGGTTTTGATTGATGTGTAGCTGTCTTTGAAGTTGAATTTATTTGAAGAAAATGAGACCACTCAATTCTTGTGTAACCAGTACGTGTCAGCTACATGACTTTTTGTTGCCAAATTTTCTTCAAGACAAAGTCGGCACTCCGGATAGTCAACTAGATTCATTTTGTTAGGGTGATACCCTAAACCATGATGTCCTGTGAGGTAAACTATCGAGTTTTCGATATTTTGCCGGCTTAGATTTAGACATCTATTGGCATTTTCGTTGAAGGGAGCTTCTGAACACTTTCTGGCCAGTTAGTCAGCTTTTTCATTCTCATCAATGCCCTCATGATCAGGAACCGCCCACAGTTTGGTTTTATTCCCAGAGCTTAGTTTTTAGAGCGTTTTGAAACTGCAGATGACCGATTTGGAGGCAATGATATGCGAGCTAAGGCTTGGCTATCGGTGAATAAATGAATGTTTGCGCCGTTTTTACCAGAGTTGCAAATATGGTTGGCAAACACTTGAATCGCGTAGAATTCTACCTGAAATACACTGGAACTTTTGTCCATAGCTATGGTTATATTTAGATTGGGTTCCTGTATTCTGTTCCGTTTTAGAAGCATCCATATACAACTTTATGCCATTTTGGCTGTTTGGTGGGTTATTGCTAACCCATGCTTCTTTGCTAGGAATATCCGTGGAGAAGCCTTTATTGAAGCACAATGTGATGTGATTTGGCACCACCCACTATAGTTGCCATTGAATTATCAATTTTAAGACCCGCTTTCCGTTTTTGTTTTTCCTTTTTTCCGCTTTTTGTTTTGTAGACCTTTTAGGGTTGATTTTTTTTTTTTTTTTGGTAAAAAGTCAGTTGTCAAAATAAAATGTGTTGAACCAGCATTCAAAGGTCTTTGGTCTTTTCCGGCAACATTTTTGGTCCTTCTTAGCCGGATAATTTAAGTCCTAATAACATCCATTCAATTCAATACAATATCTACGACGAAACGAAACATTTTGAGAAATTCTTTAAAACGTTTAATGAATCAGAGTAAGAGAGCGGAGACCTATAATGAGGGGGACATTCAGTCGTTTTTAAAACTCTTGGATTACCAATGGAATAAGTTTGAGGAGGCGTAAAGTGAAGTGGAAACCACATGTGGTGGGACTGCGCTGGCAACCGAAGAGGCTCAGCGTGAACAAGGCGAAGAGTGGTACGGAAAAGCATTCTCCAACAGAGCACAGTCTCAACTAAAGGCCAGCACCAACAACAGCAAGCGTAAAAAACATCAGCTCGATGCAGACGTCAAGTTGTTACGCATGGACCTACCAAAGTTTTCTAGAAATCCGTTGGAGTGGCAGCAGTTTCACAATGCGTTTTCATCTTTGATTCACAGAGAAGCATCTCTATCGGACTCTCAGGAACTATATTATTTGCGTTGACTTTTGTCAACGGCTCAACATGCCTACTGTAGAGGAAAATCGGTGGAAACAGCTCTGTATTCGCTCACAAGCCACATCGAACGATCCCTACAAAACAAAGAGTACACAATGGTTGCTTTCCTAGAGAGGGCGCCTTAAAAAAGGTCGACACATCCGCAATCACGACTGCCTTATCACATCTGCAAGTAGACGACTCACTTAGGGAGTTGATTAGTCTTATGCTTAATAGCAGGATAATCAACTCCAAACTGGGTGGAACTTCTGCTAAAAGATGTGTTAGTAGCGTTACGCCGCAAGGCGGTGTCCTTTCTCCCCTGCTGAACTGCTAATACCATATACAGGAGCTCTGTCCTGGCTGAAGAAAAACGTGATGTTCGCGAAGGATATCCGCATGTTTTCGGATAATTAGGCCGTTATCAAGTCCCTGGACTCGGTCTCACTAAATTCTTAAACCGCCCTTGAATGCCGATCATCTCTTACAGAGATGGCAGAGCATTTCAACCTTCACTGTAGAGTCATTCCAGGGAATTGTAGGGCCGACGAACTCGCCAAAATTGGAACCACTCTACCTATTTTACCGAATAAGGGCAGCATAGGTGTAGCAATCGCTACGTAAAAATTATTATTTAATCTGGATGCTAATAAAAGAACAGAACAGATCTGGCCAAAGCTAAATTTGAATCGCTCTAAGAGTCTGATTCTTTTAAATAGCAAACATCTCAGTGCCATTATAGGTGTCATTACCGGACCCTGCCTTATAAGCAAGCATGCAAGAAGGCTTGGCGCTTTTACAAACGATTTCTGTAGCTGCATGGATGAGGAGGAAGAGGAGATAATCCTCCACTTTCTCTGTACATGTCCAACTCTCTCCCACAGAAGAAAACTTCACCTAGGAACCTTTTTCTACAACGACCAAAGCGATCTAAATAATGCAGACAATAACAGTCTCCCGAGCTTCATCATAAGCTCAAACTGGTTCCATGAGTGAGGGGACTATAGATCCACGTGGCCTAGGTGGGTTGGTTTTGCAACCTTACCTATAGGATCTGCTAAGTTAAAGGTATAGTGTAACGTGTTATAGTTGACGCACATTTCTGAGCCTTGTTTTCTTTGACCAAGCTTTCATATGAGTTGGCTTTAGGCATACGAGCATTAATAGACAATATACAGGAAAACAATCGCTCGCTTGAGACTCTGGGTAGATCTGTCACTAACTGGGATGATTGGCTAGTGAATTTGGCAATCAACAAGCTTAGTCAGGAAACAGATAGCCAGCATGTCAGACACAGCTTCTGGTGCTCTAGGCACTGGGGTCTGAGAAGTAATTTTTTCTTGTTGAACCGTACCGTCGCCATTTGGGCGTAAGTAAATTGAGGAGTGACGGCTGGTGGTTGAATATGTGTTGGAGTACGTTCGACCTTCACTTTTTGGTGTCGAGCTATATTAACTGTTTTTAAATATTGGAACTCCGACAGTTAGCAGTGTGACCTGAGTTCTTTCTTAGAGCGCAGAGCATATTCCTCTAAATTGTGGTCCTTTCCACACTCCAGTAAACGCATTTCAAAATGTTGTAGCTTCTCTTTATTTTTCTCACTATACAGACTTATAGTCCAGAAATTTAAAGCTCCTTAGACCATCCAGTTTGCTATTGGGAGTGAGCTATACACGGAAGAATGGTAGTTTCCATTTCTCTCTTTTGGTGATATCCGTGACGAATGGCTTAACTTCTATGAATTTTAGCTTGTCACACTCGTTTCATTCAGTGTACAGCAGTGTAAGGAGCTCCTCCCGATCAGCCGACGGTTATAGCCTGCTCAGCAGCATCGTTTGAAGCTTCTCTCCTTCCGTCTTCGATGTCTTCAATAGTCTGGAATAGTCATATCCATGCAATAGTCTTTAGCCAAAGATAGCAAATTTTAGGATTCTTACTGATTCAAGACCAACCTTCCGACAACATATTCAATATACCGCCGCTAAGATGACAGAGGCGACAGTGACACTAGCGCGTATAATGCCAAATGATGGACCGAATTACTCTTTGTAAGGATCGCTTCATCAATAATCCTCTGTGAATACCAGATATGGGCACATGCTATGAAAACGTCCTATGTAATGTTCTGGAGCAACGTACTGAACTCAATTCGTGATGTTTGAACGACTTCATTGAATGCAGCTGGTTTTGTAGGCGCCATGATGCCGATTGAAATTACTGCTAATAAAGTCGCAATGAAGACTCTTTAAAGAAGCAAGCATATCCATTTTTGTGGATTCCATACTATCAGTTGATAGCTACAATTACACCCAGCTAACATTGCTTGCACTGTTCGAATCCTTGCTTGTAATAACCTATTCTCGGCTCTGGAGTGAAAACTTAGTTCAATATCAATCCAAGAAATGAACCCATAAATTAGCCCATAAGCTCTGGTTCACTTTCATTCTGTGGGCAGCCCCCCCCCTTTTCTATCTTCTTCAAATGTTTAAACAAAAGAACAACCACGCGATCTTAAGCCCCTTCACCTGGGTGTGTCTATACGCCAATTGTTTTCAGCTCAATTTTCCCCGTAATCCACTTCCGCCGGTTTCTTCTTTGAACCTGGACTAAGCTCTGAACACTGATTATACTAAAAGCAGCGCAGCGCATCCATACTGTCCCGAGAGTTTTTTTTTTTTTTTTTTTTTTTTTTTTGTAACGGCTCAACATCAATCGGTTAAATGCATACGAATCACTCAATAGTCTAATCCAAACAAACTGCAGACGAAGCTATAAATCTTTTAAATCACAAGCTTAAGCAAATGGTTATGGTAAGCCCTTAGCTCGTAGCTAGCCACTTTGTTACCCGCCATTCATGGTGTAAGCTCATTTTCGAAAGAACGGAACCACGGCCCTCTCTTCTTGAAACCAATAATTCACCGGGAGCGTTTCGTTTTCCCCTAAAAAAGAACCAAGAAACACTCACACAAAATCACATCACTCCAAGCTGCGAGTAACACTGTTTGACTGTCACTACACGTTTACAGTTGAGACGACGAACGATAGCTATTAATACCCTCCTTGGCTCAATCGAATGCGACATCTGCGTTGAATTAGAATCCATTAGCCTAAAACTTCGATTAGACGTCATTAAAGTCATTGTCGATCTTGATCTTGGGTTCTGGCTCTGACTCTAACTCTGAATCTGTTTCGAACTGATAGAGCCTTCAAACGCAGGGAGTGACTCTCTTATGGTAATCACTTCACCGACTATGTCTTCATCTTCTCCGTTGACGATTATATTTGGGCAGTTCCGCACACACAGTTTACCCAGGTGATGATGATAATGATGATGATGATGAAGATAATGATGATCGTTATGACGACGATCACTGTGCCGATCGTGATGACAATCATCATCATCATCGTGTTGTCATGCTGATTGTCTGTCGCTTTGACATCTTTATGTCCAGGTCTAATCATTTGGTCATTTATGCGCGCAGTCTTAATTCGGTCGCTCAAGACCGATCAACAACGGACCAAACGATCGTGTCGATTGTGCTGGTGATCGTTTGTTTCTTATTTTGAATCTGAATCGACGACAACGAGAATTTTTGCTTAATCAATTAATTCGAGAGATTTTATCCATGATCTTTGGGTTTTTATTGACTTAAGGTGGACAGTGAAACCGGATTGCTGGCATGGGAATTGACTTTTCGTTAGTTAACGCTGCTCATTCAGAATGGGACAGATGTGGTAAAGATGGTGGAGATGGTCTAATTGATGGGCCATTTGTGGGTAACTTATGAGATCGAGTTGTCAACTAATTAGGTGATAAAGTGGCCGTTTGCAAATGGAACCGGATAAGTTTTCGATTTGCTGTAAAATTGTAGTCTAGAGTCTGAAATCAACCAGCAGATAACACCAGATGAGGTGTGTCGTTGAGAAGGGACAATAAAATTTAATTAAAAGCAGTTTGACACGTCAAGTGTGAAAGAAATCGTTTTACTGCGAGGATATCTTTGTTCTAAAGGGAGAGGAAAAGATGGTTTGGAGTATGTATTCAGTATGCTATAAGCGACTTACCATACGAGTATGATAGGTATTTCAATCATCATGTGTTCTCGGTATTAGAACTCCTGATGTTATTAATTTATTTATGAAACGACTTCCTTATGACTGACATAAAGACTACTATCTTCACCGTGGCATTCCTGATTTCTAACATCCCTACTGGTATCTCCTACTGTGAGCTTGTCCAATGCTCCTCTCTGGAAACATAAAACTTCTTCCATAAAACTTCCCACAAATCTGTAATAAGCGACAAAATGGCATACCACTTCAATTAAATGAACAATAATCTTTCGGCAAAAGACACCTCCTACCACCTACAAACGTACCACATGGAGCTATCCAAATCAGGACCTATATTAATCCAGCCAGTAAATTTTCTAGCAAGTAGTGGTGCCCTTAACAAAACGCCCATAACCACAATACGCAGAGGCACTTGGGCCAATATTAGCAATTTGTGTTGACTCCTGCTGTGCAGTAGAACCACTGCCAAGAATCCATTCCATCGGTACTATCTCAATGCCAACACACACCTCCTGGGAACACCTCGAAAATTGTATTGAATTTCATGACAGCCATTACGAATGGCCCCAACCACTCAAGTCGTATCATAAGCTGGTAACTCTTGTCATCATCGTCATCGTAGTCACCGTCATCATCATCATCATAATCATCGTCGCAGTCATCATCATTTTTGACGTCGTTTATACTCTGTTCGTCTGTGCGTCCTCTTATGACCACAATTACTTACCACAATGGTGGTGTTTTGATGTGCGCTCGCTTCTTTTAAACAACAACGGCCAGTCGACGGCGACAGAACCATCGCTTACGGCGACAACATATCGAGTAACACCTTTGTAAGGTTTCCGTTTTTGGACAAAAAAAAAAAAAAAAAAACACCAGAATCCAGAACCTAGAACCACCCCATCTTAGCCAGTTGAAGTCAAAAAAAAAAAAAAAAAAAAAAAAAAAAAAAAAAAAATGGTCGACGATAGTTGATGGCTGATGGTTGTCTAATAACTGTCAACCATTTGTAATGCGGCGCAAAGTCATAGCTCTGGAAATATGAAATTTCGCTCTTCATACGTCAAATTGTGGTGTTGCCTTGCCTAACTGCCTGAGGTACCACCTTTCATAGAGAAAAAAGAAAATACAACAGAACTGACGGGACGGGACACATTGGACGAGCATTTGGTCTGTTGCCAGTCACTAGATACCACCAACCAAGCCACTGGTGCTTGTGGGGACGCATTTGTTGGTCCCCCATATGAGCAGGAGCCCGTGCGGGCTTGTGTTGTGGGCAAAGAGGTCATTTAGTGGAAGCTACACGTAATACCGATAAAAATGAGGTTTCTCGTCCGGCGATAAAGTTCACGAACGATTTGTGTCGTAGCTAATGGACTGCAAAGGTTTAAAGTGGCTTTGAAGTGTATCGATGATGGGGGAGACTTTGAAACAATCCTTAGAAGCCCTTTAGGGTGCATTTGTGAGGGAAGAACCTTAGCTTTGATTAAATTGGCGTATCTAAGACGTACATAGATACTCACAGAAGTCCATAATGATGACCTTAGTAACGACATCAGACAAATTTGTATAAATTTCTCCGAGCCTAGGTCATGGGATGGCTAAACTGGGATCGATTCCTTGATTTTGTTCTCTCTAAGTGTAGGTATTGCTGGTATCAGATCAAATGCCAATCAGCATCTCATGTCTTTGAAAGAATGACTTATGTACTCCTTTGAGGGTTAAATGTGAAGCAGGGATTGGGAGATCTTTTAGAACTAGCAAAAAACGAATTCTTAAATGGAAAGGTAGGATCGATAGGTTGAGTGTTCCACACTGTCTTTAGAATTCCTCGAAATTAAGGTCAACATTGACAGCATGACACTATATCAAATATCATCATTACACAGAAGTATAATACACAAAAATGTGACAGACCGAAAGAGCTTAAGGACAAAACTTGCTCTAATGCTCCTTATCAGGCAAAGTGTCTGAACTTCATAACTTACGATATGGCTTCAATTGCATTGAATTAGGAAGGTTAATACAATGCCTATGAAGCCTTTACAGGCTTCATCCATAGATAGATCAATACTATGATCAGAATAAGAATTTTGATAAAAATATGAGGGCAGATCTGCTCTTTTATTTTATTCGGGGTGAACTTGGGCCTCAATAAGCAAGCTTGCCTAAGCTAACTGCCTCCATTTGGGCATTCCAACTCGCGTGAGGTTTCCATCTACTTGTGGGTGCCACTTAAGATGAGGTCTATCTCTACTCGTTGTCCCTCCAAATTAGATTCGAAGACTCCGCGGGCCGGACCATTAGTGTCCATTTACTCTTTATGTGCTTGAAATCTTAGGCAACTGATGCATAGTGTTCTAACTAGATCAATAGCGCTGTATAGCGTCCTCAAAAGCCCTTCAACGTAAACAGGGTTTTTTTTCTTTCGAAACTAGTAGGACCGAAATGGTTAAGGTCTTATACAGAGTTGCTTAGTTTTTCGGAATAGGACCTTACTACTCAATTGCCTGCCAAGTCGATACATTGTCACTGGTCTTCGGTACTTGATGTTACTGGCATAAGTGTTGTTGAGAGATTTTGGGTAACGCGTTCAGAAAAGATTCTGGTCTTAGTCTTGGGAATTCCGTATACTTGCTTGGAAAATACATATTCGTACCATGGCTGCAAACAACGTAGTGATTTGAGTAAATGTTGATTGTCCGGAGGGTTTGCAGGTCAAGAATACTAGAGACATGTCTTACATCGATCGCAATGTGATCAATTTTATTGTATTTAGCGTTTCATGATATGGAGACAACCCTGTCCCCTTATGTGCATTCAGATGAGCAATTCGTGCGGTTTTTATAGAGACCGTTCGTCCCGCCGTAAAGTGAATAAGTTCGTTGCACGGTGTGGTGTTGTGTAGGATGGCTTACAAGCTGCAAAAAATGACCTCCTTTCTTATCTTGGTGTTATAACCTTTCTAAGTGATACTTAGGACATTGCTCATATGCGTTGTCGAGCAATTACTAGAAACATTCTACAGTGGAGCCGTCTTTGTCTTCCGTGGTGGCATGAGCAAGTTCCCCCCGAGACAAGTCCGCACACGAGTAAGTGCTGATTCTGTTCCCTTTAGGCACCATCATAGATAAAAAAGCTTTGCATCCGCCTTTGTTCGGCCCATGCCATCGCACTTCCTTACTGGGGGTGATATCGCATAATAGCAGTCAAGATACTCTGTTAATTGTTCGGCTGCATGTGGTCTGTTAAGAGTCCAAATATTTCAGGAACGGTTTGGAGGTTGTTGTCTTCCTTTGGTTTGCTGGAGTCATCAACAGTAAGTTCATCCATACCCGAGTCTTGTTTTTGTTTTCGAACGTTTTTGGTTTTTCCGTGGTGGTCAAGTTACCTTGACGCTCAACCTCCATCCTGGTGACCTAGGGCCGGATGCTCCGATGAGAGACACCCATTTTGGGATGGGCAGTCATTGGCCTGTCAAGGGTTACTCCGACACCTTCTGTTTTTTAAGACAATGCCTCAGCTCAGAATGCATCCAAGTTACTCAAACAAAGCTTTCGCTTGTCTGGTTGTGGACATCTTTGTTGAATTCACCGTTCCACGCCATCTTTCTGACGACGTCTTGTTAGAAGGAAATTTGTCTACAAGGTCTGCAAGAGATACCTCGTCTGCTACATACGTTTTGAAATTCACTAGGCTGAGCTTCCGCTGTTTTGAGTTTTCAATTCTATATATATACAGCCGGGTTTGGAATACGCTCAGCTTTGAGTTACTATTTAATAACTATCCAGTAGGCACCAGAATTTATATATGTAGATGCTGTGATGTTGATGTTTACTGAATTGCACTACGACAGATCCACCTCCACATGCAGAATTTACTGACCGAAAATGACTGGCGTCGTTCCAAGTTGATACACGAGTGTTTTGATGTGATCTGCATCCACATAGTAGGTCCCTTACACGTCAATTCAAGGCCCCACATGCCTAGGCGAAGGAGTAACAAAAATGTGACGAAAACAACATCAGCCTCGGGTAACATTAGCACAATTGTGGACGACCACAGATAGGGAACGACGTTTGGATATGAGCCGTCGTAGCAAGTACAAGGCGATCTCCTGGTCAAAGCACGGCAATCTAGTTAACCATATTGCGATAGATGGAAGGCATGTATCCAGTACTCTAGAAGAAGTTTTTACATTCCGTGATACCAACATTAACTCGTTCCACTACCTAGTAGCAGCCAGCGGACGAATATGGATTTCACAGGCAATGCAACGCAAGGGAAATACGGTCATCATAGCCGACCGAGTCTCCGATAATGTATCTCATAATTCCGCATCACCAACTTATTTACTTATTCAACGGGCTCCCGACCCGTAAAGTGGCTCTCCCTAAGAGGATCGAAGATCCTCTGCGATCCCTGGCACGTTGCTTCTAGTTATCCAGACCGAGCGCTATGGCATCCGCTATGGCTTGGTTTTTAAAACGAAGGTTTGGCCCCCTCCTGGGGGCTGAAGATCGAAGATCTTCTTAATTGGAGCATGTGGCCGAGCCAATGTAGACGACGTACCTTGGCTTTTTGGAATACATCCACATTTTGATACAGCTCATATAGTTTGCGGTGTTATCTTCTTCTACATTCACCCTCCTCGTCGATTGAAAAATTTTTCTTTCGAAGAAGCCCAATATCAGCTCTCTCTTCTTGCTTATCGTCCAGCATTGAGCGCCATACAGTAGAACTGGCAGGATAAGGGTTTTGTTAAGCATACTTTTCATACCTGGAGTTAGGAGTTTTGAACCCAGTTGTTTTGACAGGCCGAAGTAGCAACGGTTTTCTAGAGTAAATCTTCGTCAGATCTCCACTGGGTTGTCATTTGTGAAGTTCACATTCACGAAATTGTTCATGTGACGTTTTGTCCTAGGCGGTGGGCAGATGTTGGTTTGTTTGTTGATAGCATGTAATTAGTCTTGTCCTCGTTTACTTCAAGGCCAAACATTTCGTCTGTTCTTCAATCCCCGTTAAAGTCTCTATCATAGCATGCTAGGAACAACCAATGATGTCAATATCGTCCGCCTATCTCAGTAGCAGAAGGAACCTGTTGAAGATAGTGCCTTCCATATTGACACCTATGCTGTGCACTATCTGCCGCAGAACGAGATTGAAGTAATTACATGATAGTGTACCTCCTTGCCGAAATCCGGTGCACCTTTGAAATAGTTCAGAGGAACTACTTTCACATTGCACATTGCAGCGCGTATTTTCCAGCGCTACGCGACAAATCTGAATCAGTTTTTGCCGGGATCCCGATTTACCATTTATGGCTTTGAAGTCTATGAATAGGTGGTGAGTCTCGACCTGAAATTCGTTGGTCTTTTCCAGAATTTTTCTCAGCGTGAATATTTAATCTATATTCGATCTGCCAGCCTGTGGTACTTGCCGATAAGTGTGTTGCAGAATGGCTTGAGACCTTGGGTAGGATCTTATATGCGACATTAAAAAGGGATATGCTTCGATAGTTCTTGCAAGGTATATGATCGCTTTTTAAGTAGATGGGGCAATTGAAGCTGATAGTCCAGTCATTCGGCACGCTTTCTTACTAAAGTAAGTAAGCATGTGCTTTACTAAAGCATCGAAACTGTATTTGAAGAGCCCAGCTGGTATGGCCATCAAAGCCTGTGGCCTTGTTGTTCTTAAGCTTTTTTATAGCTAAGCCGACTTCATCTATACTAGGTGGTAGAACTGGTTCTTCATTGACTGGGTACGGGTTCTCTTCTTGGTCTTTCACTCATCCTACATAATGTCCATTTAGTATCTGCAGGAAATGCTGTTTAAACACATCTACTATCCCATGTGCTTTGTTGACTAGGTTTCCTTCGCAGTTTCGAAGAGCCGGTGTTCCAGTCTTGAAGCCAGCTGCCAGTTACTTGGCCTTCTTGTAAAACCTCCGGATGTTCTTTCGATCGCGGGGCTCTTAAATCTCTTTAAGCTGGAAGGCTGCGTAGGCCCTCTTCTTTCAATTCAGGATCTTCATCTCCTGACTCGATAATCTCCCGATTTTCTTATGTGCATCCTCTTTCACCTTTTTCCAGTATACGGGTTCATCATCATACCACAGGCTCTTTCTCTGCCTGAAATTTTTCAGGACGACCTCATCTTAGATGGCGCTCACAAGTGGAAGAAGACCTAAGCAGCCTTCGTGAGCACAACTGGAGGCAGCTGCCAAAAGACCGTGTAAACTAGATAGGCATGTTAGCGGAGGACCTGGTTAGTCCCGGGCTGTAGGACCATCTGAGTAAGTAAGTACGAGTAAGCATATGTACCAGTGGCAATACTGTAAGGAGGCCATTAGAAATTTCTCAGATGAGGAAGCTTTTACAAGGCGTCAACAAACAAGGAACCCCTAATTTGAAGATATACTTATGTTAGCGGGAACTCTCGACCAAACAAGAGGCGTATTGTACCCAAAAAAAAAAAAATATAGAAACTGCGAAGAGATTGAAAGCCACTCCTGTAAGAGGTTTAGGTTTAAAAAGTACATGTCAGGGCAACAAAACTCGAATATAAATGCAAAGATGACTATGGAAACATCGTAGTAAAGACTCAATTGGTACTGAAATTGAGAAGAATCACCCAGATAGGACAGAAAATGAGACGAAGATCTTAGGAACTTCCTTTCACTTATCCAAAACGAAATGAGAAAACCAATAATCAAACTCATATTCGTCGAAACTGATCGCCTAGCTCTGAGCTTTTCAAAGCTGGTGAGGAGCAGCTCACCTGTAAAATTTTCCAGAGGAACGTATGTCCGATGAATAGAATCTCAGCATCGTTTGCCTAGTGGTAAAGATAGAAGACCCCTGAACTGCATCAACCACAGAACATAAGCTTACATAGCCTGAAACTGTTCTTCAACCACCTGATAGTTAGGTTATAGTCCCCCGTTGACCAAATATCATATCGATACCGACAACCTTTCCATCAATTATAAGGTTCCTCTATAGAGTCATGTCTGGTTTTGGGAACCCTGTCAAACGCGCTCGGTTGTGCAGGATGCCAATGGTCAACACTCCCCAGAAGATACATCGCCAAATCTTTCGATGCTTGGTAAAGTCGGGCTATCATGCAAGTTCTTAAACATCTTGCGTAGGGATCAAGCGAAGAATAGCTCTTGCCTGCGGCTTCTGTTTCTGCAAGCTATGAAGGCAATTAATCAGCAAAGTTGTATCTCGTGCAACGATGAAGACGCTATACAAGTCCTTCATCAATCGTAAGTGTAACTTTGCATTTTATTTCAGAATCCTTTCGATACAAACCAGTATCTGATTAAGTTGAAATGTTCACTATGGAAGTGTAATTGTCTTCTTAATTTTTCGCCTCTTGAGTCTTCGATAGTCTTACGAATGTTCTGCTCAAGATCCAGATGTGTCATTGGTCAAAGCGAATGATTCTAATGCTTCGTAGTTCGCGGAATTTCACATGCACATGGACTGGCACTATGAAATTCTACGAGCTGCCCGCGAAAAATTTCTGAGTATTGATTGTCTGAGAAGGCTTCCAACTAGACGAGTATGTTGCTTTCTTTTCTGCCCTAGGGATGATTATATGTAAAATCAAGCTACAAGGGCCATTCGTTTTTAGTCGCTGGTTGACTATGTGCGTCCTGTTACACCACGCAGAGACATAGACATTTTCAAGTATTGGAGCAACTGTAAAGCGTTGTACCGCGGGTTATAACGCTAACTCTACAGTCAGTAACCTAGCCCAACAGATACTTGAATCTATCCCAGTGGGACAACGCATTGTAAGAAGACTCTAGAGGATGCAGTTTAAAGCCTCCACCAACTCGGTATGAGTAATTGGAGGCAGCTAGCTACAGATATCGAGCAGTTTGATGTAGGCCCAAAAGTAAAATAAGTAAACAACTACCTTTGCTCCTTTATCAGATCCATTTGCATCTTTTATCATCAAATTTATCAACATACCTAGCTCTGGTTATTTTTCCTGCACCAACTGGCGGTTCATAATTACTTCACCATCACCTTACCCCTTTAGAAGATAAAAAAAAGTACAAATCATAGTACGCGCCCCTAATTAAGTGCCACTTAGAGGAATGCCTCAACGCACACATTCCAATAATCATTATAGCACCACAATTTTCATCTAAATTGCCACCATCTACTCACCTCGTATACCTGATAAATTTGCTTCCCTTCAATAGCCGACGAGTCTTTTGGTCAGTGGAAAATCTCGCAACCAGAAATCCCCAAAAGGCAATCGTTCGCGGTCAGAAAAATTATGTTATCACCACAATAAGCGATTCCATTATTTCACCGAGTATTCCCAACCTGGACTATCATCCAAGCCGGATTCTGCCTATGAATGAATGAAGACGCAACCATAAAGCGATAATCCAATTAGCCCAAGGAGACAACTCGACAAGATGACAAGAAAAAGCACTTGTTTCAACGCATCGCAACCAGATACTCGTTCTTCTATTGGCGTATAGGAGTCCCTGCTCTGAGCCGGTTTAATGTTTTCACAACGAGGTGAAACTCAACATGATCTTCCAAACTATCTCTTTGGGACGCTTGAACGGATGGAGTTGGTATAAAGTGTAACACAGCCGATGGAAGGAAGTCCTCGGAAACAAATAGCTTGGGTCGCCTGCCATGGTAATTGGGATACATTTTAAGGTTGCCCAGAAATTGGTGCGCCCAGAGTGATTGGAAATGACAGAAGGAAGAAGCAGTTCCACAACCACTACGAAAGGCCATTGATTTTTAGTGCCAATGAATTTGCAAATAATTTTTGTGGCCACGTTATGGTTTGCATAATTTTTGAGTTAGCGATACGGTATTATGGCAGGCTTTAGGGTGGAATCCGAATGGCTATCTGGATCTGATTGCTTATTAATTGAAGGCGACCATTTGCCATGGTATTCTGATTGCCTGTGGCAAAAATTAAGTGATGATTGCATGGAGGAGACTATGTACGTATCTCTTAGATTCGAATGTGTGTATTAAAGATTCCGAAAGAGATTCCCGAGGACTGGTTGGAAATAATGAGATGACTGCGGTCATGGAGAGCGAGTGTTGGAGTTTATCGATTAGGGTCGCATTAGAAAGTAGATCATATCGTGGGGGGGGGAGACATATGAGTATGTACACCTAAGTTGTTATTTCTACCAGCACGCTATGCACTTGGAACAAACTAGTGCAATCTGGATAGTTAGATTCCAATGGAATTTTGTGTCACGTGCTAAGGATAGGCCTTTTCGGAGATCAAGTGACTATCCGCTTTCTAAATTTTTGAGGTAAGTACGAGTCTTTGAAAAAGGATGACGTTTCGTTGTACCAAGGAGGGACTAGGCATCTTACTTAATTCGTTATCCAGTTTAGACCAAACTAGCATCTAGTGCCTGTAGTGGTCCGCGTTATCGTCGTCACAACACCTACTGTTGTTAAGGTGATAAGAAACTGCCTCTTATTTATCTTTTTAGCTGACACTACGACAGACTGATCGTCTGATAAATTTGGTTCCGCTTAAAATGCCACTCTATCCGCATTTAATTGGCGGGCGATGAAACTTGTAAGAAACAACGATAGAATTAAGGTTATCATGAACTTGGTCGTTCCTTGGAGATTAAGACATTTCTTTCTGCCAGTTTCATCTACACATTTTGAATAGGTTACCTTCTTCTGTTCTCGATTTGCTGAACATAGCCTTACGAGCTTAGCTATGTCAAAATCGGAAACATCTCGTGGGATAGGGAACTCTTGTATGTGTGTGCAAGAATTATTCCTCAAGGGTTCCAAGAGGGACCCTCACATTGGAGGTGTAGCTGTCCACAGCAAAGTGTTGTTTAAGATAACACAAAACGGGCTATGTCCATGCCATTAAAACACGAGCAGCTGAGACTTTTGAAGAAGATAGTGCCGATAGTGGAGTCGCATGATATGGAAGCACTTTGTCTGAGACCTCGTTTCGTTTAAAATGATTTAGAAGGACTGTCAAATATTTTCATTGTGCTACTTGTATGAGTCAGTGTTATTTTCTAAAGCTTTGTAGGGATATAGAATACCGATACAGCGACATTTCACTGATCTTCTATCATACTGTCGATAAGGTCAAATCTTTTACATAATGCGATACTCAGTAGGCTTGTCCATCTGGGTTGTGAAAAGTCGTTAGGGGTGTTTTTTTTTGATCGTATTTTTGGCATAAGCTCCTGCCTGTTCCATGCTTTTTGCTCACCTCAAGAGGTAGGTGAAACGCGCCCGATTTATTTTTCAGGAGGTCAATGGCTTTAAATACTTTGTGATAGTCAAGTGTCGGAACATCAACGCCAGTTTGATGTTTGTAACTTCTTATTCAGCAAAATTGTTAGCTTGATTACCGTTTATAAGTATTAGAAAGTTCTCCCTCTATAGCTTCAGCATACTCATGAAATTTAGCACCGGAATGGCCTTTTTCAGGAAGCGTCATTTCCTTTCATCGAATTTTCAATGCAATTTCAAACATGCCAAACTCTTTACATTCGCTTTGTCCGCTACACGCTTCTTGCCTCTGCTTATTGCTACTGTCTCTGTATCCCTCCTTAGTAGCATTCGTTAAATCTGAATATAGTGTCACTTTTGGTCCAATATCAATGCCTTTTCTGGTGTCATTACAAGCTTATTACCTTCTCGATAGCAGTCGTCGTGGAGAGTTGAGTTGAGGAGAGATTGGTGTAAGCTGAAGTGAAAGTGGAGTAGCAGGGGCTTGGTGTTTCTATTTGGATTGCATCTATTCAACGTCGAGCTTATTCGACGCTTTTTATTCTGCACGGGTGTGCGTAGCTGCAATAAGATAGGGATTCGAGTTGATGTTGGATCGGATAGAATGTTTGTTTAGGGTACTAGAGGCATGGCTTTCGTCTATTAGAACTTGACCTATCTGCTTGCGTGTTCATTGTTTAGGGCAAATCTTTTTGGCTTTATGGTTGTTGCTCTTTGCTCTTTATGGTCGCCCTTAGCAAACCGTACAAGTCTAAATGCTTCGAAATCACTATCAATTGCTGACGACTTTGGGTTATTAAATACGGACAAGAGAACTGTCTGCGAGTCATAAGAATAAGATTCCTGGAAATCCGGTGAAGGACCGAGTGAAACAAAAATGGAAGAATGCCAGTGAGTATGGGAGGTCAGACATTCACAGATGCAATGTTCCACGGTGTCGTCATCACTTTCATAATAGGATGTTGTATCACTTATGCCCAGTACATTTAAGTGCTTAACAAAAGCGGATTTTCCCGTCACGACGGCGACAATCAGCCTACAGTTTTCTAACTGAGAGACAGAAGAAAAACCGCTGATCTTGGAAAGTAAGGTCTGCCGGAAACCTGAAGAGTCATTCCATCTGCAGTTATGCTCACATGAAACCCAACTGAATTCAAGTCCTAATCGACGATGCAGGCAAACCTAACATAGGTTCAGGTCTCTCTCCTTTGAGCGTTGACCAGCAAGCTTATTGGTAATTAAATTTCCCGTGATCCCGTTGTGACCAGGGACTCAGATAAAACGTAGTGAATTCAGCCTTCCGACTGTATTCAATGAAGTCTTGCATTCTTAAACTTGCTTGGAAGTCAAGGGAAAGTTCAACGCAGCTTGCTTGTCGCTGCAGATGCTTAGGCCTTTCCACCTATTCTCTACAATATTTCATAGTTCGTTGCCATCATGGTTGCGTATATATTTGCTATCCGAGGAGTGAAAACTGTAGCTCTGTAGTATTAGTTTCGAGCTGTTGCTCGGCTTGAATTTTGTCAGAGGAGGGGCTTTGAATACTTGCACCTTCGATAGCACTTGAAGTGTCTTTGAGATCTGCGTTTTCCTCACCTCTTCTTATCCTCTTCAGGTATTCTTGTGGAACTCGTTCGAAATTGTTGGTTCTCTGAGTCATCGGATTGTAGTGATATACCAAGTCCTGGATCAGCACCTAAGTCAGCAGTGTTGCTCTTTTAGTACCTTGGTTGGGGCGTCAAGAATTCGTGGCACGGCCGCGGTCTACGAGTAAATCATCACTATTGTATGGAGTACCACCTGGTGTAGTATCCATTAGGGGCATATCCATACTATCGAATCTTTTACGTCCGGTTTGGAAGTCTTTTGCGCTTTTTTCGACGTATTACTTCGCTTTTTATCAAAATTTTATGATCTTTGAGTCTTGAGCCTGCCACGATAAGACAACCAACGAAAAGGAAGTGAAAATACAACTTGAAAAGCGAAAAATCCGAACACGAATGGGCTGAGTAGTCTTATATCGTACAAACCATATAGAACTCGAATTTTCTCAAAGACCATATACGGTTAAGGGCGATAATCGTACCAGGGAAATCTCTGAGTAAGGACAAAAAGGACAATAAGGTACTACCCTGGAAATGATAAGACATTGTTGTTGATTTCTGCAATAATAAAAAGTTTTCATTGACAGCACGCTGTCCCTGAGGCTGATGCCCAAGTAGCGGTGAGCCAATAAAAGAATAGCCTGTGAGCCATGTGAAACTTTATGATATCTCAAAAATGTAATCGAACCGCATGCGTTGATACGAATATTATCCACGTCAATATGCCAAGGTTTTCGATTTACAGAGCCGATAGGGACTGGACAATTGTCAGAGTTCTGGTGCCAAAGCTTCAGGCGGCATGTCAAGAGGAAACTGGCTCACAAAATCATCAAAACATCAGTGTTCGTTGTAACAAAAACCACCAAAAAGGAAGCATGTAGCTTCTATGGAAATTATTTTTTTGAGTGTGGATATGGCAGTAGTGACGAATTGTCCTTGAACCTAATTCTCCCAAAAAGTCAACGCTTTAGAAAAAATACAATAGATCCTACTTGTTGTCAATACATATTTCCTATCAACCATTTCCTTACTCGACAAGGAAACGAAAGCCCATAGACAGTTTTGAATGCAACATTTGCGCGGGGATCAATCGAGAAACTGCTGACTGTTCTATAATCCGGCTTGGGTGCTCCGCTGACCCAGTAAATTTCGTAGCATAGCGCTTGTCATACAACTCAGTGGTAATTCCTGGTAACAGCATGATTAAATCCTTACGCATGCATGCTAAAATTGCTAGTGTGTGTTTGACCGGTAGCATAATACTGACCTTCCCTGTCATAGGGCTCACAACCCTATGTAATAAAAATGTGACGAACAGGCAAATAGGGATAATAACAGATTCACGGTTGATCAGCCTGGCAAACTATTTAAGAACAACGGTCCTCGGATCTGCACGGTGAATGTTCGGACACTTGGAAACCGAACACTTGGCGGAAATCCTCGACTGCTTTAAATCAAACACAATCATCATCCAAAAAGTGCGATGGGATGGGCCGAATTAAAAACTGTGTTATCTACTATGGAGAATGTTACAAACAGCCGGCCAGACAATGATAGCAGTCGCAGCATTCGGATGCTGATCTCTATCTTCTTACAGCATATCCTTCTTCATACCAGCTATGGTGGGTATTACTCACCTTATTAGCAGTCTCAAAAAAAAAAGCTGGTCGAGATCCGGATAGTTTTGCTCTCAGATAGTTCTAATTATAAGAATCAGCTAACTTACACTAGTATTCGGATAGTTAAATCCCAACTGCAACTTTAATAAAATAGAAGTAGTACTGAGTACGAAAAAGACGTTGAAGGCGTTCACCACAGTTTCCATGACGAACTTCAGCCTAAACTAGGATCGTGAATGTCTAACTATCAACTGTCAACTATCACTACCTCAACTTTGAACGACCACGCAATCTTCGAATTAAGCTCGCGTTCCAACTATGTCAGTTCCCACCCCATCAACCGAAATGAAGAGGCAACAGCATATAAATTTATAAGCTCAACCAAATGCCATAATTTTGAAGTAGTTGTTGTCATCGCATCCCATGAATATGTAACGCACAACAATTCAATGAACAAGACACGAGCATTTGTTACATTCACACTGGCCCGTGTGATGCTCCCCGCTAAACATTTCGATTTAATTAAGACTTTACCTCACCCCAATTATACAATACGATTATATAGGCTCAACGACGATGAAACTGTGAACTACTTCGAATCGGATTTGAATTTCATTTACAGACATCTCAGAGCAACATACAGTCGTTGGGGCCTATTTTGGATCCCAATCGATTGAAAAATTTAAATAATTCCAAGCCGATCATCGTCGATCGATTGATACTGACAACGGCCGGATGAGGACAGGTGCTGAGCTAGACATTGGACATTGGCTATATTGATTGCGAGTAAATTATGTGGGACTCCACTCTGTACACAGATACACAGATACTCGGGGTCCTTTAGGAACTGAAAGATGCTTTATTGTGACGAGTGTTTGTGTGTTTTTTACGCCGCGCCGGTCGGCCATCATGATGCGTGTGAAAGACCCTAATTGAATTGAATGTGAGTTTGAACGAGGATCTAATTGAAAAATTACCGCTGCATTCGAATTTGAATAATTTCTCGATTATAAGGGTTCAAATTCAAGCTTCGTCTATGTCTCTAGTTTTTTTTTTTGTAAGCCAATGAGTACGATGGATGTAAGGGGAGTTTTGTTGATGACAAATGGATTCCGTCTAAAAGTTATTAACGAAACGATCTTTGTTTTTGGTAATTTAGTCAATTAGCCCCCTCATCTTCCACTTCCTTTTCCAAAAGACAATCGGTAATAGTATACTTGTATGTGTCCGCAAGACCTTCACAGCATGCTAAATGTCTACACCCCGTCCGCGGGGTGTTTAAGTTTGAATTATTAATTAACCTCACAGATACTCTGGTATTATCTATTATACTAACAGAGAAAGATTTAAGATTCACATTGTTCGGATAGTTTTGCGTTAATTGGTGCACATTAATCATGATTCGGCGGGGTATGGTTATCCAAGACAAAATGGTGAGGTTATAAGTTGAACTATGTCGGACTACATCGAACTTGTCCGGGATGTGGAATTCGTATTTGCTTACGAAATTAAATTCTAATTAGCTGGTGATGGTTTTTCTCTCAGCCCGAGGGCCTATTGAATAAAATATTATATTTCTAGCGATGACTGGAAGTGGCCCCGATGGCTCTTTTGTTTGTCGACTTTGGCTAGTGACAATTTAACTCATCTATTGAAGTGACAATGTAAAATAAAATATGTTTCTCGTATCTATAATAGTTTTCGTTGGTTCCACACAAATTGTGATGATTTATTGAATTGAGACAAGCAGTGAAGGAAGACCAAAACTGTCGTTGGGTATTTAGCATAAGAGATTTCTTAACTAAGTGAATGGTAAATAGATTTGAACGGGTTTTAGCGCCAGAAAGCATTGGTGTGAAAGTATTCAATAATATCTTCCTATTTATCTTTGTAATCCGTAAATTTGATTCAGAGTCATAATTCATAATTTGGATAAACTTAATAACTGTTTTAGCTTTTGTTTTAAAAACGGCGCATGGATGATATGTATTCACAAGAGTTGGAGCGATGAAAAGTTTTCGAATATGGTCCGGATACTAACTCATGTATGGAGATACATAGTGTACGCTGACTCAATGTGACTCAATTAAGAAGTCCTAACCTGATGATGAGAACTCAATAATGCTAAGCCTTCTTGATACCTCTGAATCTTGTCCCGAGCCGACAACCAACAGTCGACAATTGAAACTTGACAGTCCACGACTGAAAAAGAAGGAGACACAAAGATCGCCCCCAAACAATAATAAATGCGATCAATTTAGACCTGTTACCTGAGCTCAATCGAGTTTCTTCCCTCTGTCCCGGCTCCGAAGAAGGACCGAACAACAACACTCTCAGATGGAATTAAGTTGTTTGCTTTGTGCAAGAAGCGCCCGACCCATTGATTCCATTTTCCCAGTGTCCCCAGACAAAATGATCAGAAAAAAAAAGAAAAAAACAAGAACTCAATCCGATTTCGATTTATATGTTAAATATTGCATCCGAGATGTTGTCACCTTGTTGTTGCATTTGTGTAGTTGTAGTAAAATCAATTTCCATAAACAAACTCAGTGACAAGAGTTTTGAGTTCGAAAATAAAAAAAAGTAACAACAAGAACCTGCCGAAATAGTTGTTGAAAGTCCATGGTGTGCTTGTCGCATCGGGATTTGAATTGTAATTGAGTGAAATCGCGCGCGCGCGGCAACATGTGTCCAGTGATGAAAGGTGGTGAAACATGTTTCGTTTGATAAGATGCTGTGTAGTTTGATTTGAATTGATTCTTAAAGAAATGTTCGACCAGCACTAATGGGATCGTTGAAGGTTGTAAGAGGGCGGTTAAAGTGGAACTGGTACATATTAGATCCGGGTAAACAGGTGCATATAATGCAGAAGTTGCCAGAGGATTTATGGGAACAATCTAGCTTCGTTCAATACTACTTCTGATTGGGCCGATAAGAGATAGGGAAGCTTGGCATAATCAATGCTTTAAAACGACAATTCATTTTATACAGATATAAGTAAAATCTATTGGACACGCATCTTGCAGATTCTCCGAAGAACCTCTTCGTAAAAAGTGACCTTTTTTAACACAGATGACATCTTCAATAATGAACAGATCTAAGCCAGAACTAACGCCTTTAGAGAACTGAACAACATGAGGTGCTCATAAGATTGTGAAAACAATTAGAAGAAGTAATCATCACACATGGTTAGGTTAGATAAGAGTGGTCCTCCTTGAGGTGCATTGACACCAGTTCTTAATTTTCATTGTGATACCACTGGGCGATGCTCTAGAGATTTCTTGATAGATTCGCCAAAGTAGGTGTTCTGGAAGTTTAGGTCATAAGGGATGTTTCAGTTCCTAAAGGATAAGCATAAACGGAAGGCCATTGGTCTATTGTAATTCCTTGTTGATGTTGTTAGAGCATTATGTTATCATAATGGGTGGGTAGCGTTCAACCTTTTAATGAATCTAATGAGATCTACTTGCTTTGTCTTTGCTGATGTCCTCAATTTCACCAAAAAGTTTGGCATGGCACGGCAGTCGCTCAGAAAGTATGTGATAGTCTCTATTTTCTCTTCGTTCCTATAACTGCTATAATGATCTCAAGAAGAGGCTGCTGACACAGGGATGCAGTCACTTCTGCTTTGTTTGGCGTGTATTCTATGTGTGCAACAAACTCCTCTTCGTTTTCGTCCTTTTAGCTCCAGCAGAGGTAGGTACTCAAACACTGCGCATGTTTTCCAATGGCACTGTGTTGCATGATGTGATTTGTATAATAGATGTTTCTATTACTGAGGCTTAAGAGGTCTCGTGATTGCTTAGAATCGGGACATATACTCGTATGTCTAAAACCTGTCTTAATGAGCCCATTTTTCTTTGGCTTCAGAGAGCTCTTGAAATCTATTATTTGTCCTGCATGGAACATTAGCGATTTGACATTGTCCAACAGCATACTATGTGCTTTTAGGAAAACAGTTAATTAGAGACGAATTTCTCTGGGATGACGAATTCCAATGCTTAGCCATCTCATTGAGAAATGCGAGGCAGTCTCGGAAAACCCTCAAATTTATAGTGTTCGGAGTTAAGAATTGCTCTTTGACTGTTTGTGTATTTTGCAACACCCGATGGCAGAGCTTGGCAGCAGCCTGATGAAAATATGATGAAGAGATTTGGAAGACCTTAAAGTGTGTGGATAGACTGCTGTATTTATGTGTGCAGAGGTCCTTTATGGAGAGTCTCTGTACCAAAACTTACGGCTGTCATATATAGAAAAACACTGGCTGTTTGTTCTTTTCTACTGATTGGTTCATGTAAAGGCAATTTCAGTTGACTGAAAGTCGAGTTATTTGGGGAGGCCATATTTGGCATTTTTCATTGCTGAGTGTATTTAATTCTGAGGACAGAGTATAATCTTTATGACGAAAAAGTCTATCGGAAGTCAATTTCCAAGACGGGGTGTTTAAGATATATCAAGATACCTCATGTAGATCTTTTAAAGATAACTCCTTCTTTGTTTTTACCGCCTTTAGTGTGCTATTTGTAGTCGAAAATATTCACTTGGAAGACGCCAAAGGGTAGCCTGCGAACGTCTGTGTAGTCTATCGAACACGGAATTTTCCTCTTTCTTGTATCGCTTTAACACAACACCTTTAAGATAAAAAAAAAACTGGGAGCAAAGGAATGTATGTATATGGCTTATAAGGAGACGATTGCCGTCGTTGACTGTGAGCTCAGGGTTTTGAAATCTCAAAATCTTCAGGATTCCCTTTAGATCGGGGTGTTGAGCCAGGTCGTTAAGGGACCTAATCAGTATCATATACCTGCAGCTTAGCATCTGATGAAAACTTTCCAAGTTGGCATATGGCCAATCATTGTAATCATTCCTTGATGGTGCTAATACCGAGTCGACCACCACTAGTGTAGTGCAGTGGAGAAACGGCATGGGCGTAGGTAATAATCAATGGATATCCGGATGTGAGAGTCAATTTTATCGGTGCACTGTTTCATTATGTTGTAAGGGCATAACACCTACAGAAATTTGATTTGGTAAACCAATGTCAAAATTCTCAATTCGCAAACTTGTGGGGTTTGTGTTTTGTTTTGTGTTTGTTTGTGAATCGAAACCTCTCAGATCACTCTGATCTGAAGCTACCTAATTAGTGCCATTATTCTTCTCTCACCGCGGTCTCGTCAGTTACCTACATAGTGATGTAGCTTACCAAATTCCACCACAATGTGATCCATGTTACAATTCGGAGATCAACTTCATGTGCTTAAAATTCCATCTCCGTAAGCAAATTATCCACTTCTGCTTAATTTGCAGAAGCCGTAAACTGGACAGAAATTCGATCTGTAACGGGTTTGATGCGCTGTCTGATTCCATGAAAAGGATTGTACCTCGTATTCTCATACTGTATAGCCAAACTCGTCGTTATGTTTCCTCGACAATGACGTGGATGCCGCAGCTGATATGATCACAGGCACCATTCTCTTGGGAGTGAGATCCTTTATCCCTCATCAGATGAAGAGTATTGCGATGAGCCTAATGTAAACCCCTTTCTTTCTATTGGCGAGAATGTCAATAGGGACCATCCCATCTATAACACATATATGCTATATGCTTCGTCCGAAATTGTTCGGAAATCGCAAATTGTTTTGATTGCGTAAAGCCTGTACGCCGACAAAAGTTTTCTCTTTATTTCGTTTGTTAAGAATACAGATGCCCAAACTCGGGCAACATACAAAAGAATGGAACTTACCACTCTGAATAGCAGAATTCTTCTGGCGTATGCAGGCCCGCCGATGTTTGTAATGCCTTTTTACTAGAATACTTGACTTGTATATTAAATTTCAGACTGTTGTCGAGCATGACTCCCAAGTATTTCAATGACTTTTTAGACCGGATTGTATAGTTCGCAACCCAAAATCTTGGATATTCCACAGTCTTTTTGCTGGTTATTAGGACAGCTTCAGTTTTGTGGTCAGCAAGTTCAAAGCCGGCTGAGTCAAGTCAATTTTTGATCCTGGCGACTCCTTCATCCGTGGCAGACTCTTTCTTGTGGATATGATTGGCCACAGTCACCACGGCGATATCGTCAGCAATAACCGATCACCTTAAATCTTTGCTTTAGCGTTAGGCCCAAAATACCGTAGTATATGATATTCCACAGAAGTGGTTCTAGCACTGAACCCTGAGGAACTCCCGTGGTGATATTGTAGTACTTAATGCTAACGTCTGCCTGATATCGTAGCTTCCTGTCGGTATCGTCTAGCGTTACTACTGCGCAGTATTCCCTTGTGCCTCCTCTTTATACCCTCCCTAGTATTACTCCTGTATCTACTACCGTCAATATGGCGTCGACGGTAGAATTTGATTTTCTGAACCATACTGGGCGTCCGACATAGCTCCTATATTCTATGCTGCTGCTAGCAATCTGTTGTATATGATGCGTTCTAGGATTTCTCCCAGTGTATCTTGCAGGTATATTGGTCAATACGACGAACGGTCTCCGGGTGGTTTATTTCCCACCAGATGCCGGAGTTTCCGTGGTTCGGGGAATCTCCTCTTCTCAAGGCACCTTTGCATCGTTGCTATAAAAATGTCCGGTCTTTTATGGACGGCTGCTTTGACAGCCATGTTTGGAATGCCGTCGGGTCTAGGTGCTTTATTGTCACCTATTTTCCGTCATGATGCATATAGTTCATCTGTTGTAATTTTCGGTATATGTTCCGGTTTTTTTGTCCACATGGGGATGCATTGCGTAGTTGGTCTAGGGAGCTATAGATGCTCAACTATTGTCTTCAGCATATTTGTGGGGAATTACAACTCTTCAGTTTATTTGTCACTATCTTATATGTCATTCCCCAGGGATCAAGATCTGCTTCGTTACATAGTTGTTTGAAGCATCTTGTCTTGTTCTCCATGATAACTTTTTGGAGATCGCGTCTCGCCAGTCAAATAGTAGATAAACGTTCCTGGAACTCAGGCCTAAGCCTTAAACGTTGCGATCTGCGCCGAGCCCGAACGCAGTTTGCGCTCAGTACTCTGATTTTGTCATTCCACCAGTAGCAAGGTCCACCTCTTCTGCTCCCTGTCCTTCTGGGCATAGCTGCATCACACGCTGTTCGCGTTCAATGTTGGCACGTCGTCGGCGTGTTGGCATAAACCAATGACTTAACGTAGCCCAACAGAAAATACTCAAGCGGCGTTAAATCGCACGAACGAGGAGGCCAATCGACTAGCCCATGTATTGAGACAACACGCTCACCATACTTACTCTTCAATAAATCTATTGTAGCGTGTGCTGTGTGGCTTGTGGCACCATCTTCCAATTCGGGCTAAAAATTATCGGTGATCATGGTGCGATAGCGCTGACCATTCACAGTAACATGACTCTCGTTATCGTCGGCGAAAAAATATGGCCCAATAACGTCGCCGGCTTGCAAACCGCACCAAACAGTTATTTTTTGTTGATGAAGGGGTGATACATGAAGCACATGTGGGTTTTCACCCGACCAATAACGCATATTTTGCTTATTGACGAACCCATTGAGCCAAAAATGAGCTTCGTCACTGAAGATGATTTTGCGATGAAATTCATCATCTTGGCGCATCTTTTCCACAACCCAATCGGAGAACGTACGTCGCTTCAAATGGTCCATCGGCTTCAATTCTTGAGTCAGCTTGATCTTGTATCGGTGTAAACCAAGATCCTTACGTAAAATACACCATAATGTGGTCTGAGCGATGCCCAATTCTTGAGAACGCCGTGGAATTGACTGGTTTGGATCTTTTGCTACGGACGTCTGAACGGCAACGATATTTTCGACACTTCGACCAACCCGTTGTCTCACTGATACGGCAACATCACACAACGAATATGTAGACTCAAATTTTTGCACTAAACTTGTTATTGCCTGTCTACTAGGGATAGAATTACGACCGAAAATTGGAGTTAACGCTCTCAAAGTCGCAGTCACCGACTTCGAATATCTGTAGAAAATTTTTATAATTTGCAGACGTTGCTCGATAGTGTGCTTTACCATGATGAAAATGTTGAGTTTACTGAATAAATCGACAGTGACAGTTTAATGATTAGTGAAAGAGTGCGTTCAC
The DNA here is from genome assembly GCA_907269105.1 of Volucella inanis. Lineage (NCBI taxonomy): Eukaryota > Metazoa > Arthropoda > Insecta > Diptera > Syrphidae > Volucella > Volucella inanis. Next base: position 12,881,099 of record OU026154.1, read on the forward strand.
AAATTAAATTCAAAATTGTCAATCCTCAACACGAAAGGTGCCCGGTCGGAGAAGATTTATGGTGTTTTGGCAGCGAGCGCGAGCTTCAGACACGTTATCTTTTTATAAACATGATTATCTGTCCTTACAATCTGATGTTGCTGAATCTATCTTTCCAATTTATATAGAGCTGAACGATAAAAAATTATTGGAAAGATCTGTTGGTGGTTTAAGGCAAAACAACAATGAGAGCTACAATCAGTTGATATGGAAAATAACTCCCAAAATCGTTTCATGTGACCCAAAAATTGTTATAGTAGCAGCTTTTATCGCTGCTGGGACCTTTAATGAAGGTACAACTTCAATTTTATATTACATGATTGCAATGGGAATATTAATTGGGCGTAATACCCATGTCTATATCGAGAGAGAGGATGAAGAGCGCGTCATGATATCTGACTTAAGAGCGCATGGAAGAATGGCTCGTAGACAACATCAACTCGAGGTACTAGAAGCTGCTGACGCTAATTTCATGGCCATGGACTAGATGTAATAGATTTTTTGATTTTTGGCGAACCTTTAGAAGATCGTCTGCAGGAGTGCACCTGTTCGATATTTTTACAAGTATTTAGTGCCGTTATAAACTTGGATGTTGCCACTGAACATACCCAAAATTTTTGTTTTTGTAAAGTAAAATATCCTTTCAGAAAAAATTTATAAAAAACCGTCTTTTTTCGTCCTTGCAACTACGTATAATCTCTTAAGCTGATTGTGCTACAGAAAAGGAGATACTATTAGGAAGGTATGTAAATTGGCTCGGAGCTATTTAGAAAAATTAATATTCTGCCTGTAATGCATCTTTAGTACTTTAAAGTCCTTACAAGTTTCTTCATAAGAAGTGACTAAAAAGCCCTAACTCAGACTTCTATAGCCTATGAAGCGACAAAGGAAAGTTTGTCTGTATTCCTTCTTTTTACACCTTTAGCTTCAAAATTCAGTTGTCTTTCCGTTCTATCGGAATTTAAAAAAAAAAAAAGTAAAAGAGTTGCTTCTTGATATTAATCACAGTAAAATTCATACTTTATAGCGCTTCGTTGATGGAACTTCGCCTTAAAGCTTTCGTTTTCTCTATTTTTGCAATAAACTAATTTTTAGTTTCAATGAATTTCATTATACACCCTGCCTAAATTGAACTGCAACCAACTTCAGACTGCTATAATTTCCAAACTGTTCATGACAGTGAGCTCAAATTTTGACACATGACAGATAATTTTATTATTTTCAATTTTGCGGCTCAGTTGTGTTGAAAAACTTTTATCCGCGATGGAATTCAAACGTGATTGCTTTATATTTGGCTGGAAAACCACAAGTAGCTATCGTTAGAGCACTTCAGCACCTCAACGTGAATAAATCATTTGTTTTTCGAACCATAGCTCGTTACTGTGATATTGGCACGTTGCAAAATGCCATGGAGGTGGTCATAAAAAAACAGCAACATCGGCAGAAATGGTTCGGAAAGTGAAGGCTCGAATTGGGCGAAATCCGCGTGGAAGTGGAAGAAAAATGGCTCGTGAGCTCAACATATTGTTGAAACGGATGCAACACATACAGAAAAATTAAGTTTCAAAAAACACACGATCTCACACCGCAACAGAAAAAAGTAAGAGTCGGAAGAGCGAAGGAGTTGTTACGCTTGCACGAAGAAAGTGGTGAGTTGCCGAATTTGGTTTTTTCCGATGAGTCGCCATTTGTTATCGAGCAATATGTCAAGTTTAGTTGCCAGAGAAGTCCTTCGAAAATTTACACCTTCGGACGGCCACCAAAAAGCAGGCAGCACCGATGGTGATGGTTCGGGCCGCCATAACCGCCGAAGGTCGCTCTCCGCTCGTATTTTTGGACCGTATCGTCAAAATTAATGCGATCGTATACCGTGAAACTGTCTTAGAGGCAGTATGGAAGCCTTGGGCAAATAATCATTCGGTCGGAGACCGTGGACTTTTCAATAAGACTCGGCACCGTCTCACAAAGCGCGCGTCAACCAAAATTGGTTAAAAAACAATGTTCGATACACTTCATTTCTTCGATACAATGGAGGTGTCGCAACATCGGCAGAAATAGTTCGGAAAGTGAAGGCTCGAATTGAGAGAAATCCGAGTCGAAGTTTAAGAAAAATGGCTCGTGAGGATGCAACACATACTGAAAAATGAGCTTGGGCTCAAGCCATTGAAGTTCCTTAAACCGCAACAGAAAAATGTTAGAATCTAAAGAGCGAAGGAGCTGTTACGCTTGCACAAAGAAAGTGGTGAGTTGCCGAATTTGAATTTTTTCCGATGAGTCGCTATTTGTTATCGAGCAATAGGTCAACAAACAAAATGACCGAGTTTACTTGCCAGAAAAGTCATTTGAAATTTTACACCTTCGGATGGCCACCAGAAAGATCGCAGCACCGATGGTGATGGTTTGGGCCGCCATAACCGCCGAAGGTCGCTCTCCGCTCGTATTCATTTCTTCGACACAATGGATTGTAAATTGTTCGGATGCAAATCTGTTGGATTTCTCTGTCAGGGGCGAAGATTGGCATTAAAAAATACCAAAGTTTGAACTACCTCAAACAAGCACTTCGCCGGGAATGGGCCAAAATACCGCAGAACCACTTGCGTGCAGCGTGCGATGCTTTCTTCGGCCGTCTCAAGGCCATTATTCGCGCCAAAGGTGAACATATTGAAAACTACTAATACAATTTGAAAATTGATGTATTTTCCAACAGTTTTTGCTTTGGCACAATAAAATTTATCAAAAAATAAAAAAAATTATAGCATTTTAAAAAAATTGCAGTTCGAGTATATTTGTACATTTGTTCACCCCACATTGTATAGTATTAATCCGACATTTATCTTTATTTATTTCACTGCATAAAAATATCGCTAACTATTCTCAAAATTTAGATAAATAGTGAGTTTCGCAAAACAGGAGAAACCAACTTTTAATTCCAGAAAATGCGGAATTAAAAACGTTTAGCTACCATCATAATTTATTGGAAAGAGACGGTATATCGACAGTGAATAAAAGAGCTGTTTCATACTTATAAAAGAAGTGAAGTCTATTGACCTGAAATACAAGATTATAAATGTTACAAAGCTGTCGAAAATTGTAATAAAATTTGCCTTATGGGACATTGATGACAATATTGACAATTCTATCAATCTGCTTTTGGTTTTGTTGGCGGCGATCGTTTTGGTGGCGTCGTGAGAGTCAACAATAAGAATTATAAGAATTTGTATAAGCTATGACTGAATATATGAGAATAAATAAGAATAATGTGGTTGGTGGTTGATTGATCAAAGGAGTGCCGGCACCACGTGCTCGCTACGATTATATTTCAGGAAGTAAAATCAACAAACCTGAATCTGTTGTCGAATGAGATATTGGGTAAGCAATATTTATTGACTGTGCTACGAATAATTGTTCTCCTTTTCTAGTGGACATTCCTCTTGCTGAGAAATTCATAAAACAGTCATTTTTCTGCTCTGTACACGCATATTATGTTAATGTTGGCGAATTTTTCGATAAAGAGGCGCTCATTTACATGCCTGAAACTCTAGATATTTTCGCTTAGTCTGTTTTTAATGACGGTGATCTATATAACCGCTGGTTGTATTGTTGGTAGCAACCACCGTAGTATGTGTTTGAGGTGCTAATAGTCTGCACCACTTATTGTTCAAAGATAAAAATGTTAAAATCACGTTCGAAAGAATAGTATTGTGTGATATTCTCAAATGTTACTTAATATAAAAATGCAAGAAAAGAAAATTTAGTTTGAGATACACATAATTCCAGTTAATAGAGAGACTCTCTCGAGTTCTGCTGCGAATATTCTCGCGCTGTTGGAAGGCACTAGCTTTTCGTCAGTTTCTACTTAAAGCAGAGCGAATTTTTCCAACGGAATTCTTGAACAGTCCATTGGAGGACCGCACAATAACAACGCATGGAACACAGTTTGCACCATATATGAGCATCAGGCTTTCCACTTGGTCAAGTTGCCATTTTAGGGGCGCGAGATTTTCATCTTTGACGATCACTAATGAGCCCACGCGAATGATCGAAGTTGATGTGCGCCGCTTTTGACTCTCCTGTAGTAGAGATTAATGTGTCAAACTCTATTTTTTTTGTTTTTCCGTGGGTGGATAAAAGCCTTCATGGGTACCATAAACATCATAAGCACGAGGTTATGGTAGTGTGAGATTCCTACTCTATAAAAAAACTTCTCATTTTCTTCCACATTACGATTAAGTTTTCTTGACAAGTACTATAGTTCCATCTTCTGTAAAATGTTCACTGTTTTTTAGGTAGCCTTCCAGCGAAGGCACCTACTGTTTCCGGTAATCCATACGGTTTGCCCTTACGGCGCTAAGTCGAACGGTCTTATTCTACGTAGTCGACGCACAAGGTTAATTTCGTCCGATGTCCAGATTATTTCTGGGTTGCAGTGATGCAATGAGATCAGTACGAAGATTTCCAGCAGAGCTTGCTACTTCGTCTTTTACGTTTTGTTCTGAAACTGAATGAATACATATTATGTTACTTGGTTTAGTACAACCCCAAAGTTGTAAACCATACGTCCAACACGTTTTAAGCACTTGCTTATACAAAAGCAGTTTGTTACAATAAATAAGCTAAGTTTGGAATGTCTTCCCACAAGCCAATACATTTCTGTAAGACTGATGTCGAGTTCTTCACGTTTCTTTTTAACGTGTGGCTTCCACTTCAGCTTCAGAGTTATTCCTAAATATTTGACCTCGCTTGCATACGGAATCCAAGATCCTACCGTTTGGCCCATGGCAAGAATAGCCGTATCGTCCGCAAACGTGGCTACTACTGTCTCTTCATCCTAAGGTACCACCTTGAAGTTCCCGGATTTTTTTCAGAAAATTAAAAATACAGGTTCATTCATCTAAATCTATATTGTCCCCTTTAGAGTAATCTCCATCGACTGCAACACACTTATGACAGCGCTTGATCCAATCCTCGAAACATTTTTTATATTCGGTTTTCGGTATGTCCATCAGTGCTTTTTGCGATTTTTCCATTACTTCCGTTCTCGTAGTGGTTTTTTAACTCTATTGAACAGAATCGAACAGAATCGAATCACAGGGACCCAAATCAAGTGAATTCGGTGGCTGTTGGATGGTATTTGTTGCATTTTTCGTCAAAAAATTACGATTAATGATGGCACTGTGCGACGTTGCGTTATCATGGTGTAAAATCCACGAGTTTTCTGCCCACAATTCTGGTCTCTTTGGACCAATTGCTTCACGCAAACGTCTCATAATGCCCAAATAATACTCTTTGTCTACTGTCTGGCCTTTTGGCTAAAATTCATGATGCACTACAACGTTATAACCCATGAAAACCGTGAGCATCGCCTTCTTTTTTGACTGAAAACGACGTGATTTTTTTGGTCTCGGCTCATTTGGTGAACGCCATTCACTTGCCTGATGTCTGAATTGCGTGTCGAACTCATAAGCCCACGTCTCGATTCCAGTAATGATCCTTTTGACGAATGTAGGATCGGATTGTGTTTTTTTGGCACCAACTTTGCTGCTAGATGACGGAAACTCAAATCATTAACCAAAATGTCTTGAACGGATTAATGGGCAATGTTCAAGTCCTCCGCTATTTCCTGATAGTTAATTTGCTGTTATTGACCAACATTTCTTTTACTTCATCAATAGTTTCTTCGGTTTACGATGTCGATGATATGCCACTGCGTTTATCATCTTCGATTGACTCACGACCACTTTTGTACCGCTCGTGCCACTGGCAAACGATGCTTTTCTTTAGAGAATCGTTACCTTAACACTTTTCTAACATTTCCAACGATCGCGCACCATTAAATCTGTTTCTTACGCAAAATTTAATACAAGTTCGTTGTTGCAAATTAGAAATAGATGTACTCTTGGCTACGTAACTCTTGCAAATATTAAGCTATGATGCTAAGATTTAGAAGGGATGTCAACAACAGATGTACCAACTTAACAAAAAAAAGAGAACTCAAATCGGTCCAATGAGAGCGCCACACAGTGACGCCACCGGGATCAAGGTGGTATATCTCTTGTGTACAGTAGGAGTAAGTACGGACCAAGAAAACTTCCTTGTGGCACACCAATGTGAATTTTTTTTTTATAATCCCGCGCGCGCACCAAGGGGATATGAATACCCTTTTACTGACTTTTCTCCAGGGCGCGGGCGGGTGGTGTAGTAGTTTGAAACCCAGGTGTATTAGGTTTCGATATTTTCCCCAGAGGTGGTTGTCAAACTGGAGCCAGTGCATCCTCAACCAGTGGGCCTTAGTACGTGCTAGTTGTTAGTTCGTTACATTTAGCCCAGCCAACAACCACTCCAACATCAGTGTTATGCCTTCATGTCAGAGTTGACGCCTACGGGATTTTCATATAACTACATACAAATTCTACGAAAAGACTTTTTCAGGGATTCGAACCCATGACCCTCTGCTTGAGGAGTGTATGCATATACCACTACACCACGGCCACCCCCGATTTGTATTGAATTCCGACTATTCAGACTCAGATCTTACACGAAACTGACTCTTTTTAAGGGATGAATTTACTATTTTGCGTAATTTATGAGGTAAGATTTGCCTTAGCTTATATGTACATCAGGTCCTCGTGCCATACCTAGTCGAAGGTTTGTGACACATCGAGAAAAACGCTAGAGCATATTTGCTTTTTTTCTAAGGCGTTTTAAATTTCATTTGTGATCCGATATACTAGATCCATCGTCGAATGCTTGACGTTTAAGCAAAAGAAATTCGAATACTTTTGAAGTTATCGGCAGGAGCGAAATTAGTCTATACGACTGTTTGTCGTTAAGATTTTTTCCTGGTTTCGGAACCAATATATATTCGGCGACTTTCCATTAGTTGGGAACATATAAAAGTTAGCTTATTTGAAAGGTAGTTTAAATAGGAGTTGTGTAGGGGCGCATGTGATTTTTGCCACCTCTTTCGTGGTTTCCTTTTCTCACCTAGAAGGTCCCCGTATAAAAAAGATGTGTTATTCTACGAAGCCCTTTGAATAGCCTCCACGAAGTTATCGACTTCGTTTTCTATCTCATTGGGAGTCGTTTTCTCTGCAGTTTTTTCTAAAGCCATCCCAGTTCGTTTCCTTATTCGTCAATCTAGGTGCTCTTTCGATTTTTAACAATGCTCCTGCCGATTTTTAGAACTACTGGTGAATAATCTGAGCAGAGGTCATAGCATTCTACAGTATTCGGAGGTATAAAGTATATGTAGGTACCCCATTTGCAATAAAAAAGTCGACGAGGTCAAGAATTTTTTTCGTGTCGGTGGGCCAGTATGTTGGTTTACCCGTCGAAGAGAAGTCCCAACTACGTTTTAGACTTGCATTGTACAGTAGTCTGCCTTTCGATGAGATGCATTTCGAGCCCCAATACGTATATAGTATTTCGCGCTGATGTCGCCATCGAGGATAAAAGTTGACCCAAGTGGGCAGAAGAGCCGATCAAGTTCGTTGTTTGCCATCCTATATCTCGGAGGGATATAACAGGATGCTACAATATATAGTAGTCTAAGTGATTTATTCGAGCTCTATTATTATGTTCTCGGTGTGATTAATGCATTCTTTGATATAAAGAGAGGATTCGCCTCTTGCGCTTTTCGAAAAATGGTACGCGTGGTAGCCAGAGTAGCCTCCTATCTTAGGTTTAACTCCCTTTTTAAGTGGGTTTCCGTAAGCAAACATACCATAACGGTTTTTTACTCATTTCATGAATTTCTTTTGGGGTTTAGAATCGAGCTCGCTTAATTTGTCAAACAAGAGCTCGTTGATTTTGTTTTGTTTTTCAAATCTGCCTAGAATTACTGTGGGTATTTGACATACTGGATCTTCTGTGACAGAGTCTAGCTAATTAGCTTGTGACGCAATTTCAGCGTCATTTTATCTTAGGTTGTTGTATTTTCTCTTTCTACCAGTTGCTTTTTGATGACTCTCTTATTTGTATTGGACACATCGGTTTGATGGTGTCTCACCATCTGGTCTAATACCTGGAAAAGTTCGTGCCGTTTCTAAGAGAGGGCACCACTTGAATTAAATCCATACTATTTTCAGTTAGTACCAACCTTCAAAAGATACTCGTATAAATTTGACGGCTGTCGGACGATTAGTTCTCGAGATATAACGTTGTGAGTGAAGCAACTTTTGTTATTGTGAAAAAAAATGGATTCAAGGCAATTTCGTGTGTTGATTTATCATTGCTTTTTGATGGGAAAAAATATAGCCGATGCAAAGAAATGGCTTGATAAGTGTTACCCGGACTCTGCACCAGCCAAACGAACCATTCGCAAGTGGATTGAAAAATTTAAAAGTGGTCATACAAGCACTGAAGATGATGCACGCAGTGGACGTCCAATAGAGGCTGTTTCAGATGAAAACATCAAAAAAGTCCACAAAATGATTACGAATGACCGTAAAGTGAAGTTGATCGAGATAGCTGAGGCTCTGAAGATATCAAAACAGCGTGTTGGATATATCATACACGAATATTTGGACATGCGAAAGCTCTGTTCAAAGTGATTGCCGCGTTTGCTCATAGTCGACCAAAAACAACAACGAATTGATGATTCAAAGGAGTGTTTAAAGCTGTTCAACCGCAATAAAGCCGAATTTTTGCGTCGGGATGTGACAATGGATGAAACTTGGCTCCATCACTTCACACTAGAGTCAAGTCGGCAGTCAGCTGAGTGGCGAGCAGGCGACGAACCTCGTCCAAAACGACCAAAAACTCAACAGTCGGCTGGCATCCGTATTTTGGGATACACATGGAATAATTTTCATCGACTATCTCCAAAAGGGACAGACTATCAACAGCGACTATTACATTGCGTTGTTGGAGCGTTTGAAGAACGAAATCGCAGAAAAACGGCCGTATTTGAAGAAAAAGAAAGTACTGTTTCATCAAGACAATTCACCGTGTCACAAGTCGATGAAAACGATGGCAAAATTGAATGAATTCGGCCACGAATTGCTTCCCCACCCACCGTATTCTCCAGATTTAGCCCCCAGCGACTATTTGGTGTTCGCACACCTCAAAAGAATGCTCCCCGGAAAGAGATTTAAGACCGATGAAGAAGTAATTGCCGAAACAGAGGTCTATTTTGAGGCTAAACCGAAATCGTACTACAAAACTGGTATCAAAAGATTGAAAAATCGTTTCAATCCTTGTATCGCCCTCGAAGGCAACTGTATTGGTAAATAAAGTTGAATTTTGCAAAAATTTCGTGTTTTACTATAAAACGGCACTGAGTTTTCAGCCCATGTGTTATATGAACGGATTTCATGAGATTTGTTCGAATCTTTTGGATTTCGTTGGCGATCTCGCAACTCCGGTAGTTTGCTGGGTGATTTCCCGTTCAGTTTGCTCAAATTGCTGAGGCTTACTTGTTTACATTGCACTCTCCCGAGATGTGTATGCCAGCGCATTTTACGGACCTTGGGTCTTTTTGACAATATGTCTACAATATGCCTACCTGGCAGCGTTTACATTGAGGTATCGCTTTGTTACCCTTGCGCATGGGCTCTATTTTTACTTTGATATCTTAAATTGTTTTAATTTTATAGATTTCATCAACTTTCTCGTTTTTATCGAATGAAAGGATGAAGATATGGAGTCCGGGTTTGACTACGGTATCTTTGTCGCTATTTGTTCTTTGTTAAAGCCTTGTGCTTGCACGTCTTTTATTACATCTTCTTTGCTGCACGATGGGTGAAAACCTTTTGTTACACAGTAACAAAAAAATCTGCTGCATATTTAAGCGGCTTATGTTAAGTTTCGTAACGTTTGGTTCCACAATAGCCGTGAACGGTGTGCCGATTATAAAATGCGAAAGCGTTAGTACTTCCAGATCAACCTGATTCTCTATCATAAAGTGGACTAAAATAAATTATTGCGAAGATTGCACGTAGAAGCGTGCGAAGCCCTTCGAATCTTAAGATAGAAAGACCAACAGTACGAAAGAAATGATATTTCCCTGACTTTACAGTTGCCTCCCAAAGTCTACTAAATTGTGGTGAGCTAATAAATTAATATCATCTACGAGATATTGTTATTTTAACTTAGCTAACAAAATTAGTGGCATTGTCTGACCAAACAGTCAGTGGTTTGCCTCATGTAGAAATGAATCGCTTTAAAGCAGCTAAGAACGATGGAGTAGGGAAATCCTTTACCAGTCCTATATGAACGGCTTTCGTAGAGAAGCAGAGAAAAATGAAGATTTAGCATTTTATCGGTGGCCGATTGCGAATTTCTGATAAAGCAGCCCACAGAAGTGAGTGCTAGTAGCAAGAAAAATCCTATGAATCTGCACTCTATCCGCTGGCAGGTTGCCCATTATGTGTTCGAAAATTTTCGGCTTTAAACGAAAAGACCTGATAACACTTGCTACTGTTTTGCGACCGCAAGTCGGCCAGTAATGTTGCCTTATCGATACAAGCAAGCTTTGAGTTCCATTAGATTTGCTCTATAGAAGTCTAGGGTCCCCGCAGGTTTTTCAGCTGCACGTGGCCTGTAAAGTACCTAGCAAATGTCGTCAACCGTGGAATCATTCGTGTCCGAAGTTGTTTGTTACCCAACCTGCAGAACCAGGCCCTTTTTATAGATTTTCTCGGCCATAAGAGGCTGATTGCGAAATTATATGTACTGCCGTTCGACTTGTTTTGACTTCTTCCACCACCATCTCTGCTAAAAGGCTAAAAGTTTAGTATCCTTCGCCCATAACCGCGACAAAAGTTGCTCCCTTCAGCCGTTTTTTTAATGCTTTTTCTGAGTTTTCTGGGCTATTTCAGCATGTCATTATAAATGGCGACTTCATTGTTGACTTATGCAAAAATGACTCCTGTGCCTTTCAAACCAAAGACCTGTATCTCCTTTTTGGACTCCAAATCGTAAATGAATTCAGCCCTATGCGAGTTCCTGATAGTTTATCTCCCAGCTTACTTGACCTATAATTGTTCCCGATCCATTATCTGTAATACTTTTTGAGCAACTTCCTCTGGACTATATCTCGTCTAATCGTGATCTTAACTCCGCTTACAATATTGAGTTTTCTCATTCGTCTTTACCTTGGAATGGTTGCAGACTGAGCGCTGATCTTCAAGCTCATTTACTTTCAATACCTTGTAGGCAAACTTAATGACGCATGTGTACCCACTATATCTGTGATTGCTCGTAATAAGAGCTGTCCTTAGTTTATGAGTGAAGTTGTTGCCCAAATTTAAAATCGAAACAAACTTTATAGCAAAAGGAAGCACAACTCCTCCCGATCTTATTTGGCTGCATATACTATCAAAGAGAACGTAACAATGCAACCTTTGGTATGCTGATGCCGATCAGTTGTATATGTCTCGTCCCATTAATTCGATCGCTAAACTTACTTGCTTTAGCTAGAGCTAAAGTTCGGGGTACCAACAAGCGTCTTCAACCAGCTTGATCTTCAGCCAGCTACCTACAGTTTCGCATGCTAAGTTTATTAAGGTCCCTTTTCACATACGTGGGCTACCTGAGTCGCTGTCCCTTGGAAGCGGATTTGAAGATTTTTTGAACAGGACTTTCACTATTCTGGTGAAGTAGATGTCACTGTCGTTGTATCTCCTCCTCCACTTTTCCTCTTAAATCAGGGTCTTTTTTGATAAAGAGGACTCTGATTATAAGGGTCTTACTCGTGTATAAATAAGGTCACTTTTGTTGTTCGAAAGTCAATATCCTTCTTATAGTCGTAGCTCAGAGGGTCTCCATTCTAGAAGATCGGACAAACAATGCGGAGGTTCCCTTCATCGGTCACAGTTTCGTCTAACCATGTTTTACAAATGAGTTATTGTATGCTTCCTACCAAGTTAACGCCTGCTTCTTTAAAGAGTTTGGCAGTCAGGCCGTCTGTTTCAGCAGCTTTGTTGGACTAAAGTTTAGCTAGAGATATCTTTACTTCATCCATGTCGGGTGGATGGAATTGTTGGTCTTAATCGTCCAAGTTGAAAGGTTCATTCTATTGGTTCGTAATCGTTGTGATATAGTCTACAGAAATGCTATTTTCAAATCCCCAGCACCGACTGTGACTCTACCACCATGTCCTCTTGTTCATCTCTACAGACTTTGGTCCGGGTTTGTGTTCGTGACATGGTTTTTTTTCTTTTTGATAGAACTTTCGAATCTCATTCTTGGAGTAGTGTCTCTCAATTTCCTCGACCGTACGCTTTTCATGCTCCTTTTTTTCTCCTAAGAACCCGATGTTTTTCTCTTATCTTTTTCCCGCAGAGCTCGTGAGCAGCTCTCGTGCTTCTATGAAGCACCACTTTGTATGACTTTTGCTCAACTGCATATGGTAGTCGGCATTCGTTGTCAAACGAGGCGTCTCGTTGAGGAGGCCGAGTGAAACCCAGCATATCAGAGGTGGTATCTCTAAGGGATTTCTGGCAATATCACTATGCTAGTAGCATAGGACTTCTTAAAAATTTAAGTGAGACTCGATTGAAAAAGGATTCACAGTATTACTTTGCCTCTGTGATGCTCAGGATATCCGCAACAGTGCCTTGGCTACAACAGGGTAATAATTCAAGTCGATACTGAAGGAGTGTCTTGCGTTGATCGTAATGTGGTCAATCTGTTTGGCGATTGTTTGATCAAGAGTTCTCAAGAGCCCTTGTGAATATCGAGATGTGGGAACCGCGTTCTAGCTACGACAATTTTTCGCTCCGCCATAAAGTCAATTAGCCTGAATCCATTATCGAAGGATGCCCTCTCTTCCTAGCACTGCATTAAAGTCACCGAAGACAATTTCAATGTGAAAACTAGTGCACTGTTCGTAAGTCTTGTGCTAGGGCTCGTAGAAGCTATCGTCGTAGTAAGTGTCGCAGTTGTTCATCCTCTTTTTGTCTGGCCATTCCATCACATACATTTGAATATCCGTAGCATCTGCTTTGCAGCAGTCCAGAGCCTCCGCTAGTTGTACTATAGAGTAAAGGACCTAACATTCCATTCCAAAGCTCGTTGCCCTTGTTTCATTTGCAGAAGTAGTTAGTAGTAGATTCTTTCATATTCGAGGCTAGTTGTTGCTTAGTAGCTTAACTTTCACTTCCATGTCCAGGCAGTTACCTCGGCGGCACAAGCCCCAACTTGGAGGGCCAGTTCTATTACAGATACCTCTATGACAAAGGGTCGGTTAGACAGAAATTTTGATGTAGATTGGTAAGGCCTAGATTCGAAGTTGAGGGATACACTATCAGCAGGGCTTCTGGTGAGAACGACTCAGCTCTGGTTGCTTCTATTTTTCATCTTTGCTTCCGAAGGAGCTATATTCCTTATTTTGGCTTTAAAGAGGTCAATTAATTTAGGTCAATTAGCCTAAGACAATTTTTTGGCGTAATATTCAAGTGCCGAGAATTTAGGGATTTTTGCATTGGTCCGCTGTTTTCCGAACTGTTAGAGGTTATTAGATTTAGAGTCTGGCAATCCTTTAATTAGAATATGAACAAGGTTCAGATAATCCACATTAGATCATTAGATTTCGGAATTAAGAATAGGACAACTAAACAGACCAGTTAATATAACTATTTCTGCTTACATCAAATGCTTTGATGAGCCCTCTGGGACTTCTCTCTCCATATTTGCTCTACTTTTACTAGAAGACTGGTGGGGTATACCCATTCGCTTCCAGATGAAGGCCTTACATTGCAAATTACAGCAAGATCGTTCCTAATTTGATTGCTTTCTACGGCCTTAAGCACATCTATGAGTTATTTTGTTCACAACGTATTTAGACCATAGATTGCTTGTGAAATTTATTTCATCCATTAGCCTTCAGTTGGAGTTCAACTGGAAGCTACCTTGAAAACACTAAAGACAACTGTAAAACCCAAGAAAACTAAAAAAAGCCGCAGATTAGTTTCGGAAACCCAATTCCCTGTGGTACCAAGTCTAATACATTTTCCCTTCTCCATCCAGAATCTCCATTTCAATAATAAATTACCCACAATTCCTGTCCCAATTAATCGCATATGGTATACCTCCGTTAAAACATTTACACCATACGGATACACTACACAGATACACCATTCAAACTCGTAGCCCCCTTTGACCAACCAATTTGGATCTTGTATCGCACTGAACCAGCTAATCCACGTCCGAGATCAGAGATAAAAATCCCCCTTAAGGCGGACTGATGTTTAGGAAATCGATAGAATCTCTTACAATACCTCAACTTAATGGTACGACATGATCTGTGCAACAACCAGAGCATACTCACACGAGCACTCAACCCCAATTCTACTTACCCTCCACTTCCTGTCTAAGTTCGGAAAAAGACTGAGCTGCGCGCATATGAAATTTATGACCACATTTAGCGTGAAAGGTTGAGCAAAACATTCCGAAGTCATTTGTCCATCGAATGGTGCGCGCTTTGGATTTGCGCGCACTCTCTGGACGTGTTAATGTCCAGAGGACATTGTGACCAGAGATTGGTTAATAAGTCTGTTCGTCTGTTTTGTATGTCCGATCCGACTGTTGATGTTGGTCTGTGAAGGATATCACTTCTTGGGGAGCTTGGTTCTGTGGTTACGAATACCATTTCTGTGGTTCTGCGGTTTTAATTTATCGATAAATACTCGATTGCTTGTTTGAGGCATAGGATGTGGGCTGGAGCTGTTTACACCACCATCTCGAGAGAATGTAAAGTGTCGAGTCTGGTTAATAAATCGCTTGCAATCGATGTTGATTATCGAGGGGGAAAGGACTCTATTGAAGGGACTGTGTGAAGATAAGGGGAAATCTATTCTCGGACCAAGGCAGATTGTAGGAAGTTCTTGTAACTAGCGGTAGAATGGTTTTAGAGAGTTTGCCACATTGAGGTTTGCCAGGGTTGGCGAAAGGAGGACTTGGGGTCACACGCCTTAAGGCTAACCATTTGTCGTAAAGAAATTTTCGTTGTTTTATGCCATCCAGTCCGGAGTTTTGTCCTAGTGCTCTTTTTCTCGCACCAAGAAAGTAAGAGGTGAACCTATTGCTGTTGCATTGAATAAAATTGATAAAATTAAGTCTTTCAACGAATTGAGGTAAAAAAGGAATTTCAGGGAAAAGTATATCAATTCGTAGAGAATCTTTGTCCCAGATGCTGCGTCCATCCGTCATAAATATTGTCATCTTGTTATCGTAGTCTTGTTGAGCTGAGGGGTTGGGATTAAGAGACTTTCCTAGCCGAAGCCTTATTGTCTATTGTTGCTCGATGAGTCTTTGTAAATATTTCAATACCGGACGATAAAAGTTACATCGCTAGCAACTGGTTGCAGTTGTTTAAGATAATACTTTCCATGTTCAGACCCACCCCAGCTTATGCAGGGCACTCCACACTATTAAGGGTTACATCGAAGAAGCTTTGGAATCCCGACTTTGCATTATGCCATCATAAATCCCCTTGAAGTCAAGAAAAAGATGGTTCACTTTGACAAACCTCTTGTTATGTAGTCAAAAATTGTGTGAAAGCGCGACTTGTAAGGATGTACTCTGCTGCATCAAATCAGTAACGTCATGGGTAGCCGCTAAATTTGATTCGAATGACCTTACCAAACATCCTGAATATCAAGCAACTTCGCTAATTTCTTTGGAGCTTCGTAAATACTGCGTACCCATGATGAATGCATCAGATGTCTTGGTGACTGTGAACATCACTAGCACTTCGGTGAACTTTCATGTTCTACGCAACATTTTCAATATGTTCGTCTTCCGCACTGGAGGAATGAGGGTACTAAAGCAGTTTTATGCTTTATTTTAGTTTTTGGAGTTAATCCGAACTAACGAAACTGATAACCTGTACGATCCGCAACAGGAACAACAATGTAACACTAGGAAGCATCGTTATGAGGGTCATAACCTCAAGAGGTATTTTGGAGAAGTCTATCCCATGGATGTACACAACTATTGTCTGATCCTTTTTAAGTAAATGTCAAAAGTTTAGAGGATTGCACAACTCATGTTATGGAAACCACACAAATGGTGGGATTGCTAATTATACTTCGTCCCTGCCACTCTACATATATGCAAGAATCGGCACCGAAAAGTGCTTAATGATTGAGTCAGCTAAATGGGTGAAAACCAAACCCGAAAGTCTACCCCTATATGATACTCTATCTTGACTCTCTTCCAAGCGGAGAGGCATGAGAACTTAGAACTTAACGACATCAATTGGCTATAGCAGAAGCCACCAGACTTTCGAAAATAAATTCAATATCGCACGAGGAATCCTCCATATTCATTGTCAGCTACGCTGTCATTAAGGCCATCGATGCAGTCAAGCTTCAAATCAAAGCTTGTGAAGAGCTATCAAGAAGATAAGTGTCTTTACGATCAGAATAAGCAGAAGCAGGCAGCAAGAATGCAGAGAAGTAAGCTAGAAAAGGATCCTTCTTTGATAAGAAAAGTATCAAACCTCCACTGCACAGTCTAAGAATGCGAGTGGATCAACCAATAAAACTTCAACATAATTATGGCCGAAATTAAGCAAACCCAAATCAGGTAAGATCTTCTTGAAAGACAGAGCTGAGCTATTTACGCTTAATCTTCTGGAGCCGCAAGCAATAAAAGCGCCTTACCAATGACGACATCTTCAGAGGCTTGTGGGAATATGAGCTCACGGGAGGATACCCTCCAGTTCGTGCTATCTGCTGTTTCATTTACATCTCGCGAATGAAATAGGATGGCTGCGATCCACTCAATGAAGAAATGTGAATAATCGCGGCACGGAAAGCGGAAATTAATGTTACCAACGCAATACAATGGATGTAAATTGTACAACCGGCCAGGCATCACAATGGGTGTACAGACTCGACATTAGCTTTCTCTATGATACATCCTGGCTGATGTTTAAGTTCTTACTAGGACGGCGAAGAACACCGGGTTGGTGAAAGTACTTTGAAGTCTTCATCTGACTGGTGCTCATCATCCAACGTACGGCAGTATTTTTTTTATCGAGGTGTGTATTACAACTGCCCTCCTGAATAGCAGCATTATATTGAAACGAAATGAAAAATTATGGTGAGAGCTCTCCCAGCAACTGCCACTGGTTTGGAAACACCCTATCTACGAGGTAGTGTTTATAGGTTTAGATGCAACTGTTCCGTATTCTACTGATAGCTGTTTTTAATCCGCTGCTCTGGACACCGTCTGGTTCTAGGACTTTGCTCTCAATAACCTCGCAGTGGTTCAGCAGTATTTCAAGTGGAACTAAACTCACTGGTTTCCTTGAAAGGTCAGTGCTCCTCTCAACAGTGCACATGTCCCAAGTGTCTCTTTTTCTCATTAAATTGTATTGCTTGCATGTCCAGCCGAATGGCTCTGAATTCTTGGACTCCTCTAATAGAGATTCATTCTGTCCTCATTTACTTTTTTGGTAAATTCGGGTTAACCTGTAGATCATTGGATTTGTCGGCTGACAGCGCTTAGATTTCTTAATATTATTTCCCGTTGGTTTACCACATAAGACATAAGACAATGCGTCCACCTTTTTTTGAAGGAAAAGTTCTATTACTGTTGCAAGCTAGAGATACTACGATTCCTTTCGGTTTTCCTTTTTACGTGTCTATACAGCCATTTGAAGCTCGTATGTCGATTGGTGGCATTGCATTATCTTAGAATAACAACAAGCAGTTAAAACAATCGAAAACGGATTGGCGACATAATGGGGACCAATTTGGCGTCCTGGAAGTAACACTTTTCTTTTGTTGCATTTGACCATATATTTTTTGCTTACCTTGGTATAGAATTCTCAGCTGCAGCAAGAAAAAGCCATTTGTTCTGTTTGGAGCTGCCAATATAACTCATCAGCCTTCAAAGTACACTAAGATTCCTAGGTGATGTTTAAAATGTAGAGGAACGTCAATAATAACTCCGAAGCACTTAAGAAAGGGTTCGAAATTAAAGATTTGTTACTTACTTAACAGGCTCCGGACGCATGAAGAGTATCTGTGTCCTTGTGTTGTCTCGAAACTGGGGGCCCAAGATTTGTTACTTACTTAACAGGCTCCGGACGCATGAAGAGTATCTGTGTCCTTGTGTCGTCTCAAAACTGGGGGCTGTTCATTTTCTTAATTGCATCTACTGATACAGCTCATAGAATTCGCGGTTATATCTCTTAATTAAATCGCAAATCTCTCCCATCACGACCAAATGTTGGACTTGAATTTTTTCCTCAAATGTGTTCAATATCGGTTCTGCTTTTCGGCTTAGTTTCGGCATGAGCATGCATTTCGACTTCCAAATTAGGTTTTCGTAGGCCTTTTCCTTTCTATGTGGAATCTTCTTTTCCTTCTGTCTTCCTTCTTCTATTTGTGCTCTTACTCTCTTTTGGCTGTTTCAGCTAATCCCTTGATGGTGTTACGATAATGCTTCGCAGATTTGTGGACAGTGTATGTATAGTGGAGGGTCTTTTGCTCAGCGTTGTCTGCAGGCTCTGCTTTCTCCAGTCATGCTAAGGCTTCTAATGTCAAAGTTATTTTTCAGTGGGGATTCCAGCTTTTCTCCTTGCATAGTTGAGCTCTAAACTTAGCTGCGACAAAGAGTGGTCACAGTAAACGTTTGCCATCTGATTTTACAATATGTATGCACATTTATATTCACGTAGGGCTCATACTGTTTCAACTGCTGCCTAGAGCCTTTTTTTCCGACCTTGGATACGACGAAGGTTAGCATGCATTCATGGGTAGCTGACTTGTGACCAATTTATCATAAATAGGACAATACTTACAAATTGTGCAAAGTCATTTGGATGGTAAAAGTTCAGTTCGCTAGACTTACCCTACAACATAACGGTCTATCTGAACGGGCTTTGAGTAATGAAGAAGACGCAACTAGTTCAGATTTCAAGATTTGACATCATGCATTGCATTGGGGCATGGAAAGATCTTATTTAAGAAATCTTCAGGATTCAGTTCTTACAAGAATTGAAGCCGTTTGACCATCGTGTGTTTCATGAGTTTGGTGAATGGGCCGAAAACAAAATGACTCTTGTTTTCAACACATTGCATTGTTCAGCGATGAGACTCATTATTGGTTGAATTTTTATTGAAATTGAAATATTGAAAATTTTTTCCTGAGGTCTTAAGGATTCCTCACGATGATATCTGCCGGCTGTACATTGTACTACGACTTTTATTGCTTTACGTCTTTTATTGAATTGAATAGTCAACATTTTATTGTAAAAAGACCTTCTGCTGTTTTTCTTTGGCCCTGACCGCCATACAAAATGTCGCATCGTTTGAAGTTCTATCAAAAAACTCTCTCCCTTATAGCTAATTTATTTTAGCAATTCAATTAGTTGGCTATTTTGTTAATGCTTTGTAATTTATTGTCCATCTATTATCAATCAATTACCATTACCGTCTTTATTTTGTCCAACACTCAGTCACATTCTATAAATCGCTCCAAAACTCATCCTCACATCTTGTTCATTAAGCACTCTAACTAGTTGTTGGAAACTATCTAACGTCTAACTTCGAATAAATAACAATAAAATCCATTTCATGCTTCCAAATCAAACTCACTACCGTCTTCCACTAAAAAAAAAAAAAAAACAAGCAAACCAACGTAACAACTGAACAAAAGAACTCCAAAGCCACTGGTATCATCGCCTCCGCTTTTGTTGTGAATTATTGGCCTCTCCGTAAACTTTTTCGGCCACAACACAACGAATGCGTTGATGAATTTAAAAAACATTTATCAGGCGATAATGATCAATAAAGCAAGTCACTGAACCAGCAAACCATTCCAAGAGCTGATAATGATGATGATGATGACGATCCCGATCCCAGTGCATACCACAAGTGTATACCATCTGTGTGCACAGTTACGGGTAAACTGCCACAAAATGAATTGATTACATCCCAAAAAACGGGAGTGAGAATGAGGTCTTAATTACAAGCCTTGCCACCCCCCACCCCCCATAAAATCAAATCATTGAGGATCAGGACCACAATCTTGACACACAGAGAGAGAGAGAGAGCCTCGACTTCCACGTTGTCTTCATTCTCTTCTCTTCTCCAGATTGGGGTATACCGCATGCACTCCTTATAACCTGAACAATTAATCAGTCTTAATTCGGAGTTGACTTCCAAAAATCGAATTCTCGTATCTTGTATCTAAATTTGAGATTCCAGAATCAAGATTTATAAGAGAATGTGTGAATGTTGATCTAGGGGAGGGGCAATCAACTAAAATCTCAGTCAAACACTAACAATGACAACATGAGCGGACAGCAATTTTGTTTATTCTGTTCGTTTGGATGCTGCAAATCATGCATAAATCCAATGATCGTTTTGTTGAAAGATTTATGCTGATCATATGCGACATAGTCCGACCAAATTAATTTATTGTGCGTGCCTCGTAAGCATATGTTAATCCACACATGTTGAATTGGACAACCGAACAACTGGACAAGAGAGGTATAGTAGACTTCTACATGTAACATAGTATGGTAGAGCACCTTCCTTGAGAGATTTTGAAAATTGATTTCGGCGGCGGCGGCTGTGTTTCTGGTTGAGTTGCTGTAAATCTTTTCTTCTGGCATTCTTATCGGTATGGAGTAGATGCATTTAATTATTTTAGTTTCGATCTGATTCTAAGAGCTAGAGATTTGTATGTGAGTATGTGAGTACGTGAGTATGTGAGCATGCCACAATAAAATGAGATAAGGCCAATTGAGATATTGTCACAAAGAAAACTAAACAATGCGCTGCCGAAATGAACAAAATTCTTAACAAAGGTGCTTAACAGTGAGATCATCTAGTGATCTTGGAATGTTCAATGATTTATTAAGCAGTTCGATAAGAGAAATGTTGGAAATTTCTCGCGCTGACTAACTGTTTAGTAACACTTTAGAAACTCGATTATGGGGAATTTGTCGGAGCCCAGTTCGCATGTCAACTCTTTTGTTTTTCCAATGATAAAATTTGAGTTAGGTATTTTGATTTGAATTCGGAGGTGTGGTCGGGTAAGGGGATGCTAAATGTTTATATCTGTTATGATTGGAAATAACTTTTTAAAATTCAGAAATTAGGAACTGTATTCAAGACGACTTATAGGATAATGAATGTATTTAACAATTCTAGGCTTTCGAATGCTGATATTTGCGTGGGAAAAAAGATCCATTTCGTGTCAAGAATATATTGGCATCAGTTATCTCTTCGTTTAAATTGGAACAATACGAACGATTTTGAGTCTGGGACGAGCTGATCTTTGTGGTATTGGCATAGGTGGATCTGTTGAGTGTGAAGGGAGAGCTTTCAAATTATTTGAATTTATAGGTGCGTCGGAAAGTGATGGATGTTGATCTTTTGACAAATCTACCATTGGGCGATTCGAGTGCGGACTGATAAAGACATTGCCATCACATGCGTTATCATGTTGCCGTTTTAAGTCCATAGAATCTTGTCTGGGTATAAAAACGTTGGTGTCAGTATCTACTCCTGCATAAGTTCTTAACTGGTTCTCATGGAGCCTGCAGATTCTTCCATTTGTTTTTACTTGGTACATCCTTCTACTCAGAGTTTTCTCTATTCTTCCTGTAATCATTCTTTCCTCGCATGAACTAACGTAGAAATACAAATTGACCTCTATGAAACTTCGTTTGATTTGGTTTGCTTTTTCTTCTTAGTTCGGGAACAATAGCAAAAAATTAAGTTCGATGTTGACGACCGTGAAATCTTTCTGCCGGAGATATACTCATTTCATCCAAAGATGTATGAAAAGTGGATAAGAATGTGACGAGTGCATCCTGGTCTTTTGGATTTTCAGCCATGATTTTAAGAAAATCTGTTTTGAAATTTCTTACCATCCTCTCGGCTAATCCATTGGACTCTGAGTTGAATGGTGCCGACGTCATATGCTGAATTGAATGAATTGAATTGAATTTATCAGGTAAATTGCGTGCCATTGCCAGTCAGAATAACCTTTGTAAGATTTTTGTTTTCAAATGAAAAAAGGAAATTTTGACTACAAATCAATTACGATCAACTACATAGATTCCCAAACGTTTTCTGATGTCGTCCAACTGGGAGATTCTTTTTGTGAGAGGCTTGAATTCGATTGGAATTCATTGCATTTTGCGGCTGTTGTCTCAATGATGTCATCAACTTTGGGCCACCAACAATATCGACGGGCCATTGGTTTCATTCGAGTTTCTTCCAAGTGACGTTGATGTAGAACTGTTCGTACTTTAGGTTGAGCTGCTGTAGGTACCACCATCCTTGGACTTGCGAAAAAGAAGAATGTTAGCAGACTCACATAGACGAAAATAAGGAAGTAAGTGATTTTGAGTTGCTTGAAAACGTGCCGGCCATCGGGATGCACTGGAAAATACGATAAGTAATCGGCATTTCCATGCTTCGTTGTTGGAGGATAACGAATTGTGTAAGTGTACCCCATAAGTTCATCTAATTTGGGTTCCAGGGTACAGCGAACATGAAGGCAACGAAAAAGCAGACGAACTAACCAGGAAAGGATCCACATCTCAATTTATAAAGCCACGACCATTCTGTGGTCAGTACAGTAAAATGCAGAACTAAAACCTGGCTTGAGGAAAAGAAGATTCATTTCTGGAGAGAAACCGAAGGAAGCAGACAAACCAAAATCTTTATGCCAAGCTGTCGCCACAAAAGAACAAAACAACTACTACAACTAAGTAGAAGTTAATTGCGAGTGACTACAGGTTTTATTATTGGACACTGCTGTGTTAAAAAACACCTGACGACTATGGGCATAGCACAGGATAATACACACAGACTGTGCAACGAGGACGTGGGAACTGCAGAACACTTACAATGTGACTTCAATGGTCTAACCAAAGCACGTCAACGTTACCTCGGGTATAGCTGTTAGTTCACCTAAAGATATAACCGCCTTCCTAACAAACTACGTCATCATAGATGAGCTCTAAATGGAGGATATCACAATAGGTCCACCTGTGGCCGCAGTGATCTGGGATTCTCTATACCACCTCCCACACTAATCTAATCTAATCTAAGTGTACCCCATTACAAAAATTGTCCAGCATGTGGCAATTTTTTGTTAGGGCTTTGCAAAGAGGCATCGGTAGCAAGAATGACGGGTAGATTATCTTGAAAATGGGTTAAACGGGTGGATTAAAAAGCTTGAAAGAGCTTTTTTGGTATTTTCGAGCGATGCAGCTATTTGAGCAAAATTATCTATCAATTTGTTATAGATCCTTAAAGTTTTACACCTTATAAGGGTCTCTGATGGACGTATGCCTGTTTCATCAATGATGTGGCCAAGGTATTCCTTGGTCCTTCTTTCTAGAAAAAATTTGAAATTGTTTAAATGTTCACGATCATATTATCTAAGTACGAAACGCAGAAACACATGAGTCTTTGTCCAGAGAAATCTGGAAATAAGGATCAGACAAATAAATTTTGGATAAAAATCGCCCTCCTTGTAGTTTCTGGAAAGATTCTTCTATTCGTGGTACTAGATGGCGATCTTTTCCCAAATGATTGTTGATTTTGATCTTGAAATCTCCACATATGTGTAATGTGGGTTCGATGGAAAGTAAAATATCTAACTTACGCAAATGTTCCAGCTCCAGGCGTAGTCCTTTCTTTTCAACTAAGGGCATACGAGGGCTGTTTGGTGAATACATGGATTAGAAATGAAAATGCAACTTTTTTAGGTTTCGACAATTTATTTTCCAATATAGTCGCCCTTCAACTCGATACACTTTTCCCAGCGGTGCTGCAACTTTTTTAACCCCTCCGCATAGTGCGACTTTTGTTGGCCTGCAAAATACTCCTCCGCGGCGGCGATGACTTCGTCGTTTGATCTATACTTCTTTCTGGCGAGCGATCTTTTAAGATTTGAGAACAAAAAAAAGTCGGAGGATGGGGAATCAATTCGTAGTATAATTCGGCCAAATTGGCTGTGGCAACTTTTTTCTTCGCCAAATGTGGTCGTTTTTTCTTCAAATCGGCGTTGAATCATTAAATCGACGTAGTTTGCTCCTGTTATTGTTTTTCCTTTCTTCAAATAGTAAACATGGATCAAATCTCGCACATACCAGAAAACGTTGGCCATTACCTTTCCGGCCGAAGGTACGGTCTTCGCCTTCTTTGGAGCACGTGTAACGGATAAGATCCATTGTTTCGATTGTTCTTTTATCTCTGGTGTGTTTTGAATTAAATCCATGTCTCACCGACGGTCACGAAACAACGCAGAAACTGCATCGTATTTCGATTAAATAGGGCCAAGTACGTCTTTGAAGTGGTGTCACAATTGCGTTTGTTCTCCGGTGGGAGAAAACACGGCATCCATTGCCCGGACAGCTTTCTCATGCACAAAATCTTGTGCAGGATATGGCTAACCCATTTAGTTGAGATGTCCGCTAATACAAGCTCATGGATTTTCTCCGCGGTTTCCTCTGTGGTAACCATTTTTGGGCAACCTGTACGCGGTTCATGAAAAAAACAGGCGTGCGGCCATGGTGAAACCCTGAGAACCAATTATAAAGGGTTGTACGGGAAGTTGAATGGTTCCCATTACACACCATCGAGAATGGGCTTTATTTCCTCGGATCACGGAGCGATATTGCTCTTATTCCATGGTCGCAAAAAACACGAAAAACGATATTTTGAAATGGGTGTCAATGCAAAACTAAGCGTCGAGCTAAAAAAGGTTATACTAAATGATGGTATACTCATTTTTGCTCAGTAGCGCCACCTACCTTCCAATCCGGGTACTCATCAAACAGAATTTGATTTCATTGTTAGATGTGTTTCATAACGTTTACTGCATCCTAATTCAGTTTGAAAAACAGCTTTACATCAGTCACATTGCATCAGATAAGAGTTGCTCCTTAGAATCAGATCCAATTTGTAAGACTGAACTGGAATTTGTACCTTGAATCTGCTTTAAACGAATCTAAAACCAATGTGCTTGCGCTTCGCTCAATATTACAAACTATAAGGTGCAACGTTTGCGTTTTGGTGTCCCACTCACTCACATTAAGTAAACAACCGGCGCAACCGGCACCGAAATGTATCCATAAGCTTTAAACAACCGTGAAGGGGGCTCGTAACGTTGTTGTACCCATCAAGAATTATAAGTTAGCAAGTAGCACCTGTGTCTAGCTGAAAAGTTTAAGGGCTCTGAACTACTTAAAGCAACACAAATGTTTTGTTTTTCTTGATATCAGTCTCTAAATGTGCAGGTGACACAACTTCCACTTCACGATTGTGCATTACCTTATCGTTTTCTATTTTGTTGACTGAATGTGCAGATTTTGTTTGCTTTTGGTTTGTTCGACTTTGGTGACATCGGTTGTCATCTCCTTCGGTTTTTTTTGGCTGATAACGTGATTGCGATTGCCCATATGTGCCCACGTCGTTGACAAAAATTACAAATGGAATCAGTGTGCCTTCAAAGATTTCTTGGCACGATTTCCTAACACTACAATTATTGTCATGAGACTTGCTTGGGGTTTTTTGATAAACTTGACCCATACGGCATATGACTGTCCTGGGAGCAGTTTGGATTCGAAATGTTTGGCTAGTTTCATAGAAATATCTTTGAATGTGAGTTTATTTGCATCTTCTGCTCCTACCAACTTTTTCAGCAAATCGGTGGTTTGATTTCCATATGTTGATACAAAATGGGCATTTTTGAGTTGCCATCTTCTAAAGAGTTTGCGGCGAAATGCTGCTGTAGTTGGAAAAGTGATGATGTAATACAGGGTTCCTCAATATCTTGGCATTTTTACTACGGAGATTGTTATCGACTGCAGCGACTATTTGGATAATTTGTTGTTTGAGGCAGATCTAAGTATGAAGTTTTGAGTTTTCTTAGTTCCCAGTATGCTAACAAGCGACACGTAAAAATCAATATAAAGCCAACATTAGCCTTATATGCGCGCGTGTCCCTACAGATAGAGAGATAACGACACCAAAGATAGCTACTATGAGCTCTTGGACAAGACTTACGAGCACTGCTCTAGCTTTGATATTAGAATTAGCAGAGCAGGAATATTTGGTACCACGGTCGGAAAGTATAACATGCACACACCACCTCCCATAACCAATTCAGGCTAATTGACTTTGTGGGGGAGCAAAATATTGTCGTAGCTTTAATGCGGTTCCCACATCTCGATATTCACAACTGGACTTGGAGAACTCTGGATCAATCAACCGTTAACCAGATCGACCACATTGCCATCAACGCAAAGCAATTTTTCAGTATCACGGATGTCCGAACTTTTCGGGGGCCCAACATCGACTTGGATCAGTATCTTGTTGTAGCCAAAGTACGGTTACGGATATCCGGAATATCAAAAGCCAAGTTTGACGTCAGCCGATCGCTAAATCATTTTGACGACGAGTGACAGCAGGCACATGCAAGAGGGATACAAAATGGCGCTGCATAGAAACACTAAAGCTGTTCACGAGCTCTTTGAGCAGAAGAGGAAAAACGAAAAACGCCTGTAGAGACGATCAAGGGAACTACGAAGTAGAGATGCAGTCGATGCTGAGGTTTTGGAAAGAGTATTTCTGTAGACTGGATAACAGCGATGACGAATCAAATGAATGCGTCTTTCAATATGAACGATGTAGATCAACGATTTCGTCCACCCGATTGGGATGAAGTGAAGATGGCTATATCGTTGAAGTCTAACAAAGCTGCTGGAGTGGACGTTCGAACTGGTGAGCGTTTCAAAGCACCAGGCGATGACTTAATACGGAGCATACACCATCTCATCTGTAAAATATGGTTGAACGAATATCCGATGAATTGAACCTCAGCATTATCCGATTGTCAAAAAAGGAGACCCCCTGAACTGCGACAACTATAGAAGCGTTGGTCTTCTTAATATGAGGGCCCGTCAAATTAACATGGCTAAGCCCATCACTAAAGTACTCTTAGCCGGTCATAGGGTCCTGTTGAAGTAGTTGGACTACCAGTAATAACACCAGCACTTAAAAGCGGTATCATGGAAAGTCAGGGCACTTTGAATTTCAGTCCGGGTAGAGTAGCAAATAAGTGCTGGATGGAGAGGTTTTAGATCGGCCTCGACCCAGATCAGGGGTGGAATTTGCGTCCTCAACCCAGGTTTCAACATTGGTATTACTGAATCATGATTAAAGATGGTCAAGCGTATATCGTAGCTCACATGGATGTAGGGGCATCCAGTGCACTTAAGTTTCCACGAGAGTTGTTAACGTAAAACACCGCCTTAATATGTAATCGCCGAGCCAGGCTTGATACTTATTCGTCGTAAGTTCACAAGTCTGTACCCATTTATCCAGAAGATATTGTGTTAAGATGATGATACCATCTTGCCCACTCAACAGGTTGCTACGTACCTACGTAACTCGGATGAAACCACGAACCGTATGGCTATGTGCCAGCGATTCTCGGAATAACAACTTCATTTCGAAAATATTAAAAATCACTGAAATTTCCGAAGACAATTAGTTACATCCAGTTTTATGCGGATGAATGGACACGTGGACATCTTCTTCTCCGTGCCAGCTGCTGCGGACAGTCGCACTACCGGGTCTAGTGGACTAACAATTAGTCAATCACACCAAGTTACATCGCGAAGAGAAAGCTTAAAACAAACAAAACTGCCTAACAATACAAATTATCATCTTAACGATTAAAATCAATGTTAATTCGACAAATTATGGGAGGCAAATTTGTATTCATTTTGACAATCCACTTAATTCCGTAATTCACTGATTTTATGTGAATTCTTCTGCAGCTTTATGGCAATCAACTGCCGCTGCCGCCGCCAGAAATCAGCTCAACAACCCGGTTTGGAAGATTAATTAAACCATTAGAGCCGCGGTTCAGCCACTCAAAAACACAACAACAACGGTGGTAAGCGAACATATTTCGCATAGCCTCACTGTCATGAAGGCAGTATCTAGAGCCGATCATCCATTTGGCTGACGGCTATTCCATGATATTATGGATGTAAATGATGCGAAGCTAATCAGCAGCCAATCTCCAGCACTATTTGAATCGATTGGAACTAATTTGAAGAAACAATAGCGCACAACAAAACGACGGCAAGACAAACACACAACAAACACCAAAACGACACCAAATACTCGTACAACAACATCCGCATAAGACGAACGTGTCGACGAAATCGCTCAGATTGGCGCGGCAATGACGCGGCGCCAATGCGACCGATTTTCTAGTGAAGGCTGTCAATTACGTCATCGGCGATGACGAATGACTAGTTGACTAGGATGCCCATTAAGTGGTTGCACCACGAATTGAAGGTGGACACACTAAACTGCTAAACCATATCAATGCTGGACAAGATGAAAAGATGAAAAGAATACGAGATCTAGTGGATTCTTGGATTCTGTGAAGTGGAGGCTACGAGTTCACCCGTAAATTATGTCAAAGCGAACATCATTGCGCCAGAACAATGGTGCTAGCAATGCGTACAAGGAAGTTGAGTTTGCGATCGTCTTTCATATGGCCGACTGTGCGGAGCGGTACCGCTGTAACATGTCAATTTGCTGCAGCTACAGAGTTGAACATTAAAGGGCATTCTCCTGTCCATCGGATGCATTGCGCCCGATGTGTGTAGACACCTTTCAAGTAGCCAAGTACTCGTACACAGAGACGGGAGATTTGAGGCGAACATTTAACTAAATCATCTGGCGAAATGTTACAAAGGTCTTGTGTTGGATGATTCCAGAGAAGCAAAATGTTAATTTATGACCCCATTTGGTTGTCCAGGTATTGGATAGGGAACAGAGACAGTAGACTTGGGACACAGAGTGACATAGTTGTCCAGTGTCCGGCAATGATGACAAGATTTTGAAATGTAGGACATGTGTCTGTGACGGGAGGCTTTTGATTTTAACCGAAGCGCTGGTGTTGAGGTTATTGATCTTGAGGATCTAGTGGATGTTGGTACTTGAATCGTTTGTGCCATTTCCTTAGGTGATTATTGGGTTCTGCTGTCTACTAGCCGAAATCTAGGTGGTCTTAGTTGAGGAAAAGGTGAACATCAGGTGTAGGTAAAACTATCGCTGGTTTTGTTTTGCCAATGAGTTTGCCTGCTTCGTTTAAATTTCGGCCACCGAAACTGCAGTATTTATTGGATGCATCATCAATTTCATCAGGGTATCGTGCGCTTTATTCATTGGGTTCTGTTCGGGTTGGTTTCCGTGGGTGTTACTTCACCCGATATGTTTCTCTTTTTTGTTGCCGATTGATTAGAAAAACTTTCAGCACTTTTTGTGCCGTGCGTTTGCCTTACGTCTTCTTCTCATCTTCAACTGCTCCATGCACGTTAGTTTTCAGAGTGTGGTTCTTCTGGAGCTCATTCGATATTTTCTATTTTCACGACTCCAACAAACTACTCGTTTTTTCTGATGAGGTTTAGGCACAGCTGGATGAGCGGGTTGGGTACTCTGTCAACTGCTTCAACCCAACCAAACGAATGCGTCGTAGAAAAAGCAGCAGACGCCATCGGAATCAAGTAATTTAGCAACTTCTGAGTTAATGTCAAAATCGGTTGGGGCTTGCTAAGTATTTTGGTTGGGATCTCTAGATTCTGTACCACTGGTTGTATGTCGTTATTGTGAGTACAACCTGGGTCACCTTCATACTTTTAAATATTTAGTTCCTCTTCCATTGGATTGCCGCGTTGTCGGGGTGGAAGAGCTTATAATAAGTCTAAGGGACATACAGGAGACATATGCTCACAGTCCCTCAATTGTCGCTGGAATGAAACTTCGAGCAACCAAACCTTTTAAATGAAGTTACCGGGAGCAAACCCCATTCAAAGTCCCAAAGTGTTGATGAACCGAACTGGATAGCAAACGGTCCCTTCCGATGCCCAGGCAAGATCGGTTATATCAGTGCCTTGTCCTGATAAGACGGCTCTGCCGGGATGGGCAGACCCTTTCGGTCTCACTTGCAGAAATACAATTTATAAAAAAGACAAAACTATGGATAGAAAAGAGAGCATAGAAACTAGCTGAAAGCATCTGAGGATGGCACAGGTTGGCACCTCATGAGATGACGAATTCCTGGCTAGAGAAAGCTATGAAGAACAAGCACCCCATGGTCTTTTTCATTTTAAGCAAAATCTCCAAAAATGAAGCTATCGGAAAGGCGGACAAGGTGAAACACCAGGTAATCGTTGATGAGTACAATGAGTACCTGAAGAAGAATCTAAGACAGATAGACAAGCACCCCAGGTCTCTAGACGAGACCTCGCAACGTCCAAATGCGAGAATCGTTTCGCCAAGGATAACTTGAAGCTCAAGCTTATCTCAGCTAGAGATATTTTAAGGAGAACCAAGACTTGCCTTTGGTTGCAAAATATGAAGATAGATGAAGGAAGGCTCCTCATCTGATAAGGGCAGTCATTAAGGAGGAGGAACTCCATAAAAACACTATGTCCTTCCTGCTCCTCATTTATAGCGACTGCTAAACAGCATACAATCACGGGGCATTGGCCAATTGAAGACACAACACACACTGCCGCAGTGGTGGGAATGAAAATGGGAATGAAACTCTCTCCCATATTCCTGCAAATGTCTGGCACTACCAAGAGTCAGACTGTGTGGACCAAGCCAACCATTCTTCAACGATGTTAACGACATCTCGGGTAAAGGGCTACAAGGTCTAATTCGTTTTCTTAACTCCACAGGGAAGATCTAGGCCGAGAGAGTCTCACATCCTCAACAACACAAATCATCAACCACATCACACGAGTCGTGGTAATAAAAAGTTAGATTCTAGTGCGATTATTGAATCGCCATCTCTATCTACCCTCCCCTATGTCTAGTTTGGGAATCGATGGTGTTTAGTTTGTCGTTATGCTCAGAACTTTGGGATCTTTTTCTATTTAGCTTTCCTGCCACCACAAGACCTCCATAGAAAAGAAAAGTACGAGTAACATTTGTTTACTGGTTCAAAATAAACCCTATCCTGTTTAGGAAATAGGTTAAAAGCGATCAGTATCCACTGGTAGATACAATAAGCACAATTAATGTGTTGTTATAGTTAAGTATATCTCTGGACATTGTACGTCAGTGGCTAACCTGGTCTAGTAACCACAGTATAAATTGCCACATAACTAAACTATGGCATAACAATCCATCAATCAACAGCAAGAGATGATGATGAAGTTTTGCCCGCCGCACAAAAGTATCTAAAAGTAAAAATTTAGCTACCAAAGTAGTCTGAAGTGACAAGTGATTCTCACTTTCGTAAAAACTAAAATTATGTTGACGCTTCTTACTCTGTTGGTTTTTATTTAAATTTTTATTTAACGCCAATGTGGTACTGCTATTTGCGCAAGAAGCTAAAGTTGCTTGTTGCGATACTTACGAGTAGGTACCTCAAATTCAAATTAACTGAAAATTTAACTCGCGGATCATTAAACTAACTTGCTTGTACGTCATTTTGCAAATTTAGCACTTCATTAAGTTTGTAGGTCATGAAGCAAACGGCACCTTAATACTTTTTACTCATTTTGGGCTCTGGTTCAAGTCGTAAAAATTTATAACGCATTTAATTCTGAAATTGGTGGCCGTCTGTCTTTTGCCTTTTTTCATAAGATATATTGCAAAGTTACTAATGTAGATATTTTCCAAATATTTCTGGAGTCCTAGAGATTTCACTTTTCCAAAACGAGTACATTGCCTGAGCCTTTTTGTTCGAAATATTGAAGATCAAAGCAGTCACTAATTATACCACCTGATTTCGCTTGAGAAGTCTCTTTTTCGAGTGGAATTTCTTGGAACAACCCACTCTAAGGAGTAGCTTCCCCTTACGACTGACAGATGGAGCCACTTATCGCCAATCGCGAAACGTCGTTATAGGCGTTTTTTTTCTATCAGAATAGGGCACTCAGCTAAAGAACTAGAATTTTCTATGAAATATTTAAGTCTTACGGAGAAAAATGAGTACGCGCTTCAGTGATAAGGTGCCTAAAGTACCAACACCAACCACGTCAGCGCTGAATACAAGCAGCCTGATGCGAGCGTAAGCCGGTCCGCTGTGTCGTCATCACTTTCGCTGCCATTAAGATTGCGAAAATCTCCGTTTGGAAAACGGATGCGAACTTTCCTAATACGAAGTGAAGCCTTAAGTTATCGTTCTCCAGAGAGATACTAGCGCCACATTCTAAATTGGTTTTGGTAGCCAATCGTAAGGACCCGACTGCATTGCTTTCCTGGCTCAGATTCGGACCGAAACCAGTTCTGGGCACAAGGAAAGTCTATTTCATATTTTTTTCCACAACAGGAGTTCTGATGTCATTGCATCGAATGGCATGTCCAGTCATAATCGTAAGACAGTCGGTGCGCAAAGTCATCAAAGCTCCAGTGCGTGTTGTACCAAAGACCACTTCATTTTAAATGGAAGATGACTGGGAAAGTGCAGCTCATGATATGAATATCAACGGTAGGGAGATTCATCAATGCGTCTAAAGCTGAGCCAGGAATTCTGGGGAAAGCCCCCATGTATCGAACAACTGACGGATAGATATAATTGGCCTTATCATAGCCGTGTAGATCCAAAGGAGCCTTCTCGGTGAAAGGCCCCATGTCTGGCCAATAGCACTTCGGCATTGCCAGAAGGTCGACAGAGCCTTAGATTCTTTCGTCGTAATATGTTTAGTCCAGAGAAGTTTGTTATGCAGGATAACACCCAAATACTTAGCTTCTTTGGAGAATTGGATGATGATGCCTTTAAACACTAGATGGGTCATACCAGGCAGCTTCCTCCTTCTCGTAAAGAGAACAACCTCAGTTTTGAAACGATTGACTGAAAGCCCATTACTAGTGCACTAGACGTCGATCACGTCTAAGGCTACATTGGCTTTATAACAGTCGCTAGACACGAACGAACAGCTACATCATCTGCTTGTGCATAGACGTTAGAACTATTAAGCGCGTTGAGTGGTAAGTCGCCCAACATGCACCATAGCAGTGATCACAGAATGCTTCTTGCGAGCAACTCCTGTTGACGGCCTCCACGCAATGCCCAAGGCATATTGTCTACCAAATTCTGAACCACACTCTCGCAGGATTTTCCGTGTTGGAAGGCGTGTTGCATCGCCGACAGAGGATGCATTCGGAAGGCGGTTTTCTGCACATGGATTTCGACCATCTTCTCGATGTTTTTCAGTGTGGAACTAGTCCTCCTTTCCGGTTTTTGGTATAAAAGTCACTCTTATTGGTCGCCAGGAATTCGGTATTTGTGCCAGTGCCAGGCTTACAGCTGGTCTATACCTTTTTGTAACATAACTTGGCTTATACCATCGGTGCCAGGCAGCTTGAAGTCATCAAGGAAAGCAACAGCATGTTTAATGGCCTCATCCGTCACAACAACTGATGAAATACACTAGCTACGGCTTTTTGTATTGTTCAGCTCACTATCAGCTTCGTTGACAGGAGCTAATTGTGAGCTGGTTCCGATTTGATAATCAGTGAGACTCGTGCATGAGACGGAGAGTCCTGCTTTCGACTCGGTTTAGGTACCGTCAGATTTTCTGAGTGGTTCCAGCCTGGTTGATCTTCCGCTTTTGAGGACTTTGACGTTTTTTCGATCTTTTCGCAAGAAGCTTTGAAAGAGGCGCCCTTCAAAATCCGAATAAGCCTCTTTAAATCTTTTCTGTTTAGAAATGTAAACATTCCAATCTTCCTCCAAATTAGTCTTAAGTGACCTATTTAGAAGTTTTCTGGATTGTTAACGAAGACGCTGTAGGTCTGTGCTTCACCAAAGAATGGGCGATTTGCAGGATTGCTTATTAGCTGGGCATGCCATTTCAAAACACTTGGTGAGGGTGCCGAGATGAAAATGAGGAAAAACTCTTTTAAGGGCTTTTTGCGCATTTTCACATTTTCTATGTTTCTCAACGCCTGTGGAATTGCAGTCAGGATTGGAAGAACGCTGTGCTTTAGTGAACACATTCAGCTAAATCTTAACAGATAAACCCGTTGGGCAGATCGCTGTGGATTGGGTGTAAGCCCCCATAAAACTGATCTTGCTCTCTTTTTCAGGAAATATAAAATTCCAATCATAGACCCTTCTTCAATCAACGGTATCAGCTTAGTCTTTTCGGATACAGCGAAATATCTGGGTCTTATTTTTGACATGAAACTAAACTGGAAACCTAACATTCAAGAAAGAGACAAGAAAGCTACGATAGTTCTATTCCCTTACATAAAAAACCATGAGGCTTTCAACCTTCAACCCACTATCTATACGTCTCAGTTATAAGACTGATGCTAAACTACGGGGTTGTTGTCTAGTGGACGGCCTTAGAAAATTCAGCAAACTAAGCAAAGTTCAAAGAACAGCATGTCTATGTAATCGTATAAGCGGAGCCTTACGTTCTCCGCAGCATTAGATATTCTGTTTCACTTTTCACTTTAGGAATCGGCGTTGTCTCAAACAAGCTAAATATAAGCCCTTTTTTCCGTCTTCCATATCACTCTAGCGTGTTCCAGGCGGAAATTTTGGTGATTAAAGAAGCTCTGTCCTGGCTGCAAAGGATATCCGCATATTTTCGGATAGTCATGCCGCTATCAAGTCCCTGGACTCGGTCTCAGAGCATTTAACATTCACCTTTGCTGGGTGAACTCACGAAAATTGGTGCCACTCTACCTATTCTACCGGAAAAGGGCAGCATAGGTATACCAATCGCTACGTGCAATTTATTATTTAAGCTGGATGCTAAAACAAGAACAGAACTTAGATGAACCGGTGGGCTAACATGTCTAGCGACTTAACAAATCTGGCCAAAGCTGGATCTAAATCACTTTAAGAGTCTGATTCTTTTAAATGGGAAACATTTCAGCGCTATCGTAGGTGTCATCACTATACACTGCCTTACAGCAAAACATGCAAGAAGTCTTGGCGTCATTACAAATGATTTGTGTAGAAGCAGACGAGATAGAAGAGACAAACCTCCACCTACTGTGTACAATACCAAGTTTGTTGGTCTTTCCAACAGAAACCCTTACCTAACCTTACCTAACCGTACACCACAGGATAATGGTCGGGTATATCACTCTAAATAGCTGCTGAGAATATTTTATCGTCGAATATCCTTACCGGAATGTGACCGATCAGTGTTGATGTGCCCTTGTTAATACGATATCTACTCTAGTAATTGTCATTAATGACAATCATCAATCCATGGCATTTCATGGCAGTTTTTCACCTGATTTGCATGAATATTTCACAATAATTAAACTCGTATAATACAGCAATAATTAACAAGTACCATTGTACTATCTCTCGTTTTACAATATCCTTCAATGACGTCACTTGTTAGTCACTCTTAATTTCAACATTAGTATTCAAAATTGAAAGCAACTGGCGATTTGTGTTATTCCGAACCCACCCACATTTGATGCAGCTTTTACTACGAGTATTAATGTCAATCTGTTGTAGTTAACATGACATAAGTCACTGCGAGGCTTCAGACCATGGCCAGAGTATTGTATCCGCAGTTGCACAATAATGTCACAAACGGCACCCACTTAATTGTCAAGGAGTGTTCATTAAGCTGAGGGTGCACCTCTGCGAAAATCCAATTAAAGCAAAAGTTAGGAGGTGATTACCTCTAATTGAATTGATTAGGTTCCGTCAATTTCATATCCACACTAGTACGAATAGTTGAAATGGGATTGGTGGAAACTGTGTTCTAAGTTATATGAGTGGATAAGTTCTAAGTTTGAAGGGAGTGTTGGAGGTTTCCTTTATTTTATTTTGGTATTTACCCACAATGTATCATGATCATATTGCTTTTACTATTAATCCAAGGCAAGGATATCCAAACGTTTGAGTTTGTAAGCAGACAATTGGGTTAGTAGCTTAAAAATGTGGCTAGACATAGATCTTCCTAATCCCCTCAGTAATAAACTACCTTCAGTACCAACATCAAAGGCCATAAAGCCTAATAGTTGCAGCCTACTACGAACAAATGTCTACGTTTACTGCAGAGCCTTCATTATTCTAGCTCGAAGCGTCTCTAGAGTCTCTTATTCCTAACAAACTTAAGTGCTTAATTAAGACATAGTTACATACTTTAGACGGCCTCTCAGTTAGCTAACAAGACTCTCCAGTTAGTATAGTCTTTAGTAACTACTTCTAGTTTCGTACTCCAAGTTGGTTGACGTCCCTTTTTACTTGTGACAGCCACCTAAAGGGACGTCTTTCTCTACTTGCTGTGTTGGTTTTCAAAGTTAAATTCGAAGACTATGCGGAGTATTGGTGTCCATTCGCTCTTAATGTTCTAGACTGTTCTCAGAAGACTGATGCCCAGTTTTCTGACTCGCTTAGGTGGCCAACGTCATTGTAGATTACCACTCGGGCTATTTCTATGGCATTTTCTATGGTTTTCTTTAGTATTTCGGGAGATTGGTTCTTTACTTTTTGACGGATGTTCTCCTTGAGGGCTGCCAGAATTTGTAGCTTGTTCACTTAAGCTCATGACTTTAAATATCCCCATAGAAAAAAGTCTAAGGCGGTCAAAAGCGAGTGTTCTTGCGGGCTAGTGAAAATCGCCAAAAGGCGATATCAGACAACCGGTAAGCGTTTGCATTAGAATATCAGTTGTGGCTGAAACCACATGTCCTCCAGTCCCAATTCATCCACCTGAAGAATGAAAAATTCATTGATCATGGCTCTGTAACGCTCACGATCCAGGGTGACCGTTTGTCTCGTGCTGTTTAAAATAATAAAAAAAAGATTGCCCAATGATTCCTTCAGCGTAAGCAAAATACCCTGCAGTGACTTTGAGTGGATTCAATGGCTCTTCGCGTATTACTCGGAAATTTTCAGTGCCTCAGAGCCGCAAATTTTGTTTATGCACGTATCCACACGAGTGGAAATGGGACTTGTCACTCATGATTGTTTTTGGCGCAAGATCGTCCACTTCATTATTGACATTTAGGAGGGCGTTAGCGTAGGTTAGTCGCGCAACATCAGCTGATGGACTACATGCACTTTATAAGGAAACATCTTCAAGTCTTTCACGAAGACATGAAACGCCCCGCAGAGACGTGCGTGAAATATCCAATTGCGTGGCACCTTGTATAGTCAATGTCGATGAAGCCCCTACAACATCTTCAGCCAGGGTAGCGATATTCTCGACCGAACGAGAGGAACAAGACCTTCCAGGGCTTGCTCGGGCCCGTGATGTTCCAGTCTCTAGGAGTAATGTGGCTTAATGCCGCATTATAAGACAAGTTGGAACCGGCCGGCGAGGGCACGAAATGCACGTTACATTACTGACAAACCCTTAATCAAGAATTCGTCACGATTATTCCGCGTTATTCTGGGATATAGCGTTCCATTTTTTATTCTAATTCTGCTTGCTTCTTAAATGTCAAAACCGAATTGACATTCGACGCTATTTGTAAGGTCAAATTATGGCCCACCTAGTATTTGGTGCTGGCTTATGCAGCCCTAAAATCGATGAAGAGATGGTCGATATCGATTTGGAGTTCCTTGAACTTTCTCGAGGATCTGCCGGAGTGTGAAGATTTGATCGGTTGTGGACTTTTCTGGTCTGAAACCGTACTGATAGAGGCATATCAGGTTGTTGACGAAATGTTTCGAACGTTCACACAACGTGGCAGATAAGATCTTGTATCCGATGCCAAGAAGGCTCATACCTCTACAGTTTACGTAGTTGCTGGCTGCCTTACGTCGATCGCGATGTAATCAATTTGATTTACTGTTTCCTGATTCAAAGACCGCCATGTCTCCATGTGTATATTGATATGAGGAAGCCATGTGCTTGATAGAATGGCATTTTGCCCTCAGCAAAGTCAGTAAACCTAAGTCTGGTGCCAGACATCGTGTTGTGTAGGTTGTGCTTACAAACTATCTTAACAAAGATCTCCACCTACTCTACTAGTAACATTACTCATAGGTCTTATCGAGGAGCTCGTATAAATATTTTTTGGATGGGTCGTCCTTGTTTTCCGTAGGGGTGTGGGCGCATATTTGGCTTATGTTAGCGAATTTAGTCTTAATGCTCACTCACGTGTCAAAAGGTCAAGACTTCTTGCCTAAGTCTCCCGCATATGGAAAGTCTGTTTCTGTAGCAATCACCATAGTAGATATCGCAGTTTTTTTATCCTGTTTATGTCCGACCCGGCAGTCAATCGCCTCTTCTAACTGTTCGGCTGCACGTGGCCTTTAAAGGTCTTTATTCTCTATGCAGATCCGAAGGTTGTTGTTCTTTAAGCAAGGGTCGTCAACAGTGAATCCATTACTATCCGTGGCCATTAGTTGGCTCGTAACATTTTTTTTATCTCTTGCGTATATGGTTGTGAGCCCTTTTAACTTTTCCGCTTCTCCACCTTCATATCCACTCCTTTTTTTTCTTAGCTGGATTAAGGTGTCATACGACTGGTGCCGAGGATCAGCCTGGTTGAGGGCCCAGCATCTCCAAAAATATCTCAGTCGCGAACGGAGTATCCGGATATCTAGCGGCCTCCGGATTAGCTAGCCTTATCTGTATGCAGAGGACCTCTGTACAGATAGACAGATGGACTCGTGAAATTGAATAGTGGATAGACTCCTAAAAAAAAAAAGCCCGAGACTGGTGCTCCTTTAATACCGGGCGGTAGAATGGTGACTTCATCGACTATCGATCGGAGGTAAAACTTAGGCACGCCATAGTGCACCATCCTCTGAAGGCAAATGCAATGAGCCTAAAACCAAACTTCCAAGAAGTGGTAGGGCTGTCCTATCACTTCTTTTACTCCTAGCAGCACCAAATACGTGGCAGGCCACGGCCTTGCTACTGCTACTAAAATTCCTCTATCAAAGGAGGAGTCAGGGGCTCAGGTTGAGAAGAGATTGAGTGGGCTAACAACATCCTAAGAGACGGATAACTCACTGATCCCAAAACACAAGAGGACTCCTCCAAGCGTCGGAGATTGTTGAAGGAAACCGTGCGGGTTCCCAAAGGGCCCAAATGCAGTTAAACCAAAGCCCTCGCTCTAAGAGTTTGGTCTTTATAAATAGAAAACATCTCAGCGCCATCATCGGTATCATTACTAGACCATTCCCTATAGGCAAGTATGCAGAAATCTAGAAGCTGCATGGACATGGAGGAGGAATAAACAATCTCCCACCTACTCAGTACATGCCCACTACGAACTTGATTATTGCGCTGCTGGCCCAACCCAAGCTATAGGACAATCAGCAGTTTCCCGATCAATCACCACGCAAGCCAACCATCCAGATCGCTTCCATTAAAATAGCAACTATGTCTCCGTCTAAGATTTCAATGTCAGTTTCTATAATAACCACAGCCCTTGGTCTAATTGCACTTCCATTGTAGATCATCTTAGTTTTTTTTTCATGCTTCTTGTAGTACCCCTATGTTGGTGATATAGCCGACGAACCTTATGCAAACCTCCGCTCTTACTGCTTTAGCATGTTGAAGATTTATCTATCGTGTGTTGATGACGAAGTCGCTATTAGAATTATCCTCTTCTTCAATTTTGACTGCCCCCATTCATTTGACATGTCCTCATCAGCTTTTGGCCCCAGGTTAATCTGTCCAAAGCGATACCTATGCCGCAGATCGCATAGAACCAACATCACAATAGAGGCCTTCTCCATACGTTTAAGAATGCGCCACGACCCGATATTGAGGCCTTCATTCTGCCACTGTAGTCCAGGATTTTGGGGCTAGCAACGCTTGTGGAGTTCGGAAAATACCCCACCGCAACTCGTGAGTGAAAAATTTTGAATTCCTCTCTGGCCAACAATGCAGCTTCTTCTCAAAGCAACAAATTTACAACCGATACCTAAGAAAAACTCACATCAGATTGAGCTATCAGGACTAGAAGATGCCCTAATTTTCCCAAAACACCTTACTTGTTTTCTAAATCAGCAGTTTCACTTGACAGTAACTATTATTCTCTCCATTCCAAAATAAAGAACAAAGTAAACAAAGTCGCTTCCTCTACCGAATCACTACCTTTTGGAATGGCAGGTATTCACGAAGTCATCTTTGACAAAAAAAGAAAATAAAAAAAAAACTAAACAGAAACCCCTTCATCCGAAAATAAAGACACGACAACCGTAAACCGTCGACCGTCGACCGACGATCAAACAAATCACTAATTCATCGTCTTCTCCATTAAATCTTAATCCAGCACTCCAGCATTCAAATCGGGCCAATAAATTTCATTAACTCAAACAATAAATCACCGAAACGATGCTCTTTCCGATATTCCCCAAATGACTGCGCTCCGGTCCGGTCCGGCTTTTGTTCGTTGCCTTCTTCGGCTAGAACAAGTTAATTAATTCCATCGTCTTGCGTCTACCAAAACCAGCTCGAGCTACAAGTATGTACGAGTACGACTGTGTCGCATCTAATATCTTGAATCTGAATCCGAATTCAAATCCAAAACCAAATGCGAAGAGCAATTTAATTCACTTTGTTCGATGAGCATTATCAGGCAGATAACAGATAAATTTGGTCAAATTCACGCTTAATAGGGAGGACAAACCTGAACGGG
This sequence comes from Volucella inanis, assembly GCA_907269105.1. Lineage (NCBI taxonomy): Eukaryota > Metazoa > Arthropoda > Insecta > Diptera > Syrphidae > Volucella > Volucella inanis. The sequence continues at coordinate 12,921,697 of OU026154.1, forward strand.
GAAAACCAGGTCTCAATCGAACCCCTTGGCCGACATGAAGGCATAAAATTGAGATGTTGCCTTCGAAAGTATCTATCGACGGGACCACTGCGTTTTTGTGGGTTTCCTTGGGACACAACATCGTGACATTTTTCATTTTAAACTCTAAGATTCTCATTTGGGTTTTGAATTAGTTGATCCCGGGTGTTTAGTGTTTACCTGGGACTCGAGCCGATAGATAAATTACCACGCCGGAGTGGATTTAGTCATAAATTTAGGTCGCAAGATGGGTCGGATGGAACTCAGTCAGTTGTACGAGTATGACTTGGACTTGGATTTGGACTTGGACTTGGAAGCAGTATGCCTCCTTTACGAGGTGATAACCATCAATGAAGCCACTGAAATTGTTCGCGTTAATCTCGGTTTTTTTTTTTTTTTTTTTTTTTATTCCGCTCGAAACTATTCCCATTTGGAGTGGTTGCTCTAGTATTTCCTCGCTGGTGTGAGAGAAAAGATTGATTTGATTGCAAAGGCGGTTGAACGTATTGACGGGCTGGCGGTAAAGATGAACTTGAATGTGAATGACAAGGCGTAGGCTGTTTGTTTGTTGTATTCAGAGGAGCGGAAACGTCGTTCGAGGCATCGTTAAAAATTTGATCTTAGTTTGGGGTTTCATTTTTTTTTTATTTTTTTTTTTTTATTTCGCGTGATTGGTAAAAATTGATTTTTAACGCGACAGCCGTTAAAATCAGTTGGGAAAATGCAATTTTACGATTATTGACGGAACTGGCTCTGATACGTGGGACACAAATGGTTTGTTGCTGTTGGCTGGTTTGTTCGAATGCAGCCGACGCAGTTAAGCAGTGGAAAATTGCCTAATTAGAATTTTGTATGAGTGGAAATTAATACAAAGAGGCGATAAGAGATCATAAATTGATTTATAGTACGGCCATCGACTGTGAGGTGAACGGATAAAATGGTTCATTTGGATGGGAATGCACATAAACCGATAGAGAACTGATTGATTTAAAAGTTGAATAGGGTCGATTTTAGGCCGCTTTATTCCACATACGTGTAAAGCATCAGAAAGAGATGCTAGTTGATATTGTGCCGGATTTAGTCCATTTGCACTGGTGCTCTTGTAGTGTAATACTGTCATTGCTTAGCTGCATTCGCACTGTATAATCTGTAATTGATTTAAGACGCCTGGACTTAAATTGACTGGCATACAACTGATTATGAAACAAAAAAATCTTAGGAAGGCTAGAGGCATAGAAATTGATGACCAGTTGATCAATTGACATGATAAAAACTAAAGGCTCTTAGAGCAGAAAGCATTCTCAAATTGCATTAGAAACAGCAACAGTAACTTTGGATGGTCTGACCACATTTTTAGGTATGCCATAATCAGTTACAGACTAGCTACTGGCAACATTTTAGACAATCTCAACCGCTACTCTTGCAGTGACGTACTGAGCCCTTACTGGCACAGTAAGATTGGTTTTTATACTAAAAATCGGAAAGGTTGGCTTCACGATCGTCAAGAGCCTCAGACCCATTAGTCTAAGCTTCTTTCTGATTAAGAGCATGGGGAAAATGGTAGAGCATTATGTGCATAAAACTTTGTAGTTGGCGACTGCATCTTCTGTTTCAAATACAACATAGCTACCAACACAGAAGATCCTGCGACAGTGCGCTTCCAAGCCAAGGAAGGGTTGCCCGCAAAACGGCGTCCTGTCTTCCCACTGAGTCCGTTTAACGCCTTCAATATTTTTAAAGTCTACGTTAAGGTATTTGCAGATGATGCAATTGTACAGCCTTTTGGAGCAAGCCTAGTTGTCAATGATTGAGAAACTAGAAAAGGGCCATCAGTCAATTCTTTTAAAATTGAGGTAATTCTCTTTACGAGAAGGAAGAATCTGACTGGTCTGACTCATTTAGTGCTTAAAGGCATCACCATCCAATTCTCCAACTAAGTGCTAGTGTTTTGTCGTTATTCTGGATGTAGTGCTGGCAGCTTTTTGGTAGCGTAAAGGAACTTTCGACAACACATAGCCCTGTTACCAAGGAGATTCCTTTGGTAAGATGCACACCGGAGTCTCACTATTTTGTAAATTAATACTCATTCCTGTTGTGAAATCGATTTTGCGGCTAGAATCTGAGCCAGGAAAGGAATTAAATGACTCTAAAACCGATATAGGATGCGGCGCCGTGGTCTTTCTGGAGGACAACATCGTTAGGAAGTAGTTGCTAGTTACGAAGTCGGGAAGTTATTCCGGGGAACATCCCCCAACCTGGAGGTCCAGGCCTTTGTTGGAACCCCTGGACGAAAGGCGTCGGATTTTCCGGTGTCAGTAATTCACTTCGGGGATGTAAGAGTTGCCGTTGGCCCAAAAAGGGTTCATCCGCCACTATCTCTATTTTAGAACCCTGACTAGTCCTGAAAAATCCTCACTGATCTTAGCTCCAAATAATCGTAAGTCGAAGTAGTTCAAGTAAGGTATCTGCCAAATTGACTGTTGCCTTTTTGAGGGGCTCATCTAAGACTTCTGAGACTCTTTCAGTCAATCTTTCCGACAGAGCATTATAGTGTTGCTATTTTCTTGCTGGTCTTCGGATGAGTATCCGATGGTTACCTCAGGAAGGTAAAATAAGCACAGTTGATATGTATGAAAAGTTAATGTTAAGAGCACCGCCAAGTTGATGCCAACCAGCGCCTACCCTCTTCAAACACACCCAGCCACTGTACAGCGACGTCGATCTAACCAGAAGAGTGAAGGTCAAACGACTGAGATGGTTGGGTCATGTAGAGCGAATAGAAGCGAATTTTCCGGTCCGAAAGATCTTCGAATCCACTCTCGAGGGACGGCGCAGTGGAAAGGGACCTTAAACTACTTCGCGTGCGAAACTAGAGACAGCTGGCCAAAGATCGTGCTGGCGTGAGACGTTTGTCGGTTGAGGCTCAGGTCCACCCCGAACTATAGCGCTACCTTAAGTAAGTAAGTAAGGCCTTCCCAATTTAAAAACTAACAAAAAGCAAGAGTTTGAAACCAAGGAAATGGTGTTCACGTTGAAATCCAAAAAGGGGGGAAGTTTGAGTTGTCTTTTCGGACCATGTAGGAGACTGGTTCGTAGAAACCAAAACATGACGAGGGTTAGTGTTGAAGGAAATAGAATTTTAAAGGGAGACGAAATCCTCAGAATCATAAAACAGTTATTGGAACAAGAAATTGTCAGCTACGTCTCTGCGTTTGTCTATAGTATTCAGTTTGAGAAGCCTCGATTGATAGGTAAAATAAGACAGTAATCCTAGGGTAGTCCTAGAAAAGGAAATCAAAGGAAACGACGTTAAATGATCCCGATTTGGGATGTATAAACTCGCTGAACAACATGGGAGCGTACTTGGCTGGCGTATTCGAGAAAGGGTTGGACAAGGATAATGTAAAGTAATCTGCCACTTTGGACCATGGTTTGATAAAAACAAGTAATGAGTTGGCTTTAAGGATTAACTAAATAATATTGGGAAGGAAGCTTAACTCTCTATCGTATAATATTTCAATGTTGGCAAGGGATTAAACCTGGGGTATACGAGAAGGTTGGCCATGCAGAGAAATGAAGTCTAGGAGGAGATTGATTGGACTTACGTGACCAATGTCTTAGATTGACATTTGGGGACGCTAAGCCCTTATCAATTCTTTAGATTATTCTTGAGGGAGAATAGGGTCTTGGGATGAAGAAATAGTTTTGAAGAATCTAGTGTTGTCGGCGTAAATGGATATGGGGCAGTGTTTAACAATCCTCTCACGGTCGCTTATCTCCTTCTTTTTCTTACGGCGAAGTTATGATCCGGAGTAAAAGGTTCACAATCCTCTCCACTTTATTGTATCCGTACTGGTTCGACTGTGAAGTTTGGCCGTTTTACCTCAGGAAGCACCAGCAGACTTTCCAGTTTCAGATCCTTCGTCACTGAGGTCAACTGAATGCTGGTGCTTTTGCATTTGTGTGATCCAGTTGTTTTTTGGTCTGACTTGGAACATTGGTTGATATTGCCATTTTGACGGAGTTCGAAGGATCACTCCTTTGAACATGACAATACCAACTGAGTTGCTCATGCGGTCCTTTTACATAGGCTCTCTTAAATCTTCGAACTTCTTATTGTATGAAGCTTTGTCACTCATACAACTGTACAAATGTCATCATCACAACACTTTACCATTCAAGTGTATGTCTAGAATAGGCCGATATGGATCAGAGAACGTGCAGCGCGGATACTCTGTCTTTTTTGAACTGATATGGTTTTTCCTTCCAAAATATCCATCCACACATCAAGGGCTCATTGCAAGGACGTTTCATCTTTACTTATGATAGCTCTATCGTGGACTTAAACCGGCCTAAAACCGCACTGAGACTGGAAAATAGTTTCAGGCGCTTACAAAATACGAGCCGGTGAAGAATAAGGGAGTGATGCTCGATAAGAAGCTGCATTTCAATGCCCAGAAAAAGAGTATATCAGAGAAAAGGAATCGGTGCCGCAGACAGCATTTTCTCGAATGCTTCCGAACATCTATGGCTTTGACTTTGCTCACAGGATCCTTCTGGCCGGAGCAGTCAGTTCGCTGTGATTATATGGGCAGATATGCTAGCGGTGAACAAATTGTCGTCAGCATACGGGACAATAATGGCATGGAAATGCACATACAGGTTAAAGCTCTGAACGCACTAAGAGAGATGCTCGATATGATCCCTGTCACTGTATAGTTCAAGCTGACATATGGTCCACTAGGCAAGAGGACACGTTCTTCTACCCCGAATAGATTTGATGGTTATGCGTGGGGTTAACGGCTAAACTACGTTATAGACCCATCGTTACGAGAGAACTAACTTACTCCGAAGAAAACGGACCCAAAAACTAAAAAATATTCTTACGCAGTATAAGGCGGACATTACTGCATTCAAGGAACTACGCTGGATAGGATCAGGAATGATAAAAAGAAGTGAGTGCGATATATATTACATCTGTCACAAAAGGTTGCAAATATTGCGATACGGATTCGTCGTAGAAAGCGGATAAGGTCGAAGTTCATCGATTTTAAACCAATTAGGGATCGCCTGACCGGGATCCGCATCTAAGGGAAATTCTACAACATCAGCCTCATATGCTTACGCTACCCTACCAATGAAGCTGATGTGACGAACTGATTTTAATCTTGTCACAGACCCGCAGGGAATTGTGGATGTACTTTAGCAGCATTTGCAACAGCTGCTTGATGGGCATGATCAGAAGAGAGTGATAGAATATGAAGAAAACACAACTCCAGTCGATGAAGTAATTCCCTGAAGGGCGATAAGGCTGCGGGTTCAGGCTGATTGCCTTCAGAGTAGGGAGCATGTATCAAATCATCTACAAAGTATGGGAGGACAAAAGCTTGTCCGACAACTGGACTATCAGCTCTATCTGGCCCATTTTCAAGAAAGACGACCTTATCTCTTGTAAGAGCTACCGAGGCATATACCTGCTTATTGTATTGTATTGCCTACAAGATCCTATTCAGCGTATTGTGTAAGCAACTTGCACTACACTCACAAGCACCTACCAGTGTGACTTCCGACCTGGCAAATCGACAATAGACTAAAACTTCACACTGCGGCAATTCCTGGAAAAGACCAACGAGCTCCAAACCGATACTCACCATCTCATCATCGACTTCAAAGCCACATACACAAAGATCACGAGAAAACTGATCCATTTGTGTCGCGCCTCGCTAAAAACTCGCAATACACAGTGCAACTTGTAAACAAAAATGCACCGGGTTGCGGCAAGGAGGCACGCTGTCGTGTGATTTCTTTAATATTGTGCTGGAGCAGATAGTGCGAAACGCCGGCACTATATTAAACAAAACCATCCATCTGCTGGACTGTGCAGGCGATATCGAGGCGTATTATGCTTAAATGTCATTATTGAGGCTGCTAAAGAAGAACAAGTCAAACGAGTTGGTCTCATGATGAATGAGATCCGTCGAATACTGTCTAGGACAGAACTTGACAATCGACAGCTATAATTTTGAGGTAGTGACGCAGTTTATCTACCTCCGGGCAAGTATAAACTCCCTAAACGACACCCTAATGGAGATTCGACGACAAATAAACTTAGGCAACCGTTGCTATTTCGGTTTGTCCAAACAACTAGGGTCCAAGCTCCTAACTCGAAGGTTCAAAATCATACTCTGTAAAACCCTAACGTTTCTTTATGTATGTAGAACACAGAGAAGTCAGAATACAGGCTCTGCGCAATCAGGATTATTGAAAAATCGCAGGCGAATTAGCCTAGATATCGGAAATACCTCCATAGATTTGGATATGGTGTTTCGGGGCTGCGTCCAGATTGTCTTACTCCAGATGCTTCTCATAATACAGGGAAAAACTGCCAAGACCAGAGGATTAGTGGATGGAGATTTGGTCATTTTTAGTGCGTGTTCAAAACGAGCTGCGAAGAACTGAAACCTTAAGAAAAAGCCAAGAGGTGACGTCGGAGAATATAGCAAATTTAACAGCGTTCCCACTGAAAAAGTGGTTTACGAGTGCAGAGGTCTGGTCCAGAGGAAACATAACCTTCGAATTACACATGCCAAAAGTATGAGCATCCATTGACGTAGACCTGAAAAGAAAGTTCTTCTATGCGCTGTTCAAGAAAAATTTTTGTGAATTGAGCAAACTATGGTGAGATTTCATTCAACAGGGAAACTTTCCTGCAACCAAATCATGGTAATGTGTCAGGCTATCTACTTTGGCAGCCTTGTTATTTTGAAGTTAAAATTTTGTTTTATTGATATTCAATAAGTCAACTGCCTAGCCAGTCCTGATGGCTTACTTGTGGCCACTTTTCACCACTTCTTAACATATAATCATTGATTGGCCATCGTCTAACGATGCCAAGGAAATGCATATGCGTCCTCTGACTGTCGCTGTCAGGTATGGGGGTGAACTGCCCATATATTGAATTTGTTTTAGACAAAACTAACTGAAATATCCAACAGCAACCTGATGACTTGGGTCATAGATGTCCAAGTGTTTGAAGATTTCGAATTTCACACTTATTATCTTGAGATCCATATGAAGGCCCTTTTTGGTTTGGAAACAATAATGTTGGTCCACGGAATAAGAAGATTTCACTTCTCTAAAGTCCCACTAATGGCTTACAAATCCATGCTTCTGCAACAGCGGTCATACCCCAAATGATCCCTCCAAAAATAAAACAACAGTCAATTGCCACCAAAAAACGTTAAAACTCACATGTCCAACCCTTATAACCCAAAATGTCATTTAAATGTCGTCACGTGTGTCCATGTCCATCAACATTCTGCCATTGTCTAAAGGACTTTGTACAACGAACAAAATTGTCCTTCCCACAGAGAGAACACCGATAACAATCGTCGTTGACATGACATTTCATTTTGTGCTCATCATCATCAATTCCAGTAACCCTTACCGACCGACCGTTTTAATCAACGAAAACAATTATCCCACCGATAAAAAACAGTGATCTCCTCCAAGGGAGGTCCTGGCATCGTGCATCCGTATGCCAAAACTGAAAACAAAATGCAAAACGAATTCAATTAACACCTTGGTAAACGTTGCCTCTAGGGGTTTTGAGGTTGTCTTCGTAACTACCATGTCGACTTGTTTCAACTGCTGCAATTCTGGAGGGAGCCGAGTACAGTATCTAACCCTTTAGGGTAGTTTTTATCGCTCCAAGATTGACATACGACTACAAGTGTATCCGTAGAGCGAGCGTGCAAAGACATCATTTGCTACCGTTTTTCGCACAATGTGAGCGCGCCTTCAAGGGGTGAACATTTGTTTCTCGAATTGCATTGCAAGGATATGACCAAACACTAAACTCTGAACACTGAACACCGATCTCCATCGTTGACAGGTGAAAAGACCGCTGATCCGTCGTATTTTTTGCTCGCAGTTCTTGCCGTTTATTTATGTGACAAAATTTTGCAAATAATTGGACGATGATCAATGATAACAATGCGCAGTCAAACAGCCCATACACAGTCAGTCAGACATCTGGAAAAGGGGGCCAAACGTCTTCATAGACCATGATGATGACGCACTCGCATTTATGTACTTCAACGTTAACTCTCATTTAAAATTCAAGTGTCCCACCAAGTGAATTTGGATTTGGATGTGGATTAAATCGAAGACGATTTCTTCACTCCTGATCCCATCAAATGGACCATGAAATAGGATCAATTGCACTCTGTGCCTATCTTAATTGGATTATGGATTCTAAATACGTTCAGCATCGTCATGACGACAAATCGCCATTAAGCGGCCGAGGGAGAGGTCAACCAATCAACCGATCAACCGATCGCTAGATCACTCGATCGCTTTTATCCACGATCATCACGATCATCGACCTTTCTCTGAAGATGGCTTTAACTGGGAACCACACGACAGTTCAACGTTTCGTTAGAATTTTTGTCGGCTTATGACATATGCTTGGATATGTGTCAAATCAACGGTGACACGATTAGGATACACGATTAGGTCATTATCGATCGTGTCGATTGATCTTCATCGGAATCTTCTCCGAATTCACCGAAATCACAATGAATGGGCGGCAGATGAGTTTTGTAGGCTTAAGCTCGCCATCGGAAAGCCGTTGATCCGTGAATTTATCTAGGCAAATTGGTTTAGGTGCGAGTTTACGTACTGGCCGGTTGAGACGTCTATTTGTTAGGATCGGCCGGTTAGAGGTAATACAGTCGTTTCATAGAGTCGGTCTAAGGGGCGCCTTTTGGGTTTTGTATTTTATGATGGGTTTTCTGCCTGAATGACGGTTTTATTGGTGAGAAAACCCTTTAGATACTCAGTGAAGGCGACGTCATGGCCATCATTTTGCATGACATTTACCATTTATCCGTAACAACATGTTAGTTGGAGGGCAATTTTCTTTGACTATAGTGATTACATCCTACAGCCGGTAACAGAGACTGCTTTGCGGCCGCCAGTTTAAGGTCCTCCGATTTTATCCACTCAATCCACACCCGTGACATGGAAAACTCCATAAAAATGCACTCAGCAAGTGGGCAACTACGATACAACTTCATCCGTATCCGTGGCTAGAGGCGCCATTGAAGTTTGTCACGCCAATTTCCCTCTGTATGAAGCTCGGTGTCACCCTGTTTTGTTGTTGAGTGACGATAACCATCATGTGGTTGGAAAAAGGCGCAGATATGCTTTTCAGGTTAGTGACGGTCGTTAGTTGTAATTGCGGTTGGTAATTTTGCACACATATCACCTGTGATGGGCGGGAGAGTGTATTGCTATTCGGGGTAAAGAGGTGATTGTTGTTATTTGAGTGCATAATTAGATTTTTTTTTTTTTTTTGTGATAGTGAGTGTAGTGTAGCCTAATTAGATCTGGTGCAGGTAAAATGCTTACATCTTCAGGATTTGGTGCGTAACGTCAGATATGATTTGGGTACTGGTGTCAACTAGTTAGAAGTGACAGGCGCCTCTGGTATTAGTTCTTTGTAATTAATTAGAACATGGAATGCATTACATAAAAAGTGCATGCAAAACAGCTAAGCAAGATTCTAGTATCGGAGAATCCAGACCTTGTACGAAGTTGATGAAAAGGATTTCTAACTTGCTACTGTCTACTCTAAAGTCTGGCGTGGTCCTGGTTCTCAAGCAACCTGCTTCTCCAGCCAACCGTTTTGTCTATCAGCTGCTTCCAAGTTGGTTGAGATACTTCTTCACTCATGTGAGTCGCATGAGATTGGTTTTTCTTTTGCTGCGATTTACCTCGCTTTTCCGACTTATCCGCCGATAAATTCTGAGTTTTTTAGGTCAGTCTATGCCGCTGTATTACTCCCTGTAGATGTAGACAAGGGGGTGGATCACTCGAAGCAATTTTCTCTCGAAACGACAGCGCACCTTGTCATCCTTTTTTTTTTGATAAAGTCCATGGTTCTGTCACAATGAAGACGACTAGGATAATCAATGATTTATAGTCCACAATTGTCTTCTAAGCCCAAAAATCAACACTTGACAGGATTTATTCTTGAACTCTGATGTGGTGTCGTTGTTTATTTGAACTGAGGAGTTCAGTTAGTATTGGATAACCTCGAATTTATACCTGTTTACTGAGACGTTTTGCCCGAGTTTTTGATGTTGTGTGTCCTTTGTCGCTGACATTATACACGTCGTTTACCGCCAGACCTTCCGCTTTAGTATTTGCAATGCCCGACAAACTGACTTATAGGCAAGTGGTTGGAGAAGTTTTTGACGGTTGTGCCTCTGCTGGGTATTATCATCATGTTCTGCCTCACTGCGGAAGGTTTATCGTAATCGCAGCTTAACAGTCTGCAGAAATAATTCTTCTATATCCTCGATATTGACTGCGAATCTACCACCAGATTTCCGCATCCGTCTTTCAATGTTTCCATTCGTATTGTGTTGATTTGTCATGCTCTTTGCATCGTCGAATACGATCTTGCGCTTCTGAGGAGCCAGTGCTCTTCATTTATTCTTTGCTCATAGTACTTTTTAGAAGTGCTGCTCTATTGGATTTCTGTTACTCTGTCAGCTTGTATTCATTTTCAAATGATTGATTGATTGCTGGTCCGGCACTTAACACATCACAGTCGACATCTGTCAGCTTTGCTCCTAAGTTTCGCTACAAAATAATGGAGACGCAGAAAGAAAACGAGGCTAAGGCAAGCATGACCGGCAAAGATCTTGGTGGTTTTGCGATTGCAGCACTCGGACGTCAAGGTTTCTCTCAGTATTTACGAATATTCGCAATCTTATGTTGGTCCGAGTCAATGTTGGATATTTAGAATACTGGAGGTGCTCCTTGCGTCGATCACAATGTGATCAATCTGGTGGGCAGTAGATTGATGAGTAGAACACCAGATCCCTTTATGAATGAGATTCAGGTACCGCGTGCTTGAACGGAGGCATTCCACCACGGAGCGAGATCGAGAAGCCTAAACCCATTGCCGTAGTTGATGACTGGCAAGCTATGTTTACCAACCGTGCTGCTAGAGATGTTCTGCTAGCAACTTTGTGCTGAAAATGATTTTAAGATTATGGTCAAAACATTGGCCATATACCTTTGTGGCAGCCATTGAATGTAAGGGGCTGGCTACATCCGTGTCAGTAGCTCTACACGAGGTTATGATCCAATTAAAGTTCTTCCGTCGTCATCTCTACTTCAGAAACCCTTACAATTATTGTTGGAGCCTCTTTCAGATTCGGAGTTTGAATATGCCAAAGTAGCCATGAATGATTAAAAGCCTGGACGCAGGTAACACCGGTGATTCCATTTGGGAAGTTTTCCTACTGCTCCTTTACGAAAGAGAATTACGTCAGGCGGCTGCTTTTTATGAAAAAGATCACGATATCAAGAGACTGTAGGCAGGCAGTACCAGTAGACTCCTTTTTGAAGCTCTTCTGCTCCTTTTTTAACTAATGTTGGAACCTGAGTTGCAAGGTTTCCAGTTTCTACTACGAGCAGATGAGGAAAACACTCGATGCAAACTAAAATAGATTCAGTAGTGACCTAAGCAATGTTTAAGGCAGTCAGTTGTTACCCAGTTAATATTCTTCCAGTCCCTACTTACTTTCTTACTTTACCTAAGAACTAGTGTGCGATGTTTTTCGTCTTTCAGGAACTTTCCTTAACTGCGGTCACTATGGTCACCCCAAACTGTACCATATATCTGAGCGCTTGCAACCAATGTCCTTGAATTATGATCGCACCACATATTTTGATGAGATCTGGATGCAAATGTGATTATGCATGCACTCAATATTATATCGAAAGTGCGGTAACTTGGTGTTTGAAGATATACCACCTTCGGTCGAGGCTTTACCTGTAAAGTATGTACGAGGTGGGGCAAAAGTAATGTCATAAGGTAAATTGGCTGTAATTTTGTTTCCGCAGGAGGATGTAAAACTGATGACATTAAGTTGCAAAAATGATATCGGTCTAATGACCACCTTCTTAGTTGATGCACCTTTGTTCTTGCAAAACATCTGACTTACAATTTGTGATTGGCTTTCAAGACTTGCAAGGTTTGTGGTTTGTGTGTTGGAAACGCGAGATTTCAAAAAGCCTCAAACAAAGAAGTCTTGCGCTGTCAGATCTGGCGATCTGGTCGGCCAATTCAAATCGTCAAAACGGGAAATCACATGACCTGGAAAATGGTGATACAAAATCTTCATTGTTGCCCGAGCTTTGTGAACGGTTTCTTCGTCCTGCTGTGATCAACAATGCTCGCGACCCAATTCAGCAGCTTGCGAAAAAAAAGCTCGTTTGACGTCTGTCTGTAGTGCTCACCAGTAACGGTTACAGTCGGCCCTCTCAAAAAAGTAAGTGCCAATCACTATTTCACTCCAAATGCCGCACCAAACAGCCACTTTGATGGGATGCAATTGCTCTACGTGCATTTCATGTGGCTTTTTGGTGCTTCAAAAACTCAAATTTTATTTTTTTCATATAACCGCTTAAGTGGAAATGGGCTTCGTCGCTCATTATGATTTTGAATTCGAAATCATCCTCTTCCTGGTCAAGGTCTAACAGAACATGGGAGTAAGTTTACCTCACTTGGCGGTCAGCAGGCAGCAATTGGTGAACAGTTTGCACTTTATAAGGGAACATCCATTCAGAAAAATTCGACGCAGCGAAAGTCTGCAAATACCAAATTGTGTGCATCGTTGCCTCGTCGATGTTGTGGACTCTTTCGGATATTCTCGGCCACAGCAGTGATATTCTCGCAATACTGGCTCGTCCACTTCTTGTGACATCTCTAGTGGACCCAGTGCAGGACGACGAGGAAAACGATGTACGTTGTTTTTAAATGTATGCAAGCTACAATGACTAGGAAATAGAGGCCTTAGGAGGAATCACGATATTCCAATGTGCGTCCGAAAATGGGATTGAGAGTATACTGATGAGTATTCATAGCGAGACGGGTGTTTTGGTTGAAGGTTTGAAGGGACAGATTGCTACGAGCAATTTCTATGTAGAACTGGTAGTGAAAATAGCGATAGAACAAGGTGAGGCAAGAGATATTGCACTGGTGTTCGAGGGTATCAATTGACTGAATGATATTAGTGCTGTCTATAAATTTTATCGCACGGTTTTGAATCCTATCTAGCAGGTGCAGAGATGTTTTAGGAGCACCTGCCCGGATGTGGACATTATAGTCAAGTTTCGGGGGATAAATGCCTTATTTGTATATTGAATCCAGATCAGAGGGGATTTCTTAAATTGCTTAAGGAATCCTAGACATTTCGCACCATTTTTGACGACACCGAATATAGTATGTAGCCATTTCAACATAGGTCGTCATTGATACACATACCGAGAATAGAAAGTTTTTCAGTTCTAACGATGCAAGTGCCTTTCATGTATAATGGCTGGGTGTTTAAATTTTACTTTAACGACAGCAGACAGGCGAAGAACAGGCACGTGAGCTCGGGAACGAATATGAAAAGCAGAGTGTACTGTACAGAATTAATAAAAAAGAGATTGCTGACAAAAATTAAAAAAAAGTCTCGAAAGAGAACGGAGCCCTGAGGCGCACCAGCATTTATATGGCGAATATCAGACTTGAAACCATCCAAGACAACTTGAACTGAACGTTTCGAAAGGTAACTTTTAATCCATTGAAGAGAGACTCAAAAAAGCTTGATGCCAAGCTCTGTCAAATGCTTAAGAAATATTAAATCACCAGTGGACCTGTAAGTACGAAAACCGTACTGTCGATTATTGACAAGTTTTAGTATTTCAAGATATTTCATGAGCTGACAGCTTATCAGGGAGGCGCAATGGGTCTGTAGGAGGAGAGAGAAATTTTGTCTTTTTTTAGAGACGGGCTGTACAAATGCTGTTTTCCATCTGCTCGAAAAGAGTCCTAAAGTGTAGGATAGATGGAAAAGTTTACGCAGTGGTTTCGCCATCGTGAAGTTTTAAGTGTTAAGTTAAGTGTTCTGAATTTCACACTATTTTCGGTTTTCTTCTGTCGAGTTGGTCTTGCAAGGCCAATACCCTGACAGTCTATTTACAGCTCTGGTCGAACCAGCCTTTTCTGTTGGTTTAATATTCAACCAATGAGGGATTATTATCCTATCCTATTGGCATTCCCAACACTGCACAGCCTGCTTTAAACAGTAGTTCAATGTTGGATGTTTTGATATTTCTTCTTTAAGACCTTAATACTCTCTTTGTAGCACTATCAGTTACAGTTTGTATTAGCATTATTTGCTATTTTGAAAAGTCTATTTGCCGTTATGCTTCCTACTGTAAGCTGCTCACTCTCTCCTGCGTTTGATCTATTGCCTCTGCTCTGTCCAATAACAATTGGAGTCAGAACTACCCTAATGCGAGTGATATGTTCTGGCGACGCAATCGATCAGAAGATCCCTAGGATGGTAGCATGTTGTGTTACTAATGGTCAGCACACTTAAAGGTAGTGTACCCAAACGACGCTAGTAAACAGCCTGCAGTTACTGCTTTTGAGAAACAGCAGAAAAGTCGTTGATCTCTTTAAGACGTCAGGAAGCATGTATTAGGTCTGTCGGTATCCTGTCACCCAATTGTTAAATTTAGTCCAAACCGATGACTTCTAGGTTCGGGTTCTAAGAAACTATACCTTGAGCTTTTGCTAGTAGTTTCATCGGCGATCTTATTTCCTGAGATCCCACTATGACCTGAAACCCAAATAAGACTCAGTAAACTAATATTTTCGACTGCGTTCAGTGAAGTTCGCATTTTCGCTGCATAGATTACAGGAACCCTCCTCAACGAAAAACCCCATGTTTTTCTGAAGAGCGTTTACACTGTCAGAAAGTGGACAGTGCCTTTGATGTTTTTGACGTGACATGTAAGTCCAAAGAAGATTGTTATCCAGTATAACACCCACAGACTTTGCTTCATTGGAGAAAGTGATGATGATTCCATTAAAGACTTAATGTTTTAGACGAGTAAGCTTCTTCAGTTTTGAGAGTTTTGACTTTACAACAACTTCAAGTTATCTTCACTACTATCGCTTTAGAGGTCCGACTTGCCAGTAGCCATGGTGGTGAGAAAGCCTTCTGAATTGAAAGACATGCAAGCTGAGCACATCATCAGCGTTTCTTCTTTTTGCGTGGCACAATTGTTAATCTTTAGAAATAAAACAAACAAATAAAACAATAAAAGGTCATCGGATCTGCTCTATAATAAGGGGACTTAAAAAAAAACTAAATCATCGCCTCCATATGGTTCAAGAATTACCTCAGTGCCATCTTGGAAGCTTTAGATATGCGAGTAATGTATCTATTTGTACTTTACATAGACAGCGTCTGCTTAAGACCTGTGGTATCCACCCAATTCGAAGTATTCTCATCAAATTATCAACAAAAAAAAAACGAACAACATGAATAAGAATATAAGCCTCCTTGCATGACCATAAAAGGATTTATGAGTGCGAACAAATAACGCACTAATCTCTGCACGAAATGTGCTCCTTTGGCTAATACTTTTCAGATTTCTCACTTTGGCACTGCACAGCTCTCACCAAACTATGTGGCTGACTAAAGCCCAGGTAACCTGCTCAGTGTTCCTATACACACGCTTGTATCTACAACTCCAATCCAAGACCAATATACCAGCAATGCAAATAAATTACGAAAGTAATTATGAAAGGTAGAAACTCACACCTTCGATAAGAGGCGTCCACGTTGCGATTCCACAGATGCTGTGGGCCCGGTTTTTATCCGTTTAGCATGCCATAATTACCTGGCATAAAGTGGCCTTAATTGGTTTCTTGATGTGACCATGCTTCGCTTTATCAATTTGCTTTTTCATTTCTTCTACCAGAGGTGGGTACCAAACAACCACCGGTTCTCTACCCTTTTCAACCATCTTAACTGAATGAGGAGTTGTCCTTTGGACGACTTGTCGCGGAATTTTGTTGCTCTGAGATTATCCCAGAATAGCAAGTGAATTCGATAAATTGTAACAAAGGCCTCGGAAGGGATGCCACGGAGAGGGAAACGGAGGGAATAACAAAAAAATGTCTCAATTCGCTGTGGATGAAGGAAGATGCACGGTTAATATGTGATGACAACGCAAAGATGACGCGACGGGAAGTTGAACGCAATAAAGGGAAGACAAACGTGGCATTAATTTTGTTTATGGGACAAGTTTTAAGGATTAATTCAAGATGGTTACAATTTTTTTATTTTTTTATTTTTTTATTTTTTAGTTTTGTTCTGTTGTTGCCACCCCAAGTCGTAAATTTAACGCAAAATTGATTGAATTTTTGACAGGTGGTAGATAGAGGTGGAAGGTTTGAATTGTAGTTCTCATATTGTAGGGGGGAAGTGGATTTATTCAGAGATTCATTGGAAATCCATTTCGTTGAGGGGCAGAGGTGGAAATTAAAGGTTTTAACCGAGATTACTTAGACATATTGTGGAAGTTCAGTAAGTTGATTGGATACGCAGAAATACAGAACCGGGGTGCGTAAAATGATTCAGAAAGGAAGCTGTATTTGGACAACCGCTAATGGCAACTGCTTTGTTTCTCGGAAGCCAAACGATAGTACTTCAAACGATCGTGGCGATTATCGCAATCATACAGCGTGATCTGTCTAAGTTATCTAAAGACGAGATCCTAGCCAGGAAATGTAATAAATTCGGTAACTTCTGACCAACTTATTAGAGTTCAGGTAGGCAAATTACTTTCAAATCTCAAACACCTTAATGAAGCAGAAAACATTAATCACTCTCATCGTGTACCCCAGAACGTGTTTCGCAAAAATGAAAATGCGACCTTAAAATCGATGAACAGGTTGTAGTTATCGATTTGGAGTTTCTGAGTCTCCTACAAGGATTGCTACTGGTCCAAGGAGAGGTTCAGATGATCACAGAATGTAGTAGTGAAGAATCTAAATTCAATGTCAATGAGACTAGTCCCTCCGTATGTAATACCCCTTAAAAGTCCACGTAGGGGCAAATAACTCGTGTAGACTCGAGACTGCTGCAAACCAAATACTATCGCAATCCAATCCAAAAGCAAAAGTAAACCTACGACATCTACTATGGCGACTGTTTTAAAGAAGAAAGATGACGCTTAGTCAAAGGAGATTCTAGCAAAAAGTTGAAGCTTTCGGTATGTAGGCGAACGCCTCAAGATCTAGAAAATATAGGGCTGATTTGTCATGCCCCTACAAGGAATAAGGATGAGAGTATATTTGACAAATTCTAAGACTTCTTAGACCAAATATATGCTCAGTTCCACACAGTTATGACACTAAAATCGTGTTAGGAGATCTTAGCAAACGTGGGTGGGAAGCCGTCCTTGAGCTGGCCTTTGGAAAACAAAGCCTGCATTACACCACGTCCGACAATGAACTCTGGTTCTTATCTGAGACTACACCGCTGTATAGAAGTTGATTGGCTTGTCATCCATATAAACATCTTCCCCCTAGAAGTATCTAGAGGAGCAGCTTACATGAATATCTTTGTCAAACCAGTGTTGGGGTATAGTGTAATCGATGTTCTATGCGAGGATTCCTTACAGATTATGAATCATATATATACTGAAGATATGAAGGAGTGTCAAGTGGAATAGAATATCCAGTGCTGCGGAGCGAGTAGAGCGTAGGGCCCTGCTTATGAATAGACATGCTGTTGTTTGGACTTTGCTTAGATTGCTGCAGTTGACTGCAGTGTCTAAAGACGTCTACCAGACAACCACCCCGTAGGTGAGTATCGGTCTTATGAAGGAGATGTATACCCGGCGTATGGCTATTTCCATTAGCTTTTTTGCAAGAGAATAAAGTTACTGCAGCTATCTTGACTCTTCTTTCTATCACAGCCCAACGGGTTAATCTGTTAAGATTTAGCTAAAGGAGTTCTTGATGGCATTAATATGCTTACCTCCGATGGCTATAGCAATGTCATTCGCATACATAACCACCCTGCTACCACCTGCTTCCAGGTAAATCAGCAGTACATTAACCACTAAGTCCCAGAGAAGAGAAGAAAGGACACCGCCTTGATAAGTCCTCTACCGACACAACTTCTAGCTGAGGTCCCACCCAGTTTGAAGTTTATTATCCTGCTATTTAGCATAAGACTGATCAATTCCCCAAGTGAGTCGTCTACCTGCATAGTTGACACAGAATCCAGGAAAGCGACCATTGTGTACTCTCTATATTGTAGGATTCGTTCGATGTGACTATTCAGTGAATTCAGAGCCATTTCCATTTACTTTCCTTTACAGTAGTCATACTGAATCATTGGCAAATGCCTTGGATCAATTTTAGATCGTGTATGGTAATCAATCAGTCGCTCTAGAGCAAGTGTTATACCGTCCAGACTAGCAGCAGGTTTGAAGCTATACAGCGCCCAGAGCAGTTTGTCTCTTGTAATCAGACCTTGAATTTTTGTCACAGTTGTAGTAGTCCTGCTCTGGTTGCTACTGGCCGCGAACAGGGAGCTACCTTGAAAGTAGGTGTCCATTAGCAGGTTGAGTGATTAAACACTTGAGGTTGTCCAAGAGCCATCGATTTTTTTCAAACAACCAGGTATCATAGAATTTGCAAAGAGGAGTTTTCTGTTATTTTTTCACAGAATGACCTCTAGGATAGTCGCTTTCCTTCCTCAGTTCTAAAGGAATTCCTTGTATGAGTCCCAGTCAGTCATTTTTCTTGTGCTTGTGCTGATGTCCAACAGAGAGGCTCTTTCTTGCCTCTAGGTTGAATAAGAGGGCAAGAAGCAACCATAACCTTATTGAGAGCCAGGGTGAAACCCCTGACTTTCATGCCTGGCTCGTTGTTGTTGCACGGCATCGACTGGGATTAAGGTACGGGTCTTAGGCCTGCTAGGGATATCTTCCTTAGCCATGACCTCAAGTTTTGAACTTAATCAATTCTCTCCAAATCCATTTCTGGCTTTTGTGTAAATATTGAGAGATCTTTGATAGGCACATGCGATAAGTTTGACATGACCTTGGTGCCAGCCACCGTCTCCTGTGATGAGAGGTGGTCCGGGGTTTTCCCACATGATGGCCAAGAAGTTGACCGAAAGCTTTAGCTTGACCAACTGCCACCATTCAGGTGTTATCGATCCATCGGTGTCGTTTTTGTCCCACGAATAGCGGAATAAGAATGGTCCATCTGTACGCCAGACTGGTCCTCGGCACAGGTCGTATGACACCTTGATCGACCAGAGGGGAAAAAGGACTGGGAAGGGGAAAGGGGGGCATCCTATCCTATCTGTAGAACTTCTCGGGATTCATTGACCTTATTCAGCTTCAACAACTCGATAAGTCCGATGCTCAGGTACAGTCTCCCTTAAATGACTCGCCAATCAAATCTGTCAAGCAGATGGAATTTTTGTCAATCGTCCATGGTTCATTTTTCTTGGCAGTGAAATGTTAGCCATTATCCATAAAATTCGTTAGTCATTAGACCATAAAAGTAATCCCTTCAGGATTCAACCTCTTCTATTACGTTCCCATCCCTAGATGTTTTGTTTAGCGCTGTCGCCTAGCACTCTGGTACTCCAATTGCAGATCTTTTTCACGATTTTTCATATTTTTCTATGTCCTAGAACCGAAATGAGATGTTCTTTGTTTGAGTAGGCAGTAATATGTAGTCCATTACTAGTTTCGATGTTGTCTCATACTCGTATATTACAAATATTATCGCTCTGCAATTGTAAGAAATGTTGAAATACTCTCTTATGAATAGCTCTACTGCGTGTATTACGGCCTGAAATACGGAGTTGTGCTCTGTCATACGAGCATATGCATATATTTGTTAAGCATGCAATGTATTTTAAAGAAGCGATAAAGAGGGGATGTGTCTGTATCTGCAGTGACAGCCAAGCTTTACTTGATAATCGGATTTCATGTGAGCACAGCTTTAGATAGCTTATCAATATGCCGACAGATCAAGCGAGTTCTTCCCGATGCCGCTAAGATATCAGCGCCTTTCCTGTAGTCCATTAGTGGGAAATACTGAACACTGTAGGAAAGACCCGACACTAATGTGGTGTAAGCTAGTACTGTAGGCACTTTATCAACGGAGCGTTTACTCATCTTTCTACGAAAGACTGAGCGCTTTCAGTAAACTAAATATTTAGAGAGTACAAGCACAGGACACGTGGTCTAAGAATGCATCTTGAAATTCTAGCTGAGTGATGTAGAGATATGGAGTTTACTTATGAAGCCAGAGTTACTCAAAATGTCGGCTGAGGTTTTGACTGATAGAAGTAGTTGTTAACTTCTTTTTCTTAACATAGGAATTGTAGACCTTCCAGGGCGTTATATAGTCAAGTGTATGGAGTGTGTTATTCGTCCCCATTGGTTGTGAGCTATTTCCAAAGGCATGAGGTGTGGTTTTTACATACCTACCCATGTATCGGCAAACCTTTTTTCCTTGGAATTGTATTTTTGTCTTCTGGCAGAACTGCCAAACAAAATCCCTGCAGTGGTAGTTCTTCTCGATTTTGTGTTCTTCCTTGACTTGCTTTACACATACAGCTCTTATTCTTCTCCGCAATGCTGAATTGTGTTGCTCACTTTTTGCGGTATGCGTTAGCTAGCCGTTCACTGTTCACTGGCGTTCAGTTGCATTGATTGAATCTTAGCACCATTAGATGAAGCGTCTCTACTGGCTTGCTGAGAAAGTTGTCACTGGCCTTCTGCAACGTAGGATTCCATGAGATATTTTGGGAGACACGACAGAAAAGGTCTCTAACAGTTTCTTGTAATTGCAGACGTTTAACATAAGAACTCTTTACAGTGGTTCCTCTCTTTATAGAAAAAGGCAGTGTGGTCTGCATCGATGGTGCCTTCTTTAAAACTTTGGACATCCAGAATACTGAAATTGTTTCCTTCATTCCTTGCAAGGCGATGCATTTGATCGGGGGCTTTTTATTTAATCAGGAAACTTTCTCTCGCAGTAAGTGCTTTAGGATATTAAGTTATTATGCGTAGCACATTCGATTGGTTTGTACAATCAAAGTGACTGTAGTAGGACCCAATAAACAGCCTTTAGTCTTTCTTACTGGTGGGCTGCATGAGAGTCACTGCAAGTTTAACCAAGTCAGGAAGCATTCCCTTGGACTGCTGTCATCTGCAGTATTGCTCACAAGAAACGTAATTTGTATTCGCTTTTGGCGTGTCCCAGCCGGAGTCAAACGTCGGCGCAGAAGGATATCAAATTTCAGTTGCGAGTTTTTTAAAATGCTTGCATCTGAATATCGATTTCAAATCGTCAATCTCGTCTACAGTTTCCTCTGCCTTATATCTGACATTCTCTAGGCATGTACCAACAGAGAGTATGCCTGCATATGTCTAAGTGTAGTATAGGCCTTGGTTCTATTGAAAGCATTAAGAAGGTAGTTGACCAATATGCGACGACGCCTACACATGTTGATCGCAGTCAACATTCACAATCAAGGTTCAACATAATTACGCCATTGGTTCCAGAAGACTTAAAGCCATCAAAAGAGGACATAACATATCTTTCAATGTCTTGAAATTACTCAGCTCCCTTGCAAACACAGTTATAAAGTCACATATATGATGTCAACATGTTTTCTGAGTATCTCTAGGCTGACATATTTCTTATGGGAACCAGTCTTCTCGGTATTCCGACAACAGATGAGTTGTCGTTCCTGTTGTTGAGGTTCAGAACTGCACACCATCTGGGACTGTAATTAGTTAACTACACTTTTAGAAGGATTAAGCAATCAGTTTGAAATTGTAGGAATCCATATTGAAGTGGCAATCACGAAAGCTGAACCGAAAACCATATTCTAGAACTACGGTGTCAGGAGCTTCAGTTCTAGCCGGACTTGTTGTCCTGTGATTAATCTTGTGGGATCGACGTGAAGGTTGTGATTTAAACCTGAACTCTAGTTTTGCCTTCCGACTTGTCGGTAAGTTCGAAGTTGTTGCATCTGTGTACCAAGAAGATATCCCAACTCGACTCAACTAAGAGTATTACGCAGATGTTGTACAGCAAAGTTCACCATACATAGAGTATTTCCCACCGCTCGAAGCGTCAATTGAAGTGAAAATGTCAACTTTAAACCTATGGTTAGCTAAAGAGCCGACTAACATGTATCCTTTGCACATGAGATCAACTGAATCACTTGAATTTTGTAGAGAGCGTATAACATTATTCCACTTTAACTAGACTTCTTTAATTAAAACTAATTCATTCCAATATAGGCACCATCCTTAAGTCCTCAGCGTTTACTTAGTCATCCACTGCTCTAGTCCAAATCTACTCCCTCAAAGCACTCACTATGCCAACCACTTTCGGTAGGCAAAGTTCAAACACATTGATCGCACCTTTGAACTCGTAAATATCCCACTCTCCGTGCGACATATTATTCGTAATGGAAGTCCTATCGTACGACTCTATTTCACCGTCCGAAGCAACTAATCGCCAACACACCCACATGCGCTCCGAGCAGTCGCCAAATGCCAAACTATGTCACTTAGCCGAATGACATACTGACACTTAGTTGGCGCTGCGTTAGCTTCTGAAGCAGTGGTTCCCAGTAGGGCCCACAGAACTTTCACGCAGATATCGATATAGCCTGGTTCAGCGCCACCCAGACCTGCAACCACAGGCAATATCTCACCCACAGTCAATATAAATCCAATTCAGCACCCGGATAAGGGCTCCATACCTTTGTGCATCGTCGACGCCTTCAGTGTTGTTGTATTGTGATTTTTTTGGCAGCTGCCAAGAAATTTGGCTACCAGGCTGTGGCACGGACGATAACCTAAATTTGTGTCATAGCTACTTGTAGACAAATTTGTCAATCATCACCCTGTGACTCAGTGATGAAAAATTCGCGGAAAATATTATTTTAGGCTGCGCCCTGTGTATCAAGAATATCTGGAGTAGTATACGAGTATCGTGGTGCTATGCAGCGCAATGTATCTCATGAATGCGGCATGCAATGATTATGTCATAAATTCTGGTGTTGCTGTTGCTATTGCTGTTGCTGCAGTGCCTGACAATCGATTGCACCTTACCGTACCGAACTAAAACGAACCGAACCGTCTGCGTCTGGAAATGCACACAACCGCGAATCAACCATTCAACACTTTGTGCGTTTTGACGTCTCGATTGCACTCGAAAATGAGCGGTTTGAAAGCGCCACGCACTGTGATTCATGACGTCTAATTGAATAGCTCCTCTCCGTGATCGGTAAGACAATGCGGTCTGGCCAACGAAAATAATCGGTTTTGGATGCGCATACGTCCGTATGATTAAGTCATCATCGTTCGAGATGGCATTCGATAGTAGAGGAATCGTTTTCGATGATGGCAAACGACCGACGCGACAGCAGATCGGTTTATTTTTGAAGGTTGATTGTGGGGTTGGGAATTATGGTAGGCTGCGTGGTTTGGCAGCTTAATAAGAGGGTGCAGGCCAGTTATAAAGAGGATGTGTTTGTTACACACTGAGACTTTGGTTGCAGTGAGATAAGATGTTGCTTATGGTGCAACAGAAGTAAGTGGACCAATCCTCAGCCAGATTTACCCATCCTGTCAGATGAAAGACTTTCTGCTTATATAGAGTCAGTTTTGCACTTAACCTATTAACTTCTAGTAGTTGAAGGTAGTTGAATATGTATACTGTACAGGCCTACAGTTTTATGTCCGTTCAATGAAGAAAATTTGCAGGTGATTTGGTATGTACCACTTATCTTTAAGCCCTTATCCACTCCATAATGGGCAAAAATATGGTATTTTCAGTGGACCTTGATGTCATCAATGGGAAGATAGTAAGTGTTTTATAGAACATCTCGCTTCGTCTTCCTACGGTCTTTGAAATTTTGTGAAGCGCTTAGCTCTTAACATAAAAATCTGAAGACGATCTTCCATAACTTCATAAGGCATCTGGTAGGAGTAAATGTTTATCGTCTTCATTCCCGAATAATCTCATCCATGTTATTGGAGGTGATCTTTCAAATGTGTAATCTCCGAAGTACCTTCTGAAATTAATATCGAATCTGATCTTGTACAGGAAGAGATCGTGAAATCTCTGAGAATTGATCTTGTAATCGATCTTAGATACTCTTATTTCGCACTTCAATTCTTGTCAAGTGATCTTACTGGTGTTGTTGGGGATAATTTCAGGTATGATCATACAAGCCGTTGGCTAACTAAGTGATCTTGAAATATCTAAGACTTATGATCTTGCAGGTGATCTCAGATGCTACTTCTCAATTGGTTTCGCATTTAATCCTGCTAGATTTCTGTCAGATAGTATGGCTTGTGTTGTAGGAGTTGTTGGAGATGATAGTAAGGTTGATATTTCAAGTGATCTCACTTAAAAACTCCTTATCTTTCGGAAGTGATTTCGACTAAACGAGTAATACCTTGATCGTTAAAGTTTGTGCGCATTTAAATTTGTTGTCTCGCAACTGATGTAGCAATTGTTTTGCCAAATGGAATTTATGGCGATGTCCGAGCTGATCCTGTAAATGATCTGACCTCTGGTATTAGTATTAGTGATCTCTGTAAAGAGGTCGTAAGCAATTTCACAAGTTTTCATGAAGGAGTATATCTTCAAACGATTTAGGAAGC
Organism: Volucella inanis; assembly: GCA_907269105.1. Taxonomy (NCBI): domain Eukaryota; kingdom Metazoa; phylum Arthropoda; class Insecta; order Diptera; family Syrphidae; genus Volucella; species Volucella inanis. Next base: position 12,946,315 of record OU026154.1, read on the forward strand.
ATTTTTGTAATTGATCACGCAGTTGGTTTTGTAAAAGATCTCCCAAGCGATTTATTAGGAATCGCATGAGCGAACTTTTTCGTTTTTGATCTCAAGATTTTGTGACAATGTATCATCCTCAGATAGTCAGTACTAATCTATGTTTAGTCATCACAGATGCAGTAAGCTTCTTAATATGGAAGATAAGTAACCATACTGAATTGTACTAAAAAACTTACTTGCAATAGTAAGCCAACGATGAGGGCTCTGAAATAGACTCCCAAATAGACTCCTAGCTTATCTCCTTTCACCACTCTTTCCCTAATTTACCGACTTCAATCCAGACAAATAGCTCAGTGGACATTGTATCGCATACAAATACATCCAACTCGCATGTGCAAATGAGACATTCTCCAATCTCAATGGACAGACTGTATCAAAATTGTGAAAGGTCTGGACTGGAATAAAGATTGAGGTTGCCATTAGAGACCAGATCCCTGCATGGGGTAACATTACATTCTCGGATACCACCCACACTTTCTGATTTCAACACTGTGTTTGAAGTCATAAAAGCAAACACCACTAAACCTCAATAATTGAAAGATAGAGATGCGGGAATAAGCCAAAGATGACTTGGGCTTATCGAATCATTAACTACAAATAACGTGTCCACGAGTCTTCATCTACAATTCACAAAATTTTTAAAGTCAACACAGAGCAGGAGAGAGGAAACGAAACCAGCACTTCCTAGACTGCTGAAGTAAACGATCTGGATATGGCATCTGAAGAAGAGACGAGATATGAGAACACTCTCGTTCTTTCTTATATCCTTCCATCTACACAGTTAAGTTAGGAATCTGAAGATATTGGCATATTATGTTGAGGCTCGGACTAATATTTAGCGAACTCCGATTGGCAGATTAGTTTTTGGAGTATAACCTGGAGGATATTATTGTCAATTCTAATAGTTGTTAAGGTCCGTTAAGGTTCAAACACTCTAAGATTTTGGCAGCTGCTAGCTTGCTTATGTTTCTCTTCAATCGGGGAAGTTAAAGGTTAAAATAAAGTTTAAATCCTTAAAATTCAGGACTTCTACGTACACATCTTCGTAAATGGCAAAGGAAAGTTCTGAGCTTATGTTCAATTTCAGCAATGCAATGAACTAAAAACTCGAGAACTACATGGTCAGATCCTATTTAGCCCTCTACACAATGAGGCCTGACACTACAGATTTACTTAAGCGAGTTATAGCTGAATAAGAACCTAATCACACTGAGTACTTCATATTAATGTTTAGGGGACCACAGATATCAATATTTTAGAAACCGTCACTTTCATCTGCTGTAAATGCTGACTTCAGCATATAACAAGATATTCGAAAACGCTTGTTCTGTAAACGCTCATAGAAAATCATGATGGCTCTTTCGTGAGCACATGGAGGCCTTGAAATTTTGTAAGGTCACCACAAACTACAAAAGACCCCAATTGAATTAGAATAATCTGGTCTGATTATAAACATATTTAACTGCCCAGGATTTTACCTTGCTACCATCTTTTCTTTCAGGATCCCAAGGCCTTCGATGCAGGCTTACCATGACAAGACAACAAGAAGTCATTCTTAATAGCTATCATAACTTGGTGTACCTCAGAAGGTTAAGGACGAAGGTCAATGTGTTTTTTGACATCCATCTTCATCATGGCGTAAGTCCAACCCTGCTCTTGACATCTCAAGGGTCAATGAATAGAAAACATCTTGCATTGCCTAATTGAAAGGCAATCTGCAGAAACATGCTATGGTGGCTTTCCTTGATGTTGCGGGTGCTCTTAGAATTGCAAAGTGTCCGTTTATGCTCTGATAGTACTGTCCAATTGGATGCAGGTAGTGTAGTTTGGATGCAAACTTAATTGGCCATCTTTATCAGGAAATGCGCTCATTTACTTCAAAACCAACACTTGGCGCTTGTTCTTCAGTTGGCGTAAAAGCCTCTGGGAATAACCCAGATGATGCCGATTTCGTGAAGAGTGAAAAAGTCACAGTGCATCACCTTGAAGAAATCCGGTACACGTCCATTATACTTCCTTTTACTGAAATTTCTCAGTCTTTCGCAAAAACATAAGTTAGCGCTTCAGTGATAAAAAAAACCTAAAGGACCAGCAACCACATCGACAATCCCAAGTACCTGCAGCCCGATGTGAGCGTAAGCTGGACATTCACAACTTGTGCTCCGTAGTGTAGTCATCACTTTCATAGCAAACGTAGCAGGATGTTGTACCACTTATGTCCAGCACTTATGCACTTTCACGTCGCAAGTAAGCAGACTGCAGTCTTCCCTGTTGAGGAATAGCAGTTAAGTCTTCCTGCAAACTAAAGAGTTATGCCATCTCCAGTTGTGGTCATATAAAAGCCAACTTTTACCAGACTTCGTTCTTTGGAGATTCAGAAGCGCACTCTCCGAAGATCTTCCGCGCTGCCAGGCGTGTTGCATCGCAGACAGAAGATGTATTCGCAAGTCTCCATGCTTTGCAATATGAAGGAAGTAAATCAGACTTATAGGTCTGAAACTCTTGACGAGCATGTAGTCATCATTTCCGATTTTCGGTGAAACAGTGAGGCTACTCTCACTGTTCGCCACGGTTCCAATATGTATGACAGTGCTGGGATAACTGTGAAGATTCTCCTCAGAGTTACCAGCAGCTGGCTTCTACCTTTTGCTACATAACTGGGTATATGCCATCAGTACCAGGCAACTTGAAGTCATCGACGGAAGCAACAACATGTTTCGTTGCCTCATCCATCGCCACAGCGGATGAAATATACAAGCTTAGGCGTGTTGGTTTGTTCAGTTCACTAGTAGAGATGGTTCAGATTAGATTATCTGGGAAGTGAGCTTCAAGCATGAGACGAAGAGTCTCCGCTTTCGACTCAGAACAGGTTAAATTCTCTAAGTGGTTCCAGCCTGGTTGATCTTCCTTTTTTAAGTACTTTGATCAGCTCAATGGTTTCACCGACTGTGTCGATCTTCTCAGAAAAGTTTTTAGAAGAGGCTCCCTTCGAAACCCAAATATTCTTCGCTATTGCTATATTATAGTTGTTTCGATCTGTCTTTCTTCAAATTAGTTAAAAGTTTTCTGGTTACTTTACGAAGTTGTTGCAGATCTGTAACCCACCAAGGGTTGCTTTCTATATAGCTGGACATACCATTTCAAAACACTTGGTCAGGCTAAAGTTCAGGTTTTGAACAGCTTGCTCTTTCAGCTTTTTTGGGCTTGTCGAGCACCCTGAAATCGTGGCCAGCTGATTTTCCTCGGATTCCTCCTACTCAATGATGTCAAGACCTCGCACCTGATTCTGAATTAGCTGTATCTATGGTCCGACATGAAGGCCTCGGATAGTACTTTCAGACAGTAATCTCTTCCCATACCTGTTGGTTAATATTAAGTTCACTAGTTTGCTAAGAGTTGGAGGCCAACATTGTTGACAACTAGGTCAGACGATAGTATAAAATCCATAAAATGATTGCCTCCGATGTTACATTTGTTACTGTCCCATTTGCTGCATCGCAGCATATAGTAAGTCCCGTCTTCCTGACGCTTTCGATGGTGGTGGCAATAATGACAGAAGCAGACGCAGCGAGGAATTTGTGCCATTCTCCTTTCATTTCGTAGCTTATGTTGGTTGTAAGATTGCCCATGGATATTAAGACTTTCTCTTGGTTAAAATGGAATGTGATAGTTAAGCAGCTATAAGATCCCTGACGTCCTTCGCAAAAATCAGGTTGCTGTCCTCTCAAAGAGACGGTTAAACAGTTCATAGTCCATATTTGTTGGGTAGCTGGCCACCGAGAAATTTAAAAAAAACTGTCAAGTTGATGAATTTGCTAAAAGCGGCACTGTCCTAGACATCCTTTCAGCTAATTTCTAGTTATAATTGTCAATGGGCCCTCGCACAGTCACAGGAAGTTTATTGACCCAATGTAGAGTTGCAAGATACTGGATGCTGTAACTCTAAGAGCAGTAAGAAGTTTTAGGTCGGACTCTATCCTTACCAAGTGTGGAACTTTTTGCCTCCAACACGAGTTCCGCTTTGGTATCAAAGAATTGACAGTGAGCGGTGGCAAGATGTATCCTCGCTCCAATAGATGTATGGGCATTCCGTGAAATTAGGCCTTCAAGGCAGGAGCTCATGCTAAAAACAAAAGACGATCTGTAATTTTCACTTGCTACATATCCAAGATACAATATATGTGATAGATGGGTTCAATTGCAAGTGATCTGGTGCGATTCCACCAAACAGATCTGACTTTCCAAGGCTAGTTGCTTCAGAAACCTATTCAAAATGCGAAGCTCCATCTTGAGCGGAGAGATTTTTCTTATTAAATGCTTTGAGGATCATAGAGGCTATTTTACGATTTAAGTATTTCTGGATACCGTCGACTGAGGTTGATTAACTGGCACATCCAGCTTCCAATTACTCCTTTTACATCCTGTTTCACCACTTAACCACTACAGTCCTTCAATTTTGGGCCGCAATTTTTCACTCAAATACAAATAATTGTGGTCAAAGCACACACCTCTTTCAAAAATAAAAACAATTACCGACACCATCCCATGGCATTCGATCTGAGGCAATTTGTGGTTGATATCAGCTTCCGATAGTAATTGCAACGTTAATAAATTGCCAACGTAACTATTTCGTTTAGGCCAACATATACATTACGAGTACCCTCCATGTGGCTTGCGGATCGAGCCAAAAATCGAGCACTTCCTGGCACACTCCAACAGACTCTCTGTGGTTTGGACAACACTAGTAATCAACCGCCGTGGCGCACCCCAAAAACAAAAACAACAAAATGAACAATAAAACGTTCCAAAAGTGCTGGCCAATGAACAAACTGAACTGAACAAAAGAAAAATGCCAAATGCCATCTGTTTTCGGACCGCAGACGGACAGTGCAGAAAGTTTTGCGCATATTCAAGATATTTACTGCAAGACAGTAACGCATATGACGTGGTTATTTCGCCGGAACTGCAACTTCAACGTCATCTTGGTTATACCGCCGGTTACCTCCGGTTAACCCGACCATTCCACACTCAATTATGACGCCGAGTGCGAATAAATTTTTTGTTCGTTTCTGCGTTTACAGCCGCATCCCTGAGCTCATAAATTACCCGGGAAACCTACCCTGACACAGGTGCGAATTGTCCAGTGCCCAGGTACAAATACGAGTATGATTGCTGTAAAGGATCTTTGGTTTTTGTTTTTTGTTGAGCGTAAATACTCGACAAATAAAATTGTCCAATCGAAAAAAAAAAAAACTGTCACAACGCATCACGATGCTTTCAGATGTATTCGTGTTATCCGTAGTTCGGTTGAACGTTTGGTTAAAGAAACTTTCCGCAGCAGAGGACAATTTGCTTAGAATGTTGCGCTGTGCTTTACTTGGAGCTGCAACATTGTGGTTACAATGTATACAGTTTGGGTAGCCCGGTTGACACTGTGCACTGCTTGAGTGAGTTTTTGTTACGATTCAACGCATACGATGCGGGTACGGTTCGGTTTCTGTTAGCTTTGAGTTGTTGTCTAATAGAATCTTTGTTTGGTGTTTGAGGTGTTTCCACTTAATCGACTGAATGCTCTTGAATCACCAACAAGATATTTTAATTCGTTTGGCAAACTAAACTAACTAGGGGCGACTCCAGTGACAGTGGAAGCATTAGAGATACTTTGTTTCGGCTAACTGAATACATAAATCTAGCAGGATGAGTAGCTGGCGGATTAGGTAACACTAGCTTTGATATCGGTGTTTTCCAAAGGAACTCTCCAGACTTAAAGGGAAATGTGCTGTGAACACTTTTGCCACTTCTACTGCGTTTCTCAACAGAAAACAAAGTCGCAATTGTGAGACTCAAAGAGGATGTTGGTTTTACTGAAGTCAGAGATACTTCTGTTAATGGATCCATTGCTAGTCGTTTGATCATAGCCGTTGTTGCTCTTAAAACCTATTCAAGCCACTCATATCTGAATCAGCATACGGGCTTTAATTTCGGATATTTCGCGTTCTTCAATATGGAGAAGGATGAATATTTTGGTTGGCTATAGGGAGTCTTAAATATTATGATGGTTCGTTGACTGGAAAGTGATATTACACAACATTCAGGTCATGTTGCTCCTAATACACACTTCGATGCACGGAAATGTCGAACATTTGTGTTGAACAAGTCAGGAGAATTTTGTTTACTTACAACTTGGGCCACAGAATAGTGCTGAAGAAGTTTAGAGGTAACACGTCTCGCTAATTAACCTGATCAGCAGTGATCCGAATGATAGTAGAGCACTTATCTCCACATAAAACAATTATTAGGTACTCCATCCTAAGATATAACATCATGGAACACATCCACACAGTTACGTCCGAAGAAATGGCCGAAGCATATAAGGAAATAGGAGACAATAAGTGACGAAGGAGTGAGAGTGATCGGATCCACTGATGACATCGCCGTGGTCAACGTGGCCTTGGACAAGCCGTTGCGAAGATCAGGGATTGGTTGTAGTCTGCTGGTCTAAAAGACTGAGATTGTCAAAAACCAATCAATCTGTCCAAGGAGTCCCCAATTTATCTCGGAGTAATTCTAGATAAAAGGCTGCGTTTCAAGGCATACATCGAATATACCCGAAAGAAGGTATCACTGATGCAAGAAGTGCTCCTTTCATGTTTCCGAACATCAATTGATAGTCCAGAGTGGCCAGAGCGGGTGGATGAACAAGTGATGATAGAGTTTAAAAGAAAACTGCTCTAGAACAATGTCGGCAAAGCAACTTATGTGTGAGCTTGATTGATCCCTAAGGGCGTCCGAATACGAAGATTATTACAAATATTGCTATGGGTTTGGGCACGATGGTTCGCCGCTGTTTTACCCAAATTCCAACCGAAATACCCAAACTAGAAGGAGAATGCGGAACATGCTGTGTTTTATTACAGACGTTTCGCAGAAGACAGGCCATTCCTACCAGGACGGCAAGACCTCGAAGATCAAATGACGGAATTAGAAAGCAACTGAATGAATATCTGTTTATATATAGTGCTTGCTCCCAAGGAGGTGTGAAGAGCTGAAACCCTAAGAAAAAAGATCCCAGGAAGCGACCACAATGAATTGAGGGAAATTGCTAACTAGCAGTGAAGTAATACATAATAGCAGTCCCATGGAACTGACGAGTGCAGGAAGTAGGCGCGAAGGCGAGGAGAATCATAACCTGCGAATCGTGCATACCAGCAGTACGGACTACTGATATCTATATAAAGATCCCACATCCATTGACGCAAACCGTACCAAAAAGACTTTGCTGCGATGGAGACGAATTCAAACGTTAACAGCACTAGCGGTCGAGATACTAGCAAACGTATCTAAAGTCAACAGTGGTTATGCAACCATTTGATGGTACAGGTACCTTGAGAAACTATTAACGGTAGTCTAAAATTTTTATAAATAAATCTGGATGAACAACTGATGCATCTGAAGCTTTGAAGGTAAATGGCATCTGCGTATTTTAGAAGATATCTACGAGCATTTACGAACTTTGTTTTCAGTCTTTCGTCTTAAGTATTCAATGACAAACTTCATTTGGTTAAATCTTGGTCGATTAATTTTTCTCACCCAATTTAGTGGCATTAAAAATAGGTCTGACACTCGAAAGAACTGAATAACGTAGAAAACATTGTGCGGATGTCTACTGTTGCAAAAAGAAGAACGGCAGCTCATTTGGAATTTCAATCCAACAATAGTGCTCTGCTCGATTGGTACCATCGTTTCAGTGCCGATACCATATGCCTAACCACATCTGAGGATCACAACAAGATTACTTATTTTGCTTAATAGTCAAATATGAAGCACTCTTCGATGTTTGAATAAGTTTCGTATGGTCCTTTGAACTTGATCGTCTTAAGTATGTTCTTCCGTTTCCTTACAAAGTTCCTTCATCCTGCAGAAGGGTTCTTCTATAACTGGTAAATGAATTATTCGAGTTTCGAACATTTTGCCCAAGCTTCTATGTCAATTTTGCCTAAGGGGTTTAGCTTATCGTTAAATTGGTATGAGTGAGCTCTGCAGTAGACTATCCCTGAGAAAAATGCTGCGATTTTTCTCATGCATCTAAGTAAAGTTTCGAATCGCACGTCACGGTGAAGGAGACCGTTTAAAAAGTAAGACTAAATTCCACTCTATTCTTCATGGTTTCATGCAATAGATATCTCCTCTGACCATAACCTTTACAGTAGTCATGGCAATTACCACGAGAATTAACCTCAACAATTTAATAACACACTACCAACAAACTGTCGAACTACAGTCGGTCCCAAAACAATCGAAATTACTTAAGTGTATCCCAAACCATTAATTTTGAGATACTTGATCCCGCCCAACACACAGATATGGGCAATTTGTGGTTGCACCAAAGTAGAACAAATAATGGGTTCCCCCCCGAAGAATTGCTGTCCATCTTCAGCTGAGAGGTTCCTCTGGGTGTCGCCTTTAACTTTCCAATTGACAAAATTCGAAGGCGTGGATGAGGATCATTTCTCTCGTCATGCCATGCCACTAGTGAAACTCATTAAGAACTACCAGCAGAATATGTAGAAATGCTTATCGCTTAAATTTATCGTCCACTACACCCATGTCTTAGTCTCGAGTGTAGGGTCAATTGCATGTACGAATAGCCATCATCAACGCATCACAATTCAGCCGGCCAGCTGGAAGGAGACTCGCTTATAGTATTCCTACGGATACTAGCTAGCAAATTAACGAAATTAATTTACGAGCTCAAATCAAAATTTTGCACGCACATTTCCGCAACTGGTCACTCGCTATCTGTCGTGTCTGTTTCGGCAACATACTCGTACGTGTAAACAGAAGTCAAGCTCTATGTGCATATGTATCCGCGTCCATTTAGAAGAGGGGTCACGTCAAATGGGATCAACACAATTCCATTAGTGTCCTCGTGGAGAGGTTTTGCTGTGACAGTGAGCTTCCCTCCCCAGACTCTGACTGTGACTCTGACTGTGACTGGCACTGCGTTGACTATTGAACGCGCTAAAATTGACTGTTCCATCAGAGAGTTGTTAGGCGCTCTGTCGTACTTGGTTTTGGTCTTTAGAGCAGCACATCTGCGCTAGGGGGTTAATTTATTGCTTTGATGAGGTTCTTCGTTTTGCGCGGGACAAGAATCGAATCAACCCGCGAAGAAATGCATCCGAGAGATGTGGAAATAAATTCATGATTATGTTGTTGAAATGTGTAAACAGGGAGTCATGTCATGTAATGAATATTTTATGATCGCTGTTGCGATGTCAGTGACAGCCGAACAACAAAAGACGAGGACGAAAACCATGACGATGACCACGACAACAATGATGATGATGAGCGAGAATAGTTTTTCTTATTGATAGCGTATTTCGGAAGGGATACGATGACAAGACGAATGACAGTTGATTGAATTGATTGTGAGTGCGATGTGCGATCTGTGATCAGCGATCAGCAAAACGACTTAAGAAAAACCGTCGCACCGGCATTTAGGGTCGGTTTGCGTTTTGTGGTTTAATGATGTCCTTACGGAGTACCAAGTATGATCAGTGTCTTCATAAAAAAAAATGCGACAAAATATTCGCGCAGTTGGTTTCAATAATTCAATTATTTTTGGTTGCTTCCGAGGCGGATAAACTGAATGCAAGCGGTCAATTTATAAAAAGAGTCATCCGCTGTGCTCTGGTGGAGGATGACGAAGGAGCAGTTGTGGGTAAATTTGAACAACAGATTAGACGTTGTGCAGTGGAAATTTTGAAAAAAATTAAGTGGCATTCTGCAGAAGGTTTTAAGGAGAAATTCCAGAAAGAAATCTGTTTGCCAGAATATTGGTTAGTGCAGCTTAATATGATTATTAAGTGCGTCAAGATGTGAGGCATATAAAGATACTCCTAAGCAATGTAAAATGCCTCTGGCGTTGTTGGCAAAGTATGCCCATTAGAATTCAGCAGATAGTTGCTAGCTACTTGAAGGCGTTAATCTCAATCTGGCAATTCGAAGCAAACTAAAGTAAGCTCGCATTGGATATAGTTGTTCTGGTGGGTTCCTTTCATATTATCACAGTGCCAGCTGAATGAAAATTACCAATGTAAAGTTGTGTAAAGTTGGCATAGCCCTAGAAGGCTTAGATGCAAAAATCGGTAACGAAATCGTTTTTTGCGGATTACTTTGGAAGCACGAAATGATAAGAGATATAGGCTTTCTGCTATCAGAGTTCGCAACACCATGAATTTGCCACCAAGTGGAACAAGAAGTCTTTCTTGTCTCTTTTAAATGCTGTTTGTAGATGAATTTTCAATCGTAATCAAGACTATACTCAAACCTCTGTCCAGGAGTTCGGACTTATCCCCACATTGAGAATCCTGGAGGTCTAGTACCTTAGACTAAGGGTAAGGTACTTTAATTTTGCGGGACGTTATTGGAGGCTATTTGTGCTTCAGCTCCATCAGTAAGGTACGAGAGGTTCGTGCTCCTACAAAGGAAAATGATGACAGCATCGAATTTTATGACCCCTATACCGAACATAGTTCTCCAGATACGATATCAAGGAAGCCGTCTTTTTTTATTTTTTTTTTTTTTTATAATTCCGCACGCGCACCAAGGGGATATGAATACCCTTTTACTGGCTTTTCAACAGGGCGAGTGCGTGTGGTGTAGTATTTTTGAAACTCAGGTGTTAGGTTTCGATATTTTTCCAGAGGTGGTTGTCAAACTGGAGCCAGTGCATCCTCAACCAGTGGGTCTTAGTACGTGCTAGTTGTTAGTTCGTTACATTTATCCCAGTCAGCAACCACTCCAACATCAGTGTTATGCCTTCATGTCAGAGTTGACGCCGACGTGATTTACATATAAATTCATACAAATTCCATGAAAAGACTTTATTTTCAGAGAATTGCCTTGCACGGGATTCGAACCCGCTACACTCTTCTTGAGGAGTCTATGCATATACCACTACATCACGGCTACCCTTTGAGCGAATAGTTGAAAAACACAGTCTGCATATACAGTTCCGATGATGGGACCAGGTTTTTAACGTTTGTTACGGGACGCATCCTCTTAGTATCTAGTGTGCAGCTCCCACATCTCAATTTGATTATTCCTTGATTGAATAATCAAGTTTTTCTAGAAGCTAATATTGACTCAAATCATAGTCTCGTTGCAAACAAGGTACGAATGTGCGTAGGAATATACAAAGCTACAATTGCAATCTTTGGCGATGCTGTTTTCCCTAAGCCCTTTCAAGATCCTAGTCTCTATACATAACACCAACGAGAATGTTGTCAATGAGATATTTTGATTGACTTGAAGACGCCGCCACACAGATATCCTGGTTTGACAAAAAATGTAGGTGGGTACATAAAGCCAAACAAGAACCATACTAAACTCTTCTGAATAGAAACACGAGGACGAAAACTGCCAAAAAAAAGGAAGAAGCACAGGCTTCTTGGAAAGAAAAGGAAAGTGCGTGAGAAGTGCGCGATGGAGGAAAGACGTTCAGACAAATTAATGAACATGCCAAAGCTACAGAGCTTAAATGGAAGCTTACGATGATGACCATAGACAATTTCTAGTAGAATCGCGGTTGGCAATGATGATTAAAATACGAAGAATGAACCATTTACCCTAGACGAAGTTAAGGTACCAATATCGTAATTAAAGTCAAATAAAGCTGTTGGCTATATACTATGGATGAGGTGGAGGTGACCTGGTTAGAAACATGCACCATCGTTTGTCTGACTCCGACAGGAGTGTCTTTCACTGCGCCAACTATAGATGTTTCCTAAACATCGCCTATAAGACCTATTTCGCCGTATTATGTATGTGGGTATCTGAAACCATTCAGGAGCATTCTGGTTGATCCATAGCAGTTTCGACCAGAAAAGTCCACATCGATCAAATATTCACACTACTACCGTAGATCTTGGGACAGACCCGCGAATTTCATATCGATACTCTCCATCTATTCTTCGACTTCAAATTCACATTTATAGAGACGAGATATACAACGCCAGGTCTAGTTCTTACATCACTTCCAAACTCCTCAGGTTGTACATGATGATTATGAAGTATTTCCACTGCTCTGTCAAGGCCAGTAAATAATTAACCGAAAACTTTATTGCCGAGAAAGGTTTTAGAGAATGCGACCCGCTGTCATGGATTTTTTGGAAATCTCAATGGCCAGCCAAATATAGCTTGTCGATAGTATTGACTATGGTGACCAAAATAGGCCACTGGTACGTAGAGTTTCGCCGCGGCCGCAGGTCGGTTTTGATGAATTGCGCCCAGGTGGTACAAAAATGGTTACCACAGAGGAAACCGTGGACAAAACCATGATCTTGTATTGACGGACCGCCGAGTGAAAATTCACGAGTTGGTTAAGATACCACTGATTTCAACTGAACGCGTAAGCCATAACCTGCACAAAATTTTGGGCATGAGTTTCGGCCTGAAAAGTGATGGCCACCATATGATTCTGACGTGCAAGGTGTGATCCACGTTGACCATCGCCGCCGCGTTGCAGCACCGCTGGGAAAAATGCATCGAGCTGAAAGGGGATCATATTGAAAAATAAATTGTCAAAACCTAAAATTTGCGTTGTCATTTCTAATCCTTTTTCACTTCTTCTCAGTACTTTTACAATAAGCTACCCAAAGTAGTCTACTTCGGTAAACGAAGATGGCCAATGAAAGGAAGCAAATTTATAAGATGGAAGTTGACTTGTCAACGGAAGCTGCGGATGTGCGTTGTCCTTGTTGTATGTTTGGCAAAATCTACATATGGTGTGGTGAATATGGAATCGGACGAAGGTCGTTTATAGCCGTTTCATGTTTGTGATATCTAAACTAGCAATCGTAATCCATAAGGACTAAGTCGGTGATAGGATGTCATCTTGGAATTATGATCTATTGTTTAAGATCCTCACTTGCTAGCTTGGAGAGATGTACCTATTCTGACGTTCACCCGAAGAAGACCCTTTCCATCTAAAATTGCACATAAGTTAAAAATGGGACTGGTTTTGCTATAGGTTGAGCTTTAATCGGTCCTCGGCAAGCTGAAACTCAATCTGTGAAAAAGGTCCTTAAAACTCATAGTCTTTTTGAATGGAAAAGCTAATGCGACATTTCTTAGAAGTTTTTGTCAGCTTGAAAGCTTTCCCGTGGGAAAATTACAGTTCATTCATACAAATCTATACCAATGAATTGGATAACCTCAGAAATTGGGGTCCTCTGAACCATCAACAATTAGATGTAAACTGAGGTGTCTTTTGCCACTTAGTGTCTTCATCAGCAACATTGAGTTTTGTTGGAATCGAGTGCCACTCAATTAGTTCAATGATGTCGAGAACTTAACTAATTCCAAACTGCCAACTTAGCACCACCTTCGAGTCCATCCGTAATTTAGGTTTCTGAAAAACAATGAAATCGGAGGCAGCTATGTATATTCTTGGCCAATTGGGCACCTAGTATAGCTGCATCTAATTTCAGTCTTGTGCTCCCAGAAGAAAGAATTGCACAGATCCTTGGCAGGTGAATTTTGAATATGCCGTCCGTTTTCGCTGGTAGTCACAAAAATTTGTGAATGGATCTCTAGTTGCGGCACGAAATTCTGCGTTTTGAGTTTGGTGTTTTAACTTTTGATAAAAAGCAAAGCCACTTAAGCCACTTTTTAAACTCTCCGCCCTAAATTTAGTTGTCCCAGTCGGTCTTAGGTCTTCACATGTTTAGAAGTGCCTTTACGTATACTAAATATTGACTGTCTTTGGTCCTACAAGTCTTTTATCCCGAAAAGTCCTGACATCATATGTAAGACCAAAGTGAGATGAGAACTGTTCACATGCTAAAACACTGGTTTCTTGGAAACTGAAACAGATAAGATAATAAGCCAATAAAATAAGTAGTCATCTGGTAGACCTTTGCAACTGTCGGGAAGTTGTGCTGAAATGTAAATGAGCAGAAGAGACCTTCAACAAATCCTTCTAATATATGTAAATTCCCACTTCGGTTGAGAATTGAAACAAGTGCTTAGTGAAATTGTTCTTTATGTTCAGTGTCTATTGCATAGAAACAGTTGTAAGAAAGTTTTTTTTCTTACTATTAGCTACTTCCGAGAACATTTTTTCCACGTACTATCTCAATAACTTGATGCATTAACACATTAAAACTCTATCATCGAACACACACGTGCAGAATCTCACATATTTGCAACATTGTATGTCCGAAAAACAAGTGAACAACAAAATTCAAAAATCTCTACTACATGTTCGGTGCCAGTGGCAGTGTCTGTATCGCATAATATTAACCACTCGCACCACATAAGCGTACGTGTACAGCGGCATTCCCGCTTGCCAGTGAAGCCCCATAAATAATGTTTAATCGATGTTTGCTCTTCGGTTTATTGCATTAATGGCGTTTTTAATGAGCACCTCGTTACTTATTTGCAACAATTTGACGACCGCTCAGACGGTTCTAACCGCCGACTGCCACCCTGCCAAGTACCACAGAAGGTACGAATATCTACACTACCTAACCGCTGGGCAATTAATTGTGCACACCCGCAACATTGTTGCCAATCTCATTTGGTAACATACATAAAAAGCTAAACGGGGGGCCGCCCGCCCAGACAGACCGTCAGACAATTACCTCTGACTGACGACTTTCATCTAAGGTGGGCTTCAGCACAGAATACGATTGCATTCGGTCCACTTAGTTTGTCTCTTCACATCCAAATCTGAACCAGAATCTGAACTCGAAATCGGACTCTGAATTTGAATCTGACTGCGAAGTCCGACAGTCACCGTCACTATGGACGTCTCATTGTCTCGCTGTCGGTTTTTATTGATCGTTAAGATGAAATTCGATTTTGAACCGGGGGCTTACCTCAAATGTGAGCTTGAATTACCAAATGTTAAAAAAGATCGGCACGGCACACAACTTACGCCGAGAAATTGGATGTTGCTTTTACGACAGCCGACTTTTGAGGCTCTGTTCTGGTGGACAGACGGTTGTTGTGGCCTGTTGTTGGTGGGTAAGTTGGTGTCATTGTTGCCGGCAGCAAGATTTGTATAGAATGTTGCGAGTGAATCTCGCCAAATGATCGTAAAATTTTTAACATTTATGGTTCGAGTGGATTTAATTGATCGTTAAATTGTTGCGATTTTCAATAACAGTAACAGACAAACGGCTACTTTAGCCAGGATTGGGGTTGGGGCTGGGGGTTTTAATGATTAAAGTTCATTTTTGTGCGACTTTGTTGAGGTTTTTAACTGTTTTAACTTAGGTAAGCCTTAATATGAGCTTGGATGGAGTTTTAAGTTTAATTTGTATCTGGCCGGGAGGAGGAGACCGCAGATTGGTGGTTGGTTGCGTATAAATTGAGAAATTTACGATCAACGATCATGAGTCAAGTTGCGATTGATTTGAATAACGTTTGCCGATCTCAACGTGGATTTTTTCTGTGTGAGTCTATAGCATAGAATCAATACAAAGTAAGTTTGCAGACGAATTACGATCTACAACCCAAGCAAAAAAGGTACTCAATCTTGGGTAAAGTTTTCCTGAATATGCAGGTATCTTTGCTAATACTGTGATTGCCTGGAGCCTCTATATTCACTGCAAGTCTTTGACTACGGTTTTCTTGTATACCAGGACATATGTTAGTTTAAGAAATTACTTAAAGGAGATATTATGCATCAAAAATACTCACGTTTCCAGACGAGAGTACTGCCGAGTGCTATGCGAAACCCTTTTGATTGGAACCACCAAGGAATCTGGAGTTTGACTACCTTAAAGCATCAGAAAAGCCAATTCATTATCAAACTAATACTCAGTGAAGAGGTTTTTTAAGTCTTATCCTCTGAAAGTATCTCAGAAAAATCCCTATAAACTCCTCAATATGATAATGAATGTAACTATCTTTACAACTATATAGAGCAATGACAAACAGATTATGGGGGTCGTTAAGTACCGCTTATGACCCTATTTAGATAATGAGTTTCTAAGAACAAGACAGTAAAGTCTATGAAAGGGTATGACTTGGAACGTGGCTTTACCCGAGTACCAGGTAAAAAGCAGACTGGTTTGACACATCTATTCCGTAAAGGCATCAACATCCGTTTCTCCAACGAAACTGAGTATTTGAGTGTCATCCTGGATAACAACCTTCTTTGGGCTAAACATGTCACATGCAAAACCACTAAGCCGCTATCGGTGTTCTATCAGTGTGAAGGAGCGTCCATGAAGACAGGTCCTCTGAATCTACACAGCTTTAGTAAGACCAATTACTATACATCATATGCGTTACTTGATTAGTGGAATAAGCTTACCAAAAAATACTTCACTGCTGCATTTACTAGAATCCAAAGAAAGTTCTATCTCGATTTCGTAGGGGCTTTTCCTTGCACGTCTGGTTCTGCTTTAGACGCACTGGTGAATCGAATCTCCCTCCCCTTGATCTTAATATCATGCGCTGCACTCTCTTCCGTTTAAAAAGAATTTATATTTGGTACAAGATGCACTGTAGTTTTTATAGTTGAATGCCTTTTGACTCTTATGGACATGCCATCTGATGTAAAGAGGTCATAATTCCAATTGCTGATAAGAAACCGTATTTCCCAGTGTCTAGGAATGATCTCGACAAAAATCTGGGTCAGCAAGAATGTAAGTCTTCACGGATAGCTCCAAAATTGACATCGAAAGCGGCTTAGCTGTCTTTTTGAAGGATTACATCGTTCGATCTAACTTCTCGTAAGGAAAACTTGCGCCTTTCTTCGAAGCAGAGATTCTCGCAGTACGCATGGCAATGAATTAGATTGTGAAATATCAGTAGAAGGAGCAAAGCAATTGTATATGTAGCGATAACCAAATTGCACTTAAAGCCTTGGTGTATCCTCTGAAAAATCCTGGGTGAGGTCTCGCGGCACATTAGGAACAAGAGAAATGAAACTGCTGATGCAATTAAAGGCAGGGCTTAGAGGAGAGTTTTTCTGGACAGCTCTTCGATTAGGCATTCTATTAACAGTGGAGTTTCATATGAGCATAACTGCAGATCGCTGTCCGGGATGGCAGCAAATCAGCCGAACCTCTCTAAGAGGTCAGGGTTTTTTCTGCTGTCCCTCAGTGGAAGCGAAACGACATCCGACGAAGCTTGATGTGAGACCGACGACGCATCGTCGAACACTATTTCTGTAAGTGTCTAGCTAATGCTCGCATAGGACCAATGTCTAGCCAATGTGGTGCATACTGGTAGTGTAGGCATTTACGACGCAAGAGTTAGGTTCCCCCCAACAATTTCTCGTAGTTCCTTTGGCTCCTATATGGATCACATATCAGTACGAGTCGACATTTCCATCCCACAACTAGAAATACAACAAGATTGAGAAAGCTTTATCAGTAAGACTTCAGAAACAACAAATTTTCTGTGAAGAGTTTCTGGAACCACTGATTCCTCGTGTTTATTTAGCTGGCTGCCTTGGTTAATTCAATTTCTATAGCTCATTTGGCTCCTTTGGCTACCCTAACTTTTTAAGCACCTTTTGCTCAACAAGTGCATGAATTGAATTGATGCTAGGTGTTGTATGATTAGGGTAAGGACTGTGGTCCGCAGACGCATTGTCAAAAATCGACTGCTTCAAAATGTAGCAAACGCCTTAAGTACGTATGGATAATTCGTATATTAACTTTGACTATTGTATCTGTTACATAAGATACAGAACCGCAGCTCATGAACGCCAGATTCCTCTAACCTAAGAAGTGATTCATCTGTTACAAATGCACATCGTGGGACTGAGCGAATGAAGATGATGAGGTGGTAAATAGTACCTTTCGCCAACCAGAAAACTGTTTTTATGGGATAACCTCGAAGAGTTCGTAAGTTCGGCGAAAGAGTGATTTCTTGCAGCAGTCTTCTTCTTAAGGAGATTTGAACCCACTTGTAAGTATCTGGTAAGTCCTCCGGTGTCATTCGCGGAGTTAATGTCTACTTCGGAACACCTCTTTCAGACGTGCTTAAGTGTTCAACGTTTAGTTTGGAAGGGTCATTCGTAATTTCTTTTCGTTGTCCAAATCGACGTTTGCTACTCGAAAAGTGTGCACGTTCTATGCCTCACATCTATAAGCACCTGATCGATTTGGTAAGCTGTTCCATAATCTGTAGACCGTCACGTTGCTTTGTGAATCCTTAGGTTTTCGAACCTAATCCTACTTGCCATTGTTTCACTAACTAGTCTAGTCGAATATCGTTATACAATATGTTGAGGCCTTTCTTTCCAACTAGCTTAAGATGGTTTCCCAGAAAGATTTGCATCAAGTCGAAAACGGCTCCGTAAGCTCTATCTCTATTGGCTACACCCAATGCGAACATGAGCGCTTTGTAACAGCTCTAATGTTGCAAAATTTATTGTAAATACCACGCGATGTCTTCAGATATGAAATTTCAGATGAGCCCATCTTTTCAGAGAGTGGCGGAGGATTTTTCTCAAATACTATAATGGTGCTTGTCGGAAATGACATCATCTGTTCTCGAACAATTTCTACTCGTACGAAATTCAGATACTGCGACGTTCCTGTAGAATTTTGCTAAGAATCGCTTTGTATTTCTCATGCTACACATGTGTGCAAAATAGGGCAGATACTATCGAAGTCATTTTTTTGTCGTGCGATGTTGCTCTGGAGTTTCCTCAGCACTGTGTGATCGTTTGGTAACACAAGAAACTTTCTAAATATCTTAGTATCGCCAGGATTTCATGAAATCATTCAATTCAAATTATTGTACTAAATGAGGACAGAACAGAATTATTGATCTTCTACTCACTACTATGTATCTTCCACTATCCCATGTGCGTCAGCAAAATCAAAAGGAAGACCATCGTGTCATCGTTCTCATCAAATTCATTCGCATGTCAGAAATGATTTTCGATTTTCGTCGACCGCGTTCCCATCAACCCCATCCAAATGGTAGTTGACCCGATTTTTTTTTTTTTTTTTTTTTTTACTTATTTCAAAGAGAACTGTAAGCAATTACACACAAGGCCCATGGGCACGCAACTTTTTGACGTTTGCGTTTGTTATGAACTTCTTCGAAAGCGATCGCATGAATTCGAATTCCCTCACGAGTTATTTGCTATGCCAAATTGCGCTACTGTACCGGGAGCAAGCAAGCCTCCATTTCCAAGTCCATCTCCATCTACACCATCAACATCAGTCAGTCAGTTTTGAGTCACGACACGCAATAGTAGGAAAACTCTTTAAATGCTTAATTCGCTCAGTAAATGAAGTTGGGCACGAGGATTTCGGGAGCCAAATGCTATGAATACAAATATACCAATACTTTGGTGTTGGCGAGAGATGAAAGGAATCGAGCACGAACAGATTTATGATGTGTGTGCTAGGTAGGTGCCCCCAATAAACCATGGACGAGGGTCTGAAGTCTGGTATTGGGGATGGAAAACGGACCAATTAGGCAACGCTCAAAAAGAGACGCAATTGCTTGGAATCTTTTGAAGAACGGAGAATAATTAGTCTTTCGTGTTCGAACTTTGATTTTAAGATTTGCTGTGGCAACAAATCCGCAAAGGAATCGAAAGTACCACTAACTGGCTGCAGGGTTAGCGTGCTAAGCTGGTGCAGCTATGAAGGAATTCTAGTGTACAGAGGATGATAAGTGAAGTGTAACTCTTTGAAGATGAATGAGAGATTGCTGCTGGAGAATTGATTTTTGTAGTGGCGTCGGTTGTCGGTCTTTCTTTTTGTTTGCAATTAAGGTCAATGATTGGATGAGATAGATTTGGGAATTTCTCTCAATACCTGAGGCTGGGTACCTTGTCGCCATTCGGAGTTGGAATGGCTGAAATGAGTTTTCCGACTCCCTTGCGTTTGAAGTGAACAAAATGACAAGGCAAACAGTGGATAGACCTTGTCCACTCCTGACTGTTGCGCCACCACAGCTTTGTACACATGTTAACGGTTCACCGATAGTTAGATAATGGTACACGCGTGTGGTCTTGCGAAAGAGGAAACCAATCCCAGTGTCTAGGTAGGCAAGAGCGGCAGTTGGGAGAGACCAACCCACTTAGGCCTAATCTAATCTAATCTCATTTGAACTCATCTCCATATCACGGCTTTTACAGAGTCAAATGGAAATTACCGATAACCAGACCTCAGTTGGTGCATATATTCCAGCGGAGCACTGAGATTTGAAACTTATATTAGAATTGCAGGTGGTTAAATCATAACACCGTATCTATTCCTTATAAAACACTGACAGCCGTTGATCGTAGTAATGAAGCATTTTTAAATTATCAAAATTTCTCGAATATCCAATATCTTTTCCATATTATAGAGGCTGAAGTACAATCAGACCCTTAACTCTGTGCGCTGTAAATTAAGAGGCGGTCGTCCCCTTTTTGCCCCTCCATCTTTGCAGAGGTGTCATTCGGAGTCATCTTGAGAAGATTCAGCGTGGCTGAAGTTTAAGGTTCAAAAGAGCTCAGTTGTGTACAATGACTCCAGTTAACAAGTAAATTTCTGAAGCCACCAGTTTTTTTTTGCGTCATGTAAAGATCTTTTTCCCAGCTACTCGTGCGAACAAATTGTTTTATCAACCACAGCACCCGGATTGTAAGCATTAGCGACACTATCACATTCTGCCCGACCATGTCAGACAGACGGTGGGTAGACAAACTTTCTAATCAACGTAGCATTAAGCCAGATGGAAAACATCCAATACGATCTTCTCTGCCGAAGCTTTAAAACCTCACATCGTCGGGGGCGCTGACTGGCACGAGAAGATTGTGAATCAAATGGTTTGTCGGGATAAGAGATTGGTGGAGTTTATTAGAGTTACTATCGGCAGTCATATTAAGTTTGATCAACTGCCAGATTTCACCTAGAACTACACTTCTGAACATAACATTGTCATGTAGACTCTGGGATACAAGAGCCATAAGGCCCTGTCGTCAGCGATTGGATGCTTATATCCGACCTCTGAGCCGTTACTCACATCAAGTCATCGTTCGTCAGTTCATTGTGATGAGTCCATTTCTGCACTCCAAAGAAGATAAAGTTATGATAAAGCGCGTGTCGCTTCCAAATGCACTATATGCCAGCATTATGGTGGTATCTGTATTACTTTCAGATGAAGCTAAAGGTATAATTCTTCATACTGCGTCACCGTACGCTTCACCAAGAGTAGCGAGCGCAACGCCTTTATCCAGAAAGTATATAGAACAAATACAAAATATTCAACAAATTAGGGGAAACAGAATAAGCTCGCTCAAGCCAATTTGATACTCCAATGCCAGACATCAGATCTTCAGATCTCAGTTTCTCAACTAAGGCCTGACGAACTTTTCACCGAGCTCACTTTCTCTCTATCTTACCAAATACTGTCCTAAAGTAGAAGAAAAGAAGCTGAGCGCTCGCACTGGTGGACCAAACCTTCAGAAAGTCCGTTGCGATATTAGGAATGACTTTAACTCTGTCAAAGCTACCCACCTGCAGTTCATTCCAGACTGTGCGGGATGTATTTGGTAGTTCACTTTCTACTTGTGGGGCAAATAAAGGAAGATTTTAGGCTAATGGGGTCTAAAGCCCAAAATTATTTCCAGGGCTTACATTGCTGTTATTAAATCAATCCTCTGTTATGGCGACATTGCATAGCCAGCACTGGCTATTTGGAACTTCTCCAATGGCGAGAACTCAGATATTTACAGAGACGATGCTTCACATAGTAAGATAGCCACTGATCAGATCACACACTTTAAACACCACTGATTCTGAATGGAGGAGGTTTTATTGTCCACATCAGAGAACCTCTACTCTACGCTAATCGGATGGCACACTCAAGCACTCTCAAAGGCTAGATATAGATGTATATTACCCTTACTAAGTCCTGAAAGATCAAGGTAAGTGGAGAAGAGATATCTCGAAGCTCAGAAATAATCGGGGACCTAAATTGGAGGATATGGTAGCCAAGTTAGGAGCATTGGTAGCGTCTATGGGGATAGCAATGTTTTGTTTGTGCGTTGTGTCATGCCCGAGCTGCGTCCAAGCCTCTCGGATTGCCGAATTTGAAAAAAACTGACAAAATTGGTTGAAGTCCCCACTTCTTTCCGAAGGTTTTCCTTACTCTTTGTTCAATGTTTTGGTTTTCGTTACGTTTTGGGTCAAGTATGATACTCAGATACCTATTATCTGTTTCTATGTCTACCTCGTGGAGGTCCACTTCCGTAGATTTTGCGATGATTCTTCTACTATTCTTTGCATGTGGTTGTGTTAGACACGCTCTAGGGTTTTAAGTACACAGAAGATTAAACTAAGTGGCCTGGCTTCATGTTGGTGTTTAGCTAACTTCGGTATACCGAGAATACCTCGAGCGCGTCTCCAAGAAAAAGGTATGTAGTTCAGTATTAAACAGCTTCTGAAGATTAAGGCTAGCCAAGGTATTGTTAGGGTCAGGGAGATAGAATGTTATGTCACTTAGGTGATTAGCAAAAGCGTGGTGCAACTTTACGACGCCAGTAAAAAATCGTATGAAAGTCGCTAACTTCTTAGAAACGCCAGGAAGCATTCATTTGTCCTGCCGGCAACCTAAAGACTGGGGAGTCATGTCATCTGCTGTTATGCACCTATGATACCCTACTGTCAATGAAAGCCCTAACCGAGGACGAATAGAGTTCTACCGCTGGTTTGGGTCATACAAAACAATTTTCTGAGCCTTGTCTAGTAAGTTTATCTGCGTTTATACATGCCGTGATCCCATTGCGATCTGAAGGCCAATTCAAACTTCCGACTGCATTCAGTGAGATTTTGTACTCTCAAACTAGCTTAGAACTTATGAAAGGATTAAGTGGAACTTGACTATCGTTACAGATGCAGGTGCTTCGTCGCAATATAGTTCATTAACATCAGAACTGTGTATGTCTGCTAATATTGTCGTCCTCCAAAAAGACACCAGCCTCGTATCTTAAATTCGATTTTCAAGAAATTCGTGAACACCCGACTAAATTCCTTTGAAGCGTAGATTCTGGCCGAAACCATTCTTGGGTACGGAAAAAGCTGATTTCTTACTTTTGTCGCAACAGATTTTCTAATGTCATTGCATCAGATAAGACGGGAGTCAACGGACTGTCGGCACGCAATGGCTTTAAGTGTACAACCCGTAATATGAATATCGAGAGAAGGAAGATTCATCAGTGCACCTAAAGCAAAGCTTTAGCACACCTGTACAGGCAGTACAACTACAATACAGCACCTGCATATGCATGAGCATAGACTTTAGAACTATTGAGTGCGTTAATCAGTGATGCCACCCTGCAGGTAACCACTCTTTTCATCCTCTATCACATATTGGTCAGTATAAGCAATCAGCATGATCGATAGTGATTCGTCTATGCCAAGTTATACATGCTATATATAGTTGGGTTGTTTAAAGCACCTTCAATGTGAATGAAAATGACCAGTTGAACTGTCATGCTCCATATTGTCGAGTGCACTTTCAATTCTGCCCATCGATTTCAAAGTCTGTGTCATAAAATCTTCCGCGTTTGTAGGTATGTTGCATCTTGGACAGAGGTTGCATTCGCGAATCAGTTTTTCGCACATGAGGCCCGGCCATTCTCTCTATGCACATCAACCTGAAGGAAGTCCGACTGATAGCTCTGAAGCTCTTGACGATTTTGATATCAATTCCAGGGTTGCAGTATGAGTTTCCAGTAGCTCAACTGGATGCAACGGCCTCAACTCTCACCACAACCCATGTGATATACCAGCTACGTTGTGATGTGTTACTGAGCTTACTTGCAGCTTCGTTGATAGTAGTGATTCTTAAAAATAAGACAGAAAATTTCTGGTTTCCATTGAGTGTAGGTGCCATTTGGTTTGCTGAGTGATGTCAGTCAACTGATTTACTTAAAGGTACGCCAGTCTCATTCTCTGCTACGTTTCCAGTTTTTTTTTTTTTTGGAGATAAGGTCTCTCGCAATTCATTCGTGTTCACCAGTACTGATTTCGGTCGAATTTTGTTTTCGGAAATCCACTACTAGAACTGTTTCTCAGGGTGGATTTGACCGCATCAACTAACTTTTGTAGACCAGAACTATGACCTTTAGTTTTAGTTTCATCAAACGGCTTCATTGGGATTATTACAAATACCAACATCATGACTACTAGATATAAAGTTCATATAGGCTGTGATCTTGAGTCGTGTCTCACTTCATATCTCATTGAAATCCAAGTCTTGTTTGCTATTGAGTATAGAGTCTTATAAATACTCCTCCGTACACAAATCTTCTGAGATAAGAGTCTTGCCTAACTCCGAAACGTGGCTTGGCAATTCTTTCAAGAAATCTGAAACTTTCCTTAATCGCTTTCAAAAGCATAGCAATCATTTCAAGCTACTCACTCCATTAAAGATACAGTGAGACACTTCTTTTTCAGTACACTACCATTGTTTCCATTGATCCCCTCTGAAAATTTTCTACCCGGCCTCCGGTACCATGACTTACACTACCAGAATGTGGTTATTCGAAATTGTCGACTCGAAGATTCATATTCGGTGAAATTTGGTCAGCGTTTTACAACAAATACTCACTTGTGCCAGGCTGTACTCATTTGTGACATACAACCTGACAAAGCAATTTGTATCTCCTGTCCTGTGATTGTCAAAGTCATAATTTTCACCCTATCGTACACCAACCGGCTAGAAGGCCAACTTTCATCGAAATTAACGATTAAAAATACCAGAAAATCATGCTTGCCTATCGGCAGACAGCCCGTACCCATTGTTCTTCCTTTATCGTTGCACACAAGACCGCCAAATCATAAGTCCCAACGCAAAGCACCAAACAAAAACTCGCTTTTTTGTCGTCGAAATTTTGAATTAAAATTCAAAACCGCTGACATTCCTTATGTTCGGCCATCCGGCCAGGATATTCCGCGCTCCAACAATACAATCGAAATGAATAGAAAAACTTCAAAATTCAAATATGGTCGTCAGGATACCCATAGTTGGGGGCAAAAAAACGGACATTTTGCTTTGCCTTAATTGAATTACCCTCTAAGCGCAGCGGAGCCGAGTCACCCTTCAACTGTTTTTATTGGCTGACGGTGTGTTTTATGGTTTCAAGAGACATCCATTTAGTGGGGAGGTAGAAAGCAAAGACAAAAAAAGAAAACATCAACCCTTAACCCATCAAGCATTGGGCTGCTGGCGTCATTCGACGCCATGATTGTCCTTGATATGGTGAATGGTAGCTCGTGTTGTGGTTTTTCTGTTTTTCTGTTTTTCTGAATCATCATCACCACCTCACTCTGTCCTAGTGTACCGAACCGAGTGCCCAGTACCGAGGTCAGACGATTAGATTAACCCCCAGCGATAGTGACCATAAATCATGACCTACAAGCAAGGACTCGTCTACCCTTATCACGGTGGTATTTGTGCAGCAACGCTCTCTGTACTGTTTATACATTTTGACAAATGTCCATGCAAAGTTTGCCATAAGTTTCCCAACTCTCCATGTGCAACTGCATTGTTCTTGTTTCGGTTCCGGCTGCAGTGTGCAATTAAGGGCTG
This sequence comes from Volucella inanis, assembly GCA_907269105.1. Taxonomy (NCBI): domain Eukaryota; kingdom Metazoa; phylum Arthropoda; class Insecta; order Diptera; family Syrphidae; genus Volucella; species Volucella inanis. The sequence goes on from OU026154.1 coordinate 12,971,935, forward strand.
ATTCCTATGCACGATATGGTTATAAAGGGGCGGTCAGGTGAGGCCCGCCTCAACGGTAAACATTGCATGTGCATGGCAAACGGATATGCAACATATGCGTGCTCATACACAATCGAGCGAAGCTCTGCTGTTGTGTTGAATTTTTTTTTTTTTTTTTTTTTTTTTGTGTTGCGACCACATGAGTTATGACGCGGATGCGCTTACATAATGTGCACCATTAGGGGGTGAGTAATTCGATGCACCCAATATGTGATTCACTGGATGAACTCACTAGTTGGACTCGGCACAAGTGGGAGTTAATGGGCAAAAATCAAGTCCACTTGGTCGGCACAGGCACCAGGACCAGATACTGTGCAGAGTATCCCAGTTCCAGTCCAAAGTCAACTTGAGCTCTGGAAATAAATCAAAAAATCCTGCATTGACCGAAGGAAGTGAGTTTCTGGAAGAGGATTCGAGAGACGAGAATACACCAGCATCTGCTGGTTCAATTGAAACGAGAAGATAATTTTGATTTATAGCCGGGGTTTCTTAGTTTCTTGGATTGCTGGATTGTTGGATTCTTTGGATGCGGACTTCATTCGCAAGCAGCATTCACATGGGAGATTTATGCATGCTCGAGGATCACGCAGAGATTTATTGCCATTTGATAGGAGATGACGCGGTGAGGACGCTAATCAGTATGCGCGCAGAGTGCGAGGACACTCTCTGTGATCTGTGGTTAGCCTCAGCCATCAAATTGCTTTAGTATGGTGTGAATGAACTAGAGCTGAGGTGTTAATTGCGATATTGTTTTTTCTCCAACGGATGAGGCGGACTGTGTAGTGGAAAAAATCGAGGATGATTCAGGCGTTGGAGTTGAGAAGTGGTTTTGTGACAGTGGTTGTGGTGAAATTTAAGGTTTTCACAAGAAGATGAAACTGAAACTATACTTCCAGAACATCGCATGCTAGTTCAGATTTACCCATCTCTTTATTTCCTCGAAGAGAATAGACTATGCACACCACAAGTACCCATGCTATTGGACGACTTGGCAACGCAACCCAATAGTTTCGAAGAGCCGAGTGTATCTTCATTTATTTACTGGGTTTCTAACTCGAAAAGCATTGTGGACCAAGTAATAAGCGTACAGATTAAAATTTCCGACATCTCGAATGGCATGCTTTCATTATTAAAAATGGATTCGGGCTTCCCAATCGGATTGACTTGACATTCGAATATTTCTTGGCTGAAGCATTCCATATTATTCACTCGCAAATGTAGTAGAAGTTACCACGAATCTTGACAGTCCTGTGATTCGATGAGTAAGCTCATCATGTGTCATGTGAGTCTATATCGATCCACTCTCCTTCTGAGCTGCATGGCATTACGTAATAAGTAACAAATGTGTCGCCTTTTCGATTTGTATTTTCGACACGACGGCCCGACGGCATTTATTTCTGCTTTCACGTCAGCTTATCCTTAGACTATGCCAAAGACATTAACGTAGTTCAAGTAATAGATTTGGATAGAGTTTGGATGTTAAAGTTTAAGGAGCCCTTTGAAGTTTAAGTGCTCTGCCTCCCTTGTCATCTTCTGCTGAAAACATTTTTCCAAAGTTCTACCATGATTGAGGGGTTAATGGTTAGCAAAAGTTTAGTGCCCCGCTGAGATACCACTGAAGTTTTCACTACTGCAGTTAAGTAAGTGAGAATGGCGCAGGTGCAGACACGTGGATATGTATTTGTTTGGATAAGCTGCACCCAAAAGTGTCAACACAGTGGGAGTTATGCTTATAGTAAGAGGCGCAGGTTTAAGTCTTGAGGAGTCCTCTGAAGCTCAAGTACAAATTGTGCTAGCAATATCAGAGAAGAGAGATTCATCAATGCATCTAAAGTGAAGCTAAATGTAAACAAAGCCAATATCCAATAAACGAAGCGTAGGATAGAAAAGTTATATTCATAGCAACTCACTTAGATGGCGCTACATTCTGGGGTGAACCTGCTCAACAACCAATAATAATCCAATAATTCAAGTGTGTACGAAGGTGAAATGCTACCATTTACGCACCCCAGAAAGGTTAAGGTCCCCTTACACTTGTGCCCGCCCTGCAAATTCAACCACATAAGTGGGAAATCTTACCACCACCTTATTTGCACAATATTCATCGACTTATTCGGAGCTAAGGTTGTATGAGCATCGGTCAGTGTCTAGCAAAGCTGCCGAAATAGAGATGATGAAGGTGGGTGGCCCATTTGAACTTACGTAGTGGGCTACTAGCACTATCGTTTAAAGGATCCAGTCCTTTGTGTTTGGAATTGTGCCATGCAGTTAGCCCGACTGTTTTGAAGAATCTAACAGCCTCAGATATGGAGGAGATATGGAAATGAAAAACTGACAACGACTTTTTGTGTTACTCGTGGAATGTTCAGACTCTTAGCAGTTTATATGCAACCGAACAATTAGCAGAGGACACCTTTGTATGTAAGCTATGGCATCTACTTTGATGTCAGCTTAAATAACCGGCAGTAATGCCCATGTGGGTGTGGATTTGTCATAATGGAAGACTAAGACAATTAATTTAAGGCTTCATTCATCTGACTTCATTATTCGACGTCTAATCACATTTGCAGCAAGCTTAAGTTCGTCAGTAAAAGCCTAATATGCATACACAGATCAAGATGGCTTCGAATGAGAAATGTCCTAAATATGAAGTTGGGATACGTCTCGTTAGGAAAGCAGAGAATCTTTGGCGGTACAGTTCGAAAATATAGCCCAAACGACACCACCTCCAAAAATAAATTGAATCCAACCGACTATGGGGCGAAATGTCATCATAGTTATCACACATTTCCCAAACTGCAACAAAGGCAGTCACTTACTCAAAGAAGCTTCAACCAGAGAGATCACATTTCGATCGTTGCAAGACATAGCTCTAAGACTCTGGATGCCCAAGTAAGTCGATAAGACATTGACACGGACCACTACTTTGTTATAGTCTTTCCGAACGGCAGACGTCGAAAATGTACATTTTCAGAAGTTCTATGCTGTCACGGGCAAGCATAGAAAACCAGTTGGAACATTGTTAGAAAGCCATTAGAGATGTCACATCATATGTAGTAGGCTTTTCCCTACTATTGAAACGAAGCTCCTGGTTTGACGAATCGTGTCGGCAAGATCATGGAGTAAAATTAGGGATACTCAAAGCGTGGGCCAACTTGGTGTTAAAAATTTGAAGCATTTAACTTGGACAATGATTGATAACAACTATTGAAACAAAAACAGCAAAGATGGGTTCAGCGGACAACGAAAGAAAGTCAACCGATATGCTGTCAATAAAGAGGAACACACAATATCGACACTTAGGACCAAATATTAAGCTATAGCTACAACTTTAAGATAGTAATTCCGACAGCGAGATCACAGAGGAAATTATGAGAATAATAAATCACTCTTGTTAATTGGTGCTTCTTTGGACTTAGAAAGCAATTGAGTAGTAAAGCCCTCCCTCAAGCAACGAAAAAGACATTATACAATACACTGAGTCCTTTATCCATGACCATACCCACGCACGTTTCGAAACAACAGTTTCTTCGGGTAATTTTTGGTCCCGGTTGCATCAATGGAGAATGAAAGTTTCAACAGCGAATTATTGGGGCTGTACAGCGTTGGCCCGAATGACCTCATCTTGGATGGCACACACAAGTCGTAGGGGATTTTAGCACACATGAAAGCAGCTGGTAAAAAACGGCGCACATTAATGGGGAGGCACATTACCTGAGACCCTGGTCCATACCGACGAGGCGAGATCCGCGAGTTGCAGCCAGGTGCTAGTTAATCCACAACGTACAATGGCAATTTTTTCGCTGCTGTTAAGTTGAATATCTAGCGTTTTTGTTACAACTACCAGAACAATGGCATCGTCAAACCTCGCGATGTATGAACTGTCACAGCTCGTTACAATTTTGCGAAGATAGTCCAGTATTTCAACACGATAATTTGAGTTGAAGTCGTTCTTCAGGTCAAGAGTTATGGTGGCTCAGTATTTCTAAGTGTCCCACTTCCAGCGCATGCCCTGTATAGCATCTCAAGCTCTAGGTATTACTATGTTGATTGCGTCCACTGTTTCGACTTTCGATAATCGTTTTGAAAATGAAAGGTGAATGCACTTGATCAACCGATACGTTCCTTATTTAATGAGGAAATAGCGTCGTGACAGTGGTGACCTTTCAACCTCATCGCCAAAATTTGATAAGGCTTATCGCATGTTGCTATAATCTCTCAGGCAAAGGCGTTTGCTAGACTTAGCCTCGTTCTTAAGCCGGATTGTTGCTTCTTGATATGCATTGCACTTGCAAGTGATTGGCATCCCAAGTTCGTTAGCCCAGGTAAGTTCTTCTTGTTCGGTGACATACCTATCTCAGTTCTGAAATTTCAGTGGTCCACCAGCATACAGGAGGTCGGAGTTTTCTCTTTCCCTGCCTAGACTCATTATGCGCAACGATTATAAATCGCCGTACCTAGGTTACAAACTACTCAGCGGTTTTAGCTTCAATTATTACCTCACTACGGACGAAACTTGGAAGATTGTGGATTGCTGAACCGGTGCGGGCGGTCACATCAGGAGACCACTGCTTACAAATGTGATATAAATGATTGCACTTGATCTTGCTGTATTAAATGTGTTGGCAGTTCCATAGTTAGCTTAAGCAGTATTACGTAGAGTCCACATTTTGCGATTTGTAAAAGGTGTTTCTAAAAGAAGTGTAGGATTTAAAAAAAAAAAAAAATAAAATAAAAAAAAAACAAGCAATTGTTGCGAATCCTCTGAAAAAAAAAACACCTTCGGGTTAGGGGTTAGAATATACCCGAGGTAAGGCATGCCTGTCGTAAGAGGCGACTAAAATCCACTGGACCTGATTAAGGTGTTAAGCTACCAGGTTGGGGGCGCAGTATAAAAACAGCTCAATCTCTAACGGAGCATCCGGATACTTGGCGACCTCCGGATCAGCCAGCCTTATCTGTCTAATACGGATCTCTGGACAGACGGACTACCCTTTCTCTGCTACTCGTGGGAACTAAAATGAGTTCAAATAATATTCAAAATAATACAAATATAAACCAGGACCCCTTTAAAAAATGCTCAAGGGTCACGAGATCTCCAGCACGCGGGTCGCTAGGAAAATCATGCGAAAGCAAAGACCAAACACAGTCGGTAGCTCAGGGCAATAGCATTACACCAAATAAGCTACAAAATCTCGAACGCGAAAATTCTGATCTCCGCGCCAGACTCCAAAATATGGAATTGCTCTGTGCCGAACTAAAAAAGCAACTAGATGCCATTAAGCCGCAATCTAAATCTGAGTCTGAGTCTGTTTCGCTACTTGACCGCCCCGAAAACTCGAGTTTTCACACGGACGAAGAAGCGCTAGTCCGCGAAACGGACTGGATACTTAAAAAAAAGCCAGGTAAGTAGCGCAAAGCCTGATATTGAACAAACAAAGAAGCAAACCAGCTTTAACACTGCTGAGGTCGATAAGGCAACAAAGCAACCCAAACAAAGACCGCCGCGGAAAGACCCATACGCGTTGTAGCTAGAGGATTGCATCCCTCTTGCCTTAAAGAAAACATCGTAAATGACCTTAAAAATAACGATTTTAAGATAATCGACGCAGTTAATATACTTGCGCAAGAACAGCGCAATGTTGAAATCGAGAGGACGACCCCAAGACGCGGCCTTCTCCTCTTTAGCCTAACTTTCGACAAAACCGAAAGCCTAGAAAGAATTTATGCCATCAATTCAATTTTGGGACTTGTTGTAAAAATTGAACCTCCGCGGAAAAACTCTAGGCTGATTCCCCAATGTACACGTTGCCAGGGATTCAGCCATACTCAGGCCTACTGCCAGAAGGAACCTCGCTGTGTAAAATGCGCTTGCAAACATTTGACTTGAGAGTGCAATGCCGCGAAAGAGTCCCCAGCGATATGCATTAACTGCAAGGGAAAACATCCAGTTAATTATCGAGGCTGCGAAGTCGCGAAGAACTTGCAAAAGCTACGAGATCAATCAAAAACGAAGTCTTTGAAAAACGTAAGGACAGCTAGAATGAGAAATAACAACAGCGGTCCTACTCCAAAGCCTTTACAGAAGGTAATGGTGACAAACGCTAAAATCACCAATAATAACAACGATAAAAATAACAATGCGCAAGTGGAAAGTGAAAAACTTACGCGCAAAAAGCGGCGCGAGTTAATATGACTAACTGTACATCACCGGATCCTGCCTCAAATGTGTTATCAGTAATTCTCGAGAGACTAGAAGAACAGACTAAAATAAATAAGATAATAGTCGAATGGCTTCTTAAGTTCGAAGCCAATTTCTGTAACTAATTATGGTAAAGAAGCTCAATATATTTGCGTGGAATGCCAACGGGCTACAGAAAAGGCTTGATGAACTTAATATTTTCATGCAGGAAAAAGTAATTGACATATGTTTATTTCTGAAACGCACCTGGCAACAGAATCGCGCGTGGAACTAAAATGTTATCGCGACAACCACGCTCATCATCCATCGGGAAACGCAAGAGGTGGGTCATCCCTATTCATAAGAGACTGCATTGAACATACTTTGGAAGTATGTTCATTTGACAAATTTCAAATGACCGTGGTGCGCGCTAGAAATAAAAATTACTCTTTTAATATATCCTCAATCTATTGTCAATCGCGCTGCAAAATAGAAAAACAAGAATTTATTGAGCTATTCAACTCTCTTGGACCAATCTTCATTATTGGTGGCGACTTTAACGCGAAGCATACCTTTTGGGGCTCAAGATGTATCTCTCCAAAAGGCAATACTCTTTACAGGGCTGGTATGGAATGTGGTTGCTATTTTTACTCAACAGGCAAGCCGACATATTGGCCCTCGGATGTCACCAAAACACCCGATCTAATAGACTTCTTTAGCGGAAAAAGAGTAAAAGCTAGTTACGTCAAAGTTGAAGAGGGCTTCGATCTTTCCTCCGATCATTCTCCAGTTATCCTCTCACTGTGCGAATCCTTGGTTAAGAAACAAAGACCACCCAGATTAACTAACAGCAAGATTTCCGAATAAACGTTGTAGACAATACTGAGTTGAAAGTAGCACTTAGAACGCCGTATTAACTTGAAAAAGAAGTTGAACGTTTCGTTGAAGTCATACAGCAAGCGGCCTGGAAGAACACTCCCCGCGAATCGAACAAAGTTCCCAAAGTCGGCATGAGATATCCACCGGAAATCAGAGAAATGATAAGGAAGAAACGAAGAGCGCGGAAAAAGTTACATGAAACCCGGGCATCAGAAAAAATAGGCTCTGCAACTTGTTGAAAAAATCCATCAAGGACTTCAATAATCAAGGTATTAATAACTACCTTGAAAGACTCACAGCGACAAAGGATACCAACTACTCCATATGGAGAGCCGTTAAAAGTGTTCGAAAGCCCCAAATACACGTGGCGCCAATAAGAAGAAACCAGGATGACTGGGCGAAAGAAGATAAGGAAAAAGCTAATGTTTTCGCCGACCATCTTGCAGAAACGTTTAAACCATTCGATGGGGGGGTGCTTCCTGAGAATATCAATACGCTAGACGTATCGAAAAACTTTCCAGTAGAAAAGGCTACACTTAGGGAACTTAGACAAGTTATAGACACGCTTAAGCCCAATAAAGCCCCCAATAACACTCGACGCTAAACTAAAATGGAGAGCACACGTCAAGAAAAAACGTGAAGAGCTTGAAATCAAATATAGAGATATTTACTGGCTTATTGAAAAGTATTCAAAGCTTAGCTTAGAGAACAAACTGCTGTTATACAAGCAAGTGCTAAAACCGATCTGGAAATATGGTGTACAACTTTGGGGTTGTACTAAAAATAGTAACATTAATGTATTACAGACATTCCAAAACAAAGTTCTTCGAGGTACTGTTAATGTGCCGTGGTACATTAGACACGATGATATCCACAGAGATTTAGGAGTCGAAAACGTTCAGAACGTAATTGAAATGTTTGCGCGAAAATATAATAATCGATTACAAGGTTATACGAATATTTCTGTTCAACAGATCCTCGACGAGACAAATTTATTGCGCCTCTCGATCTAGCGCGGTGATTAGTAGCGCATAATTTTTCTAAAGTACACAGGATTTTTCAATGGAAAATCGCCTGCAGGATATCTTATAAAAATAAAATAAAATGCAATAGAAGAACTGCTTCTTGAGTGTGAACTCAGTCGTGGTTTGCATAAGGGAAGTGTTTTTTAGTGGGTAAGAATCTCACACTACTATAGGCTCCTTGCCTATAGTGTCTATGAAGATTTCTCACATTCCCATGAAAAAAAAAAAAAAAAAAAAAAAAAAAAAATATGTGGTTTATTTACGGAATACAATATCTTTCAAAGGACTACCCCGCCTCTGCTTGCAGGGCCTCATCCTTCCCTCCTAATTTTCAATCACTCTTTCACATATTTAGGGCTCTATCTCTATGAACCGCGCCCAGGTAAACCAAAACGGTTACCACAGACGAAACCGTGGACTAAATCCATGAGATAGAAGGTATCTCAACTGAACTGCTTGGCCCTGTTTAATCGAAATGCGGAGGAGTTTCGTTACCGCCGATGAGACATGGATTCATTGGTATACACCACAGACCAAAGAACAATCGAAACAGTGAGTTTTACCCGGTGAAAATGCTCCAAGGAAGGCGAAGACCGTGACTTCGCCCGCAAAGGTGATGACCACCGTTTTTTGGACGCACTAGGTGTGACCCACGTTGACTATTTGGAGAAGTGAAAAACAATCACAGGAGCATACTAAGTCGATTCATTGGGTCCATTCAACGACGATTTGAAGAAAAAAGACCAAATTTGGCAAAAAAAAACTCTGCTTGCATTAGCTGCAAGATAATAGGCCTTTAAATCTTACACCTCTCTTGGAAACATATATGAACTGCCCCATTCTGAAGCAGTTTATACGCTTAAAAAGAAAGGCCACCCAACATTATCAACTCGGATAGCACACCACACCGCCATGACATGTTGAGAGAAAGAAAACCTCCACTCTGGCTCGGAATATCTGAGAATTCATTACGGAACGACATTGAGGTTAAAGAAAATTGAGCCTTATGTGGCACGCTCCAGTAAAAACGAACATCGCCAATTTGGTCAACGTAGCTTGAGTCGATTATCATATGATTGCGCCTAAATGAGGAAACTGTTGGTTGAGAACCAAGCCCAATAAAAACTACAGCGCCGCAAAAAAAAAAAAAATTGTAGGAATTATCAGAAGGCATTCTTGCATAGGCCTTCTTCATGGATTTAGTGAATGTGGCCTGCAAGCCTTGAACTGATGGCAGATCACTTCCTTCGTGGTGACGTCTTTGTAAGTAATAGCTACCTGTTTAGTATGAGGACTAACTTCCACTTAGGGTTGGCCCTCGCTTGTGAATCAATGAATTTTTTTGATCTCTTGAATCACCAGTGCCTTGGGTTTTACGTGTATCTTGCTTTTTTCTAGCATTCCTGTCTAATATCACAGCTTTTACATTTCGTCTCGGCTTTTCGGACTCAGATTTGATGGCTAGATACAATCCTTAGATTGGTCTTACCTTATCACCGATAACTGTAGCTTCATTGGTTCCTGTCCTTGTACTCACAATATCAATCGTGATAAGCCTTCTTTAGATGTCACTACATTCCGATGATATCGTAGAATCATATCATATTAACAAAAATAAGAAATCCACATGGCACTGAACAAGAACTCCTTATGAAGGAGTTGCTAGTTCTGTTGTTGCTAATTCCCAGAGATACAACTGCGACCAAGCCTACCTGCAACAAAATCTTGTTTACCTCCTAAAACCATACGAAATATGAGAAACGCGCTCATTATGACCCAAACAGAACGATTGTGGGAAAGTTTTACAAAGTTCCTTATAAGCTTCCTGATTTCAAATACTCGTATGTACCTGCCTACCATTCTTGTTCTCAGTTGAGTCGAAAACCCTTTTAATAGGATTAAATGTCAAAAGACCAATTTCTGGTGTCCCCAATGTGGAATACATCTTACCATCTCCTTACCCTAGCTTCTTGGAAAGAGAAATGTATTTCATTGCAAAAATTTAATCAACGAATTGGATTCTCCCAATCATGGGAAGGCGATGAAAACTCTGAAAAAACTGTCAACACGAATTAGGGCATCCAGGGATCGCATAGCATGACTTCGAAGGAACAGGAACTCTTGTTTAAATGTTCAGCACTATGTTCAAAGTGTGTAAGTAAAAATTGGCCAAGAAGATCGCCCATCACATCGGATTTGCTTAGTCTTTGATGATATGAAGGGTTATCCGTGATTTTGGATCCTCCTGGGAACTTGTATCCATACCTGTGATTTAGATGGATTTCGTATCTACATACTATGGGTCATGGAACTCATTCCATCTTGTGATCGCTGGAAGATTGCCTTATGGGAGTAGGATTAGGTTGGAGAAAAAAAGGAAGCTGACAGACATGGACATCCTATAAGGCATAGTAGTATGTTCAGCTGTCAAATTATTTGCTCCCTCTGATTAACATATTTGCAAGCAGGTGCTCTGTAAGCACTTGCATTGGACGTCAAAGTGTAACCATTTGTTTGCATAATCATAGTCCTCGTGACCATACCTAAACGCCTGCCACGCGATCAATCAATTTCCATTTTCCATTTCTAACAACCAACCGCTGCTTACTGATTCACTTTTTTTCTGTGCGAACGCTCTTCCAATGCATCCTTGATCAAAGAAATCATCTGCTAAGAAGAACGAAAGCCAGCCGTGTCCACCTTTCTGACAGGCGGTTTGTTATAACCTCGCGCTTAGGGCCTATTTACCGCGACCGCCTCACCTATACCCTGACTGACAGTTAATCCAACATTGCCAACGCTTAATTTGAATTTCAAAACTTCGTGAAGTTTTTTTTTTTTGATACTCGTACGACGTTTGAGATTGTTTTTGATTGATAGGATGCGCGGCCGGCATGGCCGAAATAAGAGGAGGCGTGCGTTGTATTTACACTCTGTTTCAACTTATACTCATCGTATGCGTGCAGGTTATATTGGGTATCTAAGGAACGATAATCAGATCGTTGAATATGCACCTGCAAATGCGGCATAGACTTGTTTTTGTTTTGTTCGCAAACCGAATCTAATTGGCGCCACATGGGTACAAGTGATGATTAAGTCACCGTAGCCGCCTGGACGTAATTCATTTGGCACGTTATGGTGCCATAAGCGGAGAACCCATGTGAGTTACAATGATGGCTCCATCTTTTCTATTTCTCTGGACGGCTATAATGTACGCCAGTTATGAGTGCATGTTCATTAGTTACAGTCCTTTATGGGAATAGGTTAGCAGACAAATTACAAACCTTTAAGTCTTGGTGTAAGAAGCAGTAGCAGATGAAATCAATTTGATGCAATCATGTACCAGATTGTGCAAGTGGCACCAATATGTATCAAACGAAAGAATTTTCAAAGAATTAACTGAAAAAAGGGGCCAAGTGCCACTACCAACTGACTCCGACAGTCGTTAAAGCCAAACAATTGTGTCGTGAGAAATATGATGGCTCGTCAAACGATATTCACTTTACTTCCTTTTTTTAGGTGCCTTGATGAGATGAGACGTTGTACTTAGCGCCAACATTCCCAGAATACACGTTTAATTTTTAACCAGTATGGGGGCGATCTTAATGGGGTAATATCCTCAAGGTAGTACTCGCAATAGAAATAATCTATCGGTGGTCTTTCGAGCTCGACCGGGGCACGGATGCACTGATAAACGTTTCGATTCCGATGATTCTTGCGCCTTTTCCTATTAAAAGATAAATTGACGTGGAACGATGGAAACTTTATCAGGCAGATGGTTTGTCAGAATGCTATTGTTGAAATTTTGTCCAGGGAAACCAAAAACGTCGAAAGGGCTCCGGAAAAGGCAAAAAACTACCGTCTATGGAACAGTTGAAGTATTGCGGCAAATGAACCGCGCAAAGAGACGTTAAATTCTGTCGATATCACAATTGTTTAAAGAATCATTCCTACCGAACAACAGAAAAGAGAAACAAATCAGCGGTAGTAACGGCCATTGAAACCTATCAAGCTCCCAAAATTAAAACTGCATCCTTTCCTTCCATCTTCAACAGGGTCAAGATAAAAAAAGGTCTTAACATTCCGCCTGTTTCTCGCGTAAGATCACGAACGCAATCTGTGCTCCAACCAACGAGGAATGATGTTCGAGGCAGCACACGACATACGGTTAAGACCAGGAAGAGTCCAGCACAGGGTTCAGCTTAGATCAGAAAAGCCCCGAAAAGCAAAGTGGAACGCTAGTACTGACAACAACCTGAATGACGCTGAATGCAAACACTCTATTGTTCCTAGAAAAAGTGGAGAATAATTTTATTTGAAAAACGGAGCTATAAAGGTGAAGTGCTCCACGAAGCAAGCTTTTGAAAGGCTTATAAGCTCTGTGCCGAAAATCCTCTTCTTGGTACTTAAGAATTTCAAGATTTTCAGGCCACCAAAACTGAGTGCGTCAGTCGTCTTCAGAATCCCGGTGCAATTCAGGGAATTAGAGATTAAGGACACTGAAAAGAGGATAATCTATTGTACCTATCTGCAACTTGAAAGAGTTAGTTTTAAGAAGATGTGACTAATACTTAAAGCACTTTGGGGGCAGAAGCAAATGGAACGCTAGATGATAGTATGACAACAGATGCAGTGATAAATCAAACACATTATTGTGCCCTTTGGTGGTTTCTAGTCGCCTGACACCGATGACATACATCCAGCTATGATACAAAAAGGTATAGACCAGCTGCTGGCACTCAGAACAGAGTCTTCACTGTAAGCTTTCACTGGCATACATGCTAAACCGAACAGTGAGAGTAGCCTTTCTGCCGAAAATTGGAAAAAAATTGGTCGGTCTGACTTCCGTCACCTTCAAGAGAATGTAGAGAGTGGTTGAGCTTTATGAGCGTAAAACTGTAACGTGCCTACCATCACCGATGATTCTGCGAAACAGACCTTCAAAATCTGGAGCGCGGAATTGAAGGCGAAGGCGGCAGGAAATAGTAAGCGCTAGTTATTTTAGTTTCTAGACGTGACCGACGCCTGGTACACTAGAAATGCATTTCTCTCAAAACTCAGATTGTTCTGTTTACAAGAAGTAGAAAGCCGACTGGACTCTGCATTTCTCCAACGAAGCTAAGTATTTTGATGTCATTTTGGATGGCAAACTTCTTTGGACTTTACATGTTACGTCGAAACCTTCTAAGGTGCTGTCAGCATGGCATAATTGACGAGGGTCTTTTGGACCTACACAGCCGATAGTCAGGTGGTGGAGCGTTCACAAAAGTACATCACTGCTTCTTTTAATAGACCCCAAGGTACGTTCTGTATTGGTTGCATTCGCATTTTGTCTAGCATGTCTAGATCGTTTCTAGATGCATAGATTTCACTCCACAAAGAAGTAGTTTTATTGCTGCGAAAGTCTAAAATCCGTTTTGTTTTTGGCCAATATCTAAGTAAGGAAAGTAATGTATGCGGGTCCTTACAGATGGCTTTAAAACTAATCTGGGATGCCGCACTTGTGTCTTTTAGTAGGATGGCAAAGTTTAAATTCTAATAAAAGTTGTTGTATTGGTAAAGGATAAAGCTATCTCACGCTAATTCGAGAATGCAAGGTTTCTCTGAATACAATTGGAAGTCTAAATTCACTGAGTCAGGATCGGATGCTAGGTCAAAATGGTATTGAGGGAATTGAATTAGCCGATGGCTTGAAGAAATGTTTTTGCTGACCCATATCTTCGTTGTTCGTTTGGGCTATTGTTTTCAATTAGGACTATCATTTAGAGCTAGGTTTCGTGTTACCATAACTGCAGATGTGGCAACTCTCTGTCTCTAAGCAGTCAGGGATTTTCGTTCTGTACTCCAGATTGTAAACTACTTGCTGACGTCGTAACGAGATACACCGACCTAAGAGTGCTACGCACAAGTCACACGACTTCAGGTGCTATTTGATGACGACATAATCAATCACTTTCTCTGTGATTTCTCCTGTACTGTAGGTACTAGAACGTAGACGTATACTTTCTTTAGAAAGACTGAACAATTGTAGTGAAGATGTTATCTTCAAGGAATACAATGGACTAGTTCTTTTCCTGAGTATCCGGTTCCGACAGTAAAAAAAAAAAAAACAACATTGGAAAGTATGGATGGACTCTATTGAAACTTACCGCAAATGAGCACCTACTAGTATACCTTTCACCCAGGTCGACTTACTACAGAAGTTCTTATACTCGTTCTTACACATCCATAATGTATCTTCAAACAGATTCTCCCAATTTTGTTTCCATGTAATTAAAATGCAAAAGTATTTAGCGATACTTGTACTATTGTAAGCGATAGTTTTGCTTCGATAAAAGATTTAATTGCCACCTAAACGTGTAGGTAATATATTTTCACACGTCCTCTACCGCTTGAATCAAACCACCAAACTCCATTCCATGTTGTAGATGTATTTTTAATGACCACTCATTACAATTGTAATTGTGGTCGTAATTTTCAGGTGACAAGGACATGTTTTGTAATAAAAAAATGTGTAAACTTTATCTCTCAACTTGGTAGTTTGTGTTAGTCAATAGATGGAAAATGTTAGAAAATGTTGCATGACACTACAGACTGACTACCAACTTTTTGTGTAGAGTTTATGGGGCTCGTCGATGGCAGTTCATTTTAAAGTTGATCAAATCAATTTTTCAATAAAGTGACTTTTTAACGACTGACGCGACCTTATACTGATTTAGTATTCGAGTGGCAATGACTGGGGTCTTAGTTTAAGACTGACGTGCAACTTTTGGTTTCTAAAAGAAGGAAAACTTTTAAAGTTTTGCAATTAAAACCAAGTTTTGTTCAAAAAAAAACTTAATGGACTTTGGTGTGATTAACTATGAATGTTGTCTTCATTGGGAGTACAAAACATAGAACCGTGAGTTGAACCAGATAAAGACCTATTTGAAAGCTAAGAGTATGTCGGTAGTGGGTGAAATTGTTAGTTATCATCGTTCAGGTTGAATGTGTCCTTTGTCTGTCCTCCAACTTCGTAATGTTTGCCTTACCTCACAGTGGTGGTCCCCGGCAACTATTTGGGTAAACCCCTATTCACGGCAAGAGCCTACTCGGACAGTATTAGAAAGATGTGACGAATCAACTAATGGCCTCGGATAAAAATGGATTCACTGTTGACCACCTTTGCAAACGTATAAAGGATAACGAATTTGGATCTGCATATAGTACATGCAAAACGTTTGCACCCTTAATAGGGCACATGGTAATAAACAGAGACCATTGAATGGTAACACGGAAATATCACCCCATCTAGGAAGTACGTTTGGGATGGGCTGGACATAAGAAGCATTAAAAACTATGATATACTCATGTATAATGGTGATTGCTAAAGAAAAAACTTCCCACACGTAAACGAACGTCTTATGACAACCCGCATCAAGGATAAATTCCCTAACAAAAGCCTAATATGCGCCCATGGCCCTACGGGAGACAAGGATGACGCCACTTAAGAAAGTCTCTACGAGCTCCTAAATAAGAAATATGAGCAATGGAGAAGGACATCTTTGGGAGGTCAGTTATGTTTAACACACGATGTCATTTCTGGAAACGAATTTAAGCTTATTACCTTTGCTGCTAGTACACGGTTTCCTCATCTCAGGTGGAGACATGGCGTTCATCGGGTCATAAAACGTTTAATCAAATTGATACATTGCGATACACGTAAGATGTGCCTCCAGGATTCTGGACTTCCGAACGTTTCGGACAGCCAATATTGACTCCGATCACCAAGGTTTGAATGTGGATTTCCCAAGCGTCACAACAACAACAACTTCTATGCCACCAGCATCATGAACCGAATACCATCAGAGGCGCCGTAACTGATGTGCTGGCTCTCAACCGACCACCACAAGAAATCCCTGGTATGATGATGAATGCAGGCAAGCACATGCAGCTAAACAAGAAGCATACAAAAGCAACGAAAGACGAGAACCGCTCGTGAGCTCTAAGATCACAAGAAAAAGAGCACAAGAAGCGCTACCGAAGATATTGAGAGGTTGTAATTCAGGAATAACGTACGGAAGTCTTACCAGAAGATAAAAAGAACATGTCATGGCAAAAAGACTCGTACCGAAACCTGGAGAGCTGAAGAAGGAAACCTTGTTGTAGAGTCACAGTTGGTGCTGACAATAAGGAAATATTTTTTCTACAGAAAAAGCCCATTATTCCGACGTTAGGAAAAATAGACCATTCAACTTAGATGATGATAGCCAAAACTTCCATCCAACTGACCAAAATGAAAATCAATCAAAGCACACGGACCTAATGACTTACCGACTATACAAAGATTTCTCAGACTTGGTCGCAAGAGTGTATGTCTGATGAATGAAAACTCAGAATTGTTTTCCCGATTCACAAAAAGTCTCCTCAGCATCGCATTCAAGATCATATTTTGTGAACGTCTTTGTCAGCAACGTGATTGGTCCCTATCAGTGTGGAACAGATCAGGAAAGTCCACAATCGACCAAATCTTCACAATCCGACAGACCCTGATAAAAATTCAAGAAGTCTAAATCGATATCCACCATCTTTTCATAGATTTTAAGGCCGCATATGACAGCATTTATAGAAACAAATCTATATATGTATATAGATCCATGTCCCTGACAATGACGATTGAGAAGATTCGCTGCTCCGTTAAGTTCGGTGATG
Source organism: Volucella inanis (assembly GCA_907269105.1). Classification (NCBI taxonomy): domain Eukaryota; kingdom Metazoa; phylum Arthropoda; class Insecta; order Diptera; family Syrphidae; genus Volucella; species Volucella inanis. Next base: position 12,988,750 of record OU026154.1, read on the forward strand.
CTTAGTTAAGACCTTTGATGTCAACAAAGATTTTGAACAAAGTAACGCGCTGTCGTGAGATTTCTTTAGCATAATACTTGAAAGAATCTTTCAAAAGTCTGTGCACCTACTAGATGATATCGACCTTCGCTAATATTGAAAGGGAAACTTTTAAAAGTATGTGCTGTCAACAAGAAAGCACACACAACTTCGACGAATTGGGCAGAGAGTCACAGTTGAAAGCTACTATTTCGAAGTAGTAAAGGATTTTGTCTACCTTGACTTGACTTTGGGCTAAGAAGGCAATTGACAATAAAGCTCTAAGAAACTAAGAAGATTTTATAGAAGACCTTGATCATCCCACTTTTACTTTATGACAATGAAACATCCAGTCAGTCGTTTCGAGAGAAAAATTCCTCCGAAAATATTGAGTTCCATTTGCGTTGGCTGGCTATGGAGGAGAAGATTTAACGACGAACTATACAAACTGTACAGCGACATCGATGTAGTCCAAAAACTGCACATCAATCGCTGGAGATAGCTTTTGCATAGAGAGCGAATGGACACCAATACTCTGAACCGCAGAGTCTTCGAATCTAACCTGGGAGGACAACGCAGTAGTGAGAGACCTCACATTAGGTGGCATGTACAAGTAGAAGCGGACCTCAACCAACTTAGAGCTCATAACTAAAAGCAGTTATCTAAAGACCGGATTAACTGGGCTTATTAGTTAAGGCCTAGGTTCACTCCGAACAGTAGCGCCATCTAAGTAAGTACATATGTAGGGGACATATTCATCCTTTGCCTTTCACTGGAACATTTATGGATAAACTTAAGTTTGCCCAAATAAAACCTCTTTTGACGAAGGATAGTAGTAGTGACAAAAGTATCTAAAGGCCGATTGCATTTCTGTCCTTAAGACTTGTCTCTTTTGCTATTGTCTTGTTTATAGTTTTGTATGGATGACAATTACTCGCACATAGCAAACGGCGTGAATAGACTTATAGCGGTGTTCTAGATTGACAGTGTGCCATATTGATGAACAAAGCCTCAAAGGGAACATTGATGAATTTAGAGAACTATTTCATCCGCAACAAGTAGATAGAATTTGTGTTTCTGCGATGAGATGTATGACCACATAAGAACAATAGGAAAAACATTTAAATAAAACAACAACGGTGTGAGATATAAAATTTATTCTGGCTTTGTTTTGCAGCTACACTCATGCCATTTTAATTAAAATATCACATCGCTGACAGTGCTTCAAGCTGTCGGTACAGTTCTTGATAGCTCAGTTCAGTATGTGTGGCGTTATAACGTGTTGAATGTTGACTTTGGACTCGTCCAAAGTGGTAAGACTTGACGTCTCGAGTGGTGTCAAATCACATGATCGCTGCGGCCAATTGATGAACGCTGACCGTGAAATAACCCAGTCGCCAAATTTATCCTTCACAATTTTGAGCGTTGCGTAGCTTGTATGGCATGTAGCGCCTTGTTGTTATAACCACATCTCAGATATATCAATGCTGTCGAGCTCTGACCACAGAAATTCAGTTATCATCGCTCTATATCTGAAACCATTGACAGTGTCTTCTTCCTCATTTCGAAAAAAATAAGGTCCGAGAATGCCGCCATGCCATAAACCGCACTAAATAGTGAAGCTTTGTAGATGCATTGATGCTTGATTGAACACTTGTGGATTGTGTTCGCCCCAATAACCGAAATAGTCGATGACTCAAAAATTTGCCTCGTCCAAGACGATGATTTTTTAGAGAAAATCCGGATCTCCGGCCAAAATTTCCAGCGCCCAATTACCGAACATTACCATTACATTACATTATAGCATTATCTATGATCATCTGGTTCGATTCTTTCATCAGCGCAATCTTATACGGATGTAGGCCCAAATCCAACCCCAAAATGAGCCAGTGTCAGGCGATGCCCAATTCAGCTGATCGGTGCCGAATCGACATTTTTTGGGTTTTTTTCTATACTGAACGCTACAGAGACTACGTTTTCTTCATTTCGCACCAATTTCTGCCTGGTTAGTGACTTAAGATCCAAAAGAGTGTACTCACGCTCCAACTTTTCCACGGTACGACGAATTGCCTCCACACTGAAGCCATGTTGACGACAGACCTTACAAGGAAATTTACGTTGCGTAATTACTACTGAGCCGCAATTTTGGTAATTTTTGCATGATGAAATGGTAAACCTTACTGAATATTTTGTACAGCTGTATACCGTTTGTAAATTTAACAGCTGCTGAAACATAACAATTGGAAAAGCTATTATCTGGTCATCCATTACTTCGGGATTATAAAATGTATCGCAGCGATAGACATACATATTAGAGAAGGAAGTGTTGCAATTTTTTACAGCTCCGCTTTTAAATGTGATCTCACAAAAATAAATGTGCGCTGGCATAGAATTTTTGTTTACTGAACTCTCTGACCAATATCAGAAATGTCTCATTGTCTGTGCGTATGTCCTACGCCGTGATTTTGATTTTACTGAATTCGAAGCCGAGGTATCTTACTTAACCTTGTCCTCCTAGGGTCCTGTATAATAAGGAGGTCCCTTCATATGAACTTTGTCAACAATGTAAGTGCTCTTGCATTTGCACTTGGTGCCTATGTCTGGGGATATATAAAACAAGAGTAATGTTGTCTTCCAAAGCGTCAATCGTAACTGGCTTATTCCCAAAGTCTTGAAACTTTACATATCCCCAGAGAAAATAGTCCAAAGGTGTGATATCGCACGTGAAATTAAGTGCTCACCAAAATGATTTCTCAACAAGTCCATTGTTTCACGCGCTGTATAGTTCGTAACGCCGTCTTGTTGAAACCAGAGCTCACCGAGACCATCTGCTTCAATTTCAAGAAGCACAGAGTTCGTTTATGTATCGCGATAATGGTTACCATTGACGCTAACATTCTTATTTGCCTCATTTTTGAAGAAATATGGACCAATGATTCCACCAGCCCATAAACCACACCATACCGTTGTTTTTAATGGATGTAATGGTGGCTCTTGGTATTCACCGGGCTGCTTATTAGCCCAAATACGGCAATTTTGTTCATTAACGTATCCATTGAGCCAGAAATGGGCTTCATCACTGATCAAAATTTCACGATAAAACAAACAATTTTCATTGAGTTTTTCCAGAGCCCATTCACTGAAAATATGACGCAAATTCAAGTCGCCTGGCTTCTATTCTTGCACAAGCTGAATTTTGTACGCTTTTAAGTCGAGATCCTTACGTAAAATACGCCAGGTTGTCAAATATGCCAAGCCAAGCTGATGATAGCGACGTCGAATCGATTCGTCCCGGTCTTCGCGTACACTCTCAGCTGTAGCTGCTGGATGTGGTCTAACCGGTCGAGTATCATCCACTAATGTAAACTAGGGCTCAAATTTGCGAATGGTATTGGCAATAGCGGTTTCAGTAGGTCGATTATGCGCACCGAAGTTCCTCGAATCGCACGAAAAACATTTCTCGCAGAACGCTAATTTTCGTAATGCAGCTGAACAATTTGGAGACGATGTTGTGGTGTGAGTCTTTCTACGATGATTTGCCAAATGATGCTTAATAAAAATAATAAAACAGTTTGGTAAGAATCAAGCGTAATCTGTCAAAAAAAGCCTACTAAAAATCAAACATCCCGACGAACCATCCCTTATTTATACTCTAAGCAACTGGGAAACTATAGAATAGAGACCCACTTCTCGAACATGTGATGGTCCTTTAGCAGCTCCCGCTGGATTGGTGGTCACTTGTGTTGAGATTGCATTAGCATTATGACTTTAAGATTTTCTACCCGCTACAGAGGCGTGTGTATACTGCTGACAGTTGTTTAGAAGAATACTATTTGATGATGGACGATGATGTGTTTATGAGTAAGAAGGTATCTCCTCCTCGTGTGGCTATTCGAAATGTTCCATCAACTTGTTGCCGCAAACTCTGCAGTTGTGGTCGATCCTTATTAACTTTAAGTCGTTAAGAACTGAAAGAAGTTTGATTTGAATCGTGCAAAACAGCTGCACTAAAATCAATTGGGAGGCATTGAAGTAATTGGCATGGGCAGGATCCTGACCTCACAGAGCCAGGGTGAGACAGCATTGCTGTCTCCCGCGCGATCTTTTGATGCGTTAAGGGTCTGTTCATTGAGTTGTTGGTGCTTGATTAACCGTTGCGGGGCTTATAGGAATTCCACAAGTTCACTACATCATTATTACTGACATGATTCGAACTGGGCGATTTGGATCGTTTGATATTAGTAAGCCATTTCATCAGACTCACAGCTGATGACGACGACGAAGCATGCTGGTCTTTTTGTTTTTCTTTATCTTGACCACTGCTATTTTTATCTTTGTTAGTTAGTTTGTTGTTAATGTTGTTGTTGGTGTTTACGACCGAAAAATGATTTCATGTGATGGCCTAAAGGTTTCGCCCAAACCGATGTAGATGATGATGTCGTGGATGAAGATGAAACATTGCCACCACCACCAAAAGCACTTTTGAAGATGTCGGCTGACTATTCTGGACATATTTCCACCGATGCATTAACTGTCGTTGATCATGACTTCTAAGTGGTGTTATATAGTTACCAGGGAAAACTCCTGACATGTCTTTTTCTCATCTATGACTATGACTTTTCTTCAGTTCTAGTTCATCGTTTTTTTCGTGGTTTATAAGGATGCAATGCTAAATAACCCCATAGGAATGAGGGTGGAACATTTTGTTGCCCTCCAGTCTTCAGAACATTAACCCGACTTTGTGAAAGAGCTACAGTGTGCTCACGTGCAGAAGAGGAACCTAAATCAGTTCGTCGTCTAGCTAAGCTTGAACTTTGATACGATGTACAAGTTTGCATTTGATTTGAGTTGCTTCCCTGTCCAGTAGATACTGGAACACTTAGTATTTCAGCCGAATGTCGATTCGATTCGAGTTAAGCAAATGTCTTTTTTCCTTATAATCTCGATACTCGACAGCTAGATTGATTTTGTGGTGAAGTTGGATTAGATCCGCGACTACTAGGAATTGAATTTGAACTAGAATGTGGTAACTGTGGACGAACTACTTCTCGAATCGCTTATGCCCGGTTCATATGGTATCGGAGGGAAATTTCTTGGCGTTGCATTGACTATATGTTGATAATTTGATGTTTGAACGAGGCTCTTGCCTTGTGATCAAAACGACCCACCCAACGAGGCAGCCTTTTTCTTCATTTGGTCCCATTTCACAATGATTTAAATGTAATTTATTGGAAATGTACTCACACGGCCATTTAGTTCGGCAATAAATCAATTGGCATCTACTTTTAGCTTCAGAAGAATGACATGGCTCTTTTTAAAACTTAGGTCGTTGGATTCTTTTGACAAAAAGTCATATAAGGCGAACTATCGCGGTATGTATCCTCTTTCCTTGTTTGCTGATAAGTTAATTTGTTGATGTTGTAGTTGTTGTTAACTGATGCAATTGCTGTTGGTGATGCAAGTCATATGAATTTCTCCTTGTGAGATGAATTCATGTTGGACTGATTGTCTTCAGCTTCTACCGTGCTTAATACGTAACATTCGTGTGTAGACGTGGGAGTGTTCACGATTTTGGAGTTTGTCATAAGCAAAACATTTGGTGGCAGTTCATCTATTTTCTTATTGATACACGACATTCCGGACACCGAAGTTCTTGTCGACTTGCAACAATCACCTCGAGGCATTTTCGACAGAAGGTATATTGACAAGTGACCACCTTCTAAGTTGTATCCATGTATCTTTTAACTATTCAACATGAAATGGAAAGAAAAAACTGCACATGGAAACAACAAGAAGAATGCCAGAGGTGTGTGATGATGTGAAGATCATTGCGGCAATGAAAATAGCAATTTCAATGCACCTAACCGCATTTAGGTTGAGGGATTTTATTTTTCTCGTTTTGCTGTACAAGCTGACACTTTATTTAGTAAATAATCGCGCAGGAAGCTATTATGGAATTTGCTCCAAGGGCGGGGCCTTTCTCTATTGCGTTGTCCCTTCGGATTAGAGTCGAAGATTCTGTGGGCTGAAGCGTTGGTGTTTATTCGCTCTACTTGTCCCAATGCGCAGTTTTTTTTTTTTATCAGTTTGATGTCGCTGTATAACTCGTAGAGTTTATCGTTGAATCGTTTCCTCCAGAAGCCGTCAACGCATACGCGGCCAAATATCTTACGAAAAAATTTTTGGTTTTTTTTTCAAAACCACCAATCCACTCCACTTTAGCCACTTTAATAAGTGTCTATGCTTCGGAAACATACAGCAGGATTAATATTATTTGGTAGACTGCCTTACTACATAGTTGCCTTCTCAGCGCAAAAAACAGCGATTGCCAAGCGTTATTCTTCGCTCGATTTCCGAAAAGATGTCATTTTCAGATGTGATAGCAGAGCCGAGGTAGACAAAGTCCCTTACTACCTCAAAGTTATAGCTATCGATTGTGACATTCTGGCCGATTCGTCGATGTTGGGTGTCCCTTCTTGTTGACAGCATATAGTTTGTTTTGCTCTCGTTTTTGCTACATCTATTCATGTGATAGCTCGCTGTGTTCTACCAATAATATCAATATCGTCGGCGTATGCGAGCAATTGAAGAGACTTTTGAAAGACTTTTGATCTGAACTTCATGAGTTTTCTCCAGAATCTGTCGTAGTGTGAATACTTGGTCAATTGTGGATTTACTAGGAATAAAACAGCACTGATAGGGTTAAATCAGATCATTAACGAATGGTTTCAGGCGCTCGCACAATACGGCAAACAATATCTTATATGCGATGCTTAGGAGACTGATCCCTTAATAGAGGTTTCTTTATGCTAAGGTTTCATTCATCAGGTGATGTTTGCTTTCTACCCAGATATCACCTGCTGCCCTAAATAGTTCGGCGGTAGGCAGCCTTATACAACTTCAATTTCGATATTGCTATCCTCACTTCATTTTGGTCGAGTGGACGGAATCCTTGACTTGTATCGTCTTGAATGGTTCGCTTTGCCTGATAGTGGAATTTGTATCGTCACAGTGACTGTGACTCTACTTATCCGTCTCTAAATCTTTTAAATTTCTCACGCCTTCATAAGTTATTTTTTTAACTAGAAAAACCACACAATTTAGCAAGGGTCCCCATGCAGGTTAAAAGCCAAAATCAAAATCAAAAATCTGTCATAACTCGAAGGTTGAATTGAATTTTCATTGAACATAATAACATTCGAACCCTCATGATGCAAAAGAGATACCTCCAACCCAAATCATGTAATTAGAGGCACATCCTTCAAATTGATTTTCTGGATTCATTAAAAGAGATCGTCTCCGAATCATTCGTTTATCCCACGAACCGTAACAAAACGGAATGTCCTTCCCAAGGTTCATAACCTTTTTTACAACAGATACCCAACAAAAAATACTCAGTCCTGGGTCCCTATAAGTAAAAAAAAAACTTTGCAAATTGAATTTATTATAAACGAACTGAATTCAAAAGAGCACCGGAGAAGGGGGAACTTTTTCAAGTATATTACTAGTCATGATAGTTGTGATTGCTACCTGCCTCAGCAAGACTTCGAGTGCACATTGCGTGACTTGCTCCTTTGAACAATCAAATAAAATCCAACAGATACACACAATTGCAATGTTTTAGCGCAAAAAGAACGCCACTCGATAAAGAAATTCAGCAGAAACAAAAAGAATTAAATAAAAAGAAAAAAAAAAAAAAAAACAACGAAGAATTGTAAAGCAAAATTGTAATCGTGTAAGAATGAGGCACAACAATGCGGTCAATTCGTTTTAGAAGACCCTCCTGTGGTAGTTGTTAAATGTCAGCAATTTAGGTTATTTCAATTTTCTTAAACATTTCCTTACATTGTAGTCGAATTCTTTTTTTTTTTTTTTTTTTAAATACGAGAATGAGGTAGTTGGAAGAAGAGGTGACTTAAATCTAGAGAAGACCCTTAAGACCTCGGTAAAATCAGTAATTGACACGAATTTAGAAAGAGTGTCATTCTACTATACTATTTAGGACATACGTTCAATTAAATTCTTTCATTTGAATCTGGTCTATCCAAAATAGATACACAAAGTTGTGCTTTATTCATGTTTTTATGAGACAATGTCCCACGTACGTATTCCATTCATTGTTCGAGTAGTGTCCTGGAACAAATGGTTTCCACTTAATCAGATAAAGATTTTAAAGTGACATCCCAAACATGCCATCCTAATCAGATAAAAGATGAGCATTAGGGTCCTTTAGGTAATATTTATTTCCTGGCTATAAATAACGACGACTCTTAAAAGTCGTGTCAAATTGACATGACATCTTAATTCACAACCACCATAAGGATTCTGATTTATTGAGGACAATCAATCGACAAGTCACTGATAGCAACACCTCGGTGGATGACGGTATTCCAATCAATTTCACAGCACACTCGTCCTGTTACTGAATGAGTCAATATAGGTACGAAGGGGTATTGTTGCCGATTCAGAAGAAAAAAAAACAGACACTGGCATCACGTCCGCAATATGAATGACTAAGATTGTTCTGAATTTCTTATAAATTAAGTTGCAACATTCAATTAATAAAAATCGAAGAGACAAGACAACCATGAACACAAACTCATAGACTTTCTTGGGAAAAAGACATCACAACGGCAACATTTCTAAGGCCATATTGACTTCAATATATCTGCAGACAACAGGATTTATGGAATCCATTGATGTCTTTATTTTGGATGCCGACATTCTTAAGGAGTCGGTTATATTCCGCTCTTTCTTATTTTGAAGGACAATGCGTAAATTTTGAGATAAATACGTGACTATGGTATAAATGGTGGTGGTCATTGGATCTAAAAGTTATACGATCATAAACATTAATATTTTAGGAGATAAGGTAATAGTTCGCAGAATAAAGATATGAATAGCTTTACCTCATTCAGGAAATTCCTTGTGCTTCATGAAGGCATGAGCCCCCATTAAATATTTCTCTATCGCTAATTTTTTCCCCTGCGATACCGGAATCGAAATTAGTTCAGAAAAACGTTGGAAATGTTGGAAAAGTGTTTCGGCAATGATTCTCTAAAGAGAGCGTTCGTTTACCAGTAGCACGAGCGGTTCAGAATTGGTCGTGAGTCAATCGAAGATGATGAACGCAGTGGCAGATCATCGACATCGAAAACCGAAGAAAACATTGCAGAAGTAAAAGAAATGTTGGTCAATAACCGCAAATTAACCATCAGAGAGATAACGGAGGACTTGAACATTGCCCATGGATACGTCCAAGACATTTTGGTTAATGATTTTAGTTTCCGTCATGTAGCAGCAAAGTTGGTGCCAAGAGACCTCAATTTCATGCAAAAAAAGAGCGTGTTACGAGGCTGAATCCGATCAAACATTCTTCAAAAGGAACATTACTGGAGACGAGAAGTGGGTTTATAAGGACGACACGCAATCCAGAATGGCAAGAGAATGGGGTTCACCAAATGAGCCGAGACCAAAAAAAAAAAACGCCGTTTTCCGTCAAAAAAGAAGGCAATGCTCACGGCTTTTATGGATTGCAACGGTGTAGTGCATTATGAATTTTTGCCAGAAGGCCGGAAAGTGAACAAAGAGTATTATTTGGGCTTTATGAGGCGTTTGCGTGAAGCAATTGGCCCAAAGAGACCAGAATTGTGGGCAGAAAACTCGTAGATTTTGAACCAAGATAACGCACCGTCGCACAGTGTCATCATTATTCGTAATTTTTTGACAAAAAATGCAACAAATACTCATACCATCCAATAACCACCGAATTCACCTGATTTGGCTCCCTGTGACTTCTTTCTGTTGAGTGAAAAACCCACTACGGGGAACGCGTTTCAGCAGCCGAGAGGAAGTAATAGAAAAATCGCAGGAAGCACTGATGGATATACCGAAAACCGAATATAAAAAATGTTTCGAGGATAAATCAAGCGCTGGCATAAGTATATACTTTAAAGGGGACAATATATATTTAAATGAATAAATTTGTATTTTTAATTTTCTGAATAGAATAGGGAACTTTTTGATCAAGAGTCAATGTAAAGTGTGCCACAGTCAAAGTGTAAAATCACGTGTTGAGTCTTTTGTTGGAATTTTACAAGGAAATTTTACGAGGAAACCAGCTAAACAAATGAGTCGTTCAAGAAAAATTGTATTGAGGAAGGAAACGCTGCGAATTCTTGAGATAGAAGATGAAGTTGTAGAAGGTGAAGAAGTTTCAACCTTACTGAGCAGATTTTAGTGATGGCAGCAGCGATGATTTCGTCCCACCAGAAGTAGAATCATCAACTGGTGACGAGAGTGGTAAGTGACAAAAATTTAGACAAACATGTAAAACGCGTTTTGTTTTCTTAGACAATTTGTCTGACTCTGCTTCGAGCTTTCTTGAAGAAGCTGGAAAACCAACTGATGAGAATTCGAATTCGGTTATGTAGGGTTTTCTAATAACGACTTGACAACTTTTTTTTTTTTTTTAAATAAAAGGCAAACCATTTGAGATATTTCAAAAATTTTATTATTGGTTTGAAGTACAATCAAAACATTTATGAATGGAACTCGACTTCGTTCATATGACTACCGCGGGCACGTTTGCAGCGGTCGATTCATTGGACCCAATTTTCAACGATTCGCTCACAAGCGGCCGCTATTTCAAGTTCAGTGTTGGATCTGAGCTCTTACAACGTCGTCGGCGTGTTGGTATAAGCCATTGACTTAACGTAGCCTCACAGAAAATAGTCAACCGGAGTTAAATCGCACGAACGAAGCGGCCAATCGACTGGCCCATGTTTAGAGATAGCACGCTCACCATACTTACTCTTCAATAAATCGATTGTAGCGTGTGCTGTGTGGCTTGTGACACCATCCTGTTGAAACCACATATCGTCCCAGTCCATATCTTCCAATTCGGGCCAAAAATAGTCGGTGATCATGGCGCGATAACGCTGACCATTCACAGTAACGTGACGATCATTATCGTCGACGGAAAAATATGGCCCAATAACGCCGCCGGCATGCAAACCGCACCAAACAGTTATTTTTTGTGGATGAAGTGGTGATTCATGAAGCACATGTGGGTTTTCACTCGACCAATAACGCATATTTTGCTTATTGACGAGCCCATTGAGACAAAAATGAGCTTCGTCACTGAAGATGATTTTGCGATGAAATTCATCATCTTGGCGCATCTTCTCCAGAACCCAATCGGAGAACGTACGTCGCTTCAAATGGTCCATCGGCTTCAATTCTTGAGTCAGCTTGATCTTGTATGGGTTTAAACCAATTTCCTTACGCAAAATACGCTATAATGTGATCTGAGCGATGACCAATTCTTGAGAACGTCGTGGAATTGACTGATTTGGATCATTTGCTACGGACGACTGAACGGCAGCGATATTCTCGACACTTCGACCAATCCGTTGTCTCACTGATACGGCAACATCACACAACGAATATGTAGACTCATATTTTTGCACTAAACTTGTTATTGCCTATCTACTAGGGCGAGAATTACGACCGAAAATTGGAGTTAACGCTCTAAAAGTTGCAGTCACCGACTCCGAATATCTGTAGAAAATTCTTATAATTTGCAGACATTGCTCGTTAGTGTACTTTACCATGATGAAAATGTTTAGTTTACTGAATAAACTGACAGTGACAGTTTGATGATTAGTGAAAGAGTGCGTTCACAAATTAAATTCAAAGTTGTCAAGTCCCTATTGGAAAACCCTATATATACTACTGATTTGCAAGGAAGAATTTGTTGGACGATTGGGTGTGCAGGATCTGCAACGCGTATGTGATGATGACGGGCAAGCAAAAACTATAAAAATATTTGAATATTACATAAATGATGAGGTAATTGATATACCATAATTGCATAAACAAATATACGCAAAATTTGAAAGCGGCTCGTCAAAGTCAAAAAGCCAGCAGAATTCACCGGTGGGAAAATGTCGACAGAGCAGAAATCAGAAAGTTTTTTGTAGTTTTCATGCTCACAGGGCTTGCTTAACTTCCTACCATTGAGCATTACTATATTGGAAAAAGGATCCGCTCTATTATCATTCTTTCCTTCATCACATAGGCATGTCTTACAATAGATTTGCAATCATTTTGAAGTCCTGGTATTTCGCTGAAACACAACCCAACAATCCAAACCGCTTGTACAAAATCGAACCACTGTGCCAAAAAATATTCGAAAACAAAAAAAAAAAATTGTATTTACCTGGTAAAACGATTGTCATAGACAAATCCATGGTAAAATTTCGAGGAAGGTTGAAATTCAGAACTTATAATCCGGCCAAATCCAGTCCGTATGACATAAAAATATACAAGCTATGTACTGTCGAAAACTACACTTGATCGTACGAGATTTACAGTGGTTCTACAATACTTACTCGATTGAAGGATTAGAAAATCCGTTGTGGTAAAACTATGGGAAGGCTTGCTCGGCGAAGGAAGGATGGTAATCGCTGACAACTATTATAATAGTGTGCCTCTCGTAAGGATCATAACACTGTAAGGAATTACAAAAGCCAAACTAAAAAAGGGAGAATATGTTGCAAGGCAGAAAGATAGCTATATAACAGCGTTGAAGTGGCACGACAAACGTCAGTTAGGTTGGAAGGTTTGAACACTAACAAAAACCACAAATGATAGTCGACTACAACAAAGCTAAAAATGGTATAGATGTTGCTGATCAAATTAGTAGCTACTATTCGCCACTGCGAAAGACACTCGCTTGGTTGCGAAAAATTACTGTTGACATCATATTTGGCACCATCGTTGTAAACACGATGATTATACATACATAACGAGGTGAATCAAAAACAAATTTCAATTCTCAAAGTACAAGAAGAAATTGTTCATCATTATCTGCAAACAAAAATATACAACTGTAAGGTCCTTCTCAACATCCACGGAATGTATCTGCGCTACATTTTCTCACAGATATCTCAAGAAAAGATGGGAAATTAATTAGAAAAGAAGAAATCTTTTTGTGCTACAAGATGCTCAAAGACAGCACCAAGCCACCTTCAAAAGCCAAACAGGCAAATAAAATGAAATTACAACTCATTAAAAGTTTACGTTGAAGTAAATTACGCAAGTTTATAAGAATTTTTTTACAATTTTTATTTTTATTAATTTTTCTGGTAATAAACCTTCAATCACTGAATTTTTTTTTTTTAATATGATCTACAGTCTCTTCACCACACGCACATATCAATTTCTTTGTTTAGGGTAACTCGTTCATTTTCTTATTTAGAGGCAAAGTTATGTGCGATGTGTATCATATATGTTACATGAGCGTGTCGGCACAGGGCATATTTACGCTCCATGTAGCACATATGATATAGGGTTTTCCAATAGGGACTTGCCAACTTTGAATTTAATTTGTGAACGCACTCTTTCACTAATCATCAAACTGTCACTGTCAGTTCATTCAGTAAACTCAACATTTTCATTATGGTTAAGTACACTAACGAGCAATGTCCGCAAATTATAAAAATTTTCCACAGATATTCGGAGTCGGTGACTGCAACTTTTAGAGCTTTATCTCCAATTTTCGGTCGTAATTCTCACCCTAGTAGACAGGCAATAACAAGTTTAGTGCAAAAATTTGACTCTACATATTCGTTGTGTGATGTTGCCGTGTCAGTGAGACAACGGGTTGGTCGAAGTGTCGAAAATATCGCTGCCGTTCAGACGTCCGTAGCAAACGATCTAAATCAGTCAATTCCACGGCGTTCTCAACAATTGGGCATAGCACAGACCACATTATGGCGTATTTTGCGTAAGGACATTGGTTTACACCCATAAAAGGTCAAGCAGACTCAAGAATTGAAGTCGATGGACAATTTGAAGCGACGTACGTTCTCCGATTGGGTTCTGGAGAAGATGCGACAAGATGATGAATTTCATCGCAAAATCATCTTCAGTGACGAAGCTCATTTTTGGCTCAATGGGTTCGTCAATAAGCAAAATATACGTTATTGATCGGGTGAAAACCCACATGTGGTTCATGAATCACCACTTCATTCACAAAAAATAACTGTTTATTGCGGTTTGCATGCCGGCGGCGTTATTGGGCCATATTTTTCCGTCACGTTACTGTGAATGGTCAGCGTTATCGCGCCAAGATCACCGATTATTTTTGACCCGAATTGGAAGATATGGACTTGGACGATATGTGGTTTTAACAGGATGGTGCCACAAGCCACACAGCACACGCTACAATCGATTTATTGAAGAGTAAGTATGGTGAGCGTGTTATCTCAAAACATGGGCCAGTCGATTTGCCGCCTCGTTCGTGCGATTTAACGCCGCTTGACTATTTTCTGTGGGGCAACGTTAAGTCATTGACTTATACCAACACGCCGACGACGTTGGAAGAGCTCAGAGCCAACATTGAACGCGAAATAGCGGCCGTTTCGGCCGAAATATGTGGTAGAGTCGTTGAAAATTGCGTCCAACGAATCGACCACTGCAAACGTGCCCGTGGTGGCCATATGAACGATGTCGAGTTCCATTCATCAATGTTTTGATTGTACTTTAAGCCAGTAATAAAGTTTTTGAAATATCTCAAATGGTTTGCCTTTTATTTAAAAAAAACATTGTCAAGTCGTTATTAGAAAACCCTATATATGGACTGTGAACGTGTTAAGCCACTTACGGCCATGCATTCACATTCCATGCAAAGACGACATTCAGTTTCCTAAAAAACCTTGTGTAGGTGATATCGAAAGTTCCACTCTTGGTATGGGTCGAGGACAACCTAAAATCTCTTACTGTTCCTAAGTCACAGCACCCAGTATTTTGCAACTCTACATTGGCTCAAGAACCTTCCCGCGACTCTGAGTTAAAACCAAGCCACCATGATGCTCCCACAAGGGGGTTTCCTTCTTCAAGTCAACCGCAATACGGGGGGTTGCTGACTCCCATAATACCGTGTTTTAAGTCCTGGTAACGACTAATGGTGGTCCTGCCACCAACAGGACCTCTGACTGGCCGCTTGTAACTGGTCAAATCGTAGCAGCATTCGGAGGTATAAAATACCGAAAACCTTTACAATAAGACCAGTACATTGCTCTGCCCCCGCTTTTTAATAGACAACGTCATTGACGGGCGAAGCCTTGATAATTGGTCGGGGGCCCTATGTACTCGTACACATTTTAGTTTCCCAATTCTTTATTGCTGAGTTAATTGTTGAAGTCAGGAAATTACAAGAACGGCTTAGGGTCGATGAAAGAATCCGCCGAACCGTTTCTAACCAGTTCGTCGTTTATTTCATTTCTTTTAATACCTATATGACCAGGTTATTTTAGGTTAGGTTAAAACAGGTGTATGATGGATATGACATCATACCAAACACTAGGCACCAAAACAGGCTCATCACGGTCCCTGTGGAACTAGTTAAATTTGTCTTCAAATCTAAAAATCTATACAATCTCCCTGGTGAAACCTCCCATTTGTTTGCAAAAGCCAAGAAAACCTTTGAAGTTTGTGCCGTCTATTTCCTCTGGGTTTTCGGAAAGGCATCTCCCTGAAAATCTTCTACGACTATTCGATATTGCTTTGCATTCACACAGTATGTATGTAATGTCTTCGACAGCTTGCAGATCATCGCAGAATCTGCAATTTAAGTCTCTTTACGTGTTTTTGTAGGAGACAGTGTCATGTCAGTAGCCTTGGATACCCTGTGTCCTCTGAGATTTGACCATCTTATGATGGTTCTTTGAGTCGCCGCTAATTTTCCGTAAACCGTTTTCTTGTTTGCTACTTTCCACCATACTAGTGCGCCATGTATGGGTATTACCGGGTTGAAAGAAAAGACGTGGAATGTTCTCGATTCGGGAAATGTGAACCCGCTGAATGGGGGACCACACTTGGCTGGCATATTTGAGAAAAGTTAATAATGCTCTTATGACAAAATTTTGGTACCTGCCCATAGAGTAGGACCAGGATGATCAAGGTCTTGTATAGAGCCGGTTTATCTTACGAGAGAAGACCCTCTTACTTAATCGTCTCCGGATCCCAAAGAAACGACGGTTGAAAAGAGTAATTCTCATGTGATTTCTGCGCTGATGTGCTTGCTGTTTGTAACTGCAGAGCCAAGGTAGACAAATTTCTTAACTAAATAGGAGTTATAAGTGTGTGGGTCCTCTCTGATGACAGCATGAACTTCGTTTTGCCCTCGTTTACCGACTGAACAATTTTGACCGCACCCGCAGCAATGTGATCCGTACGCGCAAGTAATTGTTCGGATTTGTGATCACGCCTCTCTTGTTAATCAGTGAGTTAAAGAAATTATATTGCAGAGGGTTACCTTATTTAAAACCTGCTTTGAAATTGAAGGTCTCTTGTAATTCATCGCCAACCTTAACGAAGCAGTAAAACTTCTCATCCTGCACAACCTGACAAATTTGGCAGGTATGCCAAACCAGACATGGCATTGTATATGCCCTATGCACACTCTCGCATGCAGTCTTAAAGTCGAGAAATAAATGATCAGTGTCGATCCGAAATTCCCGGATCTTTTCAGCCGTAGTATGAGTATTTGGAGGATAATGGACTTTTCTAGTATGCAACCGCACCAGAATGGACATCGAATTGTTTTAAACGCTCCCAACGATATTGCTAGCTTATCTTCGTCTATGTAAGTGGAGACCGAATTCTCTGCCTTCTTAGTGCAGAGTGGATGGTTTATTCTTCCAGACAGCTGTATTTTGACCATCATAATAGTGATACAGTCAACAAAAGTAGTGTTTTCATGTCCAGGTTTATCTTTACATTCTGGCTTTGTAGCCCTGGTATATTAGTTTTATCCTCTCATAAAACTTTTGAACGTCGTCGCTGTGGCAATAACCTCTCTATTGGGTCTTTTTTTTCTATGCGAGCTGTTCGGCAGCACTGTGCAAAGCCCAAATTGTTTGTTCTTCAAACGTTTGCTGAGACCGTCAATATTATATCCGTCCATATCCGAGGCTATTTGTTGTCTCTGAACTGTATTCTTCTTCCCACGGTGGAGAAAACCTGGAGCTCCAGGTTCTTAATAAATCCGCCTGGCAAAGGGCCTGGCTAAATAGTTCGATGCAAGTAGCCTCCTGAGATTGTATAAGCCTTGGCTTTGAATACGTCGAAGAAGCGATAAGCAGGTGTATTTACCAATTAGGTCAAACTTACTAGAGACGTACTTTGAAGACTAAGCCCCTGGTATACCTTTCTTTATAGAAAGTAAGTTAACTCAAAAATGAGGCACAAAAGATAGAAAAAAGGAAGAAACGCAACTCCGTACAAGGGGATATTGACACGATATTTATCAGAAAGGACTTAAGATTTAAAATGTGCTGAAGGCATGCATCGTGCACATTATTGTTCTAATTGACGGCTTCCTTGCATTGGTGCTACTAATATTTAGTGTTCAGAACTTACACAGGACTTCTGCAGTCCATACGCGCTTGGCAAAAAGTCTGGCAGTTACCTTTAATTCCAGCCATATGCTTAGAAAACTCAAGGGTTTTTGTGGCATCCGGCCATGCTAACAATAGGCCTACATTGCTCCTTTAGAGCATTCGGATATTGATAATACTGGAAGTCTACCTTGGCTGTAACCTAAAGCCAGGCTCTTTGACACAGTGAAGGAAACCTAGCCAGCGAAGAGCTTATTTAAGCAGCATTACCATCAGGGCATCAGGTAGTGAGTGTGGTAAGAACCCACATTCAGTCAGTGAAGAACCAAGGTTGCCTCAATTATCAAAAAGTTGATATATACCACAAAGGCGCTGACTTTGATGGTCTACCAGTGGAACTTTTGAAACGTGGGTGAATGAAGGCCTACTCAATGACTTAACTATCAGGTCTATATGGCCTACCTTAAAGACAGGCGATGTCTTGTAAGAACTATCGAGATGTATCCCTGCTAAACACTAAGGCAAATCCTGGAAAAGACCAACGAAATTCAAGTCGAAGCTCACAATCTTTTCATCCACTTCAAGTTGTATATGACAACTTTCATTGCCTTATGCTCCACGCAATGGCTGAACCCAATATCCGGGTGACACTGGTCCAGATGTGTTGCGTGACACTGGAAAACACGTGGTGAAATTTGGAAATAATTCCAGGAGATGCACTGTCATGTGATTTCGTCAATTTGCTATTGAAACAGATAGTGCGCATGGCAGATGTCAACACCAATAGTGTTGCACCAACAGTGCAGAGGACATTGACATTTGATAGTTGGCCTTGAAATAAATGAGAACAAAACCAAGTAAATGTTGCTCACAAACAAAGAAGCATCTATCCACCGCCTTGAACCGAACGTCACTGCTGACAACAGTAATTTCGAAGTGGTTAAGGAGTTTACTTACCTCAAAGTAAATATCAACTCCTTGAATGACATTCTGGTGGAGATTCGACGAAGACTTACCCTAGGAAAGTGCTGCTATTTTGGTTTGGCCAAACAAATGGGTTCAATACTCCTAAAACGAATGACGGAATGCATACTCTACAAAACATTGATCCTGCCAGTTCTGCTCTATATAGTCGAGTGCTAGATGTCGAATATTTACTCCCGTACGCGAGGACGGCAAATGATGAAGATGATAACTCTATGAGTTATATCAAGATGTGGATGTAATACAAAAAATTTGAAACACGTCGACTACACTGGCTCGGCAACATCACGTGAATGGACAATAATACTTCAGCAAAGAGAATTTTCGGAAGAGGAAGACCAAATCTCCGTTTTAAGGACTAAGTCATCGCGGATGCTAGAACACTTCACTCGGGATCGAAGATAGGAATAGGCTTCTGTGTTTCAAATGACTTTTCAGATCGGGAACCCGTTAAGTAAGTAAGTAAGGAAGCCCCATTGTGGAGAAACTGCGTGCTCTGTTCATATTTCGTCTTACAGCAAAGTCAATCAACTTAAGACCATTTCCAGCTGTGAAAATATCCTCCTTACTCATATTGACCTCGAAATCGTTATACTAATGGCATTTCTCGTAGATTTTGTCAAAGATCCTTATTTATTCTGTGAAGTTGTGACTGAATATTAGATAGATGTAGACAAATTTTGACTTGATATGGGATAGCTAAGGTCCCAAAAGTTCAGGACTTCTTGCCATAATCTGCTGCTTACAACCAATCCACACCTTATAAACGCCGCTTCTGTTGCAGTCACTGAAGTATATGTCGCAAATTTTTTTTTCTTTTGTCCAACCGTTCCAATCTACTTCGGAAAAGTCAAGGATATTCACTTAACGTTCAACTGCATCTATCCTGTTCAATTTCAAAATACTCCGTGTACAGATCCAAATGATCTGTTCGTTTTACAAGATCATCAAAGGTGATCTAGCTTCTTGATTATTTCGTTATAAAAGGTTATAGTCGTAGTTTACTGGTCGCATAGTTTGGTAAACGAAAACTTTGGTCTGAAGGCGTTGAAAAATATATCTACTATGGCATAGTACCCGGAGGTTACACGAGGAGGTAAAATTCGCATAATTGAGAGACAATCAAAGGTACAGCACTAGGCATCGCCAGTGTGTATTGTTCATTATCACAGCTGCAAAAGAAGGTCTTAGGAGACAGGATCTCATCTATTAACTCTATGAGTTTGAACACTACAGTATGACAAGGGACTTTTTCGAAACTTCTAAGTCAACAGCATAGAAATCCACCTAAAATTCGTTTTCTATTCATCAAAGTTTAGAACAATGTAACTTTTTCGTTTGGGTGCCCAACCACGTTAAATGTCACTTTTTGCAGAAAAACCTACGGAAATCGGTTGTAACATCAGCAAGAGAAGACTTACGAAACCATTCTTTCAAAATAGTCTTTCTTTGGTCTTCCAAATCCGGAACCATCTGCCCAATATTCTCTCATTAATTCGTCCTTAAGTAGCTCTAGTTCAAAATGCTTAAGTTTTACCTATCTCCAGACAGGTGAGTCCTCCTTTCCTACTATAATCAGATTTTTTTCCTCCATGACTGAACAATTCTTTCCCCATCGCACGATCAACCACAATGCCGGATCGTTTAAAACAAAAGTATCTCAACCACCAACAGCCATCTTCACCTGTCTTATAGTACACGCTCGCACGAGTCCTAACTCCTTGGCTCCTAATGGACTTCTAACTACCCCCAGAGGGGCCTAACCAAACATAGTTATTAAATTAAGATTCCACCAGTCCACTTGGAAGACCATCATCAACCGAAAAAGAGTTTTTCCACATCTCAAACCAAGTGCTCCAGTTTAGTGGTGATCACCTTTAATCACCACCTAAACCATCCGACCGACTTTGAACCCTTTTGCCTTTGCTCCTTTTCCTGCACGATCCTTCTCTTGCTACTTCTGGATTCGGTTATCTCTTCAAAGTTGATCATTATATTGAAGAATGGAAATTCCTTCGAGCCTAATGGACAGACCAAAAGACAGACAGAGCACCTGCTGAATAAATTTTACCGTCACCCGTCATCACCCGTGAATGGAATCATTAATTAGCGCGCGTGATTTTGACTGGGAAAGTGATCTTTGTTGTTGTCGGCAATGTTGCTGTTCAAATTCCCTTCCCGTCAATCTCGAGGCCATAAGTCACCAAAGAAGTGATGCTTGTAATGGTAGTAATGGTGCGTTCTGGTCATCCTAATGAAGATGTTAAGAGCACCATGGAACATACTTTCTCTAATCTGTGGACATTATTTGTCGGTCACTATCGCTTGGTATCTATGAGAATGCGTCTGGACTCTGGCTAAGAGGGATTTGTTGCCTCTTCAGTTGGTAGTGGACATGGCAAAGCATATCCATACCGTCGTTCAGTCGTAAGAGATGCCGCCGCCAAACGCCAAATTGGGCTGTAGAATATGTGTCTTTGGATGCGTCTCTGAATGCGTCTGGAGTGTAACTTAAAGATAAGTTGGATGCTTACATGGCCAGTGTCGTTTTGGCTCGTTTCCCTCGAGACTGAAGATAAGGTGTATCCGTGGTTTGTTGTTTGGTTTTCTGGACTTAAGTTGTGAGTGCGTGTAAGTAATTAATGTAACGACATTGTTTGGTAGTAGAAGAGTGGAGTAAGATACAGATATTCTCTGGGTAGTTCGTAGTGATTTCTTACTTAAAATGAAGATAGCGATAGAGCATATCGGTTATGTGTCACTGGGCGAGGAATGTATGAGAGTCTGATTGGGCGTGAGTTTTGTTTTAGTGAAGTCGGCCACTTTATTATGGTTATTTGTTGGTTGCTCATCTAAGGATGGGAACTTTTAAAAGGTTAAAACCTAAATGTGCTTGATAGGAACAAGTCAGAGCAATGGTAATAATTATAAATTGAGCTATCATGTGAGTCTAGGGAGAATTAAAGTTGCTGAAGCTGAAAGAAGAGGCTCCGCTGGGATCTCGCTGCAGAACGTGTATTTTAAAGTCTTTTTGCTATCTTTTGGTTGTCTGAAAATTCTCAAATCTTGCTTTCAGGTCATAGTACTGCCTAAAGCTGACTCAATAAGGATTTTTCCTGCCAATAAGTCATCTATTGCTTCTATATGGTATCATTGGAGGAATGTAGGATTGGACCAAGTCATTCAAACAAATAAGGTCCAAGAAATTTTAATGTTACCAATATTGTAGGTGAAGCAATATAAAAATTATCTGACAAAAATATCAGGTGAAAGCTAAACGTCCATCTGTTCATATAACACCAGCCATTAGCCCCCAAGTTACCTACACACAAATGGAGGTAAGTAGAGGAATTACGGCACAACAAGTGAAGGTATTTTCTAAGGTCCCAGTGCCTTGACACTAGAAACTGCATCTGACATGCTGGGCTACTTTGTTTCTACCCAGCTGAAAATCAACCAGCTCCAACGTCTGATACAAGAGCATGCCACTCGCGTGGACTGAATCTACCGAGTATAATGATGATAGCTGGACTTCAAAGAGTATACAGCTCTGCAGTGCGAGGATTCTCGATATCCTTTATCTGTTCCTAAAACTGGAATCGACGAATTTAACCCCAAATATATCCGATCGGGGAAATAATATACCAAACACTGGTGGGACCTACTACAATTGGTGTCAGGGTGTCACGTACCAAATCAGTCCAAAAGCGACATACAGTCCGTCGTTTCAAAGACACGACTTCTGACACAAGGATTCAACTCATAGGTATGAAGCGAAATACAATGAACTGTCTACGCGCGTTATCTTTGCGGTCTCAGTACCGAAATAACCATTTCCGAAGTTTGTTCATAGGTTGCTATGTTGGGTAAATTTTTTCGGAACATTGACGAGGGAATCTATCATTGATTGGCTTCAACGTGTGAGTAAGTTTATTGAAAAAGATTTGGTTGTTTAAGAGAGACTGCCGAAGGGCTTGTCTGCTTGTACAGAACATCAGAGTCGAAGTACAGTGTTGTACAATCGATCAAGCTTACCTCCAGTGGACAATTACGTCACCGAGCTGACTGAAAGACACATTACAAGAGCAATGTGAGCTCCTGGGCCTGCTGTCCCAATTATTTATATATCGAGAGCGCGAATCTTGACCGCTTAATTCCACCGGAACAGTTATTCCATTTAGACAAGAAAATGTTGATCCTGAACAGCTCCATAGAGCTGTTATTCAGTAGGACAGTAATGAGTCGAGGAAAAAGGATTGCTGCTCGACAGTGCTTGAATTTTTGAGAGAGGGTTTTCCTAGTCACTTCCCAAACAAGCAGCGATTGACAAGAGTTATTTTTCGTTGATCTAAGCGCTGTTGTCGTTAGCGAATTGTTAGCGAAGCCTAGGTAGACAAAGTCCTTAAGTACCTCTAAGTTATATATGTGAAAGGTGACGTTCGGTATTGTGTGTCCTTACTTGTTGACAGCACATGCTTGGTCTTGCCTTCATTGACTTCAAAACCCATCTTCACCGCTTCCGCCTCAATACTCGCCAAAGCGTCCTTGAAATTACGCTGGTTTCTTCCGATCGCATCCGAGTAGTTGGACGGACTTTTGAAAGATTGTGCCTCTTGTGTCGCCGCGTGAGTTTTGCAGTATTCGTTCAACAATGTTAAAGCGCATAACAGCGCGTCGCCTTGTCTAAAGCTTTTTTTGATATCAAAGATCTCGTCATCATCTCCATCTTCATCTTGCACAAACGGATGACAATGCTAGACAATGCTTTGCAAAGCTCGTCTCAATTGATGCTACCATAAGCGGCCTAAAAATCGATGAATGAGGTGTGCATCAATTTGGAGCTCATGAATCTTGTCTAAGATCTGTCGTAGTGCGAATCTTTGGTCGATGGTGGACTTTTCTAACTTAAGGCCGTACTGATATGGACCAATTGCCTTTGTTGATGAATGACTTCAGACGTTCACACAATACGGAGGAGAGGATCATGTAGGTGATGTTAAGAAGACTAATGCCTTTGTAGTTGACGTAGTTCAGAGGGTCTCCTTTTTTGAGGATCGGACAAATAGTACTGAGGTTCCATTCATCGGGCATACTTTCATCTGACCATGTTTTACAGATGAGTTGGTGCATGCTTCTTACTAATTCATCGACTGCACTCGTCGTCAAGCTTTTTAGCAATGTTTCCACAGGTCTTCTATACTCGCTGCTGGCGGCGTAGGACCTCTTCGGTGGTTAAGGGAGACTCGATCGGAAAAGAGAAAGTTAAACAGATGGATATACCCCGAACCTTAAGGGACAGTTAAATTATAAATACCCGAGGGGTCGGTCAGTTAGATCGAAGGCAGTAACCCGTTCAGATATGTGAGCCCTTCCATTATTTCGTGGGGGGCTTATCCGCCATCAACGAACGTACATCCGTACCTTTCTTTCTTTCTTTCCTAACTTTCTTTCGCGTGTGCTGTGTGCAAGCATTTTAAAGATACTCAAATCAATTGAGCGCGCTCAAATCATAAAAAAAAGAAAATCTCACTTTCAAGATACTGACTTAGTCTCGTAAATCCCTACCGGGCTGAGCTTCAAAAATGTCGGAGAAGCCCGGATAAAGTCTTGTTTGATCTATTCCGGGATTTTTTTTTCGACGTTGACTCCATCTGGGGAGATTATCCGCTGTCCTATTTATAGCAAGTCGAGACCGGATAGACATTGACCGGTAACCGATAGTTACCACTTGGAGGTAAAATAAGCATAATTGCAATGTAAGAACAGTTAGAACACTTGGCACTGCCAAGCTGACACTTCCCAATGTTTTCGCTATTCATATAGAACCCAAGCACAACGCAACACCCAAGAAAACTGTTATAAAACGGTGACGACGTCACTGAGAATGAAACTTCGTCACGCAGAATGAAACATTCAACGTGGATGGATTTTCAAGTACTTTGTTCACCTGACCAAGAAGACGCATTCGTAGCAATAAACATACTAACAGCCTAACTAGATTCTCAAATAGCCGGTCTAACTGCTGAACTATTAAATCCACCGAGAGTTGATTTAGTAAGGAACAAGTACAAACACAAGCTAGTTCGTTGAAAGAATACCGAGAAATAGAATCTCAGCATCGCTTGTTTAGTTTTTCAAAAGAAAGATCCGTTTAAGCGTCCATCACTTCCTGTAGTATCACTTAAGATACCTTTGCATCAGCTACCCCATAGGTTCCTCTCTACTGACCAGATAAATATATTTTTGCGACCCAGGTTAAGCATAAAAACACGGATTTAAGGATTTTATGCGATATTTGTTTCAATTGGAGACATCCTTGATAACCTGCAAAGCATCTGCGTATGATGGGCAGCAAATAGGACTTTTGACACAACAGTGGTCTGCGGTCGAATTGATGAGCAACTTTCTAAATAAAGCCTTCATACTTAGCTGACAAAGTTCATATGAGAAAAATTCTTATAATCACAGCAGGCAACAGCAAGAATTCGACGGAACTGAAAGGCTACCGCATCATCCATCAAACCTTCCTAAGTCAGAAAGGCCATTCACTACGATAACAAACATCGAGTGGGCCAACCATAACAATCTGAATTTTCATATTCATTTTCAAAGAGTGTGGAAAGAAGATCGGTAACGATAATCAATATCACAAACTCCATTCAGTTTATTGAGCTAACTAGACAATCGACTTTCCCCATATGCTAAACTTCTACTGTCAACTATGACTATGCCATAGTTGCCATACCATACAATTGACCTCCAAACGACTTTGTTGTGAACTCAGTTCCGCGCCTCATTCATAAATTTTCCCCTCGAACTTTCCAAAGACAAAAGTCGAAAGTTCAAATCATCAATAATACCTTAACTGCCTTTGCAGCTTAAATCCATCCACCAGTTACCAGCTTAACATAGTTTTGCATGATTTTATGCTAATCCCAATCTTCTTCTTCAGAAATGTCGACCATTGTTTCGCTTCCGTTTACCCTCGTTTACCCTGCATAGTCAAATGTCAACTGAAGCAAATTCGCCAATCCCTCTTATGATCGAGAGAAATTCTCAGGCTAATTCACAAATGTTGCCATTTGTAAATGATAAAAGCGCTTCTCTAAAAGCTACACTAAATCAAGCCATAGCCGAACGTTTGATTTAAAGCCTGCGCCGCAGGCAGAGACAGCTTCGGCATGGAGTTCAATGAAGCATCTGCGTATTATGAAGTCGACTCAAGATCACCTCTTACTTGCGAAAGAAAAGCGACACAGGCCATCTAACCATTTGCATATGAACAATCCAACTCGACTTTAATGGGACCAAAAGCAGCAGCTGTTGTCTAATCCTGATTAACGTTCCAAAAATTCAAATCTCAAGCCCACATGGCAATGGATATGGGCCCATATGCCACAAATGTACGAGTATTCATACAAAAATTCGTGCCGCTGCTCCACGAATTTCTTTGTAATTTATGTCTACGGGTAGAAGGTTAATTAATTTCTATTTGATAAAAATTGAATCACAAATTATGATGCCACCGGGTGGCAGGGCAAGTGGTGATGTGCCCTGAAAAGCATTTAAGATCAACTTCAAGACGAAGCCGAAATGAATCGACGACGAGGTGTCGCTTATGAGTCGATCGGTAGAAATATTTTAAATAAATTCAGCGAGATAGGGAAATGTCAAGAAATCACCAAAACCATTAGCGTTGATGGATTGTAGCCACCCGAGTAGACAGAATGACTCAATCGTCATTAGATTTCAAGCAAACGACGACAGTTGAATCTGACTGATTGCAAGTGTAAAGGTCAAAGTGGTAGGTGTTGATGGGCGATTGATGGCTTTCGATTTAAGATTAACAACATGAGACGATGTTTGCAGTGGATGGTAAAAAAAAAAGTGCAATCATTGAGATGAAATTCAAAGTCAGATTGTTACTAAACTAAGTGAAGGTCACTTCACTTTTCCAGTTCTTTTAACTGTGAGCACCAGAAGAAAGTTAACAGATTGTATCAGATGAATAAAGTAACAAAACGTACATAAGTCGTTGGTAGTGTGAATTACAAACGTAACGAAGTATGAAGGACCAAGAGTCTTAGTGGTCCACACAACTGTCAATAAGTATTGCTCGTCACTCCAAATGACAGTTGTACCGTACCACAGTCTTCCACTCCGGCCTTAAGAAAATATGTGGAGGGTAGTGAGCTGCTAGCAAGCGGGAGTAAGAAACAAGATCGCAAGCTGATTATTACCAAGAGGTAACATGAGTAAGCTGGGGCTCAGGAAAAGGGTAATAACTTTGACGACAAGGCAGTAGTCGAAGGCAACCTTAGCAAAAAAAAAAAGTCATTTATCCCTCAACGGATTAAGAGTATCAAACCAAAAGAAAAGGCAAATACGACTGAGCCTTAAAGAGGCTGTTAGGGTTAGAGAAATATTTTTTCGCTCCTATAAAGTCAACCCGATAGAGGAAACCCGAAAAAAGTTTAAACGAGCCTTTCTTAGGAGTGTAAAATACCAATATGACCAAAAACTGAGACAAAAAATACTATAATGTACCAAAGCTAATAAAAATTGTTAGTCGTTCATCAAAAATATTAGAAATTCTGCCTCATCCTCCATCCTAACGCGCATTTAAAATGACATTCTGCCTTTCTTCTGAAGAGGTGTTCTGCAGATTAAAGCGGATGAAAAATAGCATTTCTCCAGCTCGTCCCTAAAAATGGCGAATTTTCTCCTCACTCCTTCTACAGACCCACTGCACTTACGTTCCTTCTTTCCAAGGTCATCGAAACGCTGATAAGTTGTCAGCTCATGAAATATCACGAAACACGAATACTTCTCAATGACCGGTTTTCGTAGCAACAGGTCAACTACTGATTTGATGACATATCTCATAGAAAAGTGAAACCAAAGTCTATCTGGCGAAAGCAAGATATTTCTAAGGCATTTGACAGAGTTTGGCATCAAGCTCTTTTGTTTAAAATACGTGCTTTTGGGATCGATGAATTTTTCCATCAATAGATAAGAAATTACCTTTCGGAACGTTAAATGCAAGTTGTCTTAGATGGTTTCAAGTCCGATATTCATTAAATAAATGGTGGTGTGCTTCAGGGCTCCGTTCTGTCTTCGACACTCTTTTTAATTTTTATCATCGATCTCTTGTCTGCTACTTCTAATCCTATATATATATTCCTTTGCTGACGGTAGTACTTTCTGCTTTTCATATTCGTTCAGTGAATCAAGTCCATGTTCTTCGGCTAAAAAAGGGGAACGGCAGCGTATGTTTAGCTCCTTAAATTCCGATATAAATGCATAACTAATTGGGGAACTATCAACAGAGTGGAATTTATTGCTTCCAAAACACCATGATATCTGCTGTCGTTAAAGAAAAATCTAAACACCCAGCCATCATACATACATGGCACTTGCATCATTTAAACTGAAAAAATTTCAATTCTCGGTATATGTATCAATGGCGACCTAAGTTCAAATGACTACATATTCCATATCGCCAAAAATTCTGCGAAATGTCTACGTTTCCTCAAGCGATGTAAAAAATATATCACCCCCTCTAATCTGGCCTCAATATATAAGGCATTCATCCATCCAAAATTCATTCATTCATTCAAAAGTCATTCGACACCCTCGAGTATCGGAGTAACGTCTCCTGTCTCACCTTGTTGTATCACTATTTTCACCACCAGTGATCCACTGAAGTTGACAATATTATTCCGCCCTTCAAACCTTTAACAATAACACCCGTCTCGCTATGAATTCTTGAACGTAATCTAAAATATCGTAATTCTTTCCTAAGGCGTACAAATCGTTTATGGAATTGCCTGCCGAGCTCTTTGTTTCCTAGTCATTACAACTTGCAAACATTTAAAACCAACGTACATCGGTGTCTCTCTTTCTTTTCTCCTTAGCTTTCCTTGGCCGGGCTGTGTGCAAACATTTTAAGGGTACAAATAAGGATACCTCGGGTATCCAGGTATATCTCGAAGAGCATATCGAAGAAACTGGCGCTGGATGCTTTCGATTCTCGAGATATGAACACGATGATATGGGGACCATACTTGACTGGGGTACTCTAGGAGAGGACGAACAAAGGTAATATAGAGGGACCTGGTCACGTATGGATTGGTGAATTCTTTGAATCACTGTTTTACAAAACCTAGTATAGAATTTAATGGAAGTTGAGCTTCCTATCACACGAAATGCCGAGGTCGCGATGAGATTGAACGGAGGAGATAGGTTGATTGTGGAGAGTAGAGTCAGAGAGGAGATTGGTGCAGCTTATGTGAAAACGAAATATTTTGGCATAGTTTGGCGATATTAGTTTCAAACAATTTTTGAGGCAGTTTACAATTTTCCGCACAGGTTTTACTATACCGAATGTCTTCCCTTTTTGCTACCCACTTCGAGTCCGGCCATTGTTTATTGGATTCCTTTTTTTTCAATCTTTCCCCGGAATAAAATATAATTATGAAAAGAAGGGGAGATAAAATGCAGCCCTGCGGCACTCCGCTTTGGATTTAAAAAATTGTTGGTAATCCGTCAGTTTTGGGAAAGCGTCTCGTAAGTAAAGTTGTAAATATTTACGAGGCCACATACCTTATCATGTGCTCTACATACAATGCAATGCTTTCAAAATTATTTATATGGTCTGTGTGGAAAAATCTTGAGCGCAAACCTATGTTTATGAAAATTAATTTTAGAGGTCTTTTTGATCCTGCCTTGGATTTTTTACGCCAGCATTTAAGCTGCAGTAGGAAAAATTCCACAGTCCTTCCGATCGCCTTAATAAATACTCATCGCAGTGTAGAGAAAGCTGACGTCAATGTCCTCCTTGGCTGAAATTTCTTCATTGTATTGCGAGTGTGTATTCGCAAATATGTTGCTTCACAATGCCTATTCAAATAAAGGACTATCTTTGAGCAACTCAACAGGCCTACCACCCAACGGTTACCTCAAACTCCCGAGTTGATCCTCATCTGATATCAGCATAAGACCTTAGACTTTCCTTAGAAAGGAGTTTGGTAGGTGCCAAACTACTGGCCCCCGGCTAACTACACAGGGTTCGTCTTTTCAATGTCGAAGTATGATACTGAACGGAGTAGATTTTAATTTGGTATTATGGCAACTGGGCATCAAACTCCAAACTGATGTACTATACAACGCATCTGACCAACTATATGCTCGAAACAATCAGCGGCCATCTGAGATGAAGGACTTAGACTTATGAAAGTCTTACTGGCGGCCTGATTAGAAGCTATATTCTTGCGCCATATAAGTTGAATTGCTTAATATGTGTACCTCATCCTTCATTAAAAGGCAAGTTCGTACCTACACATGTTTTCAATTACGTACTGATCTAAATGGAGTTTCCCCAGGAAGATCTAAAGATCTATAAATGGTCGTCATTCCCATTTTTAAGATCCAGAGCGCTGATTAAGGTTTTTTTATTCCAGGAATTAGGGCTCATTATGGGCTTAAGCTTACAAGACAGGCTCCCAAGTAAACTGTAGTCTGTACTGTAGCTGTCTGCTAATATTGTAGAAGTGTTCCGTAGTTTTCCTGCCTCTTACAGACATACTTCTATCTATGTTTTCCGGGTGTGTAAATATTTTCATAATTTTGCGGTAATTATCCATATCTGCCGATTGATTTCAATTTTAGGTAAAGACGTTCCCTAGATCATTAACGCATTATGTGCCTTGGAGTAGTAAGTATGTTGACAAGGATGCTGTTAGTGGATGCCGTACCAAAGCATCGTTAAGTTAACATAAAATGGGGGTTGGGTTCCCTACGCTCAATGCAATTGCAATATTTCTGCAACATGGTTTCTGGTTCGATGTTTGTTGTCTGCCGGGTAAGATGTGACTGGTCCTGTGGCAAATCAAGTGTTCAAATAGTGTGGTTTCGGTGACGAGGCTGTTAGCTTAAAAACCATGACTATTTGCGAATACAATTAGAAGGTCAATGTTCTTAAGATGATAAATTATAGCCAGCACACAGCTGACCATACAAATTATCCTTCTTATCTCTTTCAGTTTCACACTACTTAGAAATCTTCTTCAAATTTCTTCAGACTTTTAGCTTCCCGGAAATGTTACAGTTGGCCACAATTCCAGGATTTTGATTTATACTCTCCGTCAATTTGTGGGAATCTGACGTTTTGAAGACTTTCCTGAAATAATTTGAACAGTACTGTTTTACTCACTTCCTTCACAGCTGGCCAACGCTTCTCCTTGGCAAAGTAGCCTAAGTGTGTGATAGAAACCCGTAACCTCTATTTTATCTGGTTTCTAGTCCTGGGCACAAAGAAGTCGCATATTGTCTATCAAACTTGAATATTTACACTGCTGTACTTGTGTTATCTGAGCGCGTAAATTACACGGATCTTTACAAGTCCAAATGTCAAAAGGCAGATAGTAGTTCCCATCTATCTTTAAGGAATCCTCAGTAGGATACCAACCGCTCCTTGTTTGTTTTTTCGCTTTGATTTATAAAACCTGTCAAGCATGTCAAATAATTTTTGTTCCCCTATATCGCCTCCTTCGTCCTGATTTTTTGATAATACCACTTTTTTTCTTCTTAAATAGTCCGTAATTAGTCACTATCAATCCGTGTAATCTCAGCGATACACATCGTCCTTGTCGATGTGGGAATATGATGAAGATAATAACGACATCCTTATTATATGGCAATCAAAAGGCGGTGCGATGAATATGGTATACACACGGGTAAGCGACAATCATTGGAGTTAGTGGAATGAGAACAAAGAAATTAACCCTCTATGCACGTCCTTGCTACACATCATCATCATCACCATCCACCATCGTCGTCGAACGAAGGTAATAATGCACCTGTATCTGATGCTGTCCTATCCGTTCCATGGCATATCTTATCATCATCCATCTTCCGATATTCAAACGGAGGACAAGAGGTGAAGTAATGGAAAAAAAAAAAACATGTCAACCCAAGGCATGATGAGTCCTAAATTAATGTCAAATAATATGTCATCACATATGATAGTGAGAGGGTAGGTCCGGGACATGATTACTCCGTACATGAAACGTGGAAGACTTCTGCCTCATGCAGCAGGTCCTTTTCGTTAGTCATCTCTGCTTGGGGCGGTCTATTGATCTGCTCTGTGGTTTTGATTAAGTGCCAACGATTTGTCACAATATTGTCTACTTTGACAGAAGAAAAGAATGAGTGCGCGAGTATGTGTGATGCCGCAACGCGGAAGGAGATTTATGGAATTTTGATGATGATAATAATGACATGGTATCCAGCTACTACCTGGTAGCTCTTTGAATGCCAAATAAAATGAGCCGTGGAGAATCGATGATTGGAAAGTAGCATACGAGTATAGAAGTCAAAGATTTGGGGAAATTAATTGATCCGATGCATGAGGATTTTTGAGATTTTTGATTTAGGATTTGGGAAAAGGTGTAGGTAGGTAGCTAAGTCGGAAGGCTTTTAAGTGGTGTAAGAATGTTGTATAGACATTGACGAATTGGAAAGTGATGTGACCCACTTAAGGTAGCGTTTGGGTTGTTTGTCAACGATTGATACGTCAATTTTTGATGTTACAATATGATCTGTTCTATGTTGTATTGTTGACTTCTCAGTATATGATGATTTCTAGTCGAGTAATGTCAAAAAAAAAAATTGGAAAGATGTTGCTTGGATCAATCGAATGTAGTGTGAAGCGAGTACCAGTGGTACTACGAGTAGGTAAGATAAAAAGTTAACCAAGTCGTTTGGGCTGTAGATCATATTACACGGGAAGCCATTGATTATTAATGACCATCACAGGGAACATCGTACCACTTATTTGACTAACTGTTTAGTACAGACTTCTCCAGAAGCTTGCAACTATAAAGTACTAAATATCGACAGCTCTGCTTATGGGTTTTCCTTTCTGAGAGCCCGATGTGACTTTACCAATTCAGAGGTTTCGTTTTCTGGTGGTGGGATGACACCTAATATATCAACTGCAGCGTCTCTGTTTCCTTCTTGACAAAATCGTCACTAGCATTCTGCTCTTCATATTGAAAGTATAGTACTTCTCGAAAGTTTCCTTACAGTACGTCTTCCATATTCTAAAGATCTGGACATTTGCATTCGCGTTTGCGATTAGATAGTGCTTCGAGTCAATGCTAATTCTTCGAAATGTTCGGACACTTAGAACTTAAGTTTATCGCGGTTTTGTTCAACCGGTTCATTGTTTTTAGATAAGGGGACTTTCAAGTCCTTTGGTGGAATCTCGTGTCTAGCTAAGATGATATTTTACTGCTAGTTCGTGTATGTTCTCTTTTCCTAATTTGACTTTCAATTCATTTTGTCGAGATGCTCATAGAGGCAACATTTGTCATCTTTTCTGTGAGGGCTTGAATTCAGACTTATGCTGGCGAATTAACCCTTGATGCGGATGGTAGTCTTAGATTCTTAATTCTTTCTCTAATGTGACACCTTCATCCAAGGAGGCATTGCTTCTACTTAAGCAATCGACGTAGAACTTGCCACAGTTTCTCATCCATATTTTGACCAGGCCATTCTTTGCTTCTCTCGCATGGTTATACTCGCGCAAGTTATACTTTTTTTTGCAGCGATCCGTAATCTTCGCTAATTGTTCGCCGGCATATGGACAGTGGAAGACTTAAAAATTCTATGGATACAAAATCTTTATCTATGTGCGAGGTTATTTGCTACCACACAACATACGGTGTACGTTATAGTAAGCTAGATGCACAGGCTTCAACCTAATCCATCAGAGTATAATGTTCGTTGTACATTATGGACCAGTTAATCCTGCCGTTACTTCAATGAAAATTCCTCCATCACTATCTCTTTTTGTAAAGCTTGGCTAGCGGCCGAAGACTTTTACATGACCTGAACTTAGAAAACATATTTCGAAGTAGTTCCTCTGGATCAGCCTCGCTCATTACTTCATATGCTCCATTGAGTCATATATAATGCATATGAGCTCCTTTTGCGCAGGTTCGAGGCTTGAGTTATTGACTATTACTGCACGGCCAGAGTCAGCATACTACAAAGTGGTGGTGAATATAGCCAGCAATTACTCTAATCCTTTCACAATATCGGATTGGAAGCGGCTGTAGCAGTGTCTTGCGATATATTTAAACTTCGAAACAATTATCCAGTATAAGGTTATTTCGTTTCGTGTCC
Source organism: Volucella inanis (assembly GCA_907269105.1). Lineage (NCBI taxonomy): Eukaryota > Metazoa > Arthropoda > Insecta > Diptera > Syrphidae > Volucella > Volucella inanis. Next base: position 13,022,352 of record OU026154.1, read on the forward strand.
TACAGAAATTTGGCCACAAATCGGACATCGGTCCATTTAATCTTAGAAAAACTGAAAGAAATTCAGCACAAAAAGAACAAGCAATCGCTCGGGGACCGGAGCTCTTGACAAGCACACTGGTGACTCCAACCATCTTAACCGGTAATGAGGAGAATATAAAGTGCTTCGAGATCGCTACCGAATAAAGGAAAGCACGATCCCTATAAGACCACAAGTGAGTGGAAACTTAACATTACTGGGAAACGGTCATGGAAAATTGAATGCAGAAAGCTTCGGCTCATTCGGGAAAAATTTTCTGCAAATATCTTAGTCCGTTGCATGTCCAATAAGAAGCAAGCTGCACTCGTCCAATATTCAAAAAGCAGCGATACCGAGATAGTAAACTATTGGCCTGACTTCCAAAGAGTCAGTACGTATTTCATTCAGACATGGGTTGGAACCATGACAAACGCTTTCTTAGGAACAGTTCTCCTTTTACTAGCTTGGCATTCGATCTCCTCTCAAAATTCCATTTAATAAAATCCGAGCAGAAGGCAACTTTGACTGAGGGCTGATTTCATATCTATTTTTCCGATCCGATCCAGGGTGAAACTCGGCTTCAACTAACGAACTAAGTTGCATACTAAAAGATTACTAAAGCTTTCTTCCAATTGTACTAGCTTAATCAAGACCTTTCTATACTGCATGTTCCCTTCAAATCCTTGTCATATCAGGCGACTGATGCGCACTTTTCTAACCAATCCAATGCCACTGTCCAGCTCTAAAAGTTTGAACCTTTATATTTAAGGTTCGGGCAAAGAAACCTCTCTCCGCCTTCACTTACATCTATGTAAGTCTTTCTCGTGATTCTTGACAATGTGCTATTTCTCAGTTGTCCCTAAGCTAAAAATGTCTATTGTAAGTTGGTTTTTCCCTCAACAATAGCTTAGTAGCCGACTTTGCTTCAAAACAGGTCGCTGTGTTCTGCCTTAACTGATTTTGAAGCCAACAGTCATTCAATATAATCTGACAAGTTGGCAAGACATTGCTCTGTATAGCTAGTCTCTGCATAGTCATTTGCAAAACTTGAAATCGTTAAATAGGTAGCAAGCTGTGATTTGAATTTCTTGGGTTTTCTCCTAAATCTGCCGCAAATTAAGAATCTGGTTAGTTATGGATGTATTAAATAGTGTAGGCACAGAAAGATGTCAACTTTACGATGTCCAGTGCTTTAACTGTTCTACAAATCTACAAATCAATTGTGGCTATTTCACTTCTAAGTGGTAACCTTCGGGTACTGTTCGTATATACCCGGACCCGACTTACCAAACCTCTTAGCGCGAGTGCTGACATAGCAGCACTATAAACGGACGTCGGGCCGGTAAGGATTTTCCAGACTAAGTCAGAAAATAGATTGTGGCGGATGTGCCCTTAATGAGGCATCCTCGAACAGGTTTCTGGCTTCAGTCTAACTGATCGCTAGTTTGATGTGTATGTATAAAGGAACTGTATGGTTGGGTTTTTGGCTGCCTGAGTAACTGTCCGTCCATGGAAAAAATACCACGGCTGCGAAACAATAAAAAGCTCCGGATCAGGACAGATCTACTGTTGACAACCCCTACCACCAAAACAAGGACAAGAAACTTTGGATCTGCACGCTCGGCCATGTACAGCCGAACAACTAGCGGAGGCTGCTGCAAAGCAGATGGTACCAGCATCCAAGAAATGCGATGGGATGGGTTGGATGAAAAGAGGATGAAAAACTGTGACATATGCTGCGGCGATTGTTACCAACGGCAAAAGCAGCGCCTTAGACTTAGAGAAAAAGTGTTGTGTTTCCGAGTCCCACGTAACAATCCGTATTAACCCTAAATTTGCAAAGATTAGCCTTATATTCTTCCCTCACAGGGAAGAAAGATGACGACACCAAAGATAGCTTTTACGAGCTCCTCCTACGAGCAGTGCCTTAGCTATGATATCTTCTGATAACGGATTTCGGCTAATTGACTTTGTCTCGGGGCAAAACATTGTCGAAGCCAGCATGCAGTTTCCGCATCTTGATATTCATAAGGGAACTTGGAGAACTCCTGATCAATCAACCGTCAGCCAGATTGATCGCATTGCGATCGAGGCAAGGCACTTCTCCTAGAGGAAGTGCCAACGTTGACTCTTACCATTTATTTGTTATATTCAAGATACGGAAATACAGCTCAAAGGCAAGTTAATACTATGAGGAAGTTTGACGTTGCACGGCTACGATCGCAAGAGATCGCCAAATATTTTTCCGATTTCCCATAATCTCTTCAGAAGTTCTAAAATCTCTTCCGTATTGTATGAACGCCTGAAGTCGTTCGTCAACAATCTGTGCGGTTTTATGTCAGAAATGTCCACCATCGACAAAATGTTCACATTACGGCAGATCTTGACATGAGCTCCAAGTCCATTAACACCACCTATTCATCGATCTTAAGGCCGCGTATGACAACATCAGAGAGCATCCTTGGCATCCTTGCCAAACTCGTCGCTTTGTGCAAGATAACGTTGGAGAATGCAAGCTACTCCATCAAGTTTGGTAAGGAACTTACGGAGATCTTGATGTTAAAAACGGATTTAGGCAACACGACGCGCTGTTATGTGCTTTAACATCATTCTTTGAAAATCTTTCTAAAGTCCGTCCAATTACCCGGATGCGCCGATGATATTGACGAAAGCAACGCTATTTCATTGACGCTTTGGCGAGTATTGAGGCGGAAGCGATGAAGATGGATTTAGCAGTTAATGAAGACAAGACCAAGCATATGATGTTAACAAGACAAGACACACAATGCCGACGACTTGGACATAACGACTTGGACATCAACAAATTTAGCGTGAGAAATTGATAGGAGCTAGCTAAAGATAGAGACGCTGGAGACGCTTGTTGGTTGAGGCTCAGGTCTTATGGACTTACTGCACTCAGAACCGCATTGATAGGGGCCAATTAGGAAGTTGATAAATCGTTTCAGACGTCCACGCAAGACGGCAGATATGATTTTCTACTCAATGCTAAAGAAACTGGTTGCTCTTTAGTTGATCCTCTTAAGATATCGCAGTGGACAGTGGATCGAGCAAACGATGCTAATGTTCCTCAGGTGGTTTGAAGTCCGGTTCGATAGCCTTGTTGCGCTTAAGTTTATATACGGTTACTTTTACTTCATTGTGTTCGGCTGTTTCGTACTTGTCTGCATTCTTCATCAAACCAGAGGTTCCGTGGGATAGTCTGGTAAAACCTTACACAACAGTCGGGGGTTTTCTGACGGTTTCATGATGTCAAAACTGCTGATTTTCAGCTCTGGATAAAGATTCTGAAATGCAAGCCAAGAAGTTCAGTCATGCGCAATCGGCAAAGTTTCTTGCGTTAGGTTGCGATTGAAGCTTTTCAGCATGAAATTTTCTCTTAGTATTTTTGGACATATATGTTTGAACATATATATACTTTCTGATTGTGATGCCAAAGATGCCCATTTCGGTGTTGAAATCACCTATAACGATTTAAACGTCATACTAAGCGCGTTGCACCTAGGTTCTCTAAAGGAGTTTGTTTAAACGATTATTGGTAGCATCTTCCATTTCTTCTATGGGACTGTGTGTACATCAGGATGAATTTGGCGAGCTTAACCGCGATGCTTGTTTGAAACTCTTTCCCTTAGTCTGGCTCCAATCACAAATCTGTGCGCTTTTGTTCTCTGTATCAGTGGTATTCTAGCGTAGAGGTTATGTTTGCTAAGTATTACACTGGATGTTCTGAGTTCCAGAACCAGGCCAAAGCCGAAACGAAAAACATTAACCTACTTCCTGAACCTTGCGAATGTGATATTCTCCGCTTATGAAAGGTTTTTCACTCTTCCGTCATTCGAAGTCGCCGCCAAAACATCATAGGTCGTTCCCTGAATAGACAGTAGGTGGGAGAGACTAGATCTTCGCCTTCCCTGGACTGTCGATGCAGCAATTTGTTTTTAATTTTTATAACTTAACGGAGTATATGTCAAAGTTTTTCCGTCTAATGCCTCCGATAGTTGTTCGGTGCACATAACCTATTCAAGGTTTGAATATTTCAATTGCGTATCCGAACGTCATTTTGTTTTGTTTTGTTTTTTTTTTTTTTTGTTTTGCAAGGTCTTGAACAGTTAATCTGCCAGAAGCCATAAGCTGCTTCATAATAGCAGGGTGCTTTTTTGGCTGCCTAGTTCTAAAATGTTCTGAAATTGACATTGACAGTCACGCAAAAACGTGCACACTTAGCCACCATCTTTCTGGTAATTTTTAATATCCCGGTCCAAGCTTGTTCAAGGTTCCGCAAAAAATAGCACCATGCTGCTTCCAGAAGTTCAACACTAGTAAGCCCTATACGAACAGTAGCTTTAATGTCGCTAGTTGACGATCATTTTTAAGGAAGTACTGGTCCCTTTCTCTGATTCATTTTATCAACATACAAGAGCTCGTCATTCCGTTTAAAACGCAACCTTTTAGTCGGTAAGATTGCTTCTTGACATTTGTTTCTGTATAACACTGTACCCACTGTACAACTACTCAGCAGTTTCCATATACTCCGGAACTTTTTGCATGTCCGCTTGCCTTACCTAATCTAAGTACATTCCAATAGCAAGAAAACCATGTTCTCTGTGGGTCACCATCATGACATAAGCAAATGGCTCAGCAATCTATTTTCAGTTTCGTACAAATGCGTGACTGATTTCTTGACAAAATATCTTCCAACAATCCACTTTCAGACTTGGGTCATTGCAAAGTGCACACTTACCGTGTATTTACCTCAGATATTAGTCCTTCATTCACTGAATCTGTGTAAGTTTCCGTAAGTACAACACCGCAGCTAAGCCACATAAAATCTGAAACGTGGAAGCCGCATAGTGTGAATATTAATTCTGACATTTCCGCTTGATTAGACATTTGAACATTGGAACACTTTCTGTTTACCTCTTCATCGTTATCTTCATGTTTATAGCCAAAAATATTCCCACGTTCTACCATTAAACAAGCAAATACCAGAGCAAACTAAATCACTTCTCTGTCATAGTCATGGCATAACGTTAAGTAGCTTCAAGGCAACATGCATGAGTAACATAACCAAACGAGACTTAATCCGGTAAAGGCAACCGCCTGCTGAGCTTGGAAGTGTAAGGTTTCCCAGTTGACCAGTTTCCCCATACAAAGCCGTATGCAAGCCAATCGGTTTTCTAAATTGTACAGCTTAAGGGGGTTGTTTGGCGACAACCGAACAAAACATAAAACCAAAAACAAAGGGTTCGCCTAGCCCAGCCTATGAGTTTTCTAATTTATCTTTCCAAATCACCTGCACTATCACATACACTGTTCTCAGTTCTTTCCTTACAATGACGTCTAACAAGCTACACAATTTGCACATGGTAAGCATTGCATTAAGTGTGAAGTACTCAAACACCAGATACGAGTACATTTAGGATCGACGAGAATAGTAGAGTATTTGTACTCCACCCAGCATCAGTCAACTGCATCCCACTTATGTCGTCGTTGTATAGGGACTCTAATTTCTGGAAAATTTATTCCACCAGCCATGTCACACATAAATCTCACATTCTCAAGCCCGACTCTGCCGCACTCTTAGATAACCCCCGATGAGATGCAGGAGCTCTTCTTAAACCAACCGCCCATGTGTGCGCAATTTGTGAACGGAATTAACCGATAAATTAATTCGTTCGCCCAGAGTTCGCTGGGAGAGGAACATCATCAAGCAGTCGGCCGGCATGGCAATTCCAGAATCAGCTTCAGCTATCCGTACAGCAGCAGGAAAACCACGAGTAATCCTCCTCCTCTGGGCCAAAGGAGCAAAACTTGTGAATGGACTTGAATGTTGTGGTCTGGTCTTTCAAGTCAAATTAAGCCATAAATTCAGTATTTATCTGCTCGGTGTAGTTTGTTGACCGTGTTTGGTTTAGTTCGGTTTTGTCGTTGTGTGAGTGTTGTCGTTGTCCGAGCACGGCACGATGGAGAAAAATTGCATGGGATAAGCCACCATAACGAACGCCTCAGATGGCCATAGGGAGAGATGTGCCAATAAACGTAAATGACCACTTTCATTATATCATTGGTGGTGACCATAGGCTGGACGACAATACTACTTTGGATGCATAGGTTGTCTTTCCATAAACTAGGAGCAGCGTGCAATATATATTTGCGGAGTCGTAAAACCAAGATAAGTGTTGGTATCGATAGGTGTTTGAGAGGTTTCCAGGCGGCAACATTGCCATAGTAATGGATTACGTTCGGTTCGATAAGATCTTTTAATGTCTTTGACAAGATTTCATCCAGAAAAGGTGATAGAGGATCACTTTGGTGAATGTTAATCTTCGACTTGGATGGAAATACACTTTAATGATGAATGATCCTCTCGATTCACTGAAGATATGGATGCGTATTCACGGTGAAATTTTAAAATAGTCGTAGAAGATCACTACAATCAGTTGGATTTTCCATATTTTATGTATGGACTTGTGAAAGATACTTGATGACTTATGGTGACGGGGATATCTAACTATCGATCAGTGATCAGGATTCAAAATTCTTAAGACACGATCACCTGGTAATGGTTTTTTACCATTCTATTGATTAGTCGATCTAAAAATGTTCCAAGCTATTCATATTTCTGGTCAGTGATCAAGGAATTGATCAGGAAAATTCAATTCGTGAAGACTTAGCTTGTTTATTACTCTCATGGTCATAAAGCTTCGATCACTAATTCCTCGCACCTAGATATAATTGATAAGTGATCTTTTCATAGCCAAACTTGTGACCATCACATTCATAACTCTCAAGCTGTGTGACATTTTAAGCTACTGAATCGTCAGCGATCACAAAATGGATTAGGTTATATCCACACAATGGGTCGCAGGACGTTATATTACTGATCTTTCGATTGCTAGGGTATACACTGATCATTTTTCTCCATATCAATACAAGCTCGAAAAATGATCTTTGAGTTGACAGGTTGTCGATCAGCAATGCGCCGATCCTTTTCCCATAAAACCTAGATCCGGTATGCATACCTTTTGATTTAGCAAGCCTCTGACTATTGTAGTATCCCCAATTTAGACGCACTTCTCTTCTCTTCTTGCAGGAGGATATAACTTATAGTAACATCGCCGCAACTGCAACTTCTAAACACCTTAATGTCTGACATTTAAACTGGTTATGGTGGGCATAGATCTGTTTAAACGGGCTGGTCCTCAAAATTCAACGCTTTCAACATCAGGCATTATTTATCATTTGTGAAAAATAAACAAATGAGTTCGTCCAAGATAAGCCACAGGATTGGGGGGACGCCAAGTTGACGCAACCCAGTCCCTAGACTATCTCTATAGCACTTTATCTATCAAAAACCAGCATACAATTGCATATTCGTCAAATGAGGCTCTAAATGGCATTGTTCACTTCACTAGGAAGCGAGCTTTGCGATATTGTAAATGAGTCAACCGTCGCATATCACTAAATGATTGCCTGCAACAACATCATCGACTCTTTGATCCTCAAAACGTACCAATCTTAGGATCTCATATTCCGAAACAAGGATCATTTAATGACTGATCTCTACGATAGGCGATCCTCTCTTCCTCCATGAACTACACCCTGAAAAGTGCTCAATTGCTCAACCCAAACGAAAGATCACGCAATTGTAATGATCACAAATTGTCACATTTTCATTAATTGTCATTGTTTTATCAACCATCAGTTGTTGCATTGCATCCATTCATTCCCCTCAACAAAGTGAAGATCGCTTTCACTCGCCAACCACCAATTAGCCCAAAAGATTCCGAAATACAACTATCCAACCGTAACCAACCATCTTGAAGTCACTTTACGTGCATGGACGCATATGTCCGGAGACGGGGATCAGCCCACTTCCTTTTGTCACAGACCGCGTCACGTCGATCACTGACCGAATTTTCCCGCGCCATCTTAGCTTGGCTACCAGGAAAAATCTTTGCCGTCATCTTTGAGTCGATAAATTACCATCTGCGGGTTCAATCAAACGAAAACATGGCGCAGGCTACCTAATTTCATTTAATTCGTAGCTACTCGTCTCGCGATCTCCAAAAATTTGAAAATTTAAAAATTCGTTTTAATTTACCACAGTCACGCCATCTATTGTGCGGATAATTGTTTTCTATTTTCTATTTGCCCATGATCACTAGTTTTTGGTTGTTTCGGGGTTTCTTTGTATTCGTTTGGTCGATTGACGGGGGCGAATGACGCTGATAATTGTTGTCACAAACTCAGTTACCGCAAAGTCGAATTATTGCTCCCCTCCCATGGTCTTTATAATCGAGGCATAAAGGTGAACAATTAACAGTTGCGGTTAGGATTAAAAGAAAAAACAAAAAACAAAAAAAAAAAAACCAGAACCTACGGATAGATCGCGTGACTGTAGTACTCGATTTGTGTCCAGGCTGGATAGGTTGTCATGTATTTAGAGCATCTGCAGGTTAGGGGTGGATATTTGTTGGCAGAGCTGACTAAGGGGAAGAAATCAAGAATTGGAGGTTTTTCTTTTGTCTAATCGTTTGGTGTCACCTGTTGGGTTGTTTCCACTGTCTTTTGAACTTAGAATACGGAATTTCCCTAACATCCTGTGTATTTTGACAGTCTATGGACCGGTATAGTTCGAGACCTGAAACAGTATTCTTTATTCTGCAGGCATTTCGAATCCTAACTAGGTCGCTTCAGCTGGCTGACATGACAAGTTGACTGGGATCCCTTTGTAAGATTGCCCTTTACTGCGTTGTCCTACTATGGTGGATTCGCAGATCCTTGGGGCAAGAATACTGGTGTCTACGCTCAACACCACTTACCTACCTTAGTCTCTGTAAACGTAATCTACCGACCGAAGTTTCTTTCGACCAAAGCTGTCACTTTCATTCAATCTGAAAAGTGACTATGTTGCAACTCATTAGAGAAGACACCCACGTCAACGATGACATTTATTACTGAAAACCACCATTCATTCCCTTCCTGGCGACAGAAATCTGTAGTGAAGTCAATTTCAATAGCTGAAGATCGGCTGATTGGAAATAGCTGCTGCTAACGTGAGAATAGCGCGCCTGTTAACTTAGCACAAGGGTAGAGTTTACGGCAAGTAGATAGAACAGACTTTGAACGGTCCCGATTTCGGGTACCCTTAAGGTGTTTGCACACACCGCGGGCGAAGGGAATATAAGGTGGGAAAAATGAGAGATACCAATCTGCATTGGTCTTAAATGTTTGCAGGTTATAATGGCTAAGAAATTAAGAGCATTCCATAAGCGGGTTGTACGACTTAGGAAAAAGTTACAATGTTTTAGAGTGTGTCCAAGTGTGAGCTTGAGGTTATACTAATGAGCATTCGTTACGGTTGAAGGTCTGAAGAGATGGAATGCTTTTGATGAATATCAGACTTGAAGGCAATTTTGTATCCATTGAAAAAGGGAGTCGTCCATCCCAAATGCGCATTTTCGACAAAAGAGCCTGATGCCAAACTTTCCGTGATCTAGAAAAGAAGAGACGCACGTGCAATAGATCTGTGAAAGGAGAAAGAAGAAGAATCGCCTTTTTAAGGGAACGCTGGATAAATGCTGATTGCAATGTTCCCAGAAAGGGTCCTGAAGTGCAGGATTAATGAAAAAAGGACGGAGAGGTTGTCAGCACGGCGGGTATGCGTAAGCGGCTAAGCTGTTAGAGCACCGTAAGTCGGCATCGGCCTACAGACCCAATGCACTATAAGTACACCAAACTTTCAACGTTAAGCCGAATAAAGGGCAACTAGTCCTTTTTATAGGACCCAGATACCTGAAGGTTAGGTTAGGTTAGGTAAGAGTGACTGTTGGATAAGCCAACACTCCAGGGGCTACTGGTGATTGTGATGCCTCGTGGATCTGTGGTACTCTAACTCTTGGAACTGATTTGAACTTCTGACGAAGCGTAGGAGACTATTAACATCTATATTGTGTAGATCGCTTTATTCATTGTAGAAGAAAGCTCCCATCCAAGCTCTGATTCCACAGCGATCCATCCAACGGGTTAATCTGTTAAGATTTTGCTTTAAGAGTTCTTTAATGGTATTGAGATGCTTTCCAGGAACGACTACAACAACGTCACCCGCATAGGCAGTCACAGAGCTTCCAATCGCTTCCAGGTATACCAGCCCTACATTGATCACTAAGCTTCAGAGAAGAGGTGAATAAACATCGCCTTGAGGTGTACCTCTTCTGAACACATCTTTTAGCAGAAGCCCCACCCAATTTGGAGTTGATTATCCTGCTATTTAGCATAAGACTGATAAGTTCCAGAAGCACATCATCTATCTTCAGAGTTAAACACACTTACCTTGCCCGGGAAAGCGACCATTGTATACAACTCGAGTATCTAGTAGCAGATTGAATGATTTATCAGAGGACGTCCAAGAGCCATCGGCTTTTTTTTCAAACAGGTACCTAAAACTTTTCCAAAAGCTCAAGGAGATGGCATTTAGATTGCGTGTAATGAGGCATTGTATCCTGCTTCTTCTATGGAAGACCAGTTATGTTTTCCGATGGACTGATGCTGAGCCCATACCTGCATTTCCGATGATATGAGTATGCGTGAGACAGATTAGATAATGTAAGACAGTCCCTGTGGCTGATCGCCTGAACCACGGAGTGTGACGCTAAGCAGCATGTAAAGGACAAGAATATATAAGATATCGACATCCAAGAGTGCCAAGATTAGGAAATTCAAGTTTAAGTTCAATCGATTTTCCTTTTTAGTTAGACTGTTGAGAGCTGGATAGGCTTCTGTGGTAGCGGGTTCATTAAGAGGAAGGATGAAAAAGCGGATATGTCTCTGATGTCTTGAAAATTATTCTGTTGTCCAGAGTGTTGCAATTGGTCCTGGAGCTTTATATGAATCGAAGCTAAAAACTGTCAATTTTACATCTTCCTCACAGATCATATCAGGGTTGGTCTGTGTGAGGCGGCAAATAAGTGGACATAATCAGGAAACACCCGTATCCAAATATTCATCGTGTTTTGACAGAGCTTCTATAGTCTCGTGCTTTAAATCTTGGGTGACCTTGTGAGTTTTGCAGTCCTTTCTAATCCTGTCGTACTGTAGGATGACAGTCGCACTCTGGCGACTGCAGTATACTGTGGTAAAAAACGATTCTTTGTTCGATATGATGAACTGAAAGTCAGAAGAGGATGGCTCATCCCAGACTTTTCAGTTATGTATCCATTGAATTAAATAGGCAATTGGAGACAAGGGTAACATCAAGAACAAGAACTAAAAATTCATCGCTTCCTGATTTTATATATTTTAATTTAGAGGACCTGTAACATATCCTAAACTTCAGGAAGTAGGGAGGAATGTCAAAATCCGGATAAAAAAAATAAAAGCTATGGGCGGAGATCTTCGACTCTTGCTAAACAAATCGGTGAGTCTGGCAACTACGGCCAGAGTTTCTGCTAGAATGCAAAAATATCGACCAAGTGACGTCTAACGAGGATATGTCACCTAAAAGGATCAAATGAATTTCTGTGTACAGCAAGGTAAAGTTTTGACGAATGCTACATTACAAATCATGTACTTAAGTTGTAGATTAATTACAAATGTAATGATATGCAGTAATGAAATAATGTTGTGCCTAGAGGAGTCCAGGCATGTTCTCATCACCCTTGTTGCGAGACAGAGTCAGATGTCTATTTGTTAATATGTCAAGCAGATCGGCGGATAATGTATGACTTAGGATGAACTTTCAACAGTTGCTGGCTTTCACTGTTCCTTGTCGTTAATTCTAGATACCACTGAATCACCTGGATAGAGTTTTCCGCAACACCTTGCTCCTCTGCTGACGTATGTGGCCTGCTTTTCTTTTTCAGCTCGTAGTAGGTTTGAAACGTTTGCTTTTGGTTCTGCTCATAAGGATTCTATTGTTATTGGAATGAGACTACGTACATACACCCTGCCTGACTCGAACTGTAAGTTTTTAAAATGCTATGATGTTGGAAAATACATCAATTTTGAAATTTTATCAGTAGTTTTCAATATGTCCATCTTTGGCGCGGATAATGGCCTTGAGACGGCCGAAGAAAGCATCGCACGCTGCACGCAAGTGGCTCTGTGGTATTTTGGCCCATTTCCGGCGAAGTGCTTGTTTGAGATGGTCCAAACTCTGGTATTTTTTAGTGCCCACCTTCGCCTTCAAAATACCCCAGACAGAGAAATCCAACGGATTAGCATCCGGAGAATTTACAATCCATTGTGTCGAAGAAATGAAGTGTGGAACATTGTTTTTTAGCCAATGTTAGTTGACGCGCGCTTTGTGAGACGGTGCCGAGTCTTGTTGAAATGTCCACGGTCTCCGACGGAAATGATTGTTTGCCCAAGGCTTCAATACTGCCTCTATGACAGTTTTACGGTACACGATTGCATTAATTTTGACGCCACGGTTCAAAAATACGAGCGGAGAACGACCATCGCCGGTTATGGCGGCCCGAACCATCACCATCGGTGCTGCCTGCTTTCTTGCTGGTGGCCGTCCGAAGGTGTAAATTTTTAAAGGACCTCTCTGGCAAGTAAACTCGGTCACTGTGTTTGTTGACATATTGCTCGATAACAAATGGTGACTCATCGGAAAAAACCAAATTCGGCAACTCACCACTTTCGTGCAAGCGTGGCAACTCCTTTGCTCTTTCGACTCTAACTTTTTTTCTGTTGCGGTGTAAGATCGTGTGCTTCTTGGAACTTGAGCCCAAGCTCATTTTTCAGTTTGTGTTGCATCCGTTCCAACGATATGTTGAGCTTACGAGACATTTTTCTTCCACTTCGACGTGGATTTCGCTCAGCCTTCACTTTCTGAACTATTTCTGCCGATGTTACTATTTTTTTTATGACCACCTCCATTGCGTTTTGCAACGCTGCCAGTGTCACGGTAACGAGCTATGGTTCGAGACACAAATGATTTATTCACGTTGAGGTGCTGGAGGGCTCTAACGATAGCTACTTGTGGTTTTCCAGCCAAATATAAAGCAATCACACCATCACGTTTAAGTTCCATCGCGGATAAAAATTTTTCAACACAACTGAGACGCAAATCGTTTATCTGTCATGTGTCAAAATTTGAGCTCACTATTATGAACAGTTTGGAAATTATAGCAGTCTGAAGTTGGTTGCAGTTCGAGTCAGGCAGGGAGTATATTGTGACCGAACAAACGCTCAGCTGGTGACCCAAGGTTTCCTCTTGGTGTGTTCATTTAGTTGAGAAGGTCAATGTGGATGTCCATATTGTCGTAGTGTAATTTCTTCATACGTAAGTAGGGCAAGCCTTATTCTTCGAAGTCGTGGTACCGAAAAATGGATCGGTTTCTGAAAAATAGATTCTAGTGGTTTATGGTCTGACTCAACAATTACCTTCTTTCCTCAGATGTACTCTATTGTATGCTTCTTTCTCGAGTTGGGAATACCGTGCTTCTGTTTCCGTCAGGCCCTTTAACGCGTATGCCACTGAATGGCCTTCTAGCAGGAATATGCACGCACGACGAATGGACTCGTATTCAAGCTACACATGACTGTTTTAGTCACTTCGTATTATTTTAAGACTGGAGGACTGGTAATGGACTTAAACATTTCGTATTTGCCAGAATTTTCTAGCGCAATCTTAGAGTGTTCAATATTGTATTTGGCTTCACGCAATTGTGCTGCAATTTCGTCGACGGTGTTCATCGGATGGTGACATTTGCTGATGTTTCTATGTATCACGGTAGGATCGATTCAAATTCGAATTTTATTGTTTTTGCGAACAATGGAGACAACTGGAGTAGGCTCATAAACTGGTTCTATAACATCCAATTCAATCATCTTTTCTAGTTCCTTCTTAACGTCGTCTCGAGTTTTAAGAGGGATTTTATGGGCTGAACTTATTTCGAACTTGGGATCGTCAATAAGATCGATGTCATATACGAAATCCTTTAAGCATCCTAAACCTTCATAAATATTGCTGTTGAAGTTTCCGCTGTATACTCTTCTTATTAAATTTAGTTTTCCGCAAGTGTTTGCACCGAGAATTGGCCTAACGTCCTTCGCCACGTGCTTGCATTTTTGCATCTGACGATTGATTCTCCGAGGAATTTGGTCACTATTTGAAAGAACGTTACATTGCGCTCGCGAGTACAATATTTTTTAATATTTCTGTGAATTTGTCACCGCCCGTAGTAACACCGCTCTTGATACAGCCTGTGAAGACTTCGCTTTCATCAGTTGATTTTATTTCACAGCTGTCTACTTCTTTACGCGACTTGTCCTTTCTGAATTTTTTACAGATTTTTGCAAATTGATTTTTTCTTCTGCACTTTTTGTAAATGTGTTAAAAGGTGGTACAGTCGCGGATGGTGTGCTTGTTATTACAATTTCAACAGTCAAAAGGTTTGGTTGGACGGTCCTTCTGCATGAGATTAACGTTGGCACTTGTATTGTATTTTAGTGAATTTATGTGCTTTGCTTCTTGGCGAGTTCTGTGGCTTGACAAATACTTTCTGCTTTTTCTAACGACATAATGCGATGTGCCGCAAAGCTACATCTTAGGCCCCATACTGTGGACCATTGCGTTCACTTTTCCCCACTTTAGTGCATCAAAAACCACCAGTGTGTTTCGAAATACATTTTTCGCATATTGCCCTATTCGTTGTATTTTCCATGCTACTTGTTGACATATGATACATGATGAAGATATGGTAAGACTGATGATAACATCGTTGCGTGAATGTATCAAAGCCAAGAGAACTGGACTGTTGTTAATAATCTAGCAATGCACATGCTCAGCATGTGCATTAGATATTTAACAGAGAGAGAACAGAAAATAATAGATTCATGTAGAGTAATCTAAATTCTTAAGCCGATCAGTCGTCATAAGCCAGGTAGCCTCATTAGGATCACGTCCTTTTGCTATATTTGAAGGTCAAGAAATCTAGTGCAAAGTCATCTGTATAGTGTTGGGGAAGAATGAGAAATTAACTTCTTATCTGGCAATATAACCCTGAGAGGGTTGGTACAATTAGTCAGCCTTGAGGATACCTGCTTTTCTTGGGTAGCTCTGCGCAGCGGAGGTGGCTCCTCTGACGGTGCTCCAATGTGGCTATTTATTTTAGGAGCGCCACTCTTGTGTTAGCGACATTGACTTGCTGATAGTTTAAGTGAGCCAGCACAGATTAGTTCTGTACCGATTCAGTCCTAGGCGTAAGGAGGGCTTCTCCCCCTCTTTTTTCCTTTATTAGCGACATGGCGTAGGCATACACGGATCTCTCTGCAACGTCAGAACTTAATATCACGAGGACGATGTTTTAAAGCATGCCTCACTCCTAATAGCTGTCGCGGTTAATGCCAAGTTGATTAACCAAAGAAAGTTTGTTCGGCGCTATCATCGATACAGGGAAAGTATACGTTCAACTACTTGTGTCCGGAGAGAAGCTGAGTGAGATAGTAATTTATCTTAACATAGGCGATATCAGGATTTATCAGGAATGGGCGCAACGGATATGAGTCGCAAGAATTCCTGCAGCCAGTTCACCAATGTTCTATCCCACATCTCACTATCTTGTTCAGCTTGCGAGGACAGAAATTAGTCCCTTCATAGACGAATACAATCGCAATCACCTTATATGTAACAGCTGCGGCTCAGACAGCGCTATAAGCGTACGCCATCCGAAGGATCCATGGCGCGCTGTACCAAAGTAAAACACTTTCGGGGAGGGACTCGACAGCGTAAAGCAATATAGAGTTAGCAATCGTCCGCCGATGGAACTTCCAATGAAGTTTATCGACTTCTGAACCACAGGAAACACTTTCTTCATTACCTACTCGTGCCAGCTGGAGTTCCGGAAGATCAGATTTGGAAAAGCACTTGTTGTGCTGAGTCATAGACATACTTTGGTAACAAGGGCATATCAAGAACTGCGCTTTCGTCACAATTTTTTCCGTTTCACAGAAAGTTTCTGAGACTCCTCTCATCTCCATCGTCCTGACTTTCTGCGGTATCTAGCCACGTGGATCGAAGTTTTGGTCTTTACCTTGACGAGCCTCACATGGTTGCGTGAGACTTCGTAGAAATTTCTGATTAAGAATGACTTAGTTAAGACCAGTTTGCGGTTTTACAGTTTGACCGTCTGGGAAACGAAAGCATGACCTAGTAACTCTGGGTTGTTCATTTTTTAGCAAAGAAGCCCAAGGCGGGTGCATCTCGGGGATAAACCACGAGTGGAAGGTTACATAGAGTTACAACAGGGTTGATCAGATAGTGTCGCTGAAGCTGATGTTTAGCAGGTGAAGTTTAACCTTAAGTGTTTCAGTGCTGTTGACAACAGCGAGGTTCTCCGAGTCTTTTGGTTGAGATCTAGCCCCATGTGCTTAAAATTTGATCACAGGAGTATTAAAGGAAATTGTGATCGATCTGTATAGCCCCTCTCATCTTGCAAACAATATTATTTAGTCCAGTACTGTATGTTAAGCCGGCAATTGTTCCCACCGTAAGCGCTATGATTTAAGCTGAAGCCTTAGCCAGACATATTCTTAGCACAGTCCTCTTCTATCTTGATTGAGCCCAGGAGACGAGGAAAAATACACAGGAAAAACACACGATGGAGGGAGAAAATTGGATTATTACCACTTAGATTTTGGCGACCAATATTGAGGGTCTACTTCTACTTAAGCCGACACACTATGCAATTTTAGAAGACGTAAGTCGCAGTAAATGTTGAACAACACCGACATTTGTAAAAACCTTTTTTCTACCATAACCTTTCGTCATTTTAGAAAGAATTGTCTTTCTTCTACAAACTTTTACTCATCTAGGTGGTAGCTAAACACAACAACATTAAAGCAAACTTCCATGCCATTCCATGCCATTGTACTCGTATGCACATATTTTCCTCATCAAAATTCATTCCTAAACGTTAATTACGTTCGCGCTCTGGTTACCTACCATCGCCGTCCACAATCCATCCAACAGCACCACTACAAGTACCAACGCCATCACCATAACTCCAGTTAAAGAAGCAAAAACTTAGTCCCATTCATTCAGTCACCCTGTATCCAGCCATCCATCGCTTTAGGCATGCAAAACGTTAGAAGCCAAACACATAGTTTGGACAAAAACGAAACAAAAAAAAAATAGAAAACATGGCCTGAACAGAATTACCCGCCACGATAAGGATCTAACTCTCATTGTTCCTCCTCCAGTGCTGGTAGTACTGGTGCTGATGGTTCCTCTTGTTCCAGCCAATGCAGTTCAACTTGCATGTGCACATTTGCATGCAGCAGGCTTTAGTGGCGGCACTGGCAGTAGCAATTATAACGGTTCTCTGCGGCCATTTATATTTATGAGGATTTGGTTCGAATAGAAAATTCAGAGCTCATTATGCCTTGAACATTGTTAGAGAGACAGCTTTAGCCATACATAGATCTGGCCACCTATGGCTTTAGTCGTATATGTTATGTCTCTGTGCATCCGTTTGTTCAGAATGGTAACCTCTGTGCAATTAAGTTGGTACTCCAACTTTACCATAGATTCGGGTGACTTGAGACATAACGGAGTCTTGAGATTTCATCTCCTCAGACCGACTTCAAAGAGAAGCCAAAGACTACAGACACCGCAAAGATTATCGTGATTCAGCAATAAGGTGGCTACTTGGGGTTAGTTTAGGAGTTGAAGGTAATTTTTTGCATGAGACTGCTCTAGATGCATCCTCTCTACAAGATTGGTATGCTTTACGAGAGTTGGAAACTGAATTCGATTAACCTTAAACGGTTGGATAAGTTGCTATAGAGCAATTGGAATGTGACACGTCGTAATTGTTGCTACAGCTACTTGGCAAATCCATAGTGTGTGTGGCTATGGATGGTTTCACATAGGAGCACCATTTGCTCTTCTGCGTATCTGACAGGCTTTAGAAGTCGAATTGAATAAATTTTTTTTGGAAAAAGGTAAGAAAACATCACGTTACACCAAATATCAAAGCTACAGATGTCAGTATCATGATCGGTGTCGTTTTACACTAGCTTGCATGACTATACAACTGAGTTTGATGCCCTTTAGTGCATTCGGACTACCCAATATGTCACTACATCCACACCCTTCAAGTTGTAGTCCATTTTTCAGCATCACACTTCATCCAGCTCCATTGCAAATGAACGCAATGTCTACTGAAATAATCAATCAATCCAACCGATAATACGATGCAAGTCCTAAAGCAAAAGCTCTACATTAACCGCATGTCACAAAGGATGTTACCTACCACAGATGCTAAACAAGAAGACAATTACCCCAGCCCAATATGGTTGGCTTTCGTAAGTAAACAAACCCACTGTAATAGCCAATTACTTCGAGATCTCCAGTACCAGCAGACTCCTTATGCCCCCTCTAAAGAGGCCGCAAAATTTCCATTCGTGGTGCGATATTGACTGACAGAAGTACAAATACTCTTAACATACACACAGACTCCATTCGAGATCCTTGGGAAGTTAATCTCGTTTGTTCGAATACTTTATACCATAACGTGGCATCCCACTGGGATTCGATTATTCGCGACTTGATGCATACGAACTATCGCGTCACGTCGACGGCCATTTAAACTTGATGCGAAGTGACAACCCGCCATTTGGGGGGACAGCATTGCGCGCGATCTTGTTAGGGGCATTCCACACTGTTGCGCGCACGACGCATCGCAACTCGATTGCTGTCTGCCACAGCAGAAGCAAAACGCTGATTGCAATCGACAGTGAGCTTACCAAGCCAACGGGGAAACGAAGATAAGGAGTGTGGTACTCTTAGCCCAATATGGACAAAACAGCGGAAAGGCATCCGCGAGCGGCACCTCATCGCACCACGTATGGGATGCACTTATTCACAGGGTACACGGCAGACATTGCAAACCACCAAATTCCGATTGCCATTTAGCAGATACTTAAACCGTCCAAATGAACTGGCCGACTGACTATGAGAAGAAGTATTCTATTGGGCGACACAGTGCACTTACACGGTACGTGACCATTTCAGGAGGGGTTTCCAAGTTTTTTTGGTTTTTTTTTTTTTTTTTATTTTTTGTTTATTTTCCTGCTGCTGGTTACCTCCTGTCTGGTTGTCCTATGGGTTCCTTCTGCTTGGTTTCCATACTTGGTCTCCCACTGCTTAGTCCTCTTGCCCAGTCCTCCTGCCCAACTCTGTCTATAATCACTGTCAGTTGTAACATCACGAAAACCACATAAAACAACGTGCCGAACATTTTGCCCATTTCTTTGAGTGTCGTCATGGATGGCATTGGTGTGGTGGTGGTGTTGCATGATAGTAGTAGTGTTAGTGTTGCTCGTTGGCTTCAGGCTAATCTATAGATAGGTTAAGTCACCTTAAGTAGGCATTTGTTGTTGACAACTACCAGAGGCGACGCGACAGTGCTCGCGACCGCCATTTGCATTTAACTTTGTATCTAGTATCTACTTTGGACTTCAATTTGGCGGTTTCGGTTGGACAGGGACCCGGGGCAAATGTGGATAAATTGCTTCTAAAGTAGACGACCACAAGAAGTTGATTCTCTAGTGCTGGTGTACTAGTACTAGAATTAGAAGCGTTCCTGTTTCGTTTGAGAGCGAGCTCACATTTTCGGTGGAAGTGCTGACATGACAAATTAATTCAATTCCGATTCCGATCAGAGAATTGTGATAGTGAGTCACGTAAGCCAGCCGGGGTAGTGGGATTCTTTTGGGTTCAAATGTTTGCCGTCTCGTAGTGTGAAGTCTTTTACGAGACCCGAGGAAGAAGACATGGTGAGAGTGTCAAACAGTTAAACGAGACGAGACATTCCTATTTCGTGAAATTGCAATTTAAAGGATCAAGTGGTTGTCTTGCTTTTGACTGGGCACTAATTTATCTAGTTAAGGTCATGTTTGATGTGATTGGGAACGGGGACAGAGTCGAGACTAAGAGGAAGTGCACAAAACATAGATGCCTTATAAACAGCTTGAAACATTTGAATGGAATGGGTTCTTTAACTGCAGCGCTATAGCTCCCTTTACATGTTTTCGATACACTTTTTGTATATTGGTTCAATTGCAGAAGATTAAAATGAGATGACGTTCTTGAATACAATAAAGAGAATATGTGCAGCTGTTTTCGTTATTTCAAAACTTTCGAACGGAGACGCAACTCGTCGTGATGTGGTATAAAAGACTTGCACTAGTCAATCAGATGCTAGGATAATTAAAACAACGACACGGCGCGAGAAGGGACAATGATATAAGATTATGGTTCTCGAATGTATGAACATTATACGCTGCAGGAGCTAACCAAAAGCTGTCGCGAATAAAAAACAACTCCTAGATCTCTAAGAACACGGGAGATAGCTAGAGACTTCAGAGAAAAACTCTGCAACATACTACCACAAACGCCAATAACATGTGGTTACAATGCTGCACAACTATTCAGGAATTAGCCGACAATAAATCCATGATATGATGACAAGTGCATGCAGAAGAAGATGCAACACAAAAAGACATTGCAATGTACAAGCAAGGCAAGGTGGGATAAGTACAGAGCTGGAAGGAGGAAGGAGAAAAAGTTACTGCGAAAAAAAGAGCCTTCGCAGTTTCCCAGCTCAAGGATGTGGAAGAATGCGGACTAATAACAAGATGCGAAACTTGTATAAAAAAGCTGCAATAATACCCTGCCTATAAGCTATAAACCAAGAACTCAAGCTTTTCGAAACACTTAAGGGAAATCTTGTCACCGACCGGCAGGGAATTATGGATGTATTTCAGCAGCCTTTCCAACAGCTGCTTGATGACAATGATCGGGAGGTTGTGATAAGGTATGAAGAAAGCTCAATTCCAGTCGCTGAAGCATTTCTCTGAAGAACAATAGAACTCTTCAAGGCTGGTGGCGATGTTTTGGTGAGGAGCATGCACCAGATCATCTGCAAAGTATGGGAGAACAAAAGCATGCCCGACGTCTGGACTATCAACTGTATTTGAACCATATTCAACAAAGGCGATCCTATGCCTTGTAAGAACTGTAGAGGCATATCCCTGCTTAACATAGCCTACAAGATCCTATTCACTCATAGATATCTACCAGTGTGGCTTCTGGCCCGGCAAATCGACGAAAGATCAAATCTTCGCACTGCGGCAAATTCTTGAAAAGCCCAATGAGTTCAAAGTCGATACTCACCATCTCTTCATTGACTTAAAAAGCCGCATTCGGCAGCATTCATCACGCTGAATTATATAACGCGTTGACCAAAAATAGGATCCCGAGAAAACTGATCCGGCTGTATCGCGCCACGTTAAGGAACTTGCAATGCACCGTGCAGATTGGAAGCAAAACCTCCAAATTATTCCAAAAATGCACCGGGTTGCGAAAAGGAGGCACGCAGTCGTGTGATTTCTTTAATCTTGTACTGGAGTAGATATAGAGCACAGAAGACACTATATTTAACAAATCCATCTAACTGCTAGGCTATGCAGACGATATCAACATAATTGCTAAATGCTATAGAAGAACAAGCCAAACAAGCTGGTTTGTCCAAGGTCCAAAATCATGCTCGACTGATCTTACCAGTCTTGCTTCACGGAGCAAAATGCTGAACGACAAGGAAGACAATGTATCAGATCTTGAAATCTTTTGAATGAAAAATTCTACCAGCGAACTCTGCGAGCTCTATAAAGATCTGAATGTAGTCCCGAAAGCAAAAATCCATCGACTGAACTAGTTCGGCCACATCGAGCGAATAGGCAAGAATGCTCGAGCTAAAATAATCTTAAAATTCCACCCACGAAGAAAAGGAAGACCAAACCTCCGGTTTAAAGATCAAGTAGTCGCGGACGCCAGAATCTTTGGTTTAGTAAACTGGAAACAACGAGCCCAGGACCACGCAAGATGGAAAGCGGCTATAACTCAGGCTCTGACCCTCCAAGGCTCGCTGGCCGGGTAAGTAAATAAGCATATAGAGTTTGGCAAAGTACAGAGAAAAATTATTTGGGCGGACTGATAGTACGAAGGCTGTTTAATGATTACCCGGAGTAGAAATGGCATACAAACTTTTTTAGCGAGCGATCTCTTAAGGTTTGGGAACAAAAAGAAATCGCAAGGGGCCAATTCCAGGGAATACGTAGGATAGGGGAGCAATTCGTAGTGCAATTCGACCAATTTGGCTGTGGCGATTGAGGAGATGTGAGCCAGTGTAGTCGTTTTTTCTTCAAATCGGCATTGAATCGGTTTAATAAATCGACTTATTATGCTACTGTGATTGTTTTTCCCTTCTCCAAATAGCCAACGTAGATCACATCTCGCGTGTAACAAAAAAACGGTGGCCATCACCATCTCCTTCTTTGGAGATGGGTTTTACCGAGTAGAACCCATTTTTTCGATTGTTCTTTGGTCTCTGATGTGTACCAAAAAATCCATGTCTCGTCGATGGTCACAAGACGACGCAAAAACTCCTCCGGATTTTAGCTTTCTCATGCCCAAAATCAGTTGAAATACCTGCTATCTCAGCCAACTCGCGAATTTTCACTCGGCGGTCTGCCAATTCGAGATCTTTGATTTTTCCACGGGTCCCTCCGTGGTAACCGTTTTTTCACCACCTGGAAGCGGTTCATCAAAAACCGACGTGAGGCTTCGGCGAAAATTTTCAAACCAATGGTAAACGGTTATACGGGAAGGTGAATGAGTCCCATACACACCATCGAGAATGGGCTTAGTTTCCTCGCAGGTTTTGCCACTCAAAAACAAAAATCGGATCACGGAGCGACACTGCTCTTTTTACATGGTCGCAAAAAACACTAACACGATGTTTTGAAATGGAAATCAAAAGAAAAGTAAGCGTCGGATTGTCACCAAATTTTTACAGGCTGGCTAACTAAATATTTTGGCTCCGTAGTGCCACCTTTATTACAATCCTGGTACTCATCAAACAGCTCTCGTACAAGATATTGGCTTATTTCTCTTGTTACGAAGATATCGTAATCGTAGATCACCACCAGGGTTGTGAAGATCAGGGATTCTTTTTGGCACAAAAAGGTTGCAATACTGAGGAGGTTGTTCAGTTTAGCGAAGTTAGCCCTATGAAAATTGAAACTGTAGGAATACTTATAGGAAACGGGATTAAGATCATTGTCATGCGACAACGTAAAAGAAAGGGGAAGGTTGTACCTATTCAGCTTAGAGAGAACATTTCTACTTTCTAAAACGACGCAGTTATCTGTATCAGGGGCGAAGACTAGGTTGAGTTGTCTGCCAATGTTATTGGTGACACCACTTAATTGATACACACCAGAGTTAGTAAGGCAGTCGAAGAAAAAATTAGTTTGGATCCATAGAAGCTTAGGTAGATCAAAATCGCTTAAGAAAATATCAACGTCGTTGAGATCAGCATCATTAAAAATACAATCGACTATTTTATCTGGTAACCTTGAATTGGTTAAGAAGGGCAAATATAGCAGCAACAAATATATAATCGAATGCGGAACTGATTAGAGATATTTTATTTTCCGATCTAGATTGTGGTCGATGTACGTTTTTAAAGTGTTAATAGTCTTCGTTGGCTTGCTAATCCAAGACTCTAGACCAATATTCGATAGCACAGATAAATATCTTAAAACCATCCCAGATACTATGGGGATATCAATATTAATTTCACCTAAAATTCACCTAAAATTTTTATAGTATCTGCTCGATATTGCATCCCTCAACGTCGAAATTTTTACTGACAAAAACAGACTCTCCACATTATAGAATTCTTTCTCATTGATGTAAATTCATACTTCAGATAAAAAAAAAATAAAAAAATAAAAAAAATTAAACCGGGCCTATTTACAAATGTATCCAAATGAGCAATGAATACATCAAAATTTTCCGTAAACCTTTTATGTTTTTGTGTATTAAAGAGAAGTTTCTTTCAGCCCATTGTGATGAAAACTATTATTAAACAATTCTTCTTCAAATTTACAAAATGAATAATCATTAAAAAAGTATTGTTGTGGATCTTGAATTAAATTACTATTAACATTAAACATGATAATTTGAAGAATAAACAATTTATATAACAAAAGACAAATTTGTAAGGTAAGGATTAATTGTTAAGGTAATTTATCGAAATCTTCAAAAGGCAAACCTTTAAATATTCTTTCCCTTCACTTTTGCTCATTAAAATCACTTCATCTCTAACCCACAAAAAAAAAAAAAAAAAATAGGTACTGTGCCAACATCGACAGTGACACTTATGGAGGCTTAGGCTACTTAGAGAACTTCGTGACCTTAAGAAGGAACTATACAAGATGGTTGAATCGGATGTTATAGAGCTAGTTTATGGACCTACTCCAGCTATGTCACCAATAGTCATTGTTCGTAAAAACAATAAAATCCAACAATAGTGAATAGAAACCCAATTAGATGTCGCCATACTATGAATTGTGCGGAGCCACATAGACTTCCGTTGGGATTCCATCAGACCCTAAAGGCTTTTAAAGTGTTGTACAAACAATTTTCTCGAATCTATCAAACGTGAAAATCTCAATGGATGACATTCTACACAACATGATATGCACCATAGTAAATGTTTTTAAAATTTTTCAGGACAAAGGACTTAAGCTCAACAATAACAAATGCAAGCTTGATCAGATCTCCACTTAACCACTTAAATTCTTAAAATAACAAAAAATACCTCCAAAGTATACTGGGAAAATTCACTATATTCAATTTATAAGGAATTATTCAGCTGTTACTACGCTGGTAAAAAGTCCATTATTACCAGCCCAACACTACTTAAACTATCCAAAAGTATCGAAAGCAGTCAAACTTGCCATGAGTGCAATACTCCTGCAATAATTTCATCCAGTGGCATACGTGTCAAAGGCCTTAACACAATTACAACTCCGATATTCGCAACTCGAGAAGGAAGTACTAGCAGTTCAATTCTGATGTGAAAAATTTAAACAAAACGAGGCGCGTTCAAAAAGTAAGGTTACTTTTGAAATTTCGAGGGCAACGTACATTCGATTTTCGACATTTTTTTTTCACTATGTTGGTAGACATGTTTCAAACATATCTTCACAGTTTCAAGTATATAGCATACTTAGTTTGTTTTTAAAAGATAGAAAGGTTAGAGGTGAATTAGTGTGCTCGGCGAGTTTTCAATTACCACCTTGATCTGAAATTATTCAGAAAATTAAAAGTACAAGTTTATTTAATTAAATCTATATTGTCCCCTTCAAAGTAATCCCCATCGACTGCAAAACACTTATGCCAGCGCTTGATCCAATCCTCGAAATATTTTTTATATTCGGTTTTCGCTAGGTCCATCAGTGCTTTGTGCGATTTTTCCATTACTTCGGCTGCTGAAATGCGTTCCCCGTTGTGGTTTGTTAACTCGATTGAACAGAAAGAAGTAACAGGGAGCCAAATCAGGTGAATTCCGTAGCTGTTGGATGGTATTTGTTGCATTTTTGGACAAAAAATTACGAATAATGGTGGCCCTGTGCGATGGTGCAAAATCCACGAGTTTTCTGCCCACAATTCTGGTCTCTTTCGGCGAATTGCTTCACGCAAACGTCTCATAACGCCCAAATAATACTTTTTGTTTACTGTCTGGCCTTCTGGCAAAAATTGAAAACCGTGAGAATTGCCTCCTTTTTTGACGTGGTTTTTTTTTTCTCGGCTCATTTGGTGAACGCCATTCACTTGCTTCTTCTTCCACGTCTCGTCTCCAGTAATGATCCTTTTGATGAGTGTGGGATCAGATTCAGCCTCGCAAATCATCTACTTTGCGACCTCAACATGGTCTCTTTTTTGCATGAAATTGAGGTTCTTTGGCACCAACTTTGAAACCCAAATCATTAACCAAAATCTCTTGGACGGATCTATAGGCAATATTCAAGTCCTCCGCTATCTCTCTGATGATTTCTTTTACTTCATCAACGTTTTAGTCGGTTTTCGAAGTCGATGGTCTGCCACTGCGTTCATCATCTTCGATTGACTCACGACCACTTTTGAAACGCTCGTGGTACTGGTAAACGACCGTTTTTTTTTTTTAGAGAATCGTTGCCAAAACATTTTTCCAACATTTCCAACGTTCGCGCACCATTAAATCCGTTTTTTTTTGCAAATTTAAATCCATTTCTAAAATTGTAAAAAAATCGTCAACACACACAGAGATATATCTACTCTTGGCTACGTAACTTTTGCAAATGTCAAGCTATGACTCTAAGATTTAGAGGGCATGTCAACAACAGATGTACCCACTTAACAAGTATCAAATCAGAGCGCCACACAGTGACGCCACCAGGAACTTTTTGATCAAGGTGGTATTATAAAAATATGAAGCAAAGAATTTGCATTAAATTTTGGGTAAAAAATAGAATCAAGTGCTCTAAGACACTTGAAATGTTGACAGTGGCATACGGTGAGTTTGCGCTAACTAACAAGGCCAATGACTAGCTAGCTCTGGACATCAACAAAAGATGATAACGTTGAAGCTGTGAAGATAATTGTTTTGAAAAATCGTCGAACTACCATAAGAGAAATTGCTGAGGTTATTGGCATATCGGTCGGCTCATGACATGGAATTTTTTCAAATGTTTTGGGCATGACACGTGTGTCGGCGAAGTTTGTTCCGAAACTTCTCAGGTGCTCTTGAATGATTAATTAATGATGATCCTGACTTGCTCAGAAGGGTCATAATTGGTGACGAATCATGGATATATGGTTATGACGTCGAAGCCAAAGCCCAATCGTTCCAGGAGAGTCACGCGAAGTCTGATCAAACGTCAAAGATTTGATCACTGTTTTTTTTCGATTACCGTGACGTAGTGCATCAGGAGTTTTTACCTCAAGGTCGTACGGTCAATAAGGAGTATTTCCTTGATGCTATGTGCCATTGCAAGAAGCAATACGAAAAAAAACCTCCAGAATTGCACGTGTTCATTCATCGTTGCTTGTGAGAAATTTTTTAACCAAAAACAACACGACAATCATGCCTCAGCCACCACATCCACCGGATTTGACCACATGCGACTTATTCCTGTTCCCAAAACTAAAAAGACCTATGAAAAGGCAGAGATTTGTAAGGATTGAGGAAATAACGCTGGAAGAGCTCAAGGCTATACAAAAAAGTGCTTCGTGGATATGAAAAATCTTTGGCTTAAGTGTATTATGTCTGAGGGGGATTACTTTGAAGGGAACAACATTAATTTTAATGAATAAATAAATACTTTTTTTATAAAAAATAAAATTACTTTACTTTTTGAACACACCTTGTACATCTGGGGAAATCTGTTTCTATCTAGAATCTACTTTTCAGAAACAATTTCCCTCTTCCCAACCACGTCTTCGAAGAAGAAGACTTAGCCTTTTGGCCAACAGGACTAATAATGTTGTTAATTTCCGGCAAGGAATTAGACAGAATGAGAAAATTTACTAGGACGTACGTTATCGTCTCAAGGATTAATCAAATTAAAAAATACTGGAACTTCCGAGCAGAGGTCTTAGTTGACTCCGACGGGATGATATTCAAGTCATCCAAAGTATGCATACATATGGCTACACTATCAATTGCCATTTTCAGCTTCATAACGAATTGTGCAGCATGTCAAGTTCATCAACGCAACAATGTCAAACATTAACTTGGCAAGAAAGTAGTTCAAAATCGCGTTTTATACATCGGAGCCTCAGATCTCTTCATTTTATTTTTTTCCTCGATAGCTTTTCTAGTTTTCAAAAATTTCATGAGTTAAAGCAAACAACAGCAAAATCCATCATTCAATTTCTAAAGGAGATTTTTTCTGTCTCCGAAATTCATCGAACCATAGATATAAACAATGGGCCTCAATTTACATGCATGGACTCCAAAAACTTCACTTCACGTCAGATTGAAAGTTCAATTATTCCACAAGTTCATCGTATCACGCACGAGGTAATGGTCTGATAGAGCGTGCAGTCCAGATGTCAAACAATTCTTTAACTACATGAACATACCACCAGAGAATCTTGAATCATCAGCTGAGCGTTTATTTGTTCATCTATACGTAGTCTTCTTTCAGTAACAACAGAATATTTACAAGCAGAATCAAAAGCAAACGTACATATGCCAACAGAAGAGCAAAGAGTTGTGAACAACTCCATCCAGATGATTCCGAAGAAACTAAAATTAATGCCACGGAACAGTGGAAGTCAGCAACAGTCGAAAGGCTACCTCATCTGCGATGATGTTGGAAACTTGTATCGACAAAATCTCACAAATATTCGCCCAACTGAAGCAAACATTAAGGCACTCCCAGTTGATGAGTCTTCATCATCACAGTTTCCAAACACTTCATTAACACCACCGCCAGAGATAAGTAAGGTTCCAGAGCGCCCACCAACTACAGAACCAGTTCTTATACAAACTTCGAGAAGCAGACTAACCCAGATTCGATTCTTGGAATTCTCTCCTCTGGGACTTGCTTGAAAGTTAATCGGCGATTTAATCCCCATGATCCCTTTGTGTCCTAGTGCCCCAACAAGACACAGTTAATTCAGGCTGCCAACTGCGGTCAGTAAAAGCTTGCATTCTCGAAGTAGTTGCGAACTACTTTAGAAGGTTCTTCACAATAAATTTCGTCGCCATCAGGATTGCGTATTTCTTCACTTCAAAGACAGACCCAGGTTTTCTTAAGGAGGAATGAAATTCAACGTTGTCGTCCTCCCGAAAGACATCAACACTGCCTTCTGGATCAGTTTCAAAGCCTTCCTTTCCTGGCACGAGGAAAGTCGATTTCGTATTTTGTCAGCAACAGCATGAGCATCTTCATGAAATCAGAATCAATCGGCGCCCACGGTCATCAAAACACTGGTGCATGCTGCACCACTTCTCTTTAAACGGAAGATGGCTTTGAGTATGCTAGACCGGCTAATGAATCATGCATCCAACCAACCGAGACAGACCAACCTTTAGAGTCTACTGAAAGCAGCATAGGATAGAATTGGTCCCATCATCACCGTGTAGATCGAGAAAACACTAGTCGATGACGAGCTATTTACTCCTTACACTGCAGAAAACCGATAGCACCCTGGAGGATTTCATGGTGACTTGACTGTCGAAATAAGTTCCTTTTCTAAGACGACACCTATATAATTAGCTTCGTTGGAGGAACAGATAGTTATGCCTTTAAAAACTAACCGAATTGGATTAGTCAGCTTCCTTCTTCTCCTTGAGAGGAATGACTGAAAGGACGCGGTTAAAAGCAGACAGTCGGCGGACGTACTATATTGCAACTGACTGTACAGCTTCATAATCGGAATATGGTTGAGCATAGACGTCAGAACTTTTGACCCCGTTAATATACATTAGTGAGTCGACCAACTTACACCATAACAGTAGAAACAGGACACCTCTTGTAATTTCAACAGATTTCAACAGACTTTAAATATGAAGGCTACTGTCACTATTCGACAGGGTTTCGATAAGTAGTCCAGTGACAGGCTAGCAATGTAGATTCTCTTCAGAGCTACAAACAGCCGGTCTATACCTCGGTGCCAGGCGACTTGAACAAGATGTTTGATGACCTCATCCGTTACCAAAACTGATGAAATATACCAGCTACGACGTGCTATACTATTCAGCTCACTAATGTGGCTTTATTAATAGGAGCTCGTTGTGAGCTGACATTGATTACCTAGGAAGTGAGTCTAAGGCATGAGACGGGGAGTCTTTATGACAACATCTACAGGGTCGAACTCTTCAGGTCCATGTTTAGTTTTTGCATACCTTCCAAGCTTATTCGATTATTCAGGGTGACGATGCACGGAGGATGCAAGATGTTTCGTCTAGTCAAAGGAACGATGCGTTGTTATGTAATTCCTTCAACATCGTTCTTGAAAAAATTGTGCAAATCTAGCAAGCCAACTTCATAAGCACCGTCTTTCAAAAGTCTGTTCAATTACTTGAATATGACAGATGACATTGACATAATGTGGAAAGAACACAGCTTGCTGTCAATGGAGCGTTTGCGACTTTTGAAGCAGAAGCAGCGGTCAAAAAAGGAGAAAAAGAAGTATATGCCGTCGACAAAGAGGGACACACAGTATTGATGCGTAAGTGGCCTTAATGTAGTAAACGTAGGAATCGACACCCACAAGAATAGAGAACTGGAGAGTCATCGAAGGCTATACGGGAAGCGACCATTAGTTCAATACATGTTCTTCGATCTACGAGGGGACCAACGAGTTCCAAATTGGAATCCAGCACGAGCTCCAAAGTGGAATGTTAATAGATTCAACGAAGTGTATCTCACGTTTGTGATAGGTGCTGTAGAAACAAAAGCTGAAGCCACGATGTACCTCATACGGCTTGCATGTGATGTTTCGATGCACCAAATGAATAGATAGTCCATATCGGAACGAGCGTCGAAGGTGGCAATATCACGAAGCAGACTGATAGCAAACTATCTACTACCAATGTAAATCCCACACGCCATTCGTCTGCATCTATCTGGGTAGATGTACTCCGATAGGAAAATTACAGGAAGCATATGGTAGCAGTGGAGAGTCGTGGAGCTCTACGGATCGAACGACCAAACTGCATCGGAACCAACCGTCCTTGTAGTCGGTCTTCTAGCGGCAGAAAAGAAGTACGTCTATGACAAAAAGGGGGAAGCAAGGAGCCAACAAAAGAGCAGTGACAAGAGCGTTGAAACTCGGAAAGCAGAGGACGATGGACTGCGAAGTTGATTGACGACATGGTTACATGTAATGAACCACTATTTCACCGGACCTGGATATTTCAACGCCTTTCTTCACAAGACCGGTAAAAGAAGTAATTAGGATTCAACCCTCGATTTCGAGCAGATAGGCTCTCACCCCAAGATTTTCCTGTGCCGATCACATTAACAAAACGTCGACTGCCAAATTTCGCTACATCCGCTTGTAGAAGCTTTTCGACAGTGTGAATGCGCTTCCTGAGCTCGTTCTAATGCTCACCTTACCGTTGCTGAAGAGATGGGCGAGAAAGCCGATTACTTCGTATATACAGGTGCGATCTCGACCAAAAGGTGTACCTAACATTATATGGACAACAGAGTCGGGAAAGCAAAAGTTGCTTTCGGTATGTTATCCAAGACTTTGAAGGGTAGTGTTCTCAGCCCGAACATCATATTCTAATCAAATTACCTGCTACTTGGAAGCTACAAATCTAGGTGGATAGATATTTTGGGTTATTTAACGAAACCTTTTTGAATGAACAGCTTTAAACAAGAACGCAGCTGGGACTTGCGGGTATAGATATAACCTCACGATAATAAAGTGGCAAAGAATCCACTCACTTAATCTGGCGAAGGTGCGTAGCATTTAAGGAAAATGCAGCATAGATAAGTTAAGGAGGAATCAATATCACTTATGATTAGTTGGAGAGAGCTTAACCATTCTACGGAACACCAAACAAGGTAACATTCAATTGTTGTTGACGGCCTCTTAAAAGAAAATTGGCCTCACCAACTCACCAACTTTCTTGCTGTCTAACCAGATAACATGGCATACCCAGGAACAGCTTTCGTGACCTGGGATATTTCCAGGGTACAAGCTGTTGCTTCGAGTCATCTGTTCCATCAGCATCTTTGTCCTTTTTTCTCAGCTTTAATCATTTACCAAGAAATAACTAAAAATCGATTCAAACGACTTTAGCATCATTGTTGCAGCAACATTCCACTCCGAATGCACATGACCGACTTCACAAATAGTGAAACCAACTCAACTCTACCTACTGACCACGCAACGTGGCAGAATGTAATTACCGTCACCACTCCCAACTCCAAGGCTCTGGGAGCACATGATACCTCTTATTGGCACTTCAACGTTAAAACCTCAAATACTCGCAGCACATTCCGCTGGTTAGCTCATGCTAAATCATAGAACCAGATGCACAACAACAAAGCACTCGCATTCAATTGCCACAAACTGCGCGCACTGAGTGACATTTTGCCCGAGACAGGCAGTCGTAGCTGCCATTTTGATTGAATCAACTGACATTTGTAGCGCAGAACAACGCAACGACAACGACAACGATAACGACAATAGCAACAGCAACACCAACGGCAGTGGCAATGGCAACGTCAACGAGAGCGACAGCGCCCTGCGTACTATTCGTATCTATAAACTTGGTTGCCACCATTGCACACCGGGGAGTCAAGAACGCTTGGATGGGCAATTTGGCACTGTGCGCTGCCCCGGTTGTCTCGATGCCTATCCATGGCAAAGCACGAGATGATGGAGCAATCCAATGAAGCAATGGCAAATGCTGGAGCTGGATATGGTGATATGGTATAGAATGCAGTCAACCGCCATTCGGAGGGAATTACTAACGCCAATTGCCAAGTGGATAGTTGGATCTGTTTGATTTAATTACTTTGGAATTGAGAGGGTACGAGAAGTACACCGGCTAATACCTGAGGGAAGGAAATTCGCTTTTAGGGCGGGGTATTGCCTTTCTTTCCGATGCCTAGCATAGGCATTGGTGGTGAATGTTGCACTCGATGACTGTTTAATTAGTTGTGGGAATTATTTTCATTTAATTATCAATCGCTAGTGAGTATCTAATGCAATCGTAAACGATTTGAGGTTTGAGTGTAAATCGAGGCAAATCAAGGGATCGTGAATCTATACTTATCGAGTTGAGTGTTTCAGAGAAAAGAGCAGCTTAAAGATGAAGACGAAATCAGTCAAGTCGAGCAGGTTATCTAGTTAAATGACTAAATAGATGACGAATGCCATTGCAGGTAGGTATTACTGGTGAATGTACAAACTGATCCAATGGTATCACATGGTTTGATAAGAAGGATTCTCATAAATTGGCCACTCTCTCTGATATTTTTGCCATTAAAATGTAAAAAGCGATACACAATACTCAAGAAAACTGTGCAAAGTGCTTATGAGCCTTTGGGTACAGGAACTCGGTCTTCACCATGTGTGTGAAGAAGAACTCAGTTGATTGAATAGCTACAGGATAATGAACATAAGCGACGGCGAAATTGAAATGCTCCGGACTTAGAGCTCTATATAGAGGACCACCTTTTTTGGCGGGGCACATTTCTACTTAGCTGATTTAGAACCTAATCGAATAGCTGCTATTGCAGAACTGAAAATCCTGAATAGATAGACCGACAAGCAAGCAAGTAATCACTTCTATGGGTGCGTCGACATCTTTAAATACAAGCCAGCCAATTTGGCTCTTTGTGAAACCAAGGTATATTTCCAATCACATCAATCGGATCACTGAAATCAGAAATTGTCTGGATACCAACTTATGCTGCAAACGCCATTTACACAATGACGTAGTTTACCAAAATCTAAGCTCTCCTCGCAAGGCCCATCAGACTACTGTATCATATAAGCTTCTTAAGGAATCTTAGCTGGTCGTAATGTTCCCTCAATAACAACGTATATGCCAGTACCAACATCAACACAAGCACTATTCTCTTTATATTGAGATCCTTTATCCCTCATTGGATGAAGAGTGTCAAACCAAAAGGATACGCGTGATACGACTCGAGCCGTTAAGAGACTGATATGGTTGAAGAACTATTCTTTGGTCTTTCAAGACCAACTCGATAGGGGACAACCGAAAAAAATTTAAACGAACCAGGGAAGTCGCCTTGATTAAGGAAAAACGTACAACGCTGTCTCAAACTAGCAAGATTTAAAAACATTAGAAAACCTGGCTCATGCTAGACCCCGACGAATGATATACCATATGTGTCCTCTTTGGACACACAGTCTAATCAACCCTTCCAGATTGCGTCATGTTTCCACCTACACCAGAGGTTTCCACTCGTGAAATAGTAAGATGGCATGACTTCCCTTCTTCTGAAGAGGTGTTCTTTCACGCTGGCGAAATCACTGCGTAAGCTTTTTCATCAATCTTGCTCTATAGGACTCTATCCATTTGTCAGAAAGCATTTGTCCAACCTATCCCTAAGAAATGGGAATCTGCTTTTGTCTCCTCCTATAAACCCATTGCACTTACGTCTCGCTGAGAAACCGTCAGCTCATAAAATATCTCGAAACACGCAAACTTCCCAATGATCAGAAACACGGTTTTCGAAGCAACAGACCCTTTGGTGATTTTGGCATGTCTCACACAAAATTCGGACGTAGGATAGTTGCACTTGATATTTCCGGGAATGACCTTGCAGTCCTTAAAGTGTTTATTTTGGTCACGATTACAGAGAAGGTAGTCAATTTGCGTTGATCTACTAGCTTATTTGTATGTGATAAGATGTTCTTCTTCCTTAACAACAAAGCTGGCAACAATAGCTAAATCAAAAGCCGATTGTACCGAAGCCATAGCCGCCATGAATTGCTTCAAAGCGTTCATTTTTTCACCCAATGTGAGCATTTAGATCTCCACAAATGAGTTTGAGGAATGCTTAAAAGTAGATCTTCGAGATTCTACCAGAATACAAGTTTTGTTATCACAATCTACTTTCGGAACGTATGCAGATATGATGTTGAGGCAAGGACCACTTTCGGTGACTAGTTTTATTGCCATTAGTCTGTCAGAAGTCTTGTTTATGCTTACTAGTCTTCCTTGAAAATAGAGTAATGAAGATGTAACTCAGTTGTAAAATAGTTTACATCCCAAGCCTATTTCTTCTGTTTTCTTTCCTTTCCATTTGGTTTCCTGGATGCATGCGACATTAATCCGACGCGTTGTTAATGTTTCTGCCAATTCTAAGTTGCAATACGGAGCCTACTTTTGTATTTATTTTGGAATCGCATTTACTCGTATTGCACTGTTGCCGTCGTTTGAATTTTTTTTTTAATTATCGCGCGCTCAAGGGGTTAAGGTACCCTTAAAATGTTAGCACACAGCGCAGGCGAAGGAAGGCCAGCGAGGAAAGAAAGAGAGGTACCGGTGTACGTTTGTTTTGAATGTTTGAAAGTTATTATGGTCAGAAAATAGAGAGCTCGGCAGGGTAGGCCATGTAACATATGTATGGCTTAGGAGGGATTCACGAAATTTCAATGGACGTCCGAAAGTTGGCTTGGATGTAAACTGATGAGCATTCATAGCCATAAGGGTGTTTAGGTTAAAGAGTTGGAGGCGCGGAATGCTACTGACAATTTCAATGGATCACTAGTGGTGAAAATAGCGTTAGAACAAGGTGAGACAGAAGACATTTCGGCGGTACATGAAGGTTTTTGATTTTGACTAATGGTTTCACAAAGTAGCAGTTGCCGCCGGACGCACATATCTCTAGCCTCACTCTACTGAGGTTAAAAATCCCGCCGTTGACTCTTCATATACATATATAGGGCTCATATGATGAAAAACATGCCGTCGACCGTTCGCGATAGTTCAGCGGAAATTTCCTCTCACAAAGATAAGTTAGTGCCCTAGATCCTGCATGCGGGGTTTGATTACTTTTGCCGGCAACCGCCCGGGTCCTTTACTACGAAGGTGTGTATCGAGATTTTTCCTTCATCGAGTCGTAGGACCTAAGAATCACATTTTCTATTTGGCAGAAACGAACATTTTAGATAATTAGACGGTTTTGGACAAAAAATGGCAAAACGTTAACCTTGTC
Organism: Volucella inanis; assembly: GCA_907269105.1. Lineage (NCBI taxonomy): Eukaryota > Metazoa > Arthropoda > Insecta > Diptera > Syrphidae > Volucella > Volucella inanis. The sequence goes on from OU026154.1 coordinate 13,057,965, forward strand.
AGAGACATACAAACTAAACAATACTTTAAGGTGGAGGTTGGTTGCAATTATTTGCTCTGCGGACGCACAGTATTGCCTTAATTAGACAAAATAATTATGAAATGGAATATAGGATGCATTGTCCACACATAAACAGACTCAAGTTAAACATTATTTAATGAATACTTACTTACTTATCAGATTGGTAATCCTTGAAGTGTCCAAGCCTGAAAAACTAGACCCTTCCATCCACTAGTTGGAAAGACCAAGCTGCCTTGTATCCGCGATCGCCTAATCTTTAAACCGCAGGTTCGGTCTTCTTTTTCTTCTCGAACCTGGTAGCTTGGGCTTGGATTCGAAGACCCTCTTAGAGTGAATGAAGTCGACGGATTTTTGTCCTCAGGTAGTATTTCCACATCTTTATACAGCATATAGTGTCCGCGGTTGTGTCTTCTTCTCTATATGCTCTCTTCACAGACAGGATCAAATATTAGAAGAAGGATTTTTCTTTCAAAAGAGCCTAAAAATTTTTCCTCGGTCTTACTTATCGTAAACCTTTCGGCTCCCCAAAAAAGGGATGGAAAGATTAACGCTTTGTATGTTAGAGCTTGATTTTGACTCCTTGCGTTTGGAGTTTTGACTCAAGTTAGTCTTCGTCGAATCTCCACCATGATGTCGTTTGTGGAGTTAACATTTGCTCCGAGGTAGGTGAACTCCTGCTTTGAATTATGCGACACATCTGGATCAATTTTCGCGGGATCCCGAATTCGTCCATGGCCTTATATATATAACTCAGTGTGATGGAGGCTGTCATATGCGGATTTGAAGTCGATGAAGAGGTGGTGTGTGTCGACTTGAACTTCGTTGGTCTTTTCCAGGAACTATCTTATTGTGAAAATTTGGTCTGATGTCGATTTGCCAAGCCGAAAGCCGCACTGTTATTGATCGATTTTTGTGGTACTGTACGATTTCAGACGTCCACACAATACACTGGGTAGGATCCTATAGGTGATCTAAAGTAGGGATCAGCCTCGATCGTTATAGGACAAGGATCACCCTTCTTGTAAATGGAACAGATAGAGCTAATATTCCAATCGTTGGGCATGGGTTCGTCAATTGTCAAAACATTGCTTCCAGCTTTAAAGAGTTCAGATGACAGACGTATAGATGTGCCGACTTCTTTTAAACTGGGCGGGAGAACTAATTCTTCGACAGGAGATTTGTTCTCTTCTTGCCCTATCACTTTCTCTTGGTCATGTCCATTAAGCAACTGCTGAAAGTTGGCCAGTGACGAAATTATCTTTGCAATTATGAACTGGTTGAAGACCCGTTTTAAAGCCATTCGTTGTAGCGTTTTCCTGTATGCCACATCTGTTGCTTTCTTTTTTTTTTTGCACACAATCATCATCATACCACTGATTTCCTTTCTGGGGTGGTTGGTAGTCTTAGGTGTTTTCGGCCACCTCCTTGATGGAAGTGCAGCAATATGACCACATGTTGTTGATGTCTGTGGTACGCAATGTAGAGAGATTGAAGAGTTTTTCGTCCAGCCGCTGTCTGTAGTCTGTGGCTATTTCTGGTGTGCGTAGACGTTCAATGTTGAACCTCCTTTTTGGATGTTTTTGCAGTTTTCTTGCATTTGACAGTCGAGCTCTGAATCGGGCTATTACCAGGTAATGGTCAGAGTCGACGTTTACCCCTTAAGGAGTGACGTCAATAAGCTCGTGGTCGATTTGGTCGAGTTAGCTAGGTTACTTTTTGAATTAGTTTGAGAAGGGACCCAAGCGAGTCGGAAGCCGAAGATGTTCTCCTTACGAATTTTGGAATTAAAGTCCCCGAGTACAATTTTAACAACGTACTTCGAAAAGGCTCTAAAATGTCTCCTTGATGGGTTCTTCAGCCTCGTTGGTAGGGGCGTGAGCGCACATGAAGCTGATGTTATAGAATATTGCACGCGGATCACTTGATTTGGTGATCTTCGATTTGAGCCTCTTTCCCACGACAAATACGCGTCGTAATACATGTCGTAATCTCTTCCTTTTATCATTCCCGATCTTATCCAGCGTATTTCCTGGATTGCAGTGACATCCGGCCTATATTTTTGTTTTTAAGGTGAAAGATGTTGCGAATTATAAGCTGATAAAAATTTTAACTCGCATATAATTCGCAACATCTTTTTCGGGACGGTAGCACTCAGATACGAAACTAAGCTATTGTACTCCATGTGCTTCGATTAACAACAGCACGCGGGATTGGTACCAAGGTCCCATGCAATCCTCTATCTAGATACTCACAGCGCACAACACTGCTTCATTTCGGTTATCTAGTGGGAACCGATGCTTTCAGTGTGGCGTCCTACACTGCTTGAGGATATTTTCCAGTTTTTGAGATGCTCCTGGGGTGTAAAGCATACTCTCAAATCGAAGTCCTTCTTCACGCCGTGTTGTCATTAATTAGGGGGTCCGTATGTATCCTACCTATAATTCGTAGGTAATTAGTTCTCATTCTCTGACATTGCAGAGTGGTGATTTAACGGACTGGAAGGCCAAATCGTTATCTATTGCAGACGCTTTTCTTTCCATTTCACTAGCCATCTTAATGTCATATTTGTCTCTGTATTCAAGGACACAACGGAGATGAATATCAAGTACCTTGAGCTGGTTGGATTATATTAAAAGAGAAAAACTTTAGCCAATGCTATGCAGCACCGAACGAATTTATGCCGATGTTACGGGCATCAACAACCAAGAGCTTCGAGTTGTAATACGCAATTAAGATGCCGGACAGCAGAATAAAAGTAGCAATGGCGATGTCTGCGCCATAGAATGACAAGACCGGGATGATAAGGTTCTTGTATAAACCCAATTTTGTCTAACGAGAGAGGACCCTGTTATTCTGTCCTCCACTGAGGCCAAAGAAAAAGCATTGCTGCTTCTAACTGCGAAACCAAGGTAGACGAAGTCCTTAACTACCTTGAAGTTACAACTTCCAAAAAAACCTCCATAGACAAACGATTCTCAGTTTTTTTTCCTCGAGCATGCTTTCCCCTGACCATATCACGCAGATGACTTGGTGAATCTGCTTAACCAGGTCATCTCCAGCTGCTATAATTAATGTAATAGGTCGCTTCGATATTGCTACCTTTACTTCGTCTACATCACGAAGTAACATCTCTGTTGTCTTCGTTTTGCCCGACGGTGGTATTTTGACCATCATCGTCGTTACATAGTGAGTAGAAGTTATCTTGCCACATTTTCAGCATCGTTGATCTTTACAGGCTTCCTTCAAAATGTCATTCCTGTAGTGGCATCTCTCCATTTCCTCAATTGAGCGATTCCCGTGCGACACAGTCATGATTAAAACGCTTACCAAACAGAAAGTAGTAAGATACGACGACATATCCGCAACGCTGTTAAAGAAAATGTCAATTAAATCTGCAGAGCCCTCTCTTGTTATCACAAAAAAAAAGAATATTTAGTAATCAAACCCCGTTTTCAACTCCTGAACCTCCTGCTCTGACTTCATTTACAGCCTTTTTTGTCAATATTGAGCAATGTATTCAACTTCGACCTCCGTCCATTAATACAACGCTTATTTAGCTACGTAGAAAGCCTTATTAGAAAAGTTTACAGCTATAAAGGAAAGTGGTTCAAGGAGTTTAAAGTATCTACTGTAAATAAGGCTATAAGCCGAAACATTTTCCTTGGTCATAAGTGATGTTTACCGCGTCTCTTCAAAATTATTTAGAAAAATGTGGTCTCTTCTTTTATCTAATCTGGGGTACGCATCGCTTATCAGATACCACATAGAGATTGGCAGAATGAACCCACTCCAAACATCACCTGACATGGACACAGTAGGAAACACCGCCGTCGGGTAAACGCTACAAAAAATCATCAATCTGGCATCTAGCTGATCCTCACAGATATCCTTTATATAACAACTGGTAGAGAAAATAGCGTGACTCAAAGATCTTGGAAGTTCAAGCTCGACTAGCACTAAGCAAGATATAGACTGAAAATGTGAAAGCAATACCATAAATTCAAAACCCAAATTTCCGGCCGAAATCCTAGAGACAATAAACATACGTTTCGAAAAGAATTCACCTCAACCACCTCATGAAATGCAATGGAACCCGCTTATCCAAGATGGAAAAGGAGCAAGTCGTCTGAGACATTTATGTCAGAATTGGGGAAACCTTTTAAAAAATCGTTGACATCACGAAGATTACATTCCACTAACTTCAAAGTTTACAATGTTGCCGAAGGAACTAAAATCTTCAATATGCCTCATGTGGGTAAGTGCTTCAATAAATTCTCCACAAGCTCTTAAACAGCTAAATAATGGTTATCTTAACGCAAAGCTAATGGCCTAATATTATGCTCATAAAAGACTCAAACGGAAATTTGTTTAAATAGTACGCCGCCGCTCCCACACATTGTACAACTATTGCCAACAAAATTACCATTCATCGTGCGTCAAAGAGTTTCATTTATGACCCGAAGAAAAGGTCCAATTGCCATTTAACAAAAATAATTAATTCGCATGAAACTCCGCACCGACACCAGAAACTCCAAAAAATAAACGGACCTCACAAAAATGGTGGAAATCCGACTCAGTGGACAGCTAAGCCGTAAACATTTATGAAGATTTACTGCGTGTATAACCCACTTCCATGTGTGTGCGACGGGAATACAATAAAAAAAAACTCAATTAGCCCTTGGGTCACATGAGGTCACAAGAGTACCGACTCATACCAGCCAACCCGGCATTCTTTACAAATGGACTACGCCTCGAGAACATGATTTTCGGACCCTGCTCACTCTTCCAAAAGCAACAAAAACAATAAAAAATAAAAATAAATTGCTCCCGATCCGTATCTTTGAAATGAATTATTCATTCGTGCACATTTTCTTAACTCGACTCAGACTCTAATAATTAAAACTGCGAACTTCCGAAAGAATTTCAAGGAATGAAAAAAACGCTTCATCTAGGTACTCACGAAATAAAAATAAAAAAGAGTAAGAGGCAAGGTTGAGCGTAAATACAAAAACATTTCCCATCTGCGTTGCTTGAACAACGCAACTTTGGCCACCCTTTTACCGAACCCAAGTCAACAGGGGCTGCATGAATAATTAATTTCGCACCCGTGTGTGGGTGCTTGAACTGTGGCCAGAACACGGTTACTTTGAATTAAACTTCTCTTTACAGAATGTCTATGGAAGGGGACGAACAAAAATGAAATTCCAAAAGGTTGACATCTTACAGCTGTACTATAGGTACAGCCTTTTATTTATGCTGTTCCCTTCTATTTTTTTTTTCTACTTTTTTTCTTCCGCCTTTTAGTTAAGTGTGACTATGCTTAGGTAACCGTAACGCGTTTTTTTTTACTCCATCCCTATAATTTGTGGTTTTAAAGGAGTTGTTCATGTATGAGCGAGATGGAAATGGATTCAGCAATTGATTTTCGTTTACGTGACCGCGATGCCCTATCAACACCGCCTACTTCAATGAATGTAGTATAAAAGCATACTGGAAGGAAAAGGTATATTTAACCAATCAATCCATCTCTTTCTATATGAATTCCATCTCATACATTCGGAGAAACAATTCGGAAACAATTGAGTCACTCTTTGAGTGGGTCTTGAGTGGATTTTTATATAAACCGAATAAAATGGATCATTAGCACTATTAGAATTTTTTTTTTTAAATTCCTTTTTTTGGTTTTCGGTTTTAATTGACACGCCCTCTTTTGTGGAGCACAAGTTTAAAAAAAAAGGAATTCAGTTAATGAGCAAAGTAATCAGTGGGGAGTAATTCAATTAGAATGGAATGAAGTGTGGGTTGGGTTGGTTAGATATTATTCTGTAATGAGCGTACGAGTGCTGTTTCTTTTTTTCAACATTTTTTTTTTTTTATGAAAGGAAGAAGTTTAGTTGCCGAGAATTTGTAAGTTTATCTGGCAGATATTCGGAATTGTTTTTGTTTTTCGCTTGAATGGTTCAGACATTGCATTCGACGCGACAGTTCAACGTGCATTTGCAGAAAGGTGTTGTATGTGCAATAGTTCTGTTCGAGCTCGGAGGTAATAATGTGGAAAATAACAAGAACTTGGTTTGGATGTCACTACGGTTTTGGTATTGGAAAGGAGAAGATGGGAAATAAGTGATATGGGATACGGATGATGGCATTGGAAAGCTTTTCATCAGGTGATTGTCAAATTTTAAGATCGCCTCTGAATCTTATCAAGTTTTCATCAATGTAGAACCTACCATTTCTAAAAAAGATTCACACGGCACAGTTGGCACGAAAGCAGCCTGTGGTCACGGTTATCTAAATAGCTTGAGCGGCTCTGGAAAGTGACTTAATTATTTAATAATCTCTTGATGAGGAAGGACAATTCTTAAGTGTTCGCTTGAAAGCCATACTCCTCTTTGGAGGATTCGTTTAGAAACATTATAGAACTTCGACCACCTCCATAGTTGGAAAATTTAAGAATCGTATTGGAGGTACTCATTGTAGAAATATTGAGCTACGCATTCATAAATTTATTTTGGCGAATACTTATGTGGTAGTCCTTCGTGATACGTGTAATGCTATAGACTTCAACTGTCAATAAGTTTATCCAAATTTTAAAACCGTTTCCAGTAAAGACTTCCATTATGTGAAGGTATGAAGAAATTGATGGTATTCCTCGGAGTATATGATGGTTGAGATACACCATCCGCACTTGCGACATTGCCTAACCGCGTCATATCGGGGGTGGTCAATTAAAGTCGGCACTGCGGCAAATACTCGTAATATGCTTGTTGAAAATGTTTCCAAGGAATATGTCTTTTATTAAGTCAATGTGCAACTTGCAGTATGTCCTGTAGCTCCATCACATTAATGGATGCTGTTCTATGATTTTTGCACAGTGGCCTCTTGTTTCGTCCGATATTTAGCTGCATTGATGGTAACTGATGTGCTGACCTAGTTTAAATTAAATTAACGCCAGTTCACAGAGGTAAGCGTAATTGTTGCTGATGAACAGAATCTAACAGGGCCTATGAATTGCTTCCGGCTGCAATAAAATGGCACTATGAATCTGTTGCTTCTAGATTAATGGCTCTAATTCAAAACAATGGCAGTGCTCTTAGGTACTCCCGCAGTGGTCCACTGCCACTATATCTTAGGTTAAATACTCGACCATGTAAGAGACATTCATTGGGAAATAGCAAATAGCCTCTGATATTGATAACTTACTGTTGACTACTCATACAGGCATACGAAAAACGGAAGAGACTTTCGGTTATGCACGTGGAATATTGGACCCTTAGCAGACCGGATATCGCTAAACAATTAGTGGAGACATTAAGCTGCAATAAATGGGATACTACTACCATCCAAGAAAAGGGATCTATCGTTCAAATGAGGTACGGAAAACTATCGTGAATGCTATAGAGAGCAGAATCAGCATCTACTTAATGTAGACTTGTGATCAGGGAAACACAAAATCTTGAGCTGCAGGTATCTCAGTGAGCATGGCAAATAACTCGTCAATATAAGCCTGGTATGCGCTCACGGCACCACATCTGAAGAGAACGACTTTGTTAAAGAGTGCTTCTTCATGTCCCACGACCATGCTTATATGCTATGTCCTAAGTAAGACGTTAGAATTGTGCTTACTAAATTCGAGGTGAAGTTAGGGAAGAAAAGCATCTTTTGCGAAACAGTTCCTCAAAAACATAAATTAGACCTCAATAGCCACGAAAATAGGCTCAGACTTCGTTTCGGGATCAGATATCTTCGCCTGATCAAAAAGCTGTCAACCAGATAAAATACATAGCAATCGTCACAGGACAAGAATCTAGTCTTCTGGATATCGGAATGCTTCAAGGAGCAAAAATCGACTCAAATCACTTTTTGTAGAGAAAATTGACGTCGAACGGCTACAATCGAAGGACACTGCTAGAGTCTTTTCTGATCGAGTCCCCCAAAACTTTTCAGGAATTTGTATGAATCAACAAGCGCAGAAGACTAATGATACCATGGTTAGAAGGCTATTGCTGAATCTGATGTGTGCTAGATATCACCCCTCTGCGCATACAGCAAAACAAGAGGTATACAAGCGGCGCCAAAAGAACGTGGGAAACTTCTCACGAGCTCAATGTAGGGAAAAAAAACGACTTCTCAGACAGCAAAGAAGTGCGCGAGAACCGAACATGCAGAGATAAAGATTGAAACACATTAGTAGAGCCACAGTCAGTGTTTAAAGGGTATTGGAAGGGTTACTTTACTTTAACGTGGCAGAAGTTCGATCCCAACTTCAGTCTGAATAGAGATAACTGATCAAAAACCACTAAGGCTGGTGAAACAGACGGTCTATCCCCAGAAGTTTTTAAAATAGCGAGTATTGAATTTCGTACACCAACTCATCAGCTAAATAATTTGGAATGGAAGTATGCTCGGTGAATTTTAGAATCGTCTACTTATCTTCAAGAAGGAAGACCATCTAAACTGGGTCAACTATAGAGTAATCAGTCTTCTTAACATCGCGTACAAAAGTTTTATCTATCACTAAAGCTGAAGCGGTGGAGATAGCTTTATTGGTATATGAGAGCAAAACAAAATATAGGGTTTTCCAATAGCGACTTGACATCTTTGAATTTAATTTGTGAACGCACTCTTTCACTAATTATCAAACTGTCACTGTCAATTAATTCAGTAAACTCAACATTTTCATTGTGGTAAAGTACACTAACGAGCTACGTTCTCCGATTGGGTTCTGGAGTAGATGCGCCAAGATGATGAATTTCATCGCAAAATCATCTTCAGTGACGAAGCTCATTTTTGGCTCAATGGGTTCATCAATAAGCAAAATATGCGTTATTGGTTGGGTGAAAACCCACATGTGCTTCATGAATCACCACTCCATCCACAAAAAATAACTGTTTGGTGCGGTTTGCATGCCGGCGGCGTTATTGGGCCATATTTTTTCGTCGAAGATAACTATCGTCACGTTACTGTGAATGGTCAGCGTTATCGCGCCAGGATCACCGATTATTTTTGGCCCGAATTGGAAGATATGGACTTGGACGACATGTTGTTTGAACAGAATGGTGCCACATCCAACGCAACAATCGATTTATTGAAGAGTAAGTATGGTGAGCGTGTTAACTCAAGACATGGGCCAGTCGATTGGCCGCCTCATTCGTGCGATTTAACGCCGCTTAACTATTTTCTATGGAGCTACGTTAAGTCATTGGTTTATGCCAATACGCCGACGACGTTAAAAGAGCTCAGAGCCAACATTGAACGCGAAGTCGTTGAAAATTGGGTATAAAGAGTCGACCGCTACAAACGTGCCCGCGGTGGCCATATGAACGAAGTCGAGTTCCATTCATAAATGTTTTGATTGTACTTCAAGCCAATAATAAAGTTTTTGAAATATCTGAAATGGTTTGCCTGTTATTTAAAAAAAAAGTTGTCAAGTCGTTATTAGAAAACCCTATATATGCTGCCGATATGAAAAGGTACCAACATAGAGATCAACGGATGAATCGTTCTTGCCTATCGATGACTTCTCGGTCTGAAATGGTGACTTAAAAATAAGCCTCTTTCAAGAACAACGAAGAAATCAGTATATAGGATCAGTATAGGAACCTTACCATATGGAACAGAAGCATGGACATTTTCGATAGCAAACAAAAATGTAGCAATTCGTTGGCTTCGATGTTGAGCGAATGCACCACTGGTCAATTCAGGAATGTCCTTTAATATGTTTCAAAGGAAAAACGAGCTAAAGAAGAACTTGCGAGCTCAAGTGAAAACCAGTTGGAGGTGATTACTGCAAGAAAACGCGATTGGTTAAGGCCCATATCCACCCGATATTGTGACTAATTTTTAACGATTTTTCGTTCAAAAATTATTGGAATATGGTAAAGCAGACCTCTATGAGAGAATGCAAAAACTACAGATCGCTGAAACTAATGTCAGAGCTCCTTATGATAATTATTGTGGTGGTTTCGATCTGGCTCAAAAGTTGTTTCTTATTTTTGACGGAGTAATCAAAATAAGTGTAACTGTGCGTTTGAAAGTTTCTTTTTACTGGGCCATCCTCTGTGGTATTGACCTGCCAGGTGGGAATCAACGCTTAGGATAAGAAACCGGACGACCTTCCGTATCATCTGGATATCTGATCTGAAATTTTTCGATTTGCTCGATGCGGTCGTACAACTCGTAGAGTTCGCTGTCGTATTCCCTCCCTTGAAGTCCTAAGATTTCTGCTGAAATATCAAAGTAAATAGCGAAGTCGCTGTAGACAAAATGCTTAACTTGGAATAGGACCTTTGCATTTCCTCGATCAGGCACTTCTCGTACCCATTTCTTTTCCACCAGACAAACTGATGTTTTACCACTTCCTTTGCAGAAAGCTTCATAAGTCGGTTGTTTCGCTACATATTATTTGCATTCTTCATCAAACAGGGGTTTCTTGCGCATGGCCGGCTGTAGAACATTAATTCTTTTTTCTGGAATCCATACGACTGATCTCAGCACTTAAAGCACTTTTCATAAGACATTTCGAGGAGTTAAGGGATACGCGATTGGCAAAGATTCTGGTGTCTAGTTGTGATTCTCCTTTGTTGGCTTAGTATCCGTACGTTGCTATGGTTACAACTTGGCAGTAATCTGAGCCTACTTTAACTGCTCGGAATGTTCAGACATCTACTCTAAACATCACTCTATCGGAATATGGTATAATTTTTGCAAATAGCGTAAATGCCAATTCTAATTTGCCATTTGTAAAGTAAACAGATACAAAATACACGTCAACAAAATATGAATCGATATACTCCTTAAGAACACGGAATAATTGTATTGGTATTAGCCCAACGTTCGACACCAATTGGGCAACCACTACGTCGTTTAACCGCTGTCCTAGAAGAATTCAGACAGAGCAGAGAGCAGAGAGCAGACGTTCTGCTGAGAATATCGCAGTTGAAGTTTAAGATATCGCAGAGGACCAGACGACGTGCCACGCAATTGGGCATCAATCGACTGGGTCTTTTAAGAAAATTTTGTGGAAGACTGTAAGATGTTCCCTTACAAAGTGCAGGCAGTGCATCAGCTGTTAGCTGTTAACTCCCAGACGCATGTAACCTATTCTCAAACCACCCTGAATCTCGACCACGAAGGAAACAACTTTTCATCAAAAATCATCATAATTGACGAGGCCCATTTCCATCTCTGTGGATATGTTGCTTCTTGGGCAACGAAAATCCGCGTATAACCCACAAAGGGCCATTACACCCGCTCAAGGTTGCTGCATGTTGTGCTGTTTACGTTGGAGGTATCTTCGGGTCTTTTTTTTTTAAAGCCGCGTGCCAAACGTCTACGGTGGAAGGCGAATGTTACAGAGCCATGCTTAGCGAATTTCTCCTTCCTTAATTAGATGAATTGTAACTGGAAAGCCTGTGATTCAAATAGGATGAAGCAATAGCGCATACTGCACGAACCACAACCAAACACAAATGCTGAGAGCTTTATTCCCGGATCGCCTAATTTCTCGTTTTGGCGAGATTTGATTTGCACTGCCCGGTTAGATTTTTTTTTTTAATCCCGCGCGCCCACCAAGGGAATATGAATACCCTTTTAGTGGCTTTTCTCCAGGGCGCGGGCGGGTGGTGTAGAAGTTTGAAACTCAGGTATATTAGATTTCGATATTTTTCCCAGAGGTGGTTGTCAAACTGGACGGGACGAGCCAGTGCATCCTCAACCGAAGGGTCTCAGTACGTGCTAGTTGTTAGTTCGTTACATCAAGCCCAGCCAGCAACCACATTCATGTGGGCATGAATACGCTTTGCTATTGCTCTGCCGTCTTCTTGAGATACGAAAGCGGAAGTGTCTTGAGGGCACAGTTCTACCCTTGGTATGAGTTAAGGTCTGTTGTAGCATCCAATATTTATTACAACTCTATATCGAGTTGAAACCATCTGGAAGACCTTTCCACAGCCACCGTGACGCACCTACAAGGCGACCTTCCACTAAAAGTCACACTTGAACCGAAGTCATGCTGGCTTCCTATTCCAACGGCACCATGTTTAAAGTCCTGCCACTGAACAGAACATATAACCCGCAGCTTGTTACTGGTTAAATCGTAGTAACCTTCGGGGGAGTCATTTGGAGACCTTTATTTGATTTGGTGGAAGAAGCCTTAATAATTGGGCGAGGGCCCTGTTATCACTTATACGTCATTATGCCTAGAACAGTAAGATACTTTGCAAAAGCGTAGTCCCCGTACACCAATTCTATTAAGGGAAAGCAGAAAAGCCGCTGACCTTTTAGAGACATCGGGCAAGCATTCATTTGTTCTCCTGAGGACCTGGAGTTATGTTCACATGAAACTCCACTCTAAATGAAAGCCCTAATCAAGGACGCAGCCAGTCCTAATGCACGTTCGAGTCCTGTACATTTTTCATTTATTTTTAAACGAAAGAAGGCTGTGGGAGTGCAGCCCGTGAAATGGAGATTCATCAGTGTATCTTTGAGTGGAGGGAGTCGTGCTAGGGAAAGCACGTATTTTCGTAAGAGCTTGTTCCACCAGATAACCGACGTATGGGATATAATTGGTTTAACTATAGCCGTGTCTTGTCAAAAGGTCCTTTACAGTGCCAGAAGGCAACCCAGCACCTTGGAAGTTTCGACGTTACGTGTTCAGTGCAAAGAAGCTTGTCATCCTGAACTTTTTTTCACTAGAGAAATAGATGGTAAAGCCTTAATGCACCAGATGAGCCAGACTAGTCATGAACCAGACGATTGAATTAAAGCCCATCGTCGATCACATCTAATGCTTTAGTCGCACCAGATAGTACACCCACATCATTTACATATGGATCAGCGTAGCATAACAACTACTGAGAACGTTAAGCATAGAGTCGACTAACATGCACCATAGCGGTGGAGATTCAATTATTCACCAGCATTTCTTTTTTCCACAAAAGTAGTGATTCGTTTTTGGCATGTTATTTGGACGACTTACTCGTACACAGGCCGCTAAAAGTAACGATGTCGAAACAGTTCCAGATTCGATGAAAATTCCTTTGCTGAGTACCTACCTACATCTTCAATTCTGCCCACAAGATCTTGAAGCGCAGTCTCATAGTATTTTTCGCCTCTTTCATCTTGGACTGCAATTTTGTACGCATTAAATTCGAAGACCAACAGAAGTGATAGTCACATTTTCCGTGGGGAAAACACTTGTTGGGATTTAGAATATTTCAGTAGCGCTTTCTGAAAAACAACTTTATGACTTGAGAAGCAAAATACCCACTATTAGCTGTCCTTTAGAGAAAATGGCTAAGGACGGCTATGACATGTATCATACTAAAACTTCCCGGAAATGCATCAAAACACCATCAAACATTTTTTAAGAGAACACCAAACGATATCAACAGCAAATTTACTTGTTTTCGTATAAAAAATCACTTTAGAGCACTCCTAGAGCAAACTTTTATAATCGGCAAAACTACTTATGCGTCGGCTCGGTGCTAAGGATACCTAAATTAGAATCAATTGGCCTGCTAAGCACCACTGACTTCTCCGTCGGTTAAAACTTAATTCAGGAAACCGAGAACTGTAACTTGCATCAAACATGGTTAAAACCTTGTAGAGAGCGTGGTCAAAGCAAACGGAAATCCTGATTCCTGCAAAAAAACCAATTCATCTGGACACGTTTAATTTTCCCGAAACAAGAAGCATTTCGCTCACTCAAAATCAAATCCACTCCGTGTTCATTGGGTCATTTCACTCAATTCGTTGGAGCTTCATACCACTAATTTGTTCCCTCTCTATTCGTTACTATAGACATCTCTATTCAACCCTTTGATTCCAGTTCCTCATACACTTTAAGTACTACTTAGATCTCGCATTTCACTCTCTCCTTTGGAGTGGTTTTCACTCGTTTCTGTTTCTTCTTTAGGCGCCATGCAACAAACACACTCACTAAATCAATTACCCTTAATTTGCATGTCTCTATCTCTGTCTTTTATTCAACTACCGTCATCTGCTATCCCACCTTAAATCATTCTTTTGTGCCAATGACTGTTTAAGATTTCGCCGTTTTGCTTTGTGCAAGCATTCTCAATACACCCCACTCCCCTGAATGGATTAATTCTTTTTTACTTCATTTTCTCAATGGGGTGGTAATTTTTCTGTCCTTCTCTTTCTCACCCACTTCATCGAGTATTTCTCTTTCTTTCGCTGAAATGCCGTTTGAGGTATTTTTCGCCCCCTTTTGGTTAACTCTTAATTTTCACTCTGTGCGCGCTCACTGCTCGCAGTAGCAGCGCCACCACAAGGAATCACACGACAACCGCGTCGGCCGTGGTAGATACACGTTCTTGGGTTGCTGTTGCCGTTTTTGTTTGTGTGGTTGCTATGAGTGAGTAATGTGTGTGTTGGCAATGTGGTTGCCACTGCCACACCATGGGCGCCCAACGACGCCGAGCTCAACTTGAAAGGGCCCCCGCACAACCACTGGCTGTGTGTGCTCATCAGTTCAGCGAATGAGTTTTACGTGTGTGCATCGCGCGTACTCACGTTTTATCGTCGTCGTCGACTTCGTCGCTGTCGCTATCGCTGTTGTTAACGTGTTTACGTCGTGTCGGGGGCTGTGTGTTGTCGCGCTCTAACGAAAACGCGGCCCAAAAGCGCCACACGAAACATTCTATTCTTCTGCATTTGTTCGTTTTACCTACGGCAAATTGTCACGAGTTTTTTTTTTTGCATATATTTTCACTCACTTGGTTTTGTGTGGAATTTTTGACAGCTGTCAGTTATAGAGACGAATTTTTGACACAAGTGTTACGTAATTGTAATTGTCTAGGGATTTGTATGAATTAGGGAAAATTATTAATTCACCTCCCCATGTGTGGCATTCGTAGTGTTGCAGCAGCAAGTAAGTTAGTGTGCTGTCATGTTGATTGGTTCGAATATCGGTAGTGAGTTTGGACAATTGTCAAGTGCTCCTTGGAGTATGGAGCCACCAAGGCCACCACTGACGTTAGCCAGTGCTGTGACAGCTGCAGCAGCAGTGGGAGGTATTGGCGGTGGTGCATCAATACCGCCACCGCCTACATTACCATTATCACCGACTGGTGAGTAGAGACAATTTTTTTTATTTTTTTATTTTTTTTACAAACATGTACCTACTCGATTTGAGTGAGTTTCCATTTACAAATATGTGCGGGGTTTGGGGGGTTAATGTCAAAGGGAAAATTTGACTAAATTGACAGATGTTCTGGGTTCACATTAAGTGATTGACAAATGCGGTTTCCATCGCGAATAATTAAATGCTTAAGTGATGCGCAATTTGTAGTAATTGACTCCATTTAACTAGCGTGACATACTCGTACTTTACAAGTCTAATCGAACTTAGAGTGGAAGTTACTAACTAACTGTGGATTGAACTTTTATAGAAATGTCAAACAGTCAGATTGAAGGCGAGCTGACGTAGATAGTCACACTAGTTAGGGCTGAAACATGGGTCTAATGGATGCTTTATCTGTCATTTAGGACAGGAAATTTTATTACAACTAAAGTGGTACATATCCTGAGGCAAGTCTCAGCTTTTTTCGTTTTAATTTTTATCCAACTATGAGATATGAAGGCTTCCCTCTTGGTCATTTAAGAACATGATTCTTTAACCTATCTATGGTACTCAATTTGAAGTTCATTGCTTGTCGGATACATTGAAAGAGTAGTTTAGGAGTCAATATAAAGCAAGTTTGATGAGTTTTTAGCATGTAATAGCTGAACGCTTGTGTTTTTCTTCTAATATCGATCAGCATTATAGCTATCTTCACCGACGGAAATGAGACTCTGGGTTTCTAATCGGAGAAAAAGCATATTACACTAGGGATAGTCTTTTAGATCAACGAAGCTGTAACTTGCAGTCACTTTTCAGTTTTAAGAAAAATAAGACTAGGCAGCCACTTAAACGAAAGCCAAATTTTTACTGTACAAGGCGTCCCAAAACGAGCGGGAACTATATGTTATAAGAAACGCTAGACAAACACCAGAGAAAAAATTCCGTCCAAAAGCTGCCCAAATAGCCAATTGCACGACCAATGTAAAGTCTTGATTGGTCAAATTGGTCAAAAGCAATTGACTGAGGGATTGATACCATCTATTTGAGGTACGAACAGCTTTGCTTTTGACTGTTTACATAGTATATTCTCCGTAGCTTCTTTGACGAAAAATGATCCAATGATGCCTTTCGGATAAGATTTACACCAAACAGTGACCCGTTTGAAACGCACTTCCTTCTCATGAGACTCATGTGGATTTTCGTCACTCTAAATGCAGCAGATTTGCTTGCTAGCATAAGCCATAAAGACTAAAATTGGCCTCATCGCTGAAGATGATTTCGTTGGTAAACTCATTGCTCAGATGTTGTTGTTTGGTAAACCAATTGACGAATGTATTGTCTGTAGGCTTGAGTTGTTGAGACAGTTGGGTCTTGTAGTCATGAAAATGCATATCTTTCCTTAGAACATGCTGCAAAGTGCTTCTTGCAACGAAATTTTTTGACAACTTAGGGCGACTAGATAAGAACGATAGGAAAAAAATTTAAATAAAACAACAAAAGTGTGAGATATAAAATTGATTTTGGCTTTATTTTTCAGCTACGCTCATGCCATAATGTGTGGAATATTACACCGTTGGCAGTGCTTCAAGCGGTCGGTCCAATTTTTGGTGACTCGGTTCATTATGTGCGGCGTTATTCCGGCAAAAACGTGTCGAATGTTGGCCTCGAGTGATGTCAAATCACATGATTAAGCCGGCCAATTGATGAACACTTGCAGTGAGTTGACCTAGTTTACAGACTTCTCCTTCACAACTTCGAGTGTTGCGTCGCTTGTATGGCGTGTAACGTCGTTTTGTTGGAACCACAGCTCGGATATATCAATTATGTCGAGCTCTGATTGCAGAAAGTCGGTTAACATCGATCCTTATCTGAGACGATTGACGGTAACGGTGTCTCCTTCCTTATTTCGAAAGAAGTATGGTCCGATGATGCCGCCATGCCATAAACTTCACCAAGCAGTCAATCTTTGTGGATGCATTGATGACTGGCCAGATTGTGGTAGCCCCAATAATGGCAATTTTGCTTGTTGACATAGCCGCTGATCCAAAAATGGGCCTTGTCCGAAAAGATGATTTTTTGGTCAAAATATGGATCTCCGGCCAACATTTACAGCGTCCATTTAGTGAACTCACAGCATCGTCTATGGTCGCCCAGCTTCATTTCATACGTCAGCACAAGCTTATGTACATGTAGGCATAAATTCGACCGTAAAACAAGCCAGGCTGACTCTCTGGCGATGCCCAATTCAGCTAATCGGCGCCGAATCGATATTTCTGGGTCTTGTTCGGTACTGGCCGCTACGGCGGCTATGTTTCCTTTATTTCGCACAAATATCTGTCTGATTGTTGGCTTAAGATACAAAAGAGTGCACTCAAGCTCAAACTTTTCCACGGTGAGACGAATTGTCTGCACACTGAAGCCATGATGACGACCGACCTCACGAAGAAATTTACAATTGAGCCGGGATTTCGATAATTTTTAATAATTTCCGCACGTTCGGCAAGCGTTAAACAATGCAAGATGAAATGGCAAACCTTACTGAATATTTTGAACAGCTGGATGTCATTAGCAACTTTGACAGTTTCTGAAACATAACAATTGGAAAAACTATCATTGCTATCTGCTCACTCTATAGGTATATCCAATCGATGTTCCTGGACTCTTAGCCACATTCTGGTAACAAAAGTCGTACTATTTCTGCTAAACAATCTGCGTTCGACCGTCTGATATAATATTTGACCCAGTCTTAGAGCATTTTAATTACCAAAAATTGGACGCAGTTTCCGAATCGTGTCAGTCAAACTTTCTCCATTTCTAAAATGATGTTGTGTAGCTAATCCGTTTCTATGGCATTCCAGAATCTAACATTAAATTTTCCACTCTTATTTGGACACACACTCGTTGTATAGAGAAGAACCCGCGAGAAATGTTCCTTGGTCATCTTATTCCTGTTTTGGTGACGTCATATTCTTGGTTCGTAGTTCATGGTTTAGACTCAACTTAAAAGATTGACATATAAGGACAGGTCAAGAAATTTTTAGCTTCTGAAGAGGAACAAAATACAAGCTGGAAGCTAGGATCATCTACAGATAAGTGGTTACTTAATGCAAACAAGCCAAGTATTTGAGGATAGTTTAAACCTCAAGTTTGAGTACCATAAAGGCTCTTAACTAACCCAAAATCAGCCAGTTTTTTTTTCTTTTTGGGAAATTGTTATAAATCGAACTACGATTAACAAGATTTTGTTCAATTCACTTTAGCGATTGAGAAGATTCTATTCAAAGTCAGCCGAGTTTTTTACTCTTAATTTCTTGGAGTACCTACTCGATTCATTTTATGCAGATTTTAAAGACTATTTTAAGCATTTATGTACATTATGTCAACTATAGCGCGACAATTACTGACTTCCAAGTGCGCTAATATCTGAGGATTATCGACATAGATACAGCTCTTCACATGACGTTACAAAAAAGTGTCCCGTGGTACTAAATCGAATGATCTTGACCACCAAATGATCTCGCTTAAACATGAGATAAAGCGGCTATCAAATGTCTCAAGCAAAACCACCAGCTTGTCGCTCAAGTAATGCCATATGACACGGTCCTTTTGGAACTTTATGTCCTCTAGATCAAAATTATCGATTTCATAACAAAAATGAGCAGCCAACATAAGCCTTTAATGCGGGCAATTGACTCTAATTGTTTTACTATCGCTATTTTCGATGTAAAGACCAATTAGACCGCCTAAACACAAGGCATGACGAATTGGGCCCTTCGCATCAAGTGGGATAGCCTTGCAAATTTATACAGAGTATACAAGTCAAATTAATTCAGAAGTATTATCCGATTAGAACCAACTGACATAACGTGGTACTTCGTGGAGACTGGCCACCGGAAATCGTGTAAGATGCCTTCTCTATGTGGACTCCGGCTTAGACGGTGGATTCAGACTCAACAGTTACTCCCCTGCGATTACGGATTCGTAAATTTAAATTTTACCCTTATACCATACTGCGTTGCATAAGATGGCGATTCTACTTTGGGCTTAGCCAAAGCGGACTTTTGATTCACATCGTTGGTACTCATATAAACTGCTTTAAGTTGCCGTTCGATTATGAAATATTTTTCCATTCGATCAATAATCCGGTAAGAACCATTGTATTGTGGATGCAAGGGTGGTTTTATAGCATCATCACGAACGAAAACGTGATTTTAAATTCTTCCGTACGAAAACAATGCGGGTTCGAATGCGATGACATCTGAGGGAATTGAATTAAAGCCATTGAGTCCCTCAATGACCTAACAAAATATGCTTCATTGCTACTTCCACTTTTGGGTAAAATGTCGATAAACTGTTTTGGTAAACTAGGATTCATGCCATAGAGCATCTCGGCTACTAAGATCCTCTTTGTGGATAGTACGGAATCCTAGCAAAACCGTTGGCAGGACATCGACCCACTTTCTTGCTGTATGACACCGAATAGATGCCTGAAGTGTTCGGTGTCACCGCTCGATGAGGTGCAAGCAATTAAGTCAGCTCATGAAGAATGTTGCTCTCGAACAGTCAGCCTTGATCGGTGGTTATTCGCTGCGGTACTCCAAACCGAAATATCCAAATTTCATGCAGAGTCCGAGAGCAATTGTTTCTGCTGTTATGTCCTCTACCGGTGTAGCTTCCGGTCACTTTGAAAACCGATCGATGATGGTGATACAGTTGCGAAATCCCCTGGTTGGTGGTAAAGAACCAACTACGTCGGCATGTATATGTTGAAATTTGCGGTCTGATATAATTATCTTGGGGCGCAAAATTGCGCTTATGTATCTTACATCGTTGGCATGATATACATGATTGTACCCATCGACGACAGTCTGCGTTGATGCTAGGCCAGAAAAATCGGGATAGAATTCACGGTATCGAAAACCGAGCGCCTCAGCTCCTTGGGGACAAAAGGTCGAATTCGATTGGTCGATATATCACAGAATACCTTCTTTTTTTTCGTTTCCCGGGACTGCGAACTGTTTCAGCTGTAACGACGTTGACTGATCACGTACTTATCTCTGCAACTCTTCATCCTTTTGCGCTTCGGCGAGCTGGTTGTAGTCGATTCCGTGACCCACTGAGATAGCAGTAATGCGTGAGAGTGAGTCTGCCCGTAGTAAATTGTCTGATGAAACTGAGTTGTGTGTGTTGTCTTTGAGAGGCCTTCTCAGGTCTCTGATGAAAGTCAGCGGCTTATGGTCTGTAAAGATGACAAAACTACGACTCTCTTATAAAATTCCGAATAGAATCCACTTTTTCAGGAAGCGGTTTGATGCCATTAGTACTGATGACATGACCAAGAAATCGCACTTATTTCTTTCCGAACTGACTCTTGCTCATATTAATGGCTACACCCATTAGACGAAATCGCTCAAAAACCTGTCTGAGGTGCCGTAGATATTTGTTTTTCGTCATGCGATGCGATCAAAATGTCGTCAATATATGCATGTGCAAATTCTAAGTCTCGCAGGATATTATCGATGAAGCGTTGAAATGTTTGCCCAGCATTCCGTAGGCCGAACACAATCTTGAAGAACTCGATGAGTCCAAATGGGGCTATGATAGCGGTTTCAGGAATCTCGTTGTCCTAAACGGGAATTTGATGGTATGCGTGCTGTAGATCATAAGTTGATAAAATATTCTGGCCATCAAGGAAATATTTAAAATCTTGTATACGTGGCACCGGATATGGATATGGATATGAAAGTAGAGAATTGTAAGAGTATTCACAACAGATATTTGTTATTTGAAGAGAGTTAATGCCAGTTAAAATATCACTGGAAGATACTTCGATTTCGGTGTCAATAAGTCGTTTATTTCGAAGGTCAATCATTAGCATATAGTGTCGCAGGAAATCGGCTTAGCGGCGCTTCAAAGAATGCCTTCCACCGGCATTACTAATAGCTGACACACAAGATTTTAACTTTTCGACTTGTTCTGTAAGTTTTCGAGTCGGACACTAATGTGAGCGATATAGATGTTGGTTTTTTTGAATGGCTGAAGCATATGAAGTCTCTGTCATCTCTGCAACTTTGTCAACTAAAAGCGCTAGACGGGGAAGTTCTTAGTTTCTAATGCTGATGATATCCCGTATGTCTTGTGGTAAACGCTGAAGCTAAAGAGATTTTAGAAGAAAAGCGCTTACTGCTTTCCCTGTTAATTCTTGCATTTCTCTCAGTAAATGAGATGGTTGAGACGAATCGGCGAATTGGGTGATAAGTCTCTCCTTAAGAGTTGCTTACTGCTGTTCAGCCGGGAGGTTGAGAATGATGTCGCTGACTTGCGATAGAATACTGCTCTCCACAGCGACGACTACAGTGTGATATTTTGTGGCGTCATATTTTTTACCCACCGTTAAGAACTGCTAATCTACCTGTGAAAACCACAATTTGGATTGTAGTTTCCAGAAAGGGGTTCATTTTGACGGACACCTTTGACACTTCGGTTGTGTGTTGTTGTTTCTTAGTGAACTATGTCCAGAGAGCTGAAAACTTGCATCACTGTTGTAGAAGATTTCTTCGAAAAATCACCATCAACTGCCTCTTGGTACAGTACCTAATTTTAGTGTATTCTGCGCTTGTCATGGTCCCTAGGCTTGAGCTCTTGATTTCACTGTGTCTTGTATGATTGCACATGCGAGTCCGAATGCAAAATTCACCTAAAAGGGTCCTGGCGAATGCTTCATTGGCGGGAACCTTTTGGAATTCACAATACTGGCTCATGAGCTACACTGTACTATTTTTTCTATCCGAACAAATGTCAGGTCACACAACAGTCTGCTCGATTTTATTCACAATACGAATTATTTGTTGTATTGGTGGGTTTTTCGACCACAAACTAAATTTAACAATTTTTCGCGTTATGCGATTGAAACGTGATCCATATTCAACAGCAATAAGTTGAGTAGTCAACAAGTCTTCTACTTGGAATACAAAAAAAAAGAAAACAGACTGTTCAGCGTTTCTCAGATGACCTCTCCTTTTTTGAAGGTTCTTCGACCGTATCAACAGCTCTGTAAAATTCGCAGAAAAATCTCCAGCAAATTGTTAATAAAAAATGAATTATGCCATATAAAACAAAGAATCCTACGTACTAAGACAAGTTAGAATTTGAAGTGAATTGGTTGAAAATTGTTCAAGTTATGGGTGCAGCCAACTTTAAAAATGCAGTTTTGGGATAAACGCGCTTAAAATTTTAAGTTATTGAAAGTCATGAACAATTTTGCAATAACTTAATCCGCGATGCTTGCACTATATAATTGGCTTTCTAGATTAGTGTCCTGCTCTTCAATTTCTTTTCTATTGGATCTTAATGCGATCCTCATTCGCTTCAGACAGAAATCTTTCTGCAAGTTCTATGCGCTCTTTGTGAATCTCCAAGCACATTTCGTCGCTGTTCGGGCCGATTTCTCAATCCATCGCTTTCATTATGTGCAAAAATAAAGCAGAGCCGTCATTGTATATGCAAACTGTAATATCCATATCAAAGATATTTTCGGTCTCTTGATGTACATATGTACGAGCTGTGTTAAAATATCGCACTGTTGCCAGCAAGTTTTTTAATCTATAAATCAAGCGGTGTTAGGTGTAGACAGGTTTCCATTGCTGTGGTAGAGGTGGTACGGAGCGCACCTGTAATGTCTATGAAAGCCATTCTTTGAACTGCCGCAAATTTTCCGTAAACCGTTTTTTTTTTTTTTTTTGTTAGTTTTCACCATGGGACACTAGACCACATATCGTGAAAGTATGGGATTTACCATAATCATATACAGCCAGAACACCATAGCAGGTTATGAGCTCTTTTTAATTTTTTCCGCCTCGTTAAGATTCCATTTCAGTTTTTTGTCCAGAACTACACCCAGATACTTCGCGCTATTCGAAAGGGACAATTCCACTCCGTAGAGTTTTGGTAGTTTGAATTGCGGTATCTTGTACTTTTTGGTAAAAAAAAAAAACAGTCCGTTTTGGAAGAGTTAGCATTGAGACCACAATATCTGGCCCAAGTGCTGACCGTCTGCAGGGCAATCTCCATATTCTCGCTTAAAATATTTAAATATTTGCCCTGCACTATAATGAACCCGTCATCTTCGTATGCCGTGGCACTTATACCCATTGTAATAAGCTTTTTAAGGATGTCATTGATAATCGCCACCTACAGTCGCCAATATGACTTCCCTTTGAGGGATTCCCCTGGTTACAGATAGTCTAACAGAGCTTTGTCCGATGGAACAGTTTATTTTCCTACCTGCAAGCAGGTTGCAAACCTAATTTGTAATGCCCTCTTCAATATCGATGATTGGTAAAGCGCTTTTAATGGCGCTGCACCCTACGCTAATCAAGGCTCCTTCTACGAAGTGTGTTCAAAAAGTAAGGTGAAAATTTGAAAATTTCCATTTACAAAAAAAAAAAAAAAAAAAATGGAGCAATGGATTTGCATCAAATTGATCAGAAGAACCGTCGCATAAGCATCGCTCAGTAGCTCAAAATGAAAAACCCGCAGATTTTGGAAATAAACACTGCATAGCTGGAAGAGCTCAAGGCTATACCAAAAAGTGCTTATGAGAATCGCTTCGAGGATTGGAAAAAGCGCTGGCACAAGTGTATTATATCTGAGGGGAATTACTTCGAAGGGGGCAACATTAATACAAATGAACAAATAAATTTAAAAAAAAAAAGTCACCTTACTTTTTGAACACATTTCGTACGTGTCTCTTTTGCATCTTTTTGACCACAATACAGTTTGTCACTCATTACAAATACGAACCAATAATACTCATAAAGCAACGTTCCTCAAATAGCGTTCTTCTCGAATGTTTCACTGTACAAAACTGACTGAAACCGACATTTCTAAAGACGAAACAAGCAATAGTATGAACACGTGGCAAATAGCTTTAAAAACATCTGCCGTATACCAACCCTAATCCCTTAAAAAACCTTCTCTGGTTTCAGTTAGAAGAGGCTCGCTCTTGGCAGCCTTGTACTATACTCTGAAAAACAATTACTTTGAGATATTTGCCGGCCATAATCTTTTGGAATATCGTTTTTGAGGTCCGAAAGCAATTAAAAAACGAAATCGATTTTTTGAAAATTCTAAAGTGGCATACCGCTTAAGAAAGGAAGTTAAATAGGGTAAAAAGAGAGATATCAATTTAACTTGGTTTTGAATGTTTGAAGGTTATAACGACCAGAGAATAAAGAGCTGGGTAGAGAATTCCATAAGCGAGTTGTACGACATAGGAAGGATTCACGATATTTTATAAAGTGGAAGCCCGAAAGTGGGCTTGGAAGGACAGGAAGCTATAGACAGTGTATTCATTGTACTCTTCTTTGCTTATGCAAGTACGAGAACTATGTTGAATTGTACACTTTAAGCCAACATCTTATAGTCTAGTGGGTACTAGTGAACCCAACAAAGATATAAATCTCCCTAGACGATGTAATGATCAGTACATGATGTATCTACTGGTAATCTTTGAATATGACTGTGGACTTGGGCTTGGAGTTGGACGGAAAAACCTTTGTGTCCAAGCACTCTACTACTTATCGATCGTGAGTTGTATAGCCTCATATACCTCTATGAGCTTTTATTAAACAAAAATTGGCACCTATGTCATTTTCTAAAGTGTTTTGGCAACAACCATTATGTGTTTTTGTTTTTTAGTGAACCCAAAGAATACGCTTTAGTACAACGTAGCATTTATTGGATTCCGATAAAGACTTGGGTATACAGCAAATCTTAATGTTTGCGTGCTGAAGCTGGCAGATGCTTGGAATTGCAAAGTTCTTAACGGATGCTGCAATGAAGCTCTAAAGAGAAAATGCTACGAAACGAACGGAGAATGGCACAAATTCGTCGTTGCGTCTGGTTATCTTCCCTATGGTTGGTTACTGCTGCCACTACTACAGGCGATAGCAGAACTCATTGAATGTTGTGATTCCAGGAATATGGGACTTATCATATGCTGCTATGCTAATGCTCAGATCACATTTTGGGGCAGTAGCGAATGCAACGTGAGAGATAACCATCCAATGCATTTCATACTATCATCTGACATGGCCGTCAACAAAGTTGTTTCATAGCCAACTTTTGTTACGATAGTAAGACAGCAAGTAATCGACTTAACTTTATCCAACAGGTATGCTAAGGAGATTACCGGCTGGAAAGTATTATCGGATATCTCCATGTGAAACAATAGATACATTGAATTTAGAATCGAATGCGAGGTCTCGTCATCGTTGATGAGAAGGCATCTGCACAACACCAACTGGACACGATTTAAGGAGGAGCTCGACACAGCTCACTTAAGACTAATTTGGAGGAAGACTGGAATCTTTACAGATCGAAGCAAAAGGAATATAGGTAGCTTATTCGGATTTGGAAGTGTGCCTCTTATAAAGATTTTGCAAAACAGTAGGCTAGTCAAAGTCTTCAAAAAGGGATGATCAACCAGGCTGAAACCATACAGAAAATCTGACGGTATCTAACTGAGTCGAAAGCAGAGACTTTCCAGGTAACCAGGTAACAACTAGCTCCTGCTACTGAGCTGAACAACACAACACGTCGTAGCTGGTATATCTCATCTGTTGTGGTGACTGATGAGGCCAATAAACGTGCTGTTGCAGCCAGCTGCACTGGCATACATACCGAAACCGTGACGAACAGTAAGAGTAGCCTTTATACCGTAAATTGGACTACTCGCTCGCCATAAGTTTCAGACCTATAATTCTGACCTCTGAAAAGCATCGAGAGAATGGTCGAGATGCATGTGCGTAAAACCGCCTTTCAAATGCATTCCTTGATGGCGATGCAAGACGCCAACCAACGTGGAAAATCCTTCGAAAGTGCCCTTCAAAATCTGGTAGGCAGAATTGAAGACGCACTCGACAAGAAGGAATACGCCTTGAGCGTTTTCATCGACGTTGAGGGTGCTTATGACAACACAAATTTTGACTGCATGCGTAGCTCGACCAGACAGCACAGCGTAGACGAATCACTAGTTTTGTGGGTAAAAGCCATGCCGGTGAATAGTACATTGATTGCGGATGCTAGCTGTGGCCAATATGTAGTGGCGATGGTGGTCTGTTTCCACTGCTATGGTGCGTTTTGTTCGACTCACTGCTCAATGCGCTAAATAGTTGTAACGTCTATGCACAAGCATACGCGGATGAAGTATCATATCTGTACTGTCTGTTGGATCATGTTTAGCGACTGCCTGCTCTAAAACGCAGGCAGTCCTAGACGTGATCGACGACTGGTAATTATAATGAACACTAGTAATGCGCTTTTAGTCAATGCTCTTTAAACTGAGGTTGTTCTCTTTACGAAAAGGAGTAAGCTGCCTGGTCTGACTCATCTAGTGCTTTGATCCATCACCATCCAATTTTAAAAAAAGCTAAGTATTTGGGTGTCATCCTGTATAAAAAACTCCTCTGGACTAAACATGTTACGTCGAAAGTCTCTAAGGAGCTGTCGGCCTTCTGGTAAGACATGATCCTTTGGATCATTGCGCAAAAATACGTGTTTACTGATTTTACCAGACTACAAAGAACGGTTTGTCTCGGATGCATGGGAGCTTCCCACAGCACTCTTGGCTCCGCTCTAGACGCATTGATGAATCTTCCTCCATCTGATATTAAGATAATGAGTTGCACTCTCAAAGCCATCTCCTTTTTAAGAAGAAGTGGTCTTTGGTTCATCTCCCACTGGAGCTTTGACGAACTCTTCCGCCAGCTTTCTTATTTTTCTGGTCTTATAGACGTGCCGTCCGATGCAATGACACCATAATTCCTGTTGCGGAAAAGTTATGAAATCGACTTTCCCTGTGCCCAGGAATGGTTTCGTCCAGAATCTGAGCGCCAGGAAAGAAATGCAATATAGAGGACGATAAGGTTCGATTTCACTTCACGTCAGGAAAGCTTGCATCTGTTTTTTTTTTTTAAGTGGAGATTTACGCAATTCTGATGACAGTGAACTATCATATATTGCGGAGAAACAACGTGGGCGCCTCTTCCTAAAAGAAACAAAAAAAAAAAGCAAACCATATTCAATGATTCCCGCTTTCAACTTGAAAAACAACTGAACAATAATAATTAAAGTTCATCCACCCTTACGCTCTCATCCTTGAGTCACATATCTGGTGCATGCTTCAAGAAGTAGACATCGTACGTAGTAACAAAATGCGTAACGCGTCAATGCTTCTATCGCAGCAGCAGAATATCTTTTGAATATTCAGAGTACCGCCCATTCCCCCAGAATGACAGAAGAATGAAAGATAGTAAAAAAGGAACACATTTGACCATGTTTACATATATTTTCCACCACACACACTACCACAAGATGTCACAGAGATACTAATTCCAATCTCAATAAAATCCTGATTGAAAAGAAGTGCAAAACATTCTACTACCACTATCAACATCCACAATGCACTATCCACCGTCACTATGTGCAACATGTCACATTAATGCAGTTCCTCCCACCACTAAGTACTGACGCAAGTGCGTAGCTGAGGTACTTAAATGCAGTCGTTGTGGTAGTTTGTTGGTTGACATAATGCGCGTACACTAGGCAATGCTTACCCAACGCATTGGGGAGAATGGATACCGAAAAAGGAATTCAGAAAAAAAAGGAAACAAAATACCCCCAACCAACCCTCTGATTGCATTTCACTCTTGACGAAAACCGCAACATGTGGACTGCTCTCACCAAGCCGAAGCGGTTTGGCTTGTTGCGTATTGGAAGTACTTATAAGTGAGCAAGCACTGTTGTGCTGTTGCTGTTACTTTTGCATTAATGTCACACAGTGACAATGCACTTAATTAAACACCACACACTAAAAGCCAACGCAACACAAAAGAACGGATACGACAGCAAAAATAATCGAAATGTTAACTTGGGGACCGCTTTACCACCACGATGCATTGGCAGCACATTTGCGAGGCAATCATTAAAATTCGATTAGAAAATGTTTTCGATTTTGAAGTCGTGATGATTCAGGACCTCATATTCGAATTGCGTGGGTTTGAGTTGATATTTCGTCATCTTTCATCGGACAGTTTGCACAGTGCAAGTAGAGAATATTTCGATGCCCCTTCGGATTGTCGGATTGTCGTGAAGCCTAATTAGGTGGAACAGGCTGATTTTGATGACAAGGGGGCTCATGAGACATCCACCTGATGGGGCCCTTAAAGAAAAAGAAAACTCATTGAATCCTGCAAATATTTAGGTTAGGCTGTAACTATGATTACAAATCATACCTTCCCACGGTTGCTACTGGACACTGGACTCGTTCAATTGCACTTGACTTGCTAAACTTAAAGATTCGAGACTGAATTCGCCTGGCTAAACAGTCAGGATGACATGATTTTTCATGACTAGTTATGCCACCGAAACAGCATTGGTGGGGAATGAACTTCAAAATATCCGGCCCCATTTGTTCAAGGAATTATACAAAGGACCTGGCCATCCAAGTTGAAGATATTGTGAAGCTATCCGATTTCTTATAAATCATTCAGTAGCCGTCAACAGGCGGTAGGGAGAACGACAACCAATGCAACATCTATTTGGGGGCGGATTTGTCTTAAAGGGCAAAAACCCTTTCACTTTCAGCATCTGAGCCGTGACAATTTAATTTGCCAACATAGGCCTGCTACGTGCAGAAAAAAAAGACGATGCTACCAAAAAAAAAGGGTCATAGGTAGCAAGGGTGATTCATCCACTTCAGTAGTTACCAAAGATTAAAGAGTGTCCTTTGGGTATTAGACGGGCTACCCAAATTACTCATCTTGCGTTCGAGGCACATCTGCAAATTTATAGAAATTTGAACATTTCGAGGGGCCGATATTCCAATACTACTTAGGTGGAGCCAATGAACAAGTACCTCAAACAACACAATAAGGAAGAAACACTATGAGAGACTTAACATTAATTGGTCGAATCACAACAAACCTGCAGATCGTTTGCCAATCTCGCATCCCTCAATCTCCCTTCAATCATGTCTAAGTGCTGAAAGTGCGTCGATGTCAAGCACATATGACAAAATAATTCTACGAAACGAAGCTACACAGAAGTATGAATTCAGTCCTGCACTTGACGAGTAAAGGATGACGGAAAAACACTAGCTTCTCCAGAAACAATAGAACCGAGTAACCAGGGATATAGAGTGGTGCGACTGCAGGACCAAGTTGTATCAAATGTAAACAAAAAAAAAAATGGCATTCTAACAAGATTCGAACAGAAACCTGTAGATATGAGCAAAGAAATTCAGTATAAAAGCCACGTTTCGTCCTGACGATATGGAAAAACCAATTTCTTTCGACTATTAAAGGCCTGGGCTAGCAATACCTAAACTTAAGTTAGAACAAAATTGTTAAGCCGGACAGCCTAGCGAAAGTTGACGTACACTAACTCATATCGAAGTTTTGCGCAAAAGAAAATATTCCGGATCAATGAAATCTTACCATCGCTTACCATCAACAATGTAAACTCTAGAAACCATTTGTCGAAAGTCTGATCGGGTACATATCAGCGCAGTTGTTTAGGCCCAGTAGGTCCACCGTGAACGAATTACCTTTATTACGCCAGTGCCCGGATAAAACCTAAAATGGCTAAATCGACACAGGTCACCTCTTTATCATTATGCGGAATAACGATACAGAATGCTTGCTGAATCGGTTGAGTGGTTACGCCAATGGCTTGACCCCTAGTTTGAGAGCCAGATATTTCACATCATAGTCGGAGGAGCCCACTACAGAGATCTAAGCACTGTCGTTAGTTGAGCAGGAAAATCTTACTCCGATACTCTAGATATCGAAAGATCCTTACCTGAGCTTCGAGTATATTAAAGAAGCTCAAGTGTGGTAGTCCGTGGATCCGCCGTTGACCAAATTTTTGGGAATTCCCCCATCTTAACGTTCAGATTGTGCTTTTTCTAGTGAAAGCATACACGGCTGTGCTTGCACTGTTGGAAATGATGTGGTTTCAGCATTCTGCAAGATGATGTAGATAACTTTTCACGACCCCTCTCCTTCTTTCTCGACTAGGGCTTGACAAAATCTCCTTAAATTATTGTTCAAACAAATTTCAAAATTCTAGCAGGTCACCAGTTCCTCGATGGAATGTAGAATTATTGTATATGGACTGTAAATACTTTCCTTTTAAAGAAAATCCTCACTGCTGCGTTGCGCTGTACTTTTCTACATGATATGACATTTGGTCATATAAGCTCAACTCAACAAGTAAAACCAAAGAGAAGTTTGTGGTCGAACGTTCAAAAGATTAATAACTTTACCCCGACGCCCACTCCATGGGTCGGTTAGAACAATATTCACCTTATCATCTCTTTGGACAAGACCATTCTCTTCGCTGCTCACTTCTCAGTCAGCTCAACGATTCGAAATGAGGCTTCCGTGAGTTTAACCCCAATTTCGTGAAAAAGAAAGAGTTCTTCACACTAGAATTCTCTAAGTACTCGTTCTAAAGAAGCGTTCTCGAATCTTAACAAGAAACCCAAAACCTTCGTACACTTCTAAAAATAACTATAACAATCATTGTATCACGTTCAACCGATACACATCAATATCAACGTGATGTAATCGGTAGTAGCACTTTGCTCTTTTATTTAATTACTCCCATCACTGTGGTTTCTAAAAAGCTCATAGAATGCGCGGCTCTGCCCTGCATTTCCCAGTCATTGGAATCCACAAACATTCAAGACCAACGCGTATGGGTTCTTCGTATTTTATTATGTAGCCCAGATCGTTTGCAAACGCTGTGGGTGAACACACCCTGCAGACCTTACGCGTATAATACTTACAAAAAAATCCTTACCAGAAATCAACTCTTAGAATACGTCAGATTGTCTTGTTTTAAGCATCGCAAAGGCAACTCAAATTTTTTAATGATAATGCATGCATGTGTCATATAATATGTCAAGCTTACTTGCTTAGATGGCACTATATCGTAAACATTAAATTTCCTTAGTTAACGCGATCTTTGATCAACTACCTCCAGTTGTGCACTCCAATATGGCTATGGTTCACTTCCAATAGTCACGCGCCACGTAAAGCTCGGTCTTCTTTTACGGCCTTGCCTTATTGGCTTACAATCAAAGTTTCTTCGCTCTACATATCCTAGCCATACCATATCTAGCGACCGATACACACTTTTCTGTGTGAGATATACTTCCTCCAAGCCCATAAACATAAAAGTGAACGTAAGTTACTTTTATGCCACATGGCCGAGTTTCGAACTCAGACTTGAACAGAATTTGATGAACTTACCTACCAAATCACGACAACACGTTGTCACGACCTTGAAGTTTATAAAGAGGTGTTTTGCATCAATTTTGTCCTCTTGGGTCTTCTCTAGGATCTGGATTAGTGTGAAAACTTGGTCAATTAATGACTTATACAGTCTCAGTCCGTATTTATAGGGGTTAGTCACCTCGCTGATAAATGGTTTCGCGCATTTACACAAGACCTTGTATACGATTTTAATTATTCTCTTATAAAGGGTGCAAACGATTTTAAGGTTCCATTCGATAGCCATAGTTTCCTTTGACTATATTTTGTATGCTCTCTGTCAAGTCATCTCCTGCTGGTAGCAAGAACCCAGTCTGTTCTGGCAGCCTTTTGTGCTTAAGTTTGGGTATTGCTTTGATTACTTGATTTGGGTTGGGTGGGACCAATTCTGGTTTTCATCGACCAAGTTAAATGATTCAATCTACTTTTTATCACTAATTCCACCAGCAGTGCTAATATAGTATTCCACCCATTCAAACCTTCAACCGTAACACCCGTCTCGCTATGAATGCTCATCAGTATACCTTCAAAGACACTTTTGAACGTAGTCTAAAATATCGTGTTTGGTTCCTAAGCCATACAACTCGCTTATGAAATGCCCTGCAGAGCTCTCTATTTCCTGGTCGTTATAACTTGCAAACATTTAAGACCAATGTACATCGGCACCACTTCTTTTTTCCTCTCTAAGTTTAACTAGCCCGCGCTGTGTACAAACCTTTTAAAGGTTCGTATTCGGGCTTCTATTCGACTGCTGTTGGCTTAAAAGGACCTTTTCCCATTAAGTAAATTTTTTGCGTATTTTTCCTGGAACAGTATTCCTTAATTTTCTCATAAAACTAGCGATCTTCTGGATGTGGTTAGGTGAAACCCACTATAGCAATTGCTGCATTTTTTATGGATTCCCGGCTTGAAGTTTCTGAAGGAAACTTTTCTACCAAGCAAAAAACACAAGGAATCGCTCAAAATATATAAAAAAGAACTGAAGAATACAAGGCAACAATCCTGGAAGCATTCTGTGACAAAATAACAGAAACCTCTAAAGCACTTTGGGAGATCAGTAGCAGGATGATCAACTCCAAACTATGTGTCGTTCCTGCTAAAATATGTGTTAACAGAGGTACGCCGTCAGGCGATGTCCATTCACAATTAAATGCTGATAAACCTGGAAGCGGATGGCGGATGACATTGTTTTAGCCATCACAGAAAAGCATTTGAATACCATTAAAGAGCTCCTTCAACAACATCTTAACAGATTAACCCCTTGGGCAGATCGCTGTGGTTTGGTAGTAAGCCCCCATAAAACTGATCTAGCCTTCTTTTTCAGGAAATACAAAATTCTAGATCCTCCCTCTATAAACGGTACCAGTTAAGTCTTCTCCGATACAGCGAAATATCTGAGTCCATTGGGAACAACCTTCGTTACCCATTGGCTATACATCTCGGTAATAGACCGATCCTCACCTACGAGGTGGTTGTGTGGTGGACAGCATTAGGCAATGCAGTCAACTGCAGCAAATTAAGCAAGGTCCAAGTGACAGCATATCTGTGCATTTGAAGGGCCTTACGCACTACTCCCTTCGTATCGCTGAATATTCTGTTTCACTTGACACTCCTCGATATTTTCCGCTGTTAAGTAGCTGCCAACTACAATAGGAATCCTTCTAGAGAACATCGACTACATTATGCCTCAACATTGGTTTGACAAAGATTTTCATGCAAGGATCCCCTCTAGATTTTCCTGTGAGGAAGATGCTTTCATGGACGACGAGTCAATCCATTTCTATTCGAATGAATCCAAGACTGATAGCGGGTCTGGTAGCTGTGTTTTCTTTGTTAATCTAGGTCTTTTCTTTCGCTTTCCAAAGCACTGTAGCTTGTCACAGACGGAAATGTTGGTGAGTAAAGAAGTCCTATCCTTTCTGAAGAAAGACGTGATATCTTCAAGGAATATCCATATCTTTACGGATAGTCAGGTCTCAATCAAATCCCTAGGCTCAGTTTCACAAAATTCTAAAACTGCTCTTGCTTGCCTTGAGTGCAGAGGCACAGAGACATTGCAGGGAATTGTAGGTCTGACAAGCTCACCAAAATTGGAACCAGTCTACCTATCCTATCGGAAAAAGGTAGCATCGGTATACCAATTGCTACGTGCAAACCAATACTAAAGCTGAATGCTAATAAAAGAACGAACCGTATATGGACCATTGGGTCAACATGTCTAACGACTAAACTATTCTAATCTGAATCGCTCTAAGAGTTCAATTTTTCAAAATAGAAAACATCTCAGCACCATCATAGGTGTCATCACTGTCTTATAGGCAACCATACAAAAAGGCTTGACATCCTTGCTAGTGATTTATTCAGAAGCTGGATAGACGAGAAGAAGAAGGAAACAGTCATTCTACCTACTCTGTACATCCCAAAGAAAATAACTCCAATTAGGAAGGACAATGAGCGATAACGTCAGCAAACAACTAACTCTGAGTACAAACTCAACTCTACGGGAAGTCTACCTACAAAAGGAAAATCACAAATTTGGTCATGACACCGTATATAGAATGCACCGATATTTTTTCAAATTCGACAGTCCTTCTGCTTTAAGCACTCGATACCAGATTTCAATCCTCGTTAGGAAAACTTGTGTCTGTCTTTCAAGCGAAGATAAACTTGCTCTAATGAATGTATACTACATTTGAAGAAGCGATGGAGGGGCAAAGCGTTTGCATCTGTAACGATGCCAAGCTATCACTGAGTCTTTTTTGGGTTCCAAGTCACAATGGGATCATGGAAAATGAAGTCGTCAATGAAGTTTACTAGCTAGCTAGCCAGGACTCAGCGGAGAGTTTGAGTTTTTTTAGAGGCCGCCTGTGTCCTCGGTTAGGGTTTCCATTGACAGTTGAGTTGAGTTTGCTAACAGACAAAATAAATACCTCCCGACGTCTCTAACAGGCCATTCTGCTGTCCCTCATTATTAAACACGACTTTGCTATGCACATAACTTTGCTAAACATAAGTGACACAATCTCCTGCAATGGTTGCTGCGGGCGTGATAAGGACACCGAGGAGCAATACCCCAGTGAGTATCCAGATTACGCTCGCATTAGGCTGCAGGCATTCGAGGTGGATGCTGGTACAGTGGACACTTTATACCTTCAGAGCTAACTAATTTTTCTACGAACCTGAGAAATTTTGGTAAAAGAAACATTCAGAGAGTGCAATGTTTCAGTTCTTTGTCTGAAGGTTCGGTACTCTGCAACGACATTGACTTCTCTTAAGCCTTCCTAACCATGGCACAGCGTTTTACAGTCTAAATTCGATAAGTTGTTGACTTGCTGGCAGTAAATACTGCTTTGCAAAATGTTACCAACCAGCAAGCCAAATAGTTTATCATGATCCTTTGTTGGATCCATTGGTATCTAGGTGCATTAGTATCGGTAAAAGTACTTTATCTACGTAGATGTGTTGAAAAAACCAAACATCCGGTGAAACCAACTTCGTCTAGTGGTAGAACACCAGACCTGTTCCATTATCAAATCAATCGACCAACTATAAGACTTGAAGAAGCTTATTTTCTACTTTCTTTGTGGATAGTTAATTAGATCTCGTCCAACACAAAAGGAATTTATGCTATCAATGTACTCGCAGGACCTAGGATTCAGCATGTCAAATTGCCAAAACAAAGCCCAGTAACACTTTCCTAAGATTTCGCCCATAGATACCTCAGCACTGATTCTTCGGTAACCAAATAGCCCCCAAGTATGAGAATAATGGCAAAGACTCTCCAAAGAAGAAGAACCAGAAACAAACGACTAAAACAACGATAAAGCTGTCAATATTTTCTTTTGAGTTTTATTTTATTCTCACCTTCTTCTCGCCCTGTATCCATGCCACCAACAAGTATCTAAAGCTTCAGCTGACGTTATAGTGAAAAACAAAAAAAAAAAAAACTAATCATCGCGCATAAATGTAACCCAATACGGTTTCTGTTGTCATGAGCATCCACCTCGTCCGTCCAGTCTTTGGTATCTTGTATGAGTAGAACAGACCGACGCACGGCTTGTTGCAAGAGTAATAGGCTATGGAGCATACAGCTTTATACACTCTTACCTGGTTCTCGTACTCGTTCGATATGCACATTCACACCTTTCGAACTGGTTAATTCGATCATAATGTCAACTAGTCATGGAACATGCTGTTGGATAGTGTAGTTTAGTGGAAGACTTTTTTGTATAGGTTGTCTGTTAAGAGAAACTCCTATACCGCCGTCCGTCCCTTAAAAAACACATGGAGTATGTCATAACCAACAAGTTGACTTGCTTGGTCGACTTCTTTCACTTAAAGTGTGATGTCTCCATTTGTCGAGTTGCTTGGTCATTTCATAATAAATTTTCGCTTTTTTGAATCCCAGAAACCCAGGATAGACTATGCATTCTGAGAACACGTCAAAAGTAGAAGGAGTTACGAAGTTACCGACGGAAGAGACGACCGAGAAGACGAAAAAGAAGAAGTAGAACGAGTTCAAAAGATAAAAATCTCAATGAGGTGCTAAATAACCTGTGAACACATAAACACATTCATGGACAGGTATTTTTGCAAATCGCTGAAAAGTGAATTCTACAGATACAAAATAAAAAGTAAAAAAACAAAAAAAGCTACAACGAAGGTGACGATGTGCTGTGATGACAGCAGTGTACGTAAGTAAGAACCGCGCAACAAAATTATGCGGTGAACAAATGCTTTCCGCTCAATGAACTAATACGTTGGAACAATTTTCACTCGAAATGAGTGTATCCGAATGGGGGTATTGCGACGGCGACAGGTTAAGGTCGTGTTCAAGAGGATTACAAAGAGGAAGTTCAAGGAATTGTTGAATTTAGAAATTTTTGTGGGAAGTCTCAAGTCACTAAGAAAGGCTTAAACGGGCCATTTGTCTAAAATACATTCTCCAAAAGCTAATCCTTCAAGTTAGAATGACTTCTTAGATCGAGATGATGGTGGTATTTCTGATACATTTGACGTCAATTCCTCGAATTTTCGATTAACTCAGATCTAGAACCTTTAACAAAAAGACCCTTTGCAACAATGTTAATGAATAGAACCACCCAAACGTATCCGTCCATAACTCACTCCTCACTCAAAACCTGTAACACAATCTCCCGTTGGAAGCAACACAAAAAGTTGAACCCCTTTCGTCGTGCTTCCGTCTAGTGGCAATAGTATGTCATTAGTGCACGCTTCCATATGATGAAATCCTTTGTCCTACGCTTAAGTCTTTAACTAGACCAAACTAAAACAACAATAACGCCAGCAATAACAAAAGCGGACACACAAAAACGCTTTTGATTAGTGCCACCACTATCGTCCAGTGAGTCTGGTCTTTGGACAAATCGATGGAAGAAGAAGTAAGTCACATTTTTTCTCTGTTCAGTTGAGACACTCGTGTGTTCCCATGCTTTCATCGTTTTCAGGTGATGGTGGTGGTACGAGTAATTAAGCGCTAAAGGACATGTCCAACTAGCACCAGCTCTCAATAAAGGAATGCTTTTGCTTCTGGGTAGAGTAAGGGGTTTGCCAGAATGATTTGCAAATTATTTATGTGGCGCAACCACATTTGGTGTTTTGTTTACGCCTTGTGAGCAAGCAGTCTCATCAGTTTACACGGACAAGTTGGATGAATTTGCGAAAGTTTACCACCAGATCAATCGATTTGTTTATACACTTTAATTAAAATCGAATTAAGGGCAAGTAGCCAACGTTAATCATGGAACTGAGTAACTCAGCGTACTGAGGGCGATAATGCGTGTCAAAGGGGTTTTTAAAGAAAAAAAAAAAAAAAAAAAAAAAAAATCATGACAAGGACCAAGAGCATAGCCAGGTCGAGGTAGCTTGTGTTATATGAGATGAGTGCGATGGCCTGAGGAAGTTACGAATTTTGAGGGTTTTGTTACGAATTGGGGAGATCTTCTCGGAAGGTTATGATTCTTCGGATTGACAATAATTCTGAGAAAATTATACGGTTCACCTACCTTAAACATGTTTCTGTTGCACGCTAAGCCAAGTACTTGGAAGCCATTCGGATTCCAAGAGCCAAAACTGTTCATATTCAGAGCCAGGGCGAACTAAGAGGATATACAATTGAGCTGAGCGGTATTGAAACGCTAAATAAAAATCGCACGACGCTAAAGCAGAACTAGACTTTAGAGCTAGGATGATTCTATAGTTTAGTTCAAGACCTGCGAGAAAGAACGATTCTGGAAGGGTCACATAAATTGTGGTTGAATATTGGAGAGGTAATATGAGTCTACGGTGACCATTGACCTATTAAGAGCACTTCACGACAGGAAAAAAAGGAAGATGAAACGAATTAATAGGAAAAAGCTAGGGAACCGCGGGATTATTGATCGACAAACTGCTGAATGTCCTAAAATAACTCGGATTGGGCCAGCGGCGCAACAATCAATTTCGTAGTGTGGTTGTGTTGCAAGAATATGCTCGGCCAGCAGCATAATACTTGTCTACGCCGTCATAGGGGTCGCAACCCCATACGGACTCACTATTGATGACCCGTGAAATATCCGGAGTCTTAACAGGCAACGTGTAGCCGAACAATTAGCAGAGGCCCTTGATATGACCGCCATCCATGAAGTGCGATGGGATGGACTGAACATGGGTAGGATGGAAAACTGTAATACACTGTATACTATGCTAATTTATAAAGGGAACAGAAAATTATCACTATAGCAAGCACACGGTTTCCTCATCTTAATATACACTAGGGGAAATGGCGGTCTTCGGATCATGAAAAGTTAAATCAAATTGATCACATTGCGATAAATTCAAGTCATGCCTCCAGTATTCTGGAAGTCTGAACGTTCCGGGGATCCAACACTGACATTGACACGGATCACTACCCTGTTGCAGTCAAGGAACGAATGCAGATTTCCTAAGCCCCACAACAAAGAAGAACTGCTGTGAGAAGATGTAACATAGAAAACCTGCAATCGCAAGAGACTTTCAAAATCTTCGCTCCTAACATCTCCTATGCTGTCAGCCCAAGTAACGAAGACTGATGGCAACGCTGCCAACGTGCCATCAGAGACGCCGGAACAGATATGCTGAAATTCATCCGACCACTACCAAGAAATCCTTGTTTGATGAAGAATGCCGGCTAGCACATGCAGCTAAACAAAAAAGACCAGAGCTGTACGTGAGCTCTATGAGCAGAAAAGACGGAAAGAACATCGAGTTCTCCTACATACATGAGGTGTTTGTCCGGTGTCGACCTGGAGCTCAACCAACAACCGCAGGCACCCTTATTTTATTGAGGTCCCCTTCCACTTGCCCGTAGAGTTCGTAGTTGCATCTCCTTCTCCATTCACTGTCTATGCAGACGGGACCGAAAATCACGCCGAGAATAATTTTGATTAAGTCCATGTCTCTGTGCCATAGAGCAGGAGTGGGATTATAACGGTCTTATAAAGAGTTCATTTTGCTCTGTGACAGACCGCTTTTCTGGTCA
Organism: Volucella inanis; assembly: GCA_907269105.1. Taxonomy (NCBI): domain Eukaryota; kingdom Metazoa; phylum Arthropoda; class Insecta; order Diptera; family Syrphidae; genus Volucella; species Volucella inanis. Next base: position 13,096,933 of record OU026154.1, read on the forward strand.
ATTGAATTCTTAGTCCAAATAAGCAGCGATTGGCAAGAGTTATTCTTCCTTTGATTTGAGCACTGATGTCGTTTTCGGAATTGTTAGCGGAGTCTAAGTAGAAAAAGTCCTGCGCAACATCAAAATTATGTGTGTTAAGCATGACGTTCTGTCCAAGACGTCGATGTTGGGTTTCGCTTTTGAATGACGGCATATACGGCCCATCTTCGCCGCTTCCGCCCCAATACTTTAGAAATTACTTTCAATTACTGCATGCGAGTCATTAGTAAACTTTTGAAAAATCGTGCCTCTTGTGTTGGCGCGTGAGTTTTTCCCTATTCTGTGAGGAATGATGTAAAAGAAATCGCAAGGCAGCACATCCTCTAGTTTAAATCCATTTGACGTAAAAGGTGAGTTCTTTACGGATCTTAAAGGAGCATCGTGCGTTCTCTATCGTCATCCTACACAAACGGACGAGTCCTGCGGAGATGCCAAAACTAGACATTGTTCTGTAGGGTACGTGTCTATAGATGCGGCCTTAAAATAGATAAAAAGGTGGTGGGTAAACGGGTTTTTCCCAAGATCTGCCGTAGTGTGAATAGTTGGTAGATGGTGGACCAATCAGGTTCTTGACGAACGGCTTTAAGCGTTTACACAATACGGCAGATAAGAACTTGGGTGTGTAGCTGGTGCAGTTTATAAAGTCTCCTTATTTGAGGATCGGAAAAATAATCCTGAGGTTCCATTCATCGGGCATACCTTCATCCAATCATATTTTACAAATGAGTTGGTGCATGCTTCTAATCAAATCATCGCCTGCCATATGGCCATCTTCACTTCCAAATCCTCAAACCACGGTTCGGGGCTTGCGTCCATGGCACGTTTTCTTATCTTTTGGTAAAACTTCCGAATCTCATTCCTGGAATAACATCTCTCAATTTCCTCGACCCAACGCCTATCATGTTCCTTCTATTTCCTTCCAAGAAACCGGTGTTCCGTCTAAACTTCTCTGCTCGTAGAGCTCGTGAGCAACCCTAGTCGTTCTATGCAGCGCCGTCATGTATGCCACTTGTTTAGCTGTATTTACTTTCTGGCACTCGTCTTCAAACCAAGGATTTCGTTGTGTTCGCCGAGTGAAACGCAGCACATCAGTTGCGGAATTTTTAATGGCATTTTAGCAATGTTGTAACTGGTCTTCAATGCTGAAGAGAGACTCGATCGAGAGAGTATTTGGTGTCTTAGCTTGCCTTCGGAATGTTCTGGATATATACTACCATATCTTGGATACAACAAAGAAATGGTCCGAGACAATGTTGGCCCCTCGGAATGTTCGAACAATACACGAGGAGTGCCTTGCGTCCATCGCAATGTAGTCAATCTTGTTGATGATTGATTGATCAGCAGTTTTGTAAGTCACCTTATCGGGTGGTAGGAACTGCTTGCTAGCTACAATAATGTTTCGCAACACTTAGACTTCTTGTCTAAGTCGCCTGATCTTCTTTTGCCACGTGCAGATTCGAAGTTCGTTGTCCTTATTTTATTTGCAGTAGATCTGTCTGTATTCGAGGCTTGTTGTTGCTTCGTAACTTAACTCTCTTTTTCATGGCCATGCAGTTACCCCACTGACACAACCCTCAACCTGGAGAGCCATTGTCTGTATTAAGTATTTCAATTTTGTTAGCGCTATAAGGGGCTAAGTCTCACTTGAACAGAAATCAATAAACTGAACTGAACTGAAGTTTTTAGCATAAACACCATTTTGATTTGTTCGCAGAGGACTCGAGCCACTCTTGTCCTTCCATTCACACCCGCTTCATAGGTAAACCGTTTTGTTATGACCAGTGCTTGCATACACTCTTCAATAAACAAGAAGATTCGTGCGGATGGTCGGGAAAAGTTCGTGTATCAGTATCGTAAAAGAATTATTTTGGGTGTCTACTATATGGTCAGGTAATCACCATGATCCTTAGTTATGTTATCTTACGCCGCGGAGCTAGGTCAATTACCCTTCCGGACATGCTGCCGTGGAGGCTTGCTTTTCGAGTATTCTACCTAAAATGTCATCCAGTCCTACTTTGAAGACGAAATCCTATTTAGTGTTTTTAAACTTTTTTCATAATTGGTTAACTCGAGCTCTCGAGTAATTCGTAGGAACATTTGTTGACCCTCCCTTTCGTCTCTGTGTCTGTGAGCGTTACAACGGGTTTACTTATGTGCTGAAAGCTGAAAACTTCTTGCATAGACTAGATCTGATGACAAATCCAGATCAGATCGCATAAGGGCGCCAGAGTGGTTTTATCTGGTTTTGTCCTTATTTGACCTTGCTTTTGCTCAAATTCATTCACCTGATTCGCAAGGTCCAATACGAATGTAAAGCTGGTTGAAATTATAATTCTGCCACGAAGAAGACTAATGGGAACCATTTGACGCTCCTATTGTAATCAAATGAACTTTGAAAACATGGGGTATTAATCGCTCATATACTTTAGAAAGCCCTGTTAGAAGGAAGAGGAAAGATAAAGGTATTCTTCGGTACCGAAATTGTAGATTCTCACAATTTTAGGCAATTTCAGTTAGCAGTAGGAAATCTTTCCATAACTACGAGCACGTGCTTGCACCTCTTATAGTATTTTCACTCCAACTTCACATCGCTTAAGGAATAATTTACCGCGGCTGTAATAAATCAAAGCATCACCATCATCGTTGACATCATCACCACCATCACCATCATCAGCATCATCATGATCACCAATCTTGGATAAAGCAAAACAAATATTCGCCATGCTCTCTGTCTGAACGAATTCCAATTCCACAGTGCACATGGCCAGTTTTGGCCATCACATTACAGTAGCAGTAGCAGCCGACACCAGCACTTACTACCACCAATTGGGACAACAACAATCGAGCATACACGTGATAGGTACAAATTGAATGTGTTGTCGCAATCATGACACCAAACTGGACACCGCAACATAGTCGCATCCTCTGTCCGTTTCTCTACCCAAAGTCGGCGACTTCCATGACAGGCAATACTCAGTTCCAATTGTATTCCGTCTTGGCGGGAAACTCTGACATGATGTTGATGTTGATGGTTAGTCTTTGCGCAGCGACATAATAGTACTCAAAAGGTTGATCTTTGATCGCCATCAGTTTCTTCTGGATCCCCATCGTCGGGATGAAGCAGGAAATTCCATGGAACAAAAAAAAAAAAAAAAAGCAAAAACCATTGGCAATCGGGATAAGAGAAGGTACTACTCACAATCCAAAGGAATCAACATCACAAAATCGTCATTTGTTCGAAAAACACAAAAGTGTCAAATGGTACATCAAAGTGGCGGAGTGAAGCTTCAAACTTACCAAACAGAGGTTTGGAAACAAAAAAACCTTCGAACCATGGCAGCAGCAATTGCTGGTCTGGTGGTCTTTGTTGTCCTGAATTCTGCAGATTCCACAAGAGTGCTGAAATTAGCACCAAAACATGATGGGACTGCTTCATCGCCTCCTTTTACGTTCCAATGAGGTTCTGTTGGTGGCTGTTTTTATTTTGTTTCCTCTGCTTGATAACAGTGTCTCGTAGTGTGCGGTGGAAATACCACAATTCTGGCCATTTGATAGTATCTCTTGGAGTATCCCTCTCCTTCTCTTTGTTAGTATACAATGCCACCTTATGGTTGGAAAAATTTGTAGCTAAATTCCCGAAAGGAATTCCATGGCGATACTTAATTTAAATTCCATAAGCTGCAAAGTGGATTGCAAGGAATTATACACTCTTTGTTGTTTGGTAGAACTTTTCGTTCCTAACCGTTCGACCTATGGTTTGTATTTTTCCGACACTGGCATGGTACGTTTTTGTGTCAGTGTCAGGAATAATTTTGCACAAAAATTGCGAGCATCCTGGTACATGAAGATTCAACTTAAAATGCAGAGACGCGTCGTAACCGATTAGGCCGATTAAGTTAATGGCAGCAACTGGGACAGACTGCACGACAGCGGTAGCAATTGAACAAAAAACAAAAAGTAACAACAAATCGAAGAAGCTACCATTTCAGTGGGTTTGCCAATAAATCTTCCGCCAGTGGGATTTGGTATTAACGAGATGATTTATGCGAAGAAAAGAGTTACCTCAGCGAGTAAACTGAGTACGGGGCTACCAATAGAAAATGTGCTTCAACATCAAGACAGGTGAACTGTCATTGAGAGAAGCTTCTACGAAAGTACGACTTTGTTGAAGTAACTACGTAAGCATTACTCGTAGTTTCAATTTCACAATGGAACTGAAACGAATGAATGGTATGCTATCAGATACGCTTACAAACAAACTCATTTACATTAACTTTAAGAAGTAGCAGCACGCGGTAGCCTGAGATATAAATTATACATTAGTCGGAGTTTGTCTTTTGTATGAAAGCATTTCTAATGAACGTTCGCATAGAACTCCAGGAATTCGATGCTGTTTTCATCTCAAGGAGAGTGAGGTTCAAATTACAAATGAAGTGAAATTGTATGAAAGGACCGGAGATGTACTTTCATCATCTACTTCTCCTGGTCAAGTCGATTTACATATTACGACTGTGAACATCTTACAGAATGAGAATGAGGCAAATCTTAGTCAGAAGTCTCCATGCATCCGTATTTCTTTACTAAGAATCATTAAATATAGAATTCAGACATAACAGATAAGATCTTCTTTATATGATCGTAAAAGATTCTTGGGAGGAATAAGGCCCAACCCTTATCTACTTATTACATAATCCAAGTCGTAACCCAGCTCACTACACTTATTTAGTCCACCAGTCCCACCTAGCTTATAAGACTCAATAAATTTATCAGACTCGACAAGCTCAACAAATACATCGGACTTATAACGCTCATATAGCTCATCAATCGCATCTTATTAATCATACTGATCAGGCTTATATATCTCATCAGGCTCATCAGAATTATCAAAATTGCCAGTTTCAATAGGTTCTTCTTATTTGTCGTAGTCACCAGGCTCACAAGGTCTATCAAGATCACTAAGTTTCTTACTCTTACTTATCAGACTTATCTATTCTATGGGCCACCATCACATTTGTCTGCTCTACCAGGATCATTCAGCTCAACGGACTTATTGGGCTCATCAAGTGCTTCGTGCTCATCAGGTTATTTAGGCTTATAGAAATCTTCAAGGGTTCCTGCTTCATCCAGCTCTTCTGCCTCATCTGGCTTATCAGGTCCATCAAGTTCGTTGTACTCGTTGGACTTATCACATTCACCAGGCTCATTACCTAATATTTAGAGTTAGTTTGGTCTTAGTATGCTCATAAAACTCACTGGACTTAGCTGGGTCACTTGATTTATAGGGCTCATCGGGCTCATCAAGCTCAGCACCCTCATTCAACAGAGCAGGCTCTTCAGGTTTATTATGCTCTTCCCTCTCATCATACCAAATGGGCTCATCGGTTTTGTCAGATCAATCACGCTTATAAGACTGATTAAGCTCATCTGGCTCATTAGTTTCATCAGGCAAATCAAGCTCATCAGGAATACCAAAGTTTGCAGGTTTATAATGCTTATGAGGCTCAGTCTTATCAGGCGCATCAGGTTCAACAGCCTCATCTAGCTCATTAGACTTATAAAACGCTTCGCGTTTGTCAAACAAATCAGGCTTATCAAGAACCCCGCACCCACCATGATAGATTTATTAGCTTTTCCTGACTTATCTAGCTCTTCTAACTTATCTGACTTATAAGACCAATAAAGCTCATTGGACTTATTGCACTTCCTACGGTCTCCAGATTTAATATGCTCATCTGGTTCCTCGCGTTCATTAGGCTAATCATGCTCATCAGGCTCGTTGAGTTCATTATACTTATCAGGGTCTGCAGGTTTATTACGCTTATCATGGCTGATAAGCCTATCAGCCTTATTACTCTCATGATGCTCATCAAGTTACTAAGGCTCATCAAGCTCATCGGGCTCGTTAGATTTACCAGCGTTCCCAAGTTTCTTATACTTATAAAGCTTAACGGGCTCAACTTCATGACTTTCATGAGGCTTGTTAGACATCTCAGGCGCAATTAGTTCATCAGAATCATAAATCTAATCAGGATCATCATCATCATGCTCATTTAGTTTATCAGGTTCATCAGGTTCATCGGCTCACTAGGCTCATCTGGCTCATCAGGCTCATTACCCTTATACGGCCTTATCAGTCTTATCTGATTCATTACACTCAAAGCTCGTCTGACTCATCAGATTTATCAGCATCGTCTGGTTCATCAGCCTCATGAAGACCTCCATGGCCTGCAGTCTGCAGACTCCTCAGGGTCATAAAGCTCATCAGGTTCAATAAAGTTATCACGATCCTGCTTTTCAACCTCATCTTGCACAACAGGCTCATTCAGCTCAACAGACTTATCACCCTTACTAGGTTTTCCTGACTCATCTAGCCCTCTCCCGGGCTTATTGGACTTAAAAAGGTCTTCATCAGACCCACTACCAGGTCTACTACGTTCATTAGGCTCATTAGGCCCATCAGACTCTTTAGGATCATTGGGATCAGCAGACTCAGTTTGTCTTTGGAATCACCAGGCAAATCCGGAGCGTTAAGATCAGCTTCATCTGGGTTAAAATATTTTCCAGGTCTAGTAGGCCCGTCAAGCTCATTAAGCTCATCGGATTCATCGCGTTTATTATGCCCATAGGGGTCTTTGGACTTACCAGCCTTTTACTTGCTTACTAAAGTGCTTCTTTAGCTAGCGCTTGGCTGCCGTTGCCTTCAACTTGTGTGTGCCACTTAAGTTGAGGTCGTCTACTATCCCGTTTTACCTTTAGGTTGGAATTGAAAACTTTCCGACGTGCTATTGCCCGTGCGTTAAAAGTTCAATGGCTATTCGAGTTTGTATGAACTGGTCGGCATCACTGTACAGTATATGAGCTGCCGAGGACCTTTTCTCTCGAAGCGCCCGAGAGCATTTTAATCCACTTTCATCAGTTTCCGAACTTCTGTGCCATAAATCAGGACTGGGGTGATCAGTGTCTTGTATGCTAAAATGTCCACCTGGTTGCTCGAGCAAGAGTTTTTCATTCCATCTCCACTGATAGCTCACAACTAGAAAATCACGTAACAATGCATCGCTTTATTCAAATCCTTTTCTGGCATTGAAGGTGTCGTTCGATCAGGCTTATCTGATTCATCTCACTCGTTACACTCATCAAAAACGTCAATTTTCTTTGGGTCATTTAACTCATTATACTCACCAAGCATATCAAGTTCTTATCTTGGCTTATCAATCTCATAGAACTCCACTGATGCATTGAGCTTAACCATACAGATCAACAAATTATCAGGTTCATTAAGATCATTACGATTATCTAGTTCAAGGGGCTCTTTATGCTCATCAGACACATACGACTCATCAGACCATTCACATTCATCGAGCTTATCAGACTCATCATCTGGGTCGCGTGTAAGGATCGTAAACATCATTATTTCATCAGTTTTACCATTGCCATTACATTCAAATTGGCGTACTGCCACGTTTTTGAAATGCTCACAACTTTACATCCCTAAGTCCCATTTCAACCAAAAACCACAGGATCACCGGCCTTGACTAATATTGAAAGTGTTAACGCTTGACTCCGTAATGCACACCACTAAAGACAAGGGCTTAGTATCCGTACTTTCCATGTTTGCATGAAGTTACCTTAACTAGATTGCACAATCCAGTTGTTTGGCCTCTATATTCGCCGATGACATGTTGATTTATGCAGTGAATCCTTGCGTGCATCGGTGGCATTGGTTGCACTTCTTCGCCACCCAAACTAGATTAATGCCCACCACCTGTGTGCAATTGTATAGACTCTATGTAGGCTGGGCGGAGGCATTCAAAGTGCGAAATTCCATAAACGAATCCTTATGTTAATTTATGATCTCAAGATGAGCACAGCGGTATTTCGGGCACTTTATCATGGACTTACAGAAAATGGAAAAAAAGTTTAAATCCTAGATCCCCCGGTAGAAATCCACTTTTCGTAAGAGAGTTACGTATAGTAGTCCTGCCGCTACCTCCCTTTCTTCTTTATCAAATGTTGGAAGAGAAGTGAAATTCCAGGAAAATTCTACTTAAGACCCACACTGGAGCAACTGAACCCTAAAAAAGTCGACATCCCGTTTCGAATTACAGTTTTGATCATGCCATGACACATTGAACAGAGTCAAGAGCAGGTATCTACTGATAGAAGGTGACGACATTGACAGAGACCCTTTTGAAGTTCTGTATGTTGTTTTTGCACTGCAACGAGTGGGTAAACCTTTTTTGTCAGTGAGGTGAAGGAGGACTTAGTTCGTGGTAAAGGTAAAGGAAGTATAGTAATGAAACTGGGTTATGCAATCTGTTGATGGGCGAATTGGCTTCTGGAATAGTGTCCCTGAGTGTGAGGAATTCCTGGAAATCTTTGATGAGGATATGCGTGGTTATGTGTGAAGCTAACAGGTTTTGATGGGGAAACCAGTAAGCAGATAGTGTATAGTGTATACTTTGTTGTGGACAAGCACGTGGAGAGGTTCTTATGAGATCATGGGTCTTAAGTTTGAACTTCGTAATTAAAACGCCAGTCATGTGGTTTTTGGTAAATCCGAGGTTGTTCCAATACAACTGCAACACCATTGTTAACCTAAGATGAATACATTTGACTCAGTTCGTTTAATTGGTGTCAAGATAGATATTTGTACTAACTCCTACAGCTGTCAGTTGTGGATTTACCCAACAATTTTGCTTCTTATTACCTAAAAGTTCAACATAACCATCTGACCCGTGTAACTAATCAGATCTGGCTCAACACCTAACGTTCGCTCAGGATGCCAAACATGCATCAAAACGCAACCCCCTACCTAAGCCTACTCGAGCAACTGTCACATGTAATCTCAATCAACTAATCCATGCCATGCCAGTAAAATGGTAGTTCACTTCTTGTGCTCCATTGCCACATGATTAATCCCCAAGTATCAGAGCGTACCTACACCTTCAACTCCTTCTCCTACTTGTAAATGCGTTACTTCACCAAGGCGATGCACTCACAGTAGCCAGTTGCTTACATGCCTAATCCAACACACAAACAACCGATTCGATTTATTGCCAACATCGACATCGAGGTGACACCCTGGTATTAAATCAAAAACAGAAAAAAAAATAAAAAAATAAACAAGAACACACTAAGCAAGCAAATGCTACGCATCTAGCAGAACCACATGTCAATCGCTGGGCAACAGAGCCAAAGAATCATCAGCCTCTCCAGTCATCTAGGCATCCCTTCATCGAACCATCTCTCCATCCAGCTCCTTAATCATCTAGCCAGCAGAGGCCACTTGGCCGATTTTCCATTTGTTGGCTTAGTCATCTGGTTGGGTATACTCGGATCTGTAAGATGCAATTAACATCCCTCCTTTGAAATGGCAATGGATTATTACATCCTTGTGACTGCTGTGATTTTTCACTCACTCTCGCACTCACACATGGTTGCACTCATTTTTCATGATTCTCAATTCTCGATTGTTGATTGCTAATTCTGTTGCTTTGACTCAATTTACATTTGTTAAATATTTTTTTCACGTTCTTCTTCTTTTTTTTTTTTGTTTTTGTTTCTTGCAGTTGGGCTATCGCCATCAGGGCCATCGCCTGGTGCTGCTGTTGCTGCTGCAGCAGCCGCTGCAGGACTCTTTCCCGGAGGCTCACCATCGCCAACAACTCTAAGCGCTCTAGTCTCACAACATCGCCTGCTGGAGTTATCGAGGTTCGGATTGCGTGGCTATGATCTGGCTCAACATATGCTCACCCAACAAGGTGCTGTCTCAAAATTACTGGGTAAGTACTGCAGAAGGATTTATAAATTCGATCGGCATCTACGGATAGATGAGGGTCTAGTTGGTGGTGGCTACTAACATATTTCTTTTGTGTGTTCTAGCAGTGGGATTTGTCTTGGGGGCAATTGCAGTTACCTAGATGGATCAGTTTCCTTATTTATTTGTTTGTTTTTTTTTTTTTTTTCGTTCGTTGCATCTTCAGTGGACAAATTATGGGCAATTGTCCGGAAGTCTATAAGAGGAGGCTTAGGTTTGCAACAAGACGCATCAGGATGAGCGCTTTTTTTTTGTGTTTTTGCTTTTTTGTTTACTCTTTCTCAATAGGAATTTGGAATTTAAAATGTGGGAATATTTCCACGAACGTTGTGAAGACTATAAATCAGTAAAGGATGCAGGAGCTGTAGCCATAAGGCAGGCAAAATTAATTACTTTCATTTAAGAGGAGCAAATGGTCACAAACGATAGGTAAAGGAGTAACAATGCTGAGCAAAACGCAAATAAGGGATCTTAAGATACTTCTCAAGCTGAGCTGAAAACCGATTTCTAATTGCAACCATCTCAATGTGTGTTCTGGTTAATTTTCAGGTCGCAAAGTCGATAATAAATGTTTTACGGCGTCTGGTGGAGGTTAAGTGCTTCGACTACTATGCTAGAAGTAGAGGTTGAAGGTGTAGGCTATACACGTAAAAAGAATCACATATTCGGCAGGTAATCTAAAACTCCCCCTGTTCGAAGCAAGAAACGAATCGTAGGTCCCATCTTTTGCGCACAAAGTGACAAGACAAACAACGCCGTTGCAGAAAAGACTGGGTCCGGAACCTATTGTTTCATCATTTCATTTATCTTGGCAATCGTTCTTTATATCTTGGATGGCCCATTTGTCATTGTTTAGTATACGGATATGGAAGTCCTGTATTTGAGAGGGTTCCATTTAGAATAAGTTCATCTAACTGTCAACACCAAAACTAATACACTTGAACCAGATGAAGCATAAGCATAGATTTCTAATACCTGTCGCATCAGGGAGACTATTAAAATAGAAAGCTCCCAGATGAAGTTATATTTTTGGGAGAGATCAGATCTCCTTATCGTCATCTAGGCCGCCAGACTCTAGAGCCACTTGTCCACATAGGCTTTGCTCTTACAATTGCATTTAGCCTTAATATGGGTTTGCACTTAGCGGTCAGTATACCTAAGGAGCATTTTCCTGATCGGAAAGATATTGTATGTAGTTCCATGCTTAACGAGTTGATCGGAATAACAAGTTCATTGCACTCCTTGTATGTTCCTTTTCCTGACATTTCTCAATCTATCGTGGAAAGTAGCCTGATATGAGCGTAGGCGCGACTCTTACAGAGGTGGTGCTCCGTTCTATTGTCACTTATGCCCAGTAAGCTGTCTGTCTTTTCTACTCCTCCTAGAAATGTCGGGAATCATGCGTTTGGCCTGCCGATAACCTGGATAATCTTTCCATTCATAGTTCTGCGTACTGGAAAATCAGCTGCTAATGGAAGCCTTAACAGTAAACGCTAAAGTGTTAGCAAATTCATCTTCGATTTCACTTTCAATTGTGACCTAAGCCCCAAAAAAGACTGGGTGAGTTTATCCTATCGACGTTGTTCACAGAAGTCCTTCACTCTTGAACTAGCCTAAAAGTCGTGAGAGGGTTCAGAAAGACTTTAAGCTCAGATTGAATGTCCCTACAAAAGTAGATGCTTCGATTCCACCACCGATTTTTCCGAATATGGTTGATTTTTATTGTGAAATCTTACGTCGTTGTCCTTCAGAAAGACACCAACACCGAATTACAAATCGGTTTTCCTGGCTTCTTGCCGAAGCGCCGGGAAAGCTGATTTCATATATATCCCAGCTACAGGAGTACTAGTATTATTGCACCATAAGACAAAAGTAAAAAAACAGTCGACGAGCAAGGTCATCAAAACTCCTGTGGAAGTGTACCAAGGGGCAAGAGATTCATTAGTGGATCTAGTACTGAGCCAGATGTGCTAGGAAGAGCCTTTACGCAGCCGAGACGTCTGATAATAACATCAGTGACATATTTTTCCGAAAGCTTGTTCTATAGACGCATTTGATATATTTGCTATTATCATAGCCGTGTAGATCCAGAGGAGCCTACTCGGAGACAAGCTTTTTTATAGTTCCAGAAAGCCGTCGGTATCATGGAGGTTTTCGACGTGACATGATTTATCTAAAGAAGTCTGCTATCCAGGATGACACCTAAAAACGTAGGTTTATTGAAAAAGGCATGATGATGCTTTTAAGCACTAGATGTGTCAAACCAGTTAGCTTCCTATTTCTCTGAAGAAGATCAACCTCAATTCTGAGTGAATTGACTAAAAGCCAATTTCTAGTCCAGCCATCGTCAGAAATATTGACAGGGTTAAGCAGTGAGTCGACCAAAATAAATTATACTCGTAGCAGATAGAATGCTACCTTGCGGGCAACCTCGGCATCCCTTTGAATAGGGACAACTATGGCGTGTACAAAAAATTGCCAGAAACGAGGTGCGAATAAGTTGTCTGCAAATGATCACCGATCTTGTGACGAAAGGGGTTGAATTGAAGGCGTTTTAGTTTACTTTTCCGTGTTTCATTCCATTCCATTTAGCCACGTCCTTGATCATCTTCGCAGTCCATCTTCATTCTGCCGCTAAAAGATCGATAGGGGTCACACCTGAGACTAGAAGGACGGTTGGTTGCACCACAGCTTCATGCCTCTGCACTGCTGCCATCTGCTTTCTGTACTGGACTGTACTTTTCATATCGGAGTTAGTCACAGCCATATACGATTATAAGAATGGCGTGTAAGATTGACATTAGTAGACTTCGTTTGCTAATCAGTCTGCTTAGTGATTTTACAAAGGTACGTTTCGTATTGAAAGTCAATTCCAAGTATTTCACTGTTTCCTTGCTTGTTATAACTTTGAGTACAATTTATCCAAATAACATCCGTTAACGGTCCATGAGTTCACCGGTCTCATAACCTGATTCAGCTTCATTTGCACATTCACCAAGACGATATGATTTACGTACCCTACAAAGAAACAATCTTCAAGCATCTCCGTGTCATCGTATGATATTTTCCAGAGGCCAGGTACCAGGATCGATATCTGTGTTACTCCGGAGTTGATTTCCTTTTTTCGAGGGCCTTCCGTGGTATCGTAGATTAGCTCCTGGTTTTTGAGGAAGTTCTTCAGCAATCGCAAGAGGTAAACTAGAATGTTGAAAGTATGTTCAAGTGCATTCAATATATCGCTCCACGGTACAATCTTCTTTGAGTAGTGGTTGCCCTGGTGGGCGGTTTCGGAGGCCTTTACTACTTCTACGATTGCGTCGATGGTAAAGTGGACGTCTCTGAAGCCATAATGTCTCTTGATTTTAGTACTGCATTTGTGAGCCGTGATTTCAGCATATTTTCTAGGAGTTTCCCTGCAGTGTCCACCATGCAAAGTGGTTTGTAACCATGTGGGGAATACGAATCTACTTCGCCTTGCTGATTGGCACCAAGCAGGTGTTGTACATGTTCAGTAGAAGTTGTGGGCATGTTTGGGCAATCGCTGTTCAGTATTTCCATCGACATTCCATCCGGTCTGGAGGGTTTTCAGTTTTCTAGGCTTTTTACCACCAGACTCAAACTTCTTCGCTGAAAGCTGGAATTTCCTATTGTAGAGCCTGACAGGATGTGTTGGAAAAGCGTGTCTACTTCATCTTTTCTACACTTAAGGCAGGGTTGGTCGCCCGAATTCCTAGTTTTTGCATGAACGGTTACTATTGACGTTCAGCAAAGATCCACCCACTTCTGTTTTTTGCTCGTATTGATGGCTTTCTTGGGTTGGATGAATTTGAATTTCGATAAAATGTCTTTCATAGGCTCATGATGTCTTCTTCTTTCCCTGGTGACTATGCCTCTCAGTCGTCTTCTCCAAAGCGCTGCTATCTCAGTCGTCCAACATTACATTGGGGCGCTGTTCCTATTAAAGCTACTACTACTACTGGTGGCTTCAGCTTTTGTTTTTGCAGTACCCTTACGTTGTAGTACAGCACCTTTTCCTTCTTCGATCACAGACGTAGGAAGCACTTCGGTAGTTCTATTAACATTCTCATAGACATTCCAGAAAGGCAACTAAATCTCTCGATTGACTTCAACACTGCATATGATTCTAAGAAAACGAAAAACGTATACCTCCAGATGAAGATAACGATTGTGGTCATCAAATTTAGAGCAAGTTATTGGCTTTGTACCGCTGTAAACTTTTGTTTTTAGACAAACTTATCTGAAAATGTGTCCAGGCTAACTTCCACCATTAACCCATTGTTTTTTGCCTGCAATGGTATTCGTAGTTTCTCCCTAATTCTCGAAGGTAAAACCTTGACTTCCTGGGTAATTTTCTCATCATCATCTTCTTTACAATGTATTTCGTGGAATAATCAAATGTCTTTCTAAATATTTCCTTACTTTCCCCATAAAACACTAAATACCACCAGTCCATTAGAAATCGGTAACCTCCTCTTCTTTCCAATTGATTCGTAATCTTCCGATAAATTGATCATCCCAAACCAATTTTCCTTTATTTACTCGCGTGAAGCCCATTCACGGAGTCATCATTGCTAATTAGTAAGCTGCTTTCTCTGTAACTAATTCTCCGCCAAATCGAAGGTAGTCAAGCTGACCATAGCATTTTTCCAATTAGCCCAGTCTCAGGTTTCAGTAAAAACCCCACAAAAACCACATACCTTAGCTACACCGTTGCAAATTCCAAGACTGCTTGCTGCCCATAGATACAATACGTTACACAAACGCACAAATGCACGAAGCAGAATGGACCGTAGCTACAGGCAATGGGCATTAGTAGTGGCAGTATTGAGCAGTAGCAGTGCAAAAAACAGTTATTGCAGCAATGCTATCAATGTTCGCCTCTAATTAATTTTCACCTCGTAAATGCTCATAAAAACCCATCACTTGGCTATCATATCACTGCGAATGCAGTGCCAGTCCAAGACCATGAAGACCGTCGAGACAGTCAAGAGTCAAGACAAACATACCCTAGTCGACTAGTGAAAAGCTATTCCGTCGCCAGCGACGATTCAAGTGACTTCATCATCCCAATCCAACTGAAACTGACGATAAACTGACGCAAGATTGTTGCAATTGCATTAAAGCGACGGCCACAGATGATGATCATAATGATGACAACGATCTGCCTGGTCTCACAGTAGTTTGTATCCGCAGATACTCGTACTTGTACTGAAGTCTATTGCTGTGGGCAATTTGTTGGGTGATGTATGGCTGAGTGTTTTTGTCTGAGCCGCTATTGCATCTGTATCTCTATCCGGACGCAGCGCAGTGCGCTTCGCTTACAATTGATTCTTCACGAAGATAAAATTGTCAAATGCGAACAAAATTGGTGACTGCTGCTGCTGCTGCCGCTGTAGTTCTATAGTAGATGCAAAAGTATCTCGAAATACGAATACAGTGCAAATACGAATACAATACGAAGCGCGAGAACATGGTATGAGTGGCAATATATAATGCGCACACGCACCTGTATTGTTAAGTGAATGCCGACGGTGATCGGCTGATCGGTCGAGACCGGGCCGGACGTGGCCAGAGGTCGACAGAAGGCAACAGCAACAACGGCAACAAGCAGCAGCAAGCGACACATAACAAAAAGGAAACCCTGAATGAGAGTGTGAGTTTGGCTGGTGACTGCTTGCTTCGGTTGCGCTGGTGGAAGATTTACGATCGCCGCTTGGATAAATTGCAGTGATTTTCGCTATCCGCGATTGTGATCGCAGGAAATTTGTTCCGACGTTTTGTCTGTGTTTGGCGATTATTTGTTTTTTTTTTTTTTTGGGTTGCACTGATGTTGTTTGACTACTGCCTGCTGGCGGATCTGTAGTCGAAGTTTGGTTTTTTGTTTGTTTTAGTTCGGATGAGAGATGGTTCACACGGGTATAACAGGTGAATAGAGGTTGAGTGATATTAATTGTAGACTAGGAGTTAGTTTAAGAGAAAATTTCTATAAACTCTAGCACTGGTGACCCACTTTTGCTTTGAATTGTATTACGAATATCTTTGCGATTGTTTGTAAAGGGACTTGACATCAAGACCCATTCTGTAGGGCGAGGTGGCTTTGGTCAAATTTATGTGCTTTAAACCCTTCTTCTTATGATGGATGCAGCAGAGAAGCCTTACATTACCATAAAGTGCCTGAATGAAGCCAACAAAATATAGATCGAGGGCTTCAAAAGCAAATGACCCAATTCTGAAACAGAATAGAGAGTTATAGGCAGAAGCTATTACTCTCCAGTAACTTGGAGGCTTATTTAGTTAGTCCTTTCAAAATTGAACAAGTTCTTCTCCAAGCAGTCGAAGTCCCTTGGCAATGAAACCTCCCTAACACACATCTGTACGGATTTCTGATCAAGTGCTGGCCATACCTTCTCGTGGTGATCCCTGAGAACTGCCTGTATCAATCGTTATGTAGAAGAATAAACTGCAAGAGAAGATAGTTTAGTGGCTCAATTATTGACTAGGTAGAGTGTGCTAACAGCCCGAAGCTATCTGCTTCTGAAAAATATACTGAACAACGAATATTATGTTTTTTAGGTAGTGCAGCCCGAACCTCAACTGACAAGCCTCTCCAGTTAGCCTTGTCTTTAGCTATTTGCCTTCAGTTGCCTCGAAGTCGGTTTCATCGTTGTAACTTTTCCTCCAAAGCCCGTCAGCTCAAAAGGGACTGAATATTTTTTGAAGGATTTTTCTCTCAAAACGACTGAGGTTATCTTCATTCCCTTTCGATAGAGTCTACGTTTTAGCGTCATAAAGTAAAATTGGGATGATTAAGGTCTTTTGAAATATTTTGTCTAGACTGTGTCAGCGCGTCACCTAGTCTAAAACTTTTTTTAACATCAGAGGTCTAGTTTATGTCGTTGCCGACTTTAATGGAGTAGTGAATGCTCTCAGTCATCATAGGCAAGGAAGTCAAAACTAGATAGAGCTCTCTATATGTTACTCATCTCTATAAATGCTGTCATATTTGGCCTTAAAATTGATAAAGGATGGTGGATGTCGGTTTGGACTTCTTGGGATTTTCCCACGATTTGCAAGAGTATGAAGATTTAGACGATTATGGACTAAACTGGTGTGAAAATGCGCTGATAGGGGTCAATCAGGTTTTTATGAGATATTCACACAATGTGGCAGATAAGATCTTGTTTGCATCTATAGTTGGCGCAGTTGAGGAGGTCTCATTTTATGTAGATGAATCTCCTGACTAGATCTGTTAAATGAGTTGAAAAATTTTCAGCCTTTTGGTCCAGCTTCTTAATTATTTTTGACAAGGTTGACGGGAAGTTTTGGCTATCCTTGTTTAAGTTAAATGGCTTATTCTGCCTGACGGTGGATGTTGGGGTTCTTCGCCTTTATACTGTCTGTAGAAATGCCTGTAAGCGTTCTTCATCAAATCAGGGATTTCTTGGTGTTGGTCGGCTTAAAATCAGCACATCAGTTGCAACGTCTTTGACTATACTATAGCAATTTTGCTACTGGTCTTCAGTGCTTGATTCTATCGGCATAGCAGTTGTCAAGAGAGTTCGGCATACGTGTTCGGCGAGGTTTCTTGCGATTGCAGTTGTTCTCCGTTATATATTCTCCCAGTGGTTTTTATTTGTTGTGGGGCTTGGAAAATCTGCAGTCGCACCTTGGATGCAAGAAGGTTATGATCCGAGTAAGTGTTGTCCAGCCGGAACGTTCGAACGTCCAGAATACTGAAGACATGCCATATGTCTACCGCTATGGAGTACATTTTATTTAGCGTTTCATGATCGGGTGACATTCTGTATATTTTGATGAGAAAACCGTGATAAGTCAATAAACCTGAGTCCGTTATCAGATGTGGCTTGTCGTGTAAGCTATCTTTACCAACTTATCAATCTTATCAAAGATGTCTTCCTTTCCCATCTTAGCCTTAAAGTCATCTAGAACGATTTTGACGTCCAACTTCGGTCATTGCTAATAAGTCTTATCGGGGAGCTCGTAGAAACATTGTTTGACAGCGTCGTCCTTGGGATGTAAGGCGTGTTCTTAGCTACGAACTTGATTGTTGCGCTGCTGATCCAATCCAAGGTACAGGACAATCAGCAGTTTCTAGATCATTTGCACGAATGTCCTCTTGGATACTGAACTCATAAAACTCGGACATGTCATCGGAACTAATGGCACCCAGTTGGATCGACAGAGGGAATCCAATAAATTTGAACGTATCCTTACAGGCCGACATTTGCCAAACAGATTAAACGAAGGGTTCATATGATACGTGAAGATAATTACGTAAGTACTGCATTTACAAATGTTTCAGATTCAACAATATGTCTTCCTTTCTGATGAAGATCATGGGGTAAATGGTTGAGCTAAATGTGTGTATGGGAGGCCTGGAAATACATCCTCTTGAGAAACTGCGATTCGAAATTCAGTAGGTAGAACTGAACATAGACGCGACAAGAGAGAGTACGGTTTGGGCGTTTTTATCGACATTGAGAGGTCATTAACCGTGCAAAGTCTTACGACGTGTAACTCAACAAATCTAACGACTACGCTCAGTCGTATACTCTCCGCCGCATAATACCTAAACGCATGTCTAGATGTCATGTCATGTTCAGATATAATGAAATATTGGAGCATTAAAAACTAAAATTTCTGATTTGACTCAACTGATCATAAAATCCATCATTCTATCACCAAGTTTATAGTCGTCATTACGTACAGTAAATGCCTTATGACTATACATGTCGCGTCATAAACTGCTATTGGGCTTTCGAATTCCTGTCAGACGAAGGACATTTCTCTGAGCAAAGCACTTCCTATCAGAGTAAACTGTCACAGACCTTGAGTTCAGTCAATATTAGCTGCATTAGATGCAGCATACGTAGTACGCTTGACTCTACTCTAGATGTGCTGATTAATTTCTCTCCCCTCGATATTCTTTGATTCTGAGACTTCAATCCTGTTCACACAACCCGTGAGAAAAATAATTAAGTCGCGTCTTCATTGATGTCCTTAAAACTGATCTAAGATGCAGCGCTGGTTTCGTGGAAAATAACAACCTTAAACTTAACTCCTCCTTAAGTGAACTTACGTTTGTCTACAATGTCTAGACGTACGTAATCCTGATGTTAAAGAAGCTTATTTGGAAAAACAGTAGATAAAGTGAAGTATCTCGTCTGTGAAGGCATTCATAAATAAATGTGTCTCCGCCCAATTAAGAAATTGTCCAACAAGATCGTAAGAAAAGATATGGCAAATTATTTGCACCGCACGACGAGAGGTTGACCTCTCAGGGCCTGAATCTAAGCAGGGCTTAATGCACCACCGCGCCCTTTGAAGGGCTTTAATTTGCATTTCAGTTCAATATGAGTATATGTGCAGATTTAACAACGCTCCTGGTTGCCGGCAGACCAAACGAATGCTTTTCGGCCTCTCTAAGTGGCCTTCCAGTAGGGATCACTGCAGTCTATGACGGGGGACTACACCTTTACTAGTTGCAATGGTAGTAGTAGTAGTGTAACTTTATTCGCAAAAAAAAAACTCAATTGTTACAAGATTTACAATGATAAGCGTGTGCCGTCAAAACTTAAAAAAAAAAATTTCAATATTTTTTCTAAAAAGCTTGGTTTATCGTTTACAGCCTCAGGCTTCACTTGAGGAGAAAGTGTTTCAGGTTCAAATGACGTATTGATTGAACTCAGTGTTGGGCATGTTCCAATGAAATGTATGCCACCATCTCTTGTTCTATCCACAGTGTTCATTTGGCACTGCCATTGGTTCTATGTGGCATGTAATTTTATTGCAGCAGTTCGCCCTTGGTTTTGAACAAGCTATTCCAATCATAAAAATAGTTTTTATCACCAAAGTCATTGTTTAAAACTTAATAAATGTTTCTTACCTGGTTTTGATGGTGAACCTTCAATCCTTATTAAAAGTTCCTGCAGTGTATTTACTAAGTTCGTTTTGCTTACACGTACTTCGTGGAGGGGTACATTATGCTCACAACACAGGATAGTCCATTGAAGTCCCGATATCTGATGAGTATTGCAATTTTTATAAGAAAGACAATAACTTGGCTGTGATAAAATTCTCAACACATACAAAAATGTAAACAGACGGGGCAATGGAAACTCAGTTTTCAGGTATTTTTCGAAGTTGATCCGCTGTCTGACTCTATACAAAAAATTGTATCTTATTGTAACAATTCTGGGTTACTTCGACATTCTGGAGAGACAACACCCGAACGACGGTGTGATGAGATCTTTGCTGCGGAAAACACTTTGACATAGCTTGCAAATGAGCTCACACGAATACCAGACGTTGATAGTCATAGCACCATATGTGCTTTCTCCTCTAGGCTCGTCGGACCATTGTGTCGTATCAGCTAATTTCTTGTACTCCAACCATACATTTAGAGAGGAATTCCTAAAATAACCGTAAAGCAACACTAGAAAACCAATTAGGAATTTTAACTAGTCGTTGTTTCTTCGATAAGGACATGGATGTGCTGCTGATATGTTTACAGATATTATTCTCTTTGGAATGAGATGCCTTACCCTTCATCGGATGAAGAAGGCGGGGTACGACTCGATCTGTAAAGTGGCTGCCAGGGCTAGAGAAATGTTTTTTCGGTTCTACAAGACCATCCCTACAAAGGAAAACCGAAAAAAGTTGAAACGAGCCAGAAATAACTGCGACTTCTTTCTCAAGCGTGTGACATTTCAATACGACCAAAAACTGGTGAAGAAAATACTACAATGTCAGAAAGGTAATAAAAATATTTTATAGTTCGTCAAAAATATTAGAAATTCTGCTTCATCCTCCATCCCAACGCTCAGTCACAATGATATTCCAGCTATCAGCTCTTTGGACAAGGCCATACTGCTTGCTGCACACTTTGCAGCCAGCTTCCTGATTGTGTTTCCGCACTCGTGTAGTAGCAAGAGTATTGAAAGATCTTAATATAAATAATTCCGCTGGTCCAGATGGTATATCTCACCTTCTTCTGAAGAGGTGTTCTTCTACGTTGGCTGACTCTTCCCACAGACCCATTGTACCTACGTCCCTTCTTTCCAAGGTTATGGAAACTCTGATAAACCGTGAGTGTACATCAAACTATCTTGCATGGTTTCAAGTTTGATATTCACAAAATAAATGCTGGTGTGCCCCAGGGCTCCGTTCTGCCTCCGACACTCTTTTTACTCTTTTGTTTGCCACTTTGCTGTGGACGACAGTACTCTCTGCTTTTCATATTCATTCCCGGATTTACGTTTCTACTCTTCGGCTATAGAACGCGAACGGCAGCTTTTTAAATTCCGATATTAACAGCATAATCAATTGGGGAACTATCAACAGAATGGAATTTATTGCTTCTAAAACTCAATGCTGCCTGCTGCCATTAAAGTGAAATCTAAATACCCAGCCATTATCCATGAATGACACTTGCATCGAAAAACTTTCTATTCTCGATATGTGTGTCAGTAACAACTTACTATAGGTTAGAATGACCATACGTTTCCTCAAACGAGTTAAGAAATATTTCATCCCATCTGATCTAGCCTCAATATATAAGCCATTGGAGTACAATGCCCACATCTGGTCAGGTGTTCCTCAAAAAATTCTGCCTTGCGATAAAGATCATAGATAATATTAATATCACTCAGATAATAAACACCCTCGAACACCGACGTAATTTCTCCTGACTCACTTTGTTTTATCGCTATTTCCACCATCAATGCTCTGTAGAAATCGCAAGTAGCATTCCGTCCTTTCAAACGTTTAACCGTAACACCCGTCTCGCTACAAATGCTCATCAGTATACCCTCAAGGCTAGTTTCGAACATACTCTGAAATATCGTGATTCGTTTTGACTCGCTAATGGAATGCCCTACCTAGCTCTTTATTTCGTGGTCATTATAACCTTCAAACATTCAAGACCAACTTTCATCGGCACCTCCCTGTCTTTCTAACTATTAAAGAAAAATATCATTGCCTCACTCTAGATTTAGACTGAAATCAGTTAGACAAAATGTTACCATCCCGAACCGATGTGGTGTTATCTTGGTACGGTTTTTGTAGCATGATTTGTACTTTTGTCGAAACTCCCAGGTTGCTTGTCAATGCCAAACAAAAGCCGTCTTAAATTCTACGGAGAAGATATACAGTTTTGTAATCTTATTCAAAACCGTCCGAATGATGCGTAATCGTTGCGTAAACCAGCTTGAACATCGCTAAGTGGGTCATTTTCACGTATCCAGTTTGTTAGCCGTTTCAGAATAATTCCTGCAAAAATTTAGGTGGTCGCACTATATGCCTCTGTCTCCTTTCTTGAATATCAGGAATATTAAACTTTTCTTGAAAAATGATTCTGCAAGCCTCTGCATCAGTCGAATTTTTAAGGAATTCGTAAGGAATATGATCTTCTCCTGGAGCTACATGTATAACTGTATGTATAACTCCGCTGACATCCTGGAAAGTTATATGGGGGTCTAAAGAGTTTACTTCAATGTGAGATAGCGCACCATATTCAAGGTTTTGATTTTGCGATGGAATCTTCTACTTTGATACCATTCACGAGAGCACATGGTTAAGCGTTTTTGCCAAAGGACCTACTGTTCTCAAGAGCTAGTGAGAGTACAGTCTTTTGAACTTCTTATTTGTAATCTAGTGCATAACTTTCGTATTTTTGGTGACCATGCTTCTCAAGAGCCTTAGAAAGGCAAAAGATTTTTTCCTGGCTGCCTCGCATTCCCATACATACCAATGCTGCTTTTCTTTCTTTCTTGTTTTGTATTTCAAGGTTCCACCTGCAATTGAGATATACCAAATGTCGCTTAGATTTGGTTTAGTACTTTCCACAGTTTCACCACAAGCAATTCAGTGGTCTGAGTGCAAGAAATGTCTGCGACTCTTGCTGCGAGAGTGGTGACGACATTGCAGCTCACTAACCCTGTGGCGCGTATTAGTTTTGACTGCTAGAAAGCTTCAAAAGTTTCTCTAATTGAATGCAAATATTATCTGCTTTAACAAACTCATACAGTTGATCAACAGACTTTACGTTCAACATCGTTCTGACTGTTGTCATTGCCACAGCTCTCAATACATCAGATTCGAGTTCCGTCCACCTGAACCGCAAATTTTGTTGGTAGCGAGTCTAGTTTTAATTAAGTCTTCCGAACGTATCTAACAAATTAGTCTATATTGGCGGGGATGGTTTTAGTACTATGGTTAGCGCGAATTGATTGTCGCTATAGAGATCACTTCTATATTATCGAACGATTTAACGTCTAGCTTGGAGGTCTTTCATTCTTAATTCGACGTTTCACCCAGATTCTCAACTTCTAAGACAGCCAAAGCAACCATTCTACATAAGAGTCTTATTGATTGCGTACACACTGTAAAAATAAAAAAATTATACTAAGACCTGTGAGTAGTTCCAAATTAAAATGCCATAATCCCTGCTCTAGATTGCGTCCATTAACAAATGAAAGAAATGAATGCACGCACTAAATGTCATTTAAATTGCTCACTTTCATGTGGCAAGTGCGCAGCCATGACTTCATTGGCTATGCGCATGTCAACATATCCCCAATGACGGTCCGCATATAAATACGTCACCCCTCTAGATTTGTCTGTTTAATTCAAATTTTTATTTATGAACTCTTAGTGGTTCTCAACTGGCATTTTCACTGCCAATTATCACCTCGCCAAACGATCTGTCCAAGTGCTAATTACGTTATTTGTAAGTGAACTCTTGCTCTCCCCTGTTCCTGAATTGACTCAATTTTGCGATTTTTCATTTCTTATCTCCCCTATGTCGGATAAGTAATTTGTATCTTTTGAATACCCTAATTAAGGAAACATTCATAAACCCAAACAAGCCTGGCAACAAAAACGATGACAAGAACACCCCTGAATGAGTCGTATTTTAATCGGTTTTACGGTGGCGAATCGGCAAAAAAAAAAAAAAAATTGATGACCGTAACTGCAACTGCAACTGCAAATACTACGAGTACTCTAACTGATACTGTGGCTGTGACTGTAATTGTCAGTATTTAAATTGTACTTCCACTTGGCTTGTCGTGTAAATTACTATCGCACAATCAGTGACACACTTCAACTAGAAATCACTACCAATACAGTACTATCTGTTACTGTGCCTGCAAAATATACAAGTCAACTCGACGAGATGGATAAACGGACAGACTGGTAGACAGACAAACAAACAGACAGATAGACAAACGTCAATTTGTTACTGCAACAATTTACCACTATCAACGGACCGCCACTGTACTGACAGTCACCAGTGTAAACATTCGAAACAATTGCTCATTTGAATAAAGTTATGAAGGCAACGCCAGCTCACAGCTTACAGATATGTACAAGTAGATATTACCGATACTGTATCTACAGACGTTGCCACTCTGCCCGAACAATTGTCCGGAAGCATTTAATTCTAAAGATCTGTGGATGCGACCGACAGGTGCTGCTGGTGCTGGAGTATACGAACTATTATCTCATCTCTCATTAGCGATGCAGTAACATGGTGTAGTGCATAGTTGCAGATATTTATACGCGTTCCCACTGCTCGTTGTGTAAATTTGCTCTAGGGGCAAAAATTGAGCAAAGTAAACAATGTGCCCTATCGGCGGCCGGTAGGTGGTACCCAGCTCGGCTCTGGCTTACATTGGAAACGAGAGTTAATCGCGTGAATTACATAAATTTGCACTGCGAACAATTATGTGAAATTTATTCGAACTTCTCCATTCTCCGAGTAGATACGAATAAGTGAGTTGCCGGAGGCTGACCGGTGTGATAAATGGACGTACGCGAAATCAATCGCAGAAAATTATACACCGCGGTACGTTATCATCGCCGTCATCATTAGAGTCGCAGTCGTCATCAGCGCACTGGACTGGAGCTTAAACGGAGTTGTGTACTGTCTCCTTCTAGGGGGTGACTAGTGACTAGATCATCATGATCACACCACTAGAGGATGATGATTACGATTACTAGGCAGCCGAATGGATCGGATCTACTTGTATCTTATGGGTGCGAATAAATTACTCGCTGATCTATGCTGTACGGAAGCTCATTTCAGTTGCGCGATCTGTGATCTGTGATTACCTACGTAGTTGTAGTTACGAGTATGTCGCAGATATTTTTTTATTTTTTTTTTTTTTTTACATTTTCTTTTTAGAAGGAAATGTGAGATTGATTAATTGGTTGCTGCCGCCGAGGATGGATTTAATTATCAAGTGTGCTACTTGCAGTCGCAGATTGAATTAAGTCGTGGTTGCCTTTTTGTTTGTGTACAACTTGAACGATTGATCGAGTTGTAATAGAGACAGATTGACAAATTTTGAGTAACTTGATGTGGGATTGGGTTGTTATGCTGTTTGAAATTGATCCAATAAAACATGATCCGGTTTCAAGTCAAATGAAGCTTGTAATTGGAGGAAAATGGACGTCAATTACGAACAGAAATCATTTAGTTCCTAGTTAAATCTGGATTTTTCGCTAAATCCTTGAGGGGGATACGACTACTGCTTACATGTTGGAGTGACTATAAGAATGTTGGTTAGTTACTAGTACTTTTAGAAGCATTTTGAAGAGTGGAAGCATCGTTTCAATACCTTCCCCGGGTGCATTTTAGATAACTAATGATGGCCGTTTATCATACCTGGCTAAGCGCTTACAGTTGAATACTCAGAACTACTCCACGGAATGTTTTAATAAAATCAAGTAAAGAGGACCAGTAGCAATGTCGACAGCCATTTTTCGACGATAAATGCCGATGTACCTTTCACAAAAACAGGAATCTTACCGTGAACCACGGCACGCGAGCCAAATTGAGAGCTGCTGTTGACTCGAACAAAGGCGTAAAATCAAACACAAACCTCTCCGAAGAAGGTATCAATAGCACAGATAGGAACTGTAGGTCCGGAAATGAGGTCCGGAAATTTTACCAGAAAATAAAAAGGACGTGCAACAAAACACAAACCAAAACCTACGAAGACGACCAAGGAGACAATGTCGTTGAGACGCAGTCTCAACCACTTCAACGCACTCTTAAACGGCGAAGACGACCAAAATACAGCTCTCAGATAGGATACATCATTCTATCAGGACGAAGACAGCGAAAATGTTCCCTCATCTGACCAAAGAGTATATCCAATCTAATCTTTTGGCTCTGGCAGTTTGCCGAGCTCCTTAAAGTTAATTGAAATAATCAGCTCATGTGTACAATTTGGTCAGACCCCTGAATTGCGCCAACAAGGTTCTTAATGCTTTATTACGTGATCTTTTTAAATAGACTATCGATAACCTGACAGGTCCACATCATTGGTCTTAGACTTAGTAAATCCACCACCAAATTTTCACACTCGTAGATCTTGGAGAAGATAAAATAGATATTCACTACCTCTTCATCCATTTTAGGGTTGGATATGATAGTTTCTATATACCACAAGGTTTAAAGACTCTTGTGTCGCCTTTACATCCCTGCTTACTAAACTCATGCGACCGGATACCGATGGAGTACTTCCGCTGGTTTGTCAAAGTCGGAAGAGATACCTCCGAATCTTTTGATGGTAAAAAAAAGTCTCAAACAGGGTTACGAGTATCAGGCGACTTTGCTAATATCATACTTGAAAGTATTGTAGGCAACTACAGACCGAGGTTGCCTTGTGTCTCAAGCCAGCTCTATCTTATGCTAGCTGTCTGCAGATTCACACGCGAAATTGGCTTAAATCCCCTTCCACTTGCGTGCACCACCTGAATCGCGGCCTTTCTTTACTCCTCTGTCCCTCGGAGGTGGATTGGAAGACTTTTGGACCGAAGCATTGATGACCATCCGCTCTATAAGACCCAGCCATTTCAGTAGTTACACCTTCACTCTTCTGATTTAGTCGAAGTCGCTGTACAACCCATTGTATCTCCTCCTCTTCGCACTGTGTATGCAGATGGGGCCGACAATCTCCCGAAAAATATTCATCTCGAAGTAGCCAAGGCCCTAGCCTTCTAAGCCCAAAGAAGCAGCGATTGGCAAGAGTTATTCTTCGTTTGATCTCAGCGTTGGTGTCACTGTCTGAATTGATAGCGGAACCTGAATGGACAAAGTCCTTAACTACCTCATAGCTACATCTGCCGAGGTTCTGTTCAAAACATCGTTGTTGGGTGTCTTTTGTCGTTGACAGCACATACTTGTTCTTGCCTTATTGACCGTTAAATATTCAATATTCACGAAAGCCTTGTTTCGACATCAGCGAGCGTTCTCAATCGCCATTCTGCACAGATGGGCGAGTTTTGCAGGTAAGCAAAAACTAGACATGGCTCTATGCTTATAGCTCATCTTTATAGATGCTGTCATACGCTGCCTTATAATCAATAATTTGCTGTCTTGTCCAAGCTCTGCCGTAGTGTAAATACCTGGTCGATGGTGGACTTTGCTAACCTAAAATCACATTGATATGGAACAATCAGATTGTTGGCGAAGGTATTTATACAATACGACAGAGAGGATCTTATAAGCGATGTTAAGAAGACTTACCGTCTTCCGACGGTATTTTATAGATTAGTTGGTGTATGGTTCTTACTTAGTCAATGCCTGCCGCTTTAAAGAGCTCGGCAGTCAGGACCTCCGCTCCAGCAGCTTTGTTAGACTTAAGCTTAGATATGGCTGTCTTCACTTCATCCAGTTCGGGTGGATAGAATTTTTAGTCTACATCGGCCAGGTTGAAAGATTTATTCAACTTGACAGCGGTATTTGTTTGTCAATTGCTCTTGTCAGATCCTCAACATAGACTGTGATTCTACTACTACTTTCCCTTGTTCGTCTTTACAGGCTTCGGTTCGGGGTTTGTATTGTGCAAGTTTTTTTTTTTTTTACTTTTTGGTAAGACTTCCGAATCTCATTCCTTGAGTAGCATCTCTCAATTTTCTTGACCCCGCACTACTCATGCTCGTTTTTTCTTTCCTGAAAAGCTGGTGTTCTTCTCTCCTCTTCAGCTCGTAGAGCTCGTGAGTAGCTCTAGTTCTTCTATACAGCACCGATTTGTATGCGACTTGCTTGGCTCCATATGCTTGCCGGCACTTGTCGTCGAGCCAGGGGTTTCGTTATGGTGGCCAAGTGAAACCAAGCATATCCATACGTGCTGTTGGTTACATAGATCCTCTTAAGAGGCTAAGGAATGCTCGATTGGAAAACGATTTCGCAATCTCTTGCAATTGTGGCCGTCCGACGTCAAACTTTCTCACAGTCCACAACGTACATTGGCTACAGTTAGATAATAGTCCGAGTCGATGTTGGCACCTCTGAATGTTCGGACATTTATAATACTAGAGGAGTGCATTTCGTCTAGATCGCAATGTGGTCAACCTGGCTGACGGTTGATTGGTCAGGACTTCTCCAAGTCAAGGCAAGACTCTTTGTTCATCAACTACTCACTGGTTGTATTTACTGCCCAATCCTGATCCAAATAATATCCATTAATATCAGTACATGCGGTTTTAGGTCTGCACCACTTTACACATCAGCTTTCACTGGAACCGACTACGACTGTAACGAACCTTTGACCAGGATGTTGCGAACTGCGAATAATACGGTTAATGGGTTTGGGTCAGCAAAACCAGTCTTCGAAATACTCTCTCCCAAGCTTCTTGACACCTTGCCATTATCGTAGTTCTTATGTCATATCAATGTTAGTTTTAAGTTTAGTTTTTAAGTTATATGTTCGTGCTAAGCATTGAATTAGCATCCGGAGTTGACTAGCGCCTCAATCAACAAAAAAAAGCATATTCGAATCCAAATAGGCGCTGCTTTTGCCGTCAATAGCAATCGCCGTAGTAGATGTCGCAGTTTTTCATCCTTTTTGTTGTCCGGCCCACTCCATCATATTTCTTGGATGGAGGTAACATTTACTTTGCAGCAGTCCAGGGTCAGGGAATAACATTTCACATACATATCCGAAGATCGTTGTCATTTTTTCGTTTCTAGGGCTTGTCAACAGTAGATCCGTTCGTATCCGAGACTTGTCGTTGCTTCGTAACAACGGTTTTTTTTTCATGACCGGGCAGTAAGTCAGACCGAAATTAGTAACCCGTTTAGTGACGTGAGTGCTGTCGTTGGCTTTTTGTGGGCTCACCCGCCATTATCTCATTTTCATGGCCCTGTCTTAGTCTCGAAAATTTTTACCAGCCTGAGCTCCAAATACATATGTCGGAGTAGACCAGATAAAGTCTTATTTGTTTTGTTCTGGGATTTTGTTTCACCGGGATTGCAACTGGGGAATTCATCGGCTTTCCCGTTTATACGAGGTGTGTTCAAGAAGTAAGGTTACTTTTGAAATTTCGCGGGAAAGGTATATTCGATTATCGATTTTTTTTTTTTGCTATATTGGTACACATATCCCGAACATATGTTCACAGTTTCAAGTAAAGGGTTTTCCAATAGGGACTTGCCAACTTTGAATTTAATTTGTGAACGCACTCTTTCACTTATAATCAAACTGTCACTGTCAATTAATTCAGTAAACTCAACATTTTTATTATGGTAAAGTACACTAACGAGCAACGTCTGCAAATTATAAAAATTTTCTACAGATATTCGGAGTCGGTGAATGCAACTTTAAGAACTTTAACTCCAATTTTCGGTCGTAATTCTCGCGCAAGTAGACAAGCAATAACAAGTTTAGTGCAAAAATTTCAGTCTACATATTCGTTGTGTGATGTTGCCGTGTCAGTGAGACAAAGAGTTTGTCGAAGTGTCGAAAATATCTCTGCCGTTCAGACGTCCGTAGCAAACGATCCAAATCGGTCAATGCCACGGCGTTCTCAAGAATTGGGCATCGCTCAGACCACATTATGGTGTATTTTAGGTACGGATCTTGGTTTACATGGACCATTTGAAGCGACGTACGTTCTCCGATTGGGTTCTGGAGAAAATGCGCCAAGATGATGAATTTCATTGCAAAATCACCTTCAGTGACGAAGCTCATTTTTGGCTCAATGGGTTCGTCAATAAGCAAAATATGCGTTATTGTTCGGGTGAAAGCCCACATGTGCTTCATGAATCACCACTTCATCCACAAAAAATAACTGTTTGGTGCGGTTTGCATGCCGGCGGCGTTATTGGGCCATATTTTTTCGTCGACGATAACGATCGTCACGTTACTGTGAATGGTCAGGGTTATCGCGTCATGATCACCGATTATTTTGATATGGACTTGGACGACATGTGGTTTCAACAGGATTGTGCCACAAGCCACACAGCACACGCTTCAATCGATTTATTGAAGAGTAAGTATGGTGAGCGTGTTATCTCAAGACATGGGCAAGTCGATTGGCCGCCTCGTTCGTGCGATTTAACGCCGCTTGACTATTTTCTGTGATGCTACGTTAAGTTATTGGTGTATGCTAACACGCGGACGACGTTGAAAGAGCTCAGAGCCAACACTGAACACTGAACCAATGTG
The DNA here is from genome assembly GCA_907269105.1 of Volucella inanis. Taxonomy (NCBI): domain Eukaryota; kingdom Metazoa; phylum Arthropoda; class Insecta; order Diptera; family Syrphidae; genus Volucella; species Volucella inanis. The sequence goes on from OU026154.1 coordinate 13,127,296, forward strand.
TGGTCGAGTCGTTGAAAATTGGGTCCAACGAATCGACTGCTGCAAACGTGCCCGCGGTGGCCAAATGAACGAAGTCCAGATCTATTCATAAATGTTTTGATTGTACTTCAAGCCAATAATAAAGTTTTTGAAATATCTCAAATGGTTTGCCTTTTATTTAAAAAAAAATTTGTCAAGTCGTTATTGGAAAACCCGATATATAGTATAGCATACTTAGTTTGTTTTTGACAGATAGAAATGTTAGACGTGGAGCAAAGAATTTGCATCAAATTTTGTGTAAAAAATGGAAAAAAGTGCTCTAAAACGCTTAAAAATCGACAGTGGCATACGGTGAGTCTGCTCTAAAAAAAAAAAAAAATTATTACATGTGGTACAAGCTCTTCTAAGATGGCCGAGAAGATGCCAATGAAGAACCTCGCTCTGGACATCAACAAAAGATGATATAGTCGAAGCTGTAAAGACAATTGTTTTGGAAAATCATCGAATTACCATAAGAGACGTTGCTGAAGATGCTAGCATATCGGTTCTCTCATGTCATGCAATTTTTTCGGATATTTTGGACATGAGACGTGTGTCAGTGAAGTTTGTTTTAAAACTTCTTGATTTTGATCAGAAGAACCGTCTTTTGAATGACGTCAATGATGATTCTGACTTGCTCAAAAGGGTCATAACTGGTATAGTTATGACGTCGAAATCAAAGCCCGATCGTCCTAATTGAAGCGCCCAGGAGAGCTTCAGTTCTCATGCAGGAGGAATCAATTACGAAAAATCCGTGTTTCTCCTGCCTCTGCTGTCTGAAAAGCTCGCGTGCAACTCTCGTCCTTCCGCAATTCTTGCGGTTACCTGTACTCTCTACTGGACTAGAACTGTGGTGACTGAGAGAAACACTGCACAAAAGATGTGGTTTTTCTATTGCTTTTTAGCATTCATGCTACTACTCTTTACTTCCTAGTGCTGGTGACAAACGAAGTCTTTGGTGATTAAGGGACACATTCTAAAGGCCTGGCGATTGAAGCTGTCTGTGTGATTACATTGATTACATACATTCGAATTGTTGACCGAATATAAAACCTCAAGAAAGCGACCAGCAAGTACAGGTTTTCCTGTGGCTTAGTGACCATGAAAAGATCACTTGGTAAACTGATTGCCCCTCATGTTCGATAGTTATAATCTTTCTCCGAATAAATCTGACGGCAATGGGATGCTTTGATGCTCGGGTACATTAAACAAAAATAAAAATACTTCTCATAGATTAGGATACATACGCCAGCTTCCAAAACCTGACCCCCAGGAGTTTTATGGCCGGTTTCTCCCGTGCTCTAAGCTACCACTGTAAACAATTTTGTTATTCTGGTTAAGGTCAGATTCATCAAACTATATCCAGGCGGTAGACTGGACCTTGATCAGCTAGTTATTCACTGTGAGGGTCTTAAAATAAACCTCATTTAGCATATCGGAATGGTTTCCCAATTATTTTTCGAATTCATTGATCTTTCCGTGCAATGACGGCATTTCTTTTAGATACAGATCCGGTTCCAGTATCTTTTAAGACACTTCCGGCGGTTCTTTTAGGCGTACAACAAAAGAGCACGCCATTCATTTGACACTCCTCTATTTGAGTTTCTTTTCCAGTTCCTCGAAGAAATTGTTTAAAAGTAGGTTGTCCAGAGTTGTGAATGTTGCGCTCCAAATTCCACAAGAAAGGTTTACGATCTAAAATGGTTTGAATTCTTAGAGGAATCATTAGTACTTTCTGGTGGTAGAAGGATGTCGGAACCCATTCCTCTGCCTCCTGTGCAGTCATGATACCTAAAAGTTGTGCTTATGAGGAATCCTCGCTGTCAGTGAAAGCGTTCAGGTTCTCAAAAGCCGTTTATCGGCTAATTTATATGCTTTGCATTGCACTTGCATTGCACAGTTCATCTTGTTCATTTTAATTTCTTTTTCGCTTCAGACTGAGGTTTCAGGTAGTCCTGAAGGCAGCGCCCATAAGAATATCTAGAGCAAGGCAAGCCATACTGTAGACAACACTTATGCACTCGAGACGAGGACTTATTTGTACAGTAGGTGAACTGAAGTAAACATTTTCTATAAAGTCATGTCGAAGCTGAAGATGAAAACAGCTTTAGGTGGGTAAGGCATAAGATATCAGATCAAGACTTCAACATAGCCCCTTATATAGATACCTCCTTTGACAACGTTGGCATTATATTTATTTTTTTAATTTTGAGTCAATGAACAGGACACCTTAAAGTCGCTCAGCAAAATGAATCACCATTTATGACCAATTTACAATTGACATTTATTTCGGGCGCACTTTACCCTCAAAGCGAAATTTTAGAGCCCATCTACCTTAAAATTTATCGTTATCCCTCAATAACTTGACATTAAGCATCACTTACTTATCAAAACTTTCATCTTTGACAATTGCAGGTACCCTTCGACCACCTGGTCTAATCGGTGGATCAAAGCCAAAGGTAGCAACCCCAGCGGTGGTATCCAAAATCGAACAGTACAAACGTGAAAATCCGACAATCTTCGCGTGGGAAATACGTGAGCGGCTAATTTCCGAAGGTAAGACAAAAATAATATTTTTTTCTCCCCCCCCCCCCCCCCCCCTCTTTGTAAGCCCACATCTGATTGTCGTCGTCCAAGTCTTTTTGATTCTCATCGACGACAACGGTACGACGGTAGGCTTTATAAGATGTGAGTCCGCCAATCAACCATCCCTCGGCGGATTCTTCCTGTGTGTCTACACTTTGGATTCGTAGTGTAGTTGTTCCAGTGTCTTCCCTTTGATGTTCCATCTCAGGCAGCACTTCCAAATCCAGACTCGAACTCTGATACTGCCGATGATGATGATGATGATGGTGATGAGGACGACTACGAAGATGGAGAGTTACTGTGTTCTGGGCAATCAAATTGTTGTTCCATTTTAGATCGATTGGTTAATTTATGGGCATCCGGACACCAGCTTCGAGTAGATGTAGGAAAGTTCATATGTAAAACACAGTCTTAGTCATCCCGTCGGTTTGGTAGTCATGGTAGTTGTGGTTGATTCGCATCGTCATTCTTGTGAACTTGGATTTAGCGAGGAGATCGATTGATCTCCCAGACCTCATTATGTGGTCTTCCCTCGGTGTAATCTCATTTGTGTCATCATCGTCACATTAAGAGAAATCAGTCTTCTACTCCTTTTACCGTGTCTCACTTCTCTGGGCAATTGCGTATCTAGTGGGTTAGTCCTTTGCATCTGCCTTAACTGGGACTACTTGATCCATTCATTGGGAAGGGTGCGCTTTCCTCAATGAGTATCTGAGTATGAGTATCAGAGAATACTTGAATGATAGTGATTGGCATTATATTTGCTAGAGATATCGATCTACCATACAGCGTTGGAGAAAAGTGAGTACTTATCCTTTGGCGAGGGCATATTATGCGCAACAGTTGGAGTAGGTCTAGAGATCAGGCACCGCTTGTGATGGGTACGCGATTGCGTCGCCTGATTTATTAAGTTTGGCCGTGGGTCTCGTCCTCATGGCCGAGTTTTGATGGGTTATTTGATTTCTCGTGGATATAGTGATCGAGATAAAGGGATTTTGGTTTCCTTCAAAGTTGTCTCGAGCAAGTGGGCACCAGGACACATGTTTTATTGTAGCTCGGGGTGGGCTTAGATTTTGATGAGATCAAGCTATTGAAGATTCAGATTGTGCAACAGAAGTTGGCCTTACCATACTTTGAGGTTCTCAATTGGAAGAGTTTGTTTGTTAAAAGACCGAATGAAGATGGGCTTTTTGAATCTCAATCGTGAGTTGGTGGTAGGTATTTCTCAATCATATCATAGTAGCTCAAATAGCCAAATGGTGAAATTGGAAAGTGTGTAAGAAACAGTATTGTCAAATGGTTTTCCTGCCTCTAAACAGCGAAATGCTTTATGACATCCGAAAAAAGTACAGATTTGGTCAACAATGAGGTGAAGAGAAGATTTGCCAAAGCAATTTCATTGATTGGCATTCAATATATCTTGTAAACTGATTTCAGTTCAACAGAGATCACCTCTCGATCGATTTGAAGGCGACATCTACTAGTTTGGAGATATTCAAAGAAATCAGTTATTTAAAGACCCCAAAAAACTAATGAAAATTTGTATTGATCTGGAAACTCTTCCTCGAAACACCTTCGGATATGAACCGGACCTCAGTGAAGAGCTATACTATTATGACAGATGATATACTATATAATGTAGGTCTTACCTAGTAAATTAGTGCTATAGTAGGAGAACTTACGACAATTGAAAGAAAATTGTCATGAAATAAATCGGAGTAGTACCGCTCCTCAACAAACAGAACTCAAGGACAAGCCTCTTATCTACCGTTGACTGTTGATTACCCCTGCAAACGAAAAAAGGTAAACTAGCGGAGGCCTGACAGCTGCAAAGCAGATGTTATCGTCATATAAAGAATGCAGTGAAATGGGTCGAACAAAAGGAGGATAAAAAACTACAAAAACAGCTAAAATTTGAATTCGAGGTCGTTGTTAGAGACATGAAGAAGTTTCAACTTTCGGCAAGTTAACGATAACCTCGTTAAGGCTAAATTTGTCAACATTAGTCTTATATGTACTCACGATCCCACAGAGGAGAAAGATGACGACATTTAAGACGGCTTCCATGACAAGACTTACGAGCAGTGCCCTAGCTATATATTTAAAATTGTTCCCGACGATTTTAATGCAAAGCTAAGAAGAGAGCAGTAGTACTGTATCATATCACCATATCAGGTAAACCTACCTTGAGGTGACGTAGCTAGTACTCGGTTATTCACAAGGGGACTTGGAGACCTCTTGATTAATCACATTGACCACCCTGCGATCGATGCAAGGCATTTATCCAGTGTTATGGGTGTACGAACTCTCCGAGCGACATACATTGACTCGGACCATTACCTTGTTGCAGATATGGCTGCAGATATTCCAAAAATCGCAAAGGCAAGCAAATACTGTGAGAAAGTTCAATGTTGAGCGGCTGCAATCGCACGATATCGCCAAATTCTTTTCCCATCGAGTCTCCCTTATGAGATTCTATGCCTCTAGAATCAAGTATCGGAAATCAGGGGCAACATTGTCGAAAAGCCATCACAGATGCTGCCTTTTGTGTGCTTGGTTTCACTCGCTCACTACAACGAAACCCCTAGTTTGACCACGAGTGTCAGCTAATCAAGAGGCGTACAAAGCGGCGCTGCATAGACGGATTGGAGCAGCTTACGAGCAGAAGAGGAGAGACAAACACCGGATTTTCAAAAGGAAAAAGAAGGAGTAGGGATAAGATTATGAAGTTTTACCAAAAAATAAAAAAAAAAAACATTCCACGGGCACAAACCCCGAACCGAAGATTATAGAGACGAAGAAGGCAACATTGTGATAGAGTCGCTGTCGATGCTGAGGATTTGGGAAGAGCATTTATAAAGACTAGATAACGGCGATAGCGAATCAAATACCGCTGTTAGGCGGTACGTACTTTTCAATCTAGACGATATAGATCAACAATTCCATCCACCCGTCCTGGATGAAGTGTAGCCATATCTAAGTCCAACAAAGCTGCTGGAGTGGACGGCCTGTCTGACAAGTTCTTCAAAGCAGCACGCGTTGACTTGGTAAGGGCATACACTAACACATCTGTAAAATATGATCAAACGAAAGTATGCCCGATGAATAGAACCTCATCATTGTTTGCCTGATCTTCAAGAAAGGAAACCCTCTGAACTGTGTCAACTACAGAGGCATCAGTCTTCTTAATATCGCCTACAAGATCCTATTTCCCGTATTGTGCAAACGCCCGAATTCTTTCGTTATTAACTTGATTGATCCATATCAGGAAAATCCACCATCGACTATATGCTAAAGAAGAAAGGACACCCAAAACCGATGTATTGGACTCTATCAAAAATTGATGACGTCATTCTTGGTTGCTTTGAGAAAAAAATTCTTCGGGTGATTTTCGAACCCATCTGAATATACGGAGAAGATACAAAGACGAACTAATCGGGCTCTACAGAGACATCGACTAAGCCAGAAGAGTGAAAGTCCAACAACTAAGATAATTGGGTCACGTAGAACGGATGGACACCAATACCCCGTCCGTAAAGTCTTCGAAACCGCCTCCAAAGAACAGCGCAGTAGGGGAAGACTGCGACTCAGGTGGCACACGCATGTGGAAAGGGTCCTTTCTAAGGGACCAACTAAGCGTGCTAAACTGGATGGAGACGCCTGTTGGTTGAAGCCCAGAGCCACGTGAAATGTTTTATCTCAGGTTGACTACCATAAAAGTGATAATAAAATTGAGAGTCAGTCTACTTGCACCGGTTGCTGATCAATAACTTTGTAAGTGTCCGGTCTAGGTTCGCACTAAGCTTCTGGTACTCGGCGCTAACACGGTGATTGCTTGTACTGTAGGTACTTCAACACTGAAGCATTTACTTTTCTTTCTTCGAAAGACTAAGAAATATCGGTAAAAGGAATATGTCCTACTTGTATGTCAAAATCTCATGGAGTTATCTGTAAGTCTGCTTTTCAAATCCATTTCTGAATGTGCATCACGCCTGCCGTAGTGGAAGTAGATGTCTCAATTTCCGTCGCCCTTTTTCAGATGGCGAAGACTTTCAGATTCTCCACTAAGTCTTCAGGAGTAGTTCGTCTGTGCAGAGTCCTCACCTTCAAAGTTTGTAGGAAAATGTTTTTAGCTTTGCTAACTTTGGATAGCTCGTCCATAGAGTAGTCGATTCTATCCAAGACCTTTGTTGTTTTCAAATTTTTGTGGTTAAATACCAGCTTTTACTGCTTCCGGTACGCTGTTTTAGAGACTCATACACATTACAACTAATCAGGTCTACAGAATACTTTTCACAGCGCCAAGGGGGTAGTACGTTTAACAGCACATCAGAGCTGGTGCTAAAGCCTCTTGAACAGAATATTCCCACGCCATACTAGATTTTCGTGGAACTTAGTTATATTATTCAAACGGAGAGAATGTACGAATCAGAGCAATCAGGATTAGAATAAAGATTACTTTGACAGACTGAAACCTTAGTGCCCGATATCCAATGTGCTAAAGTACACCAGTCTGACATCTTCAATCAGGAGCCAATGTTTTCTACTGAAAATTGTCACTTTAAAGTGATCAAAAGAAGCCATTTCTGTAAGTAACAGGCACATCTTCCTTTAATTCTCGCATAGGATTGTGCATTAGCATGTAAAGCAACCAAGGCGCGGCACTACGAATAAATTGGATTTATCACCATACTAACAATACCAACACATCACCAACCCTTATCTAGGAAAACCAATCCATTTCCTCTCCCAAAGCAGGTATTCATTGAATACCACACAGCTGAATAACGGCTGGGCAACGCTCATTAGTCCGAATGAGCCTCATTAACCAGTCCAAATCCACAGTCACCGCCATTCCTTTCTCTGCCACATAACCAAACATACCACGTACCACTATTCGGCTTCCTAGAGTTGCCATTCCCGAACTTGACAAGCATGTCGCACACAATTAACCGAACATAAGTTCTCCTTCCAATTAAATTAATACGCCCACCAAGGAAGCACTTCATGGCTACAGCTACACCACATCCCGTCAATTTTTCTGGTTTTTCCTACACAAGAGCCAAAAGGAAAACTTTAACACGCTAGCTCCTAGAGCTTCTGGATACCTGCCACCAAACCTGGTCACAAATCAAAAGAAAAAAAAAACAAAAAAAACAAAAAAGTGGGTGGAGTGCCCAGTTAGAGCGGAAAATGAAAAAAACAAACAAAAAATAAATTCAAATGACAGACTCGATAGAAGCTTGCGTTTCATTGCCCTAAGAAGCACCCCTAATGCCGCTCCTGGTTACATTCACAGATAAGTATGTCAGCGAGCGCCCGCGGGGTGGGTTACTTTGTTACAACCGACCTGAAACTGAAATTGAAGACGACCGAAGCGAACAAACGACCGAAACGTCATTAATCAAAAATGGAAAATGTCACTAAGAATCTGCACACAGTTATAACTGCACGGTACACATATAGGCAGACGAACAGACCCATAGATACTGGCAACACACAAGCAAACGCAACAACTACGACAACGGTGGTGTATATGGTGAAAATCAATTATGGAAACTATTCGAGCAGCCATTATGGTTTTTCCCCCCTAAAGAAACCGGACCGGACTGTCAGGTTGGTCGGCCTCTCGTTTGAGAGAAACCTGAAGCATGAGGGCACTGATGGAGACACGAGGCAGAGTATGACCACGACGAGTACGTAGTCAGGAGCACCATATCCGCCTAATGACTGTTTGCACTTGCTAGCTTTGCTTGGGTAATTATGCAGTTACAGATACATTCCATAGAATTTATGAATGCTCGTGGGTGGTGGGATCTATAGGGGGTATACTGGCTACCAGGGCAACACAACGTACCCCCTACACTTATTCAAATCTACAATTGGACATGTAGGAGTGGTAGATGGAAATAATGTAGAATTGTTGTTTCTTTCCTCAATTGGGACAAGTAATTGGAGGGCAAATGTTCTGCGATTATCATAGCCACGATCTGGAACAATAAATGCAGAAAATTGCTTTCGGAGGAAATAAAAAAAAAAAAAAAATTAATCGCTGAGACTAATTTATTGAAGCCGTACTCGTTAATCAATCGGTTTGCAGTTGGCAGTGAACACAATATTCATTAGTCTGGGCACATTTGGAGCATTCTGAATTCATGTTTATGCATATTAGATACAGAATCACTAGAGTAAAGATTGACGTCCATTTATTGTAGCATGACTTTGCAGGGGATATTGTGAAAAAAGCCGAAAGAAGACATAAGGCCAGATTATGACACAAGTTGAGGAAGATGCCGACACATCAAGCGAAACCTTGCTAATATTTGCTAAAAGACATTACTGCTTCTCTGAAAATTAGATAACGTAGAAGAGCCTACAGTCCCCTGTCTTCATGCTAATGGATGTGGAATCGGTAGCTTGTATCACTCGTAGGCACGATACTCTAAACCAAACCTCTGTATTCGTCAACAATTCTCCCCGTGGGATCGCAGCCAGAAATTGCTTAGAGGGGCTGTTTAGCAATTAAGCTGTTTTTTTCGAGGGAACCCCTTAGGCTCTTTTCAAGATTTTCTTCTGGAAATCTGGAAATCCATTAAATGAATAGATCTCCATCCAGTTACACTCTGATGCCGTAATGTGACCTTTAAGGTGCTTAGCATGTTTATTCTGTCTTCTGCGAAGTGTTTATAGTTAAATAAAGCATCATTCTCCTCGTTTGGATATTCTAAACCACCCGTCGACCCATCGTATCCAAATCTATGAAGATATTTCCGAAAGCCGCAGCAGCCGGACAGAAATTATGTTATGTCTTGACCTTGTTATCGATGATGGAATTAGCTTCTGAGTCCACTTGCCTTTAGTGGAGTAGTCTCTTCTAGTTTGTCATATCGCTGGCGATGATAACCTTTATTCCTCTTTAACTATTCTGGCGGACATGCAAATCGATTGATCAGGAAACTGTTTACTGCCCTATAGCTTGGATCGCGCCAGCAGCACAACAATCATGTTCCCAGTAAAGTGCTTGCCTTTCCTCCCAGTGGTGGTCTCCGGTAATGCAATGAGTAAACCCTTATTCATGCAGGCTTAAATGACAAGGGCATGCTCGGCGAGTAGCTTAATATTTGCCTACGCCATCAAAGGCTTCACAACTCCATACGGTTGGGATTAATAAGATGTTGACGATCTCTGCAAACACCGACCCCGACTGGACATAAAAAGGATGGAAAACTGTGATAGGTACTACTCGTATTGATTAATATGGAAAAAGCAAAGAGACACCACTTATTCGGATGCGTGTTTGCCATATACGGTAGACTTAGGCAAGAAGTCTTGAACTTCCGATACGTGAGCGAGCATATTATGACAATCCACATCAAGACTAAATTCGATAACATAAGCCTAATATGCCGCCATTCCCCACAGTAGAATGTTTCTACAAGCTCGTCGACAAGACATTTGAACAATGTCGGTAGATTCTTTTAAAAATTTTAACGCCAGGGTAGAGATCGAGGACATCTGGAGTAGGACAGTTTGTAAGCATAGCCTAAACGAAACCATTTCTGCTAACGGACTAAGGCTTATTGACTTTGGGAATAAATTAGTAGAGCAAGCACAAAATTTCTTCATCGTAATATACACAAGGGGACATGGTGGTCTCCAGATCATGAAAAGCCAAATCAAATTGGTCACATTGCGATAAACGTAACGCATGCCTCACCACCGGATCAACAACTCGTTACAACCGAGCAGAATGCAGATTTCCCAAGAGCCACAAAAAGAAGAACTAATGCGAGAAGGTGTAATGTAAAAAATCTTCAATCGCAAGAGATCGCCAGTATCTTCACCGAACGCATATTTCGAAATCTGCCAACAGCTCCTTTGCCGCCAGCATGAAGTACCGAAGCTAACAACGTGCTATCAGAGATGCCGCACCACCAAGAAATCCCTGGTTTTATGAAGAATGATTTGAAAAAATTTTACCAAGCGGCGCTGCAACGAAGGACGAGAGCCGCTCGTGAGCTCTACGAGTACAGACGGGAAGAACATCAGTTTCTCCAGAAGAAGAAAGAGGTGCACAAGAAGCGATCTATTGAAGATATTGAGAAGTTGTACTCCAACAGGTAAAAAGAACGTGAGATGACGAAGGAAACCCTGTAATAGAGTCAGCGTCTGCGCTGAGACTGTGAACTGTATAACGGCGAAGAAGCTCAACATCACGCCGTCGTCAGGCAGAATAGACCATCTAACTTAGCCAAAATTTCCTGAACAAAATGAAGTACAGATAGCAATATCTAAGTATTGAAAAGTAAGCTGCCAAAATGGGACAAAACGTCACAGTCGACGACTCTGTTGAACATCTCAGTCCTAATTTATAGCGCTGGAACATGTATTCTATCGAAAGCGGATGAAGAAATCTTCATTTGTTACGAAAGAAAGATCCTTCTAAAAGTATTCGTTACCATTTGTGTTGACAGGCAATGGAGGAGAAGATTCAACATCGACCTGGTTAAAAAACTGTGCATCGGTCGCCTGAGGTGGCTAGGATATGTAGAGCGAATGGAAAACACCGCCAGAGACCAGGCTATCTGGAGAGGCTTGTTAGTTGAACCCCAGAATCATAGCGAACTGTAGGGCCATCCAAGTAAGCAAGTAACCATTTTAGCCTACTGCTGGTTCTAAGTTTGTCTATGGTACACCATTTGCATCTTATTCCCAGACTGCTTCATCCGAGATTGTTTGTAAGCCACTAGAAGATACCATTTACCAAGCCTAGAGCCACGTCATGACTCCCCGCTTCCTGTGCTCCAAAATTGGTAAAATAAATCTACTGCAGCTGATAACTGATGAGCGCGCAGAGCATGTGCGGTTACGACAGTTTTATTTTTAACTCTTTCACCACCGAGCACCGAACTGACTTCTCTAGACAGCAGATTCTTGTGAGCGTATGCAGAGCCACCGATATGGGAAAGCATCCGAGAGCATAATCGATGTGATCTCGAATTTTTTGGTGTCCGACCGTAAAATTCGTACACTCCACGGTTTTGGCAGTGGCACCTATTTCGAGGCTGGCAGACTACAACCAATCCCTGATCACCGCAAAAGTGATACAATATTTCTTCAATGTCTACGTCTTATACTGGACATTTCCAAAAAATATGGTGACACGTTTGTCTACTTATTTTGATGACGCTGGAACTGGGAGTAGTTCAGATCTAACACTCATTCCAGCTACAGCAGTCAGATTGCGAATGTACGAGTACAGTAACTAGTTAAAATGGCCAAGAAGCGCTGCTTATAAGAAAAACGCAGAGTGGCTGACTACCTTTCCTTGCACATCATGCCCTTAAGCATTCCGTCCTCTGATACTAAAAAAGACGGGGCAGCTTTGTATGCATTTGATTCTTCTTCAGATATTCTCAAGCTATTGTACCTATGTTCTGTAGCTTCGCTGCCCTATGTCGACTTTCTGCGACAGCTACAAACACGTTTCTCATAGTTTTTCAATTCTCTTCTAGGAGCGGCGTATCTAATTTCGGCTTCTTCGGTGAGGTAGTCCGGTAAATTTTGACATACTATGAGATTACCGAAGCTTATTGGTGTTATATGTGCAAATTCAAGCAACTTGATGTATGTATAAGTAGTTTCTCCGAACGGATGCAGTATGAAAACTTGGAAGATCAGCAATAAGCTGACGAATCCACCTCTATAAGATATCCGTGGTGCGTAAACTGCAAATATCTAAAAGTCCATTTTTAAGTCACCAGCTAATCGCCAGGTGGTCGTCCAGATGTCTGGCATTATAATTCCATTTTTTAGTGTCATCTGTACATATCACATGTTTAAGCGCATTATTGCCATTGTCTACCTTGGCATTGAATTTGTGCTGTATTGTAGGCGGCATGTAGTGGGCTGTACAAGTTTTATAGTTTTTCCTTCACCGTTGTGTTTGTCAGTGCGTAACGCATAATGTGATTTTTCTATCTCTTCCCTTGAATCTTATCGTCAATATTCGGTCGCTGAAGAGTTTCCAAAATATGTGCAAGGCTTTGATCGGATAAATGTGTAGGAAGCAAGCTCATGTCAGACTGGCGTACAAAATTAACTGGTTTCCCAAAGATCAGTAAGATTATCGGGGTTTGATACAATCTTGCCGTTGGGCTATCTTATCTTGGTCAATCGAAAAGTTTCAATTTGATACCGCATGAACGCACGTTTAAGTTGAAAAAGTCTGGTGTTTTAGAGACTTTATTTACACGAGTCCAGAAGAGATTTTATGTTCTATCGTTTGCTTTGCCATGTTCGGAAAAGGTTAGTTCAGTTCGTAACAAATAAAGTTTACACAGTTTCAGATTTCGGAATTGTTAAATGCTTAGGTATTGCATATGATATCTGATGCAACCAAAGTATAGTAAGTTGCCCCAGAAGTGTGACACTTATTTCTCCTCCTCTTCATATTCTGCTGAAATCGTTGTGTAGAATATTTTATCACTGTCTTCCAATGAAACAGTTGCAGATGTATCTTTACCTGAAGTTGATTAGCTTTTTTGATCCTTTACGAATGAGTGTTACCGGCATTAGGGTAGATTTCCTTCAGTTATCTCGATTAGTCAACTTTTGACTATCTTTACGTGACGTTATTTTTTTCTTTCTATCGGAACACATCACCCAGACAAATAGCTAGTCTACAGTACTCCTTGTATAATCCTTTTTCTGAAATTACTCAGTCTTTCAAAGAAAGATGAGTAAGCGCTTTAGTAATAAAATGGCTATAGTGCCACCACAAACGACATCAGCGCTAGTTATTTACAGCCTGATGCGACAGGTCGGACACTGACAATGCTCCGGGGTGTCGTCATCACTTTCATAAGTAAGTGCTCGTATTTCAAGATGCTGTGTCACTTATGCCCAGCATAACACAGAAACTAGACAAAAGCGGTGCCAGTAAGCAATTTGCGGTACTTTTCTTACTAACAACTGGAACGTAGATGTTATCTTAGAGGCCAGGAGCCTGCAGTTACGATCATATAAAACCCAACTGTCATTAAAAGGCAGTCCAAACGTGGGTTTGGGACCTAAAAAACTCTCTTCTGAGACTTATCTAGCAAGTTAGTTGGCAATTTCAATTCCCGTATTTCCATTGTAAACTGGGACCCAAAAACGGATCAGTGAATTCACACTTCCGACAGCGTTTAGTGACGCCTTGCATTCCCAAACTGTTTTAGTTTGGAAGCCGTGAGGGTGCTCCGTAAATCTTGATGCTGTCAAGCTGCCAACTATATGTCCCTAAGGATCCGTGCTTGACCAGATCATCAAGGATGTGGTTCACTGGGATGCCTCGAAGCCAAATAGAGTTTAACATTGTGCTACTCAGGCATCTAATTGAAAGATCTGCGGCAATGTCTAACTACTCTCTTATTTATGGCATCCGAAGTTAGAGATCTGGTCGCTTTTTTGACTGTTGTTCAATATCCGACGCGGATATTGAATTCATCCTGGGCCAAGTTTGATGAAAAACTAAGATTTCGCTCGCGAAGAGGGTACACTATACTGGTGGACTAAACGATTTGTGAATGCAATGCGTTTGGGTTTTTTAGAAGCATCCTTGAAGATGGAAATTGATTTATTGAAGATGTTCCCTTCATTCGTTCGTTACTGGAATCAGGTGACATTGAAGTCAGGTTAAGGTACTAAAAGTCTATTGACTGGGCTAGGCCGCGATGCAGTGTGATTAAAATACCAAGTCCTGCATTTAGCTCCTTTCATTATTGGGTATCGTAGACCCAATGTGACTACAGCCCTCTTACACGAGTAGACGAAAACTAGAATGATTTTGTTTCCTGCTGCAACATTTTCTTTCCACCTCAATTAGTTATTAAGGATGAGGCCTAGACACATGGTACTTCACTATAAGCTCAAAGGGGTGTCATTTAAACTGGGTGAAGTTGGATATCTATGTCTTACTAACAGAGTAACAAAGTTACAATTTCACGTTCTTAAAAGAACCATGACCTTTTGAAATGTTTTATTTCTGCGGAGCCTTTGTAAGTCATTTGCAACCCAAAAGGAATATGAATTTATTGGTGTCTGTCAACCAGCATCAATTTGATACGATAACATAACTGCAGCCTGAACAGCCATACCGAACCGTGCTAAGATATTAATCTGCCATAACTTTTGGCTATTTACGTTTTTCTTAATCTTTAACTCGCATTTGCTCATTAATACTAACTGTTCGTACATTTAGCAAAGCAAGCCTATAAAGATCTAATGTTTATCAGACGATACACTAGCGGTTTTATTATTATTACATCTGCGGCTCCTTAAACAACAAACATATGGTATAGCACACGACATAAGTGTTCCGCAAAGATCTAAATCTGACCATAGTAATACACGTGCCATCACATGAACATCTAGAGCGTGATACACATGGACCCAGTGACTTGTGATTTCCTTGTTCGTTTACCATTTCCATCGCTAATCGGCTTTGACCATTTTCTTCCACCGGATTGTTAAGTCGATGTTTTTGATTGATTGACAGGTTGGCTGTCTTCAATTTTCCACTCTGTTGAAGATTTCCAAATGGAAATCGAATTTTTCCATCACCTTCTTGTCGGTGTGCTCGTACGAGTATGTGTTCCTTGTTTTTATTTTTTCTTGTATCCCTATCACTAGTTAGAGTCATAAAAATGGCTGTGAAAACTGCTAAACAAAACCAAATAACATATTGGCCGAGCAATTATGATGATGGATAAGGTGACAAGAGATCACCACTTACCAATCCGGTTGTCCGTTCCAGCTCCATGAGATGGATTTCTCTTCATTGCTAAACGAATACTAGTCTCAGACAGACTAGCTGGATTGGTGATCTTTTTTTTTTTTTTTTGTTTTGTTTGGTTGGCTACCTACAGATTGTTGCGCGATTTTTAAAAACTTAGTATCTATGACCATCTCTAATTAACTGGAATCTTGTTCATTGACATTCCGTAGGCGCTGACATGACAAATCCAAGAAATACCATAGTACCCCATGAATGTGCTCCTTTCACTGCAATTAACGTTATCTTTGTTTATGTGTCGTTTCAGGTGTCTGCACAAATGCTACTGCCCCATCGGTATCATCAATTAATCGAATACTTCGTAATCGTGCCGCTGAACGAGCAGCAGCTGAATTTGCTCGTGCTGCTGGTTATGCTTTGTATCCACCACCACCGCATCCATATCCAGGATTTACATGGCCACCATCGGCGGCTGCTGCAGCGGCAGCAGTACATCTCTGGCAACCAGGAAATGTTATGCCGGGTATATCGCCAAGTAGTAGTGGCAGTACCACTGGACCATCTGGTCCACCACTTTCCCCGGGTTCAGGGAGTCATGATACGTCAGGATCATCGGATGCTAATCGAATGATTGGTATGTAGTCTCTCGAATGGTCTCTTAAGCACTACCTTAAACCGATTTCGTATTTATTTTTCTCATTACAGATATTGAAGGAGAAGATTCGGAATCACTAGATGGTGAACAACCAAAATTCCGACGAAATCGAACGACATTTAGTCCAGAGCAGTTAGACGAGCTGGAGAAGGAATTCGACAAGAGTCATTATCCCTGCGTTAGTACAAGAGAACGTTTAGCAGCAAGAACTGCTCTGAGTGAAGCAAGAGTTCAGGTGGGTAACAGGTGACGATATTTTAAAAGATTGCACGACCAAATGTAGCTTAGGTCTTTGATAATTACTTCGTGAGCATAACTCTGAAATTCATCACTGATTCTGGTCTTCAGGCTACTCAGGAGGCCCTCATTCAGGGCCCAGATGAAAGAATTTTGGTAAAATTTGTTCCTATTCATTCCCTTGGTCCAACTAACCAAACAATTAAAACTGTGAATAGGATATTTGAAAGAAATACCAATAGAGCCAGTAGTCCTAGTCCTTTTAAGTAACATGTCTTGAAAAAAATGCTTTCATTTAAAAAAAAACTTGTTTGGATATCATCTACCAATAGCAGTATGCATTAGCTTTCTTCCTTTCCTTCCTTTCTCTATTATCACATGTATTAGACAACGTCGTGCAGACACATTTTTTTTTTTACAAACTAACGCAATATTTCTTCGCATTGATCAATTAGGTTTGGTTTTCCAACAGACGAGCGAAATGGCGACGACATCAACGTATGAATCTACTCAAGCAACGTGCCACTCCACCAATTCCATCATCTCAAACTCAGTCAACGCCAGTACCACCTCCAATACCACCACCCACAACATCCCAATCAACTCAAAAGCTCAACAGTATCCAACATCATCACCATCCAGCCGGACGTCACCATCAACAAATTTCTTCCCCGCCACCATCTCAAAGCAACAACACCAATATCTTGCTTCAGCACAACGGGGACCACCAACAATCTGTTACCCATCGGCAAATGCTCTTAAAACTTGGCGATCAACAGGAGTCGAACGTTCGATACTCGTCCAGTCACCAGGACGATATCATCCCTACAACAACTTTAACAAATATCACCACCAAAATCAACACCACCAATCACAACAACAATACTTTACATCTTCACACAACACATCACAATCATCAGCCTCGTCCACAACATCCAGCGCAACATTCTCATCCGCACCATGTTCCGGATCAACAGCACCAACAATCAATGACAACTCTGGCGGCGATTGTTGCCGCAGTTCGCAGCAAGGACGACCATCTCAACAACCATCCGTCCAATCAACAATCCCTGTCGACCCAAAATCCCAGTCCAGCGGCAAAAAAGACCCCGGAAATCCAGCCATCATCACACATAGCATCAGTTCCATTATTAATGGGCGGTGAGCATAGTGCTTTTCGATCTCTGGTGAATCCAACTTCAGCATCAGCAGCAGCTGCCTTTGCCTTTGGCTTAGCCCAACAATATGCTGCTTCTATGTCGGCAAATGACAATGGAACTGACTCACCAGACTCAGATGAAGAGATCAATGTACATGATGACTATGACAATGATGCTAATGATTGTGACGATTCGTCGAATGAGAAATAAATTTCAATTAATTAGGTGATTGTATCCTTTAGAATCCTTTAATCCTTAGGCTATTTATGACTTGATTCAATTGGTATCCTAACATCCTTACCCGATGTAAGTAACTCCTCGTGAAAATTAGACTCACGAAATGGCTCCTAGTTACTGATCTTAAGGTGATTGTCTATTGGACCAGAGCATGAAACGTGCATCCCCGGCTCTGTGTACACAATCGGCCTTTTCATTTCTGGCTAGGGTATGTTTTCGAGGCTTCTGAATAGGAATGGCGTTAAAAATGATGATTTGATCTTGAGCTCAGAAAGGTTAAGCTGACATCTGTTTCGTTGGAGCAGCTAATCTAATGTAGCTACCCCATTACAACATTCTTTGACAAGGATTGTGGTTCTTTCTGACTCGATGCAGTATGCAATTCATTTAGTGACTCATCTTTGCAGCCTTGGTACTTACAAATTATTTGGATATGTCTAAGCAGACTACACTCGAACAATGGTGGCGTTAACAACTTTACTTATCTTGTACGGTCATGGTGGGAGAGCTGTTTTATCGGCCTTACAAGACCAATCTGATAGAGAAAAACCGAAAGAAGTCAAATGCCACACTTCAGCGTGTGAAATTCTAATACGATCAAGAACTAAGGTAACAAGTACTGCGGCGTCCCAATAATAGTAAAAGTAAAAGCTTATTACCTTACCTAAACACCATCCCGCTGCTCATTTGTAAAGACATTCAAGCTGTCAGATACTCTTAAGACTCTTTTCGAGTATTTGGAAAACAGCACTGTTCCGGTGCGACTCTTCTTCTCTCTTCTCCTACAGACCCATTGGACTTACGCCGCTATTTTCTTCTTTTAAGGTCCTTGAAACCCTTATACAATAAATCAAATTATAAGGGTAAGGCTTTCTTAGCATGTCTTACTGAAAAGTGAACCAAAGTGTACACCAAACTGTTGAAAGTTATACTGTTGCACTAGATATTTCAATGGCATTATGCTCGTTTGTCAAAATGCCTGCATTTCAGGTCGATAAATTGAGTAGGAATTATCTTCCGGAACCTTCAGTTCAAGTAGTCTTGACCGAAGTCCAATATCCACAGCCGCAAGGATCCCTTAATCGCTAATACTGCTTTACATTTTCATCTCCCTTCTACTACTTCTAATTTAGAATAAAACTTTTCTGCTCTTCATATTCGTTCTTGGACTCACTGTTCGGCCGTAGAGCAGGATCTACAGCGTACGTTAAACTCGTTTGGGAACCACAAAACAATTAAGTGCTTCCATAACTCAATGATCCATGAGTGGTACATGCCCCGTCTGATGTGGCTTCAGTACGTATATAATCCGCCTGGTCTGATTCTCCTAAGACCTCTCTGTACTTGCTAGATAATAATCACAACCTTGCGTTAAGACTCATAAGTGATGTCAATATTACACAGCCATCGGACAACCTCTATATCTTAACCTACTTATCTCTATCGCTATTTTAGCTACCAGTACTCCATCGAAATTGCCAGTAGTATTCCACATCTTCTAGCCGTAGTACCTGTCTTAATATGAATGCTCATTATTTTACCATCAAGCCCACCTTCAGATGTTACCTAAAATACCGTGGTTCTGTCCAAAGCTGTACAACTTGCTTATGAAATTCCCTGCTGAGCAATTTTTTTTTTGCCATTATGACCTGCAAACATTCAAAACCAACGTACATCGGTATCTTTTTTTCATTGCTTCCATTTTTAGAATACACAAAATCCCTTGAGCGCTCACTCTCACGCTTGCACGTTTACACTTTTTGAACGCTTACAATGAAGTAACGAAGGCTGTCATGCTATAAACATAGAGACTATCTTTTCTAACCTCGAAAGTCAAGAGTCCGTGCAACTGTGGTTCCGCCCCAACTTGTTGAGGTATTTCACTTTTAGAACGGTTTGTGGGCTTACGGACTTATTGGTCCGACCGAAAAATAAACCAAATACAGCTCGATATGACCTTTAGAATGGCAGAGATTTAAATAGGTTATGCCTTGCAAATGACTTAGCAGCAGCACATGACATCTGCTAACCAGGAAATCACAAGTCCAGTCTATTTCCCGATCTTACTTAAAATCAGAAAGCCTCGTACGGTAGAGGAACAGCAACAGAAACCATTCTTTAGTTGCCGCAAATCTAAACTTATGATCTTTGTAAGTGAATTTTACGATTTCAAATTTATGACAATGGATCAAGCCGAAGTTTTACTTGAAATACTAGCAAAGCCGGTGTTGCTGTATTCATTTGGTTACTTAGATCTTTTTTTTTAAATTAATTTACGAAAATTCTTAGAGACAAAAATGGGTAATGAGCCAAAAAACTTTTCGTTACCTTTCTTCTAATAACTTAGCCTTAGCGACATATTTTCTTTTTATAGCTTCATATATCTCAGGCCGTGGGCCTCTTTTTTTTTCAAAACAAATTTGCTCGCAAATATTTTCCACATTTTCTCGACACACCAAACCCTACTTTCTTTCTTAAAACTTCCCGAATCCTCTTCACTCTTTTCATCAATCTTTTCGGGAAGAAAAAGTATTAAACAAAAAAATAACCAATTGTACATTGATAACAAAAAAAATTAATTTTTAAGAAAATTTGCAATACTATTAAACTTAAGTGTAATAAATGTAATTAATCAAATTATCGTTGAGTGAAATAAATATTTCTTTTTTGTTTTAAATTTTAGTATTAAAAATAAAACAGCAATTAAAAAAAAATTATAAAAGAGATTATTCTTAAATATTCTACATATGTTGTAGAATTGAGGTGCAAAATAATAAATAAAAATTAAAGAGTCTAAAGTATTTGATAGTGTTTGAAGTTCACTTATTGGGAAATGCTTTTTGAATTTTTTTCAACGAGTTCTATGGCGAGTAAGTATTGTATTTTCATAGTTAGTGAAGATTTTTCAAAATTATTTTACAATTGGTATGCTGCCATTTGAAAGGATTCTCGTAAAAATCGTTTGGTGCCTATTTATTGCGGTTTGAACTCAGCAAATTCAAATGGTGATTTCTTGCTGTTTGGTTTTTCAGTGTTCTAGTTCTAGTTCTAGTGTCAAAGCCAGTCTTCATTTTAATGAAATCTTTCAGTCTCACGAAGAAAGATGCCTAGAGTATTAGCAACCACCACGTCAGCGCCGATAGCCTGCAGCTTAATGCGCCCGTAAGCCATTCACATAGATAGTGCTCCACGGTGTCGTCCAGCACATTAGGGTGCATTGCATAAGCGTTATGCCCTGTCACGATGACAGTAAGCAACATGCAGTATTTCCTGCTGATGTACAGCAGAAAGGCCGCTAAATTTCTAGAGACGTCGGGAAGCATTCGTTTGGTGTGACTGCATCCCGAGGAGCTGCGTCACAAGCAGCTGTGCTCATATGAGACCCAACTGTCAATGGAAGCCTTAACTGAGAAGGAAGGTAGACCCAAAGTATGTTAGAGTCTCCTCTGAACTCCGACGAGTTCATCGGCTATTTCATTTCCCGTGATCCCATTGAGATCTGGGACCCAGACTAGGGTCACTGAATTTAGCCTTCTGAATGCGTTCATTGATCTGTTGCATTCTTGAACTAATTTGAAAGTCGCAAGAAGGTTCAACAAGACTCTAAGATGCAAATGCATCTCCGCAATACAATTCGGTATTTTGGTTTTTGGAGCCGTCCGTGAAAGCCCGACAGTATTCCTTTCCTAGCAAAGGTTCTGGCTGAAGCCAGTCCTGGGCACAAGGAAAGTCGATTTCATATTTTTTCCGCAACAGGAGTTCCGGTGTCATTGCATCGGATAGCATGTCCATAAGACCGGATTCATAAAACAAGCGGCGCGCAAGATCATCAAAGCGTGTTGTACCAAAGACTACTTCTTTTAAAACGGAAGATTCAAAGCCATCTTGATATGAATATCAAGAGGAGGATCTGTGTGATCGTATCCAGCGACTGTCTGCTTTAAAGCGTAGGTAGCACTAGACGTAATCGAAGACTGGTGCATTAGTAATGGGATTTCAGTCAATCCTCTTAAAACTTCTCCTTTACGAGAAGGAGGAAGCTGTCCGGTCTGACTCATATAGTGCTTAAAGGCATCGCCATCCAATTCTCCAAAGAAGCTTAGTATTTGGGTGTTATCTTGGATAAAAAACTTCTCTGGACTAAACATGTTACGTCGAAAGCATATAAGACGCTGTCGAACTTTTGGCAGTGCATTGGAGCTATCGGCCAATTATATTCTCTGCGTCGATTGTCTGGTAGAATAAGTTCTCGCAGAAATACGTGATTGCATGGGGCTTTCCCCAGCACTCCTGGTTCCGCTCTAGGTGCTATTCTTCGTTCGTTTCGTAGCTTATGTCTACGGCAACTCAACTAAATCTTGGTTACAAAATTGCACAAATTTAGTTGGTGGATGCAGTAGCAGACTGGGAATCTTTAATGTTGATTTGAGTACACAGAATAGATGGGTCCTGGGATGTTAGTCTCCTATCCCGACTCATTTGGAAACAAAGTGAAAATTAACCCACCCAAAGTGTAGATAGGGACGTGAGTCATACCTAGACTAAATGGTCTCGACAGGAGCTTTGTCTAAGCCCACAACAAGAAAAGAGCCGTCCTTGTTTTTCCGATCCATTCTCAATCTTTTTTGAGAGCAGATTTTCCACATTTTAGTGTCAAGTCCAGTCACAACACAGATTTGCTTAGTCATTCGAGAGTTTTGCTGCGTAGAGCACTTCACTCTAAGAGTTCCATTCTCCATATTGTAGCCCTTTGCTTGAATGCAAACATTCTCCATGCAAGAAATGCAAGCCTTCCTAATTCGATACACCAAAGAGGAGATAACAGCATCCTTGTAGGTGCACCATAACTTTTCCAGCGACGTTCAAGTTCGAGCTGCAGTCTGTTTGCAGCACCGGTTTCAGTGGATCTTGTGCGATGGAAAATCCACTACCAGAGTTGTTTCTCAGCGGGGATTTTACTGCTTTGGCTGACTTCTGTCGATCAGAGCTACGACCTTTGCTGGTTGTAGCACTGGCCTCGTCTGGACGACGCGTGCGTGTGAAATTACTGCTGGTTTTGTTTTTGGCAAAGTTTAGAGTATTATTCTTAGTTTGACCTTAGAATCTTTGACTCTTAAGCCTTTCTGCCACGTCAAGGCAGTCAAAGAGAGGAGGAAAGACTTTCCAAAAGGAAAGGAAAGAGAGGCTTACACCTGAACAACGCTCACAAATTACTTTATTTTATCATCAAAACTCGTGCTCTGTTAAAAATGTTTTACGCGCACTTTGACCATTTTACGGAAGTCATAATCGACCCACTGAGCAAGCAATTTAAGCCATAGTGATGAAAATTCGCACCAATTTCACGCAATTGGACATCAAGCCACCTACCCGTATGCGTATAGTGCGACAGAGGAAAATATTACTGCTGTATCCGCCAGTGTTTTAATGACAATAATTTGTCCCTTCGTCACCGTTCGCATCAATTAGAATTGTGTTACTCGACTACGTAGAGAATGGCTTCGACTACGGCTAAACGACCGGCCACAGCGTCGAATTTTCGGTGAGTGGACCTCAGAGACGCTAGAAAAAGATCCTCTTTCTTATCAAAAAATTGTCTTCAGCGACGAAGCTCATTACTGGTTGAATGGGTATGCTAATAAACAAAACTGGAGTGTTTGGTCCGATGATATTGAGCAACCTCAGGCAATACACCTGGAAAAATGCACTGTTTGGTGCGGTTTATTGTCGGACGCAATCGTTGTCAAGTATTTTTTTTTTTTTTTTTTTCAAAAATGACCGTGAGAACAACGCTACCGTCATTGTTTTCGAACTTTTTTTTGCCCAAAATGTACGAGCACGCGAGGTCGAAGTGTTCGACATTATCCATGATGTTCCAAACCGCGTAACTGTGAGAGCAATTCATGGAAAACGAGTTCTGATGTTGAAGGGCAGGTTGTAGAGCAATTTGGTGAAGGAGATATACAAGTGAACTCTACGTCGACTTGGTTCAAAAAGTGGGCTTCTCTGCGTATGACACGTAGAGCAAAGGTATATTAACGCCCGAAGAGTCTTTGGTTCCTACTACAGAGGAAAAGATCTCACTTTATATGGTTCCAGACAAGTGGAAATAAACCTCAACAATCTTGGAGGAAATTAACAAAACTGAGCCATCCTGACCTGAGTTCATGGGACCATGAACCAGCTAGAATTTCTTAGACTTTCTCATATTCCAACTCAACTCGCTGATATTAAAGACATCAATTCAACGTCAAAGTGATTTTATACGTCGCCGAAATCAAGGCACGCACCTTACCCGATAAAAGAAAAACACACCAAAAACCAGCTAAAAACAATTTGAATCAACTCCAAATCTAAAAGCACCTCATTGAGATACAAATATTTAATTTATCCTCCACTTGCCTAATTGTGACACTGAATAACATAATAAGATCAGACTGACAAATAAAAAACAAAATCAATTCAAATAATAAATTTTGATAAAACAAACATTCGCCACCTTTGTTCACATTCACCGCCTACGTGCCGTTCGAATCTAAACTGCTCATTAACCCAAGTAAATACGGAGTCAACGATTAAGCAGCCATTGTCATGCTAAAAAGTGAACTAAAGACCCAATCCTATCCTACCCTAGCTAACCCTCAACCCACCTCTAAGGTCTATTGATTATAAAACGAAAGAATCTATAATTAGACGCACACTTGAGCTAATGGAATGCCTGTCAAAATAGATATTAATTTGCCGCTTAAAACTTTCGTATCTTTACCTGAAAAATTCTACATATATCTCTCCTCAGTTTAACCCCTTCTGTTACCATCTCGAAACGATTTGTTATAATCGCACATCATTGTATCTAATTAAACGAATTTTCATCCAAATTACGAATACGAATACGTCGGCTGGAGTATCTTTTTAATTCAAATAGGATGCGCGTTGCTTTTCCAATTTTTTGACATTTGACAGTTGACAGTTCGACCGAAACTCATTTCAAACACGAACGGAAGAGGCCAGAGTTCTTATCTTCTCTAAATCGATTACCTACACTTTAGTCGAGGGTTGATGACAGTATAAAAACGGCCCTGTATCTGTTATATCTCTTTGATTCACCTAAAGGTGTCTCTATGACGACCAGAGGCTACCTCTGGTCAATAGGAGCTGTCGCGTAACCATTACGTGCACGAATCTTAAAGAAAATTGATCTCAAGTCGTACTATTGAACATACAACGGTAATAATTGCTCGGCTATTCTTTTGGGCAATTATTGTCGATTATGGCCATAGAAAAACGCAAAAACAAAACAAAAAGGAAGGAGAAGTTCGCTGTTGTAAATGGGCGTCCAATTGAGTGCGGGTATGTTCGTAATGCGAACGATTGTTGTGGTGTTGTACGAGTACAACTTTGAAAAGGAAACAGCACGTCATGTCATTTTGACAGCTCTAATGTGGCAGCTAGCCTATTTGGACTTTGAGAAGTACTGGTAGTTACTTACTCTCTACTGCTGTCGAAGACGAATTATGACAATTATTTGTGAGGAGTGGAGTGGAATACGATATGCTACTATAGATGCTGGTGTTGGGCTACATTTTGCAAAATACTGAATAGTCCACTTTGGCATGAGAAAAAGTACGCAACTTTCCAAATGTTGCGTGTGCTTGATGGTTTGATGTGTGCGAAATTGATAGCCATTGTCGTTGGTTGGTTAGTTGAATGTAAAGTTGGTTGTACTGCTTATGTCAGACTGAAAGGCTGGCAACATACGTATATCTGAGTGCAGGTATATGGTTTGAAAGGCAGTCGATTAAAGATCTTCTTAAGTCTTTCTTAAAGCAACATCAATATACTCCCTTTGTGTATGGATTTTTAGGAACAGACATCTCTAGTGTTTAACGTGAACTACTGCCTGGTAAGCTTAATTTCACGGCATGCCCAAACATCCATGGGAGCAAGGATACGCCTTGTCATCGCTCACCGTCATTGCTTTGATACCAAAGCGGAACTCGTGTTGGAGGCAAAAAGTTCCACCCTTGGTATGAGTCGAGGTCGACCTAAAACTTCTTACTGCTCCTGTTCTTAGGATCACAGCACCCAGTATCTTGCAACTCTACATTGGGTCAAGACTCTTCGCGCGACTTTTTGTTTAAGCCACAGCTACCATGATGCTGCTCCCACAAGTAGGCCTACCTCAACAAGTCAGGCTCGGACCGAAATCCAGGGGGCTCCTGACCCCCATGGTACCGAGTTTTATGTCCTGGTATGGACTACCGGTGGTCCTGCCACCCAACAGGACCTCTGACCGGATGCTTGTAACTGGTCAAATCGTAGCAGGCGTAATATCGAAAACCTTTACGATAAGACCAGTACATTTGCTCTGCCCCCGCTTTTTATTAGACAACGTCATTGATGGACTGTAATCAGCTCTCTGGGTCGATCTTGCTCCACTTTAGTAAAGGCACAAACGGCAATTCTACTGCTATGTCCTCTTACTTGTTTGCGCCAACTAAAATTCATCATCAAATCTGTATTTCGTTGAAATTGTCACTGCTGCCACTTGTTGAAATTGTTGATACCGCCGCCATTAGTTTTCTATTCCTGATACTTACTCAAGCCGACGACATTTAGTACATCATTTCTCGTTTGAGACATTCGCATTTGGGTGTTGGAGGATCTCCTACATGACTATACACCTTGTCTACAGTGTAGGGGCTCAGTAGAGGTAAAAGAATCTTGGAATTACTATTTTTCAGACGAAACACATGGTCAAGTTAAAGTCCAACCTAAACACATCGTACCCCCCTTCATTCCCTTCCACTGGGCTGGATGAAGGTGTTATACGACGCCCGTGCCGATAATACACACAGACTGAGATAAGGCAGGTAACCTTATCTGTGAACAGCGGATCTCTGTACAGATGGGCCTTCCCTTCTCCGCCACTCAATTATCAATTATATTGATCCTCAAAGAAATAGACCAGGCCTTTTATGGGGCCAGGGCTTATAAAAGTAAGACCTCTCAGCCTTTCAGTGCTCCAAAATCAGCAACATCAAGGCCTTTACTCATAGCCACCACCTCCGGTGACTGTAATGCCAATAGTCGGTTGCAGCAAGGAAGTACCTCCTCCACTACGGACACCTTGGTCTGCTTCCGGGTTAAGCCACCGTTAAACGACGTCAGTTTAAGTTCCAAAACTCTTTATTACAGGAAGCAACATTTTGGGGTGCGACGCAAATGATCATCTCATCTGGGCAGCTCGGATATGAACGAAAAAGGTGAGAAACTTTTCTAATATATTCGCAATACTTGTCTCCTCAATTGTAATGTTGGTTGTAAACCCACCTTTATTACAAGCTATAGGCAGAAAGTCTCCCTCGGAAAGGATATCCGGTGATCACTCTTCGTCTGATCACCCCTACATTCTTTTCGGCATCTATCATCGCATTCCTGACCAATGAACCTACAGAAACTTTAAGCGAACTAACCGGCTTATCCGCAGGGATGCTCTTGAAAGAGCAATGACCCCTACTCCCTGACCTCGGGAACCTCGGAACCATTCTGACCAATTTGTTTCGTCGACGTTGTGTCCCTTTTTGTTGACAGCTTATACCATATACTTAGTTTTGCCTTCATTTACCACCTACTTTGGCAGCTTATGTTTCGAAACTAGCGTTTCGACGTCCCACTGAATTGTCTCAGTTATGTCAACATCATCGTAGTACGCTAGTAGTTGCACATACTTTTGAAGATTGTGCTTCCAGTGCTTGATTGTGTGTTGCACTCAATACTTTCAAATATGATGTCAAAGAAGTCAGAAGCTTGTCAAAAGCCGTCTTTGACATCACATTGAGTGTGTGCTATGATATGTTGCAAAGCTTGGAAATACGACGGTTGGGCCACATAACATAAACACATTTAGATTACAGGTCATAAGGAAATCAAATATAAACTCACCGCTACAATGACCGTCTTTCGTTGGCATCACATCCCAAAAGCAGGAACTCTTTCTTTGCGTAAAGGTGCGAGACGATGAATTGAGCTTCGTCTGACAGCGATGGTTTCTAGTGGGCTATAGACGCAGAGGCTTTATAGAGCTGTTATTTGCCTATATACCCACCAATTTAACGACTGTTAAGTCATTTGCGATGATATGGGGACATAAAAAGGCTTTGGTATGTTTCTTGTATAGTATACAGGTTTTAGGCTTACATATATCATTTTGCAGAAAATGTTGTATTTGTTGTCACGGAGTATTTCAATGGTTAATCCGATGACCCAAGGCTTCCGGCAGATGTCAATATCATAGTCTTTCTCCCTAAGGCAGACTGGCAAATTCTCCAATACACACTTTGAGTGCCTGAGACTGAATTTTATGACACTGAACGCATTATTGTTGGCATGTCAAGGTCGTCATTCTCAGAGCTCGTTGAACCTGACCCTGACATCGGTTTTCTACAGCTTCTTGAAGCACTTCTCATTTACTGGCAGCAGAAGAGTTTGACTGTTTGATGACTGCCCAATCATCCATAGGGATGGCAGAGTTCTGAAGTTGTAAACATTGCAGAGTCTTTTCGCTACCTATCTTCATCCTGGGCAACCAGATGAGTGCTCTAAATTTTCTACGAATTACTTTAGCAGGGATGATCTTAAATTTGGTGCATCTTCTAGGCATCACGAAATAAGGAAATCATTGGAATATTAGTCCACGCACTTGATTACCCAGTAACCTCTGACGACCTTGTAGTCCATGTAGGCTTAGTAAATGATTGAACTCAGCGATCCAGTTGTCTGCTATCAGTTTTCATAGTCACGATCGATGCTTTGATGATACTGCAGAATGCAGATCAAAGTCAAGAACGATTAGAACTAACTTCTGCCTCCAAATCACTTTGTAGCTAGTAGTGATTGTGTTAATATTACTGTCTTCAATTTTATTGCTTGTGCCAACGTATCTATATTTGAATTCCTACTCAACAAAGCCGCATGCTTTTTCAATGTTTCGGCACACATGTATGGTATAAGGTTACATGAAGTTAGTCAATATTGCCCTAATCGCACGTGTTAAGATCTTAATCGCTTAATCAATTTATTTATTCATTTCTTCTCCCTTTAGATTTAAACATTCTTAACAGGGCAGAATGACAACCTTATGGCTAATTGACTTGCAGATATTCCAATAGCTCGAGTTCCATTGAGATGATGACACCTGATTTTATCTGGTTTCCCCAATAAATTTCTAATTCAGTGGAACTTTTTCTTGAACGATTAGGAGTGTTTCTTTAGTCAGATCTCCATAAATAGTGTTCCTTTCTAAATAAAATAATCGAATAAAAAGGTAATATAATCGCCACGCTTTCTCAACTCATTCCCTTCAAAACATCTCTAATGGCCTTCGAATTTGAATGTCCAACATTCAAAGTTCGCAGCTTAACAGAACAATCACCCCAAATCGTACGATATAACCCGAAATTGGACTGAAAATTCTTTTCTTTGTCAAAGGTCAACCATGGAAAATTAATGTGAAAGATTAGAAACAGAATAAAAATGCCAAAATTCCATTCAAAGTGAAGCAATAAATATCAATAGTAACCCCTCTTCAACCGAAGCCCATCCTCGGCAAATATGTCAGTTATCTGCGATCCAAGTTCACTACTCATACATTACGATTCCAAGAAATTCCTCAGTTCAATGTTGACTTCTGTGTGAAATCGCCTTCTAATAAATTATCTTAAACACCATGTGCCATCCAACTATCCAAACAAAAAGTCATCAACCGTTTTGGAATAGAAGATATATGTACCATAAGTATCTACGACATCACGCGCTGTACGACTACACTAAATTCAGCTTTCCACAATCTAAAATTTCTGTCCGATTAAACTGTAAAACAAAAAAAAAAAAACAAAAAAAAAAAAAACTCGTCGATACAAGTAGTCTTGGAACTTCCTAAATGCTCACGCAAATTTAAGCTCCAAGCGTCTTGTCTTTGTATGGAAGGGTCTTAAGCAAACAGAAAAATCTCAAATGTTCACAATTAAAATTTATTTTATTCCATTAACGGTGATAAGTCAATATCAACGGCAGAACTATCTGGAACTACCACAGAACATATTAATTATGCACAAGCAAAAGATTAAGACCTTTGAATTTTTATTTGAATTATACAACGGCAAAGGCACAGGTTAAGGTAGCTTAAACCAATATGTTTACATTTGGTGGGTTAAATTTTTACATAATTCGACGATATATCAGTGTCATGTGATGGCACCGTAAAACCATTCATTAGCAAATTGCGTAATCAAATGAAATCACCTTGCTATTGTTGTTAACGAAGAAAATATTGTTTATGAAGTTATTGGTTCGAGTTTTGTGGAGAAAAGGCAAACAAAAGAGTCGATGTGCGAACCGACCGATGTCAATGATGTTGAAAAATGGTCTTTAAGGAATGACATCTGACAGGGACGACTTTTTAATGCAAAATTGCCAGGAATGAGAATCATCTAATGCGTAAAGTCGTCTTTTATTTTTAGACAGTAGTTATGCTTCCAGAAATAGCATTTAAATATTCAAACCACGAGTCGAGATAATATGTATATGCTAACGACGAGGACAGTCACAGGGAAATGCTACAGTAGAAATGATTTCCGGAAATTCTACCAGAATTTGAATAGGATAAAGAACCAGAACGAAAGATGCTGATGTGGAAGGACTGCCTTTGCAGATCAGTGAACTGCGAAGATGACCAATAATCAGCAAGAATGACCGATTTAAAATGGGCAATGATAGACGGCGATTTCATCCATCCGACAAGAAAAGGGTCTGCATAGCATTATCCAATTCAAAGACTACTAAAGCGGATGGACTGCTGATGGAGTAATTAAAAGCAGTGAGGGTTTGTTGAAGAAGATGACAATAACAACACTACGATCTAATAGTATGTTGAATGCATTCGAATCAATGGTTAGCGTGGCAGATACTTCTTGTCAATGAGCTGAAATGATTATGGATAAACGGCAACTTACATATCTAGGCAGAGCACGGGTCTGCTCATGAGATATTCACACATTGTATAGGTCATGTGGAGCCTAATAACAAGCGGAGGCTTTAGATTGCATAAAGTAGATATTGCCATAAATATCAACCACTGGTGCAATAGTAATGAGCTTTTAGTCAATCTGAAATCGAGAAGGATCCCGGAGTCCGTTCTGACTCATCTAGTGCTTAAAAGCATCATCATTCAATTCTCCAAAGAAGCTAAGTATTTGGGTGTTATCTTGGATAACAAACTTCTCTGGACTAAACATGTTACATCAAAAGCATCTAAGGTGCTGTCGGCCTTCTGGCAGTGCAGAGGAGCTATCGGCAAGACATGAGGTCTGTCACCGAGAAGGGTTCTATGGATCCACACGGCAATGATAAGGCCAATTATATCCACGAAAATACGTGATTGCTGCTTTTACCAGACTCCAAAGAACGGTTTGTCTTGGATGCAAGGGGGCTTTCCCTAGCACTCCTGGCTCAGCTCTAGACGCATTGATAAATCTCCCTCCCCTTGATATTCATATAGAATAGAAGTGGTCTTTGTTACATACGAAATCGACAGGAAAGGAATGCAATTGGATCTTAAAGGATGGCTTCAAAACTAATATAGAATGTGGCGCTGATGTTTTTCTGGAGGATGACAATGTTAGATTTCACTTCAAGTAAGGAAAGTTGGAATCTGTTTTCCAAGCAGAAGCTTACGCAATCCTGATGGAAGCGAATTATATTGAAGAGAAACGGTGAAGGAGGCGAAGCATTTGCATCTGCAGCGACAGTCAAACTGCGCTAAGAGCCTTGCTGAACTATTCTACGACTTCAAAGCTATTTCGAAAATGCAAGAGATCATTGAACGCAGTTGGAAGGCTAAAATGAAATCGCCGATGAACTTGCCAGGCATGGTTCAGAGGTGAGTTTTTCAGGACCAGAACCTATGTTGGGTCTGCCTGCGTCCTCGGTGCTCATACGAGCACAACTGCAGATGGCACAGCTCCGCGGGATGTAAGCTGACCAAACGAAAGCTTCCCGATGTCTCTAGAAAAGCAGGAAAGACTCCAGGTTGCTTACTGGCGCCGTGACAGGGCATTACACTTTTGCAAAGCACTTAAATGTGCTGGGTATAAGTGACACAACTTCCTGTGATGCTTGCTGTAAAAGTGATGACGACACCGCAGAGCACTATTTTTTTAATGTCAGGTTGCTGGTACTTTGCTCTAACGTGATGGGTGCTGGTACTACGTTGGGTGAAAAGTAACCTCCTTAGGAATGAAAAACTTTTTTTTTTTTAAAGTTTTTTTATTTTATCCAATATAGTCCCCTTTTAGTTTGATACACTTATTCTAGCGATTTTCCAACTTCTTGATCCCGTCCGAAAAGTAATTTTCCGGAAGGTCTGCAAAATACTCCTCCGTGGCGTCGATGATTTCGTCGCGTTAGCTGAATTTTTTATTGATGAGCCATCTTTTGAGGTTCGGGAAGAGATAATAGTCCGAGGGAGCTAAAGCGGGCGAATACGGTGGATGCGACAGCAATGGGAGCCGTAAGTCATTGGTTTTAGCCATGGTTGCGATGCTCTTGTGCGCCGGTGCATTGTCTTGCAGAAACGAAATTCCTTTTCGCTTCATGTAGGGCCGTTTTACATCGATTTCGGCCTTCAATCGCTTCAATAATGCACATTAATACTCACTGTTGATGGTTTTTCTTTTTTCGAAGTAGTCCACGAAGAATATGCCATGACAATCCCAAAAAACTGACGCCATAAGCTTTCCGACGCATCGAGCCTCCCTCAGCCGCTTCGGAGCACTCGTGCCGGCTTCAGTCCATTGCGAAGCACTCATTCTGTTCTCTGGTGTTCAACAGTTACTAATCGACGCCAAAAGTCCGTCCGCGGTACCCAGCCGCAGCACAACTTTTTCATATGCATAATATTGCCTAAAATATGGCGTGTGCTCTCAGTACTAATCTTTGTGGTATCTGCAAAACCTTCACTTTCCGGTCAGCCAACACTATTTCATGTATTTTTTTGACATTGTCCTCTGTAACCGAATCGGATGGCCTGCCGCTGCGGACTTGATCGGTAGTGGAGTTGCGGCCACCACGAAACTCTTGAAACCAATATTTGACGGTGTAATCTGACGGAGCATTGGCCCCATAATATTTATCCAACTTTTCTTTTGTTTCCTTCGCCGTTTTGCCTCTTAAAATACAATGTTTTATGAGAGAACGAAAATCGTTTTTGTCCATACTTAACATGATGCCAAACACGTCAACAACAATCAGCTGTCAAAACAAAACTAAAGACAGTATCGCGCTGAAATTTGGCATGTCTGCCTAAATATGAACGGACTTCAAGGCACCATAATCTTTTTTGCAGTAGCAGCGCATTCTGGTGGTCAGGGAGGTTACTTTTCTAGTACTGCAGGCACCTTATAACTGAAGGGCTTACTCATCTTTCTTCGCAAGACTGAACGATTTTATTAAAAGGAACTTTATAAGGAGTACAACGGACTAGTTCTTTGTCTAAGTGCTCTGTTCCGACATTAAAAAAATATATATCACCGCCACTCCGGAAGTGTAGTTGGCGCAATGGACACATAATGCATCAGATGGATTAACCCACAGCCTTCATTAGCGATTTCAAACGCTACCATAATATGAAGAATGGAGTGGGCAGACGCGAACCACTTGCACCTAATTTCGACGCAAAGGTCAGAGCGACCTTTCACTTTATACGATGAAGAAGAAGCTACAAACTGAAGCTGTGCTGCAGAACAACACCCTCTACCTGCTTTCAAAATATTCCTACCTGATTTCCCCAAAAGCCAACAACGTCCAGTCCTAATCGATGTCGGAATCCAGATTTCTTCGACTGCTTTCGTACAAAAGCCGCACTGAAACCTTACCAAGGCCGATTGGAATAGCTTATCACACGAGCTCGACTCATGTTTAAGGTTTATTCTGCCCCCTATACCAGAACTACGATAGATCCGTAGGAATGGTTACAGCAACTGCCAATAACATATTTTCCGAAGCTTTCGCAAAGAGTACATTCCTGGATGAACAGCATAAAATGAAGACGAATCTAAACTACTAAGATCGCAAAAAGAAATGGATATCAACGGTATCGACAGCCTAGCTTCACCTACATAAACCCCGAGGCTTTCACAAAGAGAACATTCCTGTATGGACCGGAGAAAGTGAACTAAGATGAACCGAAACTACTAAGACCGCTTGACGAGACCCGCAAAAAGAAATGGATATCAACGGTCAATAGTCCCAGCTTTACCCACTCTAGCAGAAACGCATGGAGTCTTTTTTGTAGAAGAAACAGTAGCTTCAACACCATAAACTTCTATATGGACCCGAACAAACCATAAACTATCATATAGCGACAGCGGTGTAGTGGCGCACGCAAGTGGAAAGCAACTTGAAAACAGCGGGCCAAAAATAGTGCCAGTTGTTGGTTACCGGACAGTTTCACCACCTAAGTAAGTAAATAAGTGCTAGTAGCCAATAGCCATGAAGACAATATACATAGATTAATTAAGACATGACGAAGATGCCAATGAATATATTGAAAACTTCAGATGACCACGAAGCTCGGTGTCAACGTTCAGAGAAGGTTGGCAAACAAAACAGTGAAATTGTTCAATCACCATAGATTGGAATGATATTTTTGTCATCAAGAAATCCAGAAATCTAAAAATAATACCACAGAAATAGAACATTCAAAGCAAGAGTTTCTCAGATGGAATTATTGATGATGCACACCTGCATACTTAGCAGGACACTGTGAGACGTTTAATCTGTTGAGAACTTGTTTAACAAAATAATTACGTGTGCACTACTATGTCGGTACTCTTCCGACTTTCCTGCGACTCTATCTGAAGAACTATCAGAATCACATTAGCACGATTCCAAAAATAAAAAATAAAGCATAAAGGAAGCAATAAATCATCCTAGACACCAATATTTGCTCATGATACAACCTATCTCAGGCCTATTATGCATTCGATTATGCTCTATTTTCAGTACTTACCTTCGCCCAGTCCAAATCAATTACACACTCCCGTTTGCCCATCTGTTTCCGTCTCAAAAAGGCCTAAGAAGCAAAAGTGAAAAATTAATTGGAAAAATGATAAATCCGGCAATCTACCAATTCGCCGGATACATGTAGCACTCTTGTACTGTCTAAATGTCCGACCAATACAACTCACTTATTTGCATATCCATTAGCATTTTTGCCGCGCGTCGAATTTCAATTTCAACACCTTCATTCAGTATCTTCCACCAAAGGACCATATATTCCACCGCCTTTTTGTCTCATGGTGTTTTTATTTGTTCATCGTCCGCCATTATGCATAATCAATGTGCGGTTGAACAAATATAGGTCTCAAAGGTGAACCATTCGGCACCTCATGATCATTCGCAACAAACGGTCGCGCATGCACATCACTGAGTTGCCTTTCCTATTCGCATTCGTATTTGTAAATGTATCACCAGCATCATCACTGGCAATGTTGTAGGCATTAGCATTGGCATTGGCATTGGCATTAGCATTGACATTGGCATTGGCATCATCAGGATATGGTATACGATGCGAAATATCTGTGTGCAAAAGAGGTTAAGGACTATGAGAGCGAACATGTGTAATCTGGGTGTTAAGGAATTTGAAGTTAAGGAATCTCTAGACACGTATCTGCGATGTGTAGTGGAATTTTAAATCGAATTTAATTTAGCTACAAAGGAAGATGTGCAACACACGAGAATAATGATAGCAGACAGTGGGACAAGAAGACATGAAAAAGAGACTAAAAGGCAGGGCAAGAAAAAAGGGATTGCGTGAGTGCTTCCATGGAAAAGAGAATAACAAATAAAAAAAAAAAAAAAAAAAAAAAAACTAAACGGGTGAAGGTAAGATGAAATTGCAGATGAAATTTGTTCTAATGTGGCGCGTTTTACTTTGGTCTTCTGCTTCTTCCCTCCTCCTGTTCTCGGATTTAATCCCTTTCCTTTGAGTTGTTGATTTTTCGTGTGAGAATGAAATGTGATTCAGAGGTGCTTAGTCAAGGTGAAGAAATTCGTTTTTGTTTTACGAGACTAAACGTGTGAAACTGGTAATCGGTTCTGACGCTCCAGTGGGATAGAAGTTTTAAAAAATTTCATCGAAGCTGGCTGGAGTTTGAAAACTCTGGATGGTACGAAGGACATCAATTTGTTATTCTGGATATGGTTTTCTACTATTACCAATTCTATTTGTACATGATCTTACTGTTATAAACCTGATCAATTTGGACGTGTTGTGTTGAAGAGATTTCAGCAAACATCAAGTAGAAGAATCGAAGGGCCATGAAATATAAAAAGACAGAAGCTACGTGCAATATAGTCATAGAAAAATTGTATCCATTTTCAGATCTACTTATAAGCTGAAATGAACTTAGATCGCCAAGAATACAGAAGAAATATCACAATCTTCCTTAAAAGACGAGTAGCTACGGATGAATCCAGTGGAAAGAGGCAACCTTAGGTAAGCAGGCCCTGGCTTTAGAGTTACCAAAGCCAGAAATACTCGTAGTATTGCTTCACAACAATGAAATCAAGTATAGGATCGCTATGTTAATACACCACAGTCATACAACATTCTGCAGTATATTGAACCTGACTTTTAGAATGTAACTAAAGACTCAGAGCTGTGCAAAGGGCAATACGCATGTTTTGAAGGAGAACTCTTAAAAGGCGACGTCAAATGCAGATCCAGTGATAATATCACTCGAACTTCTTCGACTCGGAGTTCAGGTTATGTGTGGATCTTGTGATATATATCCAGGTTGTCAGAATAGAGATCCTTAAAAAGAGAGTCTCTTTAAATTGCGCCAGATATAGACGACACAATCTACTTAACATCGGGTACAAGATTTTATCTTCTTCTCAGTCTAAGTACCACCTGGTAGCATGAGAACACTTAGTGAAAATTTGGTATTTCTGAAGACTGAGATTATGGTTTCATCACGGAAACTTATTTTTTATTGTCAAACTAAATAGATTCACAGTCTATTACTACCTCAAAGATGTATCTATATATGTGACAGTCTCTTCTATCCATCTATGAGTATGGCGTTGTTGGCAGCATGTATTTGCTTTTTTTATGCCACCGATAAGTGGTTACACAGTTTGGCCAATTGTGTCGATACCATCATCCCACACAGATGAAATTCGGCATGACTCTGCAAAGCTTGGCTCACGAAAAAATGGTAACCATCTGCCTAGCATATATCAATACATTCGATTGTATTCTTGCCTCTCCGTTCGTTCGCATAATACTCGCATAATACATAATCGACACCTGTCGATCATAGTTCATTTTACAGGCATCTTGTCTTGCTAAATTGACAAGTTTAATGGTATTAGTGCGCTTAGGACGTCAGTTGCCTCTTACAACGTCGTGTTTTTTGTATGTTGTAGAACTAGCTGAAGGGTTTTCCCATACGCGATCGGTAGAAGGTAAAGTTTGCGACAGTCTCTTGCAATTGCAGCGCTTAGATGCTATGGACTCGATACTATGGAGGCGATACAGATACCTAGCACTTGGACTTTGCAGCGGTAGTTCGATTTAATGTTGGATATGGTAACGTTTCGTTACTGAGACGTAAAGTTCGTTCGTTGTCCTACCAAGGATATTTTCTCTTTCAAAAAAGTTCCTACTTCGCATTTAGTGCACAAATCATATACTTTTTGTGGAGAACTTTTTTCAGTGGCATAGTCCTATTTCTCTACCATATTCCAATAGATTTTCTCCTTCGATCACATATACGTTTTCATATGTAAGTTTGGTTCTCATGAGCATTAATGATGAAATCCTTTGGGCTATCATTGTGAAGTTAGCATTTGACCACCCAATTTCGAATAGATGCTGAGACAGCACTTATAAATAATTGTTCCTCTAGTTTACCAGAAGACGCATATAAGGTGCAAGTGTCACGTGTTTAACCGAACTTATTCGCCTTTAAATAAGATTCTTTGATATTCATTACGATGTTCACAATGCAAACAATATTTCTGCCAAAACGATGCGGCTCATCTTGAATGCCGATTCATTGCTATAGAATAAGAGGCTTGCCGAACGAAAGTATCAAGAAGACAAAAGCGGAAATACCTTTCGAGATATGGAATGACAACGCAGTAATGAACCGGGTTCAAGAAATCCAAATAAAATGAGCATCTCTTGCACATGAAAGCGCACTGTCTAAGCTGGTAGTACTCACTATTTCACCCTAGCGACGCCGAACTTTGCGGAGTCTGCGAGGACGAAAAATCACGGCAGGAGTTTAACTCATTGTTTTAGTTTCAGGACTCTAAGAGTAGCTTAGAACATTATAACAGTCACAGCCTGGCAAAGTTATCTGCCATTTCATGTAGAAATCTTATCACATTCCCACAGTCAAGGAGATGGCTATTTTAGAATCGACATCAGCGACAAACGTTAAGCAGAAACATCAAAACGTAGAATCCGTCGTATTCACTAGCAATCTTTAATTTGGGCATGAAAGTGGGTTTACGTAGACCACAGAGTCGAAATAAAGACTCAAATTTCAACAATATGAATCCTGCCTAGATTTCCACTGAAAAATGACAACGCTGGTTCAATAATCTAATAATCTTCATGTAGCCAATACCTTCCAAAGAGCTCTATGCAGTGAGTATGAAGAAGAGTATATGAAGAACAACTTCGCTAAACTTAAAGATGACAGCTAACGAAAAAATACTGGCAATTATTAATGGCCAAAACAAAGAACTCAACAAAAGAATGTGGAGAGCTCTGCAAATAAACAAAATCACTATGAAGCGGCTCGGGTAGAACAGCCAACCAGAGCTTGAAATCAGTAAACCTAAACACGACGAATACGCCGTCAGAAGGAGTTGGTATAAGTGTGAGTAGCATATCAGCGAAAACTATCGCCAGCGCCACCGCAAACGCCAGAAAGCTGAATTATGCACGGCACTATGGCCAAAACTGGTAACTCCAACAACCAGAACCAATTTCGGCCAAACACGGCTGCGAATAGAGTAGGTGGCCAGACAACTAGCCAACATATTAAGGCTCCGAGAGGTAAAGAGATGGGCCTCACAACAAGGTGCGATACATGGAGGACATAACAAGACCTACAGGGCATGAAACCCTAATTATGCACGAAAGAAATGAAATCCCTTCTGAGTTGCTGTAGGCAAACTTACATCGAGCTATGTAATGATGACCTTTAGCCACTGATGATGACTTATTCAAGAGTCAAGGGCAATTCATGGTAAGCAAACCCTCTGGTTTTTGCCAATGGTCTTTTAAGACCCGTTTATTGCGAAAGATATAAAATTCTCTCTCATTCCAGATTTCATAACTAGGAACATGGTGGCAGTACAGTAGGTTCCTATGCGCATCGGCGTACCTTCCTGGAGACACAGAGGAAGTGCCTCTAACATCAGTACAGGAACTTGCCCGATACTGTGAAGGCAAGAAAGTACACCTTATCATCGGTTGGGACACCAACGCACACAATACAAATTGGGGCAACTGTAGAAACAAAAGAAGTGAGTCACTTTTAAAATTTCTGTAAAACAAAAATCTTGTTATAATAAATAAGGGAAACAAACCCAAATAAGGTTAAGTATCTATCAACTCATTTTAATCACACAAAGCACCAGGCATAGACAGAATTTTTCCAGCTCTGCTACAAAAAAGGTCTGGACTTGCTTGTAACTACCCTAATAGTCTTACTTAGGTTCAGCTTCAACTTGTGCTACATACCACACACTTGGAGGGAGGTTAACGTGGAGTTTAACCTAAATCATACCGTCCAATAAGCTTGACATCGTTTTATCTGCAAAAAATGGAAAAATTTATTGAAGTCCATATCAGAGTAAGCTTACAAATCGACGAAAGGTACTCCAATGAAGCTGACAGCTGAAATCAAAAGCTGCCGCAAAGAAATTGCACTTTGCGCATTTCTTGACATAGAGGTTGCTTTCAAGAATACTGAATATGACTCCATATCCAATGCTTTTCTCCATAGAAACATCGATCAACCTACCATTAATTGGGCCAAAGCAATGCTCGAAAGCCGGATGACTACTACTTCATCAGGGCAGACTTCGGTATCAGTATCAGCCGTGCTTTCTCATCAATGATGACCTTCTTAACAAATTAAGAAACTTAGGCTACAACACAATTGGTTTTGCCGATGACCTAGTCATCATCATTGGGGGAAGAGAGACTAATGAAATCACTACACGTAGACAAAATGCCCTTAAGACTGTCCTAGACTCGTGTACCAGAGAGAATCTCTCCATAAACTCAAATAAGTTTGTCATTGACTAAAAGAAAAAACTTAAACTTAGGTATAGCTTCACTTAACGATATAATCGGTGAGTACTCTGATGAGCTCATATATTTGGGAGTAATCCTAGACAAAAGACTCAACTGGAACTCTCACCTAACCAACAAAATAACTAAAGTTACTAACGCTTTGTGGGTCCCGGGGATCTCTCAAAAGATCAGTCACTGGATGGTAAGGCCCTTCATAACATAAATTTCTATAGAATGTTCGATCAAATTCACGCATTCCTGGACATTTTCGGGGCCTTTCGGGCATGCCCCACAGCTGCTATATAAGCAATAGCAGGGCTAACGCCCCTACACTTATATTCAAACAAAGTGGCATTATGCAGCACAGCAACTCTATGGACAGTCAAGCAGCTATAAATGCCCTTAACTCGCACACCATTGATTCAAAATCAGTCATGTACTTCTTCAAAACATTCCAAGACTAAACTCTAGGAACAAAACAAAACTGTGGTGGGTGCCTGGTCATGAGTGCATTTATTTGAATGCAAAGGCTAGCAAAAAAGGGACTAGAAACTTCCTTTAATGCTCAAGAACCCTTCTGCTACACTCCTTAATTATCAGTCAATTTAGCTATTAATAGCTGGGAATCAGACGTAAGAAATCAGTGGGAACCTACTCCTACTAGAAACGGTGGACACTTATACACCTTTGGAAAACGGCGGTAGTACATCCCATTCCCAAAAGAGATAAAGATACTTCCAATCTGGCGAATCTGCGTCGATCAGTCTTCTTCGAAACATCTGTAAGGTTTTCGAGAAGGTGATCAATAGAGTCCTGACTAAGTGGGTTGAGGACAAACATACAAAGCGGGGCATGATATCATTCATCCTACGTCCAAACTGGTTTCTGATATCCAATGGAACAAAAGCAAAAACCAGTGCACTGGTGCCGTATTGTTAGAGGGACTCTTCTTCAAGTTGAACAGGTTGGGCATTAGTAAACCACTGCTGTATATTCTTTTTGATATGCTTTCCAGTAGACATTTCATCGTGAAGAATGGCGATGTGACTTCTGCTAGAACATTTAACATTAAAAACGTTCTGCAACAAGGTGCGGTAAATTCGCCGATCCTATTCAACATTTACAATAGTCATCTGATAGGTTCACTTCTCCATGCCATTGCATGCTCAGATGACATAATCGCGTATAGATCAGGTTCCAAAGATTGAGGTCATTAATATACTTTTGCAACGTGACGTCGACCTAATTAAGCGATATTGCGACGACTGGAAGTTGAAAATCAACTTTCAGAAGTCGGAAACCATTCTATTTAGGGCGCCTTTGTCTGGGGCCTCGAGGGATACCAGAAAGACTTGGCGAAAATTCTCTATCGTCGGACAACATGGACAACCACTTGCTGGTCGAAATGTAGTCAGATACCTTAGAATCTGGCTAGATCAACATCAACATATAAATGTTGCTCTGGCCAGAGCCAGAGGTGATTTTGCCCTTACAAGGAGACTGTTTTATAACAGCCAACTCTATGCGAGGGTAAAGGTGATCTGCTACAAGGCCCTTATCCGGCCCGTCCTAGTATTTGGATGTAGTTCAATGTGAAAGCAAGCTTATTGAAAAAGATTCGGGTGTTTGAGAGGGCTTCACGAAAACAGTGAATCCATACACATCGGGTCTTGTGACGATGTAAACAAGATGAACAACTAAGTATTGTTGTTGTTCGTCATACTTATCGAGAGAATCGAAATAAAATAATCAAATGGAAAACACATATAGTGAAGCTGATGTTGACTTTAGGGCAATACATGGTGTTAGCGGCATCGAAAAAAAATATTTGGAAAAAATGAATTTTTGTTGTGTCAGTTTTGTATGAGAAATAATGAGAATATCGTGTTGAGAGATATCAATATTAACATCAGAGATGAGACTAACTCACTTATTTTAAAAT
Source organism: Volucella inanis (assembly GCA_907269105.1). Lineage (NCBI taxonomy): Eukaryota > Metazoa > Arthropoda > Insecta > Diptera > Syrphidae > Volucella > Volucella inanis. The sequence continues at coordinate 13,169,293 of OU026154.1, forward strand.
TCATTCAGATGATGGCTTCCAAAGGGCTAACAAGCCTGATTAAATGTCCCACGGGCATTGATATTTTAAATAACACAGCGACGATAATTGACCACGCATATGTTAGTTTCAATAAGCGTGAAATAATCTCAGCAGTAATTGAAACCGATCTCTCTGACCATTACGTTGTTTTATACGCAACGAAAGGCTTAAATAGCTCTGAAACACCATGTAAAACCGAGGTTAAAAATATTAATCAGCAAAAAGTAAATGAGCTTATTTAGTGTACAGACTGGCAACATATACTTCAAGAAAATAACGTTGAGGCACTCTACAATAAATTCGTAGGAGAAATGAATAAGATTTATGCTGAATCAAGTAAAATAACCGCAAGGAAAAGAACACGGAAGCATAAGCCATGGGTAACTCCAGAAATAGTCCCAATGTGCAAAACAAAAGGATAAGTTATATAGGAGGTGGAAAAACAGCCCCAGGTGTAAGACGTTTGAAGATGAGTACAAAAGATATCGAAACAATTACTAAGAACATTCAACTTATAAAAGCCAAATACTAAAAAACAAAAGTTTTTAAATGCCAACAACGACGCGAGGAAAACGTGAAGTATTGTGAGTGAACTGCTAGGAAGAAAGCAATCCTCAATAGACAAAGCAATTAAAAGTAATTTTCCAAATGCTGCCGATGACTTAAAAGACATTGTTGAGGAATTTGCGGAGCGGTTTTCAAATCAAGCGGCATACACCATTCATATCTGTGATACAAAAACCTCAAACCATGAGAACTGGCAACTTCAAAAAAGTATTTACGTTGAGGAAGCAACAGAGCCTGAAGTTTACAAAATACTGTGTCAACTGAGTGACAAAAAAGGTCCTGGAGCAGACAATATTAGACCAGTTGATCTCAAAATAAATGCTATGTGTCTCACTCCTATAATCACGAAGATCGTAAACCGTAGTTTATGTCAGTCCTGTGTGCCAAAACTAATGAAAACTTCAATAATTCGCCCAATATACAAGGGAGGAATCAAAAAAAATACCAGCAGTTGAAAAATGTTTGGAAGAGGTAGTTGTTAATCGTGTTAATTGTTTTATGTCGAAGCACAAAGTGATTCATCCAAACCAATTTGGTTTTCAAAAGTGCAAGAGCACTCAATCGTTACTGGGAGAATTTACCAACGTCGTTAATGCTGGACTGAATAAAAACCACCACGTACTCGTGCTCTTTATAGATTTCAGCAAAGCGTTTCATACCCTGACTCCTGAAAAACTTGTGGAAAGCGTCAACAGATTAGGACTGAGAGCTGGCAAACTGGCTTAAAAGCTATCTGAGTGAAAGGGAAATACAAGTCAAGATATCCGACACATTTAGCAACAAAAAAGAACGATCAAATACGGTGTGCCACAAGGTTCCAAACTGGGCCCCGTATTATTTATACTATTCACAAATGAACTATTAAGAACATTTAAAAAAGCTACTGCATATGCCTACGCTGATGACATCGCAATCGTCGTGAAACACAAGGACTTGCACTTAACCATAAAGATACTGCAACACGAGTTCAACCTTGTATCTGATTTGTGTCATGACAACAGCCTGGTGATCAACGCAAATAAAACTAAGTTGATGCATATTCGGACTCCATCGAAGCCAACGGAAGTTATTTAAATCTTTCATCGAAATAATCGTTGTCCATTACTGAGGAGCAGCAGCACAATCGAGGTAGTTAAAACAATTAAATATCTCGGAGTTACCATTGACTAGAATTTCCTGTGGCGTGAGCACATCAACGTACTGCGTCTTCAACTTAAGAGCACTATATTTGCAATGGTGTATCTTAAGCGTTACTCACGTATGAAGGTACTAAAGCAAGTGTACTACTCATTGGAGAAGACATCAATCTTAAAACAATAAATAACATTAACTTCAAAATGAACTAATTGTATTTAAACCTAATCTTTTCAATTTGAAATTACTTCAAAACTATATCAATATTATGTCCAACCACCTGCAGATATGCACTTTGCTTTGCAGGTAAAGCAATGTTAACGAAAATTTATGTGCAATTCTGGTCAGAGTCTGAGAACATAAAATTCTATCCTAACAAAACAAGACCTTTACAATAGGGCGAACCTAATAAAAGTGGAAAATTTCGTCACTAAGTTGACTCGAGGGCATATTGCAAGAGCAATGACTTCATCGAACAACCTGATCTCCGGGGACTACTACCCAAATTATATGTATCACGAGAGAGTTCGCTTTGACGTTTTTATTCCTCAAGAAGCGTTCCTCTACCTATTGTGTATGTAATTTAATTCGTGCGGTTTTTTTTTTTCAAAATTTGAACGTTTATTTAAGAAAAACATGTACAATAGTATTATTCAAAGTATTGCCCATCTGAAGCTATGACTTTTTCCTATATTTTTGGCAATTTCTGGATCCCATCGCAAAAGAACTGCGCCGGCTTGGCAGCCAAGAATGAATCAAGCCAATTTTTGATATTCTGCTCTGATGTGAACCGTATTTCAGTCAGGGCGTTCTGAATCTACCGGAACAAATGGTAGTCAAAAGAGGAAACATCTGGGCTATAAAGCGGGTGGGGTAAAACTTCCCATCCACTGTTTTCCAAATAGTTCATAACCGGAATAGCAACGTGGTGCCGAGCGTTGTCATGATGGAAAATTATTGCCTCGTGTCTGGTCGCATATTCCTGGCGTTTTTCGGCTACTGCTCTCTTCAAACAGATTAATTGTGTTTGGTTGCGTTGTCTATTGATGGTTTCACCCGGTTTTAGCAGCTCATAATACAGCACACTCATCTGATCCCACCAAATACAGAGCATTACCTTCGCGCCATGGATATTCGGCTTTGCCGTTGATTTAACTGGTTGGCCGGGTTTCACATATGATTTTTTGTGCTTGAGGTTATCGTAATGGATCCATTTTTCATCACCAGCAACAATCCGATACAAAAATGACTTCGTTTTGTGTTGTTCCAGCAGCATTTCGGATAAGCAAAACCACCTTTCGATGTCTCTCGGCTTGAGTTCATGTGGAACCCAATTTCCTTGCTTTTGAATATATCCAGCTGCTCTTAAACGTTTTGAAATGGCTGCTTAAGTGACACCCAAAGATTCACAAAGTTCGACGCTTTACGTTTGAAGTTTACGCTTCAAATGAATGACATATACTGAAATGACGTACAATGACAGTAGCTTTCCAACGCATGTTCCAATGGAATAATACAAGTTACGCCATCTCTTAGCAAACCGCACGAATTAAGTTATATACCTAATAGATAGTAAAGGTCTGATCCAGGACAAATTGGCGGTGCCGCTAATCTTCCACGTTTCTCGAACAGCTGCGGACAGGCGACTCAACTACGATAGAGACTTCGCACACGGCAGTGCAGAGCGTTTCCGGTTCAGTATGGCGGTAGGGAGTCGCGACATAAGGGCACCAACAATTTTGGTGGCTTTATGTACTTGGTAGCGTCATGTGTACCAAAGTGGGTCGCCTAATTTTAAGTTAGATTTAAGAAAAAAAAAATAATAAAAATAAAATATGAAACAAATATATATATACATATATCTATAGTATATATTAGGTATATATATATATATTACAAATGTACAATATATATAACCTATTAGATGTAAGAAGGTTAGGTAGATTAAGATTTAATTCTAGGTAGTCTGAAGGTTTTTAGTTTTAAGTTTTATAATAAAATTAAAATTAAAAGAGTCTTTGTACTAAATTTTTGCTATTTAAAAATGTTTTCTTAGTTTAAGTTGTATTGTCGTATCTAGAAGAATAAGAAAAAGAACTGTCCTAAGCGTCGAAAGACATAATTTTTAAGAATTATGTTTAACATACCAGAGAGTGCCCGCATGGGCCCAGTAAGTTAGTATAAGATTATTTTTTAAATTATTTAAGCTAATTTTTAAGTAATTAATTAAATAAAAATACATTAAAAATTTAACGAAACGAGCAGAGAGCAGTTGAGATGCATCTCATGTTGCGAGAATAGCCCTGGCCAAACGAGCCATCAAGCCCTTCAACAAAAATGCCAATAGATTAAACCGGGACATCACGGTTTAAGATACCAACTCAACAAAATGAATCTAGTCAACTCTGCGGAGTGCCGACTTTGTCTTCAAGAAGACGAAACAGCTGAACACATCTTATGTGTTCATCGGATATAGACGGAAGATTTTCTTCAGGGAACAGTTCGCCTCCAACAAACTAATGAATTCCTCTGCTAGTAGTGTTATTAACTTCATTTGGAAGGTAGAAAATCTACTAGCCTAACTACAGTTCTGACTGAATGGTATAAAAGATCTTTTAGCTCAAAATGACTTATTTCGCAATTGACAAGACACAAAATTCAAAGAAAAAAAAATTAATTAAAATAGCTCAATAGGTCTGAATTGCTGTCTATGAAATCAATCTCTCCAGTTACCTTAGCTGCCAAACGTAGTGGTGGTGTGAGCTGAGTTTTCCCTGCGTTCTCAGGCATTATCCTGGTATTCCCACTTTTGCAAGATCAGCAAAGTTATAACTAATAGCATTCATTTATGTTTGTACTTGTGGAGAAAGAGAGCTTTAGATTTGTTCAGTTTACGTGAAGTTATGTGAAGACTACGTAAACATTTTCAGCTGCTTTACAAATGCAGATGTTTGATTTCATAGACTAAGTCGAACAATATTTAAGTCGAACCACTCACCACCATCCAGAGTTATCTTGAAATGCCCCTCATCAAAGATTAACCCGACTTTCTTTGCGTTGAAAATTAGATAAAGATTGTCACTAACTTAATTAATTTGCCGAAAATTTTCAAACGATTTTTATTTGACTTCCAAATGGTCAAACTCTATCTTCACCCTCGGTAGTCTTTTCACATTTGAGCATCTTCCTAAAGCCAAGCCCGATTCACAGTAGCAAAAACTAAAAAAAAATTCCTCCGACATTGCCGAACAAACACGAGAAATCTTCTTCGCAAAAGAAACAGAGAATGACCTATGTATCTGCGTGCAAAAATAAGTCGCATATCTTTAACGATCGCTGCCAGAATGTCTACTCTGATTCCTCAAATACAGTGAAATCGAAAAAACAACATCAAATCCAACAATTCTCACCGACTTGAGGCAATCAGAAACCAGACCCAAAAAAAAAAAAAAATAGCTCCTCTCTCTATCGCACATACCATACTCGTAGTAGATACTTTATGTAGAACAAAAAAAAAAAAAAATCCTTTTGTGCGTCACCTTTACTTGTCGCATGTCGAACTCCATGAATTGACCATTCTAAGTCGGCATATCACCACCAGCACAGGTTTCCGAGGTTTCTCCAGAACCTTGTAACCAGCGCAGCGCAGCTCAGAACTCATGCAATCGAGACTGCCTCTACCAACAACCGAAGACTGGAGAGGTGAAAATTAAGAGATATTTATAAAAAGCACGAAAACCACTTAACTCAAACGCCTTTGGCAATTAACAGAAAATAATTCGCCCTATAAAGATGCTTATAAAGTGTATAAAGTCCAGCAGTTAAAACCAAATTGATCGGACCTCATTATCACCATCACCATGATCCGCTCCTGCTTCAGCTCCTACTCCTGATGCTGATACTGATGCTGCTTCTGGGACTTTAGATCGTGCTGGGGTACCGCGACATTAGTGTTCAATCGTTTGTTGCTTATTTCTGTCAGTTTTGCAGTTCCCTTTCACACTTAAAAGACTAAAGCAAAGACACATCGCAGAGCCAACTCATCGATTGGTGGTGCGACAAATCCCGCATCCAGTATTCAGTATTGAAATCAGAACACAGCAACAAGAGAACGGCAAAAGTATAGTAGTGACCAAAGTACGCAGGGATGATGATATGGTTTCTTGTTGTTGTTATATGAATGGAAGGTATCTACATCCAAAGCCAAGGCCATGCATGCATCCACGGTGATAATGTGACGACAATTTAATTCCATTCCACACCATAAGTGTGAGGTTTAGTCTAAAGGATACACGAGGGGTACCACCATCGGCTACTATGGAACCTGGTAGACACATCCTATTTGGGATGTAATCTCCTGAAGATCCCACTCACCACACGAATTAATTTTGTACTTGCATCTGCAATTCTCCTGGATACACCGCCAGAAGTCGGATGCGGCAACATCGACTATGTCGGCTATGTCTTGTTTCAGTGTCGATGTCGATGTTGGTGTCGTTGTCGTTGTCGTTGTCGTCGGTCTCGGTACCAGTGCCGATGTCGGTGAATTGGAATCGAAATCAAAATCCAAAACACCGAATCACACACAGTTCAGGTTCAAGTCGGAGTCGTTTGTGATCATTATGAGCGTGATTTTGAAGTCACGCTTGGAGTTGCTTCCAGCTATCTATGTATACAGAGGCACTTACAAAATAAGAAATGAGAAGTACCCGCATCAAATGTATCTGCATCTCGAAGGACAACAAATGAGTTTTAATATTCGAATGCATATGCGTTGCTATGATAGTAATTTAGTTGATTGGGTACTTGGTGTTACTGCCGCCGCCGCCACCGTCGTCATACATATAACTGCGGCCAGATTCTAGTTCTGATAAATTGTCACATGTTAGAGGTTGAGGAGGAGGATAACAGGTAGTGATGATATTAAACGCGCAGTAGGATAAACTTGGAAATATGATGGCGATCAATATTCAGGTTGGGACGGTTTTTCTTTATTTAAAAGTCTGCATTGCTTCAAGTTGCTGTTGTTGTAGGTCGACCCAACATGCAGATTGGGAGGATTATAAAGGAAATTCACATCGACGACCACAACGCATGACGGTAAATGTTTTGACTCTGAGGTGAGTTAGTTGGTTCAATTATTTAGAAAAGTGTTTATTGCTTTCTAGTGGAAATAGGATTAACATTAGTCACATACGGGACGGGTTACAATTTGCATCTCTGATGGGATGAAACAAGAAGAATGGCTGGCTCACCTTATCAACTTTGTTGCGCTGCAGTTTTGCATTGAGAACATAAAAGATACAATCGCTTTTTCATTTAGTCCGCACTTGATGGAGATACGAAGATCACCTAAAATCATCCCTTACACGAGGTTCAGTTTATTAGGCGAAAAAAGACGTTTTTGGAAATGAGGGCGCGTAGTTTGCCCAGATTGCTGTCAAGTCAAGTCGCAACATTCTCCCCTTCGTAAATGTTGGGCGTTCTCTAACGTAACAATTGCCCTCTTCACATCCAATTTTGACAACTTTACACAATGCTTAGTAACCGAACCATTGATCATTTTAACCATGCGTTTCTCCATATGTTTGTCATGCGATTGGATCCGGTGTTGGTTGAAATCACGTAGTCTGTTAGGTGTCAAGAAATATATTCCTCACGTGAGCGGACTTTAATTTAAAATATGTTCAAAATCAACTCTCGTGCAGGACGTTCTTCAATATTCCACTTCCCATATGAGGTGAAGCTGGTGGTATAACCGACCACTCAATTTTGGGATACTTCTGCGTTAGTTGACACCTTCTCAATTTCTTAAACTTGCTCCACGCAAGTTCGTACCGTAGTCTGACAAAATGCGTCTACGTCGGCTAACGAACTGCTTTAGCATAAGCAGGAACGGCTTCGTGGATAGAAAAGGCGAGATCTCAATGTGCGTTGCTCGAGTTTAAAGATACGTAAAGAGCACATCCCATCGCTTTTTTCGGCTTCGACCAAGGACCCGAAGTAATCCACGCACGTATATATAAACGGCATCGTGAATACTGCTAGTCGCTCAGGGGTTAATGACCCCATTCTTGGAGAAACGGAAATCACGTGACTGCACGGACCAGAGCTTGAAGACTATTTATGTAAAATCGCTGACGCATATCTTTTGCAACGATTTCATTGTGGTAGTGAGACATTCGGTGATAGAAATCAGTTATTAGGCGAGTAATCTGGTGGATGCGTGGAATATTATTGGACGTTTGCCGCTCATCGCCACTTCCAGAAACAAATCCTCTCGGCACTCATAGAATAACAAAGTCATCGACGTATGGGAGCACCTGAAAATAGATCCTTTATGACTCACCATGATTCCAGATCGCAAGAATGAGAGTTCTCTGAAAAGACCTCTTCTTGGCAGATGCAGAATGCAATATATATCGCTCAGCGTTGCACTCTCCCATTTTTCCTCATGGTAAACAAATTCGATATCACCGTCAGGCGGATCATTCGACATTGTCTCAGGCCAGTCACTCTCAAGTAAGTAAAGAAACTGTGGAACAGTATACCAGAGGATTGTCCAACATTTTGGTCCATTTTGTTCCTTCATCTGCCACATTATGAGCTGATGGCACCTATTTCCGTTTTCTGACGTCTGATCTCTCAAGGATCTCACGACTAATTGAAGGAATTTCTTAATCTGATCTGATCCAACAACGAAGGTTTCTAGAGTCTGTCCAAAATACCCAACATCTCGCTTTAAATTAGTTTTGCGTCCCAAATAGCAGCCACCATCTCCAGTCTTGGAATCGACCACGGTTTGAGTTGTAGTAAGCTCTTTTTCGAAGCTACTGGATAACATCAAACCTCTCTTTCTTTTCCAGCACTCAAATACGAAGCGGTTGTCAATACGTTGATGATTGCATCGACAAATGTATTTAAATAAACATGATTACTACTGTTTATAAGAGGATAACATCGTGGCAGTTGTATGGTTTCCCTCTTATCATCACGAAGGGATTCATCCCAAGTTGCTTTAGATTGACAGATATTTTGAAGGATGACTTAAGCGTGAATAACGTAGAATATAGTCATAGTCACTCGCAAAATCTGACGCTTGGTTGGAAATGTGGTTTCATCGAAGACTTCCTTTGCGAATTTTTCAGAAAATGTTAGTACATTCATACAAGAGTGACACCATAGCCCAAGAACCACCTTTTGCCAAATTGAATTGTTGATTCCGTCAAAACTGTCAAGACGCTTTTTAAATTTGATGACCAATTTCTCATCTCAAACCCACCTTAGCCATAGATGCGTTTTACCATAGTGGCTATTTCGATTATCGCCTCATCAGTCTCAACGCTTTGTAACCAGTCGTCCACATAAGTGTTTCTAATGACAGCATATACAGCCTCTCAGTGATCTTTTATACATCAGTTTGCGTTTCTGTTTTTGATGTAGTTTCCCAAGGATGCCAACATCGCAAACATTTCTGGGTCTCTAGATGTGTTACCTTCGCGCCAGAGAAACTTCTGTGAAAGATCTCTCTTATATCACCACAGAGTACTACAGGTCTTTCTCGGAATCGAATTAAAACGCCCACCAAAAATATGAAGAGATCAGGCCCTTTCATCAAGACATCAATTGAGACGACACTAACCTTTGCCGCTGCATCCCACACTAGGCTTTCGTTTAGATTTGCCGCCATAAAAATTGGGCCATGACTTTCCACCGGCTTTCTTCAAGTTCCTCACATAACTTCTCTCATCATGCTCGTGTATTTTTTCAATCAGATATTTCTTTAATGTTGGATCGCGTTTCAATTTTGATTCCAGGCAATTGAAGTGTGTATTCCCAACGCCGTGAACAGTGAATTCGTCTATCCGTGGCTATTAGCTACTTCGTTACATTTTTATCTCTTCCAGATAGAGTTGTTAGCTCTATAATGGCGTTGGCTATAGTATAATGCTTCTCATCGGGCACGCACATGCAATTTCAGTCTGCATATGTATGGAATATAAAATGAAACAAAATGAAATGTATGAGCACTAAAGGTCACCAAACAGCAGCAAAGAACAACAAATATCAGTCCAATTTCTATCAGCAATAGTATCGGCGCTAGCTTCGAACTTGCTCAAGCACAAATACTGATCGATATGGTATCAAGGTCATTTTATTCGACCAAATAAATGATACAACTTCCCCGTCTCTAACAGGACTTATCCACTATCGCATAAAATAGGTTTTAGGTATGCTCGATCACCTGTGATCACTGACAATATTGGAATGTTTTCAAAACAATAACACAGAACGACCTCCATAGACCATAGATCGTCTTCATCTGATCTACACAACAGCTCTGCCCCGGCGAAAAAGTCATCAAGTTTATTGTATCTCAAGATATTCAATTCTATTTGCTTGATATTAGTTTTATATTGATTTAATTTTGATTTTACTAGGTAGTGGGTGCATCTATTAACATTAATTAATAAACTAATTTCAATCATCTAAGCCGTCATTTGAACATGACCATTAAGTTTATTGCAGCAGCAAAATATTAACATTTTACGATAATCCAAGCCTTATTGGATGGCCTATCCACACATCCGTGTGTGTTGTTTATTAAAAATAAACGAAACATTTCTAGTTTGAGGCTTTGTTTCTATTTAACGAGCCCATGAATTATGGATCTTAGCAAATTAATTATGTGCGTCTAATAAGTAATATAAGACAACGATCGTAGGAGCTATTAATAAAAATTCAAACGAGATGTAGAAACCGATAACTCCGAGGTAGTATCGGTTTTGTTTTGGTTTCCGTACAAATTGGAAAAGTGATTTTTGATTACACAGAAGGTTTTATGGTAATGTGACCGTTGATAGACAGTTTCTGGGGGGAAAATAACACAGGGAATGGTTCTGTGATGATTAAAATTGTGACTCGAGACCCTCATTAGATATTCTGCAAATTGATAGCACACATTTCCCATCTTCACACAATAACAATCCCATACCAGTCAACTTAAGCCGCTCAAATTCGACTCCATTTGACACCTGATTAGCTACCACATCCGTTGTTTAACAGCAGCAAACAATTTGTCTTCTCAACCACCATCGAATTGTCAAATCCATTTTCAAAATTTGACAATCAAGCAATTTCAACACCATTCAAAGGGTTTCTTCAAAATTCGAATTCAAAAGCCGAAGCAGATAGTCTGTATGCGATTTGACAAGAGCTCAATTGTCATGTCATTAAGCATTACCTTACCCCCCTCCACTTATTCATTCATCAATTTGCTGGATCCTGAACATGAATTCAAACCCAAATCACCTTTCAGGTCCAATACCCAGTAATTAAAAATAAAAAAATTCAAACTTGCTGTCTATCAAATGCTCTCACTGGTAAGCGTTCGATTCATTTGATTCTTTCGATTCTTTGGACTCTTCCGATTCACAAAAATTATCGTAACTCATTATTCGACACTTAGACGAGGCGACACCCCTTGTAGTGGTGATGTCTCAAATTCAAACTCAACATCAAATTCTCGGATGGATGTATTGTGTTTGGAAGCCGGCGCTCATCAAACTGTCCCGAAAAATGGGATTTTGAATTTTTAATTTGACGTTGATGACACGGCATTTAATCGAAAGGAAATGTGAAATCATCGATAACATGTGCAACTTACCTTTACCTAATAGTGGATCATGATGATCGATGAAGTGACTCATGAGATGGCAGAAGCAGAAGTGGCTATGGAAAGTTGTCGATTATGCTTCTGGTAACAAAGAATTGGATGTAACTGTGCCTTGTAATCGATAGTAAAAAACAATGTATCGAATCCGCATCGATTGATGTTTGTTGTGTCGGCTGGAGTTATCTGGTGAGCAGTTCTAAGACCTGACATGTTTGTGTTGATTCAATGTCTGTATGATGATATCGATTTGAAGTTATTGACATGGAGAAGAAGAAAAAGGGGCATTGTAGCTAACATAATGGGTATCCATGAGATTCCTAACATGTGAGGGGTGTTTCTGAATGTAGGCATCAAGGAAATACGGGTTTTGTTGATGAAATCCTTTTATATTCGCACCGGCTCGATGATCTGACTGTCCTATAACCAGTCAATGAGTCAAGTTCGTAACCTAGTGTGCTCCATCTACGCATGCAGGATGAGATTCCGAGTGCCTGGAAGAGATTAAAATATGACGTGTAGGAGTAATAGCCTCGGATTATGACACATTCACTATTTACGATTAAACGACAAGGATTATCGGATTTACACGTTGAATATTCGGACTAGCAGAGATCCTCGATTGCTGTGGGATGGATCATACGAGAATGAAAAACTGTGATATCTACTATGAAGGCTAAAGGAACAAGTCCTGAACTTCAGGTTAATAGGGGAATGCCTGATGATGATTCGCATAAAGACTAAATTCGCCAACGTAAACCTTACGAAAGATTGCTTCCACGAACTCTTCGACAAAACCTGAGAGTAATGCCCTAAATATGACCTGAAAATCATCCTTTGGTAATACAGGGGGTAATACAGTCTCCTCTGGAGATGGACACAGGCTTATTAATTTTGCGGCGGGAACGTAATGTAACTATAGCAAGAACACGGGTTCCACTTGGCTGACTCCTGATCAATGAATTGATGATATTGTGGTCGACACAAGGTACCCCTTCAGTGTTTTGAATTTCAACCCGCCCGTACAAAGAAACGCCTGGTTCGATGGAGAACACAGACAGGCAAATCTAGAAAAGAACGATTGGGGCTTGCAAACGAGGATGGAGAACGAAACCTCGTAGTAAAACCTCAGTTAGTGCCGAGAATCTAGAAAGAATATTTTAACATACCGATGATGATAAAAATCATCTCACCATCATTATAAACCGTTCAACCGGGAGGAACACTGATAACACTTCCGTTCAACCTACCAAGGTGAAGTCAGGACCGCCATTTCCAAGCTTAAGCTGCTGGACCGGATGTCTTAACAGCCAATAAAGAGTGTACATCAACTCAGTTCGATATTTGATACACACCTCTCCGCGATTTCAAAGTTGCATATGACAGTTCCGATATCCCTACCAAGCTCATTACGAGCATTCTGCTCATGCAGCTTTGGAGAATGCATGTTCTCCCGTCAAGATCGGTAATGACTGATGGTAATGAAGCAAGGCGATGCATTGTCATGTTGTACAAAATTGGCAAGCCAAATTCAAAACACGTAGCTTTCAAAAGTTCTGCCAAAATCCAAATGACCGACATTGATAAGAGAAGATCGTTGGTGATCATTGCTTTCAACGATCAAGACACTTCAGTTATTGTCTATGTGGACTTCCAAATTGCTACCGGGTAGCAATCTATATTGTCTTCTATGTTTCTGATGTATGACTTGGGTGTTTGATTTTCATAATTTGTTGAAGCTGAATGTGAATCAAGGATACCAAAGGATAAGTTCTTAAAGTCTGTATACTGCGGACCCAAGAAGAGCCCTACGAAATAACTCGTTTCGCCTTGGTTTATGTCCATCTATTCTGTTAGTTGTAGGACAATATTATAAGTCCACTTTTGTGTTAGCATTCCGTCTCGTTTGTCACTTTGACAAACGATGCAGGTTTCCTACTCAGATGGTGCTGCAATCTTAGCTCTATTCCTCAAAAACCAACCAGTTCATCTAACTCGATCACTGATCAGACGTCTCCAGTTACGTACACTATGCTGGTTGAGGCCACCTTTCACTTACGTTGTCCCTTAGGTGTTGATTGGAATATTCTGAATTTAAGCTCTTCCTGAACTGTACAGTTTCACTTTGAATTTGCGACTCCACTCATAGACAATACAGATCACATGCAATATTTTCGTTCAAAATGACCAAAGACTGCCTGATCCGCTCGTGATAAACTCCATCGTTCTGCACTATAAAGGAGGACTGAAAGGAGTTTTTTTAAGTGTCACCTTGGTTGCACGGGAGGATCACTGTTACACTAATTGCAAGTCGATGTGTGTGGCTTGTCTTCTGAACACATTTTTTTTTTTTGGCTGTCGGAATAGAGAATTCAGACAAAGTTCCTGTACTCCTTGTAAGTTCCTTTAAACGTAATAGTTCAGTCGTTCGAAGAAAGATAAGTAAGCGCTTCGGTGATAAAGCGTTTATAGTAGCACCACCCACAACGTTCTGTCACAACGCCAGGAAGTAACCTAAAGTCTTTTCTTCTGAAGGACAGCAGCTGCCTCCTCAGAGAGGTCGGAAAGCATTCGTTTGGTTTGCCTGTAATCTCTGGCGCCATGTTCTGTCTGCAGTTGTGCTCATATCAAACTCAACTGTCAACCGAGTACGAGGGCAAACCTAAAGTAGATTCGAGTTCTGAAAATCTTTCCTGTAAACCTTGACTGACAAGCTCATCGGCGATTCTCGTGATCCTATTGTGACCAGGGACCCAACAAACACGAAGTGAATTCAGCCTTCCAACTGCGTTCAGAGATGTCTCGAACTAATTTGGAACACTTAAGAGAGCTGAGTAAGGCCTTTAGCACTACAGATGCAAAAAAAAAAAAAAACACCATCCACCATCAGGATGGCGTATATCTTCCCTTAGAAGACAGACGCAAGTTTTCCTAACAAGGAGTGAAATCTATCATTGCCGTCCTCGAAAATGGCACCAGCGACGCACCCTATATCGGTTTTGGAGCCATCCGTGAAGACCCGACTATATTTCTTTCCTGACTTAGATTCTGCCCGAAACCAGTCTTAGGCACAGAAAAATTCCATTTCGTATTGTTTCTGCAGCAGGAGTTCTGGTGTCATCGCGTCAGATGTCATCTTCATAAGACCAGTGTCAAAAAACAGTCGACGCGCAAGGTCATCAAAGCTCCAGTGCGTGTTGTATCAAAGAACAATTCTTTTTAAACGGAAGATTGCAGCCCATGATATGAATGTTAATGTGAGGTAGATTCAACAATGCGTCTAGATCGGAGCCAGACATGCTTGGGAAAACTTCCATGCAGCCGAAACAGACGGTTTCCCGGACCTTCCTCGGTGACAGCGCCTTAGAAGCTTTCGACGTAACATGTTAAGTCGATATATGTGTATTATCCAGGATGACACCCAAATACTTAGCTTTTCTGGAGAATTGGATGGTAATGCCTTTAAGCACTAGATGAGTCAGATCCAACAGACAGTAGAGCTACATTATCGGGGCATATGCTTGTGCATAGACGTCAGAACTATTGATCCAGCTTTACTCACTCTGCAGAAATTTAAGGAGATCATGCTGTAAGGGACTCAAATAAATTTTTATAGAAACACACAAAGGAAAAATGAGGCCAGAGCGCTTGTCACAAAAAAGGAAAAATCAAGTTTGAAACAGAATGACACACTCGCAAGTCCTCTAGTGTTTGATACGATAAAAAAGGTAGATGGTACCAAAAGGGCAAACTAGTCTTGAAAGGTAGACTAAAGCCGTTGGCATAAATCCAAATCCTTTTAAACTTTCGTCTTAGCTTACATTTAGACGGATAAACGTCAGATAATTCTTGTCAGATAAGACAAGAATATTGTTATCTGCATAAAGAATCAGGACCTACTTAAGGTACTGGGATCAGCCACAACTAAATCGCAACTGATCTATAGCTGCCACACATAACTCAAGTAGTAGAACTGCGTCAGACTATGCTGGATGCCTGAACACAGTGTCATAGAGGGTATCAAACTCGCCAAAAGGCACGACACCCGATTGAGAACTATAAAGAGAGGAAACTAAGTTGCGGTCCTAAGCTCCGTAGTGGAACAAACAGGCCTTACATAGGAAAATATGGTTTTAGTCACAGAAAAACTAGAAATACTCTCAAATTTAATGGAAGGAATTTAGTGCATCCATTGGAACTCGGTCTGGTGTCAGAATCTATAGGTAAATAGGGCTTCCCAGTTTTTTTTTTTTTTTTAATTTTCTGACTCTGCACTTTGATCTTAAGGATCTTTTGTACCATTTAGTCAGAACTGTAGTTAGGCAAGTAGGTTTTCTACCTTCCAAATGAAGTTGATAACACTACTAGCAGAGAAATTCATTTGTTTGTTGGAGCCGAATTGTTCCCTGAAGAAAATCTTCCGTCTATATCCGATGAACACATAAGATCTGTTCAACTGTTTCGTTTTCTTCTAGACAACGTCGGCACTCCGCAGAGTCGACTAGATTCATCTAGTTGAGTTGGTATCTTAAGCCGTGATGCCGTATTTTTGATATCGTGCCGACTTGGATTTAGACATCTATTGGCAATTTTGTTGAAGGGCAGGATGGCTCGTTTGGCCTGTTTTAGACCTGGGCTATTCTCCCAGTATGAGATGCATCCCGACTGCCCCCAGCTATTAACAGCTAACATGACTGATAATTTAGGTGTCTATCAAAAGAAAGTTTTTGGCCAGTTCGTCAGCCATTTCATTCCCATAAATGCCCCCATGACCAGAAACCCAGTACAGTTTGGTTTTGTTCCCAGAGCTTAGTCTTGGAGGGTTTTGAAGTAGTACATGACTGATTTTGAGTCAATCGTGTACGATCTAAGGGCATTTATAGCTGCTTGATTGTCCATAAATATATGGAAGTTTTCGTCTTTGATCTCAGAGTTGTAAATATGGCTGACACGTGGCACATATGGTTGAATGACGTGAAGTTCTACCTGAAATACATTTGGACTTTTCTCCATATGCAGGTCCGAAAGGCCCTGGAAATATCCAGGTACGCAAGACGCTGTACTCTATTGAGCTCTAAAATTGAGGTTTTTGCGTGAATTTAATCCAACATGCTATAGAAGCTTATGTTATCAGGGGCCTTACCATCATTGTAAGGGGTGATTCATCGTAAGGTTTGATTTTCAATAGGCTTTTCTTGACAGATCACACTTGACTCCTATCAAACTGTTTTATCGTTTTTGTGTAGCATCATTTGGCAAATTATCGTAAAAAGACTCACATCACAACAGCGTCTCCAATTGGTTCAGCTGCATTTTGAAAATCAGCTTCCTGTGAGAAATGTTTTTGTGCAATTCGAGGAACTTACGGTGCGCATAATCGAATTACTGAAACCAGTATTGCTAATACCATTCGCAAATTTGAATCCCAGCTTACATTAGTAAATGATACTCGACCGGTTAGGCCACATCCAACACGTAGTGAAGAGACTATAACAGCTGTAGCTAAGAGTGTACGAGAAGACCGTGACGAATCGATTCGTCGACGTTGTCAGCAGGTTGGCTTGGCGTATTCGACAACTTGGCGTATTTTACATGAGGATCTCGGCCTAAAAGTTTACAAAATTCAACCTGTGCTAGAATTGAAGCCAGACGACTTGAATTTGCGTCAGATTTTCAGTTAATGGGTTCTGGAAAAACTCAATGAAAATCCGGTGTTTCATCGTGAAATTGCCGTATTTGGGCTGATGAGCAGCCCGAAGAGTACCAAGAGCTATCATTACATTCATTAAAAACAACGGTATGGTGTGGTTTATGGACTGGTGGGGTCATTGGTCCATATTTCTTCAAAAATGAGGCAAATCAGAATGTTACCGTCAATGGTAACCGTTAACGCACCATGTTAACGGACTATGTGCGACTATGTGCTTCCTGAAATTCAAGCATACGGTCTCGGTGAGCTCTGGTTTCAACAAGACGGCGCTATGAGCCATACAGCGCGTGAAACAATGGACTTGTTGAGAAATCATTTTGGTGAGCACTTAATTTCATGTTTTGCTACGGTAAATTGGCCGCCTAGATCGTGCGATATCACACCTTTGGACTATTCTATCTGGGGATATGTAAAGTCTCAGGACTTCAGGAATAAGCCGGCTACAATTACTCCCAAATATATGAGCTCATCGGAGTATTCAGCGATTGTATCTTTAAGTGAAGCTATACCTAAGTTTAAGTTTCTTCTTTTAGTGAAAGAAACAATGACAAACTTAAACTTATTTGAGTTTATAGAGAGATACTCTCTAGGTCATCAGCAAAACCAATTGTGTTGTAGCCTAAGTTCCTTAATTTGTTAAGCAAGTCAAGGAGCTTTGATTTTAGCTTTCAGCTTCATTGGAGCACCTTTCGTCGATTTGTAAGCTTACTCTGGATTATCCATTGTTTGTATGGATAAAGTGAGTTGAGTTCCGGATAAACTATTGATTTTGTTGACATTTCTTGAAAGTGAAACCTCCGTTGACTGTCCATAAGACATGTAAATATTAAAAGACCCTGGAAAGTGAACCTAAATCAAGGTAATCAGGGCTTTTTCACGGTCGAGTGTGATTGTACCATCTTGTTTGATCAACAATCTCATGCAATTGGAATGATCTTGGGAGATACATAGAGTCGAGCTACCGCAGAAAGTTCTACATGTTTCTCCCAATAAGCACGCTAGAAGGCTCTCTTCAGGAGATCTATATTGTCCCCCAAGTTCCGGTGCATTTGGCTTTCCTTTCATTTCACTTTGGTACGCACTGTCTTACCACAGTTCGCTTGACCTTACAGTTGTTTTTAAAAAATGATAAAATAATGTTCTTTAAGCTGGAATTGGGTCTCGTCTACGCCCACTGTTGCTAGCGGCATAGACGCTAACAATACAGCTTTGACCGGTAAATTTTCGCGATATGTTCTCCAGTTCATAAGTTTAATGTCATATCGGACAGGCACGTATTCATTGCTGCACCTTATCTTGAACCCAATGTGCATATGATCTGATAAAGATGTCTTCTCGGACACGTGCCAGCTTTCCTCCATATTTTGTAGAAATCGAGACAAGAGAGTGATGTTTCCTTCAGCACATCGTTGGTTACATGTGTCCAAAGCTTTACGTCCTACGTCACGTTGTTATGTACTCTAGTTGCCTGGCCACCTTTAGATTCGACGCCGGTTGTTCTGGTTAGTAGAGTTCTGGTTTTCATCATAGTGCTGTGCTGTACTGTAGCTTGTGCAGTTGCGGGTGCAGCTTTTCCGATATTTGGTACTACAACGGTAGTTTACGGTAGCTTGTGAATGAAGTTTAAAGAATGAGCTTGGTCTGATTAAATTAGTACGAGACCAGGCCCTTCAGCTCTACGAGCCGCTTCTTAGCACTTTCGTGATATGTGATGGAAAGATGTCTATGCATCAAGGAACTATTCTCACTTATAATGTGAATGTCACGGAGCTGCAAAACCTGAGAAAAGAAAAAATTTCTGCGGACAAATACGTCATTCTAGGAAGAGGTTTTGAGTCAGCTCGCTTGATAACATTGTCTTTTCAATCTGATGTGTAGCGACATCAAAATTTAATCAAACGTTCTCCGATATAATCGGTAAGGTCTATGATTTTAGTCTTTTGTGAAAGTTTGTAAGAACAAGTTCTACAAGTTGGTCCACAATAGTGTCGGGCTGGCGACCATCGTACTCAATCCAATGCAATCATAAAATCTAACAACACATGATGCAGGATCTCAAAACACAATCAAATATTTCCATAAACTCGAATAAATAAAAGGCTACGCATTATGAGTGCCTAAATCAAATTAGGTAATCCCCAGAGGATTACCGATCCTTCACCCTACCTGTGGTCCATGTATACGTCCATGTATTAGTACCCATACGTGTAGCTATGCGCCAGGAAGTCGTTTTAATTTGATTTTGCTTTTTCTTTACTTCTGAACTTAGACGTCAGATGATTAATTGTGTGTAACTAGGTGGTCGTCGTTGATCGTGTGAAAAAATCAAAAGATCCGCTTCTACTAATAAACGAAGTAAAAGCAATTAATCTGAAACTTAAAGTGAAATTCAAATGTTTTTTGGCAGATTTTGTTGAGTCATTGGTTAGATGAGTAAAGTGAATGAGCTAGCCGGAGGTGTTAAGGTGCTAGAAATTTAAGGCAGTGGAGGTATGTACTGCTGGTAAGGGATTATCAGCCAGCAGTTTATTTTAAGGTGAAGTAGTTGCTTCTTAAATATTGCCACAGGCTATTATTGTAGGAACATCCGATTCTTTTGCAAATCAAAAATTCTGTCCAAATAGAATAAAAAGATCCAGTCCAGAGATGAGAAGAAAATATTCCTCCCCAATCCACCTTAAACCAATCCATTACCCAACCCGCTTTAAAAGAGTATAATTATGCCCCACACATACGATTTAAAACCTTAAAAACCAGCTCATCCCTAAAGTGTAGACAGACTTTGTTGCTGCCGTCTTGTTAGTAACCAGAAACATAAACTTAGCTTCTGGCCACCCATGAATTTCACAAGTGATATACATCGACTAAGCAAGTTTAACTGCATAAAGAGCCCTCGTCCTCCATTCAATTGGCACTGTAAAACTACACAAGAATTGAAATCAATTTTAACCTTAACCACAACACAAAAACCAGCAATTAACCGATCATCGATTGAAAATCGCCACCGGTCATTGCGGCCACAGGAGAAGACAACCAAAAGTGCCAAACCCCCTACTGGGTATGAGTATCTGTATTGTTAGCAAAGAAAAAAAAAATAAAAATGACAAATGCATTCGCATGGTGCGCGTTGGCCAGCAGAAATCGTAGCTTCCGATAAGAGGCCACCGGGAGAGAACCAAATGCTAACATCAGCACTTCAGCACATTTGAAAACACATATACTCGTATACACTTGATCCGAAATGTCGAATGGGGCGCGTCATTTAACATCCGCCCCTCAATGAATTCCATTTGCATTTTGTTATTATCCGTTCATAACTCAAAGCAGATGAGACGCCGCTGGCTTCTTAGTCTCTCAGCACCCGGTATCCGTTGGATGCATCTCTAATTGTTGTGAAATCCAACAAACACTGACACTGACACAAATAATTGCAACAAGCGCACAAGGGTCAACAGTTTTTATTGATCGCTCAGTCGTTCAGTCGCTCAGTGGTTATGAATTACGATTTGATTCTCCTCTGGCTGCGGGTGTAGTGGCTGGTGGAACCATAAATTCTGGTCATCGGCGGATTGGGGAAGAGCAGCGTGTAATTATGGGGGATTGGGGGAAATTATACATTTTTACGGCTGAGCAGTGTTTCATTGAGCATTATTAATATGCAAAAGATCAAATGGAAGTGATAGTGGAAGAGGTGGGAAAAAACGAGTTCGCACCTCAACTCTTTTGTTTTAACTTTTTGTTTGGGATTCGATTCTGATTCTGTTCGCTGACGACTAATGTATGGTTTATTGTTTGTTTGGCGTGGAATTAGAAAGATATATGAGTTTTGATGATCTTTCAGAAGTTTGGTTTGGACTTGAGGCAGTAAGAGATGATAAATGGGGGCAGCTATGTCAGTTGGTCTAGTGATACAGATACGAGCATATAATTTCTGTGTGTTTGAAGAGTTCTTGATTTTTTTTGAACAAAACAGATTCTCAACTTTCCTTAGATCTGTGAGCTCTTCATTCGAATTGATAGAAATTTTTTTTCATACTATGCCAAGTTAGACAACTGTATCTTACTATTGAGTCTAACTTTCTATATATTTCCCAGAAGGGTATAATGTTATGGAAGAGCTGACGGAAGTATAGCTAAGAGGGCATTTAGTCCACAGTATGCGAACTTTGATCTCCGATTTAAATCAAGCCTTCTTGCACAATTTTGGGTTCACTGCGGACTAAAAACTTCTACGATTTCTACAGCCCTGCGGGATGGCATTTCCTGCTGTAGACGAAAGAAAGGAATCAATTATATGTATCAACGACAGTGTCTATGGTTCTCCCATCAGAATTACTCGTACTTCGATGTATTTGGAGCCCAGGTCTAGAGTTAGCTCCATGGCTGCAACGAAACCCTGAAGTAGAGATTTATCGTGAACACCTGTCGTGAGACTTAAGTTGACGGGTTGCCCATCATGGGTGCAAGGATACGCATTGCCATCGCCTGCCGCCTTCGTGGGTACCAAATTGGAATTGTGTTGGAGGCACAGTTTCACTCTTTGCATGATTCAAGGCCGATTTAAAACCTATTGCTGATCTTAGGATCACAGCACCCAATACTTATTTGCAACTCTACAATGGGTCAACTAAAAAGGAAAACCCTTCCTGCGATCTGACTTTACAAAACAACCACCATGATTCTCCCACAAGGGGCCCTAACTCTACAAATCAGGCCCGGACCATGATCTGGGGGGCTCCTGACTTCCATGGTACCGTGATTTAAGTCCTATTAGGGACTACCGCTTGTAACTGGTCAAGTCGTTGTGAGACATTCAACAGCCCCGGATATAGACTGATATAATGCTGCCTAAAGACAGTGTGTTTTCCAAAGAGCCAAAACCGACGCGGAATATTATCTTGTTGCACGCAAGGTAATATCACAGACAGAACTGAGTCAAGTTAGACCACTAAACTTTAATGATGAACACTAGAATATTTTTCCGAACGTGTTTCCCCCAAGTTCTCTCAAAATCCAGGCTCCCATACACACATCGTGGGACACCAATAGAAGTGCATTCAACAAGACGATATGTGCTCGTGACAAGAAGTCCATCTTCATCGATGGACTTTCCATGTCCATAAATGTAAGTTAAGTAAGATTGGCTGTTGGAGAAACCAAACTGTTTCGTTTATATCGCTTAAGTCATTGTAAAAGAAAGCTCCTAAGTGGAGTTGCCTTCTTTGAGGGAGAGCTGGTCAGGTACAGAGAAGATGAAGGATTTCAATTTTTCGAGTTCCTCGGCCCTATAATTCCTTTGAATGCATCTGTGTCCCGGCACCTATCATGGATGGATGTTGAACTGCTCTACCATCTCCCTAGAACATGATCGGCAGTCAACGGAGATTTTACAAATAAGTAAATGAATGCTTTCCATTTCAGGAAAGGATATCCACGTTCCAGAATCTGAGACTGAATTTACAATTTCAATTAAGGAAGGTGAAGGTTGCTTATCAGCCTGCAGCTCAACCTTTTTTGGTGAAGCTTAGACTTATTGACTCGAAACTGAACCGAATCATGCTTTTAGTCTACGTTAGTGGGTTAAGGGGTTCCTTTTTGATCACAACTAACGCGCATCTACACCTGACGCTTAATTCCTCCAGTTTTCCAACTTTCCAACAATGAATCGGAAGGGTCGGTTTACTGAGCTTAATGATCTTTAGAATTTTATCTGAGGAGGAGGGTTCAGCTGGTGCTAAGAATATCCTTCTTAGCCACGACCTTGAGTTTTGTACCCGGCCAGACCTCTCCTAAACCACTCATGGCTTTTGTATAAATATGAAGAGATCTTTTGCGGGCCAAGCGATAAGTT
This sequence comes from Volucella inanis, assembly GCA_907269105.1. NCBI lineage: Eukaryota > Metazoa > Arthropoda > Insecta > Diptera > Syrphidae > Volucella > Volucella inanis. Next base: position 13,192,249 of record OU026154.1, read on the forward strand.
TAACGTGGGTTTGGTACTTGCCAGCGTCGGTTGTGATAGGAGGTGAGCCAGGGAATATGCCCAAAAGTTTTAGTTTGACCAACTGCTGCTGTTCAGGTTCTATTAATCCATCTGCGTGGTTTTTATCAATCACGCCAGGACTACGCTAAAAGATCTCAAATTGTGACATTGGAAGGCCTTGGTGGGATTTTGACGTTTTTAATTTTGGGCATTTTGGGTTTTCTCCAACGATCTCTTGCTCTTGGGGGAGTCTTTTAGCATTTTGGGAGCAGTGGGTAATCCGCATTTAAGAAAGTTGGTGGTCCACTCTATTTCGCTCTTCATGTCAGCAGTTCTCTCGACCACCGGAATGGATCTGAGGGTTTTGATAGTGCGTACAGCTTTTTGGCGTCTGATGTTAAGCGCCTTGGATGCGGATAAACCTCTTATTCTTCATTTGAGGGATAAATTTTAGTAACAGCAGAAAGACAGGGGCCTGCTACAAACTTGGTAGGACCATGGTTGGTCACATTGCGTTGCGCTTACATTTAGAAGATGCACCATGTCCTGCCACAGTTTAACCTTTACTCAACGTTGCAGAAATCTTGGCGGTATTAGGTTTAGTCACCATATTGCCGTTTGGTATTAAAGAAGTACTGCTCTCGGGTATTGTTTTTCAGAGAAATTGTCTTCCATTAGGTATCCCACGAGTTCCCCTGAATACAGACAAATAAGTCTAGGTAATCCGAAAGTCTCCAAGTATCTGGACACTCATTTCACGACTGAGCTATTTTTGGGGATACTAGGTACTCAGTCGAGCTAATCCTCGGCACAAGTAGTATGACGTATGATCCAACACAGGAGATTTCTAGAAGAAACAGTGCTACAAGACTCTCTGGATCATCTTACTGATGAGGTGAGCGAAGGCAGCAAGCCGTCAATTGGAAGTATTAAGCTGGAAGCGCCCTAAATGGATCTGGCGGTAAACGAGGCAAACCAAAGTATTGTACATACATGCTGTCATTAGGAAAAGACACACATTTGTAGCACAGTTATAGCCAGCAAAGACTTTAACGCGGAATTGAGACGCAGAATTACTATTTCTTTAGGTTCAGGAAGCAATTGAGTTACAGAGGCCTCTCTAGTAAGACCAAATTGGTTTTATAAAAAATAAGTTTCGGTTCTATGGGTTGGACCTTGCCGATAAAGAGGCCATTTCAAAAGAAAGTTGTAAGTCCTATTAAGCGATATGGGTCCAGTCAGGAGTCTGCGAATCCAACGTCTGAGGTGGCTGGGCTAAGCTGAGCGAATGAATGCTACATCTTCTGCTCAAACAGTATTCGATTCTAACCCCGAGCAACGGCAAAACAGATGACGACCGCATTCAAGGTGGCGCAGGCAAGTGGAAGGGAACCTTAACCAACTTAGAGTGGAAGCAGCTATGAGAGATAGTGCAAGTTGGAGAGATTTGTTAGTTGAAGCCCAGGTTCATCCCTGTAGCGCCAACGTAGTAAGTAAGTAAGTGATAATAGGTGAATCTAGATTAAATTGTCCATCTGCCCATTGAACCCGCTGGAGTTTTAGAGGAAGAATGGGCGATTTATGTTACTTGTGTTAGTCAAGTCACTTAAGTCGCTACCGTTGATGTGGAATGTAGTGCCCAATGGATAATAATAACATCTCTTGCAGCGCTAATATGCGTCTTTAAAGCGCTTCAAATCAAGTTATGTGTCAACCTGTTTAATCGCTAGACATGTGGAATCCTTTTTCGAAGACTTTAAAATTTTTACTTGAGTCGATTAGTTTAGAAAAAGTAGGTAGAAGTAGTAGTTTGGTTCCACTTTCATCAGCCTACGTTCATGTTCCTATGCTCTGGAACCCCACAAAGGCGATTGTCGAATCACTCTGCCATCTCCCTTATCGGCAATCTATTGGTACTTTCGAAACCTTAGATACAATTATTGGATTACGACTCTGGTGTACAAAAAAGCACGAATATCTTTGGCGGATATGTTCATGGTGATATCCTTTAACCAACATATGGCGTCATTTACTTACTTAAAGTCAACTTAGTCTTAATCAGTTAAAGAGGCCTTTTGACAGATGCTTTCAGTTTGAAATGCATTCGGAAGCATCAGGTTAACAGTTGATGTCAATCGTATCCAATGTTGTTGGCTGAAAGCTTGTGAGGTCCAGGATGACATGTTTTTGTGGGGTACTAACGCCATGTATTGCTTACGATATGCTCATGATGTTGTTCCCAAAGGGCTTCTTTTTATAACTTCTAGGATGCATATGACAGCCAATCAGGTCGTCAAGTTTTATTTACGATTATAGCCGTAATCCCTGACCCGGTATGTCACCTCAACGTTGAAGTTCACACAGACGAGTAAGAGCAGTTACAAGTAGGCAGAGGAGATGATGTTGCGATTTCGTCCACCATCATACCGGGAGTACCATTCGTCAATCCATTGCATAGCTTGATTTGCCAAATGCTCCATGAATACCATACCATATTCCCATGATAACTTGATTGTCGCAGATGCCGGTGTCAAACTCGTGTTGAGTGTATCCGCAGTAAAGGATTTTAAAGTTGTTTGTTGGTGTCATCTTGAGATATCCTGTTTACTTTTAGGACTTCAAAACTCTGTATTTTTTCCCCCAATTTTTGCTAAAATTTGAAACAAATTCTCCTGGCTACTATACAATGTATTTGTTCAATGAAAGTTACTCCACATGCGGCACACCAATTACACAAGTACACTGTGAGTGTACAACCGCAACATTCAAAATTGGACAGATTATGTCTATGGGAAGATACGATTACCAGAACGATATGAGTTCTTTCTGGCTGCAAAAAACACACTCACTCAGCCATAGTTTAGTGCAAAGATCTTTACAATTCCCTTCGTCCGAGCCAATCTCCACCTTCTGTTTGTAATAACTCATTAACCACGTGCAGAGCTCCACGTAAAACAAGCACATCTCCCTCTACCCCGGTTCGAAGATAATTTATCACACTTTGTGATGTGCGGAACGTAAGTAAAAGAAAATAAAAAAAAAAAAAACGAACAAACATGAGACAACGTTGCAGGATTTATACCCCATCACCATGGAGCAACACATGAAAACCCACAGAAATTGAAAGAGGCACAGAAAAAAAAAAAAAAAAATCGATCAAACCATCAACACCAACTCAATCGACAGGAAAAAGTATGCAGAAGCCTCTAACGTCGGCGACCATAAAAGTCACCGAAGAAGTGTTAAGCGAACGAAAGATCAACAACATAGCGACACCTTCGCAAATCAGAATTCAATGACGAATGGACACGACTGAGCTGCGAAGAAGGAGTGCAAAGGCAAAGCCGAAACCAAAACCCTCCTGAAGGATCCAGAGCCACAGATCCCAGAAATCCCCCTTCGATCCAATATTCCAATAAGTGAGTAGGCGTCTTGATTTAACCAAAAGACCAAACACCACTCTTACTCTAATCCCAGTGTCAAGAAGCCATACTCGTCCAGCCAGATTCGAATTTCGAAGGATTGCCATTTGTTGTAATCACTGTCGGCAAGCAACACAAGCAACACCAACCCAAGCAACAACAACAACAACATCAAACAAACATTCATTGGGGACGATTTTTGCTCATTAACGCCTTCAGCAGCCTCTAGCTGTGCTGGCTGTGATAGTTAATTAGCGCTCAAGACACTAAGAAGGCTGCCCTTAGTGCAGGCCGCGATGATGGATGATCCATCTCTGTGCGCGATCTCGCAGTCGTAGTCGTTCCCTGATTGGATGTTGTACGGATGCTGCTGATGAGCGGTTTGAGATATGATGAGCTTGGTGGTGCCACCATAAAAAATGGTCGGTGTTGATGGATGGATACAAGAGTGAGGGGACATCGATACCCCGTATAATTTCCAGAAAATCAGTCAAATGAAAGGTAGTTGAAGATTGCCATTTTGAGTCTGAGGTTGCACGGTTCCATGTTTGATTGGGGAAATGTGAGAAGGTGTACGCAAATTTGGCGTAGGTGGATGTATCTGTTGGAGTACATACTCGAACACCAGTGTTATATACGATGAAATCTCAACTTGAAGCCATTAATATCAGTATCCGTGGATTTCTCAGGAATAATTCTTGTTCTAAAGTAAGGTAAAAGCAGAAGAACTTCATTCAAAGGAGGTTCTGGGAGCAATCTGCAGCACTCTACTGGGCATATCATCCTAATTCATCCACGAGAGCAGTCATATTTGATTATAAGTGTACAGATTTCACTCAATGCTGGAACCAAATATGGGTTTATCTAGGTTTCACGTATCTAAGAGAGCAACAACCAGTCTTGGCTAAGTATAACAGATACATTTTCGTTAAGATATTAAGTCCGGTTTGTGTATCAACTTGTTGCCTTCTCAGTGACATCTATCAAAGAAAAATGAAACGATAGGTTGTAGGAAATGGTTTAAAGATTTCGAAGTTATTTATGCAAGGCAAGGACAATTCGACGGATGTCAGCTACTCAGGCAGGCTTGGAACAGAAAAGGAATATTGGATCGAATACTTGTGATAGAATGTGCGATGATAATGACTGGCTATTGACCTTTGTGATTGGGTTTTGAATGATTGGGCTAAACATTGACCGCCGTCAACATGGTGATGCCTGCGTTAAAAGCCTTAACGGTGTTTATTTTACCTGCACCGCTTGTGACAACATAGTAGCATGGCATATATACCTTGTATGAGCTACGTCAATGTAGAAAAAAGAACAATAACGTCAGGATATGCACATGGAATGTTCAGACCTTGAATAAGCCACATCCAGCCGAACAACTAGAGAAGGCCGCTGCCATCCGGGACTTGCAATAGGATGGACTGAGCAAAATTAGATTGAAAAATTGCGATAACAAGAGAACTTTTTTTTGGATACGCATTTGTGATTGGAGATGGATGAAACTCAAAGTCGTACAAACTCTTGACCGAGTTTAATGCGAAATTAGAAAGGAAGGGCATGGATTAACATCAAAAACTTGTTCACATGACCGAAACGAAATAAAGATAGCAATGGCTAAACTTAAGTTCAACTGTATGAGACTGTATAGTTTACCCTACTCCTACTTACTTACCTAGACAGAAGGCGCTATAGTTCGGGGTGAACCGGGTATCTATTAACAATTCTCTTCAATTAGCCTGGTCTTTAGCTACCTGCCTATAGTTGCGCACTGCAAGTCCGTTGAGGTTTCCTTCTATTTGTGCGTGCCACCTAAGGTGAGGTCTTCCTCTACTGTGTTATTCCTCAATGTTAGATTTGAAGACGAAGCATTGGGGTCCATTTACTCTATATGTCCTAGTCATTTCAGGCAGCTGATGCGTTGTCTCTGAACAAGGTCTCGTATACTTCGTCGTTGAAGCTTTTCCTCCAAAAGCCCGTCAACGCAAGCGGGGCTGAATATTTTTCTCTCGAAACGACTGAGGATATCTTCATTCGCTCCATGCTTCTGCGCCATATAGATTCTGGTGGTCTTTTGTGTTAGAGCTTTTCTACGTTATATGTTCTCACAGTTTGTCTTGCTTGCTTGTGGCACATTGGCTCCGAATCACTGCTGTCTGCCCGGAATACTCGGACTTCCAGAACACTGGTGGCATGTCTCACGTCGATCGCAATGCGAATAATTTGATTTAGCGTTTCCCTTGAGAAAAGTAAACCGTGTGCTTGCTATAGTCATATTTCGTCCCGCCACAAAGTCAATAAGCTTAAGTTCGTAGCCAGATCTTGTGTCCTCAAGGCTATTCTCACTTTCTGTCCTACCAAGGATGTGCTTCTTACCTATCAACTAGAACTGTTTTCACGTCATACTTCGGACATTGCTCATATGTCTTGTCGAGGAGCTTGTTGAAACATTCTTTGTTGGCGTCATGGCATCATGGCGATGCGATCATGGGCGGATATTGGGATTATGTTAGCGAATTTAACTCTGATGCGGATTGTCATGAGGCGCTCTCTCACGACTACCTACCTAAGTCCGCCGCATATACAGGAATCAGGATAATAAATATCACATCGCACTTCCTGGAAGGCGGTGGTGTCTGTGTGATAAAAGTCAAGAGCCTCTGCTATTTGCTCGGCTGTATACATAAGGTATTAGTATCTGCTGTTTTTAGCCCGGCCAAATTAATTTACCAAATTTTCACACAACGGCGAAAAACCACGAAATGCAGATCTGTTTTGATCATGACGAGCTCATAACATCATCTATAGAGAAGGGCTTCACCAGCTAGCCATGTTTAGTCTTGGCATCTCTGCCAATTTTATTCGACTGTGCAGAATGACAACGCAGAGTGCACAGTGCTCCGCCGAGAAGGGGACTTTATCTACCTCTGCTTCGCTATGGATTTCAATGCTGACACCAGCGCGGAAATCATACGAAGAATCACTACTGCTTTGGGTTTAGAAGGCAATTGAGTAGTAAAACCGTTTCTCGAGCAACCAAATAGTTTTTATACAAAACGCTGACCATCTCAGTGCTTGACACGCTTTGACATATCGTGCAGAAACAAAGCAAACGTATGTAGGGTGTAATTCATAATGTTATTTCAAGATTCGCATCAGATTTGTATCTGCTTTTCCGCACTTTGACATCTGACAATTTGTTTTGCTTTTCGATTTGTCATCTCAACGTTGAAGTGAAATTTCGTATTGCAAATTTCGGGTGCGTTGTTTTGGCGCAAGTTATTCTAAGTACGACATAAAACGTGTGTGAATCATGCCAAAGCACGGGCGATATTGTGAATTGGCCATTATTGGCGTAGAGCTTGGCGACTGGACTAGATATCAGTGACGACGTCAGGCTTAAGCCATGCAACATCAGTCTGCGCGGAAAGTTTATAACATTGCCGTTTTCTAAAAGGTCAAAGAGCTGTACAAAGTTATTAGATTTGGTGCACTCTGATGCCGGAGAGCAGGATCACTTTCTCAATCAAGGTACTTCATCACTTTCATCGATGATAGCAGCGAAGTTTTCTTTTTGAAACAAAAGAATGACGCTTTCCGTGCTTTTAGGGATTATAAAGTTCGCATTTACTTACAGTTCCGCATCGCATCAAATTATTTGCGAAACAGGCGTCAGTTGGGAGGGCCACACACCATTTCAACATTGTAGCAGAAAAATACTAGACCTGGGACATCAAAATGTATTTGGAGTAAAGTCGTTTGTCCGAGGCAAAGTTTTTGGTAAGAGAAAATTCGAAGAGCGTTCAAATAAGGGCATCATCTTCGGATACACGGACTATCGTGTGTGGTCTCCTGAGAAACGAAAAGTGAGTATTACGAAGGAAGTCGAGTTTATCGAAAACTAGTTAGTTGGATCAGAGGGTCAAGAAAACTATATTCACTTTGAAAACTGAAAAACCTGAGAGCGTATATGAATCAGAATCAGTGCAGATAACGATGCAACTATCAGAAGAAGATAAAGTGTTCGAGATAACGACTAGATTACGAGCGAGTTTTGAAAATTGTTTCTGAGTTCCAATACGCACCTGTACGCTCAAAGAATATATAAAACGAGATCTGTATTCGGTAACACCAAACAAAATGAACTCAGACAACAGAGCAAGGATAGAGTCCATAAAAACGAGTTTCATTTTGATCCACTTGATGGGGTCTTAATTATTGAAATGGTGAATGTCGGAGGGCTATTATTGGAGGATGCGATGTCTGAAATAGACAGACAGAAAAGAATGGCTGAAAGCGATCAAAGAAGAGATTTGAGCATTCAACGAACGGAGCTGTTTGTGTGAAATTGTTCTGCGCAATAAATTAAAATATATAACGCACCGTTGAATTGGAAGAAAGCTCGTGTTGTTGCCAGAGGTTATTCATAACGCAAGGAATAGACTTTGACCTAACTTTTGTGCTTATGACACACCCTTAATCCATGCCACTGGTTGTTTGTGAGAACTTTTCAGTTTCGGATGGATGTCGGTGTGACTTATTTCAATGGCGAATTGGAGGAAGAGATTTGAATGGACCCTCCAAAATACTTTGAGCAGGCGTTGAAGATGCTAATGAATGAAGATGGGCAAAGGGATGGAGTATTAACAATGGCCAAACAGATCCTTCAAGAGGTCAGTGCAGGTAACAACATATGTAGGTTCAAAAAGGCGCTTTACGGTCTTCGACAAGCAGGCCTAGCATTGAAACCGGCCACTAATAATACATGTCTCTACTTTGCTTTAGATCAAGCAAAGAAGAATTCACCGTCGTTGCACTGTGTGTCGTTGACATTTTGTATGCATGAAGAAGTCAGGAGACCTTAAACAGTAGTATAAGGGACGGGACTTGCTGCTGTTTTCGAAGTCAAGCATCTCGGTTTGGTGCGACACTGGTTGAGCGTCGAAATGTGCAGGCATACGTTGCAAGCATGCTGTTGAAGAAATTCAACTATTAAACCGTTTGACACAAAGGTGAATTTGTCGTATGGCAGTTAATCGGGTCGCTTATACGTCTTGTGATTGGACATTGCTTTTACTGTGCGTTGACTGGCACAGTTGCGAGGTAAAGGGGTCTACAGATTGATGTACAAAACGGAAGCATAGTCCGAATCATCATCTTCGAAACCTGATGACTGAAATCAATTTTCCAAAATTAGCTGGGATAACAATTGGAGCAGATAATCCCGGCTAAACACAAAGCCGAGAATGTAGTTTGGCACTCTCGCAGGAAGCATATTAGAATCAGATATCACTTTGTAAGCCAGCAAGGATGGAATAATGGTCATCATATGCACTCCAACAGAAATTATGCATACGGACGTGTTCACCAAATAATAACCTGGAACAGCGCATTATCATGTATGAAGTTCATACATCGGAATGACAGTATGTTAATGTGCGCTGTTTGAGAAAGGCGTGTTAGAATGTTTTGGCAGCACTCTTGTAGAACATTTTTTTTTACAAAAATTAACTTTTCATTTCTCCTTCTTTGTAAAATGGTCTCCTGCTTAAATAAAGTTCAACAACTTTCAGATAAGACCTGGTCCACAACGAACTTCAAATTTAACAGGGGTTTTAACCAGAAGAACACCCTGAAAGACAATACTGCTTACTGACTGTTGGTTTACAGTAAGCCGCCTCTAATGTCGTCCACCAGTGTTATAACAAATTTTAACAATCAACAATATGAAGTACAAAAATCCACCACACTTACCGAACACATCCCGTTTCATATTCCATTTCATTTCAAATTTCCCCACTCCATTTACAAATTCACTTTGACATTTCTAACAAAAACAAAAACACCGCAAAGAGGAAGACAAAAACAGCCCACCTCCACGATAAGCCCACACACCAAAGCAGCTAAACCATGTATGGAGTGACACTCAAAAACGTGTTTACATTCATCGCTCTATCTCTACCCAACCACACTCACCAACTCTCTCTTCCAGTTGGAATCTCTACAAAAAATTGAATTCCACCAATTCAACTATGAACGAGTGAAAAAGACCACCACATCAATTGTGTAAGAAACCAGTTTGAAATCCTTTACCAACTCGTTCCATCTACCGTTTGTCATCTTCTACACTAAATGCACGCTCCATTCCGGTTTGTTCAACGACGGCGTTCAGTGTGTTTTCGAATCTTTTTTGCGTGTGTTCTATTGTAAACGGTCGAACGGCGAACAAAAACAAAGAAAAGAATACAAAAAAAAAAAAAAATAAAAATAACAACAAAGACGCGCGATACTCTGTGTCCTCAGTATCCCTGAATACAGAAAATTCTTCACTCGAAACGCAAAAGATTGCCGAATCCAATTCACCGAGATGTAAGCCACTCATTCAGCAGTCCGAGTCCGAGTCCGAGTTCTTCGAATTGTCCGAGAGTAGTTCGAGTTTGAAAAGGATTTCCTCTGACGCATCTCCCAACCGGGTTTTGGGAGCGAAAAATCAAAGAAATTAAGAAAAAAGTTACAAAGTACAAAGTGAAGTTCGAAAGGAAGTGCTGTTGCTGTTGCATCAGCTTCCACTCTCCTGTTGCCATCGTTGGTTCTGGTCCAGGTATTAGCTCTTGGCCCTGACCGTTGGTGGTCCTTCGTTCTCTTGTTAGTTCCCCGGGATTGCAAAAAAAAAAAAAAAAAAAAATCGTCCAAGTGCTCCCAGTGAAGTGAAGAAGTGAAGCAAGCGTACAACAAAAAGAAAAGAAAAAAATTTTGTGAGAAAAATCAGAAAAAAAGCGAAATGTTCGACAGTGAAGCAATGGCCAATGGTTCGTCGCTTTCGGGCCAGCAGTTGGATCTGAACAGCTCCACTGAGATTGATCCTGAAAGCGCAGTAGCCCTACTACATCAGACCACACAGTCCCTGTTGATGGCCAGCAATATGATGCTAATCGGTAATGGTGGCGTTGCCGCTGGAGTTATGGCTGATGGTAAGTTACCATCGGCCACAGCTCCCACGACTCCATTGACCGGCCCACCTGCGGTTGTTGCTGCCATCAACAATCACGTGAAGGTCAACGTCGAGGAATTGATTCGTGAAAACTACGCACTTCGCGAAAAGTTGAAGGAGGTCACCACCGATCGCGATCGGTTGTTGTGCGAGGTTTCCAATCTTCGTCTGGAGTTGGATATGAGCGAGTTGAAACGTCTGCCGGAAGAAAGGTGAGTCTTTAGAATAGTTGCACTTGCTACGAACTGTTAATACGGCATGTCTAGTCCCTAATCCACAGGTTTATCTAATCTAATTGGAAATTCTCGTCACGTTGGTGGTCGTGTTTGGTTTCTGTGTTTTCCGTTTGGGTCTGCCCTTGAATCGTTTGCCTTGTCAAACATTTTAGGACACCGTGTTGTGTCAATGCCTGGGTTTCGGTGGCAGTCATACGATTGATGGTTGGACTGATTCTATAACTTGTTTGGATTGGTTAGTTGGCTACGATAAGATAAGGTTCTCGCCAGAGTTTCGAAGTGTTCTCTGTTTGATAAAAACTGGATTAGGTATGTAAATAGTGTAATCGGGGGGATGTTTAGAAGCGACGATACCGAATAGAAGGTCTTGGTGTTGCTCGAATTGATGGGATTTGTGTGTTGTATGGAAAATATTCCGAGAAAACATTGTTAGACCCATAAATCATCGTGTAAATAGGAGCAGGGAGCAACAGGGAGATTGCAATAAGAAATTAAAAACTCTTATCTAGGAGAGTTTGTGTTCTCGTAGATTTGGGTTTCGCTTGTCAATCTACGAAAAAACAATTTAATTTGTTAACTCAGATTTATGAGCGATCTGAGGTGGATTGCTGAGCGATTAGAGATTGCTAATGAGTACCAGAAAGCGTGGACAATTCGCTTTTTAAAGCAGTAGGAATGAATAACATTTTACTGGTCGTGTTGCAGATGTATATCGGGACTGTAAGTCCGAGTTAGTAAATCTAGCACGATTTTCCGTTATCTGCACTCCAAGTTGGTTGAGATCTTCCTTCATTCACGTGCGTTACCTTAGATGCGGCCCTATTCTGCTCCGCCGTCCGTTGGTTCGGGGCTATGCCGTTCATTCGCTCAGCTAGATGTCGCTGTACAGCCTAAACTATCTCCTTCTCCATTTCCTATCAATACAAATGGGATTGACAATCACGCGCAGTATCTTTCTCTCTGATCAGTTAAGTGTTTCATTCGACAAGGTCGAAGCTTTTTGGTCATATACTTTGCAGGCCTGGGCTGATAAAGGCTTTGTATAAAACCCTTTTGGTTCTGCTACTTGCCTTGAGAAGATACAAACAGCCTTTGTCAAGAAAAATGCTAATTTTGCATAGGATCTAATGGAGACGTAGTCCTCAACTATCTCAAAGTAACAATTGCCAATGGTGACGTTCCGACTAAGTTGCCGCTGGTGTGCATTCCTTTCTGATGACAGTAAGTAGTTTGTTTGTTTGTTTATTGTCACACTCATTTGGGGTGCTTCTGCCTCAATAGTCACGAAAGTTTTTTTTGACGACTGACTGTCTTAAACCAGTTCGTGCCTATTTGGCTGGATAGTGAGTATTTCATGATTCCTTCTAGGTCAATGCTACAACAGTCACATGACAACGCGTCGTCTTGTCTAAAATCTTTCTTTGTACTAAAGGGCTCGGTTAATTGATTACGGACCTCCATAGTCATCCTGCACAACCTGAGTTTGGGTAGATATGGCGTTGTATATCTTGTCCCTAAGCACCCTGCCATTTGCGGCTTTGAAGTCTGCAAGCAGATCTGAAATTCCCTAGTCTCTTCTTCTGCCGTAGACTGAACATTTGATGGAACATTTTTGGCCTGTTTTCTTTATTGTGGATTGGGCAAATGATGCGAAAATTCCATGCTTCGGGCATGTTTTCCTCTGGCTGATGCGTGTTCTCAACCAGATCATCTACAACAGTCCGCCCGTGCCAACAGTTTTTTTAGCCTTTAGCTTCGATATTGCTACCTTAACTTCGTCTAGGAACGGAATTCTTAATCGTCTTCGTCCAGGGTAAATGATTTATTCTGCCTAGCAGCAGTATTTTGCCCATCATCGCTGTTACACAGTATGCAGAAGTTGTCTCAGCATCGACTGTGACTCTGCTACTGGACTTGTAGCCCTGGCATGTTCATTTTATTCTCTGATAAAACTTTTAAACGCCATTCCTGTCATAACTCTATTTCCTCCGTCGCGCGCTTACGTATTCGTAGCGATTACAAGCAGCTCTCGTTCTACGATGCAGTGCTTCTTGTTTGGCTGCATGCATCTGGTTTTGGTTGCAAAACAAATCACAACAGAAGCAGTGTTTCAGATGACCCCTCAACAACGTACCTATTGCTGTTCTATGCGGTCTTAGATTTTGAGAGAGCTTGAGGAAAACATTATCGGTGGTCTTTTGCGATTTTAGCTTTTAAACGTCGGACTTTGTTGGCCTTATTCGATTCTAAATTCCGGAATATCCATTCTCGGATGTAGAAGCTGTGAAGCGAAGAGGTTTATCCGTTTTGCGTTTCAAAGATTGCATTGGACTGATAGTTTCCATCTCCGCAATCCCGATCGCCTAAAACTAATATACTTACACTCCCTTACAACAGGTGGTGAAGTTAGTGACATACTCTTTGTTCATCAGCTTTAAACTGCTCACATTGATCTTCCTGCTTTGTTGCAGCTCATCTCATTGAACGTCAATCCACAAAACCTTACATCTGTTTCTTTGATCTGTGTTATCATGAACCCATGTCCGGAATGCTAAGCGAAGCATTCTGTTGTTGTGGACACCCACTCTATGGAGGATTTTGCAGAAAGATGATTGTTTAGGAGTTTAAAAGATGCAGCTGGTGCAAGCATATGGATCGAAAATATCACTGCTTTTGATGCGTACCACTTTTGTTAGGTGATGAAGCTAATTTTTGTTTAACTACACGTCGTCATCGACGGATCGTTTAACAAAGTAAGTGCAGAAACGATTCTTCGATGGCTGCAATGCGCTAACTTGAACGTTAGTTTCTGGAAGTGGATTGCCACAATACTCAAATCGAGTATAATTAACTCGACTTTGGTAAACGTAATCCTAGGAGTTCACCGTGTCTTAAGAATAAGTGATGTATGCCGTGTCTTATAAGCCAAAGTCGGAAGTTCATTTCTGTTTCCAGAACAAACAAGTAGCTGTTACATTTAAGCATTGAGGTCACAGATTCCTTTTTGGAGGTTTGTTGCGATTACAGTTGTTCAACGTAAAATTTTTCCACAGTATTTCCGATTGAAATATCCTTAGCTGCAACTAGATAGTGGTTCGAGCCGTGATTTGCTCAAAACTATCTGAATTAGTTTGTCGCTTACAAGAAATGCTAAACCAAATAGATGCTCCTTTGATCCTCTGTGGCAATCACCAAAGTATAGTTCACAGTTTTTGTTCTTTTGTGCGCTTTATCACACCGCTTTTACCAAATGAGGCTGATATATTATTCTAGGATTACCACTAGTTGATCGGCTTTACGTGTCCACGAACAGATCCGTGAGTCATCTATGGTGAATAAAAAGCTAGTCTCATACACATCCCTGAATCTGGAAGGCAGGGCCAATTTAAAAGACATGGTTTTCGGACCCAGTAGTCCTAAAAATTCTTATTGACCTTAGCTCCGAATAAATTGAAAAGCAGATACCCTGCAGTGCTGACTGTTAACGCCAAAGTTGCTTTTTACTTACTTACTTAGGTGGCGCTAAAGTTCGGGGTGAATCTAGGCCTCCACCTACAAGCTTCTTCAGTTAGCCTGGTCTTTAGTTAACTGCCTCCAGTTGCGCACTCCAATGCGGTGAGGTCCCCTTCTACTTGAGGGCTACCTCTACTGCGTCTTTTCTCCGGGTTATATTCGAAAACTTTGCGGACCGCAGCATTGGTGTCCATTTGCTCTATGGTATATGTCCGAGCCATTTCAGGTGCGAATGTTTCTAACTAGGTCGTTGTCGCTGTACAGCTCGGATAGTACTTCATTAAATCTTTTGCTCCAAGGTCTGTCAGCGCAGATGGGAACGAACATTTTTCCGAGGATTTTTCTCTTGAAACGACTGAGGATATCTCCATCCATGTTTCTGCGCCACAAAGTCGGACTGGAATGATCAAGGTCCTATATGGTCTCTTTACTTTTTCGGGATATCGCCTTCATAGCCCAAAGAAACACCGATTGGCAAGAGTGATTCTTCGTTTTATTTCGGCTGAGGTGTTGTTGGCAGAATTTTTAGCAGAGCCAAAGTAGACAAAGTCTTTTACTACCTCGAAATTATAGCTGTCGATTGTGACGCTCTGTCCAATTGTGTGTTCCTTCTTGTTGACAGCATATACTCGGTGTTGTCCTCTTTTACCACTCAACCCATTTTGATAGCTTCCGTTTCAATACTGGCGAGATCATCGACTTACGCTAGTAATTGCACAGACTTTCAAAAGATTGTGCCTCTAGTGTTCGCTTCTGATGTTAAAGAAGTCACATGACAGCGTACCACTTTGTATAAAACCTTCTTTCACGTAAACGGTCTCGGTTAAGTTGTTGCCGACCTTGACAGAGCAGCGAGCTTTCCATATAATCATTGTCATACGAATACCATCGATGAAAAGATGGTGGGTCCAGTTTGGACTTCTTGAGTTTTTTTGAAGTGTCTGCCGGAGTATGAAGATTTGATCAATTGTGGACTTTCCTGGTCTGAAACCGCTCTAATAGGGATCAATTAGGTTTTTAGCGAAGGGTTTCAGACGTTCATACAAAGTGGCAGATAAGAATTTGCATCCGATGTTGAGGAGACTTATACCTTCACAGTTAGCGCGGTTGAGGGAGTCTCCTTTTTTGTGGACGACACGACATCGTTCTGGTCGTGTGGCTATCAACGTATAAGTTTAATGGTCTATTCTGCGTGACGGCCGCATGTTGTTCTTCCCTTTTTTTCCATATTCTCAGCATAGACTGTGACTCTACTGCAAGGTTTCCTTCTTCATTTCTATAGGCTTCTGTACGGGAATTCTTGCCTAGACACGTTCTATATTCCTGGAGTACTAACTCCCAACATCCTCGATCGAACGCTTCTCGTGCTATTTATTCTTCTTCTGGGGAAGCCGATGTTCTTCCTGTCTCTTCTGCTCGTAGAGCTCACTAGCAGCTCTCGTCCTTCGTTGCCGTGTCGCTTTGTAGGGTTCTTGTTTAGCTGCGTGCTTGCCGGAATTTTTCATCTAACCAAGAATTTCTTGGTGGTGGTCGGGCGAAACCCAGCAGATAAGTTCTTCCTCACAGTAGTTCTTCTTGTGATCCGAGTTAATGCTGGCTGCCCGAAATGCTCGGATATCCATAATACTGGTGGCATGTCTCACGTCGATCGCAATGTGAACAATTTGATTTGGCGTTTCACGATCCGGAGACCGCAATGTCTCCTTGTGTATATTGAGAAGAGTAAACCGTGTGCTTGCCATAGTGATATTTCGTCCCGCCGCAAAGTCAATAAGCCTAAATCCGTGGTGATGTGTAGGCTATGCTTACCAACTGTCCTACCAAGGATTTGCTCCTTTCGTATCGATTAGACCTATTTCAACGTCATACTTTGGACATTCCTCATATGGCGTCATCTTCGACTTCCGTAGGGGCATGGACGCATGTTAGGCTTATGTGGACTGATGTGGACTGTCGTAAGACGTTCGTTCGCGACTGGCAAATGCGCATCCAGATAAGCGCTGTTTCTTTTCCCTATAGCAATCATGGTGATATCTGCGTGATAACATTGAATTGAATTGCTCGGCTGCACGTGGTCAGAGTTGAGGGTCCGAACATTTGACCGACATATCCGGAGGTCGTTGTTCTTTAAATATTTTCAAGGGTTGTCAACAGTGAATCCATTTCTGAGGCCATTAGTTGGTTCGTCACATCCTTTCAATCTCTTCTGTATAAGGTTGTGAACTCTATCACGGCGTAAACCCGAATTAGGCGACTGACCGCGCATGCCCTTGCCATTTTAGTCTGCATAAGTAAGGGTTCATTCATGCAGTTACCGGGCACCACCACTGGAAAGTAAGGGAACCACTATGCTACAAACTGAATTGTTGAGCTGCTGGGTTATCCAAGTTAAAAGAAAGTCAGTAGTTTCCGAATCAATCGCCACTGAGAAGTAAGGTAAGCACTATGCTACGAATTTGACTGTTGCGCTGCTGGCCGTATCTAAGTTTTAGAACATTCAGCAGTTTCCGGATCAGACCCTTCGTTGCTTCAGTCACGCGAATATATCCGAATATATATCTGCAGGGAATACGACAAGGTAGATCCGGCACAATCGATGTGTGTTTAGTTACAAAGTGTACATAGTGTACGGTATTCGCTTTCTTTGGAGCACGTTCACCGGATAGAACCCATTGTTTCGATTATTCTTCGGTCGAATTTTCACTAGACGGTCCGTCAATACGAGATCATGAATTTTGTCCACTGTTTCCTTTGTGGTAACCGTTTTTGGGTCACCTGAGCGCGTTCTATCTGAAACCCACGTGGGGCCGCGGCGAAACACTGCTAAACAATAGTAAACGTGAATGGGTTCCATACACGCCATCGAGAATGGGCTTGATTTCTCCGCAGGTTTTGCCACTCAAAAATAAAGAATCGGACCACGGAGCGATACTGCTCCTTTTCCATGGCCGCAAAAAACACTAACACGAAGTTTTGAACTGGGTGTCAAAACAAAACTAAGCGTCGGATTGTCACCAAATTTTTACAGATGGGCTAAAAGAGATTTTACTAAGTACTCAGTAGCGCCATCTATCCTCCAATCCGGGTACTCATCAAACAGCCCTTGTTACAATAAAAATATCATGGTCAGTACGATCAGGGACAAATGCAGAGTGCTGCGGCAAAGTTGTATTCTTCAACAAAGATCTCAGCGTGAATCTTGCCATTTTCGCAGAAGTCAACAGGGGCTTATGGCGGGCTTCTTTCTATAAGAGTTGTAGGCTGCTTTTATTGGGCCACTAACCTGTCACCTAAAGTCTTACAGATCTCCTCTGTATATGGTTAACCCTTGTTTTTACGAAGCCTTTCAAGTATGTGAGTCATGATGAACATTAATCACAGGATGGATAGCATACATAAATAGAAGCTTAACGTATGACCCACCAACTGTGAAATAAGACTCCCTCAACCAGTTAATTCCGTTCTTTTAGCATAAAAAACTGTCACAATGTCACATAGCATATTTTGTTATGATGCCTCATAGGTCTACTTTAAGTAATCACGCCCTCACCCTTGCACCACATTATATTACATGTCGTGTCACATTCAAATGATTCCAACTAAACGACGTGTCACTATTTAGATACAGATTTACCCCAAAAAACTAGATCTAGACCGACAGACATATCGTAAAACTCTTTCCTAACGAAACTGAAACAAAAATAAACAAAAAGCCGCAACATTGAAGTCAAGTTAAGTAAAGTCAACACCACACCATCTAGCTACGTTTCCGCTCTGAATTTCTTCTCAAAAGCAACAAATGGAAATGAATCCGCGCCTCATTTTCACCACGACCGAGACGACCGTGCTGCGCAACATTATATTATTGCGTAGCGCATCATATACTCGTATAGATACATGGAAACCAAAGCAGAGTAGAGCACACCCGAGCCAAAATAAACCGAAAAATTTATTAGCACACTAATTAAAAGTAAAGCATAACGGAATCTGAACATAAATAATGCTGCGGTACACTCTGTACACTCTTTACACTCTGTGTGGTGCAAAGTATATCTGTAATCACCCTCACCCCAACTACCCCACATTGCATGTTTTTCAGTTGTTCTCAGAGTTTTGTTTGCGTTTGGCTTTTCCTTTATCTGAAAGATACATTTGTTCAAATTTAGTTGTGACAGTAACAGTAGGAGTTAAAAAAACCGCACACCGACAGCAAAATTTCACAGTGGACAGGCTTGAGTGGGTTTGTCTGCTGGCTAAAAGAGGCTAAAGGTCAAGCGTCTTGCGGTCACACTAAATTCGAAATGAATTAAAAATTTCAAATTTTATCTACACCGTTATTCATAAAATCTGTCGACGACGACGTACACGGTTCCAATGACCTAAGGCGCAAATCTAAATTTGCGTAGAAGTAACCACCACCATCGGAAACAAAGTGAAACGACCATGACGCGGACTACAACGCGCACCATGACGCAAACCACAGAGGGGGCAGAAATAAAAAAAAAAAAAAAAAAAAAAAAAAAAAATCAAACGCAGTCAGGTGTGGAAACAGCAACACTTTGGCCCGCATTTTGTCGTCCGTCAAACCAATTTTAGGCCACTACACTGAATGGCGTCAATGTATCTCACTGTCACCAAGTTTGTGGTTTTATTTTTGGTTTCTCCCTAGACCCTCTCCATCAACACCCTGCGTTGTTCATTTCCATATCGAATTGGTATGAGCGCGTGTATCTTTTGTATGTTTGCATGCTCATATGTCCGCCATTTGTCCACCCACCCACCGGGCAGTGGCTGGCTATAAAAGGACACAACTGGATATTGGGTCAGGGTGATAAATTGTCGCTGCAGGGCTTAGCCATACGGACATATGAGCTACGGATGTGTGGACTTGGTGCAGGGATGCATAAAATAAGTTCGTTCCGTAGTCCCTAATAGGGTTTAACGGTTATTTTTTTTTATTTATTTTTTTTTTTTTTTAATTTTTTATTGCTCTTTTCTGTCACAGTGTCGCTTGGACGGTTTAAGCTATATCCGCGGCGTGGACAAATTATTTTGTGTGCAGTGACACGGTGGTGAATTTATTTTCTAGCTGCGGTTTAATGCTTCCCTTGGGGTAGACGTAGTCGCAGTCGCAGTCTAGGCAATAGTTTTCGACTACTGCGCGGCCTGAAACTAATTGATGATGCTGTCGAGTTTGTCGGGATTGGGTTGGGCGCGACATATGTGGTTGACGTCGATGCCAGTCGTATTTATTGCGGTTTAATTACACCAAAAATTTTGTAATGGCATTTGCAGTTTTTGTTTTTGACTATTGTAAATCCCTGAGGACAGTTCTTTAGGTAACAGGAATGGCGGCTGTGGAATGAACTGCCAAAAAGGGCTCTTTAATGGGTGATGGTTTCGCCAGAGTCTCATGTATGTAAGTCCTATAATAAGAGATTTGTTGATAGTACCGGAGAGGTTCTTCCGGTTACGGCTCCAGACGAGGCATGTTCTGAAAGACCCTAGTAAATGAAAACGTAAGGTAAACACACAGCGTAAAGAAGCGGCAAGGTCTGTGTAAGTGACACACACTGAATCTGACCAAGTTCCTGGAACTAAAACTGCGCCCTCTTTTTCCGTCCCAAACAGGGGGGCCCCGTCCAATTATCAATAATAATCAACGGGGGTAGAGCAATACTGGTCTTATCGTAAAGGCTTTCGCATTGACTATCGGCTGCCACGGTTCGACCAGTTACAGGGTTACGGTAATAGGTCTTGTTGAATGGCTACCGGAAGCCCGCATCAGGACTTAAAAGCGGCACCATGGGAAGACAGCGCTTCCCGAACTTCGTTTTAAGCCTGCTTTGTTAGTGGTAGACCCCATAGTGGAAGCTTTGCGGAGGCTGTGGTCTAAAACCAAAGTCGCAGGAAGGGTCTTCCACTTGTAGTTGACCCGATAAAGGGTTGCAATAATCAAAGCAAGTTCCTCTTTGGTATTACTAATGAAGTCTCCCATGGATATATGCGTATCCCGTGAACTTAAATCATTCTATGACAGGCGTTCATCTTAACACAAAAGACGTTCTGTCCCGAGCAGGGTTAAGAAGAAGAAAGTTTCTGGGGTTTCCTCTGCCGATGGATATTTGCACACACAATGGCTGGATGAAACCGGTGCTGTAATCACAAAAAGTTTGCAGATACAGTAGACAAAAATCTAATGAAGCTGCCAAAACGATCGACCTCCTGAAACTGAAGGAGCAAATTTGGATGAAAAACTAAGTTACAAGGAAACACCGGAACAACAAACGGGATGAGGCCGGCGTTTCTGTAAGGATGCCGCTATCACCTCTCGGACGATTCGAATTGGGAAGGCTGCCCATGAGAACAGTCTGTGTATTGACCAACTGTGCAAGCTACCTAAAGCTGAGAAAGTATGCATTAAAGTAGAGGGCTGCGATATATTTAGAAACCGGAGCCCTTAGGGTGAAATGCTTCATGCAACAAATTTTTCACTGGCTAAGGCTTTTTAAGGTTTTCAATTTAGTCTTCATAACTAGAACCCTAGACTCGAGACTGAAAAGTAAGAGAAAATATTCGACATTCTGTCAAAGATGCAACATGCCTACCAACGCTTCAAAATCTGGTCGGCAGAATTGAAGGCTCACTCGATAAGAAGGATATGCGCTAGTCATTTGTGTCTATCTGGAGATATACGCAATTTTGATGGCAACGAACTAAGGAGCCTGTGAGTAGGCGACTTACTTACGACTTACGACTTACATGATAGTTCGGGAGTACAAGATTTCATTGAACACAATCGAATAGATGACTTTTCTGAGTATTGTCTTGGTTTCAGGTCACAGCGAGGTTACGGGCAATAAAATCCCCGATGAATTTGATAGGCAAGGCTCAGAATATACTTTTTCAAGTCCTCGGTAAGGGCTTCCGTCAACAGTTGGCTTTCATATGAGCATACCATAACTGGAGAACCTTCCAGGTTGCTGGCAGACCAACCAAATGCTTTCCGACGTGTCAAAGAGTTCAACGACTTTAGTGTTGTCGCTCATAAAAAAAAAGATTTCGGACTGCTTGCTGGCATCGTGATGGTTTACTGGGTTTTTGCTAGTGTGCTGGGTATAAGTGACACAACATCCTTTGACTTTTGCAGGCTCTCGGAGGTGATGTGGTGGGTGCTGGTTTTAAAGGCACTTTAATTTCAATCAAAGGAAACTATGTTACAAGATGTACAGTGGAGAAGTTCTTTGTAGTGATCTTACTCTGTGTGCTAAGTCTTAATAGAGAGGACCACCTACATCCAACTGGAATCGACACCATTAACCGGGGAGTGTCGTCGGTATCGTGTGACTTAAACCACATCACATAGTCGCTGAAACTCGCTAATAAGTAGCCACTCCGTCACTCGGCGGACTATGAAACTGCGTTGCCTCCCCTAATCAAGAAGTGTAAACGAATTCCAATTAACACATCCATCATTGGGCGCGTAATCCTCTGGAATACTCGTACGTACTACGAATTTCGTTTTTGTTTACCATTGTCATTTGCAAAAACAAAAAGATACAGAAACAGCAACAAACTAACACGAAATTGAACCAAGTTTCGTGTTCTCCTCCTATTAGCCTTGTGACGTCTTTCTCAGCCACGCAATACGGCTACAAAATGGCCCATAAACCGGTTTAATTGCCTTCCCCGAAAGATACTCACGTAATAATTTATTTTAGTCCATGGATACCTTGGTTCCTCTGGACAGCGGTAACTAGGAACTAACTACCTGCCAACCTGTTGGCTCTTATCAATTTGTAAATTGATTTCGGGGCCCTAGCTCTGTAAATGACGGTGGTGTGGGTTAACTTAGGTCTGGGTAATTGGGTGCGCACGCTCATCTTAACAGTCTTAAGAGAGTGTAAACAATTTCTTTGTTTAGGTCTCCTTAGGGGATAGCCTCCGAGTTTATCCCGAATCGGAGGCACTGGCGCACGACGATGAAGCAAACGGAGGGCATTACCATCAATTTATGTTAGATTGGGGTTACCTTCTTGAATTGAATTGAAATTCTGTTTTGGGGTTAGGTACAGACATTCATTGACCATCAAGATTCGTGGTGGTCAGTCGGTCTGTTTTGTGTGCTGGGAGTGCTTCCATGGGAATGCTGAAGATGTAAATGCAGTTTTGGGAGTTGGTACTGGTATTGATGTCGTAATCAAGGGAGGGAACGAAAATTGTAGTAATTTGTGCGTTGCCTGAATGAGATAATAGGCGAGTGTTGGTCTCGAGGCAAAGCAGTAGTGGGCTTCGAAGACAAATGGCATTGTTGAAAGTAAATTTAATTAAGGTGGAGCCTCTGGGAATTATCAATAGACTGCAGTCAAAAGTTGGATTTGTACTATTAATTTCTAATGCAAGCAGTGGGCGAAGATGTGCAGCAGTTTATGACATACAAACTTTAGTGACTTATGGAACTGAAAGAGGTTGGGATGAGAGTTTGTCAACTGAGTACTTTGTTCTGAATTTGGAGTGATTAATCATTGGGAATTCTGTTTGAATGCAGCTGGTTTAAGGTTTTGAAGACACTCATGAGAATATGAAAGTGCTTCTGGACGAACAACATTAGTCAGGGAAGTGGAGTAAGATTATGTTCAGATGTCGGCGACTGGGACAGCTTCCTAATTCTGACTGACGGAAATCCTAACAAATGATGAGAACTGGGAACACAGAGATTATATTGCAGATAACCTATTAAAAGTTCTGAACATCAGTGCAGATATCAACTTTTAAGCAAATTCTGTTCGTGTTTTCACCGAAAATATCACTGAGCAGCTTTTGAACATCACAAAAACGTGAAAAGCATTCATGTTGGACCTAAAACCTCGACACACGTCCACTGATGGAAGCAACTGCTACTACTATGAGCTTAAAGGATGAAAACTTTAAGGATACTTAGAGTCTCCATAGAGTTAGGATTGACTCCATGCTGCTGCATGCATGGCTCATAGCCTCAATTGACACCGCTCGTTAATCATTCTCTGTTGAGAGCGTTTGTACGATAATCTTTCAATTCAGCTTTTGTGATGTTTGCTGTCTTCCATGCTTTCCTTGTCATGAGACCGGGGGTTACGGCACTGCCAATACCTTTGGATCAAGTGAATAGGCAGCTACGTCGTGTTTTGTGCATTCTAGTAGCACTTGTCCGAAGTTTTTGTGTTTTTCATCGCTGATGGTACATTCGTGGTGGTGTTTTTGAGAGCTTCCATGTCCTTCTATGTGAAGGATTAAATGAATCGATCGATTCGAAATTGTTATTCCCTAGGAATGATAGTAGCAAAAAATAGAAGATACGGAAATTATGGTACAAAAATCCTGGCATTAGCAAACTACACAAAGCCTTGAGTACATGGAATCCCGAGTTTCCTCCTAATGAAAGCAACTCTAATGAATACACATGCGTTTGAGAGCTGTATACCAGCTGTCTGGTAGAAAGAACATTCCTACAGCAATGGAAAGACAAAAGGTTGTAGCTAGATTAGCATCGTAGACCCATAAACCCATATCCATGGTGGACACAGTAGGGAAAGGTTTCAAAAGATCATCCGCGAAAGTACTCGCCCAGTACATTGAAGGGGAAATGCGTCTCTCTAATCAATAGCCCAATTAGTTGGGCAACATGCCATACTCATCGTATGTATATGCATGTACTGCAATATTTAGAATCACATGAAGAGGACGCAAGAAGCTGTAATGCTTTCTATACAACTAATGCTTTACTATACAACTCCATAGGAAATAGAAGAGGTTCCTTAAGGTTCAGTACCTGATCCAGTATTGTTTCGTATAATGAAAGATGTGGTTCTGCACACGTGCAGATCAGAAAGAGTAGATGTCATCTCGTATGTTGATGACATTTCAGAAAAAGCCGTTGGAAAACAATAGAGGAAGTGTATTTTATAAGTGGTCTCAACAAAGTTGAGAACACAGCATCAAGGTAAAATTAGATACTATAACTGGTGCCTATAAAAGCTGTTGGCTTAGTTCACAGGCATAAACAAAAAGGCGCAGAATTCAGACTAATGTCTAATGTGAAGCTCTTAAATTAACACCAGCGACAAGTATGGAAACATTCTAGTTGAGAGGATAAATTCTGTGCACAGCAGATCATTATTCACAAGTATGCTAACAAAATAATCGCGGCGGAGTCAAGTAGCTTGTTAGGTTAGGATCTTAATATACCCTTATTTGCTAGTCCAGATAGTATATCTCGCCTTCTTCTGAAGAAAGTTCTTTCCCGCTTGTTTTTTCATCAATCCTTTCTGAGCAGATGGAAAACAAAATTTGTCCAATGAGTCCCTAAAAAAGGCGAATCTTGTTCTCTCTCTTCCTACAGACCCATTATACTTACGTCTTTTGTTTCCAAGATCATGAAAACGCTGATAAACCGTCAGCTTATGTCATATCTCGAAACACGAAAATTTTTCGGTGAGAGTCCACTGGTGATTTGATAACATGTCTCACCGAAAAGTAAAACCAAAGCGTAGATCAATCCGGCGAAAGCAAACTTTTGATAGAGTTTGGCATCAGGTTCTTTGGTCGAAAATGTGTGCTTTTGGGATCGATGGATTAGAAATAACCTTTCGAAACGTTCAATTCAAGTCGTCTTGGATGGTTTTAAGTCTGATATTCATAAAATAAATGGTGGTGTGCCCCAGGGCTTCATTCTGTCTCCGACATTCTTTTTAATTTTCATTAATCATCACTTGTCTGCTACTTCTAATTCAATATATTCCTTTGCCGACAACAGTACTCTCTGCTTTTCATATTCGTTCGCGGGCTCATGCCCCTGCTCTTCGGCTGTAGAACGGAAACGGCAGCTCATTAAATTCCGATATTAGCAGCATAACCAATTGGAGGACTATCAACAGAGTGGAATTTAATGCTTCGAAAATTTAATGCTGTCTGCTGTCATTAAAACGAAATTTAAATACCCAGCCCTGATCCATAAATGGATCTCACATCGCATAACCGAAAAACTTTCAATTCTCGGTATGTTTATCAGTGACAACCTACGTTGGAATGAACACGCTTTGTTTTATCACTATTTCTACCACCAGTGCTCCATTGAGATCGTAAGAAGCATTCCGCCCCTTCAAGCCTTCAGCCGTAACACACGTCGCGCTATGAATTCTCATCAGTATGTCCTCAAGCCCACTTTCGAACGTACTCTAAAATATCGTGATTCGTTCCTAAGAATACCCTGCCAAGCTCTCTAGTCGTTATAGCTTGCAAACATTTAAGACCAACGTACGTCGGTTTTTCTCTTTTTTTCCTCCCTGATTGTCCTTCGCCCGTGCTGTGTACAAACATTTTAAGGGTGTTCAAACCCCTTGAGCGCCTGCTAATTACTCGTATAAAAAAGCAGTAATCGATCGGTAAACAGGCAGCACCCCTGTAGAATTTGAGGTGACCATGCTCGTCGTTTCTAGTTTGGCCGTTTAGCATTGCTATCAGTGATTTTATCTAAAGCCTTGGTTCCACCTCTAATATCTGCGAGTCCCTTACTTTTGTATTGTAATCTCCGATGATACCATGATATCGTTCCTTCCAATTCCAGAAGGAGTTTCGCCAGGAATGCTGACCTGGACTTGAACTCCTTATAGCTCGTTTCTATTGACTGATATAAGGGCCATCCAATGGATAAAAGGGTGGGGATCTATAATCTAGGACTACAGTTTTTCTCTACCAAGATATGCCACAAGATGAATATTCTGTCGGTAAGGGTCTTTTACATTGTCAAATCACTCTGATTGTCCTATGGTCCAATCATGTTGTTGAAAAAATTGTTATTGATGATACTACCATTCCACTTGTCATGGATGAGTTCCTGCAAGATCCACACCGTGGGTATGGCTATCCTCATCTCGTATTGGTCAAAATATTTGACTATCATCGTCTTTGCTGGCTATAACAATGTGGACTTAGAGTCTCTTACTAGGCTTTCTTGGTTGTCTCTGTAATTTTATGTTTCAACTTCGGATCCCTGTCATATTCTTTACCTCCCAGTAAGATTTCAACCTGATACAGTACAGAATGTACACTTCTCGTACTCTTTTTCTGGTGGATAAATCGATATCATCTCGTTCTTCTCTATTTATTGAGGCCCTCATCATTGTTCTTTGGGGTCTTTTGGAAGTATTCGTAGCCGCTTGGTAGTGCTCACCATGGCATCTCTGCAACGCCGCTTTTAAGTGGTGTTATTACTAAAGTTTGGTTTGATATAGACTACTTTAATCTCACACGTCTGATAGGATAAGTAAGGAAAATCCGAAGGATCCATCTGTATCACACTGCCCACGGTTGAGCGAATTTCTAGGGAATATTTCCCATATGGTCAGTCAAACATTAATCACGGTTTGTTCCTTATAAGCTCCCCCTTAATCTGATTCATCGCCTTCAATTCTGCAGAACTTAAAGACTCTCCTGACGTCATCTATTTTGGATAACTACTCGTAAAACCCTCAGTGTATGAGAAATCAGAAATTTAAGGCAACCCAAGCAGCTGAATGGTTGATGTGAAATCGAATTTTTGCGGTCAGGGCTATCTAAACCCACATCTACGAGAGGACCATACCCTTTGGAACACCACATGCAGACATCAACTTTGACACCCCCTGTTGGGCACACCGACCGACACATTGATTTATGGTTGCGCCCATAAAACATTTTTCAATCTCAAATTGACCCCCACCCCTTATAGATGGGTCATCTACCACTGCTTTTCGCAATCGCACCCTTTACTTTTTTTTTCTGCAAGTAAGCTGTGTTAGCTGTTAGCCCGTTAGAATTTATATAGTGAACACTTAATTACAATTCCCTCTCTCTAGTCCTATACCCTCTCCGCAAACATTGCTCTACTAACATGTGTACGAAGCTATGACACATTGATTTGTCTAAACACAGAGAGCCACAGTAAACTATGTAGTTACACCGAAGGTTTACATATTTAGGTCTGACTCATACCCAATCACCATATTTGTTTCCTTTATCTACCCCTTCATAGCGATAACGAGACAGTAAATTCAATTTGTGGGTCGATTTCAAGTTTGAAAATGGAAATTCGCGCGATAAATGTTTGCTGTGTTTGTCCACAAAATTCGTAGCACCGATAAGTGCGGACAGAATTTTGCTTTATAATGGTTACTAGTGGTGGTGAAGGTGGTTTTTTCCACCTAACCTTTTTGGGTTACTTCAGCTCACTGAACCTCAGCCACACCCTTCACCTGTTACCTTATCAACAGTTAATTCAATTAAACCTAAGCTCTTCAGCACTTGCTGACATTTCAGCAGCCGCCAAACTGAATGTCGAAAAAGCTGACAAAAACGCCGACCGAAACGAAAAAAAAAAAAGCGGATCCAGTGTAGCCCTCAGCCATTCCCGTTCAAAAAAAAAAAAAACAAATGGTATCCTTCGATAGAGTGTCCTTTTTCGCTCAGATCATTATCCTCTACGACAAAAAGTGTGCTCTCACCCGAGGAAATGTAAAAAAGGCAATCAACAGTGAAATGGTGGGAGACGAGAAAACACAAAATGAAAGAAAATTGAATTTAGGCTACTGAAAAAGGACTCTCTCCTTTTGTGTTGATATTTTTGTATGAAGGTGACAATGAACGGCGTTCTGCTACGAGGCTACGTACAAAAATGGATAGACTAGTCCACGCGAATCGGATGGACACTGAGTGGTTTAATTTCATTAAATTTTACTTATATCACAGCGAACAACAGTATGGCGTCTGATTTTATTACAAATTTTCTTCAATTCACTTCCTGTTTAGTTGGGGAATAGGTGTGGGGCAGTTGTGAATTCTTTTCTTTTCTTCAATAGTCGAGGAGGACTATGGCCCTGGATACACCATTACCTTGACTGAGGTTTGATTTTTTGGGGGTAGAGTGTGAAGAATTTGTCGAGTACTTAAGGAGATTTGGGCGTACTTAAAGAGTCGATGCTAAGGGGTGTTTTTGGCTCCATTAAACTGAGTCAGAGTAATTTTGCTATATAGTCGGTCGCAAGCACAGATTGTGAATGGAAAAGGGGAATAACTGAAGATAATGACTACCATTATCCTGGGTCTGACCGTACATTTGCAATTGAACAATTGGATATATTCACAAAGCTGGTTGAACTTCAGCCCGTAAGCCCGATTTAGAGAGGGTGCCATTTGGAGGATTTGAGGAAGGAATTCCCAGGGTGGAAATTCATATTTTCGACAAACTCGGAGCTCAGGTCATGTGAAGAATTTTCGGGACTTAACCGGGTTGTCCAAATTGAGATGGTAATGGAGTAGACTCCTGGTGATTTCAACATAGATATACTGACTGATTCTGTGGCTGCCGTAGCTTCTTCTCAATTTTTTCATATTTTGGGTTTACGTCTTTATTTAGTCAACCCACCCGACTAGGCTCGTGCTTAGATCATATTTTTAGAAGGCTTCATCGTAGAAAAAAAGGGTGACCAGATAAGAACGATAGGGGAAAAAAAAGTCGGCAAATTTGTATGCTTGTATGCCATGTAGCTACATTTTGTTGGAACCATTGCCGGATATATCGATGCTGTCGAGCTCTGACTACAAAAAGCCGGTTAACGTCGCTCTATACCTAAGACCATAGACGGTAGCGGTGTTACCTTCCTCATTTCGAAAGCAATAAGGTCCGGTTATTCCGCCATGCCATAAACCGCACCAAAAAGTCAATCTATGTGGTTGTGCGAGATGTTTGATAAGTATCCGGATTAAAAAATAGGTGGCGCTACTGAGCCACTGAGTTTTGTTTTGACACCCATTTCAAAACATCGTGTTAGTGTTTTTTGCGACCATGGAAAAATAGTAGTACCACTCCGTGATCCGGTTCTTGTTTTTGAGTAGCAAAACCTGCGGCGAAATCAAGCCCATTCCCGATGATGTGTATGGCACTCATTCACCTTCTCGTACAACTGTTTTCCATTGGTTCGCAGAGTTTCATTTAGAGGAACCGCGCCCAGGTGGCCCAAAAATGGTTACCACAGAGGAAACCGTGGACAAAATCTATGATCTCGTATTGGCGGAAAGCCGAAAGAA
Organism: Volucella inanis; assembly: GCA_907269105.1. NCBI lineage: Eukaryota > Metazoa > Arthropoda > Insecta > Diptera > Syrphidae > Volucella > Volucella inanis. The sequence goes on from OU026154.1 coordinate 13,221,516, forward strand.
ATTTCGCAAATTTGTTGAGATAGCAGGCATCTCAACTGAACGCGTTAGCCATATACTGCACGAGATTTTGGGCATGAGAAAGCTGTCCACGCGATGGGTGGCGCGTTTGCTCACACCAGAGAACAAGGGCAATCTTGAGGCCACTTTAAAGACGTGCTTGGCCCTGTTTTATCGAAATCCGGAGGAGTTTCTGCATTGTTTTGTGACACACCAGAGATCAAAAAACAATCAAAACAATGGGTTTTACCCGGTGAACATCAACGGAAAGGTGATGGCCACCGTTTTTTGGGCCGCGCGATGTTTGATCCATGTTGACTATTTGGAGAAGGAAAAAATAATCACAGTAGCATAGTACGTCGATTTATTGCGCCGATTCAACGCCGATTTAAAGAAAAAACGACCACATTTGGCAAAGAAAAAAGTGCTCTTCGACCACGATAACGCACCGGCTCACACTTTCGCTGTCGCCACAGCCAAATTGGTCGAATCGCACTACGAGTTGCTCCCCCATCCTTCGTATTCTCTGGATTTAGCTCCCTGCAATTTCTTTTTGTTCCCAAACCTTAAAAGATCGCTTGCCGGAAAGAACTACAGTTCGAACGAGGAAGTCATCGCCGCTGCGGAGAAGTATTTTGCAGGCCAATAAAAGTCGTACTATACGGACGGGTTTAAAAAGTTATCGAGTAGGAAGGGGATTATAATTTTTCATTGCGTTGTCATTTCTAATCCGGGTACTCATCAAACAGCCCTCGCATTGATACTTGGCTGAACACTTGTGGATTGTGTTCGCTCAAATAAGGGGAATTTTGCTTTTTGATGTAGCCGCTGAGTCAAAAAGGGGCCTAGACCGATAAGATAATTTTTTGGCCACAATCTGGATTTCCGGCCAACATTTTTAGCTCCCAATTTGTGAACTCATGACGTTTCCTGTGGTCGTCCGGCTGCAATATTTGCGTCAGCACAATCTAATACAGATGTAGGCCCAAATTCAACCGCAAATTAAACCGGGCTCTGGCGATGCCCAATACAGCTGATCAGCGCCAAATCAACATTTCTGAGTCTTCTTCGAAACTGGCCGTTACGGCGGCTATGTTTTTTTTTTTTCATTTCGCTCCAATCTCTGTCTGGTTGGTGGCTTAAGATCAAGTTTTCCACGTTGCGAAGAATTACTTGGACATTGAAGCCATGATGACGACCGATTTCACGACGAAATTCACGTTGTGTATTTACAACTGAGCCGGAGGTTCGATTATATTTTTTAATACAATAATTTCCATACTTTCGGTAAGCCAAACCTATTTAAATGTTTTGAAAGCTTTATGTCATAGGTAACTTTGACAGCTGCTGAAACATAAAAATTGTAAAAATTATCATTGCTATCTGGTCACCCCATAAAGTCTGAAGAAGATAGAGAATATCGGCAACGTTTCGGCGTATGTAAAGGGATTGTGAATTTAAGTTTTCAGATCCGTGTATGGTGGTAAGTTTTGGCTATCATCCCAGGGAAGACAACGTAAAGTAATTCGCAAAAACCTAAATCTGAGTTCTGTAGTAGGTTGACCAAACTTGGCTTGGTTATTGAAGAAGAGGCCTAACAAAGGTTATGTAAAGAGATTTGAGAACTTAAGGATTGGAGATCTCCTTAGACCAGCGCTTAATGATTTTTCTTATCACAGATAACACCTAAGTCACGCAACTCATTCACTAAGATCAGATAGCAGCTAGGTAAAGTAGAAGGACGCTTACGTATATAAGTTATAGTCTGAGACTTATTGACGTTAAGCTCGAGGAATTTTTTTCTGACACCAAGTACAAAATCTGCTTAGATCTTCCTGCAGGAGCAGACTGTCTATTCACACCATTAAGACAGAATAAATAATAAGGGACCAAAGCGTCTACCTTGATGGACACCAGAGAAGGTTTTAATTTGGTCAGAAAGCATGGACCTAAATAGAACATAGTAAAATCGTTCATTTAAATAGGATTGAACCTAGATGCTAGCTAGAAAAAAGATGCTGTCGGCTGTGGAATCATCTCTGCCGAAATCAGCTTACTATAGTGCTCGGTAAGTAGGTCGTTTTCACTTATCCAATTTGGTAGGTGTTCCAAGATACTTCCTGTCGCATTTAAGAAAGATATGCCTCTGTAGTTGCTTGGTTCATTTGGGTCTCCTTTTTTGAATACCGGGAATATTATATTTTTCTTGAACGATTAGGTGTAGTACTGAAAATAAAATCAAATATTTTCGTGAGCTTCGGCAGGTCATCTGGCTGATGACATTCTGGAAAGTTATAGGTGGATCTAAACAGTTTACTTCATTGCATATGGTTTTGAATTTGCGATGATCCTGCCAGTTCAGTTCTGCCATATGAGGCGGAGTGCAAGAAAGTAGAGCAGGTTTTGAACGTTTCCGATAGAAAAACTTTGTTCCAGAAAGAAACAACCGTGTTTGCTATGAGATAAACAAAAGCAAACCTGCAGTTTAAGGATCACAATATCACGGATGCCAGCGTCTGCAAACAGCGTAAGCTGGGTTCGAAATGAGTGGGAAATTGCCGTGCAGAAACTGTTCACGGGTCGCAAGGTAGTAAGTAACTACAGTCACTTGGCGAAAGCATGCTCCAACATCCACAAAGGGAACTGGCTGCCTGTCTCGTCATCGTCCAACAGATTGATCACATTGCGATCAATGCAAGATACAGCTCCAGGATTTTGAATGTCTGAACGTTTCAAGGATCTAACGTTGATTCGGATAAATAAGCTTGTTATCTACATGCCATAACACGCAAGAGCTTCTGTGAGGAAAATTTCTTTCAGAAAGACCTACATACTTATGTGGAGTGCATCAAGCTAAGGAAACCAATGCCGACATTGTCAAGAAGCCGTCAAAGACACTGCATCTAAAGTATTAGAATTCATCCGGCTACCAAAGGGAAACTTCTAGTTCATTAAAGAGTGCCGGCGAGCGGATACGATGAAAGAAGAGGCGTAAATATAAGACGGTATTCTAAAGAAGCAGGAGAGCTTCTCTCGAACTCAATGAGCAAATGAGTTTTTCTTCGAAAAAAAGATCACAAAGATAAGGTGTGGAAAGTCTGAAAAGAGGTGAATAGGACACAAATCTTGGCCAGAAACATGTAGAGATAAGTAAAGCCGGTGCTGAAACGTAGAAGAATTACTTCTACAGATTATTTGACGACCAAGAGGACTGGCATTGCGCTTTTACACAATATAAACCTTTCAACTTGGACCATGATCGGCACCGCTATTGGAACGAACTGATCCCTTGAGAAATTAGTTGAAGCAATGGGACTTAAAAGCTCGGACTGAACTAAGTAGAGAAAGCAGTTGATTAGGATCCATACTCACTGCACAACCACCTAAAATGAAGCAAGAGAGCAATGCTCATAGCTTGTGATCCGAATATTCTTCTTCAAAAGTATAGAAATAATCGTATGCACTTCTATTAGCGTAGATACATAGTATTTCAAACCGACTTTATTTCCTCTCTTTATTTCTTTGAACGACAAGATATAGGGTTATCCAACAAGAGGTGTTATGTCTTTGTGAAAGGTGGTGACATTTTTATTTTAATCTAAACTGCAAACTCTGAGGTTAGTAATGGAATACTCGTACAATATCTGGTAAATGTCCGCCTCGGCTTTGTCAACAAATAGTCATTGAAATTTTTTATCATGTTTTCACATAACTGCAGCTGTATTTTGGCAAATAACAGTATGAATCATTGGTGGAGCATTGGCGTAGGCTTTATCTTTAACATAGTCCCAAAGAAAGAGATCAAGTGGTTCTAAATCGCACAATTTTAGTGGCCAATTGATGTCTCCATTTTGAGAAATCACTTGTCGAGGAAACTAGTCACGCAGAAGAGCAATTTTTTCACCACCTGTGTGGCATTGTCCTGCTGAAAATAAACGTCGACGTCCAAAGCACCAATTTAATGCAAAAAAAGGAGTCACCATCGTTTGGTGATGGAATAATTTTTTTTTGGAACATTTTTGGCTCAATGACTCCGGCAGCCCAAACTGTCACTCGTTGTGGATGACGATGTTGTTCCACTGTTTCTCTTGGGTTTTCGGAGGCTCAGTTGCGACAATTTTGTTCGCTTACATACTCAGACAAATAGAAGCGAGCCTCATCACTCAGAACAATTTTGTGTAAAAAATCATGATCCTGTTCATTCATTTCCAGTACACAATCAGAGAAAGTACGACATTCTACGTGGTCTGCTGGCTTCAATTCTTATATTGCCTGAACCGTATAAGCATGTAGGCCAAGATATTTATACAAAATGCGTTGCACTGCGGATAGGTCAAATTCTTGTGATCGTCTCGAAATGGACATTCATTTCGTGACTTTACCGAACGAACACGAGTTAGAGTTTTCACATAACTAACCTGTCTGAGACGTTCAAATTGATCGATTAAGTTCACTTTAGTCTTACTATATAGCGAGAAGGCGCTTAATGATTATCAAACGCAGTAAGAACTTAACAAAATGTTTTCGCGATATTTTCACCGTTTCTGACGTAAATTTTCAATATTTCAACACGATGTGCGAGTGTATGTCGATCCATATTTAATAACCTCCCAGTTACTACCCATCAAAGGCCATCGCATTCATAGTTGAATGCCTACAGTTCAACAATGGCTCGAAATTCTCTATAAGACGTTTAACAATAGAGGACCAATTGCCTACCCTTGTGGGACTCCATATATATATATTTTTTAAAAGCGTCTTTGAACACAAGACAGTCTTATTGACAGCTTATATGGTTAATTTTAATCGTAACATGAGCTTTTGACTACTGGTAAGGAATAACATTCTGAATTTGCATAGTCCCATACATCTATGCGCTTTGCCACAGAACAGCTTTTAACTTTACGACACAAGATTTCATTTGCAGCTATTTGTAGGAAAATAAATTTCACATTAAATGCAATGATTTATCTATCGGTGCTACTTTACATTTATCTAGATGCTGGATACTACAGCCACATACGAGTTTGTTATTCTACATTTGCACTAATCGAATGAATTTGAATCTATAACTTGAATACAGGACGACATACAAGCGAGAGCATAATTTACACCTTTTGTGTCGTAAAACAGGTTTTCATGTTCTGTTTCCACTTATCGTTTAGCAAATTCAAAGTCTACTTTTGTCTGTGAGTGGAAACGCGGAGCAAAGTTCACGCTTTCGATGAATGAAACATGAACGCCGTTAAATTTTAATTCTATATTGAACGAACTTGGATATCTGGTGGGGGTGTCGTCAGACGGATGGAGATAGATTTGCTGGATCACCCACATTGTTCCTAAAATTCCACAATAAAAAGGTAACAAAACAGGCTGATTAGATTTCTGTGTATCTAAAGGTCGTAAATAAAATACACTGACAATCAATTCGTTTTGGGTAGTTTCTTCAACTTCAAGACAGCACTGAGGAGTGAGAACGTTTCCCTTCGATGTTCTCGACCTTAGATGAAATACGATCTAATGGCATTGAGTTGAAAAATAAAATTTCCTTCGAAATTTGAATTCAATTGGCGGAATCATACACCAATGCGGGTAAGTTCGTTCCGAGTGATGTGTTGTACGGGCAGCCCTGAGGAAAAGAATTTCGCTTAGCTAAGCATTCAGCGGCTCATATCTCAATTTACATGAGCGGATTAATTGTGACTGACCAGAGTTGTTTTAAATTCTTGTGCTGATGAGTGGTCATTGAAATTGGATTTGAATTTTAAAATTTTTGATTTAAGTTTGATTAGACACCTGCGGTGGATGGGCACCTCATTTAGTGAGGCTATTGCACAAAATTCATTTGTTGTTGACCTCTTGCCGAGACATAAGTGTGACGGTGATAAATTTTGGAACGGTTTAGGTAAATTTTTGATGAAAAATTATGCAAAGGCGACGTCTAATCTGTAATAATGAAGGCAATATAAAAAATCTGATGTTTTGTAATCAAAGAACGGCATCAGAGTTTTGCATATCGTCTGAATATTCCGGCTAATCAGTGACTGTTGGTAAATAACGTTATTAGACCTTTGAATACATTGACCTACGGTTGGTTTCTGTGCGAGCGGTCTCCGTGTCTGAGCTTAGTTTAACCACACCAACCAACATAGAAGATGATAGGAATCACCAAGTTATTGCTAAGTCTCGGATTTGTTTGTGTTTCTTAAAATCTTTGAGCTCATTATGACTTAGAATATGAACCAATCAGGCTTGATTAGTGAACTAATTAAACGAAACAATTCAATTACTTAGTAGAAATGACACCTGGACAACGACATACTATTCTGTCTTCCCTATCGAGAATCAAAACGAAGCTCAGCAATTCACAACTTATCGTCAAACATGCCAGAACGAGGAATAGAATACTCTAGCAAAGAACTTGCCCATTGTATTCCTTATATGCTCCTTTAAATGAAATTGCTCGGACTTTGTAGAAAGGTCAGTATGAGTGTGTCATCTGCAAACTTTCTTTCTGATGGGCAGCAGAGAAGTCACTGATTTTCGAAACATCCGGAAGCATACATTTGCATGGAATCCGTAGATTCATACTATTGTCAGTGTTGCTTATGAGAGGCCTATGACACGTGGGTTTAGGTTCTAGGAAGTCCTTTTTTAAACCTTAACAATCATGTTCACCAATATGATCTAAGTCCCATACCAGACTCAGTCAGTGAATGTAGCCTTGCATACTTAAACTATGAAGTGGTTAGAGGGATCAGCAAAGCCTTAAGCACAGTTTAGGTGCTGATATCTTGACCTGACCTGCTCTTCATAATATAGTTCATTTCCATTAGAATTGTCTTTGCCTCCGCGTGGAAGACAGGGGCAAGTTTACGTAACAAAGAGTGAAGTAGGTGTAGAGTGCCGTCCTAAGCGCAGACGCTTTAGTATTTTCCAGCGCTGGTTTTGGCCAAAGTCAGCCCTGAGAACAGGAAGTCAACTCTGTATTCTCAAAGTTTGTATGTAATTGAGTTAGACTTTATGTAAAGGTTCAGAGTCCAATGACAGTCATGGAGCGTTTGGTCATCGAAACACCAGTATCAGAAAAGTTCTAAAGAAAACTTTTTCAAAGCCCGGAGGTGGCTTTTAGAGTGGACCCCTGTCTCACTTTGTTTTATCGCTACTTTCAATGCCTTGCCGAGCTCTCTAGTTCCTGGTCGTTATAACTTGCAAACATTTAAGAACAATGTGCATCGGTACCTCTTTTTTCTTCCTCCTTCGCCCGCGCTGTGTACAAATATTTTAAGGGCCCACAGAGGCTTTAGCGAGGTGGCAGGTTACTCATGCGAGTCTCCCCTTGGGGATTGGATCCATGTTTGGTGCGTCTGCCCAGCCTACTCAGATGTTAGGGATTTGCAAGTTATGAACATAACCTATCTGGCCTGTGATGTCAGCAGTATTCTTGTTGACAAACCGAAATTCGAAAGCTGGTGGTAATCAGAGATTAGTTTAATGTTGGACTAAAGGCCGCCATATCTGGGCCATTAAGTATCTAACTGGGGGTGACGGCAAGGCTGCAAAGCTCGACCGGAAACCATATTCTGGGAGATTTTAAGCTCCCGGAACTTTGTTCCTGTAGATTATACCCAAAATCGCGGAAAGAGCCAGGTCGGCTGAGTCTGATATCTCATGGTCACCATAAATTGTAATTTATTATGATTTGTGCGAACCGCGGGATGATAAGTGGTTGATGTGCAGTTGCATTGCATCCGGGTGCCATGACCCATAAAATGGCGAAGGTATTATTATAAAGGCCCCGACACACGATTTCGAATCTGGTACTAGAAGTTATTCTTGTACTAGTCATAGGGCGCTGATCGACACATCGTTTCGATCTCTAATTGGATGACACACTATGGCCTTAAGCTTTCACGGTAGGTATCTACGTAAAACACTGGCGAGATCTGTACATACAAGGAGTCCTTTCGATGAAAGATGAGTAAGCGCATTGATGATTAAGTGCCTGTAATACCTGCACTCATCACATCAGCGCCGAGTACTTTCAGCCTGATGCGAGCGTATGCCAGACATTTACAGAGATTAGTCTTCCATGTGTCGTCATAAGTCTTGCAGCAAACATCCTAGGATATTGTGCCACCTAAGCCTGTCACACTTAGGTGCCTAGCAAAAACGTAGTGATTCCATACGACGGCAATAATCAGTCAACGGTCTTTCCTTCTGAGCAGCAACAGAAAAGTCGAGTTGGGAAAGTGTGCCAAGTAACTTGAAGCCATCGCATATTCAATAGCCACATCCGCCGCCATTACCGATGACAGTTTCAGAGGTTTTTTATTTTTCCTATTTATAGTCCCTCAAAGCAGCTGGTCGGGTGCTGATTCTGATTTGTTTACCCAGTAAGGCTTAGAGTACCTGCCTACAACTCATTGTAGATGTCATACGAGTTTCGCTCCTGTTGGGGACTTTGACTTTTCTTTCTTCTTGAATTTTCCACACGCAGGGGACGTTGTAGTTAAATGCGATCAGTTAACTCTGCACAAAGATTCGGCCTTTGTTTTTGAACCAGTGGCCTACGATTCATAGGTCGTCTTAGCTGGAATCCAATATAGTCTTAGTACTTGAGTTGGTGAAACTTAGCCCTCTAGCTGTTGGAAATTCCGACTCAACGCATCTATTCTTCCTTTTAGATTCCTTTCATATCAGCTAGGTTCCTAGGTCTTGGGCTTTAGCTAGCTCAGCTTACTGATGCAGATGTTGTCCTATCGCAGGACTCGTCGTTTTCTTTGAACTTTGTTGGCCGTTTTTATATTTCAAGATTTTCCTTTAATTCGTTCTCAGGTTCTGGCATGTCTCTGCTGTCAAATGTATGCCTTGCTTGCGTTCTTAGTCGTGTCGTGGATTTCTGTTCGGGTGGTTGAATGCTTGTGGATCGAGGTGGCATGCAGACTAGTTTCGTGTTCAGGCGCTTATTGTAGGCTCTAACTTTTTCATGTGTAAGGTAAACTTGTCCTGCCCTTCGATCAGTATGAGATCAATTTGGTTGACGGTTAAGCGATTGCCAAGCGTAAGCTTTTGTTGATGACGCTAATGCTTAATTTCACCGTGTCTGCTAGGTAGTATTGTTTCTTGGAGTCCGTACTTTCTAACTTTCACTAATACTGCCCTTTTGACATATTGTTGATGTAAGCCCACGATTTTAGAGATGAATTTGCTTCATTTGTGCCAATTATGTTCATATGAACTTAGCTAAGGCACTGCTATAGCTCTAAAGCTCTTGGGTTTTAGTTCGAGTACGTCCACTAACTCCATTAAGTTTCACTCGACTTGACATATAATTTCTCCTTCACAATGACTGTGAATACGTTCAGGGTTGGAAAACGGCTAGCCATTCTTGCCTTTTTCATATTTATAACCTTATGAGTGACTATCCTGTTGCTACATAGAATGAGTGCGTGTTGTGTTAACATTTCAGCAGAAGTCCCACGTCAAATTATTTTCAGGTGGTATCCGATGTACGGCTCGAATTTGCTATTAGAGCTACGAAGTTGCAAATCTTCGAGATTGTAGCGAATTGTTCTTGTAAAAGATATAGACAACATCTGTAAGAGAGTTCGATGACGTATTGGGAAAATTTTCATTCTACTAATGCTCATCTACCATCTTAGCTATGAAATGTACCCGTGGTCCCATCAGGACGCCTCATACTTAAGAGAACTAAGGCATTGCATGGCGAAAAGGCGGTTTTCATAAGAAAAGACGTTGGCTTGTCACAAATTCCGAACTGGCACGTCTCGGTTGAACGCATACTCTAATTTGATAGCTAAATGTAGTATGCGCCACCTGGTGCGCCAGGGATCCCTGCATGTATGTAATCTTCCTATTTCTTGAACAAATTTTGTTGTTTTCCAAAAACGATGGTAGGACCATAATACCTGTGATGTTCTGATTTCTTTGGGAACGCCAAGCTGACCTTTTCTGCTGAACACTTTTCAGAGGACAGAGAAGGCTTTAATTTGTTCCATGCGGCATGCAGCACTGATTTCTGTAGATCTTTACGACATTTCCCTGAGCTGCTTCATGTCTCAGTTACAACATTTGCCTAAGAATGCAACCTTTACTTTGACGCAAAGTTTGTTAACAATTGATGTTCAAGAATACGTTTACGAATGGTGCCTACATCCAATAAAGTCCTCCACATACCACAACACTATCGGTTTTCACTTTTAATTTGTTCCGTTTACATAAGTAGGGTTACGCATTACGTGCTGTTTGATACGCCACTTAAGGCGCATAACCACTTAAGACATTCAACCATTGTCAGACAATGCGTAGACAAAATTGAAAGTATGTAGACACTCGACTGACAGACAGATAGGCACACACAAACCCAATCACATGTTATACACCTAACCTAACAAGATAGAACAAAAAACGCACCACCGTCTGTTATTCAGTCGGCCATGGATTATCTATCGACCAAATGTCAACTGCTGACCACCAACTTCTACATAAACAAATTGGAACGCAACATCGGGTGCGAGTATCTTTGTCTTTCCGTCCTCTTGGCCTTATTAGAGTCAAAATCAATGCAAACCGCCTGACCGATTTTTTATGCCATTTTTTCTTTATTTTCTCTTTCGATTTGGCTCTGGTTTGTGGTGCTTCAGATGTTTTTTTTTTTTCATTTGGCAGTGGCACCCCTTATACAAGGTTTCCATTTCCATGTCCACATCCACATCTTGTCGTCGTTGTCGTCGTCGTGCTGCCAATTTATTATACTGACCTCAATCGCGCTGACTCGAGTGCAATTACGAGCAGCGCCAGCTTGTACGAGTATAATGACCAAGACTTTAGGTTCTGCTGGCAGTCCCTGTATCTTTTTTTTTTTCGGATGGATAGACGGGGTGTTTTGGTTTGTCGAGATTCAAGATTCAAGATGAAACGGCGGAATTATCGTTTTCTTTGTCGTCATATGGTGGCATCTGGCCGCGTTTCATCATGTGGGCCGGAGCGAAAAATTGCAGTCATTCATGTCGCTATAGCCATCGCCATCGCCAAAGCCATCACAGTCGCCACACTCTTTTGGGATTTGTGTATTTATCTTTTCGTCCGAAGGCGTTGGGTTACGAACTTGGCGAAATGGATGGTGTTTGCTATTTCTGTGCAAAAAGCTGTTGACCTTTACACGATGGTGGAGGGTTGTATAAATAAAACCCTGGAAGCTGTGGGTGACTAAATCCTGGATATGATGGCAAAGAAAATGAGTTGCGAGTGTGTTCGGGGGGCATATAACCGATGAAAAAGGCAGTGACCTTTTCATTTAACGAGAAAATATGCACGCGCACGATGAACCATCAGATGCTGCTTTAGGAATGGGAAGAGTTTCGTGTTTCGTGACGATTTTGAGTTGTCAATCATAATTCAAGCACAGAAAAATGAACAGATATAAGCAGCTGACGATGATGGAATAATTCTTTTTAGTTTGAATCTGTTCATTTTTCTTGGTTCCAAAATAGGAAATCTATCTTTGTCGTTGGTTCCTCTGGGATGTAGATATAAAGTTGAAAAGAACTAAGGAATGGGCATATCACCTATATTTACTGGCGTGCAATTGGCATAATATAGACTGAAAGACGAATTGCTTAAACTTTGCGTAATTTTCAGAGTTCCTCAATTCGAAAAATTAAGAAGAAAAGGGCTCCACTACTGCTGGAGGTCAAGTTCGTAACCGAGATCTCATTTTTTTCTCTCAGATTAGACCAAGGGATATTCGCAAATATTGGTCTATTGCCTCGGGTTACAGAACTCGGTACGAGTTCGATATTTTAGGGAAAAGTACGAGAGATAAGATGATTGAAATCGAAGCATAGTGAGGTATGACATGTACATTGATTGATTGCCGGCTCCTAAAGCAGTGATGGCGGCTCAAGACCTTGAAGATCAAAAGTGCAAAGGCGATCGATTATAGATCGTCGTACGCATGTCTTTTCAAGAGTTGGTAGTTAAGTAGATAAGTCGATAGTTGCCCTGTGACTCTACTCAATAAGATCAACGTTTGTGTTCATTAAGCATATTTTTTGGTTTACCGCAAAAAACTCCTAATTACGAGCCATACAGATCTCAGAGGGCTCTTCTTCCCAATTTTGCTTTAATCCTCCAATACTAGGCGCACACGCCATATTTTGGGCAATATTCTGCATATGAAAAAGTTGTCCTGCCGCTGGGTGCCGCGCATACTCACTCATGACCATAAACACGAACGCGAGAGCACTTCGAAAGAGTGTTTGGAAAAATTTTTTTTCATTCCCAAGGTGGTTACTTTTCACCCCATCTAGTAGATTCCTATAGGAACCATAAGTGTGCAATAAACGCATCTATAGTTTCGGATGTTTAAGGGATTTTACACCATTTTATGACGAGCGATCGGAAATGCCGAGTGTTTATCTTTATGTGCCGAACTCTTTCTCACAGCTACGAAAGGAATGGAGAATGGCACAAATTCGTCATTGCGTCTGTAGTAGCAAATGCAACGAAAGAGGTAATCATCGCCTGGATTTCATACTATCGTCTGACCTGACTGTCAACAATGTTGGCTCTCAGCCAATCAACTCAGTAATCAACTTAACTTTATAGAACAGGTGTGCTAGGGAGATCTCCATGTCAGACCATAGATACATCGAATTCAAAATCGGATGCGAGGTCTCGACATTGCTGAAGAAAAGGAATCCGCGTAAAACTAATTGGACACGATTTAAGAAGGAGCTCGACAAATACAATAGTGCTCCCCATAAGTCCAGGACAAAACAGAAGATTGAGGAAGCTTATCAGAACATGAATGGCACCCTCATCAAGTTTTTTTAAAATGGCATGTCCAATTAGTAAGCAATCCTGCAGATCGCCTGTTCCTTGGTAGAACATTGACCTGCTGTGTCTTCGTAAAGAATGCAGAAAACTTCTAAACAGGTCCCTTAAGATTGATTTGGAGGAAGACTGGAATCTTTACAGATCAAAGCAAAAGGATTTTAAGAAGCTTATTCAGATTTCGAAGTGCTTTCAAACCTTTTTGTGAAAATATCTTAACTATCGGTGAAACCAGTAGGCTAGTCAAAGTCCTCAAAAGAGGGCGATAAATCAGACCTAAACCACTTAGAAAATCTGACGGTTCCTATACTGAGGCGAAAGCAGAGACTCTGCGTCTCATGCGTGGGTCACATTTCTCAGGTAAACAAATTGGAACCAGCTCACAATAGTTCATATCAATGAAGCTGGTAGTGAGCTAAACAACACAATACGACGTAGCTGGTATCTCATCGGTTCTGCTTAAAGGCGTCATCATCCAATTCTTCAAAGGAGCTACGTATTTGGCTGTTATCCTGGATAATAAACTTCTCTGGACTAAACATATTACGTCGAAAACCTCTAAAACGCTGTCGGCCTTATGGCAGCGCAGATGGGCTATCGGCAAGGCACGGGGCCTGTCAACTAGAAGGATCCTTTGGATATACCATACGCAGCAATGATAAGGCTAATTATATCCTATGCGTCCGTTGTCTGGTGGAATAAGCTCTCACGAAAATAAGTGATTGCTGTTTTTATCAGTTTCCAAAGCAACGGTTTGTCTCGGATGCATGGGGGTTTTCTTCAGCATTCCTGGCTCCGCTTTAGAAGCAATGATGAACATCCCTGCCCTTGACATTCATATCATGCGCTGCACTCTCAAAGCCACCTTACATTTAAAGAGAAGTGGTTTTTGGTACAACACGCACTAGAGTTTTGATGACCTTGCTCGTCGACTGTAATGACTCTGGTCTTATGGACATCAGAACTCCTGTTGCGGAAAAATACGAAATCGACTTGCCCTGTGTCCAGGACTGGCTTCGGCCAGAATCTGAGCCAGAACAGGAATGCAGTCCGGTCTTCACGGACGGCTCCAAAACCAATGTTTTGGTGGTGCGGGTGTCTTTTTTAGGAGGACCACGAAATTAGATTTTTCTTCACATTAGGAAAGCTTTCATCTGTCTCCCAAGCGGAGATTTACGCAATCCTGATGGCAGCGACCTGTATTGTGGAGAACCAGTGGAGGGGGTGAAGCATTTGCATCTGTAGCGACTGCCAAGCTGCGCTAAGAACTTTACTGACTGTTAAACGCAGTCGGAAAGCTAAATTCGGTGACCCTTGTCCGAGTCCCAGGTCATAATGGGGTCACGGGAAATGAAATCGCCGACGAACTTGTCTGGCAAGGTTCAGAGAATTTTTCAGGGTTACAGGGTTCAGAGATGACATAAATCTCAAGGTTGCAGGCAGACCAAACCATCTCTAGGAAGTCAGCGGCCTTTCTGCTATCCGTCAGCAGAATAGACTGCAGGTTACTTACTGCCATCGTGACAGGGCATTACACTTTTGCTGAGCACTTAAATGTACAAGGCATAAGTGACACAACTTCCTGCGATACTTTCTGTGAAAGTGATGATGACACCGCGGAGCACTTTCTCTGTAAATGTCCGGCTTACGCTCGCATCAGGTTGCAGGTGCTCGGTGCCAACGTTGTGGGTGGTGGTACTGTAGGCACCTTGTCTTCGTAAGACTGAAAGATTTCATGAAAAGGAACTTACAAAGTGTACAATGGAAAAAAAAAACACTGTCATACAGCAAAAGCTTTGACTGATTGTATGTAACAACTGATGGATGGCGGTTTACGAGTGTGAATTTTGTTGGTGCATTCTTTTATATTGTTGTACGGGTACAACACCTACAACAATTTGATTCGGTGAATCAACAAATCACTAAAAACAAATCAATTTTCTTAAAGATATTTTGTGTTTGATGCAATATATAAAGCAGATTCTCTTTAGAATAGATATAGCGGCTGGTCTTTATCTTTTTACGCCCGAAATGGAACTGGACGATTTCGAGAGATCATTTTTAAGTGCCTCGACTGTATTGTCGTGAGATCGTTGATTGATAACATTGATTTCCCCACAAAGTATATTGAGCGTTGGCATCACAGTATAAGGCTTAGTTTTTCTTACTTTGCTGAAACACTGATGTGAACGGTCTTAAAAATTCCAAGAGAAGGTTGACCCTATCGACATAAAGGAGGTACGCCGATCCATCCTGTGATATACAGCTCTTACTCCTCACTTTTATAATCGTCAGATGGCCAGAACTGAAACTAGATACTGTTCGTGAAGAATTTTCTTAGCAAGTCCATTCTACTGAAAGTGCTTCACACTCGAATTCAACTGTTGGTTCTTAGTGGCGTCTGAGCTGTGATTTTTAGTGCTTTTATGCTTTGTGCAGACTCTAAAACTCCTGGATATCCGTAAAGTGCCTAGGAGTAACGTGAACACAAGGATATACCAAATCAGCTACAAGTTCATGTGTGGTTCATCAGAAAACAGGAAATCGGACATCAAGTTAGCAATTAAATAGTGGCCGCTTATGTACTTTTCTGATTTATACATAATATGGTACGTACAACAAAGTAGATCGGATGATAAAAATGGAACTGTTACCTCCAGCGATCAGTCAACTTTGCGACAGAATTTTTCAAAAATATCGTAGATTTCCAATCATAATTTCGCACGTGCTGCAACCACTACGTCTCTGCCAGCTAGTTGAAGACATAAAATTCGTGGGTAGGCGTCTTTAAATAATTTCAACCTGCTCTACAACTTTGGACTATGGAATATTTTCGCCCTATTCATTGGTTACTAGGAACAAGATTACTTCATTTATATTATCAACGCCCACAATAAGCAGTTTGACACAAACTAGAAACTACACCAGAAGTGTGCAGAACCCAATGGAAATTAGATAAATGAATGAAATCAATTTAAAACTGATCATGAAGTCATGATCTACTTACAGTTTATGTTATTCCCACGAGCAAAGTTGGCTTGCCTAGAAAGATACACATTCGAACAATTGCTTCCAAAAAGACATCATTAGGATTGTTGTTGGGTTGTTGCTGACAACGTTTTTGCTTTCGTCTCGTTTGTTCCGGAAATGCCAAGATCATTCTAAACAGAGCCGCTAATTGTTAACCAACATGGAGTGGCTACAGCAGATCTTGGTGACAATGTTAACCGCAATTAATTAGTGTCAGCTCTCCAATGAAGCGGGTCTTCCTTTAACTCAAATACATGCGAGTGCTCGTAAAATATAAATTCTTATGTCGCGAATGGTATTCGAATGGGACGGTATCAAACCGCCTAAATGTTATCTTTTATACGATAACATTCCAAATAGAACATAAAAATTTAAAGGCGCGATAAGTGAAGTATCTAAACGCGAAATTTCAGATACAAGGTTGCGAAAGTATTGGAAAAAAATAAATAGAAGTGAGTAATTAAGTATTTCGATGAGGTAGTTTTCTGAATACAAAGTTGAACAAAAGGAGAATATAGAATTAGAGCAGGTGTAAGCTATCATACATTTTATACCATGCTATCCTTTGCTTGAGTTTCAAAGATCTTGGTGTTTGATTAACTACAAGACATTAAGTTAGTACGAATAAAGTCAAGATTGAATGTAGATAAAGCCAAAGTAATGTTTCTGAATGACTAATGAATGAACCACTTTGAAGATTCTGAATATGTAAAACAAATTTAACATTTAGGTGTGATCATTGATGTTAGGTTACATTTTAAGCCTCACTTTGTATATAATAAAATTGCAAATGAGTTAGAATGCTTTAAAAGAATAGCAAAATACATAAGCACATAGACGTCTTTTAAAATTTATAATACAATGATAAAATCTTAAGTGTTGTCCAACTTTGTTGTTCTTAGGATCAGAAAAAAAAACTGCAAAACATGGCCATTCGATGTAATAGATACAGCTATATGTTGGAAGCTTTAAAGTGGTTGTGTGAAAAGTGTTGATTTTCTTCTTTCATTCGAAGAAAACGGCCGCTGAAGAGCATCGAGAGCTCCGAAAAGTTTACGGAGATGCTGCTCTAAGTGAAATAACGTGCCGTGATTGGTTCCGTCCCTTCAAAAGCGGTGATTTCGATGTTGACAGCCGTTCGCCTGAAGGAAGGCCAAAATCCTAGGAAGACGCTGATTTAGAGGCAATGCCTGATGTGGATCCGTGTTGAATGCAAGAAGAGCTTGCTTCAGCATTAGGATTTACCCGCCAATTCATTTCCAAGCGATGGGAATGCTTTAAAAACAAAGAACTTGGGTTTCTTATGATTTGAAGCCAAATGGCATTGATCGTACTTTTTTCGCCTGCGAATGACTGCTCCAGCGGCAAATAGGGAATGGTTTTCTTCATCGCATCGTGACGGGTGATGAAAAATGGATTCATTACAGTAACTCAAAGAGAATAGTCTTGGGGACTGCCTGGTTATGCTTCTACATCGTCGGCTTGGCCGAATATTCGCGCTTCGAAAATTAGGATGTGTATTTGGTGGTACCAGATCGGTGTTATTTATTATGAAACACTACGAAACCATCACTGGGGAAGGGTATTGACTTCAATTGATTCAATTGATCCGCGAAAAACGGCCACAATACGAGCAGAGGCACGAAAAAAAGATTCTAAAGCGTGACAACTGTGGGCCTCACGTTGCCAAACTCGTTTAAGCCTACCTGGTATTCCCCAGATATTGCGCTGTCCGATTAATACTTGTTTCGTTCGATGGCACATGGTCTGGCTGATCAGCAGTTCCGCTCATATGAAGACATCAAAAAATGGCTTGATTCGTGGATAACCTCAAAAGATAAACACTTTTATCGTAACAGTATTCGAGCTCTGCCAGAAAGATATGAAAAAGTTGTAGCTAGCGATGTGCAACACTTTGAATGACTCATTTGTAACCATTTTTTCACAATAAAGTGGCATTTTCATCAAAATATTTGATAAACGATAACTTAGTTGCGCACTTAATGATTAGTCGCTATATTTCCTTGATAATTGGATGAGGCTGCTGATATGATCACAGACACTATTCTCTTTAGAATAAGATCCTTTATCCCTCATCGGATGAAGAGTATCTAACCAAAAGAAAGGGCGTGGTACAACTCAATCTGTAAAAAGGCTGTGTTTTTTCGGTCCTAGAATACCGACCCCACTGAGGTAAACTGAAAAAGGTTCGAACGAGCCAGGAATGACTGCAACGCCTTTCTTAAGCGTGTGAAATTCCAATATGCGTTATGTTTTTGTGTTTGCTCCATTCCGATATCACTGGGAGAAAGTGCTGGCTACCTAGCTACCTGCTCCTGTAACTATAGAGGTCTTCATAGTCTTCAGAGTCTTCATAGAACAGATATCATTTAGATGTGGAAAGTAATAACTACCCAGGAAGTGCATTCTAATGCGTAGTAAGGCTAGGCGGTTGCAAAGGAAGTTCGTCACAGATTCCTCTTCTTCCTTTCGCCTATTCAGCTTCTGCAAAAATAGACGTTGTACCGAGATTGAGTTTGTGAGTTTGAAGTTAATCAGCTCTTGAACATACAGAATCAAGTATAAGCCACAGCAGTTTCGATGTCTCACAGTAAACACAAGGGCGCTTGGAAACGACTTTGTCAAGTTGACTTCTAGGGACACAAGTTTTTTCAGAATTCAACAGAGTTCGATCTTGTGCCGTTTAGAAATCTCGTTGAAAGATGAGCGGCATACTCTAACCATTCTCGAATTAATTGAGCCCGGGATAAAGGTAATGTATGTTCAAAAAGTAAGGTGACTTTGTATTCTTATAAAAAAATATTATTTATTCATCAATATTAATGTTGTACCTTTCAAAGTAATGCTCCTCAGATATAATACACTTTTGCCAACGCTTTTTCGAATCCTCGAAGTACTTCTCATAGGCACTTTTTGATATAAGCTTGAGCTCTTCAAGTGATGCCATTTTTATTTCCTCAATCGTTGCAGATCTCCGTCAAAGGTCTCTTCAGTTTTGGGACAAGGAAAAAGTCTCAGGAGCCAAATCCGATGAATATGGTGGCTCAGGCACGATTGTCTTGTTGTTTTTGGCCAACAAATTTCTCATAAGCAACGATGACTATGCAGGTGCATTATCGTGATACAGCTATGAATTGTTTTTTTTTTCCACAATTCCGGACGTTTTTTTCGTACTGCTTCTCGCAAACAGCGCATAGCTTCAAGGTAATACTCCTTATTGACCGTACGAGGTAAAAACTTTGACATTTGATCGAACTTAGCATGCTTTTTCCGGTCTTGGCTATCCTGGGTGCTTCCATTGGGACGAGTCATAACCATACTCGTATACTTATGATTCGGAACCAGTTATGACGCTTTTGAGCAAGTCAGAATCATCATTGACGTCATTCAGAAGCTCCTGAGCGATGTTCATGCGACGGTTAGTCTGATCAAAATTAAGAAGTTTCGGAACAAACTTCGATAATACACGTCTTTTGCCCAAAACGACCGAAAAAATTGCATGGCACGAGCCAAACGATATGCCAACACTCTCAGCAGGTTCAATTTTTTTTCATTGGCATCTTCTCGGCGATCTTGGAAGAGTTGTACCACTTGCAAACACTTTATAAAGTTACATTACTTTCTGATACAGGTATTGGATTCAGGTTGAAGCAGCCGCCTGATAACTAGCTGAGACTTTGGCTTGAAAGGCGACACTGCATATGGATAGACTGAAGGACTTGTGTATGCAGACGTCCTCAGAGAAGACACTTGCTCCAACGCGTTCGGAAGTCTTATCTCTTAGTTTGAACGCAGAGTTAATTTCATTTTTCATCATGCAAAAGACATTAGGCATAAGCAAACGGGGCAGAGTTTGGAAAGCCAGTTAAGACCAATAAACGTTTACGCGATAAGTAAGAATTTGCCTCACAATCGTAATGTATATCCATTGCGGGACTTTGGCCTGTAGACTCTACAGCACGAGTAAAAAAATAATTTTCAATCTCTGTTTGCTGTCCAGGATGAGATTTTGCTACCTGATACTCCCCGGCAAGCTCAGAGGGATACTGTTTAACTGGATGGGATGATTCAATGTATTTTGATATTCGAGAGGAAGGTCAAGAGAAAAAAAAAATGCCTAAAACTTATTGGAGAAACAAATGAATGTATGTAAGTGCTTGCGCGACACATGTCTGCATGAGCTACTGACAAATCTCATTTCTAGAAGTCTACGTCCAGTAGTAGGAGAGACTTGATCATTGAGGAACCGTCAACGTTGTTGAAAGCTTTCTCGATATATAGGAACGCCACCATTGTGTCGTAGTCATCTACATTTTTGATAAGAATTCTCCAAGTTTGAGAGCCTTCCGGAGTTAAGACCGCATTTGATGTAGAATTAGCAGAAAGGATGACATACTGATAGTTATTAGATCCTTTGGAAGCTTATACAGTATTTCGTCTGTTTTGGGTAAGAAAATGATTACCTGAGTCCAGTCGCTTAGTATTGCACCGAGAGCTAAACAGGCTTTACGAGTGAATATCAAGGTATTTCCGATATCCTGAAAAGCATTCTTTACCTGGACAGGGAAGATACCTTTTATGGTTGTTCAATGCTGTAGACTGCCAACTTGGTCTTTCTCTGGCAGATCAAATCTGATCTGTATGTGGGTAGACTTTCTAAAATAAGGATTGAACTAGGTTGCGGAGGCAGATCCAAGGACTATTCCTCGGAATCAACCCAGGTATAATCCAGATGCTTAAGTACCCTCAAAACTCTATGTGATTGGGACAAAAATTTCCGAAATTTCGAGGTTTCACTATCGCAGCTGCTTATTTCGCAAAAATTACACCAGGATCTCTCTTGAGGCTTTCTTACTTCTCACTAATAGATCTTTTAAGCTGCCTTGTAGTTTTCCCATTCACTTTTTGAACAAGCATAGCTAAAATTTTTTCTACTCTGGAAGCGGAATTTTTGGTAGTTCGTGGTTCAACTAAGCAGGTGACGTAGGGCTTTGATGTGCAAAAATGAAGAAGTGAGTGCTCTTGACTGTCTTTGTGACAAGCATAGTTGGAGGTTATTGTCTATTTATTTCATATAAGGACCAGGATGACCAAGGATGACTTTGGCCAGTTATAAATATCAAAGCAGATATTGTGTGTACTTACGAGTAGCTATGAGCGTCATTACTCTATCGACCGATAGAAATCGTTCTGATAAATGCCTCTTTTGTTAAAAGGTGTTCATTTTCAATATGTTCTTATAGATATTTCCTCTTCATTAGAGAAGATAATGCCTCCTTTTATTCCTCTGAATCCTGGCAGAAATCAATAAATATTCCAAATATGATTACATCCGACCGAGCATCAGTAAGTGCCATTAGCAAATACGAATACAGCAACAGTATAATATTCAATCAAATAAATTTGAAAATTTAATGATGTTAAGCAAACAAAGGGATCTAATTCATAAGAGCCATGCCAACTCAACATATGTGTGGGTAGGAATGAACAACTCACAGTGCATCGATTGCATGCCAAACGTCACTCATCTACACAATACGAAATTCTCTATGAAATCTTCATCTTCTTGTGCACATATTGTGTCACAAGATATAACGAGATACGAATATGTATGCTCTCAGCACATGTTGAACAACTCCAAACACTCTAGTGGAACCTAAAAGCGCACTAACCACACTCACTACATCCGCTGCAACCCTTCAAAGCCCATCATCATCACATTCCCATTCATCTGTTTGAATAGTGAAAACATTATTTCGCCATATGGTGCTTTTGTCTATTCGAAATATGTATCTACGTCTGTCCCTGTGGCTGTGCCGCCTTTTCTCGTTTACCATCTAGATTTTCAATTGGAAATCCCAGTGAATTAACATAATTATGGGACATTTTCCATAACATCTACTCGTACTCGTCATTTGTTTGGTTAATTAGAAAACTGTCTCATTGTCTGTTTGTCTATTTTTGTATCTTTCTGTGTTATGCCTTATGCCTGCAGTCTTCGGTCTTATGAGACTTCAAACTTCACTTATAATGTGCGTTTGCATCTAACATTTGCTCTGCAAATGCACACCATCTTCTGGCGCATCTCTAATCACTTTTCACAGAGTTTCGAGTGCCCATTAAGATTCATCAGCTGAGGTACACAAAGCTGAACAGCAGAGAAAAGTCCATGGCGATACAAATAGTCATAGTCATAGTCAAAGACACAGATACACTTAATGGCATTATAGTTATCATTCTCAGTGCAGTGATTTCACATGGCCCATAGACTCGCGCCCGACTTTAACTGACTTTGCCGTGCTTTGCCTGGCTTCATGCGTCCCTCTAGTGGTTACGAGCATATAACCCTCGGGTTTTCTTCTTCATTTCATGTAGTTGTAGTGCTGCACGTTACACTTATCAGAGAGATGCTCCAAGTCAGATTCACTCAAATCGCATTAAAAGGCAGTCATACTCGTACACTCTCGTACGTATCTATCAGATGTTTTTTCCTTGCTCCCACAGTTCTTTTCCAGTTAAGGGGACTCCCCTTACTCCCACTGCCAGCCAACGAAAAGAATGAAGTAAAGGCATTTCCATTTTCATTTCCATTGGCATCAGATTAGGGTCAATCTAAAAAAGCTGGCTGCCACTGAAGAGGAATATGATGATGACGATGATGTCGGATCAAGATGCACAGCATAGCCATAGGTACAGTCATGGTATAGGCACATGTGAGGCCTATAGCACTTAAAATAGCATCACGCATTAGGAGGCTTAGCTACTGCCTCCTCCTCACTAGAGATACGATTATATGAGTACAAGTACACGGCACTGCTGGGACGAGAATTAGACTTGATACTCTCCTGTTGGTTGGCCTATTTTTCCTCACAGCAAAGCACTAAACCGCAGTTCGTTTAGGATTACAGATACATGTACGTCGAGGATTCCCCCCAAAGGGAAAATTGATTTTTTTTGTCTATTACTTGTCGTTCGTGCGGAATAATTCCGCACGTACATATGTACGAGATATCGTTTTGATTGAATCGAATCAATTGTGAAGTAGTTGGTTGGTTAAGAAGAGGGGGACGATATCGGGGGTGGTGTCGCCTTTGCGATAAAAGTAATTACCATAATCGACAGTTGCCATTAAGAACGGTCTAAGTAGATGGTGAGGGTGGCCAAGAAGCGAGATCGAAAGATATTGAGTGTAGTGGTTGTGCGCGTCTATTAATGGACGTTTCTTTGAAAATCATTGGAGGGTTGGGTGTTATCGCTTGAAAAAAAGAAGCAATTCTACACTCAAGGGGCACCAGATCCATTTATACTTACTTACACACACAAATAAATTCATACATAAATAAAGAAGACTTTGGGGAGAATTAATTTGTTTAGCTCTGATGGGCGATTGTTCAATTAACATAGTTTTGAGCCTGAGCAGTCTGCTGGTGTTGGACTCATTTAATTGCAAATTGATTTTTCGAATTGTTATTGTAGCTGACGTTAAAGTTGAAGTTGTCATTCATGACAATGATGTCGCTGCTGTAGGGAATGTTCTGATGGTTTACGATTGTTATAACTTGCAATGGGAGAGAAGTCGATTGAAGTTCAAGGCAATTGTTGGTGATGTATTGTATAAACACTTTTTGATCTGAAGGCCGATTAGAACCTTTCAAATATAAAAATGTGGAATATTTACAGTGCCAATGGGCGTAAAAGTCAACGAAAGTCGACATGTCTGCGAATAATTACTTGTCGTTTGGTATTGCACCCACAAGACCAAATCCGAGTATCTTCAGGTTCAGGCGCGAGCGTGCAAACGTCACATGATTTTGTATTACTTATACCCAGCACCCTTAGGTGCTAAGCAAAGCGTAGTGCTTCGTTACGAAAAGTCTATAGTCTTCTTCTACTGAGTGCAGACCTCTTAAAGACGTCGTAATCTTTTCTTTTGGTCTTCCGACATCCTGAGGAATCATTTTATCTGCTGTTATGCTCTTATGGAACCAAAATGCCAATATAAACCCTATTCGAGGGGGCGAGCGCCTTAACTTAAGTTTGGGTTTTGCATTCTCAAACTATTTTCCTAGTGATAAGAGGCTTTAACTGAGCCTTAAGCGCAGTATGGCTTGCGCTACAAACGCAGATATTTTTCCCACTCAACTGGACACTTTTCCTATCGAGAAGTAAAATCGTACGTTGTCATCCTTCAGAAATACGCCGAATCCTAGATCAATTTTGGAGGCATCCATTATGATGAGAACATTTTGTTTCCTGCTTCAGATTTTGACCGTCCATATGAAACGAAAAACGGTCATCTTGTAAGGCTATCAAAACTCTATTGCGTTTTCTACCAAATATCAGTTTTTTTGAAACGGAAAATGGCTTTGAGAGGTCAGCCCATGATACGAATATCAAAAGAAAGGAGTGTGTCTAGAGTATATCCAAGCATGCTAGGGAAATTCCCTATGCAGGCGAAGCAGAGTCTGGAGTCTGTGACTGAGTAACTGATGCATGGGATATAGTTGGTCTTATCATAGCTGTTTAAATCCAAGGGTCAATTATCCAGGATGACATGCAAATACCAAGTTAGAGAAGGTGATACCTTTCAGCATTAGACGAGTTAGACCAGTCAGCTTCCTCCCTCTCGTAAAGACAACAATCTCAGGTTTGAGAGCATTTCGTTGAAGTCCGTTTCTAGTGCACTAACCGTCCACCGCGCCTAGGGTTGCCTGCGCTTTAGAGCAGTCAATCGCTAGGAATGATCCAACAAATTGTATAGGTACATTACCCTTTATATGCATTAGCGTAGACGTATCGCCATACACCTTAGCATATCGAGTTAAGGCAAAGCTTCGAAAATAGAAAGTTGTTGTGAGCAGGTCTTCAATTATGTGTTTCATGTCTGGCTGTGTTGCTCTTTTTAAGGATTTGATCAGCCGGCTGATGTTGATTTTTAAAAATCCGAAGAAGCTTATTTTGCTTCGATCTGCAAAGATTCCAATCTTCCAATTGAAAATCGCTATCCAGACATCTACTTGCCCAAGTGGATGGAAATACTGCTGTAGTAGTAGTTCAAGTCAAAATTGTTTCTGCTACCCAGCATTCAGAAACTCAGGATATTTGATCTGTTCATTGTTCCAATCGCAGTGCAGGTGCACCTGTCAAAGAGTGCGGCACTTTTCTCTATGTTCGCTTTACATCTAACTTTTGACAACATTTGTAGCTTGACCGGACATGAAGGCTTTGATGAATCATTAGTTTTGTGGATTAAAGGAACCTCGCGCTACCAATACATGATGACGAAGTAAGTAAGCTGTGCTCTTTCAATAGTTTTATCATCTACTCCAAGGCATATGAAGATGATATAGCTGACAGATCACGTCAAGTGATCGTTTGTTCTCAGGCACAGCCAGCCAGCTCACTTGCCTGACTCATATAATGTAAAAGACGTCAAATCCACTTCTCCAATGGTTACAAACTTCTTCTTCTGTTGCGTGAAGAGTAAAATAACGAGGCTCTATCGCTTTCTAGCAGTGTAAAGGAGCTTTCAACAACATATAGGGCTTGAACTCTAGACGGGTCTCTTGGATTTATACAGCTATAATAGGTGCATGGCTCTGCATAACATGCGTTGATGTCATGTAAGGCACTTTCAGAACTAGAAGTGGTCTTTTCTGCATTTCATATTGGAGTGTCGATTACCTGGCCCACTTTCGGTCTAATCTTTGATGAAATTCGATCCGTTCATTGTTCTGATCACGGTGCCATCAGGTGCATCTGCCAAAGAGTGCGCCACTTTTCTCTATGGTCGCTTTACATCTAACTTTTGACAACATTTGTAGCTTGACCAGGCATAAAGGTCTGACAAAACCAGAAGTGGTCTTTTCTGCAATTTATATTGGAGTGTCGATTACCTGGCCCACTTTCGGTTTGATTACTTGGGCTTGCGATATGACGCAATAATAAATCGACCTATACTTAGAACTCGCCATGTGAACTTATGTCAGCCTCTTGAATTGTTTTCAATTATTTGTCTCGTAGTCATTCCTAATGGCAATGAACTAAGTATACCCGTCTAGTAAAGAGGAGGTACAGGTTTTAAAATATCTGCATCTGAAGCGATAGCGAAGCTTCGCTTAAGGTCTTTGATGAAATTTCTCGAAAATGCAAGGCTTCTCTGAATGCAGTCGATAGGCCATATTTATTCACTCAGCATTGCCTTATAAACTTGCTGAAAAGGCGTAGAAAAAGTTGTCTCCGTATCTTGGCCGGTGTTAAGACTGCTTTTGGCTTCGTTAAGAACGTTGGGCTTTTTGTTAAAAGTAACTTACAAGCAGTAAAAAGGGCCAATTCTTTGCCTGATAAATCTATTTCGACAGCAGAAAAGCTATGATTTTCGTTTCAGTTGGATTTTCTTGGCCCCAATGATTGTTTTTTCTTAAGAACTCTCCACTTGCTTGCTTGAAATTGTACAGGTAATCTAGAAGAAGATACAAAAAATGTTAGGATGTGGTCAACGAAGAAAATAATCACAGGATCATAGAGGTCAGTTCACGGGTCCATTACGCGAAATTAAGCGCTCACCAAATGGTTCTCACAATGAAATGATGGTGTCGCGCGCCGTGTGGCATGTTGCACCACCTTGTTGACACCAAAGCTCTGTCACGTCAATGCCATTCAACTGAGAAACGAAGAAGTCAGAAATCATATCCCGCTATCCAGAAATCACTCTCCATTGACGGTAACTTTCACATTTTACACATCCATATAACCAAAAATGGGCCTCATCGGAGAAAAAAAATTTGCGTTGTAAATAAGGATCAAGCTGAATCATATTTTCGGCACAAGCTGGATGCTATAAGCTTTTAAGCCAAGATCTCCCGTAAAATTTTCCACAAATTGAATGGGCCTAGCTCTAATTGCTGTGCACGATGGCGAATCGACTCATTCGGATTCTCCTCAACAATGCGCTCCACAACGGCAATAACTTGTTCTGTTCGCACTGTTTGTTGTCTTTGGGGATGCGTATTATCCACTAAAGTGTACGTGGCGCAAAAACGATTCATCGTTGCTCAGATGGACGATTATGTCGACCATAAATGGACGTAGCGCACAATAAGTTTGGCGAACCGCAACATGGTTTTCAAAATAATTTTGAACAATTTGTACGCGTTGTTCTGGCGTTAATCTATTCATCGTAAAATGGCAAAACGCACTAACCACAATAATCGACCTTCAACTGTCAAATTGACAATCTGTGTTGCCAGTTTAAAAAAAAAACCAAACCTAGAAAGAGCTAAGAAGTCCAGCTTATTGCAATCAGTTCGTTATGGTCCAAGATCGCTTAGTCTGTCTCTTTAGTCTTTGTGTTGCAAGCTTGGTTATACCGGAAGAATAGGTGACTTTTGTCCATAGGTAATTTGATTTATCATTCTCCATCGAGTGGGTAAAATTCCTTTTTTATACTTTTCATTGTTTGCGTTGATATGAACCCAGACCATCTTATGCAGTAGTCGACGGACCAAACCACTAAAAACGTAATTTTTTCAATTTTTTTGATCTGCTCAATGCCTGGCGTTCTGTTGAATCTTTGTGAACTATTGTTGAGCTTATCAAATAGCATATCGTAACATTTTTCGAAAAAGTGAATACATATAACGAGCCATCGCTCGTTTTTTAAATGATTTGCTTGGTTGACAATGATTTTTCTAGTGGAGACCAAACGTTAAAGTTTACAGAATCAAGTCAATTTTGCTCAGACCCATTGAATACATTTATTTATATCACCCATCTGATGGAACACTGGCTGGACATGTTTTACTTATTTTTATTTTATTTATTTCCTTTATGCTAAAACAATTTTTCTGTATACTATTACTGATATTATTTTTACTATATTTTCAGGTACGTTGTAATTTTAAGCTGTATCTACGAACCGTTAACAGGTACTTTTTAAAATGAATTTTTGCCATCATCTCCTATTCTATTGTCTGTTCCATTTTCGGAAGTGGCATCCAACCATGTTCTTCAAAAAAAAATCAATTTTTTTTCTTTTCACGATTTTTACCCTCCCCAGCGTCGTATAATGAATTAACGTCTAAATTCAGGCGGAACGTCGTACATGACGATGTCAATAGCATTTTCAGTTGCTGTATTCGTCATTTTATTAACTTAAAGTCGGCAGACATAGGCGACACGACAAAGTGGCAGTGAGTGCCGTGGCTGATGTGGTTTTAATCATTTATTAAAATGCTTTTTTGGTCAACAAGGTTATTTGTGGTTGACAAATAGAACCACAATTGGTCTAGATAAGGCCAATAAAATGAAATACCAAGTTGAGTTCAATAAGTTTGTCCTTAGCTGGAATGGAAATTTTAAAAGACTGCGAAGCAATCACGTTTGACATTAAGACCTTATTTGAGCTTGGTAGTGTTTACATTTAGAGGAAATTTTATTAAAAAATCACGGTTCCATAGAATATTTGTTCCACTTTGTCACTTTGCGGCAGGGTTTTCCACATTCGCCAGTTGATACTTTTTTTTTTCCGTCGAATAAAACACTCAGACAAAGAACAAGTCTGTTGTACTCTTTGCAAGTTCCTTTTAATAAAATTTTTTAGTCTTAAGAAAAAAGATGAGTGACCGCTTCAGTGATAAAGTGTTTACAGTACGTCAGCGTCGAGTACGCCTTCAGCCTGATGCAAGCGTAAGCCGGACATTCACAGAGATAGTCCTCCGCAGTGTCGTCATCACTTTTACAACAAACATCGGAAGATGTTGTGTCAATTATACCCAGCACAAATAAGTATTCAGCAAAATGACACCCAACCGTCAATAGAGCCTTAACGCAGGCAGACCCTGAAAAATTTCCTGAATCTTGACTGACAAGTTTGTCGGCGATTTTATATCCGTGATCCCATTATGACCTGGGACCCGGACAAGGGTCACTGAATTTAGCTCTCCGACCGCATTTAAGAGTCAGTAAGGTTCTTATCGCAACTTGGCTGTCGCTACAGATGCAAATGCTTCGCCGCTTGCGAGACAGATGCAGGGTTTCCTAATGTGAAGTGAAATCTAACGTCGTTGCCCTCAAGAAAGACACCCGCACCACATCCTTTATTGGTTTTGGAGCCGTCCGTGAATACCCGACTGCATTCCTTTCCTGGCTCCGATTCTGGCCGAAGCCAGTCCTGGGCACAAGGAAATTCGATTTCGTAGTTTTTTCACAACAGGAGTTCCGGTTTAATTGCATCGAGCGGCATGTCATAAGACAGCCGCGTGCTGGTCATTAAAGCTCCAGTGTGTGTTGTACCAAAGATCACTTTCTTTTAGTCCGAAGAAGGCTTTGTGAGTGCAGCCCATGAATGAATATCAAGGGGAGGTAGATTCTTGAGTTTAAAGCGAAGTCAGGACTGGACTCTTTGGAGTCTGATAAAAGTAGCAATCACGTATTTTCGCGTGAGCTTATTCCACAATCGTGGCATAGGATATAATTGGCCTTATTATAGCCGTGTAGATCCAAAGGACGCTTCTCGGTGAAAAGCCCCATATTTTGTCGAAAGCTCCTCTGCACTACCAGAAGACCGACAGCGCCTTAGAGGCTTTCGACGTTACATGTTGAGTCCAGAGAAGTTTGTTATCCAGGATGACACCCAAATACTTAGCTTCTTTGGAGAATTAGATGATGACGCCTTTATGCATTAGATGAGTCAAACCAGACAGCTTCCTCTTTCTCGTTAAGAGAACAAACTCAGTTTTAAGAGGATTAACTGAAAGCCGATTACTCGTGCTCCAGTCGT
This sequence comes from Volucella inanis, assembly GCA_907269105.1. NCBI lineage: Eukaryota > Metazoa > Arthropoda > Insecta > Diptera > Syrphidae > Volucella > Volucella inanis. The sequence goes on from OU026154.1 coordinate 13,251,205, forward strand.
CGATCACGTCAAAAGCTGCTTACGTTTAGAGCAGACAGTCGCTAGACACATAGATCTCGACATCAGTCAGACTTATAGGTCTGAAACTCTTGGCGAGCGAGTAGTACTCCTTTTCGATTATCGGTATAAAGGCCGCTCACACAGTTTGCCAGAATTTCGGAATGTATGTCAGTGCCAGGCTGCACCATCGGTACCAGGAGGCTTGAAACCATGTTTAATGACCAGAAGCTTAGTGCAGCCTCAAAGAAATTAGTCAAAACATTTTGAATCGCACGGTGGGATGGTGAATTGACAAGTCAATACATTGATTGTGTGGAAAATGGCACCATCCTGTAGAAACCACATTTCCTCCTAGAAACAGGTGGTTCTAAAAGTCCCAAGACTGACATACAATATAAAACACAATTTTTCGGCAAAATTCGATTTTATTCAAGAACGTTGCCTCCTTCTAGAGTGATACAATCATTCCAATGCCACTCTAACATTTCTATGCTTGTCCAAACCTCCAAAATATGCTTCAGTTTGGCCGAACACCGCTTCGTTGAAGCCTTATCTCTTTCTGTCGAGAATTTTTTGAGGTTTGTGACCGGGTAATAGGATCTATATTCCATCTATTATCACATATCGCATGAAAAAAATATTTTTAGCTCCAAAGAGCGGTCTAAATCATCAACACGTTGATGTTTTTGGTACAAAAGCAGTACCCACTTCGAACTTAGCTTTTGCATACCCAAGTGCTAGCGCAAAATATGATGCACACGGTCTTTTGATATTTTTGCGATGTCAGCTATCTTACGCACTGTTGGCTAACGGATGTTCAAAACGATTTTGTAGTTTTGTTTTTATTTTTTATGTTTTCCAGTTTAACAACCTCATTTGGGCGCCCAGAGCGTTCAGCATCATTTGTGTCTATACGGCCGCGTTTGAATTCAGCAAACTCGCGACAAATGATTGCTTCGACGTAGCAGATTCCTTATAGCACTTTTCAAGCCATTCTCGAGTTTTACCTGTTTTCCTATGAAAAACGTACGAAACTCGTTTGAGCATATCGAACGATGCTTGTGAGATGTTGGTCCTGGCTACACTTTCTTCATATCAATGCGAATGTCTTCCAGAAAAAAGTGCGGATCTTCTGTTGGTTCTTCATGCGTGAAAAATTCGCCAGGTATTCGCAATGTTGTGCCGTAAATATGGTATATTCAGCTGGTGATCCCTTGAGGTCTTCCTTGTACGATGTCCGTAATCCTAGCAACAGCGTTGGCAGAATTTATATCCAGCGAATTGTCATGGCACATTGTTGCCTTTAATGTCCTATGTCATCTCTCTACCATACCGTTTGCCTCCGGATGGTATGCTGTTCTACTGATGCATTTTCCACTTACCAGACGAAGTTTGGAAGTTTGCTACTGTATCTGATGTGATGTCCTTTAAAGGTAATGCTTCGGACCATCTCGTAAATTGGTCAACCACCGTCATACAATACTTAAATCCATTTGACTATCATAGGGCCCACTAGATCTATATGTATCGATCGAATCTTTGATCAAGGGCAGTGAATTTATGAGATTTAGTGTTTAAAAACAATTTCAGCAAATGGACACTACGGCTGTGCCTTTTGAAGGCCATTCTATCGGTTCAATTTTGCAGCAATTTTTTTGACATTTCCGGCCTTATTCCGGCAATAACGCGCTGAATGTTGGGTTCTAAGTCCACAACTGCAGCTGATTTTTTAGCATACACAAGTGACTTGATATAACCCCACAAAAAGTAGTTCAAAAGAAGTCAAATCATCAGGTCGATTTCGTGAAATGACTCGCTCACTAAATGTTTGTCCCAATAAAGTGATGATTCGACCTGCTATGTGGCATCTTAAACCGTCTTGCTAAAACCATTTGTCTCTTAGACAATTCTTATTGACGCAAAGTATCAAAAAATCGGGAATCATTGACGGTAATGTTGGCTACATCTTCAATTTAGAAAAAATGAGCCTATTAGGTCTCCGGCATGTAAACCGCCAGAAATGAGCGGTTCAAATTCCAATTGATTTTCAGCCTATTCGCCGAATGTACGACGCAAACGATGGCCCATTAGCTTCAATTGCCAGTTGGATCTTATACGAGCGTATAAGATCTTTGTTCAAAATCTTCCACGTAGCGGACGGACAAAGGACGAATTACTGGGAGCGGCGTCGAATCGATAAATTTGAGTCCTCACACTCAGCTCTACAGAGGCAATGGCTTCTTCGGTACGCATAGTATGAATCCATGGTATTGCGTATAAATTGTACACTGTAAATTGGACATAGTGCTCTATAAGTTTGGTGAACAGAACGCGAATTTTGGAAAAAAAGTTTCCACCAAAGTTGACAAAGTATACTGAACAGATAACACTATCAAAAGTTCTATACCTCTGAAAAGAAACACTGTTTACGAATGTCTGGGACTTGGACAGGGAAAGCAGAGGCGATAACAACAGCATTTTTAGGTCTATGAGTCGAGGCTCTTCTAAGTCTGTTGACGAATTAAATTTTGACAAGAACACTTTTTAGGGTAAAGCTAAAAGCAGTGACATATTGGTCGAAGCCACTTCAAAGTTATGCTCTCTCTTCCGTTCTATGAAACATCCTTAGTCAATAAACTGTTATAGTAGGATTTAATATGGAGACTTAACCGTGGCTTGATTGAAAATCTAACAGAAATGGTCCTTATTGCACCATTCAACTAGATGTACTCTAACTGCCAAAGTTTTTGAAAGCATATGTGGACATTTGTAGTAAGCTAGTAGTGGCCTGCCCTGTCTTGAATCTACCTCACTGTTGACCACTATCTAAACAGACCACCCGCCCGTCCTGAAATCAAGAACGAACTCCGGGCTAAACGTCGACTATATTGCTCCTTCTCCAGGTTTGAAAATCATTTCAGGGTGACAATTCCGAGCCGATGGTTCGAAAGCAAATCGAGGAATGGGAAACGATGTATTACCCAAACTATTCGCACTTAATACTCTCTAAGCGATACTCTCTAATACGATGATCTGCATCTGCACTGATAGCCAAGCAGCTACATAATCCTTGAATACGGTTGTGACAATATCGAAGGCAGTAAAAAAACTGCAGTCTATCTCTGTGTGAGATGGCTAAGTTATTCGTGGAAACTTTAAAAGGAATTAGTGCGGCCGTAGTAAATTCAGAGAGGAAGGAAGGAGAGGTGCCAATGTGCATTGGTCTTAAATGTTTGCAAGTTATAACGACTAGAAAATGGAGAACTCAGCAGGGCATTTCATAAGCGAATTGTACGGCTTAGGAACGAGTCTTGATATTTTAGTCCGAAACTGGGCTTGAGGGTATACTGATGAGCATTCATAGTTAGACGGATGTTACGGTTGCAGGTTTGAAGAGGCGGAATGATACTGTCTATTTTTTGAATCAATTCGTTCCGGCAACTCCACAAAAGATGCTTTCTTGCCAGATTAAGGACAGGATATACAAATTCTTTTCAGGAGGTCGTTGAATTATCTCTTTAGTGGAATCTTTAGCCGAGTCGGAAGTGGCGTGTATACTTCTGATGCTCCTACTGTTGATTTTATATAAAACACTGGTCTGAAATCAGCAGTACTTAAAACTCTGTAGTTCCATTTTGTCGTCGTGTCTTGTTTTCGTTAGTCAAGACCTTGCAATACTTATGTATTCCAAGCTATAAGGAATCACTAGTATGTCACTGTAGGTCAAAGATTTTAAGAATACGTGCTCGGTCGAAGTTTGAAATACACATAACCACAAAATTGCTTTACCTGTGGGTAAATGCACAGAGGAAGATTTCCGATTTCCACAAACTTCACCTGAAGATTTAGAATCCGCAAAGAGATATCCTAAGCCGAGTTCAATAACGAAAGGCTGATAGATGAAAAGTTTGAATGATTTTGCCATTAAACGTGACATACAGCATCTGTCATTAGAAATCGCGGGCGTAAGAAAAGAGTAAGTGGATCTGGTGACAAGATTGAAAAAGACTGAAGATCGTTGCTGGAATGTAGAGTGCCAACTAGTGTCGTTGAAGATCAGTGCGAATAACAATAAACGTGTGATGTATTTGAAAGAAGGAGCCGTAAAAACTCAAAGTGGAAAGCCTCTGCACAGGGTTACTAAAATTCTGAAAAGTAATTATCGATCACGTCAGACAGATGCCTACCAAAAGCGCTAAAAATGTTTATGACGAATTTTAAGTCAAGATATTCAGCTATAAGTGTACTGAGAGTCGCAAAATATCTGAAGAGTTCCGGAATGTCTATACGCAAGAAATTGCCAGCATTAGTTTTATGAAATAAAACAATCTTTATTAAAAACAATAATACTTGCATCACTAATCATGTTTATCGTTAAAAATTAGGGCTTTACTGATATGAAATGGAATGAAGTAGCGACCAGTGATCACAGAATGATCTTTTCTACTACCGGCCAGATTTCACTGCAGATTTCTATTGTACAGCTGAGATATATTCAATACATATCTGCTAACCAATCGTCATGTAGATCTTTTCATCCGCTCCAAAAGGCCCTGAGCAAGATCGGCGATCTTCAAAGATTTGGATCAGACTAGCAGCGTTTCGTATGGCTTTTTTAGTTTGTGTTTTATGAGATCTTTTAGAGATCTTGCCAATGTCAAAGCCCCTCTCTGAAGTCTCTATCAATCTAAATTTTCGTTTTCTCTAAGCCAATTCGACACGAATGAAAGCGTGTCCCACATTGTTACACCAAAATACTCATAAATCATCTGAATGGCTCCAGCTGTTGCCAGACACGTTTCTCCCACAAATTGAATAGCCATCATCAACACCACAGTACCCCCATAAAGCCCATGTATTGTGTCAAAAATTCCACATGACCAAACGAAATACCAAACACAAAAAATGGGCCTTGCGATAGAAGAATTTTGAAATTCCCCCCTAAAAATACCATCAAACATCTTCGCCCCAGGGCAATCTCTGCAAAGTACATTCAACTCACACTTGGGAGACAAAGCATCTGAATCCGTAGCGAATTGCCACTATAAAATTTGCTTCGCATTCCATGTCGCTGGGCACAACAGCTATGAAATGCACTCGGGTATTCCCCCAAGTGTTTCGACATGGAAAAAGCTCGGAACATTGCATCGGCATTGCATTTAGTTACAACATATGCTGCTTTGATTATGATGGATGTCAAGACTGTTTCCACCATAAACGTCAGAATAAATCACGCACGAGACTTGTGTTATGAGAAAAAGTCGGAAAAACTAGAAAATCTTCCACGCACCACGAGTAGGTCTGTTCTCAGAGAGAATTTATGCACCCACTATCGTGAAGAAAGGCCCCCATCTTAACTCCTTTAAAGAGGTCCGATTGAATAATTACAAAATGACGGAGGATATAAGTCTGTCTATTGGGGGGAAACTCATTGAGATCATTGTGAGTCGATGAAACCATCGAAAGATCTCATGAATTCTGTTTCTCTTCTCTGGTGTGAATAGATACAATCGCACTTCTTAAACAGTAGTCAGTTCCAGAATTAACTTGTATCTGCATCTGCACTTAGTTGTTGCAGGAAGGAAGGAAATTCGCTCAGATGATTTCGTTCGAAGTTCCACCAGCCGTTCGGCATTTGCACTCGTAATTCAAGAAGTTGCGGCCGTTTTTTTTTTTTTTTTCGTAGTTCACTTTTCCTTAACATGCTTCTTTCCTAGTTTTTTTGTGCAAATATTCTTACGAGTCTTTCTGCAAACCCGTTTCGGTTTGTCGCTTTCGATTGCTTCTTAAGCTCGTTTAGCTCGTTCTCTTTACTTTTTTTTTTTCCTTCCTCCTAAAGAGTGTGTGCATAGGCGGTGATGCATAAGTAAACGTGTCATCGAAGATTTTAAAAAAAAAAATGTAGAAAAGAGAAAAAGTGGAAAAAAAAATCTCAGGATGTGGCCGTACTTTACTGGAAAGGTGTGCCAAGGATATCTGATATACGGATGGAAGAAGGGAGGTAAAAACTTGCATGACATGACTATCGGTGTTCATCACTTGAGTAGGGTTCGAGGTTGGTTTGGATAGTACAAGCACTTCATGTCATGCAAAACTAAGGGTTGCCTCGCGAGTAATGGCAAAAGACTTGATTTTCCAGTACCCGAGAAGGGTTATCAGAATCTGTAGGGAAGAAAAACATCCGAGAGGGAGAAGACGAACGAAATAAAACGAGAAATTGTGTGAAGGTTAGGATTTGTAGGACGGCAACAGCAAAAAGTGTTTACGTAAGCCCAAGAGATACGCACGATATGGATGATTCAGCATAGAAACCACACCACACATTCGTATGAACGAACAGAAAATAGCAACGACAACGACGACGACGACGACATGAAGTCTAATGGCCTTTAGAGACACTTGGCGCTTTACTCCGTTGCCCTTCTTCTTTCACTCTAACCTCATTCGTCCTCGGTGGCCTAGGAATTTAGGATTAAATATGGAAAGGGGATGGGATGGAATGGGTGAAATAATTTGCAAATGTTATCATTTTTTGCGAAGTTGGCAAAGTTTAGCAATACGACCGACGACGAGTGTCTATGTTCGTCAATTTTCGGCATGTTTATGATTATGACAATGGCCGTACGTTTCAGGATCGATTTGACAATTCAGGACGGTTTTTTAAGAGATTTGGGCTTGAATCACGGGTGGTAAATTAAGGGATTTGAATTTGAAGCTAGGTGACGCCAACAAGCATTCTAGTATCCTGAAAGTAATGTCATTCAAGTCTCTGGTTGATATGCCACACACATATGTCGACTTTTAAAATTTATGCTCAAGTACCAGAAAGAGGTGTAGCTACATAGGACTGGATAGTCCATTCCCTTAATATTCTAAGAGAAAATTTAAATGGAAACATTGAGATAGGTACATACTCGTACAATACATAGATAATATGTAGACTAAAGGGCTTCTGATTGCCAGTTGCCCTTTGGTGGTGCAAAATGTTGTGCTTCTACTACTTGGTGTAGACTAAATGAACTCCCGTTCTGAACTGATAAAATTCTCAGCCTGAGAAAGAGCTGCCTTTCAGCCTTCTCAGTTCTTAGTATACAGCTTCGAGTTTCATATTTAAGGTTTTTCTGTATCTGTGATTGCTTAGACCCTTCAAACGGATTGTTTGAACCTACTTAACTTGCTTCTTTTCCTATTCGTACTCTTTCCACACGAGACCAATCGGGAGTTCAGGACCGTAGATTGGTACTGAAGCTTATAGGTAGACCGTCTTTCCAAAGATTGTCTATTCGTTATCTATGTACATCTGTCACATTTACCATCTATTCCAGCAGTAAATTTATTAAGCACATGATAGGGCACGTCTTTTCCGGAAACTCGTGTATACATTTCGAGTAGTTACGGGGAGCAGTTGACAAACCTTACAGTACAAGAAGTGTTTTCTGGTATAACACGGGATAATAAGGACAGTTCTTGCGAAATGTCGAAATAAGGCATTGCCTTGTATAATTTAAACCGATGACCGCAATCATAGTAACCTTAGTGGTTTGCATAGGTCTATATTCGATTGCTGGCTTTACTGATATGTGCTAATAGTTGTGGGTCTTTAGAGCTAAGACATAGTATCCTCACTTAGAAGCTACTAAGCATTGCTATTACTATATGATCTTGAGTGAGGTTGGAATCCTGCTTACCTTTCACAAGCGATCGATTTAATACGACAGTTGCCATCAGAGTCAAGCGATCTTTAGTCGTTTTATTGTGATGTTTGCCTATCGGTTCGATCTAAAACAAAATTCGAGCTTTGTTCAAAAACTAAGAGAACTTAATATTTTATAGAAAAATATTTATCTGTTCATTCGTATTAATGTTGTCCACTTCAATGTAATGCCCTCAGATATAATACACTTGTGCCAATGCTTTTTCCAATCATCAGAGGCACTTCCCATAGGCACTTTTTGTATAGCTTTTAGCTCTTACAACGCTGCTGTTTTTATTTCCTCAATCTCCGTCCTTTTATAAGCCTTTCAGTTTTGGGAACAGGAAAAAGTCGCATGGGGCTAAGTCCGGTGAATATGGATTGTCATGTTGTTTTTGGCAAAAAAAATCTCTCACAAGCTACCATGAATTAGCAGGTGCATTATCGTGATGCAAAGGCTATGAATTGTTTTTTCCACAATTCTGGACGTTTTTTTCGTATTGCTGCTCGCAAACGGTGCATAGCTTCAAGGTAATATTCCTTATAGACCGTAAGAAATTGAGGTAAAAACTCCTGATGCACTACGCCACGGCAATCGAAAAAAAAGTGATCAAAACTTTGACATCTAATCGAATTTGTCGTGCTTTTTTCGGTCTGGACTATCCTGGGTTCTTAGATTCGGATGATTGGGCTTTAGTTTGGAAGTCATAACCATACTCGTATACCCATGACCCTTTTGAGTAAGTCAGAATCATCATTGACATCATTCAAGAGCTCCTGAGTGATGCTCATGCGACGGCTCTTCAAATCAAAATTAGGAAGTTTCAGAACAAATTGCATGACTCGAGCCGACCGATATGACGACATCCTCAGCAACATTTTCCAAAACAATTTTCTTCACAGCTTCACAGTGCTGGGGCGTCCAGAGCGAGGTTTGTCATTGGCATCTTCTCGGCCATCTTGGAAGAGCTTGTACGACTTTTTAACATTTTTTTTTTTTTTTTGCTTTGAGCCGGCTCACCGTAGGCCACTATCAATATTTTAAGTGTTTTAGAGCACAGATTCCATTTTTTACACAAAATTTGATGCAAATTCTTTGCACCATTTTTTATAATTATCGCCGAGCACACAATAACACGTCTGACATTTCTATCTGTCAAAAACAAACTAAGTATGCTATATACTTGAAACTGTGAACATTATGTCGGGACATGTGTACAACACAACACGTTGCCTCGAAATTTTCAAAATCATCTTACTTTTTGAACACACCTCGTATACTGGCTCACAACCCCCTTTGCTGACTTGTATGAACCGCTGCGACGATCTGACATTTCTTTATGAATTTGGGTGTGAATCCTGGTTTCCTAGAAAACCTTTATCCTGTTGATTAATATAATATAACTGTAGCGATCTGTGTGTTGCGATCATTAGTCGTCGGTGTGTGGTGGAAGCAATAGTGATATTTTCCTTTGAGTTTGGTCCAACAGATACTTCGACGTTCACATACGAGTAATACGCTAGTTTGTAGCATCTTTTTTGACTTGTGTTGATCCCTTTAACGATCTGCCATTGCTTTTTAAGGTTTGACGGGAATCCTGCTTTCAAACTCATGCGCATGTGATAAGTTAAAGAAATATTTGCGGCGATCACCGTATTAGTCGTCGTGGTTAGGTGGAAGCAACATTCATAATTAAACGTTCACGTATTATGCTGGCTTTTAAGGTCCTTCTGCTGCCGATATATGAACTTGGGGAGCGATCTTGCTTTTCTAGAAGGCATATGTGTTGTTGGAAAAATCTGTACCATTGTCGCATTTTGCTTAAAGATTAATTGGCGAGTATACTTAAGGTATCAGTATCATAAGTTTGCTCTAGTTTTGTTGCAAAATTTACTTGGTCTATTGCCCTCCTAACTTCAAAAAGTTCGTTTCTATCTTTAACACGAGTACTGAGTTCGATATTGTCTCAATTTGCCTCTTAAAAAAGATTCAGTAAGGGATTAAGGGAACTCGCTTAAAGCAACCTCCAATTTTTAACTTCTGCCATCCTGCTTGTTGCTTGCTTTCTGTAGTATCCTGCTTGTTGCCACTAAGGACAGTTTTTCACTTTTGGGGGTGGCTATGTTAGGAGGTCAAAACAAATTTTAGCAGCTCATTTCATTTCTTTTGCTGGACTAGGCCAGATCAGTGATTTTTTTTTCACTCAACCCCAAATAGAAAAGGTCTATTCAGCTGGATCGATTCTTCAATTCGATTCTGCCTTTCAAGTTAATAAAGATCAAGGTCTAGCAGATGAAGAAATCTGGTGATCGCTAAAATTCATCCAGGAACTACCGCCGAGGTGTTCACAGCGCCATTACTTAAAACTGGTTTCGAAATGTTTGCTAAATTCTTGCCTATTATAGAAAATTAGGATAGTGTAAGGCTTGGTTTAGGCTATGCTCAAATTAGTTGCCGATGCCAAGGTCGGTGTTGTAATGCTCGTATTGGGAGAATATATAAGGTTGGATGATCGATGACGATCGTGATCATTACGAATATTTTACCAGCTGCTTCAATAAGCTTACGCTTGTGAGCTTTAGTCATGTTCACTTTACACCCATCATTACCTAATTTTCAGGAAATCTTTAAGAAAGTAGATTGCAAGATCTCCAAATTCATCAAGGGCTTCAGAATGGTACATCTTTATCGTCTTCGCCGTGTTTAATTCTTCTGCCTACTCCTCTTCCCAGGTTATGTGACCTTTTGGGTTGTGGCTCAGAAATCTCTTTTGTTTCGGAAGCATGCACGATAATATAACATTAAGCGTTGAAACTATTAGCATGACGGTGTTTAGGTTGTCTTACTCGTAGTTTTGGCAATACTAATCGTAATACCACTAGATACGTTCCTTCACATATGGAGTCTTTGATAAACGACAAGTCCATCGATCTCAATAGACATACTTAAGTTAGGATAGCTTTGGTTAAACAGGGGTATGATAGATATGCCATCACATAGACACCGGACACCAAAACGGGCCCATCGTGATCCCTGTAGAACTTAAACAATCTCCCTGGTAAAACACCCAATTTTTTCTGCAAAAGCCAAGAAGGCCTTTGAAGTCCGTGCTGTCGATTTCCTCTAGGTTTTCGAAAAAGTATTTCCCTAAAAATTTCCCTTGACTACGCGACACATTATGTGTGTTCTGTCAATAACTATTTGCATTTCACCATAGAATCTGATCTGCAAATATCCGTATCTGACAACTTCAATCTCTTTGCGTGTTTCCGCAGGAGACAGTGCCCTGTTAGGATTCCCATTGCTGTCCTAAGCTTATCCTTTTTTAATTTTATTAGTCAAAAAGCGGCCAGAGAGCCTTGGATATCCTGTGTCCTTCAAAACTTGACCACCTTAAGTGGTCACTGAGGGGTGGTTTGATGTTGGCAACCACACTATTTTTGAGTAGCCTTCATTGAGTGCGCCACGGCTATCGATGTAGATAGCGATATCTCTTTCGGATACTGATCTCATCTGCATTACTTCAACCGCCCTGAGGAGAGGCAGAACCTCTTATTGGGAGACACGTCTGGTAGCCTTATACACTGGGTTTTCTGAAAAGATACCAGAAACTGTTCTCCTGTTTTCGAGAATGGACATATTTAATCCTCAGACACTCAACTTTGAGGCATCTATATATCACTTTTGAGCTACCAGATTCCAAATTGCAAGCATCTTTGAAAAGGTTTCTTATTCTTGCGGGACTTCACAAAGTTTTCAATATATTTAAGGAATTTAAAAAGCTGGAAGACCGAGATATCCAGTTTTGATTTCAACAATCTTTGTTGAACTAAGCAAGGTAGAGCAATAGCATTCATGTTTATGTTAATCAAGTGTGACGTCCATGAGGGGGAGTAGATAATATTCAGGAGATGAAAATGATACATAAGAACTTAAATTCACCATTGCTTTCCGCTTGTTGTAGTTTACGCTAGCCTCTCTGCTTCTTTCTTTTTATTTTTGAGAAGCCGATGTTTCTTCCGTCTGTTTTGCTAATCCTTCTTTGGCGATCATGGGAAACTTCTCCAGCCAGCTCGGTCTTCAGCTCGCTGTCTCCTTGACGTCTGTTTCCACTTGCATGCTTCAACTGAGTCGTGGTTTTCCTCTACTGCATTTTCCCTCGGAAAAAGACAGGTGCCTCTGTAGGTGGCGCAGTTCAGAGGGTCTGCGATGTTAGTCTACATCGTGCACGTTGAGTGATTCATTTTGTCTGACAGCGGTATTTGATTCGTCATCGCCGTTATGGAGTATATAGAAATGCTCTTTCTAAATCCTCAAAATCAACTGCGACTCTACTATTTCCTTGTTCGTGTCTATAGGCTTCGGTTTGTAGTTCGTGTCGGTGGCATTCCTGAAAGATCATCTCTCAATTTCCTCGACCGTGTGCTTCTTATGCTCCTTTTTTTTCTTCCTGAGTAGCCGGTGTTCGTCTCTTCTCTTCTGCCCCAAGCGCTAGTGAGCAACTCTAGTCCTTCTATACAGTGCCGGTTTGTATACCTCTTGCTTAGCTGCAGGTGCTTATGGTGAATGCCGGCAGCATCTCTGATAGCTTTTCGGCAATGTTGCCATTGATATTCGATGCTTGATGCTGGCGGCATTTGTCAATCTCTTCCGGTTGTATACTGTCTACGTCAAACTTTCTCACAATATTAAATTATTTTTTCGATGTTCGGGATATCTGCAACCGTGTCTTGGCAACAACATGACATTACTACCAAAGATGGCCTCTCTTACTATCTTTACACTAAAATTGCCGAGGATAATTTTAAAGTCATGGCTGGTTCATTGCTACTTTGATGTCGTCATCTTTCCCCTCTGTGTTGGATAATTGAGTCTTAATACGGATTGTTACGAGAAGCACGTTATCATGCTCGAAAGTTACGACTTCTTGCTTAAGTTCGCCTCTAGCAAAAAATCAGCATCCAAATAGGCGCTACTTTTACATAAATGTCGCAGGTTTTCATCCTCTTTGCCCGACTAATCCCATCGTATTTTTTGGATGGCGGTGCCAAGAAAGGCTCTCTCTTACGATTGTAGCCGTTCGACCTCGAAGTACTGTTTCAATGTTTTATCGTCCGGGTTATCCGCATTCGTACCTTGGTTGCAACAAGATAATGGCCCGAGTTGACGTAAGCTTTTCAGTCCGATTCGAACTGTCTTGGATCGATCACAATGTGATCAATTTGGTTGACTTCTTTTTGATCAGCGGATAACCAAATCTTTTTCTGGATGTTGAACTGTGAAAAGATGAGCTGGCTATAATAGCATTTCGCGCCTCTGGAAAATCGATTTTGAAAGTGGTGTCATGCGGACTATGATTTCCTTGGCATTGAAATCATCAAAGACGTTCTTAACGTCATGCTTAGGACAATGCTCAAAAGTGTGATCGAGAAGCTTGTAGAAATAACTTTGACAAAGTCGATCTTCTCCTCATGGCGACATGTGGGTGCATATCAGGTTTGGTATCAGTTGTTCGCCCGTGAGCCCAATGACTTCTATTTTTCCTCTGTCTACCAATCACCAAAATATGTGCCACAGTTAACCATCATTCTTTTGCTTAGATGGCAGCTATATCCTCTTTGTGGCGACTTGGTGTCTGAACCACTTTTTCGGCTGCAGGTGGAATGTTAGTTGTCCGAACTTTCTACTTCCTTTGCGGTGATCATCAACAATTATATCATCTATATCGGAGACTGCTTGTCCCCTGACAACATTGAGTGTTTTACGTGTACCTGAAGATAGTGCCATTATCCCACATCCAGGATATGATCCCTACTGTCGTTCGCTGGAAACTCTCTCGTCAATATATCTTAGAGTGTTTCCACATTCGGGCTAAAGCCAAAGATAAATCCTCAAGTGACATGAGGTCCGAATATGTCGAACTAGCTTAAATGAGGCTATCTGTGGATCTGAAGTCGCTGTTGACTTTATCTTGGGAGTGAATCCGCCGAAACGTCCCTTTTGCGCTTTGTCTTGGTCATGCTTATGCACTGAGTGTTCAGTTTATTTTACACGGTTAGACACAGCATACAATTTATGCTGTACATGTACATATTTCAGCGACTACTCTCCTTCTTTCTCAATCAGATCTTGGGATCTTCTATGAATATTCTGCCGCCACCGATTCCTGAAAGGTTTTCATCTTTTGCTCTTATTAGAGCAAAGCTTCTAGACGAAGGATTAGTCCATTGTACCTCCTGTATGTTCTTTTTGTTAAAATATCTTAGCCTTTCATAGCCGGGCACTCACAGAGGAAGTACTCCTCGGTGTCGTCATCATTATTACGACAAGATCTGCAGGATGTTGTTTCCCTTAGATGATTGGAAAAAGCGAAGTGCTCGGTAACGATGCAAAGGAAAGAAAGGTAAAGATGCTGTAAGGCTGCAGGAAAATCTCTGGTCTTTTAGAGACGTCGGTAAGGATTAGTTTTTTCGTTAGGTTACGATACATTGTATACGCTAACCACGATTTCTGTTCGATTGACTGATCTGCGAACGATTACTAATTCTTTGAAGTTATTCTGAATTAAAATAACACTTTCAGCACGTGTTTTGAATAAAGTTTGCTTCGCATTATAAAATTTCACTTAGCTGAGAAAGGTATGAGGTACTTACGATCATGATCACGATCGCGATCTGCGGTTTAATCGCTACCTCGTCTTTGAAGTCTGACCTGTCAGTATCTTTTGCACAGGCATTTTTATTTTTCAAGCAGTGTACAAGGCACTCAAAGCAAATGCGACAACGATCACCATTCAGTTTTGCCGAGGAGGTATAGACAGGTATAGACAGACTTGAGAGATTTTTAAGAACGGATCACGACTAAGATACTCGTTTGTGCTTTCAAGAATTACTTAATGCAAAAAATTGATGAATTTACACCCTCCCCCTCATTTGTCTGTCACCATCTACCAATCGATATTGCATAACTCACTTAAATTTCAATCTAAATAACGTAAGCACCATGCGTGTATCTTCTTGTCTTCAATTAACATCGCCCAAATATTTCTCCCACTATACAAGTATGTAGCAAGGCTCCAATTGAAGCAGACTCTAATTGGAGAGAATTCAAATTGAATTGAAACTCTGACGGCCCCCAGAAGCAATGCGAGTATCTCAAATGAAATTCATTCACACCAATCCTTTAGACGAGAGCTAGCTTTGTTACGTATTCAAAGAGTGTGACTACTGACGACTGACTTTTGACTGCTTTAACTATTGACATTCTACTCGTATGTATCTAGATAGTGACGCCGAACAATATAAGCAATTAAAATACGTGTCATTGCATCCATTTACGATGTCACCCTAAAAAAGAAATAAAAAAATAAATTGAGAAGGCTGCCGAGTAAAAATTAATAAACACTCATGATGTTATGCACGCGCATATTCGTACGAGCTACGAGTCAGGAATTAAGACTTCTGGGAAAGGGAATTTGAGACTTTTGGGAGGGAGAGAAGGCCCATAACAGAAATGTCTCTGAGACGGCTTTTGAGATTATTCACATGCAAACGGTGTTGTGTTGTTGTTCTTTGCATTTGAATGCATCTAACATTTTAATTGCTGCACTCCATCTGCGAGTTGTTGTTTCGCTGAGAAACAAATTGAATAGAAGATGCAGTTAGTATAGGAACGAGTAGTTGGTGCAGTAACTACAATGACATATGGAAATTGTAACTCAAGTGATGTGCTTTGATGATCCTTAATAGTGCATAACACTATCCTACTGGGTGTGGGTGTGGGTGTGGAAAGAATGCATACATTCATAAAATCTGGAGGATATGCATAACATACTTGAGATGAAACTAGGTAATGTCCCCTTACAAGAGCACTTGGAAGTATGGGATTTTTGCAGCAGAAATTCTACTTCAAATTCCATTATTTTGTACCGAAGCAAAGAGTCCTTTGGAGTTTGCTGGAGAAGGTGTAGCAAAACACCAAAGTGCAGAGCTTGGACAACAAAACTCTGTCATGTGGATAGCTCTTGCATGTATGTTTTGTTTGCTGTCGTCTGACAACACAAACCTGGCTTAGCGTTCCATGGACCCAAAAGTCTTTTTATGAAAATCAAACTCAATTCCAGCATCAGCAGTCTCATAAGTAAGTGATCAAGATATTGTTTTCGTTTTATATTTACAAACGTACTCCTTGCTTTGCATTCATATTCAAATTGGTATCTCTGATCAGATTAGCCTTCCACCCTCTTGGGTACATTGTTTTTTACAATCGTTCTGAAGCTTAAAGCCTTGCTGCACCCTATCACAACTTTCAAGTTCCAAGTTCGAGAATGCAAGACTTCACTGATGGAAGGCTGAATTCACTGAGCCTTGTTTGCGACTCAGGTCACAACTATGAAATAGCTAGGCAAGACTCGTAGGATAGATTTTCAGGGCCCGAATCTACATTAGGATTGCCTGTGTCCTTGGTTAGGGCTTCCATTGGCAGTTAGGTTTCATATGAGCATAAATGCAGAGCGCATAACTCTTCGGGTTGCAGGCAGACCGAGTGAAAGCTTCTAGAGGCCTTCCGTAGGAAAATTTTGTGAAGCACTTAAGTGTGCTAGTTATAAGTGACGTCCTGCAAATCTTACTTTAATTGGCAACACCAAGGAGCACTACGCTGCAGGTACTCTTCCTGTATGCTGGGTTATGGTACTGTAGGTACTAGTCCAGGCATCACTGGACTGAAGTCATACTCATCTTGCTAAGACAGATTGAGTACAATGAAGTAGTTCCTTGTCCGAGTACTCTGTTCTGGCAGAAAAAAAAAAAAACACTCTTGCATCCACGATCGCTTGAACCTGGAAATGGAGGTTCGGTTTTTATATTCGTTCTGAACTTGAGCCCTGCGATTCGAAGATCCTCATCGCTGGAGCCTGCTGCCTTGTAGGTTATTTCGACGCGGTTATATCATCGTCATTCACTGTCGAAAGTGTTCAATATGTGCGCTGCTTTCCTGCTTATCGTCCTATCTTCGCCACCGTATAAAGGGGCTGGCAGGATCGATGTTTTGTAAAGCACGCATTTTGACTCCTGAATTATATTAAGTAGCGAAGTAGCGAGAGCTGCCTAGGTCAAGTCTTCGTTGAATCACGGCTAGTTTGTCATTCTTGTGATTTAAGCTTACTCCGATGTAGCTAAACTCTTTAACTACCTCGTAGTAACGAAATAACTTACAACAGTGAAATTTTGCTTGTTAACAGCATGAACTTGGTTTTTCTTCATTTACTCTTAGACTAACTCGTTTTGCCTGTTTTCCGATTGCCATTAAAGCCGTGTCATCTACATATATCAGCAACTAAATAGATTTATTGAGTATAATGCCTTCCGAGTTAACAACAGCGCTGTGCGCCTTGACAGTCGAGGTTGAAAAGGCCACATGACTGGTATATCCTTGTCGAAGATGGAATAGTTTGGAATGGTTCGGAGGTTTGAAGAACAGTCATTTCGGGCTTAAATCTGGTTATAAGCTATCTGGATTTCCTTAAGAAGAGACGAGTGTCGTTCCTATCCTGTAAGTCTTTAAATTTCTTGAGTGCTTTCTCTTTTCTTCTTTCGCAGAATTTTTTTCTGCCACCTATTTAATATTTGCAGTCATTATCATGCAACTGCCATGTTTTCGTGGGCTGCTGACGACTTTAGGTCGGTTTGTTCAGCTCCATAATGATTTTATGATAATGAGGTCACTGGGTCTTACCTTCAGGGAAGGGTAAGTACACAGTTGAACGTCCTTCACTCAGAGGATCTTTGTCGTCGTTGGCTATTGCAGGGCTATTCTTTTTCTCGGTAATCAGGCTCTCAATGTGGCTGTGATCATGTCCAAAGACGATATTTGCTGTTTTGAAAGTGTTGGGGTACCTAGTACTACTTATTACTGTATTACTAGCTATTATCTGTTGAAGCCATTATCTGTTGAAGATTTCTGGAGGCTTTCACGATTCGCCGTACCCAAGCTCGATTTTAAAGCATCCGAGTACGATTTTGACATCACACTTCGGTCAGGCTTCGTATACTTTGTCATCCTTGTTGTTTGGATCTTCTACCAAAAATCTAACCCAGATAATCGCAGTTGACATTTCCTTGTAATAGTGGAAGTCAACTTCTCAAATTTGCGATGCCTTTCGCAAAATCAGTACTTGAAATCTTGAAATCGGTAAAATTGGGAATTGTGAGGTGATGACGTGACACGCACCTTCAATTTAGACCTAACGATTGTCCTTCTATGGTATACAGGGTCCTCGCCTTGAGGCTTCTTCAACAAATAAAATTGTTTAATTAAAAGCGAGGGTAGAGACTGGTCTTATTGTAACGATTTTCAGATGACGCCACCAAAGGTTACTACTATTTGACCAGTTATAAGCTGCTGGTCATAGATAATGTTGAGTGACAGGACCATCGGTAGTCAATACGAGGACTCTAAACACGGTACCGGAGCGGTCAGGAGCCCTGTAGACTTCGGGCATGACTTGAAGTGTTAGGCCCTCTAGTGGGACCGTTACAGTGGCTGTGGCTGTGGAGTTGCAATAAATACTGGATGATGGGATCCTAAGATCGCATTTTTCATCAATTTGGCAGTACGATATGACAGCATTTGTAGACCTATTGCCTATAAACTTAGTTCAACTGATGATGAAGAAATAAATTTTGCAAAAGTCTGGCAAGTATGGTATATAAGTGTGTCATTCTGCCCGTATACGCCGATGACATCAACACATTGTTGGGACCACCACATGGGCAACCAGTACAGCATTTTCCAGATTTGGGAAAATGAAAGCATCTGGCGAATCTAGTGGTGAACAACAACAAGACGAAATATTTTTGTCCCGAGTCTTAGACAACGCATTACAAAATAATAAATCTTGCCAACGAATGCTAACTTGAATTTACTAGACAATTGAGAAGTGGAGTCCTCTCTCGATAACGAAACTAACGCTCTACAAAGCATTCAATCGTCCTGTTCTATTGTAAAGTTCCCAATTGTGGACGATGACAAACACTTATGAGATGATAATGGATAATAATGAAAGTCTACGTTCCAAACTATATATATAAACCAGACATACCGTACATACAATACACCGATATTGCCAAAGGTAAGCACGGAAAAATATAGTTGCTTCTCTGGTGAGTTCATGTCGAGCGATGTTAACTCCGGTGGAAGTCGCAGAGAGATACGTTCGCATTTCCGATGGAAAGATCAAATCGATGACGACCAGAAAGAGCGTGATGTTTCAAGTCGAATGGCGCAATATTTTGGAATCGAGCAAATCTAATCATCGATTTAAGTGGCAGTCAAGATTTAGATGAATAAGGTCTGCGACATTCAGGGTTCTTCGACATTGGCCAAAGCATAGACGAAAGTATCCGCACTGCCAGATCTGATTTAAGAGAAAGCATCGGAAGCAATGCCACAGGAGCCCCTTTTTAGACCCATATTTGATTCAGAACAGTATGAGGGGGTTAAATTGAGGAGGTAGGAGACTCAAGACAGGCAGGGTCCTTAGACATTGCCGACAATGATTTTCACACTGCCTGTGCGTTGAGTTGAGTTACCCTCAAGAAGAATGAATAATACATATCATACCATGTAGATACAGAATAGTTTGATGAACCTCACATTTCACTTACAAAACTGGGCTTCCATTCTTTTTGACAATTTAGTAGAACGATTACACATCCATTATACCTTTTCTCACTATACGGTACAGGTGTCCTACTTAATACAAAGAGCTCTCTATCCCCCATGATTCACCATTACTAACGCTAACGTCACATGTACTTCCCACAAATTGGTTCTACTTTCCATAGACTCCAATTATAACAAAAAAAAAAAAAAAAAAGCTTTTACCCACTTAAAGACAGTTTTACGGTATCTCGCGCCTATGTGTCGAAGTTTCAAAGGAAACTCTTAACATCTTTCCTATTAAATGTTTCCTTCTTCTCTTGAATATGGTTTTCCTTCATCTAGATACAAAATTCCCAGAATAACTACTAGCCTTTGAGATTCTAGTAGTACCAGCTACACCACCTCTTGTTTATCGTCGACCGGAAAAGAATCATCTTTCTTCGTTTGAGTTCCTTTTTATCGCAACATGTACGTTGTCATACTTATGTAAAACTATATCACACAATTATGAACAAGAAGGCCTACTCTTGCTGATCACTGATGTGCACTAAAGTTGCACAGCAGCTACAAGAACACCAGCATCAGCATCAGCATCAGCACCAGTTCCAGTGTCGGAGATACTGGGAGTACCTCCTCCATCATCATCATCAGTTGTATCTTTGTCATCATCAGGAAAAAAAAAACATGCAATAGAGATCTGTATCTATCTTCGCTGATTCCCTGTTACATTTATTCCAACTCTCAAGATACATATCTACCGGAGGAATAAAAGAAGCAAACCTAAAGGTCTGATGATACCCTAAGAGATAGATAGACGAACAGACATAGTCATCTATTCTATGCCAATTAGCTTGTTGTGTGGAAAAAGTTTGTCTTGAGTGTTGGGCAAACTTGGAGAGAATAGGCCCAAGAGTAACTAGAATTACCACCGCCCGCCAACAGCAGCAAAAATGACATCTCTCTGTTGTGCATAGATGTCTCTGAGTATTCGGAGATGTCATTGAACCCCCCATTGGTGAACAAACTACAAAAATCGTCATACTATGTACGAGTACATCTACATCCACAATCATCCCAGGCCATAAAACCGGCACACAACTCGTGGCTCAGCTCAACTCAAGTCGACTTGCCTCAATTCCCTAACCATTGCGCGTATGTATGAGTATATGTGTCTTTTGGTTCGCTTGGTGCTAGCGCTGGTGTCGTTCTTATTCTAGCACTGGAGACCGACCAAATGAAATAATTTCCTCCAGATTCATCTGTCATTCTGTAGGAGTACTCGTATCTCTGCGTTTGTTTCGTTTCGTTTTTTTTGTTCGTCTGTCTGTTTATTTGCCGGTCGTTGGACTATTTCAGATTACGAGCCACAGAAATATGGAAAGCGCAGGGAAACTTTTGTATCTGTGTACCTCTGGCTTGGTATATGCACTCTCTCTCTATCTCCCTTACCAATACTGTCACTGGTACTTCGATATTCGAGGAAAAGATAAAAATGCATCGTTATTTGAACCTCATACACTCCTACTCCCACACCACCCTGCCACACCTCCCTGTAATCGTCGTACATTTACTCATTCTACCGTTGGATATGTCGCGTCTCCCGTCGTTTGTTGCTACTTCCTACGTGTGGGCCTAGGACTAGGTGACTATTATGGAGTTGGGGTTCTAGAATTTGGAATCGGTGGAGGTGTCTCATAACAATGGTGGGTACTACATGCCGCTAACATACGTATGCTGT
This sequence comes from Volucella inanis, assembly GCA_907269105.1. Classification (NCBI taxonomy): domain Eukaryota; kingdom Metazoa; phylum Arthropoda; class Insecta; order Diptera; family Syrphidae; genus Volucella; species Volucella inanis. The sequence goes on from OU026154.1 coordinate 13,272,301, forward strand.
CTGTAGAGATTTGGCGCTTCATGGTGGCGTATAAAAGTTTTCACCTCTATCATCGTGATGAATGGTAAAAAATCGTTGCAATGAATAGGCAGTTGGAAGTGCGGTTCATTGTTATCTCGGAGACCTTTTGTCAATGTGAACACTACCAGAACGACGTTTTCCATGTGCCTTGTGTTCTAGTGTTGTTTAGTGAATCGATTAGAACACGCTTGCGACAGCATTGTTGCTTTTGAATGCGTTTTTCAGGCAAAAAACCTTTCGATTGGTTATGGTGTTGGCGTTGATGTTATAGAGTTCACGGAAGGGGCTTTTTTTTTTTTTTGACAAAACAAAAAAGTGTAAAGTGTGTCATAGGCACGCTGTTGGGGTGGGAAGTTGTCAAAAATTTTAACAAAAGTCTGGCGCAGGAAACGTTTAGGTCTACCAGATCCAAGATAAAAGGCCGCAGTTATGGTACGACGGTTGATCAGTATGTACACCGAGTAAAAATTGCACTAAATCACGTCTATTGACCGGAATTAAGGGTTTTTAGCACGTGAACACCACGAAGTTGCCCGTGGTTAACGAAATCAGCAAAAAAAAGTCATTAGACCGACAGAAAAGAACTCGCTTGTGTGGATGAATACCAAAGTTAGATCAAGTGAAAGGTCGTCTAAGGAAGACCGAAATAGCAAAGGAAAGATAGACCTCATAACGAAAGGCATTACCAATAATACAAGTTCCGACTAAGCATTAACATTTTGCAATTTACGCGTACATATATCCGAATTGCAGTAAGATGACACGAAGTTTACTTTAGTAAGCGGTATTGAATAAAGGTTGGACAGGCGATGGTCAAATGATATCCATACTGATATTTATATTGATATTGGGCAAAGATATGTACATCCCAGCATGGATTTTATTACCTGTCAGTTCGTCTATTTTGATCTGCATGCGCCCGAGAGCCTAGACTACTACCAATTATTAGATCACTGCATCTAAAGAATACTGGAGTACGCTCTGTGAATTTTGACTTTGAAAATTAGCCCCAGGATGGCATTTTCGGAGGAAATGCTTTATATTATAGTACACCAGAATGCCCGTATTTTCATTTTCTTCACCTTGTAAGGTGCACAGCTCCGTTTCACTTTTTTTCTACGATCATAGACCTAAGCTCGCCTTTTTCTGTTGCTAAAGTTTTCTTTGCTTTAAGGCTCTTAAATGTTGGCCGCAATCGATCCCAATGGACATCAGTTGTGTTCCTTGAGTTTAAAACGATTGCTTTCGCAAGACGCAGTAGAATAAACAAGCAACTGGCAGCTCATTAACACACTTTACACTATGTTCCGGCGCTCTGGATACGAATTTTTAAATATTTATGTGAGTACTATATATCGATCTGCTAAAATTTTAGTTCTACTTTAGTTTCAGATTATCTTATGACAAAGTTGTGTAATTTAGATAGACCAGACTTGCTGAATCTAGGCTTAACTTCTAGCTCCAAAATTCCCGCGTTGCTTTGCACCAGTGCCTTATAGAAATCACACACACGTCCTGCTTTGAATGCTCATCAGTATACTCTCAAGCCCACTCACTCTGAAATATCGTGATTCGTTCCTAAGCCGAACAACTCGCTAGCGGAATAATTTGTCGAGCTCTCTATTTCCTAGTCATTGTAACATTCAGACATTTAAAACCAACGTTCATCGGTATCAATCTTTCTTTCCTTCATAATTTTCCTTCGCCCTGGTACCTTAACTCTGAGAGCGCGCTAGTTATAAAAAAATGTGAGCTCTTAATTTAGGGCTTTAGAACTAGGTTTATGACTTCAAAATTGTAGCTCTAGATTTTGAGTTTTGGAGCTCGATCAACGAGCCTCTCGCAAGTTGCCTCCAGAGCCAAACTTCACTTGCGTGCGTTACCATAGATGCAGTCGTACTCCTCTACGCTGTTCTTTGGGGCAAGAATAGGACACTCTTATGGTCAGAGCTGTGGCGTCCATTCTCTAAACTTGGCACAGGCATTGTACTCGTAAACGCTGGATCTGTGGACGCATAACTAGGTTGATGTCGCTGTTCAGCCCATACCATGTGGTATGTGGTTTTTCATCCGGTTTAGATCAGGTACAATCCTCTGTTCCATAAAGTAGGATCTGGATGATAAGGGTCTTGTATAAAACCAATTGGGTCTTGCGAGGGAAGCCTCTGTTACTAAAATCTAAAATCACAATGTGACGAGATACGATATTTGGGGATGGCTTAACTAGGCTTGACGTTGTATAGTTCGTCTCATACAACATGGTGAGTGTATCTTAAATTTCCGGTTCTTTCCCAAGATCGGTCGTAGTGAGGATATTTGATCATTGGTGGACTTCCTGGCTTGAAACCCTCCTTATCGGCGATGTTTGAATGAGCTATTCCTCCACAGTTGATGCAGTCAAAAGAGTCTCCCTTATTGTGAATCGGACAAACGTTGATGGAATTCCATGTGATAAACAAACAGATGAGCTGCGTGCATGTTTCCAACTTGGTCATCTCCAGCTGATTTAAATAATTCTTAGAGTCTTTGTTAGACTTTCTTAGAGGCTTTATTAGACTTTAGTTTCGATTTTGCTTTCTTAACTCTGTCTTGGCCAGGGGAAGGATATCTCTTCCGCCTTCGTCCAGAGTGAATAGTTTATTCTGCCTGACAGCGGAATTCTGGCAATCAGTAGTCTTTTTATATTCTCGACTACGATACTATTACTAGTCCATGTCCATGTTCATCCTTGCAGGCTTCCATTTGTAACCCTGGCATGTTCGATATATTCTCAGATTAAACTTTCCAACGTCATTGCTGCAGTAACATCTCGCCATTTCCTCGATATTCTTGTGCTCTTTTTTTTATTTCTGAGAAGCCTGTGCTCTTCCCTTCTTTTCTGGTCGTAGATCTCACGTGCAACTCTCGTCTGATATGCTTCTTATTTGACTGCATGTACCTGCCTACATTCATCGTCAAACCAGACATTACTTTGTGACGACGCTTTGAGACCAATCACCTAGTAGCAGCTTCTTTGATAGCTCGTGTACAACATTCCCATTGATTTTCTATAGGATTTTGAGCGAGCTTGAGGCAAACGCGCCCGGTAAATATTCCAGCGGTTTCTTGCGATTTAAGTGCCTCGGCGACAAACTTGGTGGCTTTACTTCGTTGTGCCTGTAATACCTGTATTCGTACCCTGGCTACAACAAGGTAATAATGCGAGTCGATATTAGTTCCTCGGAATGTTCGGTACTTTCAGAAAGCTGAAGGAGTGTCTGGCGACGATCGCAGGATGTTTCGGCTATAGCCTAACTAAAGGCTGTTTCTGTTAAGAGTCCTATATGCCAAGGCGAAGTTGTTTGTTGTGGTCTTCAGTATTGTATCCGTCCGTATCCGAGGCTGTTGGTTGTTTCTGAACTGTTTTCTTTTTTTTTCACGGTTGGCATGTTACTTCCACTGGCAATATTAAACCTTGAAGGTTAGGTCCTTGGTAAAACCCTTAGACAAAGGGTTGGTCTAAACGGTCCGCTGCGCTGGCTAAGTTTATGAGACCGGCTGTTGGCCTGGGTCTTGCGACGCCATTTTTACGCCAAAAAACCTTCCCTACGGTTAAGGCTCAGAATATGTTCAAAGTAGCTCTCAACGTGTGCAACGAGTAGTTCAAACTGATTAGAATATTGGATGCCGTCGAAGGAGTAGTGCCCGAAGGGTAAGAGTAGAAGTTGATGGGCAGAGGCCTAAGTTTTGACGCTTGTGTCTTGAAAAGTGCTTGACCTTCATTGAACTTCCAGATTAATTGCTTCAAAATTCTATCTCATTGAGGTATAGTTAGGTAGCCGCTGGTGATTTAGGTCCTTCAACTTTCGACAGTATTCTGAGTATTCTTACATTTTTCAGTCGAGAGTGACGAGTTCTTGGATCCATCTTCTGGTGGATCTGGCCTACCTGCTTGAGAGCAGAAATGCCGCTAACGGCAGCAGTTAGTTATATAAATATACCAATACGTGTAATGCGCTCAAGAATTTTACTTGTTGTACACAGATAGCAAATTAGATTCTAAGTAGACCGTTCTCCAGGTGCCTTACCTCTTTTTTTGGAATCAACTCCAGTCTCGGGTTGCTTGGTAACATTGTCTCTGAGGAATCTTCACAGGTTTGAACGTCTGGTCTTCTATTGATTGAAGTCTGTAGTCCTTAACGATGTCCTAACGTCTGGCTTCAGGCTTGTTATAACAGCATTCACCTGGCAAGATGATGTTCCATAGTTTTGTCAGGCAATACTCGTTTAGTTGCATTCCTCTCATAGTTACTGCGGATCCAGGCCTGATGTGTTATTTGAACGTATCCATTCGAGAGCTCATCCCTTTCATTTTTTCTATGAAAGACTGAGATCTCTCGAATTTGTATCTCAGCAAATGCAATAAAATAGCATGCGCTCACCACTGACGACTTAATTTGGTCATTTACCACATTCTCATCCAACATTTTTTGACTCTAATTTTGTAATCAGCTATGGGAAGCGCAATAGATGTAGTTGGCTTTTGCTTTCACGATATCATCGAGGTGAGCATTTGTTTATTGAAATCTACAAGAGCCCACATGTCCTGAAATTGTCTAATTACCAGACGACACTTGGTATTTCTTTTTAGAATTGACCTTTTAGAGCAAGATCAACTTCCTTCTATGTCACCATTTGTGACAACACAACAGGTCCTGAAGTGCCAGTCAACCTACTCTCTTCAGTCTTTTTGAAAAGTCAATGTTCTTCTAAACCGTGAGCATCTGCGGCTGAAAGCTATATGATCAGTGTCCTTCGACTTCGATCACTAACCGCTCTTATTGGACTATGTGCCCGAACTCTAAGCACTTGAAGAACTTAGTGAGAAACAATGCGAGGCTCAAAACAATGCTCCCTATCGTATCCTTCATTGGCTGGTGAATGAAGCATTTCTTTCTATTTACTGGAATGAGTTCCAGACTCCTTATTTTCTGCCCTAGCCTGTATAGCATTAATTTATCAACTGCTAAGTTGCCATTAGATTGTTGTGCTTTATTGTTAGGAAAGACACTGCCTTCCAGAGACTTCCGTATCCTTGAACTCATCTGAAAAAAAAACTCCCAACCCCCCGTTTTCTCATGGATTTCATTGTTATTGAATGCCAACAGTGGGAACTGGGAAAGGTTGACACAAACCCTTATGAGGTATTGTGTTCAGAACCAGAGTTTCAAGAATGTCAGATCTGAACCAAGCAACTTAATGATGACAAAATATTGAATTTTCTTTGAGCTCTGTTAGATATTTGGAGAAGCGCTTGTGGCTTCTTGAAGTTTTAGCCTAAAATCCGAATTCAATCACCCTATCTGCATTCTTTGCCTAACAAAGGCCTGAAATTAACGCAGAAAATATGAAATGAATGAAACCATAGAAACAGCTAATGTCCTTAGAGTTCAAAACTGCTTAGTCTTCCAGAAGATAAATCGAAATTGCTCCTTAAACTTTTGCCTCTTCAAATGACTTTCATAAATTATCTCCATTGAATTGGATGTCTCCGTTTCTATAGACACCAATTGTCTGTCTTACATCCGCCACACCTTTTTCCCTATTCAATTCGATTGCTTCGTCTTCTCATCTTTTAATCTTCGGCCAGCTGAGGGGATAAGCTCAAGTTACACCACCCACACTGCAATCCCGCTGCCTTGCTTTGTTCGGAACTAGTTCCTGCAAATAAAAAGTTCATTGACATCAACTTGAACTCACGATGGTAGTTTTCTATTGTTGCACACGACTCGAATTATTTCTGCGTCCTAGTTTTAATCAAAACAAAGTCCTCGCTCTCTTCTTTTTCCTCGTGGTCCAGCAGGATAGTGATGGGAATATGAATATGCACTTCCTCCAGTACCATCTGTAGGCCTTCAGTTTCATCTGTAGGCCTCCGGCTTAAAGCCTGTTTGCCAATTAACAAGAGACCAACTCTCATGATGAAAAGGAACTCCAACAACGACGCGGACAACGAATGGAGTAAAAAAAAAAAATAAAAATAAAAAAGAAAATCTGAAGAACGAAAAGCACAGCAAAATGTACTTGAGCAAATAAAAATTTATTATTTATACTGGCGCTCAAGTATCTGATGGATACTTGGTGGCGAAGAGCTGAATCTGGATACTGCGTTCTGTTGCTGAGTGTGTTTTCTATGATATGCCCCTGTCTTGTGGACAGGGCGGACGGCACACAGTACTCGTATTTTCAGCAATTTCAACAGAGTTCCAATAGTGCACCTCATCTCTTGGTAGGCCCAAGAGAAATGGGTGAGATGGAACTGACTTGTTTACAGCTTCAGCGCTTTAGATTGTTTTCTTTTTCGTCAAGGTGCAATGAACGCATAAGTTGTCTTTTACTCAGTTGTTTATTTATTGTTGTTGTAGTTTCTGTTGTTGCATTGTAAAAACACTTCCATTGTGTACAGCACGTTGATAGATACACAATTTTCCTTTCTGGGCGAATCTAAAAGATACAAAGAGCAACAAAATAATAAAAGTTCCGGAATTGCTTGTTCCATTTAAAGTGTCAGGGAATAGAGAGTAGTTAGTGGGGTGTTTGGGCTCGAATCTGGATCTGAATGGTAGCAATTGTTGGTTTAGTAATCGTGAGTACGGTCTCAAACTCCTATTCGTATCTTTTAACGAAGTGAACCTAATAAATGGAATTTTTCTCCTTCAGTTTCTTATCTCAGAGTAAACACGAAAATCAATAAAAGGAAATGGGAGAATCCCTTATCTGGATCAGACCCAGCTTAGCTTTTTATGTTGACTTTCGCTGTGCATTGCGCGGTTGTTCGTTGCGCCGCAAACCCTACTCTCGTTTTGTGGTTATCTCTGGAGAGTGATAATTTACGAGTACCGGCTTGGGGCTTGGGATATCAATTTTTTGAATTTTTTTGAACTTGCCCTTAAGACAAGATACTCGTACCCGTATTAGCTCTGTGTGATCGGTGTTACAATTAAATGGTGATGGCGTTGGTGTCGGTGTCGGTATCGGTGGCGGCTCTCTGGGGTTTAAGGTTTTATTGGAAGACTTTTTGAAAGTGGAAATGGTTTTAAGTTTTGTATCCAATAAATTGATGAGATAGTCGATTTATGGGGATATATTGAAGAACGTGTTGTTTGGTGTTACAATTGATTGTGATTCGATTGCTCGGGAATCGAAGATTATGGCAGCAACTGCAATCGGTTAAGGTTCGTCGGACGATATGGTTTTAAGCTTCTTTTGTAGTCGCAGTGAATCTGTCTGCAGCTGTGGCTTACAATGATCATTCTTTTAAATTGAGATCACCAAGGTAGTGTTATGTTTCGTCTAAAGGAGATGGTCTTATCCTGTAGGATATTTTTTTTTTATTAATTCTGGAGGCTTTATAAAAGTCATTCCGACTAACGAAAGGACAGAGAACGCTGTCTAGTTCTTACAGTTTTTTTACGTACTTACATCCATTGTATGGTTAGTGAGAGAACCAATCTCAATTTGGGATGCGTATTTATCATCAGAGAAAGATTAATGCCAAGCCAAGCTAAAGAATTCTTTCACCAGCTTCTTGATCAAATGTACAGGCAGTATTCTAAGCGAGACATGCAGCTAACTTTAGTCTTAAGGGAGAGTTTTCTTATAATACGATGTAGGATTGCTGAGACAAATATCTTTGTTTGTGGGCATACCACGGTATGATGATTCATCTAAAGGTCCGGGATCTTGTCTTGGGCAATTCTGCAACCAAGAAGAAGTTGCTGTAGTCATGAGCAACGAAACGAATGGATAAGGGCATGATTTACGTCAGCTTACTTCCTCCATGATTAGATACAACTACCAAAGACAAAAGCCGGTCTAAATGTATCATAGTATAAGAGTTAATCATCTCCTGGACTTCGTATTACCGTCTGACCTGATTGTCCACAATGTTGGAACTCAGCCTAGTTTTGTTACGAAAGTAAGACAGTAAACATTCGACCTCACAATATCCAACAAATCAAGAGATTACCGGCTGGAAAATACTATCGGAGGCTTCCATGTCGGACCATTCGTTACGAGTATATCGAAGAGGAAGTATCCGAAGAAACCCACAAAACCTCTTAACTCCTGAGCTTACTATAGCGACGTTTGCGACAATTCAAAAAACTTGCTCAGAACATCTGACTGATCAGAGCCCTTAAAATTGACAAAGCCGCCACACTAGAAGCATTGAGAAAATCTAATGTCACTTACACTGAATTGTGAGTGGAGACACTTAATCTCATGTTTCAAACAGACTTTCTACAACCGATTAACCTATAATTGAAACTGCCATCGAGTTGAGTGACATAGTTCACGTAAACTGGTATCTGCTCAGATGGAGCGGACGGATGAAGTTACTGTGTCCTTTGTTTGTTTCAAGTCGCCTCACACCGATGGCAAATTCCAGGGATATATATAAAGATTAGCTACTGCCAACTTCTGACCTGGCACTGGGCTAAACACGGGGTCCCTGCAGAATAATGAGCAAAGCTTTGATACCGAAAATTAGTAAAGATGAACACTCACTCCCCAAGAGTTTTAGACTGACCTATCGGTCTGACTTCTTGGCAGAATTTTATGAAGAAGAAGTAGGCGCTGGCTATTTTCACCGACAATTACTATGCCTTGGCCAGGAAATACGGCTTAGACGAATCACTGCTTTTATCGATCAAAGCAATAAAAGTCAGAAAGAATGGACAAGGGTTTCTCCTAGCGCGGCATCGTTTTTGGACTGTGGCGGATTGGTCGATCTTCTGCTTACTGTTCTCTATAGTTTTAACGTCGTTTTATTCAGTTGATGTAGTAGTACTGTCTTTCGGATTATACCAGACGTTTGGAACTCGAGATGTAATCGACGACTGTAGTCCTGCAAAGCAAGATTCCTTGAACTAAAAATGTAGCGACTGGCAATGTCAGGGAGATATTAGCAAGATATGCGGCTTGCCATATTGGGATTCTCTGGACTTATAGTTATGATGAGACATATTGTGTGCTAGTTGTTAAGCTTTCACGCAAAGACGTCAATGCTACTTTCACAAAACTTCAAAGAACTGATAAATTTCCCTTCCTTTGATATTCATATGATGGACAGCACTCACAGGGTCATCTATCCTTTAAAAATATGTGGTGCCACAACTACAACTCGCACTGAAGTTTTCATGACCTTTTCCCTGGTTGGCTGGTCTTACAGACTTGCCCTTTACTCAACATTGCCTTTAGTCAGAATCTTACCCAGGAAAGGAATGCATAGAAATTCTAAAGGATTACTCCAAATCCGATTCATAATGTAGCAAAACCGATATTTATTTACGTTTGGAGCGACAATCAAGCGGCACCTAAAACCGTACTGAACCCCATCACCACCTTGGAAATTCTGTAAAATATAAGGCTTCCTTGAACGCGATTGGAACGCTAAATTCATATCACAATGATTACACGACAAACCAGATCGCCGATCGATCGGCTCGGCTTAGAGCATAACTTTTTCCTGCGTTTGAACTGTCTGGGACTTTGGTAAGACGTTCCATTCACAATTGTGCTTGTTGTATACGGTGATTCATCGTGAGGTTTGATTTATAATGTAAAATAAAACACATAAATTTGAAAGTAAACTTAAAATTTGTATTACCGATTAAAAGAACGATTCATGGCATTTACTTTTTGAAAATGATGTCATGTAAATGTTGGCTACGACTACTTCTGAGGTGGTCTATTCCGAAGGTCCAATTTTGGGCGACTCGTTCGAGCATAGTGACTGGTATCTCGCGGATAACACGTAATGTTAGCTTCCAAACATTCGTTCAATCGTAGCTGGTTTATTCCTGAAAACCTGAGACTTTACATATCCCCAGAAAAAATAGTCCAAATGTGTGATATCGCACGATCTAGGCGGCCAATTCACCGTAGCAAAACGTGAAATTAAGTGCTCACCAAAATGATTTCTCAACAAGTCCATGGTTTCACGCGCTGTATGGCTCGTAGCGCCGTCTTGTTGAAACCAGTGCTCACCGAGACCATGTGCTTGAATTTCAGGAAGCACGTAGTCCGTTAACTTGGCGCGATAAGGGTTAAAATTGACGGTAACATTCCATAAACCACACCATACCGTTGTTTTTAATGGATGTAATGGTAGCTCTTGGTACTCTTCGGGTTGCTCATCAGCCCAAACACGGCAATTTTGTTTATTAACGTATCCATTGAGCCAGATATGGTCTTATTCACGATGAAACACCGGACTTTAATTGAGTTTTTCCAGAGCCCATTCACTGAAAATATAATGCAAATTCAATTCGCCTGGCTTCAATTCTTGCACAAGTTGAATTTCATACACTTTTAGGCCGACATCCTCACGTAAAATACGCCAAGTTGTTGAATACCCCAAGCCAAACTGCTGAGAACGACGTCGGATCAATTCGTCACGGCCTTCTCGTACACTTTTAGCTACAACTCCTATAATCTCTTCACTACGTGCTGGATGTTGTCTAACCGGTTGAGTATCATCCACTAATATAAGCTGGGACTCAAATTTGGAAATGGTATTGGCAATAGTGGTTTCAGTAGGTCGATTATGCGCACCGTAAGTTCCTCGAATCGCACGAAAAACATTTCTCACTGAATGCTAATTTTCGTAATACAGCTGAACAATTTGGAGACGCTGTTGTGGTGTAAGTCTTTCCATGATGATTTGCCAAACGATACTGAACAGAAATAACAAAGCAGTTTGATATGAGTCACGCGTAATCTGTCAAAAAAAGCTTATTGAAAATCAAACCTTACGATGAATCACCCTATATATGGTACAATAAAAGTATGCCCGATGAATGTCGTCTCGGCATCATATACGACTTGTTGCTGGTCCGTCTGTGAGTATAGACGGCGAAGTATTGTAGGATACTCTCAAATGTTTTCTTTCGCAGACTATTCTCGTATGAACTACAAAACGCTGTGTGTTTGTCATCAAAAATACTTAGGACATGTGTAAGGGATATACATATATAGTCACGCTCCGGTTCAACCAGTTTCCGATTCCAATTCAGTGGTTCAATGCAGTAGAGCAAGACCTTGCTTTAGGGAGCTCGATAACTTATTGTAAAAGTGTTAGAGTGTCGGACATCTAAAATGAATAGGGCATCTGAAAAAAAAAATGGATACTGACATAGTATCTCCTTATCTTTGGATCGAATGAACACTTTTTTTTACCGCGTCAAATGCCAGTTTCTTTGCATCGATAGCATAACTGACTCAAGCCTGTGCCAAGTAAGTGGCGTCCCTAACTATATCGGTAGGCAACTAGACCTTATTTTTACTAGTGATCCTATAAACTCCACAGTAACGTTTTGTCGCTTTATCCTATCAACTGCCGACAACTTTCACCCCCCTCTTCTTCCCTCATTTTTCCATAACTCTCCATCCAAGCCCACTTCTTCAACTACCACCTCTTTTTACAACTTCCATAAAGCTAATTTTCGCAAAATCAATACCTATCTTAGCAAATGTTCTTTTGATTTCACTAACCTTTCCTTTGATGCTGTCTCCATTTTTTACAGCACCCTCCATGGTGCAACAGAAGACTTCGCTCTTTACGTAATAAAAGAATCAAATTATGGGCAGCTTTTCTTCGCACCAATTCTTATTACGACTACTCTAACTATCTTGGAACTTACCTGCAATTTATCCAGCCCTATAATTGCCTCTACCAGCGCTTTCTCGACACAGCGCAGACCAACCTTATCAATGATCCTAAGACATTTTATCAATTCGTCAACTACCAAAGAAAATCAGACGGATATCCCCCCACTCTCGTTCGATAACATATCATCGACCGACCCACATATTATTGCCAACTATTTTGCAAACTTTTTTAAGCAGTCATTTGCAGACAACCCCTTCGTACCCGACCCCATGTATTTCAAGTACCTTCCCAATCTCTCCATTGGCCCCTCTCTCTCTCAACCTTTTGATCCCACCCTTATCGAAGAAAAGTTACAAAATCTCAATGATGAATTTTTATCCGGTCCAGATGGGCTCCCAGCAATATTTCATAAAAAGTGTGCCTCCAATCTTTCGCACCCACTTTATTCCTTTCAGCCCTAGAAAATGGCAACGAAGTTGATGTTATTGTTACAGATTTCGCTAATTCCGTCGATAAAACATCACATCAACTGATCCTATTCAAATTGTCTTCTTGATCGGTTTTGATCCCATTTTGTTAAAATGGATATCTTCTTATCTGGAGAACCGTTACTATAGCGTTCGCTTTAGGTCAGCCTTCTCAACCCCGTTTTTAGCCACTTCTGGTGTCCCACAAGGCAGCCATCTTGGTCCCCTCCTTTTCATTTCAACACTGCTCCGTATCCATTTACGTCGATGACACTAAGTTCTCCAAAACTATTTCTTCACCCCAAGACTCTATAGGTTTTCCACCTGGTGTCTAAAAAATTGCTTTGAGTTTAACGTCTCCAAATGCCAATCCATGACTTTGTCTCGTAATTCCTATCAATCCAACCTCTAGACTTTATTTTCTGCATGAACAACCTGTACCTCAGGTGCAATCCCTTCTCGATCTCAGAATTTTATACGATAGAGTTAAACTTTCATTCGCATATTGATGAGATAATCCTTAAAGCCAACTCATCGCTCGGTTTTATCAAACGTTGTTCTAAAGAATTTAGCAACCCTTATGCAACAAGGTCACTTTACATCACGCTTGTCGGCCCTCCTCTTGAATATGCCAGCCAAGTGTGGTCCCCCTTTCACCGAACTCATATATCCCGAATCGAGAACATTCAACGTCGTTTTCTTCGTTTTGCTCTTCGTGGACTACCCTGAAGTGACCCATTTATCTTACCTCCCTATCGCGACCGCCTTAAACTTCTTAACCTGAGTCCCCTCGAAAAACGCAGAGACGTAGCTGACATTATCTTCATTCATCGACTGCTCTCCGGTTTCCGGCGTTTCCCCTTACAACTCTATTTCTTTCAACACTAATCCTCGTAATTTACGCTGTCCTCGTCTCTTCTATATCCCAACCCATCACACCTCTTATGGCTCTAATGAATCAATCTCCCGCATGCTCCGTAAGGTCAACTCAAACCTCCCCCTTTTTGATTTTAACCTGAGCACTTCTCGCCTTAAACTTGATCTCCTCCACCACTCCCATACTCCCTAACCCTTAAGTAAGTCCTAATTTTTAAGTTCGCTTTTTAAGTCCTAGTTTTTTAAGTAAGTTTAAGCTTGCATTAAGTGAAATAAATGGGGGCGTTAGCTCCCCGCCAAAATCAAATATTCGATTCCATACAAAATTCGAAAATTCAATGTGTAGTCGACAACAAGGGAAAAATAGTCAAGTACTGAGATCAAATCGTTGCTTAAAGGATATTCTTTTACAGATAAAAGCAGTGAAATCCACATCGGAGAAACGTTAAACTATGCATTGTGTAAAAAAAAAAAAAAAAATTAAAAGTTTGATGTACAATACGAACCCTTGTGGTATTCCATATACTATCTATCATTTCTTAGATTTTTCTGAGATAACTTATTTAAAATGCTCTTTGTTTTATTTAGATTGTAAGAACTCAAACTTCGGAACACATCTAAGACTCTTGGCTGATCAGAATACAAATACAGCCATCAAGCAATTATGACACATATTCTTATAAACTCGTTACTACTCCCGCGTTCCGTGTTAAACTCCACTAGCACAAGATTAAATTCTCGTCTTTGTTTAGACAACTTCAAGCGTGATTCGGGCTAATTGCCAGTCAGTCAAAAAAAGGCTTCTAAAAGCCGGAAAAAAAAAACAACCGCCCTTTATTTTATTCTGCTTTAACGTTTTATGAGCCAAATTAGCATTATTACTCTCTTAAACGCTTTATTATCGTTTACATTTCTGACCGAGTACCCCAATCCCAATAGCAATCTCAATCCCTAAACCAGACCCAGACCCCGACCCAAAGCCATAGACAAACGTCAATTGAAAAGCAAATGACGCGTCCCTCCTGTCTGCTTGTGTGTATTCAATGTCTGATGGGAAAATTCCCATGTTAGAGTTTCTAACAAACAAACTGCAATGCTCCATCAATTCTTGTCCAGAAATAGTGGGTCACCCCATCCAGAAACACTAATCTCCAAGGCATGGCAATTTTTCCCTCAGTCCTCTTAGAATCTATTATCTGCTCAAGCGTGCGTGTAATTTGTATAATCTTACACATGAGCGTTCGACGGTTTGTCGAAAGTCATCTTAGTATCTAACAACACCCGACGGATAAGCAAATCGTCAGACCCTTAATTTACGTAAGAGTATATGCAGACAAATTCCACTGAGTACAGTATATTGTCCAAGCTCAAGGTGTGTGTTGTGTTTATCTTGTATCTTACGAGTATTTTTGTATCTTTGAAGCCATTTGGAATCCAGATCAAGTGAAGAAGAGGTGTGAAGACATTATTGAGTATAACTAAAACGAGTCATAAAATTTGCGAAGCCTTAGTAAGGACTAAAGGTACATACGAGTAGTCGTATTCATATCATATCCTTCCAATGAGTAAACTCCTTTCTGGGGTAATGTTTCTGAGGCGAACGAGTTTCGAATTACTTACCACAGGAAGGGGACTCTAGATGTTTACGAGAAATTTTTATTCTTGATTTTTACGAGTACGGTTACGAGAGTACGATTTCGGGATACATACGGACACCTAGAGCATTAGAATTTAATGAGCAGCATTCTTGTGTCTGGTTTCCTTTTTTTAATTTTTTTTTTTTTTTTTTTTTTTACGGAACAGAGACCAAATTTAATGGTCGAGATTATGGGGAATTAATTTCAAAAGACCGAGATTAATCTACAAATCATGTTAAGCGCTTGGAAGTTCGTAAAAACAACGACAGATACAATTTTTATTAGTAGGACGACAACAAAGGAAATTTGATTTATAATTCATTTGGGGGACAGACAAGAATTATGATCCTGTCATGTGGTTGTTGTGGTGGAACATTGATGGTCTTCTATATTCCCCCCTAGAATGCTCAGAATGACTAGCCTGCGGGAACGTTTAAGTTTGACTTAATTTGAATTTGAACAGCTAATTGGGTCAGTTCCACGAATGTTGTATCTCTGTTGATTCGTCGAAGGAGATGAGGACTTTCTGTTTTTAAGCAATGAATCCTAGGTTGCTTAAATTTTATTAGACTCATCAGTGGAGCGCTCAGAGGATGGCTGGCATAAATTAGCCCATGGCGTCTTCTAAGGGAGTGTTAGTATACCAAATTGATTTAGGAGCGATGCGAAATAATAATTCGATAATATGCTTTGGTTATTTTTGTTTCCCGTAGGTGGCACTGTGTTTTCTTAGATTTTTGATGAAGTCCTTGATGGAGATCATCACAAAAACTTGCATAAACTTTCGCCAAGGTAGCAACCAATTTTTAGTTCTACTCAGTGTTGAACTCCAGACATACCTTGTCAATCCTGTGAAAGGTCTTCATGGGTATCATACATTCTTAAAGTTCCTAGCGAATGAGCAACCACATGCAAGGGGACTGGAAAGGCTGGAATAGTTTAGGTCCATAAAAGTGCGCTTGCATAACTTAAGCCCTTTGAAGTTCAGGAGTATAAAGACGCAAGAATCACCATTTAAGTATGAATAAGTCCATTTCTGAACGAACATTCAAATGTACTCTTAATTTTTTCATGAAAACCTGTAACTCCTCATGGGACTAGAGGCATTAATAGCGCCTACGCACCATCTCAGTTGATCTTTCTTCAATTGTCCAGCACCACTTGTGCTTAGGATAATTAACTCCTATGGTTTCAAGGACCCCATGTCGGAGCGCAATTTGTAGTTGATCCACTGCTACTTACTTCGAAACATAGTGCTGTCTTTGGGCTCCTGAATTCTTCTTCTATGTGCGTTCTCATTTGAGATACCATTTGAACAGAGAACTTTGAGACAGAATGTCGAATAGATCTTTGGTTTTTTAATTAAGTGCTGCTATCATCTGGTATACTCGAAATGCTTCATACATAAGGAAAATTGTCATCTGTTGCTTTGTCCAGTTCCATAGAAGACTGCGGAATGATTAGAGTTTTGACCCTAATCAATCATCTTCAGGTTTCTTTTAGGAACTAAATGCCTAGTAACGGGCCTCGTAGATGCAGGCAAATGAATGCTAATTCCTTATATGACAAGATGATCCTTGCACATGACGTCTCAGTATTATTTCTGAGTCCGACTTTTAGCGTTTTACCGTGGAGTTTCCTGGGAGTGTATTCGGTAACCGCGAAGACTGAAAGCGTGCGAATGACCTACGCTGGTATAACACATCAAGTATTGGTTAGTCTGTGCCCCAGCGAGAATTCATGGGATACAAATTGAACATTCTTGGAGTTATCGAGATAACCACAATATCTATCTTTCCTATACTGGACATTGCTTCCTCTTCTACTTCTACACACTTCTAACTCTAATTGAGTTGGTCTACTTCTGATCTCAAAATCACGTGGTAGAGTGATGTCGTATTTGCCCTCAGCAATTTGCGGCTCGGGTCTCCCTTCAACCTCTTAAGAGGTCCTATGCCCCCAGCATCAAGTATTGAAAACCAGTGGCAATATTGCCAAAAAGCCATTAGAGATGCCACCTCTGATGTGCTGGATTTCACTCGTCCACCACAACAAAACCCCTGGTTTGATGGCGAGTGCCGGCAAGCACATGGTAAGAACATATAAAGTAAGTAAGAACCATATAAAGCAGCGCTGAATAAAAAGACTAGAGCTGCCTACAAGCTCTTCGAGCAGAAAAGGAGAGACGAACACCGGCTTCTCAGGATGAAAAACAAGGATCATTGAGAGGAAATTAAGAGAATCTACTCCAGGATTAAGATTCGTAAGTTTTACAAGAAGTTAAAAAAACAAACAAAAAAAAAAAAAAAATGCCACCGACACGAACCACAAACCGAAGACTATAGACACTAACAAGGGAATAGTAAAGTCGCAGTCGATGATGAGGATTTTAAAAGAACATTGCTGTAGACTCTATAACGGCGATGACGAACCAAGTACCGCTGTCAGACAGAATGAACTTTTCAGCTTGCACGATGAATACCAACAATTCCGTCCACCCGACCTGGATAAAGTGAGGATAGCAATATCTAAGCTTAAGTCCAACAAAGTCGCTGGACCAGGCGGTCTGGCTGACGAGCTCTTCAAAGCGACCGACAATGACTTGTTAAGGAGCATACACCAACTCATCTGTAAAATATGGTTGGATGAAAATATGCCCGATGAGTGGGATCTCAGTATTGTTTGTCCGATCCTTAAGAAAGGAGACCCTCTGAACTGCACCACCTACAGAGGCACCAGCCTTGTTAACATGGCATACAAGGACCTATCTCCTGCCGTATTGTGTGAACGCGTGAAGCAATTGTCAACAACCTGATTAGTCCAAAGCAGTGTGACTTTAGAGGAAAGTCCTCTATGGACAAAATATTCACACCACAGCAGATCCTGCAAAAAAAACTAAAGAAATCCAAATCGGTAGACACTACTTTTTCATCGACTAAGGCCGCGTATGACAGCATCTATAGTGACAGAGCAACATCCCTTTGTGCAAGATGACGGTGGAGAACGCACGTTACTCCATCAAGGTCGGTAATGAATTTACCGAGATTTTTTATGTCAAAAAAAGGATTTAGGATTTAGACAAGACGATGCGCCGTCATGCGATGTCTATAACTTCATTCTTGAAAGAATAGTGCGAAACTCACGCCCTTACACAAGAGGCACAATCTTCCAAAAATCCCGTCCAATTTCTCGTATACGCAGATGAGATTAGTATAATCGGAAGAAAGCAGCGTGATGTCAATGGCGCTTTTGTAAGTATTGAGGCGGATGCGGCGTAGATAGGTTTAACGTTTAACACCAAGTATGTGATTTCAACCAGAAAGGGCACCCAACATCGACGTCTCTAATAGAACGTCACCATTTCGACAGATATAACTTTGCAGGAGTTAAGGACTTTGTCTACTTAGGCTTCGTTATCAATTCACACAATGACACCAGCGTTGAGATCCAACGGAAAATAACTCTTGCCAGTCGCTGCAAGCAAAGCCCTCTCTTGAGCAGCAAAAGTGACCCTATATAAGAGCTTAATAATCCCAGTCCCGTCCTATGGCGCAGAGATATGGACTAATGAATGAGGGTGCTTTTGACTGCCTAGACCGTGAGTGGAGGAGATACTACGATGAATCGTACCACTTAGGCAGAAGTACAACGGCTGAGGTGTATCGGATCAGTATCGTCTGAAACATAAGGAAGTGCTGTTTAGTGTAAAACGTGATAAGTGTAATTATATGAACACGCTAGCCACCAGAGCAGCAAATAAATTTCAGGAAAACTGAAATTATATCCGCTTTCAGGGACTTAAAAAAAAAAAAAAAAACAAACAAACAAAGGAAGTAGGCATAAAATAGATGGCATCCCAGCGAAACTTTTCCAAGTCGCAACAAACATCTCAGCAGAATTCCTACTATACAGTCACTAATGCGAAAGCATGCAAAACAAAAGTCTTTCCCGAAAGGCAATAAGTTGAGAAGGTAACCAAGTACAGATGGTATTGGAGGAGGAAGATCGGGACGTGGACAGCAGGATTAATAAGGCAAACGCTGCATTGGGTTTGATGGCTAAAATCTTGAAAGGCAATATTATCAGCACAAAACCAAACTGATACTGCTTCAACTCAACGTAGAATCTGTGCTACTAAATGTGTGTAGTACGTAGAAGGTGGCTAATATTGTCACGTGGAAGCTACAAATCTTCAATAATAGGTATTTACCTAACATCTTGAGGGCCTTCTCACCTAACCATATATCGAACGACCAAATTCATACGATTACGGGCCAGGAATCTATAAGCATCCAAATACAAAGGATAAAGTGGTTATGGATTAGAAGACAGTTCCATCGCGAAATATGCCATGCAATGGAGTTCACTTACCTAATCAGGCAAACGAGTGGTTCGCCTAAGGCAAACGTGGAGAAGCACAGTTGAGGATAAATCACTTACACTGAGGTAAAGCTGAAGTGATGTGGACTCCTATGCCTCGAATACTAATTAATTAATAAGAAGCTACGTTGCTTAGATCATTAAGGTGCATAGTAGGCACATATTTCCTGCATTCTCTCAGCCAGAGATGTTCCCACGAAGTGGTAATTTCAGTTTCGGAAATAGGAAAAAATCACAGGATGCCATATCAAGAGAATACGATGCTTGCTCGATCATATTGATTTGTGAGTTGGTGCATTATCATGGCTCAAAATTCAAGAGTTGTTCTCCCACAATCCTTGTCTCTCTCTAACAAATTATAGTGACGATTTTCAAACAGTATTTTCTTCACTAAGTCAGTAACTGCCGTTGCAAGCCGTCTCGAATGAAGTAAGTTTTCAACAACTTCAAGGCGCTATCTGAACGCTCTGCATTCAAATGCTCTTGTTCTTAATATAACAGTGTCCCCGTAAGCTTTCGCGAGCATTTTCAACGCGTTCGAACAAGTGGTTCCCCTCGGAACAAACTCTTTGCTCAATTTTTTTTTCCATAGTATAAACCGCCGATAGCTCTTAAGGTGAACTAATGTCTTTTGCTACCGACAACAAACTAGTTGAGAGATGGCGCCCAAACTCAGCGTCAGAACAGAAAAAGTTGTACCAACATAGGATAAATTTTTTTTAAAGGAACTATTATGGCGGGATGTTTGAATGACTCAGTTCCGGTTATATTTTAAATGTATGTATAGGACCACACGATTCTTGCCTTCGAAAGTCTTCTCGTTAACTCGATAAATCGCTTCGAATGTGTGTAGGTAGATTAATAGAGAATTTCTGGAACAGAATGACTATGGTAGTCCATCAACCTGATCGCCTTTAGCATCTTAAGAATTGTCCCTGCATTCCGCTTTAATTCCGCTCATATAAACATGGGCTTACCATTACGGATTTCTTGGCTTTGCTGTAAGCCCTAGCACAGTATAAATTCGTGGAAATTCTCTAATGCTGGAGCACCAATGATT
The DNA here is from genome assembly GCA_907269105.1 of Volucella inanis. Classification (NCBI taxonomy): domain Eukaryota; kingdom Metazoa; phylum Arthropoda; class Insecta; order Diptera; family Syrphidae; genus Volucella; species Volucella inanis. Next base: position 13,292,395 of record OU026154.1, read on the forward strand.
CTTCGGAAACGTTTGGTTCGATCCGCTCATTGGGAACAGTGGCGTTGCTTAACATTATTTTAAAGTCCTCCCTCTGTATCCTTATTCAATTCAAATGATATTGTTTGGAGCTGCGTCTCCTGTCAGACTTCTTGGTTGCAGCAGATAGTCCTACAGTCACATCAGTTCGTACAACACTACTTACTACGCAGTACGTATTGTACGTTTTGTGCGGTACTGAGGTTTTTATTCGGACATCTCTTCACGCTTTTTGATCCATCTCTAGGTATTTGATGCTAGCCATGTTTCGTGTTTTGTACTCTGGTTAAGGTACCCTTCTATTTGTAGGCACAACCTAAGACAAGGTCAACCTCCACTGCTTTGTTCCTTCGGGTTGAAATCGAAGACACTTAACACAAGAGTACGAGTATCAATATCTATTGTCTCCAGATATCTTAGAAAGTTTAGGCGACTGATGTGTGACTTTTCAGACCGATGTATCTCTTTGCTTTTATATCTCCCACTCCAAAGCCCAAGAATGCAAGACCGAATCCGAAATCACTCGAAGAATATTCGGTTCAACTATCAAAAGGAGTCTTATCTACCATCGCTAAAGTCCATGGTGTGGTGTTGTACATAGTCCCCATAGTGTTTGCCGACAAGGCTTTCTTAGGCCAAATAAACACAGATTGGCAATGGTAAATCCTCTTTTTTGGATTGCTGATGAGGTATCGTAGTTTAAGTTAAAGGGGAGCAAGGGCTTACAAAATCTTAAACTACCTCAAGGTTGTCTTTTTCGATACTAGCAATCCCACCAGCATTTGGAAGTATCTTCACAGACTTTTATGTTATTAAAGGAGTTACATGACAGCCTATTATGCTACATAATCTGACGAGTTGGCAAGATCCCAAAACTGGACATGATTCTGTATAGCTTGTCTATAGATTCTGTCATTTTTGGAGTTTTGTTTCTTCTCCTCATTCAAGGTTAGGTTGTCGTCGAAGCAAGCATAATACTGTATGAAAGAATGTAGCTCTCGATATATGGCCATTCCATGTTTCTGGTGTTTGTATTTGTCCTCTGGCAGAATCCTGAATGCTAGCAACTTGTTTGAAGAGTTGTTTTGATCTTTATTGACCATATTAAACCAGCAGATAGAGCCACGTAAATTACGATTTATTTACAATATGATCGTCCAAATACTAGCCATTAACATTCCGACCTTTTAGCGCGAGTTATTGCCTTGGAAAAAATATGCTCTATATAGCCCCCTCTAAGGTAAAGACCCACACACCTTTACCTTACGTAACATATCAGCATATGCTGCTACATCCTATTAATTAGTATATCGAAACCAACAACGTTACCTCACATTTCCAGAGAACAGTCTACCACACTACCAAAATACCAAATCGATCAGACCATCAGTCTGAATCACTCATCATTTCTCTGCCTATACTACCCGTCATCCGTATGAGCATTAAATATGAACACATGCACAGATACTTGTTTGTATCATAATCCACTTAAGGATACAAGCAGCACCTAGTTGCCTACTCTATAAATCAACACCTGCTGCCAAAAAAGTCCTCTGTCAGTCCTCCATCAACGGATGCATTTTTAACTTTCCAATTAAACTTTTCACCCTTCAAAGCGCGATGCCGAAACAATCTCAAGGCAAAAACAAATACAAATACCATCACACCACAGCTCCCCAACTACTTTACTTCTGCTTGTTGGCACATTCTAATTTTGCACCTGCCTACGCGCCTTCAAAGTAACATCACCTTGACTTCCATCACAATTACCATCAACTACCATTACCATGCACGGGTATCGTGCCATCGGTGGCACGGTCCTCGTATTCTCGTACAAATTGCGAAATATTTTGCCATGAAATGAAATTTTAAATTAATATTTCGTTCATTACGAAGGATCCACCACTGTATAGACATCTGCTGCTACCACAAAACGAGACAAGATACCAAGGTGGCTAGCCGCCGACTAACTTGATGAGCTATAATTCACCCTGATACATCCATACACCGGCAACAGCAACTGAACTAAGCCCCAACATCAGTACCAGCATTGTGGATAGGGATCATAAATTTACTAGTCCTGCACCTTGCTCTGACTCCATTATTGAACCAAGCCTCAGAACCAGCAACTGTAGAAATGCTCCACGGAACCCTGAAACCATTTAACCACTAAGAATTCCAAAAAACGAATTCTCTACTAGGACTTGTACTCATTGTCGTACTTAAACTCGTACATCACCTGCCTTCTGGTTAAGAGGGTATCCGCATACAAATCTCTTCTATCGGCAAGGGCCCAAGTCAAAGTGACATCATGACGGTGTCAGCGGTGTCAGAACGTGTTCGGCGACGTGGCGGATGGCTAATTGAAATTTCATTAATTCGAGCCAAATTAAATGTCGATGGTATAAATTGCATTTGCAGTAGTTAAGTGGCGAAAATAGAAGGATAGATACACATTGCACTATCACAGATACTTTAACCCGTGGTATACCTACAAGTAGATACGATTTTACACTATGACGGTGACACCATCTAAATGGGTCATGTCTCTGAGTAAATTGCAATTTTCATCGTCCTTCGCGCGCTCACTGAAAATGGGTGCGGTTCCTGATGAGAAATCTAATATTCCAAGGCAAACAGGATAGATACACACATACACATTGATCACCTGGTAAGAGATACTTTGAAACCATTCTACTGCTGCATTTCGCATCGGCATCAGAACAGGAGACCTCTTGAACTTTTGGCCGAGAAAAATTCGTCAAAAGTTTTCTGCTTCTCCGTACATGCTTGTATCTATTGTACATCTTACTGTGACTACAATTGAATTCAGTTCATCGAAAATCCGATTGTCCTCAGAAAAAAAAAAAACACAAAAGCCAAAATAGGAAATAAAAACTCAAACGGAACTACATGACGATGATGACAAAGACGACTGAAGCGAAAACTAAAGGAATGATGAAAGTCAGGTTGTTTCCTAACTCATAACTGGGTGAATTCGGTTCAGAGTTCTCTAGGAATGTACATGTTGATGGAAGAGGATAATGGAACGAAGAAAAACAGAAAAGCGAAATAGAGCAAGGATAACATAGGATCGAGTCCTTTGGTGTTCTTTTCGGTTGAATGGAGAAAATAGAAAAATCCATTCAGGCGAATATGTGTCAAATTTTACTCAGAGCCGTCAGTCGGCACGGGCGGAAAAATTGTGCTGGGAAAATGAAATTTGATTTTCTCGAATTTAATGAGAAAAGAGGAATGGTACTTACTGACAGGGGGTTTGACAGGATGGGAATAGCAGTCAGCATACGTGAAAAGGAGATTCTTAAATTCAATGAGAGACTTGAAAATTGTTAAAAGTTGAGGGTACTCCTATGCTGATGGTTTGGAAATACCCTCAGGAGTCTTTGGAAACTGCTTAAGAGTTGAATAAGTAGAGGATGAATTGAGTAGAGAAACTTATTGGAGAGGACTAATAACCCGGATATTAGTAGGTCAAGTCAACACTGAGTAGGAGTTTTGGTAAATGTAGTTATGGCGATGGGTGGATGATCGTCCCAAATGACAAAAGGAAACGAGCTCGGATTGTTTTCAAGATGTTAAGATCGGGAATTGCGCGAGAACTATAAAGTCCCTAACATCTACTAAAAACGAACTCTACATACGAGTATGACCAAGTCTTGGGTGTGTTGGTGATATGCGATGCACAGTGCTATTACCATGACTAAACACTAATCCTTGTTAGAGATATTGGGTGTGAAGAGGAGAAAAAAATAGCAACACCATTACGTGATGAACCAGCTACAGTATAAGCATCGACTAAAGGACAACGACCTTCCGATCTGCACGTGGAATGTTCGAATCTAGTTTAAACAGATCAAAAAGCGGAGATCTTCGACTGCTTTAAAGCAGATGTAACTGATATAAGCCTCACAAACTGGAAGTGCCCGACAGAAGGGAAGGCCGACCTCACCAAAGACTGCTTTTACGACTTCCCGACAAAACCTACGAGCAATGCCCTCAATATGACCCAAAAATAGTTTTTTTTATGCAAATTAGGAAGGGCATTTTTGGTAATACGATCGAAAAGTACAGCCTCCACGGTATCACCTCTGAAAACGGGCACAGGCTTATTGATTTTCTTGCAGGACGTAAACACGCTGTTTAAATACCTTGAGGTGTGGACCTGGCTATCTTCTGATCAACATACCGTCAACCAAATTGAACATATTGCGATCAAATCCAGTGTTTTGGATGTCGACTCGGTGTAAGCAAGGTACAAATGGGGATACACATAACAGCTCAAAGCCAACGAACTATTGTAAAGAAGTTTAACGCCGAATGGCTACAATCGCCACAGTTCACCAGAGAAATTTTCGATCGAGTTTTCCTTAGCCGCCAGTATCAAACTTAGAAGACCAGTGCTTTAATTGCCAAAGAGCAATCAGAAAATCTGGTTCAAAGAAGATGAAATAACGAGATCGGCTCATGAGCAAGGATAGCGTAGGAAATCCCATAACTGAACCATAGCCGTTGCCGAGAATCTTGAAAGATTTCTTTTGTTAAACCTTGATATGAACTATATCCCACTTGGACGATGATAGAAAGCAGTTCCATCCATCAGACCAATATGATGTCAGGGCAGCAATTCCCAACCCTAAATCCAACAAAGCTGAAAGGGAAAGTCCAATATACCACCGGAACAAAAAGTTCCCGGAAATTATTCAGAAAATTAAAAATACAAGTTTATTCATCTAAATCTATATTGTCCTCAGCCAAATCAGGTGAATACGGTGGCTGTTGGATGGTATTTGTTGCATTTTTCGACAAAAAAATACGAATAATGATAGCACTGTGAGACGATGCGTTATCATGGTGCAAAATCCACGAGTTTTATGCCCACAATTCTGGTCTCTTTCGGCGAGTTGCTTCACGCAAACGTCTCATAACGTCCAAATAATACTCTTTGTTTACTGTCTGGCCTTCTGGGAAAAATTCATGATGCACTACGCCGTTGTAATCCATGAAAACCGTGGTTTTTTGGTCTCGGCACATTTGGTGACCGCCATTCACTTGCTTCTTCTTCCACGTCTCGTCTCTAGTATTGATCCTTTTGATGAATGTGGGATCAGATTCAGCCTCGCAAATCAATCCTTTTCCGACGTCAACACGGTCTCTTTTTTGCATGAAATTGAGGTCTTTTGGCACCAACTTTGCTGCTACACGACGGAAATCCAAATCATTAACCAAAATCTCTTGGACGGATCCATAGGCAATGTTCAAGTCCTCCGCTATCTCTCTGATGGTTAATTTGCGGTTATTGACCAACATTTTTTTACTTCAATGTTTTAGTCGGTTTTCGAAGTCGATGTTCTGCCACTGCGTTCATCATCTTCGATTGACTCACGACCACTTTTGAACCGCTCGTGCCACTGGTAAACGACCGTTACCATCTCTTCATTGATTTCAAATCCGGACAGAATGGACAGAGGCATGTTTAGCATGTGATTTGTTCATAATCGTTCCTCTCTAAAGGCAGCGTCTTTCAAAAGTTCAGTTACTCGCACATACAGACGACATTGACATAATTGAAAGAACACAGCGAGGTGTCAATTGCGTTTTTGGGATTATTTTTAACAGAAGCGATAAAAATGGGCTTAGCGGTCAACCAAGTCTAAAAAAAAGTATATGCAATCAACGTAGAGCGGCACAAAACATCGACGCCTAAATCAAAACTTTACGGCAGACACCTACAAATTTAAGCTCGTAAAGACGAGCCAACCTCGGCTCTGCTATCAACTGTGATAACGACACCAGCTCGGAAAATATTCAGAGTGACCCTGATCATCATCTTGAAATTGACCTCACCAGAGAATTGCTTACATGATTAGGAAACCTTGAGCGTGCGAACACTAGTTTAGTTTTCGACTCACTTTTCAGAACGTTCAATTCAAGTTGTCTTAGAGGTGCCCCAGGGCTCCGGTCTGTCTCAGCACTCTTTAATTTTCAACAACGATCTCTTTTCTGCTACTTCTAATCCAATATTTTCCTTTGCTGATGACAGTACTATTTGCTGTTCATATTAGTTCCCGGAGGTCAGAACAGGTCCCTGTTCTTTGGCTGTATAACGGGAATGGCTGCGTATGTTAAGCACGTAAAATTCCTATCCTAGCAGTATAACTAATTAGGGAACTATCAATAGAGTGCAATTTAATGCTTCCAAAACACAATTCTGCTGTCGTTAAAGCGACATTTAAATGCTCAACCGTTATCCATGAATGACACTTACGTCGTCGAAACCTAAAAACTTTCTATGCAAGGTTACTTTCGGACGACGTACATTGAAATACCGTGATTCTTTCCTTAGCCGTACATATCAAATATGGAATGCCCTGCCGAGCTGTTTATTTCCTGGCCATTATAACCTTCAAACATTTAAAACGAACGTACATCGGTGCCTCTTTTTCTTTTCTTCTCCCGTCCACGTTGTGTGCAAACATTTTAAGGATATCTTTACCCCCTCAACTTATGCGCGCGCTAATAAAAAAAAAGTTTTCGGTTCCAACTCAGTAGAAGACGGCTTTATTTACGGTGTCGGAGACTAAAGGAAGGCTACCTTAACCAATTTCGTGTGCGCAACTAGAGACAGCTGTCTAGTGGCCATGTAAGCTGTAAAGGCATGTTAGGTGAGGTACTGGTCCACCACGGAGTGTAGCGCTAATAAACAAACTAATCAGTCTGCTAAAGTAGATATGGTAAATGAAAAACTGACCCCGAAATATCTTCAAACGGCCACAGAAGGGTTTTGCCATTGAGTCGGATAAGAACGAAATAAGAAAAGCAGAATGACATTCGAATAGATAGCATGCAGCTCAGAAGAAACGTCTATTTGGTTGCAGATTTGTTATAAGCGACTGCCTACGAGTTTTGAACTTTAGGTAATCACAATCATTTTGGGGATTTAAACGCCAAAATAGGAAAACAAGCGTGGACTACACGTTGATGGAGTATCAATACAAGAGTAGCTGGCACACGGTTTCATCACCTAAACATTTAGAGCTAAACGTAGCGGCCTGATTATCAAGCTCAGGAGTCTTCGAAATCCTACATGCTTTTTGCCTTTTGCCTTTCATGTTAAGAATAATGGAAGAGCTGAATAGTCTATACATACGGGCATAGTTCACCAAAAAGCCAAATCTACAAACTCAACACTTCACACACTGACTCTAAAAGCATAGGCCTTTGAACATTCATGGAAATCGACACAACCTTATCGATATTACAAGCCCGGGTTAAGAGAGGTGCAAATCCAAAAATTACAAAGTGAATTACCACCAGGCTGCACCTAAGGCTAAAAAAGGCAAATCCAGGCCATGAGAATTTGAATATCACAAATCTAAACGGCTATCCTCAGGGTGGAGTGCTATCCCCTCACATGTAGTTCGTACTAGTTAATGTCCTAATGGAAGTCCTGAGAAATATAAAACTACAGATTATGCAGATGATATCTCTGTTATCATAAGGGAGAACCATAATAGGTAAACTTCTCGGATCTGTTTATAGATTTGGCTGTGGTGTACATTCAGGAAGATAATATAAAATTAACTTGCTGACCTCAACTTAAATCATGGAGCTTCAATCCCAAAATATCAAACCGAACCAAACAAATGTCAACAATAATGAAACTGAGCGGGATTCAACAGCTTGCTTCTCTGTACATTGCAGGGGCTATGATAACGACTCCCACTATTAGACCTACATAGCACCGCTCCATGTAGCAATTCAATACCCATACAAAAGTACAAGCTATAATACATCGCTCAAGCCAAACAAGATAACCCCATCGATCACCTGGTAATACTTAACAGGATAGAAGGCACCTATGCCAAATCTTAAATTCTCGGCCTTTTCAAAGAGGTATAGGGTCATCTTCCCCACAAGGGAGTCATGGAACAGAATGATGACTCACAAAAATTGAAAGCTGATGGTTTGAAAACGTCTTGGAACGTAGAAGCAGGGATAATAGGACCTCGAACCCATCTCTTTCCATCTAGTTTTTTCAGGCGGAACTATCTGCCTTATTGGAAGCAAAAGTTACTCCCTTACATGAACGATTTAAATTAACTATAATCTCGGATAGTCAATCGGTACTCAAAGCACTAAAAAGCTATTCGTACTCATCGAAGACCCTCCTAGAATGCCATAAAGTACCCAACAACCTTTGGGACAAAGTGTCACTTATATGAATACCAGGGCATGAGCACCATGATGACAAAGGACGGAGAATGAGTATCTATAAGACCCTGTCCAAGGGATAACATCCTAAAACAGAAAATAAAACTGAGCAACACTATGTGGACACAGATGTCCATTTGTTTGTTCACATCATTATGGTGTATTATACTTTCCTCAACCCGCGTTCGCTTAGAGATGCAGCTCTCTGCAAGAACAAAAAAAGGTCACCAAGCCCTTTCAGACCAGTCTTTGTCGACTTAAACTTGCTAGAGGATTCGAGTATTTTGAAAAAAAAGGCATTTTCCCCCTTAAACCTTCTAAGCTGTCTAAGAACCTATTAAACCTCTTTTAAATCTTCTTTCGATTCTAAGTGAAGACATAATCATCAAGCACAAAATCAACAGCAACAATCAGATCTTTTACAAGCGCCTTACGACGAACGTCTAACAACATCATTTCACACATTAGATCATTCCGGACTAAGCGCACATTCATTGCTAACCCACGCGCGCTTCTCTGTTTGTGGCACGAGGAGATTAATTGGCATAAAGGGGCTCAGACCGCCAGTATTCGTACTTTCCAGTTGCTTTGGCTGACTACAGATTCAATCGTCATGAAGCCGGCCTTCATGGCCTTCTCACTCTTTGCTTGCCAGCAGAGCCGTGATAATAATTTTGAATTTCGACTGGTAAAAGCTATAACCATCGAGTCATCCTATAAGTCTGGGAAGAGGAGTTTGGCACACACAGTGTGCTCGTAGATGAGAAGTGTAACGTGTCTTATGGCGCCAGTGTCGGGTCGTTTTGGCGAGCTTCTATAGAAGTGTTGGACAATTTAAATGGAATTAATCAAAGCGGTGATTGAGATTGTTCTTTTTTTGTTCACTTCTCCCACTGTCTGCCCCTTTTTGTTTGTATAGTACTTAGTGCCTCTTACTCCGTCTCTGGTCATGAGGCAATTGAAATGCGATTTGTGTCTGTCGTGGAGACAGACGATATGATGACTCGTTTCAATTGAAAGTGACTGGTGGTGCCTGGCTTTTTCTATTCCCATCTTATGGATACAACACGATCAAGCTCCGATGACGTTTATGAGCCTCAAATGCTTCCGCATAGCCTGTGGGGCTATAAAGTATCAACAAATGCAGTCGCTCGCCCCCAACGATGGCAATGAGAAGACGTCGATCGTCAATAATGAAGTTCGGCTCCGACATTCGATCACTTAGTCTGTCTGGTTAGTGGTTGGTGCAGTGATTTCGCTTTTCGTCGAGTGGTGTGCCTGGATGTCGGACATTAGTGTATCTCAAGAATGTTTCTCTAGGTTGCGTAATAGTTAAGCTGTTTCGGTTTCGATTTTGGTATTGGTAATGGTTTTGCTTCTGCAAGGTGCATTGCTACACAGAGTGGAGAGACGGGGTACGACTCCAAGCCGACAAAACCTGTTCTCCGTGCCTGGCATTCGATTGAATTGAAATTGAAAAGTGAATTTTGTTTTGGCGCTAGTGACTTGTGAAGGAGAGATACAAAAGATACATACGAGTACATACGATTACATACGAGTACATATGTTCATATGTACGAGCAAGCGTACATGCAAGTGCATCGTGTCGGAATTATTTTTGTTAGAGCAGAAGGATTACATTACTGTAGAGTGGGAGTGTTAATGGATATTTACAGATGGTTTCTGCGATTTAATCTATTCAACAGCGAGACCGTAAATTTAATGTCGGTTCCATCTAAGGTGAATGGCGAACAGTTGTTTGATGTGACGTGATATGATATGAACACACAATGTTGAAACCGTAGGCATAAAACAAATGACAAATCTGTCATAAGTCTTGCGGACATTTGCATGTCTCAAGTTGGCCTTCGTGTCAGAGGTTTGCTACATTTTTATTTCATTTTAAATTAATTGCATTCGCTGGCTTAATGGTGTCAGCTGTAGTATTAATGGACTGAGCAATTTATTTCGCAGTTTCCTTAAATGGATAGGCCCATATTTGTGGACACAATTTGGCAAGTTCATTTAGTATTTACTGTATCAAATAGGTACAATCGAGATTTTTGTTAGCAAGTCGTAGGTATGTTAGCATGACCAAACAGCTGTATCTAGATAAGGTAAACCATCTACAACTAATGCTTTAGCACATGCTTAAGTAACCACATCACCTAAGTCATCTGTTTTTTAATGATAAAAGGAAGAAAGTCCACACGATATGTTTTGAGAGGCACTTTGATCACGTGGTCATCCCCATCAGCGCAATCCCCTTCAGTTTTCATTGGATTATGTTGCCTAATAACAGAAATTTGGTTGAAAATTTAGATGGTTTGAGCTGGGAAAGAGGTGAGCCAGGCTTTGGCATTCGCACAGTACTTTTTGGGCTGTTTCGGAGTCGTCACGTTCTCAATTTGGCAAAAGCCATAGTGAGCCATAGAGTGATCACTGACCAGTCAGGAATCCAGATGGAGATCTTGGCTTTATTGTTGTTCATTGCTTTGTATTTCGTTCCAGGTCGCTGATGTACTGGTACATGTATTCAAGGTGACCTAGTCATGTAAGCCAGTTATACGAGCTTTTCTGGCGAGGTTGGCATCGCTGTGCAGTCAGTACAGTTCGGTGGTGAAACGTGTCCTCTATTTTCGATCGATGCAAACGGAACGAAAAATTACCCGAATAAATTCTCCCTCAAAGCATCCCAAACCATTTTCATTCCTTTTCGTCAGTGTCCACGCTTTTGCGCTATAAAGCAGGATCATCCGGGTCCCATATAAAGGTTTTTTGGTTAGCCGAGAGAGGGCCAATTGCCTTCGAAGCCCAAAGAAGGAGTGATTAGCAAGAGTGTGGTTCTTCGCATGATTTCCTCACTGGTGTCTTTGTCGAAGATCGATAATCTCACTAGCACGTCGTGATGTTCCGTCCTAGGCCGCGGAACCTCTTATTTGGCATCATATACTTTGTTTTTTCTTCATTGGCCGCTAAACCGTGTTTTCTTCAATAGTCAGAAACCTTCCATTGAACCTTCCATTGGCTGGGTTCTCCTCATTCTGTCAATGTCGTCTGCGTATGCAGGTGGGTTAAGTAAGAATAGCTGTTGGAAAAATCAGCCCACTAAGGGCTTTTGGCTCATTGGGATCTATGATCCTCCTACTCTAGGATTTGAGTTTCTAATGAAGCTAACTAAACTATGTAAAAGTGAAGTTTTTGGGAGTTCTGTACATGCATATGTGGACGATTGTCTCCTCCTCGTCCATACAGCTTCTGCAGAAGTCGTTTGTAAAAATGCAAAGCCTTCTTGCATTTTTGCCTATAAGACAGTGAGAGATGCTTTTTATTTTGAAAGTTCAAACTCTTAGAGCGATTCACATTCAGCTTTGGTCCGATTTGTTTGGTCGCTAGAGCTGTTGATCCAATCTGTGCCCCGGCATCCAATATTTTCATGAGAGATGATCGGCAGCCAAACACGATTCTTAAATTGAGTGAGACTGAATCCAGGGACTTGATGGCGGCCTGATTATCCGAAAAGATGCGAATATCCCTTGCATATATAGCGTACTACTTCAGCCAGGACAGGACTTCTTTAATCGCTAACTTTTTTGCCTGAAAAAGTTACAGTGAAATACGTGAAGGCGGAAAGAAAAGTTTAGATTAAGCTTAAGCTTATCTCAGAAAACACCGCATCTGTACCGCATAGAAGTGGATTGACTTGTCCTTGAAAGCATCTTTTTCGCAGAAAGATCTAGAGAGGATGCTTACATAAAATTCTTTGCCAAACCAATGTTCGGGTATAGTGTTATCGATGTTCTCTTGGAGGATTCCTAATAGATTAAGAATATAAGCGTGACCAAACAAATTATTTGTCCACTGTATAGACGCTTTAAAGCTAATAGCTGCTGTCGCAACTACTTGCCTGCCGAAGATACCATTTTGAGAAGTGTCGAGTGAAACAGAATATTTAGTGCCGCGGAGGGAGTAGAGCGTAAAACTCCGCTTATGCAAAGACATGCTATTGAACTCTGCTTAGTTTGCTGCAGTTGACTGCATTGTCTATAGCCGTCCACCAGACATACACGCAGTAGGTGAGTATAGATCTTATAACCGAGACGTATAGCCAGTGGGTAATGAGAGGTTAAAGGCCCCATTTGTTCGCAATGGCTTTTTTCCAAGAGAATAAATTTTCTAAACGGTCCCAGTGCTGATGTTCACAAGTGCGGCTTTTCTTTGCCTATAGTTGGAACACAATGACAGGGAACAGCCATTTCCATTACAGAAAGCTGGGGTAAAATCGTTGACTTTCATGTCAAGTTCCTTGGTGTTACATGGGGGACTTTAGAGTTCAGAAGAGAGCAGTATTAAAAGTGTTCCTCTGTACTTTGGCCATACAGTTTGTCGACAATCTTGGAATGCTAGTTGGCATCATTCAGACTGAATCGGATATTTCTGTGATCTGAAAAAGAGAATGCAGACGAGTCGTATGCGAGTAACTGAACTGAAAGATCGTGTCTCAGGATTTGAGTTGAGTTTGGCACATTTTTTCCATTAACATCTTTGCTGGAGCAGCGTTTTTCTCGATCGTCGATCGCCAAAACTAGATTTAGCTCTGTATAGTTCCTCTCTATAGACGTTGTCATATGCGGCTTTGAAATCGACGAAGAGGTGGTGAAACTCTTGAATTTTTTTCCCTATACCCGACGTAATATAAATATTTGATCAATGGACTACGGTGGACTTTACAGGGCTAAAACACACTAATAGGGGTTGATGAAACTGCCGACAAGAGTTTTAGTCGTTCACATTTTAAAGGTTTTTTTATGCGATGTTGCGGTAATTGATCCCCCAGTATTTCACGCAGTTTAGGGGATCTCCTTTCTTTGGATTGGACGAAGAATATATTGCTTCCATTCATCGACCCAGACTTTAAAAATGAGTTTATGTATACTCTATGTCCAATCATCGCCGGCTGCTTCAAATAGCTCGGTGGTTAAGCCATCAGCTTCAGCAGCTTTGTTGGACTTAAGCTTAGAAATTGATTTCTTGACTTCATCCAGCTTTGACCTGGTCCCTTTTATTTTTCGGTAAATTTTCTGAACTTCACTGTTCTGATAGCACTTGCTTGAGGTCTCAATTTCCTGCTCTTTCTTGATTCTTCTGAGGGGCCTATGTTATCCATTCATAGAGTTCACGAGCTCCTCTAGTTCTTTTCTCTAGACCTGTTTTTTTTAGATTTGTCTGTCTGCATGCACCATCGAATCAGCGGTCTAACCACATTAGAGACGGTCTCTCGGATTGCCCTTTGGGACTGATGCTGTTATTCTTCAGATATTTGGAGAGACTTGATCGGAAAAGGCCAAGGCGTTCTCTTGCGCTTGTAGCCGTTCGATGTTAAGTTTATTCACAATGGTTCGCTGGCTTTGGGATGTTAGATAATAGTCTGAGTCGATGGAAAATTCGGACATTTGAAACATTGTCGCGATCGCAATATGATCAATTTGGTAAACGGCTTGTTGATCGGGAGACAGCTAGGTCCTTTTGTGGATATTAAGGTGTGGAAACCGTGTGCTGGCTGTAGTTACATAAAGTCCATGGATGTTGTACTTTCCCACTGTATTACCGAATATGATCTCCTTACGTAGCTTGGTAAGGTTAGGTTTTATCGAGGAAGTAAGTATTTACTTATGCTGTTAACTCGGATCACTTATGGAGGGTAAGGCATGCACTATGCTACAAATCGGCCCAATCTAGGTTATATGACAGTAAGCTAGGTTTAGAAAGATACATCTAAAGAGAGTGACTCCAAAATATTATAAGGGACTATATGCTCCAGCTTTTTTCCTTATTCCTACCGCCTGGGTGGTGGATAACTTTTTTTAATGACGTTTCCGAGAGTGATTGGTGTTGCGGTTGCTGAGAAACCAAAGCCTTTCGTTAACCTTGCGTCACTTTTTGTGAAAGAAGTGGGACTTAGAATGCAAGCTGCACAATTGCAAGTTGGTTTTCCTTTAATATTTTGCCTGATTATGGGCTTAGTTTTGCCTTTAATTAGTCCCTTTTAACGCTTCATGTGACAACTTTTGAACCTCAAACTTAATTAATTTTATTTTTATTCTAATTTCAGGTACGTACTGGACACCAACATATTTAATTTTGGAAAACTAAATCAAGCTGATAACAGGTACTACCCATATAAGTATATCCATTCGAAAAGTCCGAATTTTGATTATTTTAACTGTCCAAAGGATCCAATCCTAAGATGCACTTGAACCAGTCGTAAGTCCATCCAAGTATAAACCAAAGAGATTTCTCGAACCTTACAGAGCAGACTACACTGGGATTTCGGAAGTGGTAACTGCCACAGTATTGCAGTTGAATGTTTGCTAATCGGGCGAGTTGCAGAAAACATGCGCAACAGCAATGATCAGTGAAAATGCTCATGTGATCCTATAGCACTATGTCTTGGAATTTCGCTTGTAATTTCTAAGGTTTATCAGGTCTCTTGATCGTTTATACATGTGTATCACTTGTATGCCTAGATATTTCACAGCTGTCCCTATGAGTCCTTGCCTATCTATAGCTAGCCTTAGAGAGCAGTTGACTGTGCTTCTAGATGCCTACTATTTGGTCCTATATATCCAAGTCTGTCCAATTTATCAAACCGCTCTGTCTAGAATGAGATCTTCTGTGGTCAAAATTGGGATTCGTTGTGCTTTCGACAAAATTTGCCTAAGCGTCGGTCATCTTTGTACAAAAACTTCGCCCTGAAACAAAATTTGATCCTGTTAAAGTCACGCCAGGTCTTCCTCACTTATCTTCACGGTGCTCTTGAAAGATGCCCATTGTAATCTAATTAATTGGTTGAAATTCTTCCTGGAGGTCTTTGGTACAACACTATAAACATTTACCCTCTGTTATCTGTGCTCTGCTTATCGGCGGTGCTTTGCTGAAGAAGAATGGAAGAATTTTGTTTCGGACAATTCCTGGGGCAAATTGTACAATATAAATTTTGCATGAGCACAAAAACGACTGCTGATATTGATGGCATCTATGTAAATAGCACTCTGTTATCCACATGTAGAGATTGCCTGAGTGCTTTGCTTGGTAAGTACTTCCCAAGTGAGGAACATGTTGAGACTTCCTCTCCTGAGCTAAGGTTAGCCGAAGTTGAATATGGTTTCTCACTTCTTCGTTCCAGAACGCCTGGATGGTACGACCGGAGAGGTGGTGAAAGCCATCTAGCAGGCCATTTCTGCGTACTTGGTTCCCATATATAATAAATGTATTGCCAGAGGCTATTTCCCTTTAAATTAAGCGGCGAGGGTGGCTGTACTAATAAAGTGTCCCGATAATGCTAGATCTGATTCTAGATCTTATCGGGGCATCAGTCTTCTTCCGGTACTTGGAATATTGGGTTATAGTGGAAAGATTCTCAAATAGGATAACCAAGGCTTTCTGTCCAATTTGGCTTCTAAAAGAGCAGAGGTGTCGAAGACGGATGGTCTTTTGTTGAAGACTGAGTTCAGAATAGCAGAGCCAAGCTGTTTTATAGGCGTTTTTATTGATTTTATGGGTGCCTTTGGCAAAGTATCCTGACCTGGTTGCACGAGCTGCAAATCGGCTTATGGGAAAGTTATTTCTCTGTGTACTTTTGTAGAATCTTCTAATGGAGATTCGTAGCTTACATACGGAGTTACCCTCAATGGTCCTCAATCAATGGAACCTTATGATGGATTCACTCCTTTTCTGATCACTCCAAATGTGCTTACGCGGATGATCCGCTTCTCCTTCTGGAAGGTCAGACTCGTGTTGAACTTGAAAGAGTAGGAGCTAGAGTGCTATCAATTGTCCCGGATGGGGCGAAAGCGTTGGTATACGGCGAATGTCGGAAGAAGACCGTAACAATGTTGCTTCATGGCCGATTAAAAGTTTTCCATTGGGCTCCGACAAATGTTTATTGGGTCTCATAAAAGGAGGTGGAAGATTAGTACCGTAGGCTGTATAAGCTCTGACTTCCCGGATGTGTGCGACTTGAGCTTTAAAGTGAGGTTTTTTCACACGCTTGGATAAAGTCTTGACAGTACTGGTAAAGTACACCGATTTTCGATGCTGAAATGCCAATGCCACTAGCTTCACGATATTCAAGTGACAGCCAGCTTTAAAAAAAAAAAAAAAAAAAAAATGCAGATGGTAAGCAGCTGTTGTGGCAGCACTTTACAAACCACAAACCACAAACTATCATGCCTCTCAAGTAAATGTCAAGCATATAGAGAACAGCAGCTATTGCCTTAAAAAATGACTTAAAAGAGGCTTTATTTGCCCTCACCTTTTTTTTAGGTTTACTGAGCAAAAACTTACAAACATTTAAGACCAATGCACATTGGTAAATCTCTTTTCTTCCTCCCTAAGTTTCCTTCGCCCGCACTGTGTATAATCATTTTAAGGGTACACAAATCATTTGAAGTACACAAATCTTTGTTCTTCGAGTTGGGAGCTCTGACCGCAGTTGTTCGGACAGTCCGGTATAGCAGCCTTTATCCAGGGTAATTCTATGTTGAATTCGTTTCGGAGTAGAACCAAGCTTCTCATAGTGAACCGATTGTATCTTCATTCCAAAGCAATCGCATATTTCACAGCAGCATTGGTGAGACATTTTTTTTTTGCCAGAAAACATTACAATTTTAATCATTTAGAGTGCACACACATAAAATATTTATCTCACTAGCTGTCACATTCATGTCCAGAAACTAGGAACCGGCAACCCAACCAGAGGCAAGTGACAAAAACCACTTGTTTAGAATTTATGTTTACTTTCGTCCTTTTTGTTGGCTGTTCTTTCATTTCTCCTGCACGATGACACATCCTTCACCGAACTTGACAAAAAGTTGGATGCTATCTGCTGCATAAAATCTCTACCCAACTCAACCCTTTTTCAGTCAGTTTAATGCAAAACTGCTGTGTTGTTTACCATTCTATTTCAAGTGCTGGAAGGACATTGATTTGGATGAGATCCAGGAAACCTTCACAAAAAGAATTCAACATAACAAATGAAATGGAGAAGCAGGTTTAATGAACCGAACGACAAGAATCAGTCCAACTATTCTAATCAAGACCAACACTTGGGTTTTCTGTTTATCGAGGCTGGTAAACTTAAGGACATTCATCCGGTGACCTGGTTTCTTGTCCTCTTATTTCCTTTCGCATCCCATTTAGAATTTAAACAGAATTCAAAGCGACTCTATAACAACAACAGCAAAAGCTACAACAGAGCAATGCGAAACCATTGTCATCAAGTTATGAGGTCCCTCATTTACATAATTTTTTTTGTAAAGCTGTCGCAGAACTCAAATTTGGGACATTTCACACTCTGGCCATGATGCTGCTGATGGTGATGATGATGACTTCTTTTTTTTTTCACCCAAAAACAACAACAGCTTCATCAAATAATCACGAAGAGTGCGTGTGGGCTTAGATGTCGCCACGGATTACACCATGGCGTAGGTTGACCACCTTTTGTTTTTTTTTTTTTTTTTTTTTGTAAATGCCTGCTCCCTCTCACAAGGGTACGAGTAAAAGTATCTATCAACGATTTGGGATATTTTTTTTTTTTTTATGTGGCTATGAATGCCGAATACGTACCGAATACCGAATGTTGATTAGCTTTTGATTATCGCTATGCGAATTAATTTAATGGATTTATTAATTAATCGAGCGTCTAATGTATGCGGCTTTCCCAAATGTGATTAGTTTAAGAGGAAAGGGCCAGGGTCGGTCGGAAACTGGGTATTGTAGGTGTAGGTGCTGCTTGCCGATGGTGTTAAATTAGGAACACATCAACTGACATGTATACTCAGAAAATTTTGAATTTTTATGAATTTTAGGAATATTTGGGAAGTTGGACATTTCAAAACAATTCGCTGGCGGTAAATGCGTGTGTAGGGGTGCAACCGAATTTGGTCGCCATCAAATGTATTTGTATGTCATGTTGATTCATTTGTCCTATGATATTTCCATAATTTCAAAACGGCAGTAGATGGGAAATTACTTAATTTGGTATCCTGGAGGAGGTTTAGGGCATGTAGATGACAATTGGGTTTAAATTATGACACGAAACATTTGTTGTTTTTGTTGTTTGAGGCTATTTAAGGAGGTTTAATGGCTCACTTATATTGAATTGTTGCGGACGTGCGTGCTGTGTTGGATCAAGATGCCTTGTTTATTGCATTTTATGGTCGTTTGTTATCCTAGTTTATACAAATTGGTATAAATGTAAACATATACTGGTTAAGTATGAACGTTTTGGAGGTTTCAGACCTCTATCTCAGACCCTACAATGCTCCTCTATAGCCACCGCAATAGGCTTATCTATTGATTTGAGCATCAAATTGCACAAGCTTGCCCAATTCATAATTTATTTATTTCTAATCTTTGCTTACAACTATAAGAGACGCGTTTTGTGTTGACACCCGTTTCAAAACATCGTGTTTTTTGCGACCATGGAAGGAAAAAGATCAGTATCGCTCCATAATCCGATTCTTGTTTTTGAGTGGCAAAACCTGCGAGGAAATCCAGTCCATTCTCGATGGTGTGTATGGGACCCATTCACCTTCCCGTATAGCCGTTTACCATTGGTTCGCAGAGTTTCGCGGTGGTTGCACGTCGGTTTTTGATGAACCGCACCCAGTTGTTCCAAAAACGGGAAACGTGAACAAAATCCAAAACAAAATTCCCGATTTGGCTGAGATAGCAGGCATCTCAACTGAACACGACAGCCGCACTGTCCGCGCGATGGATGACGTGCGCAATCGTCGGACCTCTTCAAAGATGTGCTTGGCCGTGTTTAATCGAAATCCGGAGGATTTCACACCAAAGACCAAAGAAAAATCGAAAGATAAGTTTTTACCCGGTGAACGTGCTTCAAAGCACGTTCTTCGCCCGGAAAGGTGATGACCACCGGTTTTTTTGGGTTTTTTGGCACCGTTTTGCGCGAGGTGCGATCCACATTGACTATTTGGAGTAGGGAAAAAAAAATCACAGGAGTGTACTACGTCGATTTATTGGGCCGATTCAACACCGTGCTCTTCCACCATGATGACGCACCGGCTCACACCTCCGCAGTCGCCACGAATTACTCCCCCATCTCCGAATTTGACTACCTGTGACTTCTTTTTGATCCCAAATCTTAAAAAGATCGCTGGCCGGAAAAAAGTACGCGTCGGACGAGGAAGCCATCGCCGCTGCGGAGTAGTATTTTGCAGGCCAACAAGAGTCGTACTTTCCGCTGGGAAAAGTGTATCGAATTGAAAGGGGATTACGAGTATGTTGAAAAATAAATTGTCAAAACCTAAAAAAGTTGCGTTCTCATTTCTAATCCGGGTACTCATCAAACAGCCCTCGTATTGATGAAGACACTATAATAGTTGTAGCTGAGAGTGTGCGCGAAGACCGTGACGAATCGATTCGTCGTCGTTTGGCTTGGCATATTCGACAACTTGACATATTTTACGTGAGGATCTCGGCCTAAAAGCGTACAAAATTCAACTTATGCAAGAATTAAAGTCTTAAAGCGACTTGAATTTGCGTCATATTTTCAGTGAATGGACTCTGGGAAAACTCAATAAAAATTCGGTGTTTTATCGTGAAATTTTATTCAGTGATGAAGCCCATTATTGGCTCAATGGATACGTTAATAAATAGAATTGCTATATTTGGGCTGATGAGCGACCCGAAGAGTACTAAAAGCTACCATTACATCCATTAAAAACAACGGTATGGTGTGGTTTATGGGCTGGTGGAATCATTGGTCTATATTTCTTCAAAAATGAAACAAATCAAAATGTTACTGTCAATGGTAACCGTTATCGCGCCATGTTAACGGACTATGTGATTCCTGAAATTTAAGCACATGGTCTCGGTGAGCTCTGGTTTCAACAAGACAGCACTACGAGCCATACAGCGCGTGAAACAATAGACTTGTTGAGAAATCATTTTGGTGAGCACTTAATTTCACGTTTTGATACGGTAAATTGGATACGATATCACACCTTTAGACTATTTTCTCTGGGGATATGTAAAGTCTTAGGTCTCAGGAATAAGCCAGCTACGATTGAAGCTTTGAAAGCCAATATTACTTGTGTTATCCACGAGATACCAGTCGCTGTGCTCGAATGATTCGCCCAAAATTGAATCTTTCGAATGGACCATCTCAGACGTAGTCGTGGCCAAGTACCTTTTTAATTTCTTCACATGCCCTTCTTTCTCTCAATCTATTGGTCCTACACTTATCGCAGAAAAGCTCGATAAGATAATATTTCTGAAATACTTTGCCTCCAATCTTTCTCTCTCAACTTCCTCCCTATTTCATCTACACCTCTCACAATAGGAATTTCCCCGGGTTTGAAAGACCTCTTTTTTGATGACGGTTCACATTAATGGTTCAAATAATGAAGTAACCAACCACCGATGTGCTGCACGTTGAGCCCTTTCAACGTACCTTTGCTACTGGTATTCTTTCGCTACCCTGAAACACTAGATCTTCTTGAGTTGAACTTCGTGTACAGCCACCATGTACTATGACTATCTTTTTCTTCTCCATAGATTAAATTGATTTACGCTTCTGGAATTCTGATGGATAGGCGTCGCTTTTCGCTTAACAGCCTTCCCGATACCAATTTGACATACCAAACTTTCTGACATCCACTTTCAAAGATCTGGTGTTTCTTTACCTCTTGAACCAGAGTACCGATATTCGATGTTCCTCTTAAATAGAGCATTTTCTGTAGATGCAGTCCTCGCATATTAGTTTTTTTGGACTTTGTATATCTAGTTCTCTGGACAGGTCTTATGATTCGCGGTTGTGACTTCTCCGCGAAGTTGCCAATGACAAATCTCGCTCTGAACACCCCAGCACATCAACAAAAGATGATAGCTGTGAGGAAAATTGTTTTGGAAAATCGACGAATTACCATAAGAGAAGTTGCTGAGAATGCTGTCATATCGGTCAGCTTGTGTCATGCAATTTTTGTCAGATGTTTTGGGCATGAGACGTGTTTCAGCGGAGTCTGTTCCTAATCTTTTTAATTTTTATCAGAAGAACCGTCGTATGAGCATAGCTCAGGAGCTCTTGATTGACGTCAATGATGATTCTAACTTGCTCATAAGGATCATAACTGTTCCCTGTTCCCGTACCTGTTTCCAAATTAAAAAGACCTGTGAAAGGAGGGAGATTTGTAACGATTGAGGAAATAAAATCGGCATTGCTTGAAGAGCTCAATGCTATACCATAAAGTGCTTATGACTTGACTTTTTGAACACACCTCATATGAAGTGCTTTGCTTTCAGTGCAAGTCACTTATATTCCTCAGTTGGATTTCTGAAAGGTAGATCAACTACTACACACTTAGTTGAATAAGTATCCTTTGCGCTTTCAGCCCCAGAAAAAGGCAACGATATCAATGTTATTGCTATAGATTTTGCTAAGGCCTTCGATAAAATATCTCATCAACTGATCCTTTTCAAATTGTCTTTCCCCGGTCTTGACTCCACATTATTAAAATGGAGAACTCTTATAATAGCGTTCGTTTTAGGTCAGCTTTGTCAGTCCTATTTTTAGGCATTTCTAGTGTTCCACAAGGTAGCCATCTTGGTCCCTTCGTCACGTAAGTCCAACCAATCTCCTACTACTCAATCTCCAGGTTCAATCGCTTCACGACCTGGAATATTATACCACAGAGAGTCGTACTTTCTTTCCCATATTGAGGAGGTAAACGATGGTAAAAAGAATTTTGCAACCCCTATGTGACAAGATCACTTTACATTACACTTGTCCGGCGCCTTCTCGAATATACCACCCAAATTCGATCCTCCTTTCAGTGAGTTCACATATCTCAAATGGAGAACATTAAACGTCTTTTCCTTCGATTTCTTTTTCGAGGATTTTAACTTCCTGTCGAGACTGACTCAATCTTCTTAACTTGTATATCCTCAAAAAAAAATCGCATAGACGCAGTTGATATTCTCTTCATTCACCGACTACTTTTTGGTTAGGTGGACTGCCTCCCTTTATAATTCTTTTTATGCAACACTAACCCTCGTAATTTACGATGTCCTCGTCTCTTCTATATTCCAATCCATCGCACATCTTATGATCCCAACGAACCAACATTTCGCATGCACCGAAAGGTCACCTCAAACCTTTCCGTTTTTTATTTCAATTTGTTTACTTCTCGTCTTAAACTAGATCTCCTCCACCATTCCCTTGGTTCCTAACTCTTTATTGTTGTTAGTTTTTAAGTTAGATTAAGCTCGTATTAAGCCAAATAAATGGAGGCCTTAGCCCCCTTCAAAATTTTTCGATAGTATTATATTTGAAGAGACAGATTAATCTAACAATTTTTATAAATGACAAGTACTTTAGGTTCCACTGAGTTAAGACAGATGTCATTCTTTAGGGCCCAATTTTGTATAACACAATTTGGTATATAGCTTTGCAGCAGCATATGAACAGGATGACTTGAAATAATTTGGACATCGTCGGCAAACATGTGTACACAACAATGTTTAATCTGGGCGGGTAGGTGGTTTTCATACAAAGTGAAGAGAACTGGTCCTAGAATTCCGCCCTGTGGTACACCAATAATAACAGGAAGGAAGTTTGAAATTTTGTTGAAATCCTTCCTAAGCTCTTACTCAGAATTCCATGATTTACTTTGTCGAAAGGTTTTAAAAAATCTAAAAGACTCAAAAAGCCACCACATTTCTTTGCAGCTTCTTTTCGCTCGAAAACCAGATTGATCAGCAGTAAGTATCTTATTTTTCGAGAACTTATTTCAGACGAGGGGGTGAATGCAAATGTTTTGTATTGAAGATTGATGAGTCCGGAAAGATTTCTTTTCTTTTCGCCGATCATAGCAGGACCATAGGGAAAAACTTGACATGCCTTCAGGCATCTCTTATTACTTAGATAAGAGCGCTCGAAGAAAACGGGCTACGAATCAGTCGTTCTAAGACCGAATATCTGTATTCCCGTTTTTTCGTCATCATGCCAAAGTTAGGATTTTAAATACAAATACGTTTTCGTTAACTAGAGTTCTTCCTACTGTGGGACAGCAGAAAGGTCATTGAACTCTTAAAGCGGTCGGGAAGCATTTGTTTGGCCTGCCTGGGAACCTCGAGAGTCGTGGCATCTGCAGTTATGCTCATATGAAAACCACCTGAATTTAAGCAAGTTCGGGTACTGAAAAACCGTCTTCTGAGCCCTTTGGCAATTTCATAGCCGTGATCCAATTGTGGTCTGGCATAATCAATTCAGTCTGCATTCAGTGAATTCTTGTATTATCGAACAAGCTCGTGTAATGGAGGACCTGCAACCTTTCAGTGCATCTTGCTTTTCAGCATTGAGTCCAGGGTATAAAGACACATCTGCACATCCTCTGTTTTTTTTGTAGGATTGCCCCGAAACCCAGAAGATAGCGCGCGTCAATTAGGAAGTCTTAAAAGTCCTCGTTTCCTGGCGGGGATTTTTATTACAGACTTGCTTAGTCATTCAATAGAACTCTTAGAGTTCCATTTTCCATATCGCAGCTCTCTACTTGAATGCAAACATTCTCAGCTTAAGCTAGCTTCCAAGGTTAAACAACACAGTTTTTGCACTACGCGTCGCTCAGACTCTTGTCTTCGACAGTCTTAAAATTAAAAGCGTCACAGAGGTGAAAGCGCAATTCTTATAGGTTTGTCCTCTGTGGCCTGTCAGGATTTTCTTGGAGATGGGTTTTTTCGTGTCATCTAAGCTTTATGCAGCGACAAGTCAGGAAATGAAAGAAAGGTCTTTTCCTTGTCGAAATAAAAAGAAAAATCTCCCAGAGATGTCGCTATTTTCAATCGTTTTCGTTAAAATCTTTCATCTGGCTTGAATGTACATCAAGAAAAGATCCTATCGAGTATAAAGCCATGGAATTTAAAAACCATGTCTGCGAAATATTTCCATCAACCGGGTATCAAATTTAACAACAATTCCATTGCTAATTTTAGTGTAATCAAACATAAATTGTCTTCTTCGACTGCACCTCAATAGAGGATGTCGTCCAGACACCTTTTTGGCACGATTTTCCTTCAATAAGCCCCGAATCAAGTGGCAACTGGCTCCTTTTCACCACGATTTCTACAGATACGAGTAAATTAATCAAAAAAAAAAGCGAACATGAAAATCACTTCAAATCGTGCATTTAGTTGTACTTGGCACGAGCGTTCGAGTGTTAAAATGCCAACACCGGTCGCTGTCGTTTCGGTCTTCGTCTCTGTCTCCATCTACAATTTTCGACAAGTCAAGTGAAGTTTTGTACGCGTGCGCACATTGCATATAATTACTCCAACGAACAAGGTAATAAAATAGAAAAACACAACACGAAACAGTCAAACAACAAAAATACTAAAAAGAAAACCCACCAGTGCTCTAGGAGGCACCACTAATTGTCCGCTTCGTTAACAAAAAAAAAAAAGAAAACAAAAAACAAAAAACCAGTTAAACCCAGTATCAAGTATCTCAACAGGTACTGTACCGGAAAATCCATTACTTTAAGTACGGGTGCCTCAATTTTTCCTCTCCGCATCTCTGTGTGGTATCTATGCATCTTCTCGGACCTAATCGCATTAGTCTCTTCCATTCGATCTTTAAAGAAAAATCTTTGACATGAAAATACCAAGTTTATGACTACTGTACTGCAAAAGGTATAGATCTGAAGGTTAAAAGAAATCTCTGGAGAAGATTTATGGTAGAAAAATCGGTATAGCAACTTGACATTAATATTCAGCGATGCATTGTCTTGGAACAGAAAGGTGTTCATCACGAGACCATGAGCTGCCAGTAGTTATAAACGCACAAACAGTTAAAAAAGAAAATAAAATGCGGATACTCAACAAGTACTCATGTTTTAACTTGTATCTATGAGTGCAAGTAGATTAACCATTAAATGCGGTCGTGGTTAAAGTAAGAGTTCGAATAATTGGTAAACAATGTTTAGGCTTATAGCGGAAATTATACAAAATTTACGGAATGAAAGAGGGGCCTGCTTACAATGTTTGAGAAAATTGATCCAACAAGATCTAACAGAGCCCATACATCTGGTTTACGATCTTTAACCGGAAACAACTTTTAATTTATTTTTGTTTTACTCGTTGAAAAGTCATTCGAAAACTTTTTAAACCTTTCCGATGGTTTTTTTTTAAGATTACCTCATTACACAAGGTACACCATTTACACCTATCAACCAGGTGTAACACATGCTCTTCAGTAACTCACCACAAAGATTGAGAAATCCTTCAGAGATCGATGTCGAAACTCCGAACGCGAGCAGATACACAGATCGATCCAAGACCCAAGAGTAGATACTAACTGGATAAAGCAGATACTTAGCGGTAGAACTATCAATGCCAAATTAAACAGAGACAGAATCAGTTGCGAAATGTTGACCACAGGGTGGTGTTCTCTTCCCTCTGTTATTGTCCATCATAGTAAATGAACTGCCAAGCATGCTCAGCAACGACGGTTTTTATGTTCAAAGATATGCTGATGTCATTGCGAGGCAAATTCGAAGAAACTATATCGGAACTTCTCCAGAGGGTATTCAACCTTTTTGCTAACTGCTGCAAGAAAGTTGGGGTAACTGTCAATCCCAAAAAGAGCGTCAGCCTTCACTAAGAAAAGAAAATTGGACAAACTTAATGATCCAACACTTTTTGGTTTAACCATAAAGCCTTCAAACAATTGTAACTCTTAGGGGTCACTTAGAACATACATTCACAAAAACCATAGAAAACTGAGGCCTTAACCTAAAAAATAACACTTTTTTTATAATTTGCGCGCCCTCAAGAGATTTAAGTACCCTTAAAATGCTAACACAGTGTGGGCGAATAAATGGGAGGAAAGCAAAAGAGGCACTGATGAACGTTGGTTTTAAATGTTTGAAGGTTATAATGACTAGGAAATAAAGAGCTTGACAGGGCATTACATAATCGAGTTGTACGGCTTATTTAGAGTACGTGCGAAAGTGGGCTTGAGAGTGTACTGATGAGCATCCATATCGAGACGGCCCCTAGCTTCAATAAAATAATGTCCTGAGTCGATGTTGGCTATAAAACTGAAGATATGCCCTGCGTCGATCGCCATATTATCAATCTTGGTGGCAGCCAACCCCTTAATGGATTTTGAGTCGTGAGAAACATATGCTTCCTAAATAACATTTTTTCCACTGCAAAGTTTTTTGGTCTTGGTCGTTCATCAAAAGCATTGAAAACTCTGCCTCTGGTGCCTGTACAATTTTAATGTCGGAACAAAGCACTCAGACAAAGAACTAATCCATTGTACTCCTTGTAAAGTTCCTTTTAATGAAATCTTTCAGTCTTGCGGAGAAAGATAAGTAAGCTCTTTAGTGATAAGGTGCTTATAATACCAGCACCCACCACGTCAGAGCCAAGTACCTCCAACCTAAGCCGGACATTCACAGAGATAGTGCTCTGTGGTGTCGTCATATACCCAAAGCATTTAAGTGCCTTGCAAAAGTGTAATGTCCCGTCACGACGTCAGTAGCAACCTGCAGTCTTTCCTGCTGAGAGACAGCAGAAAGGTCGCTTACTTTCTAAAGACGTCGGGAAGTATTCGTCTGCCTACATCCCGCATAACTGTGCCATCTATAGTTGTGCTCGTATGAGACCCAACTGTCAATGGAAGCCTTAACCGAGGACGCAGGCAGACCCAATGTAGGTTCGGGTCCTGAAAAACTCTCCTCTGAACCATCCCTGGCAAGTTCGTAGGAGATTTCACTTCCCGTGATTACATTATGACTTGGGACCCAGACAATTGTCACTGAATGTTGCCTTCTGACTGCGTTCAGTGATCTCTTGCATTCTCGAACTGGAAGTCGTAAGAGGGTTCACTTCACTTCACTACACTTAGTTTTAACTCGTAAAATGTCTCGAGACACAAAGACTTCCAGGTTGACTTGTGATTTAATAGCATGTCTCTCCGAACACTTAAATCAAAGTCTACCATATTAAAATCTCGTGAAAGACAGAAAGTTGCACTGGATATTTCAATGATATTTGACAGAGTTTGACATTAAGTTCTTTGTTCAAAATGCATGCATCAATTCCAAATGATGAACCTCTTCTTCAATAGATTATAAATTACCTTTCGGAACGTTCAATTTAAGTCTTTTTAAATGTATAAAGTAAATGTACCACAGGGCTCCATTCTGTCATCGACACTTTTTCTAATTGTCATCAATGACCTCTTGTTTGCTTCTTATTCGAGATATTTGCTGATGACAGTAATTTCTTATTTTCATATTTGTTTTCGGGCTCAGAGCCCTGCACTTAATTTGTAGAACGATAAAACTCATAGGTGATGTTTATGTTATACCGATAAAGTGGGTCCTGTTTTATCTTGTTCTATCGATATTTTCACCTCCAGTAATGTATTGAAACACCCGTCTCAGTGTGCTCATAGTCATCACCAACAGTTTACTCTCAAGCGTCGTGCTAAAAACTTTACTCATACGTATGGTCGAGGGCTCGTAGAAGAGAATATTGGCGCCTTTTCCTCTGTGTTGGCCTGATCGCATGCTCGGATTATTTTGCCGAATTATGCCTCGATACGAATTAAAATCAGGCCTTCTTCTGCAAATTCTTCTCTGATGACAAATCCATAGGTATTGCTTCTGTTTTCTATAGTAATGTCAGTGGTAGCTGTTATATTTGTTATTCTTCTTTTACTAGACTCACCCCATTGCTCTTTCTGGAAAGTTTATTATTCGGCTATATGTGGACTGTAAAGGGCCAGAACATTTCACGTACAAAGTCGAAAGTCGTCCGTTTTTCATTTATTTGGGTCGGCACTAGTAAGTCAATCAGTAAATTTGCAACGGAGGTCCAGATCCTTCAGAAGATGATGCAGTACCCTGTTTGCTAGGAAACTCTAACAAGGTTACTGCTAGATTTGATGTCGCCTATGATTCTTATCTGAGAATTCTTCTACCTAAATGATGTTTACCCAGCTTAGAGTTAAATTTGTGGAGTGCGACAGGACAAACAGCAAAATGTTGGTTGCTATTATCGGTGATTTTCATTACTCTTTCTCAACCTGGGCTTAAGATGCCTTATGAAGGAGTTCAGCGGTCTACGGTACACTTTTTATAGCATTTGCTACTTAACAAAATAGAGATTTTCCACATGGCTGCCTTCCCAACTTTTGGCGATTGAGCCTATTAGGTTTATATTGGTTTCTTCAACCCATCTGACGGCGAACAGTCAAAAAAAAAAAGTTAGAACAGCTTCCAGTTCTCGCTAAGTGAAACCAGAATATTTAAAGTTTTGAGTTGTTCAACATTTCTTGAACGGGCTTTTCAATTTCCTAGAATTAAAAAAAAAAGTTATGAAGCTATAGTCCGGTATAGATGGATGCAGGGCCAGTTTCTTCAATCACTGTCTTTCGGCTTTTTATTTTTTTTTGAACAAAGAGCGCTCTCCAAATCCATCTGGATCTACAGTTTTATACCAACTCCCAAAGTCTGTGCAAAAAGCTATGACGTCAGAAATATTTCTTTCTACTTTTTGGTATTTGGGCTATGAATCGAACACAGGCACTAAGGCATAATTTTTGATGAATATAACCACTGCGGCATGTTAGCGGACGGATTATTTCCCATTGCCACCGGCGATGTTTTTATCGATGTAGTCAACTTTATTTTGTTGACCCTCTTGGCCTTTGTCTTTCGCGATAGAATCAACGACGTTATAATCGGTCGCAGCGATATATCTACTTCTATTCTGTGTCAGGTTGAAGGATTTTTTTTCTGCCGGTTACTAGCTTGCCCCTTCTACTTAAGATAAGTATATCGTCTCTGGCAACGAATGCGATCCTTTGGAAACAACACTTAGTTTTATACTATTGAGAATTCCTTCTCAAAGAACTAGCGTGTACAAAAAAAAAAGGACTGGCGACGTCATCCATTCATCCCGCGGGCCATAGCATGATGTCATAACTTTTAACCAAACCAAGTTCCACATCTGCTCTCTTGCAAATTGAATCCATGGTCTTTGGTCAATTATATGATATAAACACAGTCCATCCATTATTCAAGTGTCCACAGCCGCCCAACATATGTTGTGTTGATTGCTGCTTTGAGAATTAATTTCCTAAATCTCCATGAATCACTTTGGCCGACTGTTCAAAGTTATTTTCCCTGAAATACGATTAAATTCGAATTACCCCCAACGGACAAATGGTTCGACCCAGGAGAATAGAGGACCAGCAATCATTTTGTTTTCTTTTTTCTACAAAACCCTTTCATCTCGTTCCAATGCAAAACAACTGCTAATCAACAAATATAAATTTTTAAGGATGTTTGCACACACTTGACTGCTGCAACTTTATGAGTTCTTTCTCCGCTTCGAAGAGAAAGAGAAACAAACTTTGATGTATGGTATGTTAGCTTGTCTGCGACAACAAAAGTTACCGTCCAACTTGAATTTGTACTTAAAATCTCTATACTCGTACATACGAGTATGTGTATCTATGTAGCTATAGAAACAACATCAAAGTAAAGACTACGAGCATCTCATCTGTGGAGGATGTTTGGCCTTACAAGTGGGATGGCACACAGAAAACCTCTTTACAACACTACACCCCTACAGATGGCAATAATTAACCAATTACATGCACAGGCACCTTAAACTGACATCCAGCGCTGAAAATACGACTACTTTGCATATGAGTTGTGGGCACTACTGGGACGGATGGATGTCTGGAAGTACACTGCATTTGATGTGCATAGCCCACCCATGCCACTGTCTGAATTAATTCAATTGCGAGTAACATTCTCGCCTTTTGCAACCAAAACATTATCAGCTTCAGTAAGTGGTCGTCTGTGAAATTCCACATACTCGTATTCCTGATAAAAAATTGGTGGCGCCCACCCAACTCATCAACACCCGAGTACAGAGTTTTCATGATGTCTACATGCTGTCGGGCGAAATTCAATTAATTGATGAAATTATTTTTATTTGCAGCACATGCAGGCCCTCTGATTTAGTTAGTCATTGTGTCGTACCCCTTTCCTACTTCAGTGGTGTGTGTTTTCAAAAGTCAAGTAAATCAACGTGGGTGAGATACGAGTATCCGGATAGCAGCGCTGATCGTGGAGTGGGCTTTGATTCCGACAGAACTGCAATTGCATTTGCAGTTCACCCCAGTAAAGTGCGGAGTTTTCATTGGGGTATTGCATTAGAAGAGTCTCACTGCGGCACCAGTAATGAGCTTATAAACGAGCACTTGTAAGTCGTTTAGTTACACAAGCTATTTGACCGTTTATGGTGGGTTGATTGTGCGTGAGGGACACCAAGTTTCACTCTCGATTATTTAACGATGGGAAACGAGAATGGAGGTTATGCCTTGTTGATAGACCGTCTCAGTCGGATTTGCGCTTGACGAAGTTTGGGTTTTGACTCTGAAAGACTCCAAAGACACTTACTAGATGCCACAAGAAGGGTTTACGGAACTATGTTTGATTTTTATCATATTTTAGTAGCCCCTTTAGATGTCTACAAAAGCAAACCTATACAAATATTTTAATTTCCCATCTCTTAGACGAACTATAGTAAATATCAGTCGATGGGATGGGATACTTTCATCTTCTACAGTTGTCAGTAGGGCATGTAATATGATGCGGTTATATCCCTGGAAGTTATGGTGTCATTTTGAACGTGGACAATCACGAAATCCTGTATGAAATTTTCAAAAATCTTAGATGTGAACGAAGTATCTCTATCAGATATTAGGTGATGTGGTGCTACAAATAAATAGCAGCACGGATTTTGCCTGTGTTCTTGGAAGAGCTATCATAATGGCTTACTTAGTGAAACCATCTATCAGACAAATATTATCAAGCACGAGTTTGCATGTACGTGCAGTACATGGAGTTGTCGACGGGACTGGACTGTAAGAACATTCCAAGCAGGATCGTAAATATTACTTTACCACCTGGCTCATTTTCGGAAACCAGTATCTGCGGCTTAGGTGTTTGATGGTTTTCTTTTATGAATAGAACTTACTAGAGCAACTATCCCCATATGGGATTCCTTCGCCGCCGCCCTGATGAATTAGAAGTACCCTAGTGAGAACACTCGCCTTTTTCACGTCTTTTCAGGCTTCACCTATTACAAAGTGAGAGTAGAAGCTGATGGGTAGAGGCTTAAGCGTCGTCGCTTATGTCTACATAAAACTTCTGGTCGTCCTCTCAAAACTAAGGTTCAATTTACGAGAAGCAGGAAGCTGACTAGTCAGACACATCAAGCGCATCCGCATATGGATGTGATTCTTGTTAAAAACAAAGAACTTGTTTGGAATGAATATGTTACATCGCAAATCTCAATGTTCGTTGTCGGCTTTCTGCTAATGTAAAGGTGTATTCGGTTGTTTGATGAGTACCTGGATTGGAAGATAGGTGGCGCTACTGAGCCAAATTAAAGTACCATCATTTAGTATAACCTCTCTTAGCCCGAATGTCAAAATTTGGTGACAATCCGACGCTTAGTTTTGTTTTGACACCCAGTGTCAAAAATTTCGTGTTAGTGTTTTTTGTGACCATGGAAAAATGGCGAGAGAATTAAGCCCATTCGTGATGGAGTGTATGGGAATCATTCACCTTCTTGAACAACCGTTTACTATTTGTTTTCAGAGTTTCGCCTTAGCCACAAGTAGGTTTTTGATGAAGCTCGCCCAGGTGATTCAAAAACGGTTACCACAGAGGAAACCGTGGACAAAATCTACGATTTCGTATTGGCGGAGCGCCGAATGAAATTTCGCGAGTTGGCGGAGATAGTAGGCATCTCAACTGAACGCGTAAGCCATATCCTGCACGAGATTTTGGGCATGAGAAAGCTGTCCGCGCGATGGGTGTAGCGTTTGCTCACACCGGTGATTAAGCGCAATTGTGAGTTTCTGTGTCGTTTCGTGACCGTCGATTAGATATGGATTTATTGGTACACACCAGATACCAAAGAACAATCGAAACAATGAGTAGTACCCGGTGAATGTGCTCCAAAGAAGACGAAGACCATGCCTTCGGTCGGAAAGGTGATGGCCACCGTTTTTAGGATGCGCGAGGTGTGATCCACGTTGGCTATTTGAAGAAGGAAAAAACAATCACAGGAGCATACTACTTCGATTTATTGGACCGATTAAACTACGATTTGAAGAAAAAATGACCACATTTGGCGAAGAAAAAACTGCACAGGCTTACACCTTCGCAGTCGCCACAGCCAAATTGATCGAACTGTACTACGAATTGCTCACCCATCCTCCGTATTCTCCGGATTTGGCTACCTGCGACTTCTTTTTGTTTCCAAACCTTAGAAAACCGCTCACCGCAACGAAATACGGGTCGTACGAGGATGTCATCGCCACCACAGAGGAGTATTTTGCAGGCCCAAAAAAGTTGTACTATACGGAGTGGTTAAAAAGGAACCGATACCACTGAGAAAAGGATGTCGGGTTGAAGGGGGATTATATTGAAAAGTAAATTTTCAAAACCTAAAAAGCTGCCAGAAGACTTAATTCACTGAGTTTTATTTGAGCCCGAGGTTGTAGTGTGATCTTGAGAAATAAAATTGTCGATGAATATGCTAAGCAAAAGTCAGAGAGGAGTTTCTTAGAAGACATTAAGAATGCCTGCATCTTCCACTGACAGTTGGCTTTTATGTGACCATAACTGCAGCTGACATGACTCTCCAGGATGCCAGCAGACCAAACGAATGCCTTCCAACGTCTCTTTGGCTTAGTGTCCCTCAGGTACACTAAAGTAACGTTCGGCTTTAGAATATGTATTTTGCAATGTTTCAATGTCTTCTCGTATCTTCAGTGTCTCCTAAATTGGTTTTTTTTTGCACTCCTTGTGTATTGGTTTACTTCTCAGTGGATATATGTTATACAATAGGCAGTGCAATCGTTCGAAATGTATTGCCGTTTCCAGTTATTCTGGTTAGATGTCTTAATTAACCGGGTGCGTTGGTCTATATTCTTACATCTTGTTGAAGAGCCGGGCTATGGCATATGCAAGAGCTTCTGTAAAACTGTTACGCAGGTTAAGTATTGCAATTCACGGCTGAAAGCTGATGTTTTATCCCTAATACTGTTGGTCTGTTGAATAGATGGTGTTTAAAATGTGGAGGTGTACTACAAAAGTTTCAGGGATCCGAAACTAAATTTTTTCCGGAGTTTTCGCGGTTTCGGTTTAAGAACTCTTCAGCCTGAAACCGATCTCCTTTAGCTGTTGAATGGCCAACAACTGTGCTCTTATGATTGCCTTTGATAAATCAGACCGGTGTATGACGAGATCATAAATAAAATAAATAAAAGCACCTTTACCATAGTAGATGACATCGTTTCAGGATGTGTCCCGCCTTTAAAACTTTTTTTTTTGACACAAAACGTCGGGTAAAGTGTTCCAGAAATAGACAACTCCGTTTCAAATTGCTATGTTCACTCAACAGAAAATAGAAAATTTCAAGAACGGACAGAACTTCTCAACTTTGTCTAACTACCTAACACCGTGCATCGTAACTTTAAAATTGAATTGGATTCCTCGGACATGCAAAACATGTGTCTACTCTTCTTAGTTTCCAACTTTTCAGACAAAATGAAAAATCCGCTTATCCCCTGGACATGTGTAAACTTTAAATTGACATCGTATGGCAGACTTCGTGTGGACAACCATTTGGAATATCACATTTCCAAAAATAAACGAATCCATCTAAAAGACTCAATTAAACAACTCATTTTGATTAGAATTCAAGTTTTCAAGTCCCATGAACTGGTATCTACTATGTACTACACGTATCTTATGGTAAATAAAATCATCCCAGCCATATACGAGTACGAGTACACTTGTATACTCGTACACTCGTATGTACAACCTTCATCTGCCGATAAATCCCACCAAAGCGTAGACCATAAAACACGATTGAGTTTGAATCTTCATCTTCGTCTTAGTGTCTATCTTCAACGTGGCCAAAGAACTCATCATTTGTCATCATGCAAATCCTCATGAATATTCCGATTTATTTCTCGTTCATAATTAACCGAGCGGAAGTTAGGCCACATGTGCTTCAAATCTGTTTTACCCTTCTCGTAAATGGTATTTTTGGATAATCACACTCCAATTCACTTACCTACAGGGTAGAGGAATATGAAATTTTTGTTCCAGATTGAAATGATCCTCTCTGAAAATATTTGGCCTAGAACTGTCAAAACTCATACGTAA
This sequence comes from Volucella inanis, assembly GCA_907269105.1. Lineage (NCBI taxonomy): Eukaryota > Metazoa > Arthropoda > Insecta > Diptera > Syrphidae > Volucella > Volucella inanis. The sequence continues at coordinate 13,326,945 of OU026154.1, forward strand.
CACTTCTGGGGTCCAAAATGGTGGGTATTTATGCACTCCAATGCCTTTGATGTAGGGAATTCAATTGAAAAGCATATTCGTACGAGTACTCGTCGTATTTCGGCATTTGGATTTCGGGCATGAGATTTCCCATTTGGGGCATGTCGTCGGTTGTTTCGGTCCGTGTTGCTAAGTGGGCCTTACTAATTGGACCGAAAGAAAGTTGCAGCAAATTGCAACCGCCCTCGCCCAAAGCCAGAACACACGATGAATTAGGGCCAAGAGTAGCTGGCCCTTTAACGAGCAAATCTTCTTGTGCATGAGTAAGAACATATCGCTGGCAGGAGCATGATGCAGATTAAATAGAAAAAAAGGGGGTCGAGTAGAGTGGGGTGTACTGCTCTGAAGTGCACCCAGAGCATGTAATTAGTTTGGATTTGCCTTTGTTGCATTTGGATTGGCAGGAGCTGAAAGCTGGAGCCAAGAGTTTTGAGGGCAAAACAGCGAACGATGATACAAAACAAAAACAGCTAGAAGAGCACAAGCATGTCTGGTAAAATGGGATTAGAGATTGAAGGGGGGTGGAGTGTTGTTTTCTTGTTTTAGCGATGGTAGGGTTGGCCGAAAGTGCATGAATGTGGTAATTAGATTCTGAACAGGGACAAATTGAAGTTGTTCGTCCTGGGGATGGATGAATTTTTTTGAGAGTTGATTTGTAATTAGAGGATTTGGTGTAATTTGTCGCTCATGACACCGAAATCTATTATGGTGTAGGTCTTAACCGCGATATCTTGTAAAAGTCATTGAGTTGGCTTCGTTTTTTGGTCTTACAGGAATCTGGTGAAGGTTTGTTTTTTTTTTTTTTACAAAAACCACTCTCTCTCAGTAGTTATCAGGTGACAACCTATTTAACACATTTTTTTGGGGCGACAAACAAATTTGGTGCAATGACTTATGGGTCACAGGGATAGCTCAGAAATCAAGAACGTGTTTCTTGAAAGGACTTCGAACCTATTTTGATTCAACTCTGTTGCTGTAAGGCACTTACATAACAGCTGGTTTGAAAAGGGACTGTCATATAGATGGAGACTCTTACAACATATCCATTCGATTTTTAGTTAGTAGCAACCTTCAAACAGTGTTAAAATTTGATGACATTTCTTCGTTTTAGTGACGCACCTTTTGATGTTTTCAAAACGATGAACAAAAGAAGTTTCGTGCGTTGATAAAACACAGTTATTTGATAAGAAAAAATACCATTAGAACTCAAAATAACTTGAAAATTGTTATAAGGAATCTACTTCGTCGATGGCAACTATTTGTCAGTAGTTTACTGAACTCAAAGTGTTTTATAAGCTTCTTGTTCTAACAATGCAATCATACGTTCTTTTGTATTTATATATACTTAATCTATTTACAATTCTGTAACAAAATCTGTGCGAAAGCAATGTTCGAACCGCGTTTGCTCACTGTTGACCAAAAAACGTGTTGATGATTCAGAGCATTGTCCTCTAAATTAGTCTTAAGGGACCTGTTTAGAAGTTTTCTGGATGGCATACGATAGTATGAAATCCAGAAGATGATTACCTCTCACTTTGCATTTGCAACTGCCCCAGAAGGTGTTCTGAGCCTTAGAATCGCAGCATATGATAAGTCCCATCTTTCTGTAATCACAATATTCAATGAGTTACCGCCTCCGCCTATGGTGGTTGCAGCAGTAACGAATCATAGGGAAAATTAACAGGCGCAACGACGAATTTGTGCTATTCTTCGTTCATTTTGTAACTTTTGTCTGCGGCAACTAAATCTTGGTTACAAAATTGAACAAGTTTAGTTGGTGAGAGTGAGTTCGACACATTGAAACAAGCTCTCGGTCTTACCGATCGCTCGTCATAAAGTGGTTTGAAACCCCTTAAATATCCAAAACCACAGATGCGTTTATTCCAAACCCATTGTTTTTGTATCTTGGGTTTTGTATTCAACACGGAAAGCCTCCTACATAGGGATGCAGTAGCAGACTTGGAATGTTGAAGGTTGATTTGAGTACACAGAATAGATGTGTATTAGGGTTGTCGTCTTCTATCCGCACTCATTTGAAAACAAAGTGGAAATTAACCCTTCCAAGTTGCAGATAGGGACATGAGTCATACTTAGACTTAATGATCTCGACAAAAGCTTTGTCTAACAAAACAAGAGCCATCCTTGTTTTCCCGATTCTTTGTCTCCCTGTGAGAGTAGATTTTCCACTTTTAAGTGTCAAGTCCAGGGTTCTGGGAACGAAGACGCATCAGAACTTTTCAGGTTTCTCTGAATTGCCCCGGGACCCAAAAGATGGGGTTCGTTAGTTTGGTTTCTCTAAAAACATCGAAAGTGTTGGTGTCCAGGGGTGGAATTTTTGCTGCGGGGGAGCAATTTACTGTAAGAGTTCCATTCTCCATATTGTAGCCCTCTGCTTGAATGCAAACATTCTCTGATTTGGCTAGCTCCAACAGTTGATCGACACTCAGTGTTTGCACTCAGCATCGTTCAGACTGTTGTCATTGCCAGCCTTTCTGATTCGAAGCACTAGAGAGGAGATAGGAGCATCCTTGTAGGTGCGCCTGTCTCGTTCCCTTTGGCGTTTCGGGATTTTATGGGAGCTAACTTGTGTTGTCTGCATCACCAGTTTCAACTGGATTCTGTGCTCTCTAAAAGCCCCAAACCAAGGTTGTTTTTCAGCGGGTATTTCACCGCCAACTTCTGTCAATCAGAGCTACGACCTTTGCTAGTTGTAGCACTGACCTCGTCCGGGCGTCACGTGCGTGTGAAACCTCCCCTGGTTTTGATGTTGGCAATGGGTTTGACTGCTTCAAGCGATTTCCGTCCACCAGAGCCGAAGCTTTTGCTGCATTTTCCTACCCATCGGTAGGAATGTCGGAAATATTCTTCCTCTTTGCCCTGTTCGGGACAGAAGAAGGGAACGCAGCTTCAAATCTGAGATTTAGATCGGTTTCTGTTTCCACCGACCTGTTTCTCTTCTCTGTCGCAGCTGAGAGAGTGTGACTTTTGTGTACTTGCAATCTCTTTGCGCCGTCCTTATACTTCAGCTGACCCTTAGACGGTAGTCCTTCAGAGTGTGTCTCTTCAGGAGCCCCTAAAGGATTTTACTCGTATACTGCGTAGTTTGTTTTCTGTTTTTGGTTTACCTTCAAAGTTATTTTCTGACAATGTACCTCCACTCCAGTCATATTGGCTTATTGAATTTTGTCAAAGCAACCCAATAAATTAAATGGTCCCGCGGAAAAGGCCGTACAAATTTTCAAAGTGACTTTTAAAAAATTCTTAGTTGAAACCAAACCAATAAAGAATTTCAGCTATAAAGTGGAAAATTTTTTTGCTGAGTTATCCGGTTTCTACAAATCAATCTCCTTCAAAACTCAAAATCGAATAAAAGCTTAACAACCGAGGAGAATGCTTTACAAAAAAAAAGCCTGCTATTAGCAACATCAACAATTTAAAAGAAAAGCAAGAATTGAAGCCAAATGAAATGATGTTTTACAATTAACACTTTCAATCTCATGTAAAATATATTCCAGGATTATTATCAAACAAAATTCTTAAGTGCTTTACGAGTATCTCATTTCTATTGATAGTAGCGGAAGACTAGCTCACATAAATCAAAGAACAAAGCTTAATTATTCTGTCAGATTTAGCCCTATTACTACCTTTATTCAAACAAATAATAATAACAAACAAAATTAAGAGTTTAGAATTGAAACAATAGAATAAGTAGAAGAGGAAAATGATGAATATTTAAGATTTAGAAATCAGTAGAGAAAAAGAACAACTTATACAAGATCAAATCAAGTTTAAGAAAAACCTCAATAAATCATAAATATCATTATAATTGAATTTTGTAAAATATTACAGAATTTAAATTTTTTTAAAGGTTACAAATAAATTGTTAAGTCGAGTATTGATGTATGCCAATTATGTTGTACACCAAATACATTTGATGTACTAGCAACAAAGATTTTTGTGTAAGTTGATTGTAAGTTTACCATCAATATTAGCGGATATTTAACCAGCTTTATCGAGAGCTTCATTTACCGAGTTAAACTTGGATAAAGATAGCACCTGCATCACATCGCAGCAGTATCTTATTTTGGTCTATTTTAAGTGGCACTCTATTAGAACTCCTACTTTCACTTTGCGATCGATTCTATTCATGGGTTTTTGCTTAACGTTGATTTTATCTGGCGGAAACATTCTCTAAATTGCTGTTAGGTAAAGTCCTTGCTTAATTCAATTTTCTAGCTTGAAAATATAATTTCGCTCCATAGTGATCCATAATTTGATTTGGATTTGATCAATTCAGTAGCTAATTACGAACAATCTTGAAGAATTGGGGTCTTTTAATTCTAAAGATTTTAATCTTGACAGTAAGCAATTTGTTGAGACAGTAAATTCACTGGTCTTACAATTCGTTAATTACGTCAACCCTGCTCATTTTCTACCTGAAAAAATACCCTCTTTGATTGAAGTTTTTCTTGTTTCCCAAATGGGTTTAGTAGATCATTATGACCAAATTGCCTCTCCAGGATTCTCTTTCTATTACTAGGTGGAGTGAAAAGTAACCTACTTGACCTCCAGAATGCGCTGCTACTGCAAAAAAGGTTATGGTGCTTTGAAGTCCGTTCATATTTAGGCAGACATGCCAAATTTCAGTGCAATACTGTCTTTAGTTTTGTTTTGACAGCTGATTTTTGTTGATGTGTTTGACATCATGTTGAGTATGGACAAAAACGATTTTCGTTCTCTCATAAAACATTATTCTTTGAGAGGCAAAACGGCGAAGGAAACAAAAGAAAAGTTAGATAAATATTATGGGGCTAATGCTCCGTCAGATTACACCGTCAAATATTGGTTTCGAGAGTTTCGTGGTGGCCGTAACTCCACAACAGATCAAGTCCGCAGCGGCAGGCCCTCCGATGCGGTTACAAAGGACAATGTCAAAAGAATACATGAAATGGTGTTCGCTGACCGGAAAGTTAAGGTGCGCGAGCTAGCAGATACCACAACGATTAGTACTGGGCGCACGCGAAATATTTTGGGCAATATTCTGCAAGTTATCCTGCCGCTGGGTGCCGCGCATACTCACTCCTGACCAAAAACACGAACGCGAGAGCACTTCGAAAGAGTGTTTGGACTTGCTGATGCAAAATCGAGCGGACTTTTGGCGTCGATTGGTAACTGTTGAACACCAGGGAACAAAATGAGTGCCCGTCAAATTGCATTGCAACCATGGCTAAAACAATGAACTCCAGTTGCTGACGCATCCACCGTATTCGCCCGATTTGGCTCCCTCGGACTATTATCTCTTCCCATACCTCAAAAGATGGCTCATCAATAAAAAATTCAGCTCACGCGAGAACATCATCGACGCCACGGAGGAGTATTTTGCAGACCTTCTGGAAATTTACTTTTCGGACGGGATCAAGAAGTTAGAAAATCGCTAGAATAAGTGTATCAAACTAAAAGGGGACTATATTGAATAAAATAAAAAAAACATTAAAAAATTTTTTTTTTTTAAAGTATTCCCAAGGAGGTTACTTTTCACCCCATCTCCTTGTTCAAATGAAATTCCGTCAATTTTCTTCCATTGATGTCGCCACTTTATTTCATGACTGTTATAACCTTGACCGGTCACCAATGCTCATCAGGTATAGATGTACAATCTTATGGACTAAAAGGCAACATGGACTATCTTTTTCATAAGCACTTGCCTCTCAAAGCCAAGAAAATAAACAATAGTAATACTCCTTCGTTGACTCAAAAGATTTAAGAACTTACCCTTAATTTGTTTGTACACAGAGCGGACGAAGTAAAGCTAAGGAGGAATTAAAAGAAGGCACCCATGTAAGTTGGTTTTGAATGTTTGAAGGTTGTAATGGTCAGGAAACAAAGAGATCGGTAAGGCATTCCATAAACGAAAGAATAACGATATTTCAATGTACGTCCGAAAGTATGCTGGAAGGCTAACTGATGAGCGTTCGTAGTGCGACAAATATTACGGTCAAAAGTTTGAAAGGGCTGTATTATACTGACAATTTTAATGGAGAACTAGTGGTGAAAATAGCAACAGACTAAGGTGAGACAGGAAAAATTTCGTCTACGTTCGAAGATGTAAATTAACTGAGTGATATTAGCATCATCTATGTGTCTTATCGCACGGTTTTGAATCCTATCTACGAGGTGGAGTGAGGTTTTACGACAACCTGACTAGATGTGGGCTGATGCATACCTTATATGTTGAGACCAGATTACACAAAGTATTTCTTACATCATTTGAGGAACCCTAGGCATTTCGCTACATTTTTGGCGACATCAAATATGTGGTCATTCCAACCTAACTTATTATATGTAGACACACATACAGATAATGGAAAATTTTTCAGTTTCGACGATGCAAGTGCCATTCATGAACATTGGCTGGGGTTTAAATTTTACTTAAACGACAGCAGACAGCAGCATTCTGTTTTGGAAGCATTACACGCACAACTCTGTTGCTGGTTGCCCATTTAATAATGCGACTTATATCAGAATTTAATAAGCTTAGCATACGCTGCTGTTCCTGTTCTACAGCCCAAGAACGGAGACCGGAGTCCGGAGTTCGGGAACGAAAATGAAAAGCAGAGAGTACTAACGTCAGCAAAGGAATATATTGGATAAGAAGTAGTAAACAAAAAATCTTTAATGAATATTAAAAAGGGTGTCGGAGGCAGAGCAGTGCCCTGGGGCATACCAGCATATGTAACTTGAAACCATCCAAGACAACCTCTCCATTGAAGAAGAGAATTCTTAATCCCAAACGCACGCATTTTCGACAAAAGGACCTGATTCCAAACTCTGTAAAATGCCTTTGCCAGATTGATGTACTGGCTTTGGTTTCAATTTTCGGTGAGACATGTCTTCAAATCACTAGTGGACCTGTTGCTACGAAAAACGTACTACCGGTCATTGAAAAGTTTTCGTGTTTCGAGATATTTCATGAGCTGACGGCTTAAGATCGTCTCCATGAACTTGGAAAGAAGTAAATAGTCCTTCAGGAGGGGAGAGAAAAAAAATTGCCTTTTTAAGGGACGGGCTGGACAAATGCTGTTTTCCATCTTCTCGGAAAGAGTTCCAAAGTGTAGGATGGATGGAAAAGCCTACGCAGTGGTTTTTTCTTTGATCTACTTTTTATAATAATTGAAAATCGCCGAGCACACTAAAACATGTCTAACCTTTCTATCTGTCAAAAAAAAGACTAAGTATGCTATATACGATACTTGAAACTATAAACATATGTTCGGGATATGTGTACCACAATAACAAAAAAAAAAAATTGATAATCCAATGTACGTAGCTCGCGAAATTTCAAAAGTCTCCTTACTTTTTGAACACATCTCGTATTAGGTACGCAACTTACTTCTGACTCCAGCAGTAAGTGCTGGTCGATTTTGACGTATCCAAAACGTCATGAGCCAAGTTAAGACTTATAGTAAACAAACGTTTACACTTAGTGATTTTGTTTTGGCGTGAAAATGTGTAAAAATGTCTGATTTTGTGCCAAATCATAGTCATTTGCGGGAAGTGTTGATTTTCTTTTTTCTTCTTTTGCATCGAGAGCTCCAAAGTGATTTCGGAGATGCTGCTCTAAGTGAAATAACGTGCCGTGATTGGCTCCGTTGCTTCAAAGACGGTAATATTGATGTTGACGACCGTCCGCATGAAGAAAGGCCAAAATCCTTCGAAGACGCTGATTTGGAGGCATTGATGAGGATCCGTGCTAAACGCAGCTTCAGCGTTAGGAGTTACCCGCCTAGCTATTTCCAAGCGATTGCATGCGTTGAAAATGATTCAAAGACAAGAAACTTGAGCTCCTTATGATTTGGAGCCAAGGGACGTTTTTTCTTTTTCTTCTGTGAACAACATCGCATCGTAACGGGTGATGAACAATGGATTCACTACAGCAACTCAAAGAGAAGAAAGTCATGGCGACTGCCCGGTCACGCTTCTATCTCGTCGGCTCGGCCGAATATTCCCATCACTAGGGAAAGGTATCGAATTCAATTGATGCGATTTAGCCGTGCACTGGCGAAAAACAGTCACAATGGGAGGAGAGAAAAAGTGATTCTATGGGAAGTTCGCCATATTCCCCAAATATTGTTGGTCGTCCGGTTGGTCGAATGTATTTGCAAAGCTCTCCTCAGTGCTATATGATGTATTCAGGCATTAGATATGCTAGTTTCGATATGCCTCTTACACCATATCTTTCAGTAGAATTAGTAAATTTATATGTGCTTACCGATAAGATATATTTAAGCAAAATTATCACGAATACTTACTGTGATAGCTCTTATCTGTTCTCACTTTTATTCCAACATTCCTAGAATAGCTATTAATAATTTTTTTTTTTTTTTGTTTTTATTTATTTTCAGGTTCGTATCTAATATTTTTATAGACTTCATTGTTTGGTAAGAGGAGGGTGGAAAATTAAATGAAGGTTATTACAAGCTTTCAACACATTTATGTATGAGACTCACTTAAACAAAACAAAAATAAAAATAAAAATGAAGCATTTCTACTTACTATTTATCTCCCCTATTTTGAGTCCTAAGTCCTTTTTTCTAATTCCCAAATTCAAAACGACCCACCGAAAACACAAGCGATAAATCAATTATTTAAATTAAAATTCTGATACATTTTTGGGATTTTCATACAACATTCGCAGACTATTCGCAAGGTTAAACTTCATTTAATTGTGTTCTGCTTTTGAAATCGTAAACCTTAAATCTGATTAATTCAAAAAATACTTATTTACAAGCTATGAGCCTGATAGAATTTGAATCCAATACTGTAGAAGTGGCCATGGAAACACCGATATTTTGCCTAAGATGACTTGAGTTTGAATTTAATTTGAATTTTCTTATTTGTGGATTAGTATACCATACAAATTGCAACTTTAATTAGAAAAAAAAGAGGGCTTTATCCCTCTAAATGTCTTTTGGAAATTTAAATAATCGAACCTAAATTATATCTATTTTATTTTATTTTTTTATTTTAACTTAATGTTATGTCTATGTTTGCGAACCTAGATCAATTAAAAATTGTTGAAAATGTGACTTTGTTTTGTAAATTTGATAGAGAAGCAGTACTTTTCATTCTTTTATTTCCATCTCCATTTAATTGAGTTGTTATTGACTAAATATTTATATATGTATAAGAGTGTACATCCATTACAGAGATTAACTTATAGTCTAATTAGTTTGGAATTATGATGTCTATCAAGTTGGCATTTTTTCATGATAGAATTGGATGAAATAAAGAAAATAATTCGTTGCCTTCAATGATGCGTGTTCTGTAGTGTAGTGCCCTTACGACGTATTTGAACAGTACGGTCTCCAAATAAAATGAACTTCAATGAAATGAAAAATACATATCTTTTCCTTTTCGAAGGTTGTATAGATTACATTCAATTGGAAGATTAGGCCGGTGTGGTAGATTATTTAAATCCGTTAATTCGCCTCTTGTTTTAAATATGGAAATGAATTTTTTCAATTGAGTTGTTGGTTGCAAAATATGATTTTTTCTGCAGATTATGGTTTAGTTTACTGTAATAAGCTTGGTATTGTGATGACTGAGCTTCATTCATATACTACATAGTCGAAAAGATTACCTATTTTCTCCAATATGGTTTCAGTATGGCTTGTTCGTTGCATACAAAACCTAGATTGAATCCACAATTAACACATGGACTGAAAAGTCAGTGCCGTTTTATAGTAAAACACAAAATTTTTGCAAAATTAAATTTTATTTATCAATATAGTTGCCTTCGATACAGTGATACACTGATTGAAACGATTTTTCAATCTTTCGATTTTGTAGTACGATTTCAGTTTATTCCATGTGTATCCCAAAATACGGATGCCATAACCTTGCCAGCCGACTGTTGAGTTTTTGGTCGTTTTGGACGAGGTTCGTCGCCTGCTCGCCACTCAGCTGACTGCCGACTTGACTCTGATGTGAAGTGATGGAGCTAAGTTTCATCCATTGTCACATACCGACACAAATATTTGGCTTTATTGCGGTTCAACAGCTTTAAACACTCCTCTGAATCATCAACACGTTGTTGTTTCTGTGAGCAAACGCGGCACCCACTTTGAATAGAGCTTTTGAATGTCCAAATATTCGTGTATGATATATCCAACACGCTCTTTTGATATCTTCAGAGCCTCAGCTATTTCGACCAACTTTACTTTACGGTCATTCGTAACCATTGTGTGGAATTTTTGGATGTTTTCATCTGAAACAGCTTTTTTTGGACGTCCACTGCGTTCATCATCTATGTCCACTTTTAAATTTTTCAATCCACTTGCGAATGGTTCGTTCGGCTGGTGCAGAGTCCGGGTAACACTTATCAAGCCATTCTTTGCATCGGCTACATGATAAATGATAAATGATAAAGCAACAAAAGTTGCTTCACTCACAACGCTATATCTCGAGAACTAATCGTCCGACAGCTGTCATATTTATACACGTATCTTTTGAAGGTTGGTACTAACTGAAAATAAGTTAGTTAGTTAAAAAAAAAGTTACCTTTTCATGAAAACATGTAGGAGAGAACTATTTTTTTTCGTTCATCGTCGTCCTTATTGAACGTGCAGGATTAGTGTTTCCAAACAAAAAAAAAAAAAAAAAAAAAATTAGGTCATCCCTTTCTCCAGGTAGTCATGCAATTTTGTGTGTTATTTGGTAGCTTTATCAATGACTCAGATCTTGTAAGAAGAGTGTCTGTCTGATCAATGACATCTCAGCAGCTTTTACTCAATCCAGAAAAAAGAACACCCCTCAACTGCTCCAACTAGGGATATAAGTCTTCTCAAGATGGGATACAAGATGGTATCTGCCATATTGTGTGAACCTCTAAAACCCTTCGTTAACCACCTAATTCGCCCTTTTTATTATTGGGGTTTCCGCCCAGGAAACCCACAGTCGACCAAATCGATAATCACCATCTTTTCATTGATTTCAATGTCCCGCATATGACCAGAATTTATAGAGACGAGTCATACAGAGCCACATCTAGTTTTGTCATCCCCGCCAATGGTGATGGAGAATGCTCGCTGCTCCATCAAGGCCGGTAACGGCTTAACCAATGCCTTTGATCTCAAAAAAAAAAGAAAAGTTTTAGACAAGGTGACGCGCTGTCATGTGACTTCTTTAGCATCATACTTGTGCGGAACATATAAGCGAACGCTGAAGGCACAATCTTTCGAAAGTCTGTGCAACTACTAACGTACGCCGATGATCTCGAGGTAACTGGGAGTACACAAAGGGATGTCACCGGTGCGTTCGCTAGTATTAAATAGGAAGTTGTCAAAATTAGTTCTTACATATATTATATGCTCTAGGAACGTTACAATCGACAGCTATAATCTCGAGGTAGTAAGGGTCTTTGTCTACCTTCTGTCAACAACAAGAAGTCAACAACCGCTGTTTCTTTGGGCTAAGGAACTAATTGAGTATTAAGGTCCTATTCTGAAAAACTAAGGAGATTCTTAGATGAATAGATTCTTGGATGAATACTCAGCCGTTTCAGGGGAAAATTTTTCGAACTATACGAGCTGTACAGCGACAACAACTCAGTCAGAAAGCTGTCCATCAATTGCCTGAAATGACTAGGACATGTAGAACGAATGGACACAGAGTCTTCAAATCTAACCTGGAGAGAGAACGCAGTAGAGAAAAATCTCACTTTAGGAGTGCGCAACTGGAGGCAGTTAGCTAAAGACCGGACTGACTGGTGAGGCTGGTGGCAAGTGAAGTTGACTCATTCCTAGAGAATTTTTTTATTTTTTATTTTTTTTAAAGTCATCTTAGTATGTTTTCCGATCAGCTAAACCTACAGAGGATACACTTTTGAAATTCACTCACTCTTCTTTGAGAATGCGAAAGCATTTAATACCCTAAATTATCACATATTACGTGAAAAACTACAAATGGCGGGCATCCTTAAAGGGCTTATCCTTAATGGCTTGCTTCATATCTCTCTGATCGGAAGCAAGTGGTTAAGATTGTTGAAAAATTACTCAAACTCTAGATATTCGAATGGATGTTCCACAGGGTTCATTTCTTGGTCCCATTCTTTTCTTAATATATGTTCATTCGATTTTTAACCAAATGTTCAAAAGAAAACTGACAGGTTTTGCTGATTATATTGCCTGCTCATATTCGAACTGCTCCGCTTTAGACTTTATTGCTGACATCAGTCACGACCTTGAACTGATCAGACTTTGGTTTGGCATGCATAAAGAAGTTATAAGTGACAAAATCAAAATTATGCTTTACTATCTCTAGGATAGTGTTCTCGAATTTCCTAGTACCAATTACCAGGATATTTTATTGACATCTGCAATTTGGTCTGATTTGTTGAGGAGGTGATCATGATAATAGAATCCAACCTTTAACTATTGTCCAAAAACATATACATAATTAGAGTTCTCTGGCATGGAGAATAGCTTTTTGATTTGATTTGAACTCAAAGATTTCACTTTTGTAAGGTACTTCAAGTCTTTGTTTTTGGTTACTCCCTCAAACGTAATCCAACATGGATTTAGAACCAGCGACCGATTGCTGGCCACTATATCAATGCACAATACGAATCACTTCCTAAATTGTTTTCGAATACATCCGTTGCTCCTAGACTTAAGTATTGCCAAATAGCTACGAATGTAGATATTTGTTTATTTGTTCTTTATATTTCTACTTTGTATTGCTCTTTTGTCCTTTACACAGCGTTCCACTACAACTTTTTAATTATCGTATACTATGTCTCAAATGTAATTTGATACTCTCGACACTAGTTATGTTAATCTAAAGAGTGTGTCTATCTACAAACGTCTAAACAAACACATAAATAATCTTAATGTAAATGTAAATGCCAAAATAAATTTGTCAATGATGCTATTTATTCTCTAAAATTTCCGCTGGTTTTTTTTTTTATGAAGTAAGCAACTAATAGCGATATTCTTATTTATTCATAGAACATTCGTACGCTATTCGCAAGCTGTTCGCGAGGTATACTTTTGATTGCTTCTGTCTAGCTTTTGACGTTTGAAACTTAAAACTTCATCGAACCTGATCTTGCTTACTGAGAACCTGTGAGCCAAAAAATTTACAAAATTTTTGTGCTCGAAATATGTAAATCCATTACCATGAGACAACGATAACCGCAATAATTTTCCTTAGTTATGCCTGTTTTGAATTCATTTCATTTATTCATAAAGAAATTAATAAATAATTTTTGATTTTCTTATTTATTCGTAGCACGTTCGTATGCCATTCGCTAGGCGATCGCTAGGTTTACCTTTGTCAATTCGATTTCAGCTTTCAACATCTTAATTTACAAACATCACAGACTTCGAAGAAGCTTACTTTCTACCATATTCGTGTAGTATTGGGACATTTAAGAATAATTAAATTTGAAAATTCTTCTATTACTTTGCACTCATGCACATATTTCTAAACTATGTTACCGGGAACTTACTTCTTGTGAGTTCAGCAAAATGTTCAATATGAAACCTGCTGTCTTCCAATTCAGGTAATCCCATATCTCTGTAGCAAATAAGCTTAATTCTGACACTGGGGTTGTTTTGCTTCTTCTGTCATTTGTCACTTCTGCGAGGGATTTCCATTAGCTCCACCATATCCAAAGCAGCTTAATGAGGACTTAAATTCACTCATCCATCTGAATTTGCACCACAGCTGAAGGACAACATATTGCATGCAGTTACCAACCACAAAGTAATAATATCTCGAAGCATTCATCATTTTTACGACTCAAGTTGTCGTATATGAATTCATCCAGATCCATACCCGTTTTAATTGAAAAACAGAAGTTAAACTTTAATAAGAAAAAATGCCATTTCAACAAACAGCATTGCAACTGTAGTGGCACACCCTTATTTGCATGGAAATTGCAATAAAAATGTTCACTTCATCTATCATCATTCGTGGTCAGTCCAATAGGACAACTCTAAAGAGAATATTATCAAAACTCCACTTGACCATCAATGGGGACGAACTTCGTCCTTGTTTTTAAAATATGTATATTCGGAGTACTGAGGTATGTATCTGTGTACTTTATCAAGTAGTTGTAACCACAGGAAAGCAGAAACTTAGTCTGTCCTCATAACGCCAGGATCGGTGTCAAGAAACTTTTTACACGCCTAAATACTTCTCAAACAAATGTACCTTGATGACTTTATTCAATTACGTCCTGTATGTATAAATACACTTGGTCTCATGTACGACATCTTCAACCGAGTGCATAGAATTTTAAAATTGCAAAATTGTGTATAACGTCGTAGAGTCCGTAGTCTTGCAATGCATGTTGATTTGTTTGCTTTCGAAAAGAGAGCTATTGCGCAATGACTTTGTTGTCTCTTAAAGTCGAAAGTTCTCTTTTTTTTGTGTATAAAGGGGGATTCCCCCAATCATCGGTATTTGATTGCTGCCGCCTGACATTGGTTTGTCATTAACACTTTTGAAAAGTTGGAAAAATTCCATCAAAGATCCCCTTAACCACCCCATCAAAAAGTTCAAAATTGAAAATTCCACTTCATGTCCCCATTCAAACTCCGAAAGGGTGGATTCTACAAGTATGCGCTGAATTCATACACTGGATTCCACAAATTTACATTTACATTCATACATCTATCCGCGAACATCAATTTTGAAGGTCACAGTGGATGGTGAACAGTAGCAGCCTAAGCATAGATACAACTGTTTGCGTTTGCGATACCTTTCGAGTGTTTTAAACAAAAGAATTGTTGTGCTTCTAGCAACAGTGTCACTGGTGCAATCCAGTTAAGGGATGGTTTTCGTATTATATCTGGCAACATGATGGTTGTGCATTCTATTGCAGTCATTTTACTTGTATTTCCGAGCGGTGACGATACTGACGATACATGAAGCGGAATTCCGTGCCTTCCGAAATATACAGCCCTCTTCAGAAGTCAGTAAGAAGGAAGTAGGTAGTACGTACACTTATAATTCCTCCCTTATTTTCCTTTGACTGCTCGGAATAATATCCGTCATCGGACGCAAAAGGCAAGGCACAGATGCATTTTTCTTTGTAGAGAAAATGGCATAGCACTCATATTATGTAAATGTGTTGTGTCTTGTGGTACGCATTAAATATTTAGAATGCAGACACGTGCATATCCACCTACCACCATCTGTGTCGGGATAAATTGGGAAAACTAGCATCAACCCTTCGTGCATTTTCAATATAACAACAACCTTCTGTCGGCTGCGCTCTGTTTTTAGATGTCGAAAGAGGTTGTTGCCAACATGGAGAATTATTTGAGTGTAAAATTTGTCCATTGTCTGTCCACATATGGAAGAGACAAGAAAAAGCCGCATTGCTGGACATCAGTACTGGGGCCGCTTAGAAACGTTTGCAGGAAACTTTTAAACCGAGCAAAAAACACAAGAAAAGTGACAGACTGAGACTCACATAACGAATCCCTCAAAATATATAAAGTAGAACTGAGGAAGTCAATTTTGGAGGTGATTCTGTGACAAAATAATTGAAACCTCTGAGGCATCGCGGCTAAGAAATGTCCTCTCTACAAATCCTACGATGCCTAGCTATTTGAAAAAAAAAAAAAAACGATCGCTCTTGGACTGCTGAATCACTTGACCTGATACTGGAACCCACTTTCCAGGTAGCTCTCTATTCACAGACTTAGCAGCACTACTGCAGCATCGACTAAAATTCACTGTCTAATTACTGGGTGCTTGTCTGGTGATCGGAGTCAAGTAAAGTAAACTAAGCAAAGTCCAAATGGCAGCATATAATAAACGGAGCCTTACGTACTACTCTCTCCGCGGTACTGTATATTCTGTTTTACTTGATACCCCTCGAAGATTTCATCAGTGAAATGGCTACTGACACAGCTATTCGCCTTAAAAGACTTTCATGTAAACATCCCCTCTAGATCTTTCTGGGAGGAAAATGCTTTCATCAACGACAAGTCAGTCCATTTCTACAGATGGATCGAAGCCTGATGGCCGCTTTGGTTGCGGTGTTTTCTCAGATAAACTTAACCTACGCCTCTTTGGCCTTACAAATCACTACAGCGTATTCAAGCGGGATTTTTTACGATTAAAGAAGTCCTGTCCTGGCTGAAGAAAAACTTGAAATCTGCAAAGGATATTCGCATCTTTTTGGATAGTCAGGCCGCTTTCAAATCATTTTATTCAGTTTCACTAAATTATAAAATTGCCTTTGACTGTCGATCATATATCAGGTAGATGGTAGAGTAGCTAAAAATTCACCTATGCTGGGTGCCGGGCCACAGAGATATTATAGGGAATTGTACGGCCTAGCTAAAATTGGAACCAATCTACCTATCCTACCTGAAAAAGGTAGTATCGGTATACCTATCGCTACGTACACACTTATACATACTAAAGCTGGATGCTAATAGAAGAACAAACCTTACTGGACTGTTGGCTCAACATGTCTAGCGACCAAACACATATGGCTAAAACTGGATCTGAGTTACTCTAAGAGTTTGATCTTTTAAAATACGAAACATCTAAACACCACCATAGGTGACAACACTGGGCACTGTCTTAAAGACAAGCATGCAAGAAGGCTTGGCGGCAACTTTTGCAAAAGTTGCATGAGACGAAGAGATAATCGTCCACCTACTTCTTTCTTCTACAATGACTTAAGCGATTTAATTTTCGGAGTCTTTCGGACCTGTGTCATAGCTACTATAGAAGCAAAAGCAGGACTAAAGCCCTTACACTTATACATTAACAAAGTGTTACTATGCAGCTCAGGAAGTCTGATATAAATCAAAAAGTTTAGCCTCAGCGATTACCCGGACGTTAGGACTGGTCTCCGAAATACTGGAACTTGGTACGATCTGCGCGGTAATAGACCGCTTAAAAAAAAAAAAACATTATGCTTCGATTAAGCATTCTCAATGGAAATTCCCAACAAAGAGACAAAATACCATAAAGTGGTTTGCGTATGGTTCTAAAATTGAGTGGGAGCTGGTATACCATACACGGATCAAACAATAAAATCACCTAATAAATGGGAATAAGCTCAGGTGTACCATATATCAGGCAGAACTCCACACCACTCAAGAATGTGCCAATTATATCTACATCTCTGGTATCGATGGCGTAAACATCCATATATTCGCGGACAGTCAAGCAGCCCTTAGTTCGCACACCATTGACTCCAAATCTGTCATGGACTGCTTCAAAGCCCTCAAAAAACTAAGCTCCAGCTTAGTTTTCAAACTGTAGAGGTTTTCTGGTCATGAGGACATTGATGAGAATGAAAAGGCTGACGAAATGACCAAGAAGGGCTCAGAAACTCCGTTTAATGGACCTGAATCCTCCTGCTGCATCCCTTAATCAACAGTTGATTTCGCTATAAAAAGCTGGAAGCACTCGAGATGCATCTCATATTGGGAGAATAGCCGAGGTCTAAGACAGGCCAAACGAGCCATCCTGCCCTTTAATAAAAATGCGAGTAGATGTCTAAATCTAAGTCGGCACGATATCCAAAACTTAGTAGATTATTTCACTGGACATCACGGTTGGAAATATGATCTCAACAACATCTTGAAGAAGACGAAACAGCTGAACACATCTTATGTGAATGTCCAGTCCTCAACAGAATTAGACGGAATATTTTCTTCAGATAACAATTCGGCTCACTCGAACTAATGATTTTGTCTGCTAGTAGTGTTATCAACTTCAGTCGAAAGGTAAACAACCTACTAGCGGATACAGTTCTGACGAAACGGTACAAAGCGCCTTACTTAGGCGTTTGGCGAGTCAAAATTTAAAAAAAAAAAAAACGATCCAAACAATACGAGTAGAAACGGTAACAGTCTCTTATGCTTCGTAAGAAGCTCAGATTAGTTCCAAGAGTAGGAGGATCACAGATCTATGTTACATCACGATAACATAGGTTGGTTTTTTTAAATAGCCACCTTTATAGATGCCGTCATATACATCATTTGCGGCTTTGAAATCTATGAAGAGATTCAATATCTAATGTGAAAATTGTATCTATAGTGGACCTTTTTTGCCGAAGACTACACTGACTTCAAGACTACACTAGGTTTGCGAAAGGTCTTGTGTGTTCACACAATATAGCAGATGAGATGTAATATGCGATGTTGATTTGATTGATTTGTAGTTCATGCAATTGATAAGTTTTCACCTCACCATTCATTGGAGAGCATACTTTCGTCGGCCCAATCATCACATGTCGCTTTAAGCAGTCCGCAGTTGGGTTCGAGCTTGGTGATTGCTGTCATGATTTCATCTTGGTCAGGTGGACGAATACTGTCTTTGTCCAGATTTTTTTTTTTTTAATACCGCGCGCGCACCAAGGGGATATAAATACCCTTTTACTGGTTTTCTCCAGGGCGCGGGCGGGTGGTGTAGTAGTTTGAAACCAGTGTATTAGGTTTCGATATTTTTCGAAGAGGAGGTCAAACTGGACGGGACGAGCAAGTGCAAACTCAACCAGTGGGTCTCAGTACGTGCTAGTTGTTAGTTCGTTACATTTAGCCCAGCCAGCAACCACTCCAACATCAGTGTTATGCCTTCATGTCAGAGTTGACGCCGACGGGATTCTCATATAACTACATGCAAATTCTACGAAAAGACTTTTTCAGAGAATTGCCTCGCACGGGATTCGAACCTGCGACCCTCTGCTTGATTAGTGTATGCATATACCACTTCACCACGGCGACCCTTGAAGTTTTTATTCTACCTGTCTGACGGTAAAGTTTTGTTCATCATCACCATATAACAGTCTGCAGAAGTATCCTTTTTGAATTCTCAGCACCGACTATGATTCTAATGATGAGGATTCCTTCTCAATCTTTGGGCTTTTCGAGTTTGGCATGTTCTTTTTGTGCTCCTGTTCTTCCCTTCTTTAGTTTCTTTCTTCAGAAGAGTCAGAGTAATGTTGGTATATGAGGCACCAGTGCTATGTAAGCTTATCTGAAAGAAAGGCTTTCACAGAACTCCATTAAGAATGTATAATTTCTTAACTAAACTGCCCGAATATTTTTGGACTGGCAGTGCCATCACACCATCCATATATCATGGCCATAAGCCGTCAGACGTATGAATTAGGGTTTCCTATCGGTAGCACCATCGTTCTTTCCATCCACCCTTTCCTTGTTCATGGTAAAGTGTTTCTGTTTTGTTTAAAGAAAGTCACCCCCGTGTTTTATACATATCCTGACTAAAAAGGATAACAAGAGAGCGAAATGGGAAAACAGAAGTGCTTTACTACCACCCAAAAACCACCCTCTCATACTCTGTAAATGTGTTGTGCACTTTTGTATGGCTGTGTTTGAATACTATTCAAACCTCCCTCGCCGGTACCACTAGTGAAACCGAGTACAACTGCGTATTTCGCTGCTGGCTGGTGGGTACAAGAATTTCAGTTTTCTCTACAAAATAAGCGCACATTTGTGATGTAGATGTTCTAGCTAGACACTCACCCAAGAGAGAAAGAGAGAACGTAATACTCAGTTTCACCCATTTTAGGGGATGAAATACCTCGCAGAAATCTACTGAAGGAAAAAAAAAAAAAACAAAAAAACGAACGAACATCGGGAAAACTACCCTTCGTCGAGTCCGATCTCGATGGCAAGTTGTGAGAGTAGAAACTTCAGTTCTCAAACGTTTTTCTCGTAACAATGACGGAAGAAACCGTTGTCGAATTGTTGTCAGTTATTCGGAAGTAGAAGAAAAGAAAGATACACCTTTTTTTGTTTTCCTTTTCCATCAACAAAAAATAAGGAAAACCAAAACTTATTGTCGTTTCGAATTCGTTTTTGTTTAATTTCGCTGCTCAGGTTGTGTTTACTGAAGATCCTTGAAGAGTGCTAATTGTCCACCCGGTGTTTATGTAATTCTCTATCTAAACCATTCTGTCTGGCTTTGGGGTGCTATCTATTATTCCCCTTCCCATCGTCCACTAACTGAGCCTTTTGGTAGCCATTTTGTATGTGAAAGTGAAAGTTCTCAAAGTGAATCCTTTTAGTGTTTTTTGTTTGTTAAATTTTGTTGATGAGCACTTTGTATCTTGTGTTGTTGCCATCGTCGAAATAGTGTATTTATGAATTCGACAAACGTATGAAATGAAGTAGGAAGGATAACAGCAAGAAGTAGAAGAGGAAGGAGGGAGAATTTGAAGTAGAGAAAAAAAAAAAAAAAGTTCCAAAACCGCCGTCCATTTTATTTTGATCCGCCCTAGTGCTGTGTGTGCGTCTTCTATTGCCGTCGCAGTCGTTATATTCGTCGCCGTCGTCGTGTTTGCTTTGCACGGGCTTTCGTGACATGTTTTGTGTATCTGAGCGTATATGTGTGCATGTGTGCGTGTTTTGATATAATAACCACCCTTACTATATAATTCTTATTCCCTCCCGCCATCCTCGCGCGGTTGGATTACGTTAGCGGTGAAAGTGAAAAAGCACCTTTAGTCCAGCAACCACCCCAACAGTAACCACCAATTACCACCCACCACCCATAACTTCTTCGTCATCGTCATCGTCGTTGCCGAAGAAGGAAGGAAAAGTCATCAACCCCCGGCTCGATTTCTCGGTGTTGTTGTTGTTATTGTGACAACCTTGTTGTTGTTGGTGCTGGTGTTAACATCAGCAAACATGTTGACGTCAAATGATGTTTACTGGTGAGTAGTATGGCCTGGTGTGTTCTGTTGCAGCATTTGTATCTGAAGTTATTTTCCTTTCGTCAAAAAGCATGAAATTCCATTTCAGTCAAACAGGGAGTATGGGGTACATGTAAACAGCTGAAAGTAGGTTCAAAATCCATCCAAGAAAAGGATGAAAGCGCACCCCCAAAACCTATGAAAATGGTGAAAACACAAATGGAAATAGAGATTTAAACACAGACGACACTTTGTCTGGCTGAGTCGTCCTCATCGTCGTCATACATTAAATCATACGAACGTATTTCATCGCATAGAAACGCATATTCTGCAATGGAAAAATCAATATCCATTCGAGATGGAGGCTTTCCGTTCGATCTGCTGGGTTAGGGTGGCCCTTCTACGCTTAATATCATCAATTGAGTATCTCTCGTTGCGGATCTCGATTTTGATTTGTCCTTGGAATGTGGTACGTGATTTTGGTGGCCACTTCGTGATCCTCCTTTACCTTCCTTCTTTCCTTGATTTAAGGACTCGTATTTTTTTTCGTTTGATTTTCTTTCTTCTTCAAGGCGAAGGATACATTAAATGGCTGAAAGAGCGGGTTGGGTGGGATGATTAGATGTGAAGCTCATTCAGGATTTGCTTTTTCCTTTTTCAAGGGAAACTTCAATCGATTTTTTTTTTTTGTATTTATCCTTGCTCTCATCACTCAAGGAGTAAGTTGTGTATACATATGTATGTATGTTATATGTAGATACTCGTACTTACATTAGGGTAGAATGAGAAGATTCGTCTTGATAAGGGTTTCAATTTGCCCAGTTTTGAGTGTATCCTTGGTAATTTGAAAGGGATCAGCTGATAAGTTATGGATGACATTTATTTGCGGATACTTGGCAATGATATTTTTTTGGATCAAGACGTTATCTATTAGCAAACATATAAATATACTCCAAGGAAGTACTCATTTGAGCAGATAGAGTCTATTGTACGAACTTAATTTTTTTTTTTTTTCGTAAAAACTGTGGAGAACATGGCTTCTTAGATGACCTGGGCAATAAACTACTCGTACGTTGCTATGGAAAATAGAAAATACTTTAAAGATCTGCTCGTATATGGGTAATTCACCAGGCAGATATGCACGTAGAGCATTTTCAAATTTTAGAACGGTTGCTCGTATTCTTTGGCTACCCTGAAAGACTAGATCTTCTTGAGTTGAACTTCGTCTACAGCCACCATGTACTATGACTATCTATTTCTTCTCTAAAGATCAAATTGCTTTGCGCTTCCGGAATTCTGATGGATAGGCGTCGCAACGATACACATTGTTCCAAAGTTGTTAGCTAATACAGTTGCTAATATCTTTTGATAGTTCAGTCGAAATTTTGTGAATAATGTTTATGTACAATAACAAAGAGCATAGTTAAACACACTTGAATTCATTTAACTTATGTCCGATCCTGCTAATTGATCATCAAGTCACTGGGAGATGTTTCTTTAAATGGCAAAAAGCATGACCCGTTTTCACTGGTCGTCAAGGATGACACCAATCGTGTCGTTAAAGAAATGATACTTAACGATAGCTAATATGTGTATGAACTTCGAGCATTCGACCGACCTTCTGATGATCTATTTCTGAAACACATTCGCTTTACAGCCTTCCTGATACCATTTTCACACACCAAACTTTCTGATAACCGCTTTCAGGAATCTGGTCTTCCTTTACAGGTTCTGAGGAGCTTTCGCTGTATTTATATTGACACAATCCTCGCATACATGTTTGTCTTATGATTCGCAGTTGTTAGTTTTCCATTCAGCTTCGCTCTACGAGGTGCGTAGATACGTACATTCGATTACCGAATTTATTTTTTTTTTCTTTGTTATGTTGGAACACATGTTCCGAAAATGTGTCAGTTTTTTTTTCTTCAGTTTAAATGCATTTTTTATTTTCTTATATATTAATTCTTATAGGCTAAACATAAAAAATGCCTAAAATTAACTTAAAATTATCTTAATCTAACTTACTGGCCCCATGCGGGCACTCTAAGATAAGCCTAACACTTAATCTATGTCTTTCGACGTATCTTACAGTCTATTCTTATTTTGATATTTACATTAATTAAGCCTAAAACTAAGAAAACAGATTTTGGCAAAAACTTAGTAAATGGACTTTTTTTTGTTGAAATATAAAACTTAAAACTAAAGCTTACAAACTACATAAAATAAATCTTATTGCTCTTGCAATGTGTCTTCGAATCAACTTAATGACAAAATTGTCCACTCTTATTAGGTTCGCCCTATTGTACAAAACCTCATTAGAATAGAATTTTATGTACTCAGACTCTTATGTTCTATAAAGGCGAAGACAAGCCCTAAGGCAAGCCCTCTCAAACACCCGATCTTTTCCAAAAGACTTGCTCTCACGTTGAACCACACGGGACAACCAAATGTTAGCATAGGCCGAATAAGGGCCATGTAGCAGATCACCTTTACCCTCGCATCGAGTTGTCTGCTATAAAACAGTCTCTTTGTAAGGGCAAAAGCTCCTCTGGCTCTGGCCAGAGCAACATCTATATGTTTATTTAAATACAGATATTGATCCAGCCAGATCCATAGTTATCTGACTACATTTCGACAAGCAAGTGGTTGACCGTACTGTCCGACGATCTGAAACTTTCGCCAATTCTTTCTGGTATCCGCAGAGGCCCCAAACAAAGGCGTCCTAAAAAGAATGGTTTCCGACTTCTGAAATATTGTTTAATTTTATCGAAGTCACGTTGCAAGAGTATGTTTATGACCTCAATCTTTGGACCTGATCTGTACGCGATTAAGTCGTCTGCGTACGCTATGGCATGGTGAAGTGAACTTATCAAATCACTTGTGTAAATGTTGAAAAGAATCGGCGAATTAACCTTGGAGACCGTTTTTAACATGAAAAGTTCCAGTAGAAGTCACATCGCCATTCTTCACGATGAACTGTCTATCTGTGAACATATTGAAAAGAATATACAGCAATGGTCTGCTAATGCCCAGCCTGTTCAGTTTGTAGAAGAGCCCCTCTAACCATACGGTATCGAAGGCTTTCTCCAAGTCAATCAGGCAGGCACCAGTGCACTGTTTCTTGGCTTTGTTCCATTGGATATCGGAAACCAGTTTAGACGCGGCGTGAATAATATCATGCCCCGCCTTGAAAACGAATTGATTATCCGGAACTATATTTTTGTCCTCAACCCACTTAGTCAGAACCCTATTGATAACCTTTTCGAAAACCTTGCTGATGTTTGGAAGGAGACTGATCGACCGGAGATTCGCCGGATTGGAGGTGTCTTTTTCCCTTTTGGGGATGGGATGTACCACCGCAGTTTTCCAATACGTCGGATAATGTGCATTATTCATTGCATTGTTAAACAGGGTGGTATAAATGTCCACCGCTTCTAGAGGGAGATGTCGAAACACAATGTTCGGTATATCATCGATTCCCACAGATTTCTTACTTCTGATTGTGTCGAAGATCGTTTGGAGCTCTTCCTGCGAAATGAACGGGGGGTTCCGAAAATGTGTTCACAGTTTCAAGTACCATATATACCATATTTTTTGACAGATAAAAAGGTATGACATGTTGTTGTGTGCTCGGCGATTTTTAATAATTATAAAAAATGGAGCAAAGAATTTGCATCAAATTTTGTGTAAAAAATGGAATCTGTGCTCTAAAACACTTAAAATATTGACAGTGGCATACGGTGAGTCGGCTCTAAGTAAAAAAAAAATGTTAACACGTCAAACAAGCTCTTCCAAGATAGCCGAGAAGATGCCAATGACAAACCTCGCTTTGGGGCCCCAGCATGTCAATAAAAGATGAAAATGTCGAAGCTGTGAAGAAAATTGTTTCGGAAAATGTTGCTGAGAATGCTGTCATATCTGTCAGCTCGTGTCATGCAATTCTTTCGGATGTTTTGGGCATGAGATGTGTTTGTTTCGAAACTTTTTAATTTTGATCAGAAGAACCGTCGCATGAGCATGGCTCAGGGGCTCTTGAATGACGTCAATGATCATCCTGTCTTGCTTGAAAGGGTCATATCTGTTCACTGTTCCTGTACCTGTTCCAAAAGTGAAGAGAACTGTGAAAGGACGGAGATTTGCAACGATTGAGAGAAAAAAAAAAAAACCAGGAATCGCTTGAAGAGCTCAATGCTTTACTATAAGATGCATATGAGAAGTGCTTCGTGGATTTTAAAAAAGCGTTGGTAAAAGTGTATTGTATCTCAGGGGGATTACTCTGAAGGAGACAACATTAATATTGCCGAATAAATATTATTTTTTTTTTCTATAAAAACATACTTTTTGAACACACCTCGTATATCGATTTGGAGGTCATGGGCTGAAAAGTCCACAAAATACAAAAATGTTTGCAAAATTCAACTTTATTTATCAATAAAGTTGCCTTCGAGGGCGGATACACTGATTGAAACGATTTTCCAATCTTTCGGTGACAGTTTTGTAGTACGATTTCAGTTTAGCCTCAAAATAGGTCTCTGTTTCGGCGATTACTTCTTCATCGGTCTTAAATCACTTTCCGGCGAGCATTCTTTTGAGGTCTGCGAACAGGAAATAGTCGCTGGGGGTCAAATCTGGTGAATACGGTGGGTATACGGTAATTCGTAGCCGAATTCATTCAATTTTGCCATTGTTTTGATGAAACAGCACTTTCTTTTTCTTCAAATGTGGCCGTGTTTCTGCGATTTCGTCCTTCAAACGCTCCAACAACGCAATATAATAGTGGCTGTTGATAGTCTGCCAATTTTGGAGATAGTCGATGAATTTATTCCATGTGTATCCCAAAATACGGATGCCATAACCTTGCCAGCCGACTGTTGAGTTTTTGGTCGTTATGGACGATGTTCGTCGCCTGCTCGCCACTCAGCTGACTGCTGACTTGGCTCTGGTGTGAAGCGATGGAGCCAAGTTTCATCCATTGTCACATACCGACGCAAAAATTCGGCTTTATTGCGGTTGAACAGCTTTAAACACTGCTCTGAATCATCAACACGTTGTTGTTTTTGGTCGACTGTGAGCAAACGCGGCACCCACTTTGAGCAGAGCTTTCGCATGTCCAAATATTCGTGTATGATATATCCAACACGGTCTTTTGATATCTTCAGAGCCTCAGCTATCTCGATCAACTTCACTTTACGGTCATTCGTAATCATTTTGTGGACGTTTTTTATGTTTTCATCTAAAACAGCCTCTTTTGGACGTCCACTGCGTGAATCATCTTCGGTGCTTGTATGACCACTTTTAAATTTTTCAATCCACTTGCGAATGGTTCGTTCGGCTGGTGCAGAGTCCGGGTAACACTTATCAAGCCATTTCTTTGCATCGGCTATATTTTTTCCCATCAAAAAGCAATGATAAATCAACACACGAAATTGCTTTGAATCCATTTTTTTTCACAATAACAAAAGTTGCTTCACTCACAACGCTATATCTCGAGAACTAATCGTCCGACAGCCGTCAAATTTATACGAGTATCTTTTGAAGGTTGGTACTAACTGAAAATGGTATGAATTTCATTCAAGTGGTGCTCTCTCTTAGAAACGGCCAATGTATTATTTTGTTGGCCTAAAGCCACACAATCAGGTTGTTGATGAACGCATTCAGGCGTTCACACAATATGGCAGATAGGATCTAGTATGCGATGCTAAGAAGATTGATGCCTTCGAATTTTTTTTATCATAATTTGCTCGCGCTCAAGGGATTTGAGTTGATTGCACAAAGCTAGGGTAAGTTCAGAGAATCTCCTTTCTTGAAACAATGCTGAAGTTCCATTCATCTGTTTCTTGGCGTATAAGACATGAAGCACCTTTCTGTTGGAACCACATCTATATCTTGCAATTTTGCCATAAAAAACTGCGAGCACCATTAATTGTATTGTAATTTTCTGACCAACCGCGTTTTCTAAGAAGATGATCCGGTGATGCCTCCAGCCCAAAATCCTTACCAAATAGGTAAGGATGCATTTATTTCTCAGTAAATTTCTCAGACAATTTTGACGATTAACAAAGTCCTCAAAATGATTTTGTTTGAAAAATCAGTTTTCACTTGCTGTTCCATAATCCAAAATCCATTCCATTCTTCGCTGTGCGTGGAAAATACAAATCCTTCGTGAGAATACGCTGTAAAGAACTTCTCAAAATATCCAATTCTTGACCACGGTGCAAAATTTATATTCCTGGACTCTCAGCAACACTCTCACGAACTACTTCGGTGCTTTGTGTTGAATAACATGTTGAAGGGCGGACAGAGTGTCTGCTATCACTAATTGATCCAGAGGGGTTCAGTGGTCGAATGTTTGCCTACCAGGCTCCGGAGTAGCAAACCACTGTTCTTGGACAGCCTTTCTTTTCTCCTTTAATTTATTTCAAGCCAACAAATTCTGATGTTCTATTAAGACATTGCTCATCAAAGTAAAACAAATTTGCCATCATGGCCCTAAGTTATGCCAACTTTAAGGGCATTTTCAGTTGGAGCGATGAAAGAACTACTTGGAATTGCCAACTGTCATTACATCTGCCGCAGACCCCTCTCGCTTGTTTACATTATTAACTCATTATTTGCTTTATTGTCGTCAAACTCATATATCCACGAATTTTTCGATTCTCCGCTCGTTGAGTTCCGCAGATAAACTAAAGCGACAAAGAATTGTAAACAAATAGCCTTGAGCTGGCTAATTTTGCTGTCGGGTAAAACAAACGAAGCTCACTCTACTTTGCATAGATTCTATGTACAATTCCAAATACGAGGCCAAGATTTATTAAAGGCCCCTGTCAAAATAGAAGTACATCCTCTGGAACACTATAAAAAGAAGATACAATTCGGTTTATGTTGTTTTATGAGACAGACGTGCCTAGGAACAGCCACTCTACTCTCATTGAAAGTAGTCTCCTCATCGTGATTTGAATTTTTATTTCGATTTTCATTTGTTTTTTGCGATATCGAATTTGGAATTTGGTGGTAGTGAAGTTTTTTATCGCTTCGCGGTATTGGGTCGTGCAATACAACTCTTTGCATACGGATTGGGTGGAGTATCTGTAATTTGTGTTTTTCCCGAGGGTAACTTCGATAGTTAAATACTTGCTCGTGGGATTTCTTTGGGATCCTGTTTAAGGCCTATCCTACGCTTTGAATAATTGGGAAGACTTCAAGAAATAATAGACATTCAAGTCAAGTGAGTTTATTTTGGTATTGAAGTTGTGTTCAAACCAGGAAAAAAGGCCTTTCTGGAAAACTTTGATAATTTGTTCGACCTTAAGAATATCTATGCAATACGTAGCTTTTTTTTTTTAGAGGTTCAGAGGTTTGCAAATTGTGGCGATGTATTTCGAAAATCACTGTTCAGTTTGCCAAATTTACGATGCGCTGCGTCCGTATTACATTCGACATTAGTTGTTCGAAAAACATGGATTCCACACCACGTGTACTCTAACTGATAAAATTCATCCGCAGAGACAAGGTTAGTTCGCAGTGAATAAGCTGTTATTGCAGTGGAGTGCAGTATTGAGGAGGAGCAACATCGTGCACGGCAACTGGAGCTCTGTCGATCTACTTAATGCAAAGCCGTTTCAGCTTCGTGTATCAACAGTGAATCCGTCATTATCCGAGAGAATAATGAGGGGACAAGTCTTGAGATTTGGGCATCTAAGCGAACGCCTGACGATGATTCGCATAAACGTCATAAACGTCTATGCTCTGTCAAAGTATTCTATAAGCTCTCCAACAAAAACTACGAACAATGCACTTGGACATGAAAATCGTCCAAGCTATTGTAATAAAGTGGGGAAGTACAGCCTTCAGGCCATCACTTCTGAAAACGGTCATAGGTTTCCTCGGGACATACAACTTTGACCAGCACACGATTTCCTCAGATACCCGCACAAATGCATTTTTCCTCAAAAGGTAACAGTCGCACGGTGACAAATCAGGCGAATAGGGAGAGTGGTTGACATCTAAAGTGTCGATCGTTGAAATGGCGCATTATCGTGCAAGAAACGCCAACTTATTTCTGCGCGATATCCTGGCCGAATACAATGCACCAAAGGCTTCAAAAACACCAAGGTAGGATTGTGCATTAACTGTTTGGCAAGGTGGACAATGCCCTTGGGATCGTAATTGCAAATCGAATCTCTCTTCACATCTAACTTTTTCAAACGAAATCTGTTGGGTTTTGGCATGTTCGGAGTTCTGCAACGCGTTTGAGCTCTCTCCAACTAGTCTTAAAGAACTCGATTCCTCCTCGACTGTTCGGCGCCATGTATGTCTTGAGCACCCCACTGTTTTGCCTGCTTGAGTGAGCGGATTCCATTACATGGCTTACTTCGCAATGGAACTGTCTTCGCGTCGTAAGGTGTGTCCAATCCATTGCCACTTTCTCCTCCGTATAGTAATGTCTGTAGGTTCGTGGCCCGTTCTCTGATAAAGCTGTACATTGAAGATACGATTGGGCCAAAAAAAAAAACCGCAAGGTGATTTTTAGAAATCTATGTACGAAGGTTTGCGTGCGGTGCGGTAGTGGTGTCCACCTTCCAAGTATTGCACACATAAAGCAGTACTGATTCTACGTTGGAGTGGAACAGTCGCCGCTTCATTCTTAATCTGAAAACATTGCTTTTCCAGATTTTGGATAGTATTCCTAGCCTTCCCGATTCAAATTGTTGAAAGCCTTCTCAAAATCGATAAACAGTAAATGAAGCGGATCCGTAAAGTGTTTATGTGGTCGATGCAGGATGATCCCACACGAAAGCCTGCCTATTGTATGACGAGAGTTGAATCTAAGTGTTCTCTGATTCGTTCCAGAATTATTCTAGCCATTATTTTGGCTTCGGCTGAAAGAGCGCATATACCTCTCCAGTTTCCACACATTAGGTTTCTCTTTTGGTAGCTTGATGATCATCCTTCTGTAGCAAATCAGCCGATTTGGCGCCGCTTAGTATAGTTCAGCAGAGATGCCACCAATATTGGCACCGCTTTGTTTTTTCTTGAGGGACCTGATTGCTGTCATTATTTCGATTTAACTAGGAGGCCCAATGCAAATTCGAGAATTCGTTGCATCGTAAAACTCATTCGAATTCGAGATCATAGCGCCATCGTCGAAGTGGTTTAAGACCATAGCAAACTGTTTTCTCCATTTAGTGAGTTGTTCCTCACCCGAAATCAGTCGATTTCCATCTAAACTTCTGACTGGATATTGTTTGGAGTTTCGACCGGTGATTTTGTAGACCTGTCGCACCTGCTTGCTGCTTCTTTCGCCATTGAAATCAATGTGTCTAGCTTGGTTCTTTCTACTGCTGAGGCGGCTGCAACCCCAGCTTTGATTTCTGTACGCTCATCGATCCGTGTCCAGATTTAAGCCGAAAGCCATGTGCGGTGACTTTTCTGCCTTTTACCGACATAGGTGCTTACCCCAGTTGAAAAAAACATTTTTTACAACAATCCAGTGGTGGTTCACGCTATTCTGCGCTATACTGTTGATTGCCTCTGCTTCTAAGGCAAGGTGGTCCTTTGGTCCTGAGCCTCTCGGTATTGAACCTTGTTGTTTTGAGCAAGTCTGAGCGGTTTCTGTTGACGGATGCAGAAAAGTGTGTACGAGTATATAAGCTAACATAAGATGGTGATCGCATTTTTGTTCAATGTCTTCTTCGCGCCTGTTTCGGAAATCTAGAACAAAAAATTTCTAAAGCGACGTCTGATTGCAATGTGATATGTGGGTTGGATGTCCTCTGCTGCGAATGCTTAAACAGCGTAACTCCAATGAGTAGGCGATTAGTATTGCAGAAGTCCACAAATTACTCACCGTTGTCATTCTGTTCTCCAACTCCCACTACGATGTCATAAGGCATTTGATTGTGGCGAATCCGGTTTTCACCATTAGATATCATCCCCAGTTTCGAAAACGTAAAAAGAACGGAATTTACGTTATCGCCAAGCCTGGGAACAGCCAATGGTAGAAACCTGAGCTTTGATATCCGTAGATCACAAAGATGTAAAAGTCCTTCGGCTTTTTATCGGACAGAATAGGTTCTCTACTATTAAGTCTAGCAGCATAGACCTTGTTGGCGATTATATGGATATCTAGAGCTAAGATAAGTTTTTGCATAAGCACTTAAGTAAGTCGATTTCTCTGATCTTTAGACGTTCGATCAAATGTTGCTCATAATGATAGTTGATAGTCCTTTTTTATAGCGTAGGAACGCGGAAACCTTGCGTAGGCAACAATGGTAGTGTCAAATTCTCACTGACTTAAACCACCTCCCGAGGAATCTTTCCGTTTAATCACCCGCGGAACTTCGGCTAACTATTAATTCGCGAGGGACGAATTTAAGCTTTTTGCTTCATCACTGGGTGCTTACCGAATTCGCATTCCGCTGCTGTTCTAAATACCTTAGATCGCACATTATTCGTACTGCTGCATGGTTCACAGCAGCCCAAAGATCTTCGGATTTCAACATATATTGAACTATGTTTTCTGGTGTTAGCCGTTCACCAAATTCTTCACACAATATAGGTCTTTCGTTTGCATACCGAGCACATTCGAAGAAAACGTGCTCCACGTTCTCTACCGCGTTTACGCAGTGAGGACAAGAGACTCGAATTACGGTTTCTCTTGAATTGATATTCCCGGAAACAACCGTGACCCTTCAAGAACTGTGTAAGAACTGTGTAAGATAGTATGTAATTCAGTTCGCCGTGTTTTCGTTTTATCCAACTTTTAATCCTTGGGATTAGTCGGTACGTCCATTTCCCTTTTTGGGACTCGTTTCATTGTTGTTACCACGCTTCTATACTGCGGCTTCTTTCGAATTTCTTCGCTTGATTTATGGATGTCCCGATTTGCAGCTTCTGAAGCTAGGATATCGATTGGTACCATAGAGGATAGTACCAATATCGCATCCTGGGATACCGTTCGAAATGCACTGATAACTCGCAAACTCGCACTGCACATAATCTGTACACAGATTTGATTCCCTTCATGTGTGTCTTTTTATTAGCCGTCAGACCATACTTCTGCCCCGTATAGCTGTATGGAGTCTACAATTCTCGCAAGCAATAGTCGTTTGCCTTGGTTTGGGCCGCCGATATTCGACATGAGTCTCGAAAGAGCGCCTATTGCTTTCGACGATTTCTTACAAGCGTATGCGTAGTGATACTTGAAATTAAGTCGAGCATCAATCATCACTCCCACGTATTTTGTAAATGGGCTGGAAATAATTGTGTGCTCTCCTACTTTTTGCGTTATCGTCTCTAACGCCCTTCTACTCGTAATGAGAACGGATTCCGTTTTATGTTCCGCGAGGTCTAAACTCATATTTCGTAGCCAGTTTTTTATCAGTGCTATTGCTTCGTTTCAATATCACTCGATTTCTTCAAGTCGTTTCGTCACGACTACAACAGCAATATCGTCTGCGAAACCTATAATGGAGGCTTCTCTGGAGACTTGGAGTCGTAGAATGTTGTCATACATCACATTCCACAGTAATGGACCTAACACTGATCCTTGGGGTACGCCCCCTGCAATTTTATACAATTTTGTCCCGTCGTCGGAGTCGTTAAGGAGCTCCTGATCAATCTTAATATGTACTTCGGTACATTTAATCTTTCGATGCATTGTAAAATACACGACCAGTTTGCCGAGTTAAAAGCGTTTTCCACGTCAAGTGTAACCACGGCGCAGTACTTTTTACTGTCACCTTTCCATCTTCTACCTTCTATGGCCGATTGGACTTTGTCTATTACGACATTAATCGCGTCAATTGTCGATCGGCCCTTTCTAAAGCCGTACTGATATTCCGCAAGTCCATCATTGGCTTCGATGATAGGCTGTAGTCTGTTGCAAATAATTCTCTCTAATATTTTGCCCATTGTGTCGAGCATACAGAGTAGCCGGTAAGATGAGGGCTCCTCCGGTGGTTTATTTCCTTTCGATAATAATACCAACCGTTGGTATTTCCACTGTTATGGAAATATTCCCGCGCTTAAGTGAGCTTTCATCGCTACTTTTAAAGCCCTATTTGGTATGCCGTCTGGACCAGGAGCTTTTCGATCTTCTACCCTCTCGATTGCCGCAGTGAGTTCATCAGTTGTTACGGCAGGAATGTTTTCGCGTAGTTCTCGGATCTCGCTTAGTAGAACTCTGTCATGTTGAGAGGGGAACAGAGTTTCTACGATTCCTCTGAGTAATAGCAGGCAAGTTGGTGCTTTCATTCAATTGCGTAAAAAGATCCTTGAAGCATTGTCTTTTGCTAGACTTAATGGTGGATTTGAGTGCAAAGCTTGCTTCTTTACATATACGCTGTTCTCAACATCAAATGTCTATCCGTATCGCGTCTAGACCGTTGGTATTTTCTTTGTGCTTTAAGACAGGCTGGTCGAAGTTCCCTAATGTCATCGTTCCACCAATACGTTGGACGGCGGGGGTTTTGTGACCCCGTTGGAGCCATTGATATATCGCAGGCAACGATCTCGTTCGTTAATCTCCCTTCACCTATAGCCTCAACGATTGCGTAGTCTAAAAGCTCCGCATCTGAGGTGTTCACGTTCCATTTAGTCTTGCCAGTTTGAGACCGAGTGTTTCGAGATAGTGTAAGACTATGGAAATCGACTATGTCTGCATTATGGTCACTGTGGGTGTATTGATTGCCAAGTCGTATACCTAGATAAGCTACCAGAAACGAAAGTAGTATCAACAATCGAGCTTGCACCCGCTCTACTAAACGTGTTCGCATTTCCCACATTAGATACGACGACGTCCAAACTAGAGAGCGCTTCGAGTAGAATATTTCCCCATTTATTCGTAAGCATGCTTCCCCATTCTACTGCCCATGCGTTAAAATCACCGGCTATAATAGTTGGCGTATGATCCTTAGCATCGAGAACTATGCTTTCGACGACTCGTTCGTATTGCTCAATAGTAAATCTTGGAGGGACATAACAGCTGTATATGTATATGGTATATCGTTTAACTTTGCTCGTACGAAGTAGTTTTTCTCGCCGAAAGGTGGTATCCGAAGCATGGTATAACCACATACCCATATGGCGGCTTTTTCCGTCCCATCATGTGCCCAGTTACCCGAATAATTGTTGCAATATTGCTCCGAGAGTATTGCAATGTCGAGCTTTTGCTCGTGGACTGTTTGATGTAATAGATCCTGAGCTACCTCACAACGATTAAAATTTATTTGCAAAATGTTCATGTTTTCGCGTGTAAGCTCTTAATGGCTTTTTTATACTCTGGGCACCTAACACTACCGGTTATATGTCCAAAGTCTACTCCGTTTACACTGCACTGCAGTGCAAGAATTTTGGTTTTGCCTTGCAGTCCTTCAATTTATGTCCATTTTCTCTGCATCCGAGGCATGCATTCGATCGATCGGTAGGGCTTTTGCACGTTCTTGCCATATGGCCAAACCCGAGGCATCTAAAGCATTTCTTTGGTGAACTTTTTTCTTGGATCCTGCAATACATCCAACCAACGCGTACTTTTCCGGCGGCAAGTAATCTGTTACCAATATCTGCAAGCGAAAAAACTTTTCCTCATTGTCTTTACTGACGGCGGTTGATAGTTGATAGTCTGATAGTCTGTCTAAGACCCATATATACTATGCATGACTCCAGAAATGCTGGCTTGGCTTATGACTTCCAGTTCTGATTATTAGAAAAGTTATGTATCCTTCGACTTATATGCATAAATGACCAATGATATTCAAAATCCTTGCTAATATTAGGGCTAAGAGATCTAGTCGTAAACTACAATAAATGAGTAATTTCTAAGAATGAGAGCCAACAAACTACCCAAATCAAACCAAATCCGTCTTCACACTTTAAATTGCGCCCTCAGTTCTTAAATTGTAAACTTTTCCTACTTTAACTATGAACTCACAGTCATCACCAACAATAATGTTCAATTTAAGAAAATAAATTTTCCAAAAGTGTTCCTCGAACCCTAAGGGGCGGCAGAGCTGCTGCGAAACTTCTGCATTGTGCTGACTAAATTGGATGCCTGCAGCAATAACTCAATGAGCCATCATGTAGATTGGATTGGTTTGGTATTTTTCTTAAAAAAAAAAAAAAAAAAAATATATATATTTTATGTGAAATATCCAGAAGAGGAGAGGGTGAGTGCACAGACGACCAAATGTAATAAATGACGTCAATGCAACACACAGAAAAGGCAATAAGAACAACTCGGCAGCCCACCCAACCCCAGCAATAAAAGTGTAACCTTCACCCCAGATGGTTGTTGGATGGAGGAAGCAAAGATACTTTGTCTTGCCACATGCATATGAGAACGAGTACTCACTCTCGCACTCCCTATATGGGTCTGCTGGATATCACAATGAGAAATGCACAATTTCAAGGGTACACTTGGGCTGCGCTGGGCTATAGCATCGAAACGGAACTACTCGTCGAAAACCATACCAAAGACTGAAATGTGAAGACTGAACTAAAGCCATTCATTTCAATTCACGGGATTCGTTTAATTTAATTTTGTTTAAAATGACCTCTACGAGGTCTGTGCGGCGGGGTTAGGATCCACAAAAGACTGACGCCTTGACTGACGGCTTCTAAATATTTTTCAGTTGCTGGTGAGTACCACACAGTGCACAGTGTTGCTCCTGCTGTTACTGCTGTCATTGCTGGCTGATGATGGCTTTGTGAAGAGCTTGATGAGTCATCAGTTTTTTTCTTTTTCGCAGAAATTTAAACACATTAACAGTGTCGCCATAGAAGTAGTACCTCGCACTCGTATCTCTATCTGGTGTGTTGAAGTGCCATTGGCATTACCCCGCCACGCAAGGATGATGATGATAATGAACATCTGACATGAAAGTTTTATTTTCCATTTTTCTGCCATTTCTGGGGTTGAAATTGTTGCCGTCCCAAGTCGTGGGAGGATGACAGCCTGATTTTCTTTTGACATGAGAGAGGATAGACAGACAAGGGATTTAAGTGCGCATCCATAAAGAAGTAATTTTTGGGAAAAAGCCTCCAAGCGGATAGATGACTTCATTGGTTAGACGTAGTGCTCGTAGTACTGCAGGGCACGTCCACACAAGGGTGGTAGTTAAATTTTTCAATTTAGAAACTCGAAGGCGAGGGGAATTTAAGTAGGTATTTAGAGAAACGCAATAAAAACAGGATGGGTTCTTGAGAGAAGTCTTTACAGAAGTAAATTGAGACGGATGAGATGTAGAGAACGAGTCTGAGGAATTTGTATAGCCCTAGACCCGTCCTAGTTTTAAATGATGAATTCGCGATTTATTTGGAAACGATGTTCTATTTTCAGTGTTGGAATTGTGTTGGTAGAGGATTTCTGTTCCTCATGGGAGATAGGATTGCGAGAACCAATTTGATGTCTTTCTCCACCAGCACCAACTCGGAAAGACATTCACGCTAATCCAAAATCGCCTTTGGAAAGAATACTGAGATGAAGGAGACTAAGACCATTCATCCCAGCCATCTCAGGCGATTGATGCGCAGTTTTCTGATTTAGAGTCGATGTCACTCTATGGAACCAAATATTTTCCCAAGGATTTTACTGTCAAAACGACTGATTTCATAAAGTAGGACTCGGATAATCAAGATCTTGTATAGAGTCTCCTTAGTTTTTTGGGATAGGGCCGTACTACTCAATTGCCTTCTTAGCCCAAAGAAACAGCGATTGACAAGAATGATTCTTCGTTTTATTCCACTGAGGTGCTCCTGATTGCAGAGTACAGGTACACAAAGTCCCTTACTATCTGAAAGCTATAGCTGTCGACTGTGACATTCTATCTAATTCGTCGTTGTTGTGTGCCTCTTCTTGCTGACAGCTTCCGTTTTAGTACTAGCAAACGCACCGGTGGTGGCTTTGTCCTTACAATTATGCCGTTATCATCGGCGTAAGATAGTAGTTGCACAGACTTTTTAAAAAATTGTGCCTCCAACGTTCGCTTATGAGTTCTGCACGATTCTTTTAATAATGATGCTAAGGAAGTCACATGACAGCGCGTTAAGTTGTCTTAAACTTTTTTTGACATCGAAGGTCTCGGTTAAGTCGTTACCGACCTTGACGGGGCAGGGAGCGTTCTCTATCTTCATTGGCAGGAATGCCAACCAGAAAATTTGGTCGATTGTGGACTTTCCTGGTCTAAAACCGCACTGATAAGGGCCAATTAGGTTGTTGTCGAAGGGCTTCAGACGTTAACCTTTTTTTATGGATCGGGTATATGGTACTCTGATTCCATTCATCAGGCACACATTCTTTTGACCAGATCTGAGAAATGAGTTTGTGTATGCTCTCCATATTGTGAAGTGATTTGCCTTGGCTGGTAAACCGTCAGATCAAGCTGCTTAGTTGCATTCAAGCTTAGATATTGCTATCCTCACTTCTTTTTGGTCAGGTAAAAGGAAGTCTAAGTTGGCTGGTCAATTTTTAACGGCGAGATGTTGATATTCTTCCACGTTATACAGTCTGCAGGAAAGGTTTTTCCATACTTTTAGTACCAACTGCGGCTCTACTACAAGGTTTGCTTCTTCATCTTTACGGCTTTGTATACTGGTCTTCTTGCCTTGACACGTTCTTCTTACCTGTTTGTAAACACAGAATATGTTCAATCGCGCGCTTCTCGTGATATTTTTCTCCTTCCGGGGAAGCCCAGGTTCTTCCTGTTTCTTCTGCCCGTAGAGCTCACGAGCAGCTCTCGTCTCGGCTTCTTATTTAGCGGCATGTGTTTGCTGGCATTCTTATTCAAACCAGGGATTTATTGGTGAAACCCAACACATCAGTTGAATCATCGTTGATGGCACGTTAGCAGCATAGGAGTTGTTAAGAGATTTCGGGATCCCGTTCGGCAAAGATTCTGGTGGTCTCTTGCGATTGAAGCCTACGTTGTAGTCGTATCTTCTCACAGCAGTTCTTCCTTCCGCATTCGCACCTTGGCTGCAATAAATCAAGTCAATGTTGGCTGCCCGGAACGTTCGGACTTCCAGAATATTAGGAGCATTGCTTATGTCGATCGCAAAATGATCAGTTTGATTTAGCATTTCATAATCCGGAGATCGCCATATCCCATTGTGTATATTGAGATGAGGAAATTCTGTATTCGCTAATGTGATATCTTGTCCTGCCGCAAACTCAATCCTTTACCAGGCGTGATGTCGTGTAGGCATTCCTACCAAAGATGTCCTTCTTTCATATCCTGGTGTCATATTTCGGACTCATACTCATAATTGGATATTTTATCGAAGAACTTGTACATACATTCTTTGGTGTAGTCCTTCTAGTCTTCCGTAGGGTCTTGGGCGCATATTAGGCTTATGTAAGTAAATTTAGCCTTGAAGCGGATTTTCATAAAACGCTCACGTGTCGGAATCTCAAGACTTCTTGCCTATAAAAGCTGTGTTTTTTCCCTCCCATCCTATCGCTCTTTCTGGGTGGCGGTGATATTTGTGTGATAGCAGTCAAGGGCCTCTGCAAATCGTTCGGTTGCAGGTGGCCTGCTAAGGGTTCGAATATTCTACGTGTAGATCCGAGTCAGAGAGAGTCCATTTCTGAAGCTATTAGTTGGTTCGTCACATCTTTTTAATCTCTTGCGTGCCCTATGACGGCGTAGGCCAGTATAATGCTACTGGACGGGCATGTCCTTGCCATTTTACTCATGCAGTTACCCGAGTCCACCAATGAAAGGTTGGGCAAGCACTTCGCTACGAACTTGATTGTTGCGCTTCTGGCTAAGTTCAAATTATGCGGCACTCAGCAGTTTCCCGATCAATCGCCACGCATGCCACCAGCTGCTTATGGCATGGTTTTCATTTACCTTTATGTGTGTGTGATGCTGCGTTTCTTCACTGCGATTTTGAACTGTTTTAAAAGTTCTATGCCACAGAGATGGTAACATATAAATTCTTTGGCCTGACGTTCTAGTCAATTGAAGTCTGAATATGTTTCTCAGTCGATCGTAGAGAGTTGAGTAATCGCTTCAATGCTAGATAAGAAACTCGGCGATGTCGTTGTCATCCTGGAAGCTAGTGTCACACTGCATGGTTTGTAAATCGTTATGGCTCCAGTAACATCTGCAGTCTTTTATGCTGAGGGACACTTTTTCCGTTCCGTGGTTCTATTGTTGGTTCCAGAACTAGTTTCATGGATCTATTGTGTCCAGGGAACACATCAATACCTAGAAGGAGTGCCAGAATACATTTTTTCTCTTGATCCTACTTAAAATAGGAGAAGAAAACACAATATTATCAGTTCTACTCGAGTTTAAGCCCTGAACTGCCTCAATTTCGAATAACGCTTTCACTGAATGCCTCCTTTAGAGACCATTTAACTTGCAATACTTTCAATACAGCTTGATGAAGTGAAGGCCGTAAGTTTCACCGCGATTCTCTACATCGTTCAAGCTAAATTTACCGAACTTATCACAGAAGAAACCTCGGGAATCGTCGAAATTGAAAGATCTCTTGGGTTAGTTGTTATATTTATTGGTGATGCCATTGCTGGTATTGAAAGTTAGTAACGTTTTGACGGTTAGTTCAATGCCCACACAGAAACTTCTCTGACTATGAAATCTTCTTGGTGGCTGTTGTGATACCGTGGAAGAAGGTCCGACTCCTGTGAATATAGATGTTTCAAAGGTCAGTGAGATCGTTGGGACCAAGGTGAGTCAATCAGTGGCATTGACAATAGCTCAGAATTTGGTCTTAAAGACGATATAGCGTGTAGTTAGACTAAAGAATTGGTATATGCGAGGGCACTCATGGATGACTCTCGTTCCAACTGCTTTTTTTTTTTAGAGTTTTCTGTGAAATATAGACGGTCTAGCTAAGTAAGTCTTAATTCGTTCCCTCCGAAATCAGGTCCGTGCCAAACTGGATTTTTGCAAGTTGAAACTCGATCGATTGGAGAATGTCACAATGCAGCCATAATTTTTCGGGAAATAGCAGGCTGCTATTTTCTAGCAAGTTTTTGGTAGCCTTTTTTTCAGTGCAGGCCAGTAGATGGATTTTGCATAAGCGAGAATTGGTTTCATTACCGTGGTGTAGATCTAATACCATGCTTTGAGCCTACAGTCACCTTCTTTGTTTTGTTCTGCAGAATTTTCTTTATACCTCTGTTTGGTATCCAGGATGTGGACATAGGAACCCGTGACATCAGCGTGATATCATTGGGCGGGATCCTGCATAATGTTTTAACTTTTATTGTAAAATGTATGATGGTGATTCGTCTAGCTCGTTCTCTAGCGAGTGCGGTAGTTGATAGTAGGAGACAATTGTTTGTTCGACATGTGGAACTGTTAGTATCGATGGTGTATCAACAACTTCTTGGCGTTTTTTTTTTATGATGAAAGTAGGACGTTTCCCCATTTTACGGACGACAATAGTAATATCTATTAGTTCAAAGGCTGGAGCACCTCTAGGGTCACCTAAAGGATGACCAGATAAGAGCGATAGGAAAACAAATTTAAATAAAACAATAACTGTGTGAGATATAAAATTGGCTGACAGATGGCAGCCTTGGCTTCACTGGCAGTGCTTCAAACGGTCGATCCAATTTTTGATAACTCGGTCCAATATGTGCGGCAATATTCCGGCAATAGAGCATCAAATATTGGCCTCAAGCTGGTCCAAAGTAGTTGACTTGTTAGCGCAGACTTAATACTTAACGTAGTCCGAGAGAAAATAATCGAGTGATGTCAAATTGATGAATGTTTGCCGTGACATGAGCAAGTCGCCAAATTTCTCCTTCACAACTTCGAGCGTCGCGTCGCTTATATGGTATGTAGCACCGTCTTTTTGGAACCACAGCTCCGATATATCAATGTTGTTGAGCTCTGACCATAGAAAGTCGGTTGACATCGTTCTATAAGTGAGACCATTAACAGTAATGGTGTGTTCTTTCTCATTTCGAAAGAATGTCATATGCCGCACCAAACAGTTTGGCCGAGCACTTGTTGATTGTATTCGCTACAATAACGGCAATTTTGCTTGTTAACATAGCCACTAAGCGAAAAATGGGAATCGTCCGAGAAGATGATTTTTTGGCCATAAAATGCGAATTTTCGGTCAACATTTCCAGCGCCCAATAAGAGAACTCACGGCGTTGTCTATGGTCATTTGGCTGTAGTTCTTGCGTCAGCACATATTTATACATATGTAGGCCCATATCCAACAGCAAAATAAGCTGGGTATTCTCGCTGGCCCAGCCCAATTCAGCTGATCGGCGCCGAATCAACATTTTTGTCTCTTCTGTGATACTAGCCATGTTTTCTTCATTTTCCACCAATCTCTGTCTTGTTGGTGGCTCAAAATCCAAAGGAGTATGCTCATGCTCAAACTTTTCCACGGTGCGAAGAATTGCCTGCACACTGAAGCCATGGTCACGATCGACCTCACGAGGAGGTCACTGGTAAGTTTATCTATCTGGTAACTGGTAAACTATCATTGCTATCTGGTCACCCTTTATCTCATAGATCGTGATGTGTGCTTACGTCCCAGTCCAATACGATTTACATCTGAGTTGGGGCGAACTCATCAAGACGCTTTCTGAATTGCCGGAGCGGGAAGACCGTGGTCGTCATAGGGTATATAACCAGATTCAAAGCATATCTTTTGCGGTCTTTTAAGGTTAGCTGTGTTATTTGCCATTTGTTCTCTATTGCGAGAGATTAAGCTATGAACTGAACTGTATTCTGGGTTTGCCTATTTTCCTGCGTAAACCATTTCCTAATTTGATTCCCTAACCTTAGGCATAAGACAATGTTCTGGTAGAGCCATGGCAACTGGATAAGGTCGATGTGCCCTCGGTGATATGCATGGTAAGATTTGCGGCGGCAAGTTGAAAATTGTTTAACTTTAATCTGTACTCCCCTTGTTTCATCGCTAGGTGGTGCAGATATTTCAACTGTGGTAGTGTTTATGCTCTCGGTATTCGTTATGTCATAGATCGAAGACGCGGTGAATTTTGGATTTGGATGGATGTAGTGTCTTCAGAGTGTTAAGGAAAAGTTGATAGACTAACTCATTAACAGGTGTTTTGCTGTAGGCTTGCCGTTGAGATCTAGAAGTACATTTAGTTATTTACCGGAACATCCAGGTTCTTATGTTCCGTGATGATGTTCATATAATAGACATCCTGAAGCTTAATACCGAGGTCGGTACTGATGTAATCCACCGAATCTGAATGGATTTATTCCTTTTTAAGCGCAAATTTAGTTGCGGTTACTGACATAAAACCCATATCTCGACGTAAGTGATCCAGAGGTTTGGTCTTCGTTTTGACGTATCTGTGTAGAATTTCTTGGAGTTGTATGGGAAAAGGTAGTGGTAAAAATAGGCTTCGTTGTCTAATTTGGTCGTCATAATTTTATTTTCGACTTAGAGAAACGAATCCCTTTCCACCGTAGTGTAATCCTTTTCTGCCTTCTTACCAAGACGGTGGAGGTTGCTAAAACAGAACTTAATTGCTCTCATTGTTCTTTCCCATACTCTAAATCTAACCAAGTATTTAGCAAGTACTCTTCAATCTTAGATGTCTTATCGTGTCTGACGTACTGACAACAACATCGAATGGTTCCATGTTTTTTGATTCATTGGACCAGCACGTAGCTAGAGAAAGTTAAGGAGATGAGCACCGAGCATCACATCATTCCCACAAGGCTGCTTAATACAGAAATGTGTCCGGTAATTGAATTATGTGGATCGTCTATTATGCGGGTTCTCAGCACGTTCTGAACCTTACATATTAAGTGTCTCCCTCAATGAAGAGGGAGACCGAAATGGTCATGAAACTTTGATGAGATCTAGATCTTCCCCCACAGACTGCATCAAGATAATCATTTTCATCAAATACAACACCAATCCGTGTTTCTAGAAATGAGACTTGATGACGCGTCGTCATCAGAACAGGTCATCAGAAACGTTCAGCAAGGGAAAAATGCCCTGTAACACCAAAGGATTTAAGTATTTGTCTTGAAAGGCATAAGGAAACCTTTGTTCTAAATCAAATATAACCCCCTCCAGCTACATCTTCATAAAAACACTCCGTTCTCTAAGATACGTCCTCGTCCTATTATTTATTTTTTTTTAATTCTCTTCTTCACTTGACTTTTTGTTGCATTCAAATTGCATTCCCCTCTATCTATTGCGAAATCTAATTACATTCACCCCACTGAAAAACCATCAAGCAATTCTTAGAATTTAGATTCATGGCTACACAAGGCGAAACCAAGCTAAAACCAAACCTAACCGAACCAAACCGCAAAGTGCAAAACGATTTTTCATTTTCTCCTCTCATTTTTCTTCTTCTCTTCAACTTGCAACTGGAAATGCACTTAACACGCTGATCTAAATGAAGAAAAACTAAAAAAAAAAAAAAGAAAAATGAATGTGAAAAGAAGAAACCTATCGCACGCATTTTTTACGGTTTACCCCATACAATGAAAGAGCCAGGAAAAATTCCACATGCTACTTCGTCGGTCCTTATTAATAGAATTCTGGAGCATCGGAGGTGTTCGAAATACTGAAATACTCCAACGCAGTCTCGTTTTCTAAAGAAAAATAAACGAACAACTCAAAAACCCGGTAGTTCTGTGGCTGTCATCACCGATTTTGTTGTTAATTACGTAACCATAAGAGGACCTAATAAGGGTCAAAAAGGTCACAGAAAGAATTACAAATTCAAGCCATACTCTTACACTATTTGTTCAGAAGGGAATATTATAATAGACCACAACACATGTGTGATTAGTGTCTATTGATACTGGAAATGAGGTCACAATCGATAGAAATGGTCTTGGAATCGATTAGATATACCTTCCTACCTCATCACTCAAATTAAACTCGCGCATGAGGACATGAATAATGGCATTATGATGATCAGAAGGATGAATGCTTTAAATGATGAGCAAATGAGATTGTTTGAATTTGAGGTTGCAATCAATAAGACTGAAATTGGGGCAGCAGAGATCCAGCATCAGATCCTATAAAATCCAGTATCAGTTGACCCTAGAAAAACAATACTTCTATCTGTATTCAAACTGTGTCCATTTAATAAGCTACCACTTTCCCTCTCTTTGCGAATTCCTTCGATATTTCAGGCCTTAACGTACTCAGTTTTTCTGTCTCTGCAAATCGTGATCTAAATTTCAAAACGAGCGCAAATTTCTTAAGCGACAGTCAGTTATGGTTACGATGGCTTTGTCTAGTGTCCACCATCTGTAAACAAAGAATTCCTCGTTGGTCTCTAAGTTATTCCGTAACTCGCTGCTGCTGTCAAAATATTATCTCAACAATCAGCAAACCACGACCCCCATTCTTCGTACGAACGTTCTGCTTACGAATGCCAATAAATTCTTCCAGCACAACCAGCCGCAATCTGATTGGACTCTGCTCAACCGCAAATAAACTTGTCAATCAGACATCAGCTTGTACTTGTATCCGGACGTGTAGAATTCATCCAAGTACTGGTACATGTGCATCGGTTTAGTTCCCCTTGCAGCAATTTTTATGAGAGACATTTACAATTTAAGATCTCAATTTGCACTTACTTCGGGCAGATGTAGTCGTGTATTGATGGCTCGAGGCACGATGACCTTCACGAGGGATGTTTCTATCCACCAGGTGAAACAATTTTATTTCAACTTCATTATTGCTTAATCAGAATTAGATACTCAAAGGCCAAAGTGGTTAAAAGATACACAAACCTCCCATAGGAGCACTTTTAGCAACAACCTCTGG
Organism: Volucella inanis; assembly: GCA_907269105.1. Taxonomy (NCBI): domain Eukaryota; kingdom Metazoa; phylum Arthropoda; class Insecta; order Diptera; family Syrphidae; genus Volucella; species Volucella inanis. Next base: position 13,371,451 of record OU026154.1, read on the forward strand.
CGAACGTCTTTGTTTATTTGAGCTGCGCATCTTGCCTCCTCTCTTACTCATCCATCATCTCCAGTACCTACTCCATCAATATATCTTGGATTTTTATTTTTAACTTTTCAGTAAGCTACAAGCACATCCACCATGTGATGGAGACTACGTGAGTGCTAGTTTTTTTTTTTTTTTTTTTTGTTTACAAAATGAAATTCATCACTGCCGTAGATACTTTTGATCTTTTCGCAGTAAAACCTCTCAGAGGTATGGGGGAAAATATGCATTCCTCAGATAGACATTTATGCGGGAGATCGCACTTCAATTTTATGTGTTTTGATACGACTGCGAGACTACAGATACGAGTATTTACACAGTCCTATTGTACAATTGAATTTCGGTTCAGTTGTTAACTAGACAGATTGCTGCTTCTATATGAGATCTATAGATAAACTTACTTCGATCGATATGGCGTTGATAAATTGCTTTTTCTTGATGGAAATTGATGCACAAAGTGATGTGAAAACGAAGGATTATTTGAAACTATTTCACCTTGTCCAACCCCCACACAGTCCGAGAAGATGATAAATGGTCAACACTTGGTAGTTTGTACAAGTATTGTATCTCTCCGATGATAGTACCACCATTATGTGGTAAATCTTAACATGATTAATGGCGTCTATAAATCGTAGATCCGGGGGAGAGTATAGTTAAACGGAGCGTCTACTTACATACTCGTGTGATGCGAATCTGAGACAGATTGGTGGGACTAATTGTCATAGACGCACATAAGCATACTACAACCATGCAATTTGTATTAAACACAACCGCCTACCTTTGTCTATCTATTAGATACAACTGACCAAATACGAATTACGAATTGTGTTACACTGCCATTGCCACTGCCACAACAATAGAGGACAGGTAATAACGAGGAAATCAACTTATACAACTTAGGTGTGACCTTGCTAATGAGATTTGGCTAGTAAACCAAACGTGGCAGGCATGTGTGAATGGTCAATTAATTGAAAGGTAAACACTTGGAGACGACAGATCACAGATCTCTCTAGAGATGTCCCGCAGTTAAGAGAATGAATAACAATAGCGACACTACCTGCCTACCTGTGGGCTATTTGTATTTAAACAGAACCTCAGATGAATGACTTGGATTAGGAAACTGACTGCTTTTTTCTTACAAATTAGCTTTAAAAAAGATTGAATTTTGTGTGTGTTGTTGTTGTTTTTTTTTTTTCTTCGATTGTTTCAATAAAAACAAGACAGCTTTTATGAAGATGTAACCTGAAGCTGCAGAGATGAAACACAAAGGGGCTCTATGGCATCCGTTTATGGGTCGATGATCAATCAATTTCGCAGATCTCATTCGGAGTAGCAACTCTAGGCTTTCCCATACATTTATATGTTCATAGTACTTTTCACTTTGATCGCATAAGACCGAATGATGCATCGGATCTCTGTTGTAATTTTTATGAAGATTATTAGGTGACTTCCGTTGAAAATCTGTTTAGATAACGAGGTTGCTTCCAAGAAAGATGAAAGTATTTCTCTATTTCATCGATCCTCTGTTGCTGGCAATATTTTAGCTTCATTCTTCATATACCTAAGGGCTACTAAAACTGACATTATTAGTTAATGATTGGGGAATATTTATAGAACACAATATCTCTCGATTCTGCTTGCAGACCTTCATCCTTTTCTTGAGATTTTGAATCACTCTTTTACATAATTGGGGCTCTATCTTGGCGATGGCGGCTTTTATGTTCACTTTCAGAGTTGGAATTGTTTGCAGATGGTTGACGTAACATAACACCAAAGAAACGGTCTAATGGTGTTAAGTTGCACGATCTTGGCGGTTGATGGGTGTCCCCAAAATGCGACCAGAAAACTTTATGATCAAAAACTCGATTGTTTCGCGACTTGTGTCATACGAGCACATGTAGTGGCATACGAGTAGACGTCATCCGTATCCATATCCTGGAGCTCCGTCCAGTGGATGCTTTTTTTTTATTTTTAATCGAACGTTGTGGCGAGCTTCATTGACCTTAATGGCTTTTCAGGGCTCATTTTCGAAAAAATGTGGCCCTATGACACCTCTGGTCCAGAAACCACACCAAACAGTTACTCGTTCTGGATGCATTGGCATCTCCTGGTTCACTCGTTGGACGCATCGGTGCCCCAGATGCGGTAATTTAGCTTATTTTCTTGCAAAAATCTCTGTCAGTATGTATGTTTTCCAGGACCCAATCCGAGGACTTTCGAGGCTGCGGATTCTGGCGTTATTCAACTGTTCATTCATTTCGTCAAAATTTGATGCAGTGTGGCTCTTAAAAGCAGTGACGTATGAAGGTGTTTGGGTCGTTTTTGACTTTTCGACGACATTTTCCATTTAAGGTCAGGAGCGAACATGTTTCTCCGTCTTGACATCTTCACGACGTCCCGGAAAGCAAATAATTACGTGCAAAATTGACAAAATTTTTCTCATCATTACCGCGATTGAACTCGACGATAGATGACATCTGTCACCATATGTTATCCCAACGTACATTAATGATCCTTCCAAATCCTACGCCTTTTGTTGAAACACCCTTTATATTCATCTGAGATGATGTCAAAAAGCATAAAATATTCATGAACTTAAGCGTCATCTTACAAAAGGCAACACTCAGTACTGTTACATGGACACCCGTAGTTCACTTCTAGACAACCCTGCTTTTGATAGTTGAATTTGAAAATATCTAAAGAAAACAGCGTAACTTGCAAGTTTTATATAAATGACTCTAGTTTAGGGAAGCTTGTTTTTAAGTTTGTTTTTGGGTTCGATTCCCAAACCATACACTGAAAAACATAAAAATCGAAACTTGGACGTTTCTGTATTTAGGATTACGTAAGCACAATAAGAGGTGTACTTATGGCAGTCTAATTCTGACATATGATTAACCCTCAGATTGTTATGTTTTGTGAAACTAGGAAGTTTTATGGAACACAGGTTTCTGTACTTCATACTTTCGTCTGATTTCTACAGCATTAGTATGAACTGCGGCTCTGTGTCCATATCGGCTTGAGAGCATCATCAAAAGCTACATCATTCAATGTAGTCACATATTTCTGTGACTCGGTGATGTAAGCCGTAAGTGATTTTAACTGAGGTTTTATGTTGGCATCGGATGCTGGTGTTTCTCTCATAATTAACGACAAAACCCTCAAACCTGGAGAGCTAATTTATACATGAAAACGCCGACCGGTTAAACCGATGTCGGTAACCCACTTCGGCTCATTAAAGGCTCATGCGCCATCATCTCTTTTCCAAGAACCCGAATTATTCTTAGAAATCTTTATCGGCCTGAACTCTAAAATGTCAAAGTAATCCAGATAAAATCTATTTTTCGTTTCCAATTGTAGCTGTGACGTAACCGTTGATTCTGTCTAGGGAATTCGCCGACTGTCGTGTTTATAGTTTAGTTTGTAGGTTTAAAGGTTCTTCTTTATCCACGTCTGCTTATATCCACGTCTGTAAATACAGGCCAGGTGATCTAGCACTTAGTGAAACACAGGTAGATTTCCACCCACACCTCTCACATCTGATCTGAAGTTACCTGACTTCGAACTAGTGCGTGGTAATACAGCTTACCAAATTCTATCACAATATAACCCCTCCTGCAATCCGGATTTTAGTTTCATGGGGCTACAATACCATTTCCGTAAGGAAATTATCCACTATTGCTTTATTTACAGAAGTCCCACACGACCCTTAACGAGTTTGATGCGTTATCTGACTTCTTACAATGAATTGTATTCCTGTATCTTCATATTGAAATCGGTATTACGGGCGATTTCAATAAACACAATTCTGGGTGGCTTCGACATTATGGATAGACCACACCCGAAGGACGGTGCGTTAAGATCTTCGCTTCAGAAAGCAACTTGACCCCGTACACCCACCACACAATTAAAGAAAAGATTCCTAAAAGAACCGTGTGGCAATCTGAGAACGCCAATTGGACCGGACTTAACAGCTTCTTTAGGAATTTTAATGCCGCTGCTGATATGTTCACATACATTATTCTCTTTGGAATGAGATCCTTTATCCTTCATCAGATGAAGAGTATAAAACCATTCGAGAGCCTGTCAGGGTAGGAGAAATGTTTTTTTGTTGGTCCTTCAAGACCAACCCAACAGAAGAAAGTCGCAAAAAAATCAAACGAGCTATAAATGACTGCAACGTCTTTCATCAGCGTGTGAAATTCCAATACGACAAAAAACTGTGCTACAATGACCCAAAGATAGTAAAAGCTTTTGATCGTACTTTATAGGACTCTCTTTTTTGCAACAGGTTCACTGGCGAAAGCAAGATAGTTGCACTTGATAGTTCTAAAGCATTTGACAGAGTTGGGCATTAAAAACTGCTTTTCGAAACGTTCAATTCAAGTCGCCTTGGATGGTTATAAGCCTAATATCCACAAAATAAATGCTGGTGTGCCCCAGGGCTCCGTTCTGACGCTATTTTTAATTTTTATAAATAATAATATCTTATCTGCCGGGTCTAATCAATATATTCTCTGCTTTTCATATTCGTTCTCGAACACAAGTCCCTACTCTTCGGGTTAGAATGGGAACAGCTGCGCATGCTAAGCTCATTAAATTCTGAAATACACTGCTCCCTAATTGGTGATACTATCAGCAGAGTAGATTTCAACAGAAAGGGAACCCTAATCGGTATATGACAAAATATTCGTTGTCGTTAAAAATGCGTCAAAAATTCTAGGTTTCCTCAAACGATTTAAGAAATCTTGCCCCCACCCCCCACCCCCCCATCTAATTAGGCCTTAATATTAAGGCTTTCGTCCGCTCAAAATTGGAGTGCAATGTCTCTATCTGGTCAGGATCTCCTAGAAACTCTCTCTACTTGCTAAATAGAATTCAAAACTATGCAATAAGACTCATACGTGATGCTTATATTACCCAGATAACTTGGAACATCGTCGTAATGTCTCCTGTCTCACTTTGCTCTATCGTTACTTTCACCACCAGTGCTCCATTGAAATTGCCCGTAGCATTCAGCCCCATCAAACCTTTAACCGTAACACCCGTCTCGCTATGAATGCCCATTAGTTTACGATCAAGCCCGTACGTTCGGGCGTACATTGAAATACCGTGATTCTTTCCTAAACCATACATCTCGCTTATGGAATGCCGTGCCGAACTTTTTATTCCCTAACCATTATAACCCTTAAACATTCAAAACCAACTTAATTCGGTGCTTCTCTTTCTTTCCTTCCTAGCTTTCCTTCGCAGGCGCCGAAAGAGATTTTATTGGCACCTTAACGCCTTGAGCGCGCCCTAATTAAAAAAAAAAAAAAAAAATGCTATCGATTCCGTCACTTTTGAATGCGCTTGCATATTTTCTTTTATGGAAGTATCGTACGTGCAAGCCGGGTGCACTTCTTAAACATATCGAAAGCCGCATTCCAGTCATTGGACTCCAAATAAGTTTTCTAATGATGTACCAGGTGCATTAGCTTTATATCGATCCAGCTCTCCGCACCGTAAATTTGCTCCCTTTCCTACTTTCTATGTTTGGCTTGTTTTAAGAGTATCCACCTCTGCTAGTTTTTGGTCCCCGGTTGGTACTTGTAATTTCCACCAACCAAGAGTGTGCAATCGCCATATGGAAGAACAGATAGATCTTCTTATAGGTGCTACAGACTAGGTTTATCTAGGAATCTAGCATCAAATTGAGACCTTACTTCAAACGATACAACACTGAATCCAACACCGTTTTATTATCACTTTGAACCGCGCCTTGCTTGGAAAAAAAAAAGTTTTCTCGACTTCCCTTTCTTGTTGAAGTCTATTGATGACAAACCTCTGTTATATATAAGTATAGTCAGCTTGTTTCAGTGTTTAATCACTGAGATCTCGGGTCAGAAGTTACTAGGAATTCGCTACCATCAATACTACCATCGCTACACCATGCGTCTATCCTTCTTCTCAATTTTAAATATGTTGAACGGTAGTAACAAGGGGCAGTTGGGAGTACATTGTACAAATAAGCATTAGCGCCCACATTGTGAAGTCAAATTTTAAGGTAGCTCGCATAGATATCTGCACATCACAATAAATGCACTGGCCGCCTACCCGCCATGCATTACTGGGAAACTCCATTTACTTCCTGCTATGTCGAAATAACTTTATGCTATGCCAAAACACCTGAAGTATGTAGCATACACCGGTATTCTCTTTGTATTCCCACACATTTGACTGTTTTACTGCATTCCGCATACGCATACGCACCCCTTGGGGCGACTAAATTACGTTAAACCGACAAAACAAAAACAAAAAAAAGTGTAAAGATGCCTATTTACTGTTATTGTTTTGCAGCGGCAATGCGGACATGTTTCCATTAGACTGCTGACTTTGAAAAGGAAGAAGGAAAGTGGAAACCTTTGTCCTCCTCGTTATTGCAATAAGAATGCCCGCCTGGAGTTACCTACTCAGTGGTTTGAGTGGCGCAATTGTGTTTATTTGTCTGGCGCATTCCAGAGCTCTCATGACAGGTTTGAGGAGTATCCACGCCAACATGCCCACCTTACCCATGTTGCCGTTTCCTGGTATGGTGTTGTTGTTGCTTCCCTAGAGAAATTTATGGTTTACACACTTCGGTACTCTATTACTGTAATATTGTAGAAACCCGCACCTTATGAGTCGATAGAGCCCCAAGTACCACCAGTGGATGGGTTCGTGTTGCATCACCTCCGGTTACTCGAGTTAATTTCTTGAATTCAAATCGACGAAATGGGAAGTGGCCGCTCTATCAATTGTCTTCTGGTTTGCCCTTGTTCTTAGTCTTCTGATACCGGTAGAGGGATTGTATTATTATGATTCGTTCCAGTCCCAGTATTCCCAGAACTGTGCGTGCTTTCCTCTAATTGCATGTTGTTATCAGAGTAAAATGGTACACACGCATCGGAATATCCTATCCGTATACGGATTCCCTAAGCCTGAAGCAAATTCCCAGTTGGGTTAAGTAGAGGGGCTGCAATGTGAGGCATGCTGAATATCCAGGTCAAAAGGCAAGCACAAGAGCAGGAGCGGCACCAACACAGCACACTTCACTGGTAATCCTGTGTAATCCGGTTTTCTGCACGGGTGGGTACTTGGTTCCTGGTACTTTCTCTATGGATAATGAGCCTTGAGACTAGTGCCTCCGTCTTTGCTCGAAGCAAATATCTGTTGTTGTGTTGATGGCTGTTGGCAACCATTTAACCAGCTGGAGGTTTCAGTTTAAGCCTCTTGTCCATGTGCTGCTGTTGCGCGATTAATTGCATGAACAGTTGGAGTGCTCGGATTATTATCAATTTTTTTTTCACATTTTTTACAAAAGAACTTTTTTCATAAATAACACTCTTGTGTGTGTGTGGCTTTGTAGTGGTAAGCGAATAATGAGGTTTTTTTTTATTTTTTGGTTCTCGTTGCAGGTAAGCCCTCTTAACCTATTGTCCTAGTGCAGGGCGGAGTAGAGTAAGTACTCCTGAAAATAATAAAACTTTTTTTGCAGTTCTAGAAGTATGCAATAAATTTTAATGGGAAATTTAGCTACACAAACACAGGTGGCGTTGATTGTTTACTTTGGACGAGAAGTAGACAGTGGTTTTCGGTGTAAGGTCTTCAAAGTGGGCAAAATGTGTGCATACTTTTAGGATGGAGAATGTAATATGACTGCAGGTTAATGTGGACTAGAGAGTTGATGGTCTATCGGAGGATTCTACATTTGCGATTATGCCCCTAACGAAGATAAGGATAACAGAACCAAAGATACATTTTATGACCTCCTTGGCCGAACAGTTTTGGGAGCAAAATTATGCTAGGACATCTTAATCAATGGCTGGGTAAGGAAGCCGTCTTTGAGAGAGTCGCGTCCGACAATGGATTTAAGTTTTTGGAGTTTTTCACGAGACGTAATCTCTGAGTAGTAACACACGTTTCACACATCTCAACTTGGCTGTCGCCTGATCAGTGAACCGTCAACCAGCATTCGGAATGCCCAAACTTTCCAAGGAGCAAACACTGATTCGGGTCATTACAGGGTATCACAGGCACAACAAAATCAAATAAGACCAACAAAGCTCGAGCTCGATAAGCTGCAGTCACTAGAGACCGTTAGAAACTTGACCGGTCGCGTTTTCTTCAAGCTCCTTCAAAATCGTATCCCCCATACACAAACCATAGAAAACCAATGGGAATCCTGCTAATATACCATCAGAGAAGCTACTCCTGATGCGATTAGTTTCTAAGTGCTGCCACCAATTTACCCCTTGTTTAAACACGAATGAAAGCAAGTACATACAGCCAAACAAGAAGGATGCAAAGCTGAGCTGGGCTTTTGTGTGCTCTACGAGCAGTAAAGCAGGGTAGAGGACAGGCTACTCGAAATAAAAAAGAAAGAGCACAAGAAGCGCAAGATCGAGGATATGGTGTGACTTAACTAGAGGAATGACGTTCAATCAGAGAATAAAACGAACATGCCAGGGCTACAAAACCAGAATGGTTTTTTAAACAAGGACAGCTAGTAGTATTTAATTCCTAGTCGGTGCTGAGAATATGGAAATACTTCTATCGCAGACTGTATAAAGGCTATGATGGTAAAAATATCGCTGTCAGTCAGAATTACCCATTCATCCTGGACGAAGTTGAAAGAGAACTCCGTCCCCTTGATCTAAGCGAAGTTAAGGTAGCAACTTAGAAGTTGAATTCTTACCAAGCTGCTGGCACAGACGGATCTGTCCTGTCGCCTATTTTTTTTATTTTTATTTTTTTTTTTTTTGATTGCGCCATGAATGTGTAATCTTCATAGATACTTATAACCTGAGTTCTATTAGCATGCATGATTCAGGTCCATTTGGTTGTGTTGTCCCACCTGGCTTGCCAAAGTGCTGCAGATGTTATCCTTTCTCCTCCTTTACCCTCCTGGTAAGACTGGTATCATGACTGTTCGCGATAAATCGAATGTAAAGCCTTTGCATTTCATTGACGAGGATGTCAATAGGGACCATCCCAGCTATAACACAGGCTGCTTCGTCCGAAATTGTTCGGAAACCGCAAATTGTTCTGATTGCGCAAAGCCTGTAAGCCGACGAAAGTTTCCTCCTTATTTCGTTTGCTGAGAGCGCCCAAACTGGGCAGCATACAAAAGGATGGAACTTACCACTCTGGATAGTATAATTCTCCTTGCGTATCCTGATCCGCCGATATTAGGCAGAAATCTAGAAAGCGCTGCATTTTACTGTTGTCGAACATGACTTCCAAGTATTTTATTGCCTCTTCGTCCCAATGGAATGATCACTGTTTTTTATTCGATTACCGTAATGCATCAGGAGTTTTTACCTCAAGGTCGTACGGTCATAAAGGAGTATAACCTTGAAGTTCAGTGCCGTTTGCGAGAAGCAATACGAAAAAAAAAAGTCCAGAATTGTGGAAAAGAAATTCATGGCTCATTCATCGTTGCTTGTGAGAGATTTTTTGGCCAAAAACAACACCACAATCATGCCTCAGCCACTATATTCACCAGATTTAGCCCCATTCCAAACCAAAATTGAAGATAATCCTATCTGGACTTTTTAGGGTTGAAACATCCTGCGACACGGGAATTGTTTCTGCAAGATTCCCCGTTATCCCACTTCTCGTACCCAGCAGCTGCCCTTCCAGATGGAAGTTCCACCAGCCGCCTCTCCATCTTAAAGCTGTCTCCGAGGCTTTTCCACCGCTGCTACGCTATGCAACTGGAATAAAATTTGTAGGTATGGGTAGGTATGAATGCATGTGCAACAAACTTTTTTTTTCTGGCTCCAGCAGTGAGTGCTGGTCGATTTTGACATATCCAAAACGTCATGAACCAAGCTTAAACATATGGTAAACACACCGTGGTTTTGTTTTGACGTCATATACTTTTGGTTGTGTGAAAGTGTCTGATTCTGTGCCAAATAATCGTCATTTGCGAGAAGTGTTGATTTTCTTCATCTTCATTCGAAGAAAACGGCGGTCGAAGCGCATCGTACCCAGATTGGTTCCGTCGATTCAAAGACAATGATTTCGATGTTAACGACCGTCCGCGTGAGAGAAGGCCAAAATCACTCGAAGACGCTGAGTTGAAGGCATTGCTCGATGAGGACCCATGCTAAACGCAAAAAGAGCTTACTTCAAATATAGGATTTACCCGCCAAGCCATTTCCAAGTGATGGAAATTATTTAAAAACAAGATACTTGGGTTCCTTATGATTTGAAGCCAAGAGACATTGAGCGTCGTTTTTTTTTTTCGCCTGTGAACAACACCAGCGTATCATCGTATCGTGACTGGTGATCAAAAATGGAATCATTACAGCAACTTTAAGAGAAGAAAGTCACAGGTACTGTCCTGTGTATTTGGTGGGACCAGCTGTTGAAACCCAACGAAACTATTATTGGGAAACGGTATCGACTTTAATTGATGCGAATGAGCCGACCACTACGCGAAAAACGGCCAAAATACGAGCAGTGGCATGAAAAAGTGATACTACAACATGACAACACTCGGCCTCACGTTGCCAAACCCGTTAAAACCTACCTGGAAACGCTCAAATAGGAAGTCCTACCCCACACGTTATATTCCCGAGATATTGCACCGTCCAATTATTACTACTTTCGTTCGATGGCACATAATCTAGCTGATCCGCAGTTGCACTTATATGAAGACATCAAAAAATGGCTTGATCCGTGGATAGCCGTGGATAGTCGGTATTCGAGATCTGCCAGAAAGATGGGAAGAAGTTGTAGCTAGCGATGGGCAATACTTAGAATGATTCATTTGTAACCATTTTTTCACAATAATGCTGCATTTTCATCAAAAAAACAAAAAAAAACAGCGAAAACTTAACCAGTTGCGCACTATAAAACCACTTACCTGGTCTGTTAAGATCCCTGCTTATTTCATCTCATACACTATCTCTCTTCAACATATTTTTGTATATTTGACCCAACCTGTGGGTACAACCAGTGTGTTACTCAGGCCACTTGCAGTTTCAGTGATACGTGCTGTTCTAATCAGATAACATATGAAGTGAGTCTCAATCATGAGGCAGAAAGCCTCTCATTTCGACTCTGTATAGGTGCCATCAGACCTTTATTTTTCCAGTCTGTTCTTACCTTTTCTTAGAAGTCTTCATAAGACGCACTCTTCAGAATCCGAATTAGGTGTTTTTTGCTTCATTCTGCAAAGATTCCATTCTCTAGAGGTTAAAATTGCTTACGCACTGACCCTAAAAACTCTACTTCACACCACCTGATGGATCTTCCTCCTTTCTTTTTGCAAAATCAATAGACTTACAGGTTTTACAGGTTAAGGAAGCGCCAGTAAAACCACACAATCGTAGTCTCACCAGCGTTTAAAAGGCAACGACCTTTTGTACTTCAAGTCATCATCGTGTTGCATTTCATCTCTACCGCTTCAATCAAAAGCTAATTAACCCTTTGTGTGCCATTCACTCATTAGCACTTCACAAACTTTTCCACGATAAGTCAGTTCAAGGTCGTACGAGTAGCAAAACGTATGTACACTCCCAGTACTTGCTGGTGACATCGTACCCTGGTTCAAAAGCCTAACCGCACTAACTATAAGTACGAGTATCTAGCAAGCACCTGCATTCGATAACTGATCCAAATGACCTTTTAATTGTTTGCCCGCAGCCATTCTATTAATTTTTTTTTTTTTTTTTCTTGTTTTTGCTTTACCAAGTTACACTCGCCAACTTGTCGTCGTGGGTACCGTGGAAATTCCAGTTATTGCGCTTAATTTGCATATTGCCGGCCACTCCATGTTGCGAGACTTGAGAGTTAAGCTGCTGTCATGTTGCTAGAAATTTCTATGTCCAAAGGTATACGACAACGGAACAATTAGAGGCGCACACATGAAGCTTCGGTGACTGTCAGAGTCGTACTTCATCCATAAGTGGATTTAAGACTCACTTCCCCTCTTAAAGTGGCATCAGCTTCATCAGCATCATTTCCATGGTAATGTATGCCATCGGTTGACACATTTATGCAACTGTTATGCAACTCTTTTATGACCGAGTATCCGCTCCTCCAAATGTGATAATTGGGGCTTCCAGGGGACAGGTGCCCGGGAGAGACTCATATTCAGATCTTTATACTGATTCTTCAGTCGATTTAGTGAAGTCTCCGTGGATTCGGATGGCTTTGGTTATGCTTATGTGGTGCTCGGACGAGCGAAGCGAAATCAGGTTTGCAAGATTCCATTTTCCCCCAATTGGGTCACTTAACGTTGGCGGATTAACGTGACGTGAATGTTGTACTCTAATACGAACGCATTGCTAGTTTCGGTGTTTCAGTTGCCGATGATGTTGACTACACTCAGCTGTGGCCGGTAATCAAATCAGAAAAAGAACTGGGGGACAGGGTGTTTGATTAAATTCGTTTTGGTGGCTGTAGTTAATTGAAGGCCGTTTAATGCATAATTGAACTATACGCGTTGTAATGTTATGGAACAGATGAAATTTTACGAATTAAACGGCATTATCTGGCAAGAGGAAGCAATAACGAGTGAACGTTTGATGAATTTTAAGCATCAGTAGTTGTAGAGTCAGTAGAGTCAGTAGAGGTTGTGGCTAGTTGAACATGGGAAGTAAAATTTTATTAAAGGCGTCGCCGGCTCATTGATAAGAATGGTTTAAACGATTTTTATCTGTTGCTATACTACAATCCATTTGAAGTATCCACAGTTGTCATTAGTCCTACTTGTCGTTCTCCATTTCATAGATCCCGTGCTATCAAGAATATTGCCAGTATACATGTAGACTGGTAACGTGGCATCCCAATTTCTCAAGTTGCTTATGGGAATTGTTAGGTTTTCTCGGGTCCCTACCGAGGGATGTTTGAAGTTTTAAAGCAGAATTTAGGCTCAAAACCAGCCGGTCGCTGATTTTACTGGCTTTTATGCTTGAGATATTCAAAAAGAGTGTTTTGTGTGTCGTGTGGCCACAAGTCTGGTGATGCGTTTTAGTTTAATTGTATTAGGTGGCCCATAACATATTTATGAAGCAAACAGAACAAGAATTTGTTTGAATAATCGAATGGGATGCTTTGATAATTTTGATTAGGAATTCGTCAATGATTTCGGCATAAGTTGCATTTCATGCCCGTTTTCCTCGCCGCTCGCCTCGACTCCCATACGACTCTTAGAGATAGGAACAATATAGGAGCAAGCAAGCCCTCGAAGGTCTCGTAGCTCTCGTTCGGCCGAGAATATCGCTGCTGTAGCGGAAGATCTCGCAGAGGCTCCATCAACATCGATATGCCAGGCAATTGGCCATTCCACGCACTACTCTGCGGTGCATTTTGGTGAATGATTTGAATAGGTTTCTGTAGAAAGTACATACAGTTCAGCAACTGGTGGGTGTTTACCGTGAATCGCGTTTAACATACGCCCAAGTCCTCCTGAATCTCAGCAATAAAGTGGACAATTTTGCGTAAAAAATAATCTTGCGTGACGAGGCCCATTTCAACCTATGTGTGTGGATGCGCGACAAACAAACAAAATTTTTGGTTCTGGAACACTGAAAATCTGCAAGTAATGCACGAAAGGCCATTACATCCACTCAAAGTTGCTGCATGTTGTGCTGTTTACGCTAGAGGAATCATTGGACCATTTGTTTTTTTGTGAATGTTACGGACCAAACAGTTACTATGGATGGTGAGCGTTCATTCCTCAAATTGGATGAATTTAGACTGTCCACATCGTCTATGGCGTTATTTAAAATCACGAGGTTATGTGAACAAGCCACAAATTGTGGCAGCCCTCAAGGAGAACAGCCATCAAAAAGTGGAGAATCTATCTACCGAAGTTCTAAATAAAACCATGGAAAATGCCATAAAAAGAGCCAAAATGGTACTCATGTCGGCACGCACTTAAGCGATATTATTTTCAAAACTTGAATGTGCAAATTAAAGCAGTAGGCTGAAGTAGGAACCTTATGGAACATCACCAGTTTTTTTTTTTTTTTTTTTTTCTGTTGGAATACAGCACTCAGACGAAGCTTTGCTTTTAATAAAATTTGACATTCTTTCGAAGAAAGATGAGCCAGCGCTTCAGTGAAACCAGCACCCAGCACATCAACGCTGAATACCTGCATTCTGATGCGAGTGTAGGCCGGACTCTCACAAAGGAAGTGCTCCGCGGTAATCATTTTCACAACAAAAGTCCCTGGATGTTGGGTCACTTAGGCTCAACAAAAGCGTAGTGGCCCGTCATGATGGTAGTAAACAGCTTACAGTCTTTCCTACTGAAAGATAGCGAGAAAGCCGCTAGCCTTTTAGAGAAGTAGGGAAGCAACCTGGAATCTGAAAAGTCATGCTCTCTAAAGTTAGGCTCATAGGAAACTCATCTGTTAATGGAAGAAGCTAATGGAAGTTCATCGGTAATTTCAATTTCCATGATTCCATTGTGACTTGTGACCCAAAAAAGGTTCACAGAATTTAGCCCTTAGACTGCCTTCAATGAAGCCTAGCATTTTCGGACTACCTTGGATGTTGGAGATTGTGATTCGTCCCCTCCATCGATTCTTCACAATATATTTACTTAGTTCCTTGCCCTCAGGATTGCATATATCTCCACTTGGAAGATTTCTAAGTGAAATCTAACGTTGTCGCCCTCTAGAGAGACACCAGCACCGCGTTCTAAATCGGTTTTGGAGTCATTCATTATGAACAAAGCCTTTCCTGGGCACGGGGATAGCCGATTTTGTATTTTTTTCTGCAACTGGAGTTCTGGTATCATTGCATCAGGCGGCATGTCTATTAGAGTAGAACAAAAAAGCACAAAGTCATCAAATCTCCAGTGCGTGTTGTACTAAAAAGCACTTCTCTTTTAGCGTTTTGAATCTGCAACCAATGATATGAACATCGAGGGAAGGGAGATTCTATAATGCGTATAGAGCAGAGCCAGGTATGCTGCGAAAAGCCTCAATGCAGCCGAGACTGATTAAAGGAGCAATGGCGTATTTTCGTGAAAGTTCTATAGTTCCACCAGACAAGCGATGCATGGGGTATTATTTGCATTATCATAGCCGTGTAGATCCAAAGAACTCTTCTTGCCGAAAGTTTCCTTACACTGCCAGCAAGCCGACTTACGACTTAACATACCATAATTGTTTATTTGTTATCGAAGATGACACTCGAATACACAGCTTTGATTGAGAAACGGATGGAGATGTATAGTGAAACGGCCAACATGCACCATACCAATGAAAACAAATTACGAAAAGTTGTCAGCACATCCCCGTTTCTCTGACTTTCCCTGAAAAGGGGTGCGTCCGCTTTAATACCCTGATAATCTCAAAGGTCTTACTTTTCGGCACGGACTTGCTTAGCCATGGAAGAGTATGCTGCGAGAAGCAATTCACTCTAGGAGATCCGTTTTCCATATCGCGACATCCAAGTTCCGTAGGACGGGTTGCAAGTTTTTCTGGTTGCAGCGCCGGCTTCAACCGGTCCATATGTGCAGGGAAAACTACAAGAAGAGATGTTTCTCAGTATGGATTTCTTCATCTTTACTCGATTACCGTATACAGTAGAGTACCCAAGGTCATATATGGCAGAAGCTTTGTGAAACCATGGTCATTGAATCACACTAAGAGGATTGCTATTTTTATTTCTGCGGAATCTAGTCATCAATGCCTCTCTTTTTCTGTGCAAAAATTATTATGGATTCAAAATAGAGGACTCTCCTGATCACATCGCCGTGTCTGGGTGGTATCTGCTGATATTTTCTGATTAACCTCGATCATCATGTACTGGTGATACGCCGGCCCAGAGCACATAAATATCGGGAAGCACTTCGCAGCACTTTGGACACTACTACAACTACTATTCGCCGATAATGTCGGCAAGAACTTGGCTCTCAACGGAGAGATTAACAGTCAGAACAAACTCGTACTAGTATCCTACTATATCGACGGATCATCTTCCCTTCCAATGTTTTATTTAGCTTTAGCTACACACCATGTTAGACAAAGACGGTCGGTGACACTTTCATATATCCTTTATAGCCGTAGTACGTGCCACTATCTTCGTTCAAAACACAAACATTCGGCTACAGGCTGAAATTTCGGCTTATTGGGCCATAGTTTGAATGTCGATGGATACGATACCGTGATCAGCATTGGAAAATCTATTTAAATAAAGCTCAGCTATCTAGGAAGTTAAAGCTTTGCACGCTGTCTTTCTGTAATGTGAACGAATTTCAGTGAGTCGAAATTCCTCCCTGTATCAAATAAAGGTGAGCTTTAACGGTGGCCAAGTGGGGAATTTATCTTCTAATAACTCTTCTCAATCCAACCAAAGCCAGCGAGTGGTGGAAACCAGTCTGAGATTACCTTCACCGTACTCAGTGCTACTCAATGGGCGTTCAAGTAACAAATTTCATTTTTCAACGCAGAGCAGATATTAATTACCACCCGCATATATCCATTGTTCATATTTGTATCGCCGCTAAGGAAAGAAAGGTAGAACAAAGCCTTCAATCTTCGTATACCTCCTAAAACTAGGTGGGTGTATGGCTGAAAGTGTCTGTCGGGAGTATTTACAAAATTTAGTTTTTTAGTGTCGTCTTTTGCGTATCAGATTGTAGATCTTCCAATGCTGTTTAGCATTCAGAAAAACATCGGCAACTCCAAATCATGAAGGCAGAATCCAAAAATGTCCTATTGGTGTATGGAGCTCTTATCAGTGGCAGTTTCTTAAGATACATTAGCCACCATGACTACCTTATCAACGGCCTCCGGTGGATTTCTAGTTGAATGGAGTACTAAACTTGACAAAGACCACCTAATTGCAATTTGCAGGTAATTTAGGCTCATTATCACTTCCAACTTCACTATCAACAAATGGGATAGCCTTCCGTGACCAAAGCTTGTAAAAATTAACCAAGTTACGGCCCCAGTTAGCAACGCAATACCTCCTCAAGAAAGGGAAACGAAAATTACCATTTAGAGTCGAATCATCCATCTAATGTAGTCTGCTGATACAAATTGCCATTAAGACAAAACGTCTTACATACTTTGTACGTTTACCCATAACCAAGTCTTGCAATCCACTTAGCAGCTCGTTTCGTCTAAAAGATCACAACCAACGTTAGCACGGTGTTGCTTTAGTTCCGGAAGACAAACTAAACGTTTGCAACCATCAGCCTTCAGATGTGGTGTATTTGCACCGGTGCCAGTACGTCTTACCATTCTCGAATGCACTGAAACTATTTCAGATTCAAACAAAGCACAAATGTGAAAAAGTGACACGATAAAGAGGTGGCAAAACAAAACAAAAGAACAAAAAATCCACAAAAGCATGCGCAATTGATTGCATAAGCATGAACATGTTAAGATACAGTTAATGCATCGTAAAGATACAAAACGCGAAGGTAATTGTATTTTTTTTCTCGAGATTTTCACACGAGGAATTTGGAAATTTGTTTTTAGAGATCAATGCTAGACCAGTGCTAAGTAAAAGCCATCTTGGCCATTGGGTGTGTGATTATACGAATTGTGGTGTTGCGTCAAGAGCTAAACTCTGGCTATGAATAATTCCTACCAAAGAAGCCCGAGACCAACAGACTCCCCCTCGCTTTCTCGTGCTGATTACCCTATGCGTTTGGCGCTTCAAAATTCAATTTTTTGCGCAATTTCACGCTGGACTTGGTGTGAATTGCAATTCCACATAAGTGACAGAGGGTGCTCATCGAGCAGTAAAGCCTCATCACGCTAGCGATCGTTGTCGGCCATAAGTGAGATCAATATAATTGCTTTTGTTGCTTTGTGCTTATTGTCAGTAATTTAACTCGGCTGACACGATTGGCAAAGTGAGGGCGACGTATGGTGACCACATACAGAAAATAAAAATCTCCAAAAGCCATAAACCACTGGCAAACATATAGCAGTGGTTGGAGGGTTACATGAAGGAAAGTTAAACGTTTACACAATGTGGCATCATGAGTGTAAATCTTTTAATTTGCGAAATGCTCACGTACATAAATTAAGTGGCCAGGCTTGCCAAACGCGCCGCAAAAGACGTAGAAGGTACGAAAAACATGCAAATGTTTGAAAGTGCCTCGTAGCGAACATCAAACATAATGAACTGTGTATACGGGCTGGACGTGACAAATTTCATCATGAAAGGAAGCTAATGAGTCGCGGGTGTCTTCAAGCAGTATCTATGTTAGGTACTTTGAATGGCAGGTAACGACAGACAAGAAGCCGCAATATTTGGATTTCTTAACAACCTCTAGATGAACGTATCAATCTGTTTGTTTGCTGTCGGTTTGCTGTCGGTTTGCTTCCGCGGTAGATACAAGTAGTTTAGGCAAAAACTCATGTTCTTTCGAGTTTTGGTTGATGCTGGTAAGAAGAGTACTGTCCATGTGTTCGTTATACTTCCTTTAAATCATTGGTGCGACTGGAGTCGCACATAATTGTTCGGAACTCACTGCGATTAAGCCTATATTCTTCTTTCATTTTTTGTGGCTGGCTGGCTAACCTTAAACTTTTCAGAGTGCTTTTTATACCAAGATGCTCCAACTGTTCCAACTATTCTCGCTAGTGAAGCCTGCATACACCTTAAAGTCTAGCTCATAGCCTGTTGCTTGATTCAAATCGTACACATTTCATCTGGTCTTGGTCTTGGTCTCTTCTGGCGGAACAATCCATTGTACTCCTTTTAAGTTCTTTCGAATAAAGATGAGTAAGCTACAGTTGTAAAATTCCTACCGTACGAGCAATCACAGAGGTAGTGCTCCTCGACCCCCCTCACAGCAATCATCGAAAGATTTAGCACAACTTATTCCTAGCGCTTTTTGGTAAAAATAAAAGCGTGCTGCTCCGTAACGATGCCAATAAGAAGTCTGTAGTCTTTCCTGAGGGAAAGCACGACAACAGAAAACTCTTGCCTTCCGCAATTATGCTCACAAGATACCCAACTGCAACCCGCAGTCCTTACGCGGCTCTTGAGAGCCGCTTCTCTGAATTATGGCTGGCAAGCTCACTGGTTTCCGTGATTTAATTTTTCCTTTGGCCTGTCACAAGACTCGATAAATTCAGCCTTCCGGCCTTGCATTTTTGGTGGTTGGAAATGGAGGGCTCAGTATGTCCTTTGCTTCCTCCACGGATTCTTCACAATATAGGCGAAATTTTTAACTAGGACAGATTTTAGGCAAAATCATTCTTGGAAGGGAAGTTCAGGCTTGTACTTTTGCAGCAAAAAGTCTGTCTGTCCAGACCTGTCTGGTCTGTCCACGACCAGAGTTATTGAACAGTCAGCACCTAAGATCATCATTTCTTGATGTACCAAAGGCCACTTATTTTAAAATGAAAGATGGCTTTGGGAGTGCAATCCATCAAGTGCAGTGAGGTTCATCGGGGCGAGACAGGCCTGTCTTAAAGTCCCATACTCTCGTTAAAGCTTGGCCCACCAGACAACCGACGCATAGGATATAATTACCCTTGTCATTCCGATGTTAATCCAAAGGACCCGCTTCGATGACGAGCACAAATATGGTGAATGTCACTCAGCGTCTGCAATCGTGGTTTTGTTCACAAGCATTGCTTTAGTTGGCATTTACAATCCATTTCTACGCACATGAAAATCATTCATTCTCTGCGTGCTCTTCAACATGAAGCAAGTCAGGCTAATTGATCTAAAGTCCTTGGCATCCGGTTTTCGGTATACTTAAACCTCGTTCTTTTTACCAGGAATTCTTATATGCTTTCCATCATGGAAGGGGCTGAAGATAGCATTAGGCAACGTTAATACTGGATGGGTTCAATGTCAAATCCGAAGAAAGGTTGAGGTCTCCTGACCAGAGCCCAGGAGTGGGTGATGCCAACCACAGACTCACGACGGCTGCGAAAAGCGGAATTAATGTAGTAAACGTAGAAAACGTTGAGGAGACCTGGATACGAAGGAACCATCCCGGATGTCATATTCGTGACGGAATCAACATCCGCAAGAATAGAGACCTGGAGGGGTCTACGAGAGGACTAACGAGTTCCAAATCGGAATCTAACGCCGGCTCAAAGGTGGAACGTTCTTAGACTCAAAGTACTATAGTGCTTCTCACGTCTGTGATCGAAGAAAGAAAAGGCTGCTGCATATCCAAAGTGCAAACATCAGATGACCTGTCCGCCAGACAGTATGGCTTGAGAAAAGGCCACTCCACGATCTAAGCTATTAGAGAAGAAGTAAAGCCTTTACTCAAAGAAGATCGTACTGTTGGCGACAGTACTGAATGTCGTACTGAATGTGCGACATGCCTTCAATTTAACCAGGTAGAGTGATACACTGAATGTGCTTGAGCATACTTTCAACATTCCAGTTAACATTATGCAGATGAACTGCTCTACGATACCACGGAAGGCCCTCGAAGAGAGAAAATCACCTCCGGAATATCACAGGGATCAATCCTGGGAGCTGACCTCCAGAACATTTCATACGATGTTGTACTTCGCATGGAAATTACCTGTAAGGAAAGTACCCTGTTATTGTACGCCGATGATATCACCGCGGTGATTAGGGCAAAAGACGTGGAGAACGCGAAAATGAAACTGAACCAGGTTATGAGATAGTCTGTGTGACCAAGAAGATGATCCCGACCATCGTTAACTTCCAAAGTGGGCCCGAATTTATAAAAAACCAAACAAACAGTGGAATACTTGGGACGAAAATCACCTTCTAGCAAGAGTTCAAGTCCGTTTCAGTATTAGCGTTGACGCTAATAATATCACGGGAGTCCGAAGGCCAGCTTCTTATGTTAATCACACACGTAATTCTTATATATGGCTGTGAGATGCACTCCGACAAGAAAAGTACAGGAAGCGGATGGCAGGGGAGTAAAAACGCGAAGTTCTACCCGTGGCAAGCTCGTAGCGAACGTTGTCGGAACCACCCATCTTTGTAGATGCAGGAGTGATCACTATCGATCTCCTGGAGGCAGAAAGGAAGTACGTCTACGACAAAAAGGCGGAAGGTATGGAAACGGCAATTGAGGAGGCAAGGACGGAATGGACGGAAACACGGCGAGGTAAACTACTACGTCACCCAGTTTCTCACTGGACACGGATATTTCAATATCTTTCTTCAAAAGTTCGGTAAATCAAACATTCCAGCCTGCCAGTAGACGATGCAAATCACACATTTTTCGTCTGCAGGGTGGGACCTGGTATAATCAGCCCAGAAAACATGGTCGAAAAGATGCTGACGAGCGATCAGACTTGTGGCCAAATTTGTTTCTTCGTAGAAATCACACTCAGGACAAAAAAGAGGGCAATACCTCCAACGGACTGATGAAAATCTCACCGGCAAGATTACCCGCATAAGAAGATAAATATGAAAAAATTAGCCTCCAAAGGCGTAAGACAACAACACCACTCTGAAGTAATACGAAAGCCGTCCCGAAGTGGATGATGTCAAGATGAAAGTGTTTAAGGCGGTTTTTTAGTGAGTGAGAGTCGTACTCGTAAAGTACAAAAATGCACGCCTCGGATACTAATTGCTGCCATCGGATTGAGAAAGGTGAAGACTCCCTCGACGCAGGAGACAAAAATTGTCAGAAACTATGATCGTTCGTCCCGAGAAAGAGTTCATAATGGACCATTTGAGGCTGGATACAGCAAAACTATGGGATGGTGGTAAGAAAAGAACTCTGCCAACTGGTAACGCTGCTTTATTTCACTCTGTCAAACCAATGGAATCATGCCAATACAGGTACCACGGACAAGCCTATTGAAAATAGTGCAGTTCCTTGCTGATATCGGATGAGAATCACCTCAGCAGACCGAGTAATCATCTTGCCATCGTGTTAAACCAGTATAGAGTATTCAAACAGAATTAAGGTCGCCAAGAATAGCAAGGCAGTAGTCGCTGATATGATCTTAGCATCTGTCCTCTATCGGGAAGTGCGTAGCAGAAAATCAATCAGGATACTGCTTATTGTCTATTTACGCCCTATGCTAAGGGTTAGAACCCTGTCTTACTGAAATAAGTCCGTCTACATCAACTGAGTCATTCATTTGCAGATGGCTGTTCTTCTTGCGGTCGTAATTTTGCTCGCACAGTGATAGAAAGTCTTCACCGGATAAGACATATTTTTAAGAAAGCAAAACAGAATCGAAGGTGATAGTTTAAGAGCAGCATGCCATTTCAAATGAAGCTAATGGATTTAACTCTTCGCCGAAGCCAAGAAAGTTCCACTAAAAGGTTCTTACAATCAGATATACCTAGTGTGCCTCAGGTGTCCACTCTTTCTATTACACTTTTTGCTGATAATCTGTTACTTCTATTTTACGGCAATTGTCGCATTTTACCACATCCCTGTTTGACTTAAGATGCATCACACTTCGATACATAGACTGAAATGTCTCAATCTATCCCCTTTTATCATAGTCTAACACTAAATCTCTTTGGCAATCAGTGCTGTCAAACTAAACCGATCATCATTCAGAGATATCAATCCTCACGTAACCGCCTTGCTTGCCTTATTCAACGAATGCATCGATCGGATCACTTGTAAAATGAAAAACCTGTACTCACCCACCTTGATTGCTGTGTACACACGTTCATCTCTATGTTTGTACACCTTATAAGGTCACATCAAGGTAAAGTGATTGACTGCCTCTATACTTCTCTGACTGACTGTTGGTTGAGATGTGAAACACCTCTGCAATACTTTTAAAGCCGCGCGCGTATTGTGTGTACCTAACCTCCATGGCGTTTTGTAATTACTTAACACACTCACTTCATTCCACTCTTAAGCTCATCTTTTTCAGCCTCCCCTGCATCTTCTATTTCCCATCCGTTGAGGTCCATTACCTGCAATAAAACGAAAGGCACTCAATTAGCCTATGCAATCTGCATAGCAAGGTACGAGTATGCCATGCTAAAAGAATTTCTTCGATTACGAAAGCTAAGTAGTAACCAATCTTAAAAACTTACACAAACGGCCTTTCAAAAAAATCTCTTACTTCATCCATACATCCAATGGATACATTCGCATCTCTATGTAAAAGATCTGCATAGCAGTACTGTGCAAACCTCGAATCGGACATTAGCCGCGGCACCAAGAACCACAGACCGGACTGGAAATGCTCATAGTCTTTCAATACTTCAAACTGAATAGGGGCCATTGAACGATCGTTTACTCGTACTTGGTCCCGTACTTGTATCTCATACTTGTACGAGTACTTCATACTGTTGGCTTTGTATCTTGTATCTGTAGTGGAGAGCAAGCTTTAAAAAAAAAAAAACCAAACGACCAACAAAAATTCGAGTTTTTCGCTAGAAAACTGAAAACTGGTTCCGCTCGTAAGTCGTGGTGTGGTATACTGTATGCCCCTACTGCATCTACGGTAGTCCACCCGAGTACTCACAGTGTAATGGATTCTTGTTGTTGACGCTGGCGCTGCGATATTGGAGTGGAATACTTAAAGTATCTGCTGTCGGAGGAGGCGTCATTTTTTAGTGGCCGGCACAGCGTGGATGTCGTTAGTGCAGTTAAGCACATAACCATGTTCTTCGGAAGAGATAGGCCTAGAGACCTAGAGCCCCAGTAAAGTGTTGGTTGTTTTCTTGTTTTTCTTTTTTCTTCATCTCTTGTTCGCCTCTTTTTTCATCTGCGGGTATTTTTCCAATTCTGCTGATGATAAAGCATTGTGGTGCGGAGCAAAACGAAGATAAGAGTGTTAAATTGGAGTTAATCTATAGTGCAAGTTGGTGCTGCTTCCGATGCTGATGCCGGTACCAGTAGCCCGCAATGGGAGAATTTCTGGGATACAAACAATTTATGCCAACGGGAGAGAACTGAATAGGAAAATGAAAACGAATGGCGCTGACACAATTCCCGGAGCAAAGTTTCAATTACACGTATCTACGAGTGCTTGGTTCACTTGGGGTTTGCTGTATACTAGCATGTGTGTGCCCCGGGGAATTTTCGATTTTTTATTAATTTTACTCAGAGAATTAATCGTAGAGGTTGTAGGTGGGCGATGATTTTGATGAACGAGTCTCTTTCGTCCTGGCATTGGAGCCAATAAGCACTGCTACCCTACTGATAGTCAGTATCGGCGGTGGAGGTCATCCGTTAATTTCGACAAAGTCTTTCTTAAAACTAAAACCAAAGAACGTGACAAAACTCGGAATAGACGACACGAAGAAAATGGGAGGGCTATAATTTCAATCAGCAAATGGCAGTGGAAGTCAGAGAAAACATGAACAAAGCACGAATTTAGAGCTTCTGGATATGAAGGTCATGTGATATCGCTTTAGAATTAGATCTCGTGACTAACATAACGATGGTGAGATAAGAACGAGCTATCAGATGCTTTGAACATTCAATAAAACAGCAAACTTTAAAGAACTCAATGTTAATGCCTACCTAAACTTTTTATTTACCACAAGACGGCTCAGGACCCAGCGCATACCTTTTTCTATATTTTCTACGTCTAAATAGAGATAATGGACACCACAGGACGTCTTGGACAATACCACATAGCGCTCCGTTTTCGATTTCGTGGCCATTAAATCTGGTAAATATCGGATTTTGCAAAAGCTCCTTCTTAAACTTGATCACTTAACCCTTTTTTAGAGGCAACGTGACGGTTTTAATTCGTCCGAATCCTTAATAGTTCTGACATCTAGAACTTAACCCAGGCAAAATTGCTTACGCGTTTAGTGACATATGTATATTACTTGGCTTATTTTTTATAATTTACACGCGTGGGCGAAAGAAAATCAGGGAAGATGGAAAGAGAGGTGTCGATGAACGTTGGTTTTAAATGTTTGAAGGTTATAATGACCAGGAAATAAAGAGCTGTGCAGGGCATTTCATAAGCGAATTGTACCGCTAAGGAATGAATTACTATATTTTAGAGTACGTCCGTGTCTGAGATTGAGGGTATACTAATGATCAATCATAACGAGACGGGTGTGACTCTTTATCGTCAAACTTCCCACCTCTGTCCGACTAAGAGCACCGTCTGTCATTTAAGACCCGTATCTGGTTAGAATGAGTACATTTTGGCAGAAAGTTAGACTGCAGGTCAAACCTTGGTATAGGAATCATTTTCATTAGTAGTTGCCAATCTCAAAAACTAGAAGTCAATTGCGTACCATCGGATTGTGCGGACATGCTGTACCTTGAAAGTTTCTTTTGTCTCTCACATTTTAAGCAACCTGTAAGGGCCTTCTTTGGTGCAAAAAACTTCCGTGTTACGCGGAGCTGCGAAATCGGAGAGCTACATTTTTATATGGTCGTTTCATGGACTTATCTTCCTTTTTTGTCTATCATTGCAGCAAAGCCGCTGCCAAACACGATTCTCAGTCACGCTTCTAAGTGTGCGAAGTGATTTCGTCGTCATCCTTTTCATTCATCGGGGTCGTGCACAACACCTTGAGGACGAGGTGCCTAACCATAAATCCGAATTCGTCAAATGACAGCATAAGACGCCCTTTGTTATGTTTCAAGACCATACCTTTTACGTTCCTCCCATTTTCTGCATGTCTGTGATGTCGGGCATATATTTTACATGAACATGTATCAACTAGAAAGAAGATTAAGTTGGCACATTCCAGTCATCGTGGTCACTTTTACATATGCCCGTTTCCTCAATATTTTAGGAGAGCCTATTCGAGGCATTATTCAGCTTTTAAAGGACATTTTCCTACATGGTGAGTTTCAACACCAACTCATAAAATTGTTATTCTTCAGAGATTCACTGCAGACATTGGTTAACCACATACGGACTTCCGAAGGTATCTCGGAAGCTGGATATCAACTGAGAACTGTCCATCTCGCCCCCAGATCTCACATCTCGCGGCTTTTTCATTATTTATCACTTTTTTTCGCAAACGAATTTGCATGTGTTATTCGGCTTAACAATATGGTAGCCTCATAACTAATTCTATGGATTAGAGGGATACATGTTACGTCAATCGTACGTCAAATCGCGTCAGCTTTCTGGCAGCGTAACGAGCTTTTGGGGTTTCTCACCGAAAAAGGTCCCCTGAATCTACACGGCTAAGATAAGACGAGATACATCATTGCTACTTTTACCCGTTCTATTCACCCGATCTATTTAGGCTGCATGGGGACTTTCCTTGGTATGCCTGGCTCTGCTCTGATGAATTTCCATTACCTTGATATTCATATCATGGGCTGCAATTACACTGCCTGAAAAGTTCTAATCATTAGGACTTCAGTTGCTGCAAGAAAGACGATGACAACGTAAGGTTTCGTTCCTAGTTGATATACGTAATCCTGATGGCAATGAACTATATGTTATTATGAAGAATCGGTGAAGCAGGCAAAGTACCTGCATCTGTAGCAACAGCGTTTGAAGCCTTGTTGAACCCTCCCGAAACTTTCAAAATAGTTTAAGAATGCACGATTTCACTGCACGTATACGGAAGGTTGAATTTCCTAAATCTTGTTTGGATCTCAGGTCACGATACGGTCACAGAAAATTAAATTGCCAATGACAAAGCTCAAAAAACTGTTGCTCAGGACTTAAACCTACGTTAGGACTGTCTGTGTCCTTAGTTGGGGCTTTTATTGAAAGCTGGGTTTCATATGAACATAACTGCAGTTGGCGTGATTCTGCAGATTGGCGGTAGACCAGGCGAATGCCTTTGGGCATTTCTAAGAGGTCATCGTCTTACCCACTCAGTAGGAAACACTGCAGGCTGCTTACTGGCGTCGTGGATAAGCACATAACATAAGTATGCTGAACATAAGTGACACAACATTCTCCGACCACGAAGTACTACCTCCGTGAGTCTCCAGCCTAATTTCGCACCGATTTGATAGGTGCTGGGACAGAGGGTACTTTATCACCCAAGCGGTGGCTCATCTCTCTTCGAAAATCTGGAATTTCATTAAAAGCAAAAACTCGTCTCAGTGCTGTGTTTCGACAGACAAAAAAAATGGTGATGTTCCACAGGGTTCCTACTTAAGCCTACTACTATAAAACATTATATATGATGTCACTTTATCACTTACTCATCTGTTTACGAAACATGACATTTCATTTGACAAGCATCGTAATTTATCCATTAGGAGGAACATAATGTAATCGTAAGTCCAAGTTGCCCTACGAGAGAAATATCTAAGTAATAACGAAATGGAAAAGGTGTAAGAGGTTGACTATTCACTTGAGGCACATAAGGTTTACTTGATAGGACACTTGACTTAGGTGGCACTACAGTTCGGGGTGAACCTGGGCCTCAACTAACAAGCCTCCCAATTAATCCGGTCCTTAGATAACTGCATCTGTACCCTCCACCTAAGGTGAGGTCTTTCTCTATTACGATGTTGCGATGGGTTAGATTCGAAGACTCTGCAGTGTATTGGTGTCCATTCGATCTATATGTCCTAGCAATTTCAGAAGAATGGTGTTGAGGGGGTCTCCCTTTTTGTGGATCGTGCATACAGTGCTGAGATTTCATTCATCAGGGATACACTTTTCTGACCAGTCATTTCTAGCATCTTAGTAGAATACGTCGGCCGGTAAGCCGCCAGGTCCATCTACTTTATTGGATTTCAACTCAGATATTGTTATCCTTACTTCGTTTTGGTCTGGTGGACGGTAGTTTTAGATATAGTCGCGTAATTGAATACTGTGTAATAGTGGTCCTCGTCGCCATTATACAGTCTGGTGAAGAAGTTTTTACATATTCTCTGCACCGACTGTGACTCTACGAGTGCCAACAGTTTTCCTTCTTCATTTCCATAGGCTTTTGGATGGGTCTTCTATCCTTGATACGTTCTTTTTAAATTCTGTTAAAACTTTATTATTGTTCCTAGAGTACGAATTCTCAATATCTTCGATTGAGCGCTCTTTCTTTTTTTGTTCTGGACAAGCCGATACTCTTCCCGTCTATTTTGCTTGCTCATAAATCTCACGAATGGTTCTCGTCTTTGTTGCAGCGCCGCTTTGTAGGCTTCTTGTTTAGCTGCATGAGATGATGGCATTCATCATCGAACCAGAGATTTCTTGGTGGTGGTCGGGTGAAATCGAGCGCAACAGTTGCGGCGTCTCTTATGATATGTTGGCAGCTTTGACACCGGCCTTCGCCACTTGATGCCGATATCTTAGGAGTTGTTGAGAGAGTTGGCGGGCACTTACCATTGTATCTATTTTACGTTATAACTTCTCTTCTTTGTTGTGGCGTTTGGGAAATTATAACACAAGTCAATGTTGGCTCTCTGGAAGGTTCAGACGTCCAAAATACTGGTAACATACCTTACCTCGATCGCAATATGATCGATTATGTTTAGCGTTTTATGATCCGGAGATTGCTATATCCCCTTGTGTATATTGAGCCGGAAATCATTAGTCCTAAGTTCGTTGCCAGACGTGGAGTCGTGGAGGTTTGCCAACTGTCCCATCAGAGATGTCGTTTTTTGCTATCTAGTACTATTTTAGCGTCACACTTAGGACATTGGTCACGTTTTGTCAAGTGAGTCGTAGACACATTCTGTGGTGTCGTTGTTCTAGTCTTTTGTGTGGCATGAGCGCATATAAAGCTTATGTAAGCTAAATTAGCCGGTGAGGATTGTCATAAGATGCTCATTAACGTGTCAAAAACTCAAGACTTCTTGTCTAAGCCTACTGCTCATGACAAATCCGCACCCGAATAACCGTTCTTTTTGTTCCCTATACGCAGCAATCACCAGAGTTCATGCCACAGTTTTTGTTCCTTTTGCTTAACCCATCCCATCATACTTCCTGCATGGCGGCAATATCTGCAAGGTAATAGTCAAAGAGGTCTGTTAATTAAAATAATCGGTTTCACGGTTGCTGGTAACCAATGTTTGCGGATTTATTTATTTTTTTGTTTGCTCTGACAGAATAACTCCAAACCTGAAATGTACTTAGAAGGTGCAACTTTCAAATCAATCCCTCACAACACCCTGTACACTGCATTTTGACGGAAATGTATCATACATGTATGTACTCCTGTAAAGTTCGGATGTCAAGGAATACTCGATATCATTATTTGCATGGAATATATTTAAAGACTGTAAAACGGGTAGATGATGATGATCAATCAGGAAGCAGTGATGTGATCAGAGATCTCAAATCAGTATGATGAATATGGTGAACTTTAACCGGCAATTAATGTGATCTTTCATGGGCGAGCTATGTCTCTTTTTTGTGATTGGTTTTAGATTCTCTACACTGCTATGGCAGCTTCCGATATCGCGGGTCAAAACTCTTTCAAAAAGGTCCTTGTCACTTCCTTTTTTATACACTCGTACAGCGATGTCATGAACGAACTTTGTTTTTCACAGAAAAGTGTTCCACCTTTGTCCAGGTGAGGCCAATTTAAATCCATTAAGTTGAAATTTAGTATTCCTTTTGTTTGAGAACTCTTCTTCCATTTGTATCTAACTACCAACTAATCATAGGCCATTCACGATCTAAACAATTTTCTCTTATCTCAATTTAATTCTAACAATGACAGTGTATTGTATACTAATTGTTGTTTTCTTTGAATTTTGTTTCTTTTCAGGTAAGTCCAAGGATCTATCCATCTATTGTAACCTCACAGATACTCGTATATCTGACATTAAGTAAGTTACATAAAAAATACGAATAAAAGGCAGGAAATTCAATCCAATTCAATTGAGTCTGAGGGAAAAAAGCGTCCCCCCTAAATTACTGTAATTGATTTTTGCTAGCATTTCTACTTTTATTGATTGCTTTTCTCTCTCAATCATCCAACGGATTGTTCTAAATAGAAAACCGGAAAATTCAATTAAAACTTGGAACACCGTTGTTCGTTCTTTTGCGGATTACATTGGTACGAGTATAACGTGTGATTAGCGTGTAATCGTCACTTTTCTTTTTCTTTATTACTCACGCATGGGGCTGGACTGGACGGGGCGGACCAGGGCAGAGTGGTGCCATTCCACTTAACTTGATCTCTGTGTCCAATTAGCACGATTACCTATAACAATTTCTACTGTCTTATGTGTATAGATACTCTCTTTCTTTCCAATTGTCGCGCAAATATAGATACAGGTACTCGTACGTAATGATTGCAAAAATCAAACTTACTGTCCGGGTGTTGGATCATCCTACACGCCTAAATGGCGATCTGTGTTGGTTTTACGGGTTTTTGTCGAAACTTTTCGTTCTGACCTTTGTCAGTGCCTTTTTGAAGTGCCTGTCATTGTATGGTAATGTCATTGACACACACTGCGCACTTTGGTGGATTACTCAAATTGGCCTGGTCCAAGTTTTCAGTTTGTCCATATGCAAGTATAGGTGCTCAGTAGGTAGTTTGTGTAAGTTTGTTTTTGTGGTGTTGTGGAATTGTTTGTGACTTTGAACTCACTTTTAGATACTTTTGGGGCCAGTTTGGGTAGGTGAATTTGAAGGTTAAAGGTAGAAGTTGATAGGGGAAACGTGTTGTTAATGTCTTCTATTCTTCACCGAATAGAAACTGAAAGCGATAATAGTTGATGGTGGAATTCGGAAGTATTGCATGGGTAGAGGTGGTTTGTGTGAAGGTTATGGAGAAATAAGTGATAAATTATGATTGCATTGGGGTTTTGGTACACTAACTCTTGATTTGGAGGGTTGAATTCTTACAATTACAATGTCGAGTACGCAGTCTGCCTTTAATTATTGGTATTGGATTCGTCGTTGAATTTATGCTAATCTGGTTGTCGTTGCTTAGCTTCTATGTATAGCTCGTAGATTAAAATGGTGCTGAAAACATACAGGCCTTTCCTGCTTAACATTTGGGCATTTTTTGAATGAGGAATTTCAAACCACACTGCTTTTTCAGACTTGGGACAGCTCTATTCTCTCTTTTATTCGAGTGCCTACATCTAATTGATGCTGTCAAACCTTGACTTTCTTTACTTACTTTGTTTAAAGTGGCACTAAAGTCCGGGGTGGACCTAGGAATTCAACCAGCTCTTTGCATTCACCGTAACCTTAGGTGACGTCTTCCTTTACAACATTGTCCGTCGTTCGTTGGATTCGAAAACATGAGATGGTGGTGTTCATTCAATTTCCATCGGAGCATGTAAATTTTGACTCTTCTGGCTAAGTCAATGTATTGTAGTTGTATAGCATTAGCAGTTTGCTGTTATCTTTTTGTCCATTAATGCAGACCGATCCGAGAATCACTTGAAAAACTTATCTCTCGAAGAGACATTTTTCGTCCGGTTTAAATAAAGTCCATGCCTTGCGCGCCGTATAGGGGTCTTATACTTTCTTCGTTGTTCATAAGACGAACTTATTTCTCAGCTGTCTTCTGCGAATAAGTCCAAAGGCAAGAACTTTTCCTCTCTTGATTTCTATGTTTATTTCATTTTTTGAATTTTCAGCTAAGTCAAGGTGGAGAATACTCTGCCACCACAAAGTATCATAATTGTGTGCCATTGTGCCTTGCTGTCCATCACATAGGTTTTGGTTATCTTCTCTTGTCGATAGAATATACTTCGCTTTGCCACATTTACCACTAGATCCATCTTGACAACTTTCAACCTCTTCCTGTATAGCGATGTTAATATTCATGAAAGATCTTCAAGACAAAGAGCTATACTCTGCCCCTGTTAAATTCTAGATTACCTGATGAAGGTCCTTTACTCTGTCCATTAGCAGATAGACATTGTCTATTAAATTCATTTGTTTCTTCCGACAGTCACCGGGTATAACATCTCTAATTATCATGTGAAGCACGTCTTAGCCACACATCGATTTTAAAGCATCTGACAGCTTACAGGTGCTTAAAACGTGGATATCGGACCTACATAAGTGACCTTAAAAAACGATAAATATGTAGTTTTCCTATAAAAGGATCTCTATATAAGCTCACGATTTACTCCTTCTTGAAGTTGATAAAAAGCAGGCATAGCTGAGACTGGACTCATTGCTCTGTAATGGCTGCTGAAGAAAGATTCAGATCAGAAACTTGCTTGTTCAATATTGAGAGTAGGATCTTGGTGTTCTTTGATCCTATCCAAAATAATCTCCAATTTCTTCTTTTTGCTTACTGCCATAAGAATACGCATAACAGTACCTGCAATCAGTCTTATTCCTTTCTTTGGCAACGTCTAATTCTTCGGGAAAAAGGCTTATTTTCAAATGAGCTTACCATGATGAGTTGCAATTTATAGTTCTGTCGTTGGTCATAGCTTAGATGTCCCTATCACGGTTTACATCTTTGTAATGCTAAAAGGGTCAGTGCGTAATCCATCCTAGATTTTCATGTGACGTATCTGCTTCTACTCTGGTATTCGTATTAGCGGTGAGACTTGTAGTACAAACAGATATACTGTCGCATTGGTTTGCTGTATGGACTAGAGCCGTGTGCTTGTCTTCATTTCGCACGGTCCTGGGCTTCTAATTTAGACATATATCTTCAGGTTGCAAAAACGTTTTTGATATATCTCCAATGTACGTGCTTAGTTGTGTACCCAAATTTTTTAATTGCTTCTATGTACTTCTATGTGGAGAACGTCTATGAAATGTTGGCGTATAAACGCACATTGGAACAGGTTTTAAGCTTATCACAATGTAAACTACGTGGTTCCACGCTCACTGCCTATCAGATAAGACTCAGCTGTTATTTTGGCAGATTCAGTGCTCTAACATTGTGTCTCCCATGGCCAAGTGGTTAGCATTCCAGAATTTGAAAAACCGTTCGCCGTTTTCAGTTTCCGGAGCCGTGTACATTCATCACATGTTGCTTTCTACATTACCGTTGATATTTTCTTTGCTCAATGAGAATGTCACGGCTAGTCGTGACCTCCTTCTCACCTTGCACCAAGGTTTCCTTCGTTTTAAAATTTCTGTGCTCACGAATCTGTCTGATTTCATGATTTCACATGATTTGACATGATTTCAGCTAGTTGATCAAGTTAGAGTAAGACTGCATTTCCGATTGACGGAACGGACTCATCGGCAACTGCCCATCTTGTTTTAGTCAGTCCCTGGATATACATTTTGTACCACAGGATTCTCTCTCAAGAGGGCTTTCACGTTTCAGAATTCGATTGTTCTTCAACAAACAAGGTCTTCCGTATCCGTATAATTTCCATTTCGAATCCGTTAGTTAACCAGAGTTAACCAGCCTCACAAGACTGCAGAGCTATATCCAGCAGACGCTTGGCTCTTGATGAGAGGGGCTTGATGTTAAATTTCTTAATTCCATCGCAGATTCAGATTGAGCTCTGAAACCGTAGATCTTTGCAGATCCTTACAAGCTCATAGACTCGTGCTACTCTTTTAGATCTATAAATCTTAAAAGTCCTCTGACTAAATAGCTACCAATATCTTTGTATCCCGGCTACCAATGTGGCTGTATTCCAATTCGAAAATTGCTTTCAGTAACTGATTTTTAAAAGAATGATTCTTCGGGATACTCCCATTTGCATATCGATATTCATCTACAGTCCGCAGGTCATGATAAATAATTTCCATAAGAACATTCCTGCTCCTAAGTCTTCTTTAGTCTTCCGATTGAGTATTGTTTGGAATTTCGGTCCCTGATTAGCTTTAATATTTTTTGACTGTCGCCTATTTAGATGGGCACTCTAGGTCTTTATCAGGAATAATATCTTTTATTGAAGTAACTTCTCAAACAAGAACTACCTGTCTATGAAAATCTCAATCATTTGAGGCAGCTAATTAGTTGACTTCTATCTAATTATGAAATCAATCTAAGCCATTTCACAGTAATTAAGTTGTAATCCATTCCCAAGAAATTGAACACAATCAATACTCGTAGGCATCTTACTTTCGTTTTCCCAAGAACTCTACTTACTTAGCCCTAATTCCCTAGTTTCCATGGAGGATACCGAAACTTGAAACCTAGATTTTCGATTATTCATTTTGTATTGTACTTTCCCATAACAAAGTGGTTTTTTATTAAAGACTGGACCGCATCCGAACGTCGTCTAAGTTCAGAGAAAGTGCTTAATGAAATGATTAATTTCCCCTAAAGCAATGATCGTTAAAAGTCGTTACTTTCGTCTTTTTGCCATTAAACGCTGTAACTTCCAGCTATCATCAGTTCTCAACCGTTATGCTGATATTAATATTATAATTCCCAGCTCTAAACTGCAATCATTTTTCAAAGCTTCAGCGGAACATGCGTCTACACCTAATTCGCTTTGATCACCTCGCAACTTTCTTAGCAAGGAAATCAACATAGTTAAAGAAGTTGCGCGAGTAGAAGTCATTTTAATTATCCTGACTGATACTATACCTATACTCAAAATCATCACCGCGGTCGAGGAGGAGTTAAGGCATAAAGACGACGACTTAGACTAAAATTCGAATTCAGATTCAAAGATTCTGATCTATAAGATACAAGTTCAACAGCAATCAGGAAATGAGAAAAGGAAAAATTGATTTCTCGAGAAACTGTGGTTACAAGTTGCATGCTGCACGATCATTAGTTATTCCCATGAAGTTGGCTTCTATACGTACTCACATCTGGGATAGAATATTTCTTAGAGGCATTCTTTGAATTTTCATCCACTGACGAGTGGAAACTGGGGGAAATCTTAAAGAGCCTACGGGGTACCCCTTGACATAATTGGGTTTACGGTTTCATCGTACGGCAAAATCGTTCATATCTGCATCTCTGCTTGGTTAAGAGATTCATTCAACTGTCGGGTTAACGAGAGATCGCTATCGGTTAAAGTGCTCAATGATGACGCATATATGTTTGCTTTTTGGAATTCGATAGAGTGCGCAGACGTGCATGTACAGAGTTCATTATTGTGCAATTATTGGTGATCGTCAAGCAAATGGTACTTCACACTAGAGATTCGATTACGTTGTTAACTCAAGTTGTAGAAGCCCACGTGTGGAATGGAATTTTTGATGTAAAAAAAGGTTGACCTGAAGAGATGTGATTTAATCTGTAATTTGATTGAGTGGTAGAAAATTCCTCTTGAAACTGTTTAAAGGCCTCCAATAAGTTTTCTTCGTATTTAAACATGTAGTCGGAATCTTGATGATGCTATAGATGAGGCATACAGATTTTACGAATTTATGATGTCATGCCCCAGGGGTATCATTTGACTCCTGAACTTTTCTTTCTCAAAAAAATATGATTTCATATTTTGGCAAGGGTTTTCGATTTTATTCTTGAGAAGATCATATAGTTTATATATGATTGTTGAACTGGTTATAGTTAAAGACATCCAAGTAAAATGAGCTCCAAGGATCGGAACCGTAAGGTTGAAGCTACTCTCAGAGAGTATATGATGTATTATAAGTATGTGCCTGTAATATTTCAGCGCTTGTTTGTTTTTTATGCATCCCTTAAGTTATTTGCAGGCAGACTTATAAAGCCTTACTTATTAAATTATAATTGTCCTTATAATTCAGACATTCTAAACTTATTTCCTGAAGATAAAGAAGAACTATTTGTACTTAGCCAAACAGCAAACTGTTGATGATGACGCTAACGCCATCGGAATGTCTTGATCACAATCAAACACAATGCCATAAATTTATTTAATTTAAATAAATAAACGCATAAATTTTTCTTGCGAATTTTAGTTTTTTTATCGATATCTGCGAATGGCTCAACCAACTCGGCGATCCGGTTCCACATTATTGAAGTTTAACACTATAGTTTTGTGCTGAAGTCATTGCCCTAAGCCACGTGCAATTTAAGCAAAACTCAAGCATCAGTGTAAAGAGAAATCGAATTTTAACGATATTATTTACCCATGAACCTTACAGCTCATAATTGCTTAACCTATGGCCCGAAGTGCGAAGTACTATACCTATTATATCTTTCACTAATATCTCAGCATCAATTCTAATTACACGTTCAACTTTTTGTTAACAAGTGTCGTTAGGCAAGGCACAATAAATCCCATCTTTCTCCATAAAACATGAAAAGCATAAAATTCAAATTGAATCCATATCTAACATGATTCAAGTGTAAATACGAATGCCTATCTCTTGCTCTAAGTCATGCTCGACCGCATGATTCAATCGACTCAGACACTCTGATATTCGTGTACTTTGCAGGGTACATTACTTATTCATGTTTCATCGTCTTTTCAATCTAATTGTTGGCTGGCAGCTCGTAAAAAAAACTTAAAAAAAATAAAACAAGCAAACAACTCAACGAATTTAAAAATCTAACACTTTCACAACGCCAATATGAGTTACTGCCACTGCTACTTTTTTATGTGAAATTGTACATTATACTCGTAAACACAAGTAGCTTTGCCTTAACCATCACTATACATGGTACTTGTACATCATATACCAAGCGAGCCTCAGCCCATCCGACAAGCCAGCTTCAACTTGTCTAACCATAGATTCGATACTCAGTTTCTGGACTCTTTTCAGCATGCCTTCCAATGTAAACATGATTACTTGTACTTTTTATCAATAAAAAAAAAAAAAAAAAAAAAAGTACCATACCAGAGATACATCAGAAACATCAGACCAAGGCGAATGTACTCGTACTTTTATAAGTGAAAACCTTTGGCACGTATCTATCCATAGTGTCCGTAGCGTGAGCAAATAAATCTTTGAGATACATTTTCTACAATACAAAAGGAAAAGAAAGTGAAACAAAACTGTCCACTACTATCGTTGACAATAGTTAAACTAAAACGTTAAAGCCAAAATCTTTCATAGGGAATGCGCGCAGCGTGACAATTGTTTTGTTATGACATCTCAATATATCTCAACTCTAAGTGCCAGAGTCTCGGAGTTTTGGAGTCTTTGTGGTGATAAAATCTCACGAAAACAAATCATAAAGCCAAAGAATACTAATACCTAACACCGCCGAGAAATAATGAAGTTAATAAAAATTTTCTAATTTCAGTAGGGCAATCCACCGATGCTTGCTGTCGCCGCCGTTGTCGTGCATTTAACGCGCGGAGGGGACCACCGTTTGATGATGACTTTCACTTGGTTTTAATTTGTGACTTTGTTCGAAGACTGTTGACGTTGTCTGGGATGTTGTTCAAGATGTTCTATGAACAATAAAAACTTTCGATTACTTTCGGTTAAGAATCTTTTCTATTTCTTCGATCTTTTTTATATTAACAGCATAAAGTAATCGAATTTGCACTTCATTTGCATAGGTATTTCGGTTATTTTAATCTGATGTTAGCGTTGATACAGTTTGACTATGGATCTGGTGCATTGACCTACTAATATAATTTACAAGAGAAGTTGCTTTTCGTTGAAGGGCTTTCAAGGCTTATTTTAGTTTGGTTGCCTTTGGTTCTCCAAAGTTATGGTTATGGATACTCATTTTTGAAAATACAAAGGAAATAATTTCTTTAAAGAAAGTTCAAGGATCTTTACTTTATATGTTTTCTGATATTTAAAGATTCTTTTATTTAAATTAGGCTGGCTTTAATTTTCAGAATCATAAACAACATGTATATGAAAAATGTTTGCCTTCATACTGGATATTTCAAGACTAATCACCAAAGGTTGAACTGTGCTACTCTGCATTGGATTCGCACACATTTTGGGAAATTTTATTCGAGCTCAATAAGCACTAGCCCTAGAGCTCCATTTGCCTCATCTCAATGTTTATCCTTCTTGGGATTATACTTTTCCTTAGTACAATGTAGGAACTAGAACACCACCTTGAGGTTATCCATGGTACGTCCTATATTCATAAGAAAGTTATTATACTTTCTATGATCATCGGTATGGAGATAAACGTGTTTTAGATATCTTTGCCTATAAGTTTTGCGATTGATGTCAAAAGATCTTCGAATTAAATGATCTTGATCATGCTTATACGTTACGTCTCTGGCATTTTTAAATCCCAAGTCATTGGAGGATCTTCTTCATATCAGTTCTTTAGACGTTTGGTCATCGATTGCTCGATGAACTCCGTGAAAATCAAACAATATCCCAACTGACAAAAACTCAGTGTTGTGATCAGCCCCGGACAGCTTTAGCTTAGTCCTTATAAAAATTGTTAAGGCTGCAATTTAGTCCAAACTAGGCTTAAAAACCGATATCATATCTTTTTCTAACTACTGACTTAACAAAATTGAAACAACATATAATACAGTGCGTTAAAAAAAGTAGATATTTTTGGTCATTCATCAAAAACATTTAAAATTTTGACTCACTCTCGATCCTTAAGCTCACTCAACTCAACATTTTCATCTACACTAAAGCGCATCGAATGTTTAATGAAACGAAAACATTTTGCTCTCGTGCGCTCGAGTTGCTTTCAATCAACTCTTCTTCTTAGGACAGATTTCGAGTAATAGGAAAGCAGGTTCATTTATAAATGCAAAGGTCTTTTCTCTGTTTCCACAGATCCGTTGCAATTAAATACCTTTTTTTCAAGCTCATGGAAACGCTAATATATCAACGGTCATCTCATAACATATCTTCAGACAGAAAAATTTGTTGACGAACAGAAGTACAATTTTTAAAGCTAGACAGTTGATATCAATTCTCACCGAAAACTGAAACCAAAATTTATAACAGTCCGGTGAAAGGAAATTAGTTGCATCTAAATATTTCAATGGCCTTCAAGAGTTCTTTTGTCAAAAATTTCTTATTCAATGTGGTAGAACCTATCTTTTAAAACGTGAAGTTTCAGTTACTTTTGTTGGTTTCAAATTTGATATCCCCAAAATATCAGCTGGTAAGCCCTAGGGTTTCAATTTGCCTACGGCACTTTTTTTTTAAGTTTTAACAATTATCTCTTGTTTGCTACTACTAATGCGTTGAGTATTAATTATTGTAGTTGAGTATGATTGTAGCTTACAATAACTCATTTTTACAACCTCCCCTTTAGATGTTGAATGCCCTACATTCCTTTAGGTTGAATTCACATATTTTTTCGGACTATTTGCAAAATTTGCGCCTGTCAACGGCAAATTTCTCAAGTTGTCTCTCTCAGTGGTTAGCTCCACGGCTACTATGCCAGAGGTCCGGGTTCGATACCTAGCAGTGGTGCCATCCTTCTTCTAGATTTTTCGTTCATTTTAAGTCTCCTCTGGTGGTGTTTTCTTCCATTCGACAAAATTCATTAATTATGTCACTAATATGTCGACTTTCTCACTGCTATGGTCTGATACCCATATACTGTCAGACTTGTTAATCTATAATCTGGCTGCATTTATAAGGGGTATTTGAGCTCATCGCATTTGAGTCTAAAGACTTTATAGCGACATAGTTGCCTCATCGTATAGCAAAGTATTACTGTGCCCCTTCTGCCCAGATTGATTTGGAAGCATCTTCTGAAAGAGCGTATCTTTACTTCGAAAATGTTACAATTTATCCTCAAAATGTTGATTCTTGACTCATATACTACTGCTTTTGCATCAAAAGATGTTATTGAATCATCCAAATATCAATTTATGGCATGCTCAAGGAAGTAACATAGTAGTATGAGTATGTCGGATTAAGTTGTTCATATCTTTTAACTGGTGAAAACATCGCGCTCTCCAAAGCTGATACATTTACTCTTTCTTATGCTTTGTTTAAGTAGCTTGCTCTATGTATGACGATATGAAAAGAAATGAGGTCTAAGATTAATTTTATAGCTGACGGAGGACAAGATTTGCACTTGATTCCTGTTGTACAAATGCGTTTAGTTTCTGAATTTGTTTAAGGCTAGCTTAACCCTATCGATCAAAGCTATCATACATCCCCATATGTAATGGCTGGTCGTTAGAAGTGTATGTCTACCGCAGTGTTTTGGTTTACAATTCCAAGTTTCCAAGTTTTTTCTCTCTAGTCCTCTGCATACAATAAGGACTATAGCTGTCTTGCGAACAGCCAAATGAGTACTATCTTAGACATCTAACTCCTGTACCCTGTCAATGGTGTCTGCTGCTGTTCTGATGGGACTTGTGAGAATGAGTTTATTCTGATCAGGTTGATATGTATTCAGGGTCCTTTTTGTATGACAGCCAGACCTTCAATAAGGCTTTGTCTTAACTATAAACGAAACTCTCCTTCCGCTATTCTCAAACCGTGCTAATACTGATAGTGGTTCTTTATCCTCTGTTCCGGCTATTTCTGTTTTGAATGCTCGTATCTCACACATCTGTTTAATGCTTAGAGGGCAGGAACTACTTTTCACACTACGGCTCTTTCAGAGCTTCTGTATATCGCCTCAGCAATAGGCCCTCTAACTAGTGATTACATTAAACGCACATTTCATTGATCTGCACACTGTGTGTTAAAATATACCCTGTCTTGTCGCCTGTGTCGTGGTCTAACTAAACTGTCTCTTAAGGACCTCAGAGAATTGGTGTCCATCCGCTCTACATCACCTAGCCAATTCAGTCGGTGGACCTTCACTTGCTTGATCGATGTACCTTTACAACCCGTACAATTCGTCGTGGTATCTCCTACTTCACTCAGTGTCTATGCAAACGGGACAGAAAATTCATCCCTCCTCATCCATTTTTGATAGAGTCCATGCCTCTGGATGGGATGGAATGGAATGGGATTATTAAGATCTTATATAGGCTCACTTTTGTTGTTCGTGAGAGTGCTTTGCTAGTCAATTGCCTTGTCTGTTCAAAGAAGCAGCCATTGGCAAGAGTTATTCTTGCGGAGCCTAGGTAGACAAAGTTCTTAACATTGAGGTATGTTATATCTGCGTAGAGTGACGTTCTGTCCAAGATGTCGGTGTTGTGTATCCTTTCTTGTTGAGAGCATATATGTTACATAGTCTTACCCTCATTGGATGTCAACCCATCTTCTCTGCTTTTGCCTCAATACATACGAAAGCGTATGTATACGAGTAATTGGACGACTTTTGAAAGATAATGCCTCATGTGTTGGCGCGTAAGTTTTGGACTATTCTTTCAATAATGATGTTACAGAAATCGCAGAAATCATTTTTGACCGCAAAACTGCGCACTTCTCATGCTTCTTCTTTTTTCTCCTAAGAAGCCGATGCTCGTCCCTCCTCTTCTGCTCGTAGAGCTCATGATGGATTTTTGGCAATGCTGTTACTGGTCATCAATCCTTGATGCTAGCGGCTAAGGACCTTATAAGAGATTAAAGGAGACTCGATCGGAAAAGGATTTGACCATTCTACGTCAAATTTCCTCACAGTATTAACTTGCCTTTACAATGCTACAACAAGGTAATTATCTGTTGGCTGTCGGAAGGTTCGAACATCCATAATACTGGAGCAGTGCCTCGTGTCGATCATAATGTGATCAATCTAGTTGACGGTAGATTTAACCGGAGTTTTCAAAGCCATCTTATGAATTTCAACATGCGGAAACGGCGTGTTACCTACAGCAATGTTTTGCCACGCTGCAAAATCTGTTGTGTCGTGCAGGCTATACTCTCCGCCAGCAATACCAAAGATTCCCCTTTTCCTAGCTTTTCATTTAAATCGCCGGGGACAATTTTAATCTCATAGCTGAGGTACTACTCGTACTTCTTGTCCCATTGCTCGTAGAAGCTATTTTTTTGTAGTCATCATTCTGCTTTGTCGGGGCGTGTGCGCATTAAGGATAATATTGACAAATGTAGCCTTAATACAAATAATTTCGAGGCTCTCGTTAATATGCTGGAAACTCAATACTTCTTGCCCAACTAAGTCTGCCTCTAATAACAAATCTGTATCCAAATAAGCGCTACTTGTGTCGTCTATAATAATCACCGTAATAGATGTCGCAGTTTTTCATCCTCTTTTTGTCCGGTCCATCCTATCGCATTTCTTATATGGCGGGAACATCTGCTTTGCAGCAGTACAGGGCATCTTCTAATTGTTTGGCTGCACGTGGCACTTTCCACGTACAGATTCGAAGTTCGTTATCCTTATTTTGTTTACATGCGTTACAGTAGGTCCGCTCGCATCCGAGGCTTGTTGTTGCTTCTTATCTTTCTGTAACAGATGGCAGTTACCCAGACGGCATAGCTCCCAACCTGGAGGGCCAGTTCCATTATAGATATCACTAAGACGTGGCGTCGGTTAGACAGAAGCCAGCAACCCGTTCGGGGATGTGAGCGCTGCCGTCAGCTGCAATCAGCTCCCTGCGCTGTTGTTCTGTCTCTAGCATAGTACGCTGAAACAGATTTGTGTATACCATCCACATAAACGATAATTTTAGTCCGACAGCTGGAACTTTTCGCTATAGCCGTATTTAATGTCCCTCGAGTTTGTCTCCTACAGGCCTGAATCAGCTAATCAGTGGTACCTTCGACGTGGTTGATGTTGAGGTTAATTTGTGTGCTGTTTATTAAATATATATTTCTCAGACTAATCCTTAGTCTTATCTTCAAATTATGACTCGGTTCCCAAATAGCCGCTATAAAATTAAAACTGCTGCAGTTACTTCTTTAACCTCTTTGATTGTCTACCCTCGATTCACTTCATAGCAGAGTCTTTCCAAGTAACTCTTGACCATTCAAAAACTGAAATTCTTCGGAAATCCATGTCCTCAAAGTCATGTCATGTCTTAAAAATCTGCGTGTTACTTTTATTCACAAAGGCATCAGAGGAAAAAAGTTAATTCAGATTAATTTCTATCTAAGGAATCTTGTTTCTAGTTATTTGTACTTATATTCGCATTGTTAATTACATCAGCAGTTACTCTTTACAAACAACATCCCTTAAATAGACCACCAGCACTTAGCCTCAAATTAACACAACAACATGCCGCTTCCCACTCATTGTCATTGTCAGCCAAAGAGTTATTTTATTTAATTTCCTCCCAAGCCCTCCCAGAGCCGGTTGATTCCAATTTGAACACCAAACGGAAAAGCCAGTTCCGTCTCACCGCAATACATCCAAATAAAAAAAAAAAAACTAAAAAAAACTTATAATTATAAGAACTTGGAACCGGCCAA
Source organism: Volucella inanis (assembly GCA_907269105.1). NCBI lineage: Eukaryota > Metazoa > Arthropoda > Insecta > Diptera > Syrphidae > Volucella > Volucella inanis. Next base: position 13,414,341 of record OU026154.1, read on the forward strand.
ACCAACATGTGTTACATCAGAAACTCGACATTCTAAACGAGGTAGAGTCGACAAAAAACAAACAAATTAAATAAAATCATAAAAAACGCACGGCAGATACATAATTTGGAACAATAATAATAACCTGGCCTAAAGAAGTTATTCTTGGCAGAGTTCCTTCCGCCATTCTGCTGGGTCTTGCTTCTCCAGTCCAGAAGTTTGTATGTGTTTTTGTTTTTGTTTTTGTTAGGCTTCCATGTCATGGCATGGCGCTCCCGCTCCGGTAGGTACCGGTAAAGAGATACTTTAAGTTAAACACTTTACAGTCTATTCATTATACGGTACGGCTATAGATACACACATACAGATATTCGAATGCCATATTCCCTCACCAGTGTTGGTTTACTGTGGTGTATATATGTATGCCTTGCGGTACAGTGAGTCAGTTAAGCGTATCGTCGGTCGATTTGATCCAAAGTGGTATCTCTCACTCTCCCAGTATCTCCCCCTGGGCAAGTGAACGTCATCATCTGTTGGATATGCTTCTCTACTCGATCTCTTAGCCAACCAAACCGCCAGCTGTTTAGATATTCCACTTGAATTACTATAGCCGTACTCGTATTCATGGAAAAAGTATCTCTCCGTACTATAAACGACGAGTGAATCGAGTATTTGCTATCTCACCAACGTATCCATATGGGTAGACCACAATTCAAAACAAGTGAGTCAAGTTAGTTAGTTGTTTCGTGTCTTGCGAGTACGGTATCACCGTCGTCGTCGTCGTGTATTCCGTGTCGGCGTTCCCTATTACGACTATATCTCAGAAGCTGCTAAACGAACATACCTTCTCCTTTCTTCTTTTTTTTTTCAGTTTCTTTCGTAACTTTCTTCGCTCCGTATATATCTGAATACGAATATCTTTCATTGCGTGTCCGAGTATCTGTGTTAGCCCATCTTTTTCTCAACAGTTTTGTTGTGTTTACGTTTTCGTTTGAAACTAACGAAAAAAAAAAAAAATAAATAAATAAATAAATAAAAATTAATTTATATTGCGAAATTTTCTTATGCATTTTTGGGATTACGATGGAAAATCCGAAAAAGTATCTACGATTAGTACAATTGGAATAAATCAAGTGCTCCCCACCCTATACCGAAAAAATACATCGGACGAGTACAAATTCGAAGGCGAACACGAAATTCGAATTGCGAATACGAAACACATTGAAAACAAATATACAAAAATAAAATTAAAAACAAATAAATATATATTTCTCTTATTAACGATTAATTAGCTGTGCAGTTCGGACCCCAACGCGAGGTGGTTTTTTTAAAAGAAAAAAAAAATTATTTTCCCTTGCCGTTTTTGTATCTATTTATCGTCGTTTTCGGAAGTCAATTTGAATACCGTATTCTTCCTCGTGGACTTCCGCTTCGATAGTAACCGTGCGCAACGAATACGCAAAACAGAAAATTTGTTAAACGGATACGTTGTCTTACATCTGCTTTGTAGTGAAGGGAAAAGGAATCCCAGAATTTGGAAATAAAAAAATTTTGTGAAAAGTGATGGTAAAGTGGTTTCTTAAATAAAAATAAATAAAAAATTGGCAACACTTGCAAAATGGATACTTAGATACATACTCGTAGAAGGGATAAATTCAAGGAAATGCACACTTTGGATAGCTGAATTTGCGGTGTAAAATTGCATGACTGCGTGTTTGAATCATCTTGTCCTCGATGCATATGCCGTTGTATCTCTTTGAGGGGTGAAATAGTATCTTTTTGTCAGAACAGACACAAACGTCGAAATTAATTTCGTCCGAGAATGTTCAGAATGTAGGGAACTGGGTTAGAGAAGATTGATTCGTTGTGACAGACAAGCGCCTGGAGAATGCTGCATTTGCACAAGTATCTGTCGATCTGTAGTCCGATTATTACAGACTGTTGTCAAAATTAAAGCTATGTACATACATATGTGTGTATGTTGCAATGTGAAGTATCAGAACTGCATCCAGTCTGCGTACTCGTAATTGACTGGTCAGCAATTCAAAGTCGACTTCATATCTAGTCAACTGAATTGTTGAAAGCGTTCCAATTTTGAAAGAGTTGGTGCCCTTGTGTGCCAGTAGGCAACATAATCGATGAGGTTAGGGGAATTTTTGCCTTCCTATTGTTCGAATACGAATTCGATTTGTTTTGTAAGTTGACCACAAAACGTGAAGAATAAAATCTGCAATCCATCAAAATGTTCTTAAAATCAGCAGTCCTATAAGGTGAAAACAGAGGTTAGCAGAAGCGTTTCAAGAAGACGATCTATTTCTGACACCACTACGAACTCGAAATTTTTGTACAATCCAGTCGATTCTATTTACTAACACCTCTGATCCACAAAAGACAAAATAAAATAAATATTATTCAGACACGATAAAGTCTATAGATTCTATAGCTTTGGGAGACTCTAAATCTTGCAAGTAATGACCATGCCTGAAGCCAGTATCTATGTTACCTAGCAGAAATTCCCACGTACCTTTCGATAGATTTCTCTTGCATTGATCTAGCATTGATGGAGCCTTCTTTTGCTTTAATTACGCTTCTTAGGTTGGTTAACTCGTAAGGAATTGAAACATCTCTATTCCTGTACTTTCAAGGCACAGGATTGTCTCCCTTTTTAACTTAAAGAACGACTTCCATTATTATATTGAATAACGTTTTCGGGAAAAATTTTCTTGCAACTTAAGTGTCTTTCAAGATCAGTGATCTTTGTACTGATTTTGATGTGTCACGTCACTATATGATCAAATGCACTTTCGAAAATAAAATATCAAGCTGAGAATCTGCCCTATATCACAGTAGACCTTGAAAACTAACTTTGTTTAGGATATAGAACTTTGCCCTATTTCTTGTCGTTAAAATCTTTATTCTACCGAAAAATTTTAAAGATGTTGGATGCACAATCTTTTTGATTTATGACAAAGGAATGATCCACAGTGATTTTCATTCATTTAAATCGAATAACAAGCATGATTGTCTGAGTAGACCTTGGAAAATAACTCTATTAAGGATTTTGCTAGAAGACCGCCGATGATGAGAAAGTGATCCTCATTGATCTGCATTCATCATGATCGACTGAATTTAGCAAGGCTTCCAGAGTAGGTGTTGAGAACTGAGTTTTCTAAGCTTTTGATAATTTGGTTGATGTTTTATGATAAAAAAGCAGTGATCCTCAGTAGTGATCTTCAGTGATCCTCATATTAATTCATTATAATCTATTGAACTTGGCATAGCCTTCAGAGTAGGTATTTTGAAAGGAGCTTATTCAGGATTTGATAATTTCAGTGATCGTTGGCGATAGGGGAACAGCTATCATCAGTGATCTTTATTCATTACGATCGATTGAACTTGGTAGAACCTTCAGATTGGGTGTTTAAAATGAAGTTCATTCCGGATTTGATGATTTTGGTAATCGTTGATGATGAGGGAGTAGTGATCTTCAGTGATCATCGATGCTCTTCATTTATGGTGAAGGATTGAACTTGGAAGGACAGTCAGAGTGGGTGTTTAAAATGAAGTTCATTCAGAACCTTTGATATTCATTCATCCTGATCTTTTGATGATGAGAAAGCATCTTCTTTCATAACGAACGATTTAACATTTCAGGATCATGGGTAGCTGAATTTTCTCTGGACTCGACGATTTGGTCGATCATTGATCGTTCCAATAATCGTTTTCATCCAATAATACTCAACACTCACGATACCTTTTTCTTGAATTACATGTTACATACAGAATTATGTCCATTATATGCGGTTCCCGTGCCAAACATTACATAAAAGAATTTACTCATTTTACTCGTTTACCTTGGACTTCAATATTTTGCTTAAACTCTTGCTAAAGAGGTCAATGATTATCAAAAGAATACACACATTGTCTGTCATGAAGCTCAGACTTAAGCTAAATTATATCTTAAAAACAGTCCATATTCGTCATTGACAATAAATAATAACATGACAACAGACATAAGATAGTCATATTTGATCTTCAAGCACTTGAGCGGGATATACAAACAAAAGTTAACTTAACTCGTTGTATCGGTAGGGTTATCTGCGGCCTTAGAAGAATATCTCTTAGCTTGACGATGATTCATTCTGACACTTAAAAGTGTTGTCAATATTTGTCGAAGATTTTTAGTTCGTGTCGGATAACCTTACTGTCAATTGTTTACGATTTATTGAACGCCGTTGGAGTACAAAGTGCCTCAAGACCACTGACCAGTTCCTCTAGATCATTTACTTGATCAGCCAGCTTATGACAAAGCACCTGATCGGATTGTTAACACATGCACGTTCTAGATCTTGAACTTACCCACATCGATCACCTTGAGCATTTGGTGCAATTCACTTTTATTACTTTCGAAATGAGCACGTATCCCATGGTAGCAATAAATCTCCTTCTCCAAGGACATCTTACCAGTCCTTTCGCCTAGCATACAAATAACCTTGACCCGTTTGAACGCCCTCGTCACTTCAATATTGTTGACAAGCAACTGAGATAATCTCTCTTCACGATTCCAAAACAATTTTGTCGCACTTGTAAAATGTCATCAACCCATTACGAGACTAAGATACTCTCGATCGCCTACAAATCTGTTGAAAATTGTTGGTTGTTGGTTGTCGCCTACAAAGATTGCCATTGTTTTCCTCGATGTTCGTCAGTCGAAAATTGAAAAACCGAAAACAGTTGTGCAAGCTCTCAATGAGTTGATCGGTGCGATCGATTGCAATCCACTTGTGACTTCTTTCTTATTCTCTGTATCTTTTAGTCATTCCAAGAACTAGAACATGAGCAGGTTGTCTGGTTACCTATGTAACCTGTGAGGTCTTAACAGATATTATGAATCGATACTCAATACAAAGATCAATCAGACATGTTTGTTTTACGAGCAATTAAATTAATTTGAATTCACCATTAGCAGTGCTTAGTTGCAATTTCTATTGGCGAATTAGAGACGAACCGATGAGTCGTAAAACGTGGTGAAAGTTAGTCGCATTCAACGCAGGGTATGGATGTCTAAGTGGGTGGTAAGTGGTCAGTGAGGAGATTCCAAGTATGGGGAAACAATTTTCATGCATTACAAAGATATTCTAATTTGTTCCATGTCAGTTGGGTATACCTTAAAGTATGTTGGCCCGAACCATTTTTAGATACACATACGGATACCACTACTCATAGCCACCCATGAGGTAATAAAGTTTAAGCTTGAGGCTTTGTTTTTAAGGCCATCAGCTGATGGGAAAGTAAACCATGAGCTGATGCGGTGTGAAACGGCTGAATACCTCAATGATTTGCGCGATTTTATTTTTTTCTTTTCTTGTGGCAAACGCGTAAGTCCGTATGAATACGTGTATTTCATTGCCGCAAAACAACTTTAATCCGGGTTCAGATTTTTATTTCGATTTTGGTGTGAAATGTTTATTTTGACGGCAGTTAGCCGCCATTTTTTTTTCTCTCTATTCTGGTCTCCGTATTGGCATCTGGTACGACTGCGAAACTACAAATGGCAACGGTGAAGAAATGTAATTAGAAACTCATTTGTGTGGTGCGATTGTATATGAATTAGTGCGCATTAATTATGCTTAGAGTGGACATAATTAATTGTTATGGATGCTAATTTGTAATGCGATGTATGGAATATCGATTTCATTTCATTTGAAACAAACTATTCGAATTTTTTTAGAGAAAGGTGGTATAGAGATACTCGGGCAATCGTGGAAAATCGAATTAAAAGGAACAAAATAGTCGTAAGTGACCCATTTAGGGGAGTTATTTCATCTTAAGTGATCTATCGATACTGAACCTAAAGTATCCATTCGCTCAACATGGCACAGTCATCTCAAACGTAGACGGACGTGGCTGAACTGATGTCGTAGCACACTCCCCATCATTACAAATGGGAAAAGCTATTTTATCTGCTGACATCCAAGCCTCTGATGATAAGATGATAAGGGTCTTGAACAAAGCCAGTTTGGTCTGATGAGAAACGGCTCTGTTACTCAACTGCCTCCTGAACTCAAAGAAACAGCGACTGGGAAGGCGTATTGCTCATCTGCTGCTTGTAACTGCGAAGTCAAAGTAGACGATGTTCTTAACTACCTCGATGTTATATGTTAAGTACCAATGGTTACATTCTGACCAAGCCTTCGGTGGAATGCGATGACAACATGTACTTTGTTTTGCCCTTGTTTACCGTCGGGCCCATTTTGGTACTTCACGAAAGCTTTATCGATCTTATCATGCCTCTTCTGCAAGCCAGTGATTTTTGCACAATTCCTTCTAGGGCGATGTTAAAAAAAGTTACATGACAGCCCGTTGCCTTGTCGAAAACGTTTCTTGATATTGAAGGTGAATCACCGAGAATTCTCCATATTCATCCTGCAGAACCTGACGAGTTTGGTGGGGATGTCGAAACTAGACCTGGCGGTATATAGTTCTTTCTTGAATCGACAGATTCAGAAAAGGTTTTATGGCTGAGGTTTAGTAGACTAATTCGTGTATAGTTGTCGCAGTCAAAAGAGTCTCGTTTCTTGTGGATGGGGCAAAGGATGCTGATGTCATGCATTCCTTTAACGATATCGTATAGATGAGCTGGTGCATGTTCCCGACCAGGCCATCTCCAGCTGCTTTAAATAGTACATCTTGTTCAGCAGCCTTCTTAGACCTTTATTTTAACATTGCTACCTGGACGGAATTAACTGTCGTTTTCATCTGAAAACGCTTTGCTGCGGTATTTTGGCCATAATCGTCGGTATACAATCTTCAGAAGTAGTTTTTCCATATTCTCAGAATATACTTTCGATCGTCATTCCTACAGTAACATCTCTTAATTTCCTCTTCTGGTTTTCTTTTTCTTTCAGAAAACCCTGTGGTCTTCGCAATATGATCATCCAGTTGACGTTAACTAAAACGTTACATCCCATACAGATTTTAAAAATCTGAATAGAGCTTCCTTACTCACCCATGGACTAAGAATTCCTAGCACAATTTTGGTGTCATGGCTGGGGCGCTGAGCATATGTTCGATCGAGGAAGTCATAGATCACAAACCTGGCTTATATTTCCAAGTTTGGCCTTGATGCGGTTTGTTTTGAGGAGTTCGCTTACATGTCAAAAGCTTTAGACTTTTTGTCTGAGTCTCTCTTTAATAGCAAATCCGTTGCCTTTCTTCTCAGTCCATCTCATCACGCATCTTCGATTGCGTTAATATCTGCTTTATAGCAGTCTAAAGCATCCGTGCGTTGTTCAACAGCACGTGGTCTATTAAAGGTCCTAACGTTCAATGTGCGCAGCCGAAATTTGCTGTTCTTAAAATAATTGCTGTAATCATTAACATTTTATCCGTTCGTATTCAAGGCTGTTGGTTGTCTCTGAACTGTTTTCTGTTTTGCACGGTTGGAAAGTTTCCTCCACGTGAAATCTCCAACTTAGAATGACAGGTCCTTAAAAGAGCCAATGGACAAAGTGTCCGTGTAAACAGTCCGATGCTAGTAGCCCCGCTGAGGTTATCAGAGCCGCGGTTCAGGCGTCTGCCGCCGCCATGTCTATGCCAAGGTACCAACACAACAACGGAGCTCCTTTTTGATCTGGGCCACGAATAAGTCGAAGCACCTCAAACTAACTAAAGCCGTGAGTACCGTCGTTGACCTGTATCTGGGATTCCTACCCCGCCATTCTGATGAAGAAGAACTTGATTATTCTATTTACAGTCAGAGTACTTCGTGGAAGTGAGAGTAGGAGTTGATGGGCAGAGACTTAAATGTTGAAGGTTGATCACCATTGCTGACCTAATCGATTATAATTTAGGGTCATCCATTTTGTGGTTCCAAAAGTAAATTTAAACAAAACACATTTATGATTTAGATGTCGATAAAATTTTTATTTCAATATATTGTTTGGACCTTGCCATTATGAATGGAATGTAACATCATTCAAATGTCTTCCGGGAGAGTTCTTGCAGGACTTAATTCTGACAAGGTAATTTTCGATGTGTTTTTGACACATATCGGGTAATAACTCTGCCATAACTTGACGAATATTCATTTTCAAAGCATCAAGAGTTTGCGGATGGATTGCATAAACACGATCTTTGCATAACCCAAAAAAAGTTAATAAATTTTACATCACTAAAATGGGCAATAACATGTCCAGGAAATTTTTCCTGCAATAAAGCCAAACGAGTGGTGTGATGTAAGATGTTGCATCATCCACATAGCTTCCACATCTATATCTTCGATTTGAGATTTAAGATTTGGCTATGGCGATGAAGATTGACGGTGACTTTTACACCTATCTCATTTTCGAAGAAGTGTTGACCAATGACACCACCAGACCAAATTGCACACCATACAATGACTTTTTGTGAATGCAATGATCTTTCGATAGTTACATGGGGATTTTCACTTCCCCATATCCGACAATTTTGTTTGTTAACGTATCCACCGAGTGAAAAATGAGCCACATAGTTGAAGAAAATGTGAAAATTGGTCATACAAACGCTGATGTTCAAGCACCCAATCGGCTTATGTTCTTCGCATGTCATGGTCAGCTGGCTTCGATTCTGAATGAGTTGAAATTCTTTTGCTATAAGACAAACCCAAGTGCTGTGATCGCAGTAAAATCGCTAGATTTGGATCTTCTTCAACAATTTCACTAACGGCAGCCATATTTTCTGTAGAGCGTGCATTTGGATGATAGATAAGCCTTAAGACATCTGTAACAGAGCCAGTTTCTTTGATTTTTTTACAGTCTTGCTTATAGATCGCTCAGATGGACGATTATGTTGATCATAATCTGCTTGTAATGCGCGAAACGTACTTATTACAGAATCACTGTTTTTTTTTTTTTAGAAAGTTTTGACGTGTTAAAATACGTTCAACTCGATGGTTTTCAATCCTCCTTTTTCAAGAATCTAAAAACAAGGAAATCTAAATAGTATTGTAGAATGTCAGCGTCAAGTAATTTTACGACTTCTACGAAGGAAATCAATTTAATCACTGAATCAATAAATTTTAAAAACCTAACTAACTAAAACAACCCATTGCCATCGGCTTATCTAAACTATCGAAGAATATCTTACAAAAAAAAAAAGAAAAAAAAAACCTATTTGCCGAAATCTACATTAAACTTATCGTTTGCCTTTAATTCAAAAATGGCCTTGGGGTTTTTTATCTTAACCCCATTAATAGATACAAATTTGTTGCAAGCCATAAAGTTTATAAAAAAAAAGCAACCTCCATTAACCATCAAAATACAGATCAGTAAATGAATTCCGAGTTTCATAGATGAGCTTGAGAGTTAGTCTTACGTCTCTTACATACTTAGATTCCACTTAAACTAAGCCTCGCACGTAAAATATTTTTTATATAGATAGACAGCTCTTGAATTATGACAGTGATTCAGAATACAATTTCATTGCGCAGTAGTCTTCATAAACAACTCAGAACCTAAGTAATTTCAATTAGAGAAAATAAAAACATGCTTTGTCGGCTGTCAACATTATGTAAATCAGACATCTTGCATCAGAGAGATAGTATCTACTCGTAGAATGACTAATTTTTGGTAATCAGCAAGCGCCAAAATTAGTTATTTGTGTTGTAATTTGAAAGTTTCAATGCGAAAGATATGGAATTAACCCTTCACTAGCGGTTGCCCAAAGATTGATAGTATTTCGGGTGTAACCTCCAACGTACATAGATTGCACAAGTTTACAACCTATGAATTAATGCTCAACAGTCATTATCACTGAATTTTAAATGAACTCTAAAACATAGTATGTAGTATGGTATGTACAAAAATTGGGAAAAATAGGTATAGAGTTACCAGTTAATCGGAGAGATCGACAGATGTTATGTCAGATAGCATGAGACTTAGGGATTCAAACAGCAAATTAACGACATACGGTAGTTTATGTGGCGTGTGCTTGATTACGATGATATTGAATAACAAACACGCACAAATGTGACATCATCTTTATTGAATTTTAATTTTTAGTGAGATAGATTTTTTTATTAAACCAAAGTATCCAAAGCAAGTGTTGCAGTGAGTTTATTTAAAAAAATAAAAAATAAAAAAATCACCAATCTCATCATCATCTTCTGTTCACAATCGAAAAGGATTAAATTACACCCGACATCAATGGATTCAGTCTAGATATAGAGTACAAGTACATGTCTCATCTCATGTCTCTTCTCTATGTATCTACAACGAGAAAAAGACAGAAAAAAACGGGACCAGAAAATTGTGGAAGAAAATTCGCAATTTGCAATTACGAGACGTTTTAAAATGTAGATGAAGGAAGTCACGCCAGAACGCACGTCTTCAAAAGAACAAGAGTCTTTTTACCCAGACACCACAGCCAGGATAATAATCGTTATTGTTTTGTTCTTTTCTACTTGTTTTCATCTTTTTTTCTTTCCTTGTTTTTTGTGTTTTTTTTTACATTTTTGTTTTTCAGTTACAGCCTTCTGGTTCTATTGTTATTAAAGCGGATATATGCATTTTTTTCCGTTGAATCTGTGTTGTATCTACTAAGGAATACGTGATATTTGCTTGTATTTTGTTTTCTCTCTCTCTTTTGGCTTTGTATCTTTTGAGAGTCAAAGATGCAATTTCTGATTGAAGGACGTTGGAGTTGCCGTTGAGAAATATGCTAAAGTGGCTGTTAAATGTCTAAAATAGTCAAGTCATAAATACTGGTACAAAGAAAAACTTGTGCCAAATGAAAACTCGCGAATATTTTTAAAAACAAATTTATACGTCCTATTTGTCAAATTCCTAGCTTCATGTTATTGAGACTTCATTCGAATTGGCCGCCATTTGCCTTAAGGCACGACCTAAGACGTACTGACCAATCATCAATCGCAATAAACGAGCTCGGAATGACTGCGATGTCTTAAGGAAATTCAAATACGACCAAAAACTGAGGCAAAAAATACTACAAAGGTAGGAGAAATTGTTTGTTGTTCGTCAAAAACATTAGAAATGCTCCCTCATCCTTTATTCTAACGCTCATTTACAATGGCATTCCAGCTGTCAGCTCTTTGTGCAATACCAATCGGCTTGCTAAACACTTTGCAGCCAGCTCAATACTTACATATTGTGCTTTGTCTCCGCCCACACTTGTGTGCGTTGAATCTTTAATAGGACGAATCCACTTTCGCACTCGTGTAGTAGCAAGAGTTCTTAAAGATCATAACAATCACAAATCCACTGGTCAACGTCTGAAGAAGTGTTCTTACGCTAGCAAAACTATTGCGTAAGCTTTTTCATCAATCCTTTTCTTTACTACACTTTCCGAGCATTTGTCCAGCCCGTCCCTAAAAAAGATGAATCTTCTTGTCTCTCCTACAGACTCATTGCACTTTCATCCCTTTTTCACAAGCTTATGGAAATGCTGGTAAACCGTTAGCTCATGAAATATCTCGAAACACGAACACTTATCAATGGCCAGCAGTACGGTTTTCTTAGCAACAGATCCACTGGTGTCTTGAAGGCATGTCTTACTGAAAAATGGAATCAAAGTCTTCATTAGTCTGCCGAAAACAGTTGTACTTGTTATTTCTACGTCATTTAATAGAGTTTAGCATCAGGCTCTTTTGTCGAAATTGTGTGCATTTGGGATCGACGGCTCTTTTTCAATCGAGAGGTTGTCTTGGATGGTTTAAAGTTGGTATTCACAAAATAAATGGTGGTGTGCCCCAGGGGTCCGTTTTGTTTCCGAAACTCTTCAATTTTTTATCTATGATCTTTTGTCTGCCGCTTCTAATTCAATGTGTATATTCCTTTGCTAAAGAAGTACTCCCTGCTTTATATACTCGTTCCCGGCCTCACATCCCAGCTCTTCGGCTGTAGAACGGGAACAGCAGCGTATGTTAAGCTCATTAAATTAATTATGCTCATCAGCATAACGAAAAGGGGAACTATCAACAGAGTGGAATTTAAAGTTTCCAAAACACAATGCTGTCTTCTGTCGTTAAAGCGAAATTTAAATACCCAGCCATTATGCATGAATTGTACTTGGATCGTTGAAACCGAACAACTATCCATTCTTGGTATGTGTGTCAATGACAACCTACGTTGGAATGACCACATATTCGATGTCGCCAAAAATGCTGCGAAATGGTTAGGTTTCCTCAAGCGACGTAAGAAATATTTCACCCCCTCTGACCTGGCCACAATAACTAGAGTATAATACCCACATTTGGTCAGGTGCCCCTAAGACCTGCTTGTACTTGCTAGATAGGATCCAAAATCGCACGACAAAACTCATAGATGGTACGTGATACCAGATGACCACCGAAACTGCCTCTCCAAACTTTAACCCGTAACACTCGTCTCGTTATGAATGCTCATCAGTACACCCTCAAGTGTCAAGAATGCCGTGTCGAGTTCTTCATTTCCTAGTCAGTATAACTTGCAATGGAAAAAAGTCTAAGAACGGTAAAGCCGCAGATAATATCAACTTATTGACTACTTCACATAGTGACGCTATGTGATTATGTCCTATTAAATCGGTATAAAAAGCGGTGTACATGGTTGGGTCAATAAGTCCCTAAAAATCGAAATAAAGAAGACTCTTTTCGGCAAAAAAAATTATTTTTCAACATAACCTCCTTTTAGCTCAGTACACTGCGTCTAAAGTTTCTCCAACTTGGCTCCCAAAATAGGCGTTAGTTTCATCGATGAACTCTTCATTCGACACAAATCTCTTACCGCCGAGCCATTTCCTCATGTTTGGAAATAGGATATAGTCGCAGGGGGCTAAATCTAATCTAATCTAAATTATAAGAGAATCTGTTGGATGAGGGAGCAATTCGTAACCTAATTTCTGCAATTTTGCATTTGCGACTGTGGACTTGTGCACCGGTGCGTGGTCGTGCCTGGTCGAAAATAACTTACTTCCTCGCCAAATGCGGCGTCAAATCCTCCCTTTTCGAGGTAATCGATGTAATCGACATGTCTCCACGACCTTGTTAGCCGACAGACGCAGCTTGGCCTTATTTTGCTTCGACTGTCTCCACTGTTCCTTGGTCTCTTGTGGGTTATGATGAATCCATGTTTCGTCCACAATTGCGAAACGGCACAAAAACTAACTCGGATTGTGATTGAACATCGCCAAACACTCCTTTGAAGTTGTCAAAAGTTTGTTGTCAACTGTGAGCAAATGTGGCACCCATCTGCTGGATAGCTGTTTCATATACAAAAACTGAAAAAACTGAAATCATTGATCCATGTGATAAGCCTGTAGTCTCCTCAAGTTCGCGCGCTTTCACTTGCCGATCGTCCAATATCATACCGACCATTTCTCGTGTGGAGACAGAACCGAATTTGAGTAAACCAAACTTTTGTTTGGTTTGCGTGATGGTTTTTTTGGACGAAAAATAGTGTTTAATGAGCACACGAAATCCACTTTGTCAAAAATTCTCGTAGACGTCTATTTCAAATGGCTGTCACAACAAAACTATTTGACAAATACGTCTGAAAATTTTGGTGCGTTCTTTTTAAAGATCCAAATATTGGATTTGAGGTGGCAACACATTTTGTTTTAATTTTCAAGGAAGTATTGACTAACTCTCACATGTATACCCAGTTTGCTAAACATGTATCGTATGAATTACGTTTTATCTCCATTCCGAGATAGTTTTTTGCCTACGGACTCTGATTTCAAGATGTTGCTTTAAGTAAATAATACATAACTTCCTTAATATCGTTTAAATCACTTACTGCAACTAGGCCATCATCAATATACAGTGCGACGAACACAATTCAAGTCAACCTACGAAGAACGAATAAACACGGATCCACTAAACATGCTTTAAACTTGTAGTCACGGAGCAGATTTGAAATTGTCATATCCCAATTTCTTAAAACTTGCTTAAGGCCGTATCTGGTTTTATTTAACTTGCAGACCCGTCCTGATTTGTCATCATATCCGATTAGTTGTGCCATATAGATATCTTCTACCAAGTCTTCATTTAAGAATGCTGTTTTCATGTCGAACTGATTAAGAAAGAGATGTTTCGATGAAGAGATCGCCAACATTATACGTATAGGTTTGAAATGTTGTGACGGGACTAAACGTTTTATTAAAATCTACACCTTCCTGTTAACTATAACTTTTAATGACCAACCTAGCTTTATAGCGCTCAATTTCATTCTCTGGAGTTAATTTTAGATCAAAAACCCGCTTACACGCTATTACCTTTCTGTTTTTTGGTCGATCCTGTATAAGTCGATGTTTAAACGGTGCTGCTCTATAGCAGCTACCCACATCTTGGAATCTTTCGACACAGTAGCTTTGTTGTATGTTGATGGTTAAACGATTAGAGCCAAATATGCACACCATCTCTCAATAGACCGACAGTCTACTTGGCTATGTTTCGTAGTTTCGTATTATATTCTTCTTTTTCTCTAGAATCACCTGACTACACTTCTGATTCCGGAATCCAAATACGGTAACCCACTACCACATTCCTGCCCATTATCATCTATCCTAGTACAATAATTGTCCAACAAAAAAGGATTTTAAAAGCTATAGAAAGAAAACTGGACCTAACATAGAATTTTGCGGCATACCAAAATTAGTAAGAAGTGCGATTGCATCCGTTTCAGAATTTTTGACATTAAATCAGAAATTTTTTTATCCCTGGTACTACGAGCCCTTAACCTTATCTAGGGAAGGGTAGACCGCACCTATTGAGGCATTAAGCGGTTTTGGTTTGCATTTAAGTGCCCCGAGCTGACAACATGCGTAAATTCTTTAAACGTCGTAACAACAAATAGCAACTACATAAAGAGAACCAGCGGCAACTCTTAATGAAAGTGTATCTGGTGTATGACGTTCTGGAAGGATGACTTTAATAGTCCAGTACATATATCCTTTCCTTTTGTTACCAAATTCGTTTTTTTTTTTTTTACGAGTTAAAATTACAACTTGTTTTCAGGGGAATTTATTTTCAACAATACCACGGACAGACAGAAGAACGAGATACATACACCTTAGCAGACATTGGCCTCTCGCCTTTTTTCTTCGTATATCATTGCGTTCGTTTGGTATTTATTTATTTTAACAGAATAATAAGCAACAAATTACGAAAAAAAAAGGTAATAACACATTGAAAAAAGAATAAAAAATAAAAAAAAATTAAACACAATGAAGTTGAATTAACCGTGACTAGGAGATTGGTATTTTGGGTAGTTAGGGAGCAATAGCATGCCAATTACGAATTGATACAAATTCAGTTCGAAAGCGGATACTTGTGGGCGATACGTGATGAAAATTTCAAGTCGCTCTATTGAAGATGGGAGTAAGTAGTAGGGCAAAAGAAAATTTTAAATAAATTTGAAACTAACGAGCAGTTTATATTTGAATGAATGACAGGAACACCATCAGTTCGAGGATTTATTAACTCGAGTTTGGTGAATGGGCCATCCATAATGTAGAAGTTGAAGCTGGTTTGGTTGGTTGGTATATCTCAATTATCATATCACGATATTGTTCGACTTATGACGAATTTTTATTTAGATCTATTATATTTGCATTGTAGATCCTTGGCTTTAAAGTTAGTGTAGACGATATGATGTGAGGCTGAGTTAAATATCTGCAATGAAACAGGTCTCACTATCTACCCTTATAGTATTCTATCAGGAATCAAGCTAAATTGCTTATTGATCCCCTTAGGTAGACCTTGAGTGTAATACAATAATAATCTTTGTATCCTAAAGAAATGTGAACATTCTTGAGTAAACTTGAACTTAAAGATACAATTTTTCTACAGTGATTTTTTTTTACTGAAAAATCAGTCTTTGGCTTCTATTCCTAGATGCGTAAATTAAAAAGTTGTATTAAAAGTTACTTGCATAAGTTACTACTATTTCTGTAGAAAGCAATATAAATTTTTCTTTGATTCAATAAAAGCGGTTCCAAAACAGTCACCTGCGGTACTCCATCACGGACTAGTTATTGTTGTTCTTGTCATGTTTGACTCCTGAAAGGCCACAAAGTTTGTGATTGTTAAACCGTAGGATTCTGATTTCCAAACTAAGATAGGCTATTCGAAATATATATGAAAGAAGTTTTTTTTTTACAATTTTTAGTCTTCATTAAGTGACGTTTTTATCTATGTGCTAGTGTTTAACTTCCGTTTTAAATTGGGATCCCGAACTCAGTTGGATGAACTATGACCCAAAGGATTGGCTTACTGTTGAAATTGTTTTTAGAATCTGAATTGATAGTAGTACTTACTTACTTACTTACTTAAATAGATGGACTTCAGTTGACATGCTTTTTCAGCTGGCTCGATCTTTTGCCAGCTGCCTCTAGTTGCTCACACGAAGTTGGCTGAGGTCCTCTTCCATTTACGTGCGCCATCTAAGATGAATTTCTCCTCTACTGCATTGTCCTTCTGGATTGGAGTTGAAACCTTTCCGGAATGGGACGCTGGTATTTGTGCGCTTAAGGTGACCTAGCACTCTAACCCGGGTCATACAACCCGTGCAGTTTGCTGTTGGAACATCTCCTCAATTCTCCATTGATTTTAATTGGACAGAAAGCATTTTCATCTACTTACATCCACTTAGATGATCAGTATCTTGTATAATTTCGTTTTAGTTGCTTGTTAGAGAGCTTTGCTATTGAAAAGCCCAATGAAGCAGCGATCAGCAAGAGTAAATTTTCGAATGATTTCCTCGCTGTTGTCATTGTTGGAGTTGATAGCCTAGCCGATTGACAAAGTCCCTTAATATCTGAAAGTTGTAGCTGTCTATCGTGACGTTTAAGTTCTAAACGTCAATGTTGTATTTCTGTCTTTATTAACATCATATACTTTGTCTTTGCCGCTTCTACTTCAGTCGCAAACCCTCCGTTGACAGCTCTTGTATTCTTTCCAGTAAGTCAATGTCTTCTGCGTATGGAAATAATTAAACAGACTTTTGAAAAGTGGTACCTCTGGGGTTGGCTTCAAGAACCATGTTGAACAAACCACATGACAACGCATCGGCCTGTTTAAGTCCTCTTCTGATATTAAAGGTCTCGGCCTTGTCTTCTTAAACCTTGACGGAGCACCGTATTGTCATCTTCAATAGTTGAAAGAGCTTGGCAGAAATGCCAAGGGTTGTTGATCGCGAGACATCCAGGACCCTTTATTGATATCAAGGTTTGGAAACCGTATGCTGTCTCTAGTTTCATTACAGTTTCCAGATGATATGGTAGGTTGTACTTGCCTACTTGCCTGGCTCGGCATTTACATCGCCAAATACGATTTTTACGTCATACGATATTTGGGACATTGCTCTTAGTTTTTGTCGTAGGGGTCGTAGAAGCAGTCTTTGTTAAGGTCGTCCTTCTCTTCTAACGGTTTGTGGGTGTTTATTAGGCTTATTATGGTGAAACTAGCTTTTATGCGAATTATCGTTAGCCGTTCGCTTACATGCCTGAAGTTTACTATATGTTCTTAAAGTCTTCCTCTGACGTTAAACACTCTAGAATTAGTTGTCTTTAATTTTCACTATAATAGATAGACGCGATTTGTTAAAGGTCCGAACAGTACACGTGCGAATCAGAAGTTGTTTGCTAGGGTCGTCAACAATGAGCCTATAATTATCCGAGGCTTTAAGCTGGTCCTCCACATTTTTTTTTTTTTTTTGAGTCTCTTCCGCCAGTAAAATACTTTTGGTTAAGCACACACGGTCGACATGCACCGATCATGATACAGGCCAGGGAAAGTACTTTTATAGATACAGGATTGACGAATACCATCTAGACGTATAGTCTTTTGCTCACACACTCCTGCCGTTGGTAGTTGTGTTCCTGAAAACCTTGATATTGTCAATAAAAGTTTGTTCTTATCGCAATTTCAGACAGCTATAATGCTATTTGACCCTAAAAATTTTCTTTTGAATTCTGGATGTGAATTTCTATGAAGATTCGATGACCAGTAGCAAGTAAGATTAGTAATTATGTACGTTGCAAATGCAGGTCTGATGACATTGCATTTTCTTAAGCGTACAGGATATACTCAGGTTTCGGCATAAATTTATAATTTACTGTCTTCAAGGTACCTTAATATATTGGTAATACGTAAATCGACGAGCTATTGGTACCAGTACAGTAATTCCTTCGATACTTGAATATTAATGAAAGCTTATCAGATATTGTACAGAATACCAACATTTAGTGCCCGATTCTATAATCCAAATTTGGTTTATAAAATTACTGGTACCAAATACTTATTGACTCAGACAAAAAAAAACAAAAGGTGATGGCACATGTTTTTAGGAAGTAAAATTGATATAGACCCGGAGTAGGGCACTAATGTAGAGAACCTATAACCAGGAAGCAAGTTCTTTTTAAATCTATAAGTACCAGCGGTAAATAAATGCCATATGTACACCCTTCACTAGAGTTATTCACCTTCAATTCATCATGGCAATACTTCCTCAGATCATCCTCTTATATCCACTGATCCAGTTTAATTGATTTTTTTTTTTAATTTTTTTTTTTTTCCTGATAACTTTTCTTTTTTTTTCGTAATCACGATTTTACCGGCTTAAAAGTCAAACACCAGTCATAGGCAAATCGTGGTGCACATGGTGTTTATTGAATAAACTTGCTCTCCACTCAACTCGGCATAATCTCCTCTTGACTCAAAACGATGCCACACCAATAGCTACACCTACAGCGGCATTAACTCACAATTCAATACCCAAGAGGAGCGATGTCGTTGGAATTGGAACTACAACAAGAAAGGAGAAGAGGGCCGTTCAGTTTGTAATAAAAAAAGAAAAGAAAAAAAGAACACCTTACCTCAAGCCTACGGTGCATGACTGCAATTGAATGGAGTGCATATCGGATTTTACATTTGCAAGTGCGGAAAGCCATACACTCGATTCTGTAGAAACTATATCTGCATCTGTAGCTTCGAATGGATAAATGAAAATTCCTCTGCAAATGCAACAAATAATAAAAACGCGGCGACAAAGCTGTGTAATTAGTACGAGTACACAGTATACTCTCCCGTATCGTATTTCCAAACGAATAAGGCTGCAACTTCTAGCACTCATAAAGTGTGTACAATGCACAATATTTACTGTAGATACCTACAAATGCGAATGCTTCTTCCCACAAAAAAAAAAAAAAAAAAAAAAAAAAAAAGTAAAACCAAACCAAATATTACTTACGAGTAGTTATGAGGAAGCACTAGATACGTATTATTCGTATACAACAAATTGCAGATACAGTATTTCACAACAAACAAAACCAAAACCAAAGCGAAAGCCAAAACCAGATATTATGTAAAAGACACTAAAAAAAGATATTTTTTTGCGGTTCTTAAATGTGGAATGTAAATTTTGCGTTCAAGAGTATCTCAAGCCTTTGGGTAGTACTCTGACTTTAACATTGCTGCACACGGATGTATTAAATCATTGTTTGCACGAGATACAGACAGTGAAAATAAAAAAGACCAAAAAACACGCCATTGAGGTACGGATACTCGTGGTACAATAGTATGGGATTTTTTCGCGCATTGGCTTGCGAAATAGACAAAACGCCACTGGATTACAATAGGGGGAGAAAGAGATACTCTTTGATCTACTTTAAAATGCACACGGAAGGTGTGTGTCTTTTTTTTCTTATTTCATTTGTATACATCCGGTCTTGTTTGACTGTAGATACGAATAGTTTCCTATTCGATGGATCTTCATTTGGGAGCACCATCTTAACAAGTTCACAGAGATATACAAAGATACTCAAAGATACTCGAAAATGACATGAGATACGTACAGGTGTGATGTTGCTGATGCTGATGATGATGAGGAAGAGAAAGATTTCGAAAATGAGGTCTGCAGGTGGTTTGTTTTGTATCTGTAGATCAGTGGATATATTCAAAGAGGAAATAGTCGATAAAATAGAGTGATCAGTTGTAGAAATTTTTACTAGGTCTACTTTCTTACATGGTGCTAGCAAAAATCCGGCAGATACAGGCTGAATATTTCGTGATTGGTTCATGATCTTGGAAGCAAATAGGTACAACATTTCATTGTCGGAATCTGTGGTTCCTATTTTATAGAGACAATAATTCGGAATATCAATCAGTTACTTCGAAGCATTTTATAAAACTACATGAATGTCTAAGAGCTTGAAAATACCCATTGACAAAACAAGGAAGAAGAATGACAGTAGCTTACACTGCTTATGAAATTTTCTCTAGAGAAGGAAGTATTGTATTATATTATTAGGTCAAGTTGGTCAATTGATTATGTATTTTATCGTTCATTCATTTAAGATACGCATGACTTTTCGTATAACGATTTGCTCTCGTATACTCGAATACTTACTGAGATCGTGATCACACTAAGGCCAACCGTAGGTTATTGACATTGTTAGGATCATTGAATACCACTGTAATTTGCACAGGTATCTACATATTTCAAATCAACTTCCGGACTTTATTAGAATTTTTTATATTTTTTTCTCTAAAACCTGGCAATAAACTGTGCGGTATTTAAAAATCATGTACCGTACTGCGAATTTATTAAGCCATTAAGTCAATTACATTTGTATTCGTATGTCAGTGTTTTTGACTGAACTACAATTACCTCTGTCAATACGAGTAGTTGAAATGAACGATTTTCTATGTCCATGTATCATTCACCGGAAGTATCTACTTAACATATATCCATGCGAATATTTAAGTAATAATTGGTCAATTGTCTGGATTGATCAGATTTATAGATCCAATCGAGATTTAGAAAGTCTAGACCTTCTTCGTGGCCATTGATCCCCTCTTCTCACCTATCCAAGTTCAAATAGACATAAGAAAATTGTAGAAAAATGGTACCGTAGAACAAATCACCGAGAATTGTGATAATGGCTTCTTTATTAAGAAATTGACGTCAAATTAAATATTTTCTCTAGTCACATTTGTTGCTATAGTAGTTTCGTTTTCATTTTCATTTATGTAAAAGGTAAAAAAATGCTACGTATCCATCTAAGTGGGTAATTAAAAAACGCAATCTTTGGCAATGCTATAGTTGGGTAATGGTAACGAATAGCTCGTTAAAATTAAATTATTGCAGTGGTATGCATATCTTCAAGGCAATTAATTAGGTTTCATTGTTTCTGAAATTTTTGCGATTTTTTTTTTTCTTGCTTTCTTTGAGAGAGATAAAATATATTTGGTTATGCGCGAGGTAGGTAGAAATGTGTGGGAAATTATTTATGTTAAGCGAAAGTGCCAACAGTTCATCATAAACGAAATCCAAAATCTGTAATCTTATTTGACACGTTCTAGAAACTAATTTTTTTTTATTGTCCTCCTCAAGATTCCCTTTCTTGCCCTATACTTTTAACCGTCGGCTTCTTGTCGTTATTCACTCAGTAACATATGTGAGAAAGATTCTTCGCTCATATGTGAAAATCATTTCACTAAGGGTACTGTTGAAGAACACTACTAAAATTCTCCTACTTATGCGTAGGATTGCTGCGTAAATTCTGTCACTTCTTCGTTATTTTAACTCCTGCAGAGATCGTTGATGAGAGCACCCATTCTTCTATCATAGTATCCAGTTATTTAGCTTATGACAAAAGATTCATAGGAATTTCTTTTTTATTGACATATTTCTGCCAGAACAAATCAGTCTACACTCTAGGAACATTCAATTTTGTTTCAGCTCTTGAAATGTCCGATTCCCAATTGGATTTTTGCTACTAGTTTTGCGGAGTTTATGTGCTTTACAATTGCCATGAATATGTTCTGGAAAAACTAGCACAAAACTTACATCTAACGCACTGTTCCACTGAGAAATTTACGACAAAGCATGCCAATTTTTTTCCCTGATTGTCAACAATTTTCTCCCGAACCATCTTCGATCCATCTGTGTAGATTTCTATCGTGGATTTATTGTATCTATAATGGCACCAAACTTGAAGTAGATTCTACTAAGAGTTCTAGTAAATTCATCTTCGAAGTATTGACTGGGAAAGAAGTGTTAATAATCATTTGGTCATATCAGGGATATTTATTTATTTATGCAACATAATTTACAAAGAATAAATTTATAAATTATATAAGGGATATTTGTATTGGCAAATAAAGTCCTGCAGGGACACTGCCGACTGTATCAATTGTCGTGTCAACCATTTCCGTTTAGGAGCAAGGAGGTCTCCAACAAGTTTTGCGTTTTTTTTTTTTTTTTTTTTTTTTTTTTCAGCGCTGTAATCATGTTTAAACGACAACAAGGACATGAAACTGAAGCTTTAATCTATCGAATAATTTAATTGCTTCGTGTGAAACTTTTTTGAATTATGCGCCGGGTGGTTATTAACAATATTTGTTGCTAGATCGGTGAACCTTCACCAATAGCCTAAATGGTCACTTTTGTCTTAGTGGAGACATCAATAAATTTTTCAAATAGATCTGGTTTAATCGGTCTGACCCTTTTAATACAAAGTTATTACCCGCTGTATTGTCAAAGTAACAAATTATGTCCTACAGCTAATATTTTTAATAAAGAGGTCAGACAACAGTCATCTCTCTACATGAGACTCACACTTATTTTACAGAAATCGATGATTTAACAAAATTACTTTGTAAAGAGAGGAATAACACATGGACTGAAAACTCAGTGCCGTTTTATAGTAAATAAAACACAAAATTTTTGTAAAACTCAAATTTATTTATCAATATAGTTGCCTTCGAGGGCGATACACTGATTGAAACGATTTTTCAATCTTTCGATACCAGTTTTGTAGTACGATTTCGGTTTAGCCTCAAAATAGGCCTCTGTTTCAGTGATTACTTCTTCATCGGTCTTAAATCTCTTTCCGGGGAGCATTCTTTTGAAATAGTCTCTGGGGGCCAAATCTGGAGAATAGGGTGGGTGGGGAAGCAATTTGTAGCCGAATTCATTCAATTTTGCCATCGTTTTCATCGACTTGTGAAACGGTGCATTGTCTTGATGGAACAGCACTTTTTTCTTCTTCAAATGCGGTGATTTGAATATATAATAATAGTCGCTGTTGATAGTCTGTCCCTTTTGGAGATAGTCGATGAAAATTATTCCATTTCATCTGAAGCAGCCTCTTTTGGACGTCCACTGCGTGCATTATCTTCGGTGCTTGTATGACCACTTTTAAATTTTTCAATCCACTTGCGAATGTTTCATTCCCATCAAAAAGCAATGATAAATCAACAACCGAAATTGCTTTGAATCCATTTTTTTTTTTTTTTTTCACAATAACAAAAGTTGCTTCACTCACAACGCTATATCTCGAGAACTAATCGTCCGACAGCTGTCAAATTTATACACGTATATTTTGAAGGTTAGTACTAACTGAAAATGGTATGGATTTAATTCAAGTGGTGCCTTCTCTTAGAAACAGCAAGGCCCATGTACAATATTATAAGGAAGAACTAAAGCTGCTTACGAACACTAGGAGCAGAAGAGGAGAGACGAACACCGGTTTATCAACAGGAAAAAGAAAAAGGATGAGAAGCGTGCTTTCGATGAAATTTAGATATAAAATTTAGACAGGAATGAAACGCGGAAGTTTTACCAAAATTGGAAAAAGCATGCCACGGACACAAATACCAAACCGAGGCTTGTAGATATAAACAAGGGAACATAGTAGTACAGTCACAATCGATGCTAAGGATTTGGAAAGAGCATTTCTGAAGACTATATAACGGCGATGACGAACCAAATACCGCTGCCAGGCCGAATGAGTCTTTCAGTGTTGCCAGTGAAATAGGCTCAAGCAACAGATACTATTATACTTTGTTCCACATATGTAGAATTTATAAAAAAAAAAAAAAAAAAAAAAAAAAAAAAAAAAAAAAAAAAAAAAAAACGGATTCTGTTACTGCGTTTCTCCTGCATTTTTTACATGAAGAACTAGCGACCATCTGTCGTTTAAGATCAAAGGCTTTTGAATTGAAATCTCATATGGCATTTGACACCTACTACACGACCTTCTCCATCTCCACTTATATACTTCTCATATATATACTATATTTCATAGCGTTGAAATCGACTAACAGATCTGCATGCATAAAAACTCAGTGAATTAGACTTGTCAAATTGACGGGAGTCTCAGATCGCTCGAGTATATTGGCAGAAGGTGATACTTCTACATTTTGAAGGCAAATTTCCTCAAAAAGACCAAGAGATCCTGAGATTTGAAATTGGTACTATTTCGAAGTAGAAACGTCTATTATACAATAATAGGTTCTTACCTGTCCATAGCATAATCTTCAACATTCCCTGCTCGTCCCTGCAGGCTTCTTCTGGAGCACTTACACCTGGAAATATTTTTAAGTCTTATTTTTTCAGTATCTACATATTTTGTAAGAAATCGTAAGACCTATGTGGCGGTCCTAAATTCACAGCTATGCCATCTTTAGAGATTTCAATGCAGAATTAAAAATGTTACAAAACCGGACCAGAAATTTTAATGCTGATATTTACTTTTTGTCGAAACTCAAGTTTAAGACGATCATTTGTCTTACATACTTCCTCGGCACAAAAATTAGCATGCATCTCGAGCTCTGAAAGTCTCATTAACCTAGAAAATTTGAGATTTTTCCCAACAGATACTTATTCTTTCATACTTTATACACTTAGATCTCCGCACAAAAGCTCGGAGTCTTTAAGTATCCCACTTGGCATGCAAAATTCATTTTTTTTTGTTCGTTATGTTTTATCTTTGTTCTTAATTTTTATTTATTTTTGTACCCAAAAATGAGAACAAAAATCATTTCGAAAAATTTCACTTTCTACTTCTGGTCGAATGAGCATGGAGTAATAAGTAAAGCAAGACCTACATTGTATCTAACAATGGACGCATTCTAACTAATCCTAACTCCATCCCGTACCTCTCACAATTAGTGGTGATAATTTATAAACAAAAAAATAATAATAATTAAATAAATTAGGATTGCTCCCTAAAATTTTCTAACTTTCGTTGATACGAAAAAATAATTCAAAATGTCACTGCAACGACCATTTTTCACAAACAGCGCACAAGGTGTCTCTGTGTTATGAATCATTGTTTGTGGACATTAAAATTTATTAAAAAAATTAAAAATAAAAAATAAAAAAAATAAAAACACTTCCATTGAAGTTAAAGTTGAAGTTGTCCGTGTTTCCTATTTTAATTTTTTTTAGTATTTTTTTTTTTTACTTACCTTCTACTCGTATCTCTATTTCTTCTCCCCGTTTTGTTTTGTATCTTTTGTTCTTGCTTTGTATCTTGCGTGATTTTCATTTTTTTTTTTTGTTATTGTTCGAAGGTGGGCTTGTAGATTGAGGTTACGTAATTACTTTCGATTTGAGTTGATATTTGTTGTTTTGAAAGTATCAAATGCAATTTTATACGATTTATAAGATTTATTCGATTAATTTGATTAGCAAGTTATGAATTTTGCAAATATTCGGCATAACACCGAGTGGAGAAATTCCAAGAGAAACACAATTTTATTTATTTAAATCCCAATCTAGAAATAGTAAAAAATTAGCACTCAATATTCAGATGTTGACAGTGAGTTTCGAAGATATAGTCACGTTATTAGACTTAGATCAGAGCTACAAAAAAGTTTGATAAATTGATGCAGTATCACGTGAACAGTTTTGAAAAATTACCTACACGTGTAGGTATAGATTTAAGTAGTAATCAATATTGATGCCATTAAAAAACGACTTGGCCAAATGAAGCTAATTTTATTGGTTTTTCTACGAAAATTGTACGGCACGTATAGTTCTGTCAATTCCATTTCTTGAAGAGGATAACTTTTACTAGGAGACCTGCTAGACTGACTCATATATGAAAACGCTATAATCACGTACAATACCTATCTTTCCTGTAACCAGTGTTGTCTCACCGTTAACCACCTAAGAAATATTGTTGAAACACAGATGCATGCGATTCAAAGAAAACTGATTAGTGCTTCAAAAGTTGCGAAATGAAGCTTTTATTGGACCTGCAAATGAGCCAGGTAGCCTAGCCAAGTCACCTAGAATCAGTGACATATACGAGTATCCATCTCTGCACCAAAAATGTATAGTTGGTCTACAGCTAACTTTGAACAACTTTTGTAGACTGCATCCCTGAAAATGGCGAAATTTTGTTTCTCCTCCTACAGATCCATTGCACTTATGTCCGTTAATTACAAGGTTATAGAGACAAGAAACTTTATTAGCGATCGACACAACAATTTTCGTGGCAACAGGTCCGCTGTTTGTTTTATCGAAAGCTGTAGGGTCTTTCAATAAGAGGCTCCATTTTTTAATGTAAGTTATATTTGTGAGTATTTACTAATTTTTATTTTTTTTTTATTTAAAACAATATTTTATGGCAATAAGAATCGAGTATAACGTCATTCAAATGTCCGCCGTGGCTTTGTAGTGACTTTCTCGGAATACATTTTGTGCTGGTGTATCTCGTGTAAATTTTACTTGTTCACACATCCATTCGTCCAAAAATGGGTCTCATCGGTAAATATGACTTTTTTTTTCTTGATTTTCAATCAAATTGATGATTTGCAGACGTTGCTCAATGTTATAAACTTCCATGGTGATTTGCATACACTGCTGAACAATTCACAACAAAATTGACAGATATTGCCTTAACAACACAGCCCCTATAACCTAACAGATTTCAACTCTATTGACAGACCCTGTAGAGCAGAAGTCCAAATCAATCTAGCAAATGCAAGATAGTGGCGCTTGATATTTTAAAAGCATTAAGCGGTGTTCGGGATCAGGCATTATTGTCGAAAATCTCCTTATCGGAATGTACAAATCCAGTTGTTTCGATTAATTTCAGACTGATATCCATAAAATACATAAATGCTGGAGTACCGCAAGGTTCCATTCTATGTCCGACATTTTAATTTTTTTCGAATTATCTTTTGTATACTGTTTGGAATATACAAACGTTATGCAGGAATGGCATATGAATCGCCCCAAACATTTTTGTTAGATGCGTTAATGACAAACTAATTAAGTGTATTCGATGTCACAAAAAATGCTATGAAATATCTAGGTTTCCTCACCCGATGAATCATCTCGACCGTTTTGGTCGCAATGTTCAATATTTTTGTCCATCCAACATTGAAGTACAATGCCCATATCTGTTGGATCCTACTGAATCTTCTCAAAACTGTGCGCTTAAACTAATAGATGAGTCGAATATTGCTCAGTCAACTAACACGTTCCATTACCAATGAAATGTATAGGGTTTTCTTATAACGACTTGACAACTTTTTTTTTAAATAAAATTCGAGATATTTCAAAAACTTTATTATTGGCTTGAAGTACAATCAAAACATTTATGAATGGAACTCGACTTCGTTCATATGGCCACCGCGGGCATGTTTGCAGCGATCGATTCGTTGGACCCAATTTTCAACGACTCGGCCACACATGTTGGCTCTGAGCTCTTCCAACGTCGTCGGCGAGTTGGCATAAACTAATGACTTAACGTAGCCCCACAGAAAATAGTGAAGCGGCGTAAAATCGCACGAACAAGGCGGCCACTCGACTGGCCCATGTCTTGAGATAATACGCTCACCATACTTACTGTTCAATAAATCGATTGCAGGGTGTGCTGTGTGGCTTGTGGCACCATTTTGTTGAAACCACCTGTTGTCCAAGTTCATATCTTCCAATTCGGGCTAAAAATAATCGTTGATCATGGCGTGATAACGCTGACCATTCACAGTAACGTGACGATCGTTATCGTCGACGAAAGAATATGGCCCAATAACGCCGCCGGCATGCAAACCGCACCAAACAGTTATTTTTTGTGGATGAAGTGGTGATTCATGAAGCACATGTGGGTTTTCACCCGACCAATAACGCATATTTTGCTTATTGACGAACCCATTGAGCCAAAAATGAGCTTCGTCACTGAAGATGATTTTGCGACTCCGAATATCTGTAGAAAATTTTTATAATTTTCAGACGTTGCTCGTTAGTGTATTTTACCATGATGAAAATGTTGAGTTTACTGAATAAATTGACAGTGACAGTTTGATGATTAGTGAAAGAGTACGTTCACAAATTAAATTCAAAGTTGTCAAGTCCTTATTGGAAAACCCTATATTTTGTCGCTATTTCCACCAACAGTGCTCTAACGAACGTACTCTTAAATACAGTGATGCTTCCTGAGCTCCACAACTCGCTTATTGAATATCCAGCCGAGTGAAATTATTTTATTGCTCTATTCCTATACAGTGGATTTCTTTGGGTTAAGCATGTCAAGTTGAAAACTGCCAAGGTACTTTCAATTATTTGGCAGTGTACATCTGCATTCCTCGGTAGTTAAGTATGTGATAATCATACTAGCCGAAGCACACACGATTCTATTTTGCTTTATTTCGAAATGCAGATGAAAAGGGCCCACTAGACGGCGTTTAAGACCTATCACAAATCCTTTACCATGTCTAATCTTCATAGTTCAAGAATGCAATGCATTGCAGTTAATTTGCAAGATTGAGTTCGTCTTTAGAATTCCTTCCGTCCTTGGTCAGCACTTTTATTAACACTTAGGTGTTGATGACTAAAACATTCAAAAGTTTGTGGATCAAACAAATGTTATCCAATCTCTTAGAAGATAGACGAATATTGGTGTGTTAGATGGGTCTTTTTAAGCGTAAACCGAAGGAGATGGCATCACTTTTACATGTATCCTTGAGGTTCTGTCTTAGCTCTGTTCAGTTTGTTGTTGGACTCTGACCAGTCCTCTCGTGGAGCTCTGAGTTGAAGATGTGATTTGACCAAAATATCGTTCAAATGTTGCTAAGTGATACTACAATGCTGTACCCATATATCAGTATGATTCTAATATTAGACAAGAACATCCGCAACACGACCTCCAAGCTTTTTGGCGAGCATACTGAACGCAAATGTTGCCTTCTTTATTGGGTTGAGCGCATGTAGTTCAGTCCCATTTTTATCAGATACCATACTTCCAAAGTATTTGGAACTCTTCATCCTCTCTACCAGGTACCTTGCGATGCTAGCTTGTGAGGTTAGGATCGGAAGGCTGACGATTTTATTTTTGGCTTAGCTAATCTGGAGCTCAGTATTTTTTTTTTTTTTTTTTTTTTCGGAGGGGGAAGCAACATACTTGCACATCGTGCCTTCTCACTTAAGGATAACATTGCGGGATAGGGGAGTAGCCTTTGGCTAGAAATCATGGGGTTGTTAGTTGATATTTAATGAAGTTCTCGTATTTCGTCACACTGTTAGGCTGACGACGGTCTCCTGGGTTTTTTTTCTACGTAGGTGTGTTAGGGATGTTGAACTCGATTTGTGTGACAGTATGAGTGAGTATGTATGCATGGGGAAAAGTCAGAATGAAAAGGAAAAATAAGAGGAATCGAGAATCGTGAGGCTATGCACTAACTGGCTTACTCTATATTTCTTGGGACAGGGTCATTTCACTAATAATCACGCTTATGTGTGAAAAGTTGATACCTGGTCTTCTGAAACGCGGACAATGGAAAATTGTGTAATCTGTATCCTCCCCGTTGTGTGTGCAGATACTTTCTGAACACACAATGGCCTGTTAGAAACTGTGCGATGTAGAAGTTTTATTCTCTAGCTATTAATTTCATCTAAAGTTCTATGTTGACGATAAGTTGGTATGTCTATCTTCCTTTGGTGGTGTTATCCCATTGGTTCTGTCACTTTTGAACAAATTTAAACTGAGATATCCCTTTCCTCTTTATGGTTGGGTGGACAAGAAGGTGTTTGAGTCTACTTCGTGGATGTGCTTGGCCACGATTACGATGGCGATAACATTCGCGAAACTTCACGTTTCAGGCCTTTGGAAGCCTGAGGAGACCGTCATACATAATATTCCATAACAAGGGGTTTAGGACGGATCTTGATGGCTTGGTACCCTCGTCGATGTCGTAGCTTAGCATTCTGTTCCTGAAGAAGCTAGATATAATTATGAGGATGTAATTTGGTACATCCTTTCTATAACAATTTTCATTGAAAGCATTTCTAAGGTCTAATGTGATCACTGCACAGTACTCATTTGTTCCACATCGCCATCGGCGTTCCTCGAGGGCTGCAGTTGCTAGATCAGTCACTGTTTTCATTGTGTCTATTGTGGAGCTGGATTTTCGGAACTCAAACTGGAATTCTCTTAGTGCACTGTTCTCTTCTATCATTGTCATTAGTCTGTTGTAAATGATGTTTTCTGTAATTTTTCCTATGATATTCAGGAGGCAAATAGAGGGATACGACGCAAAAACTCTGGTAACTTTAGTTTCTTTGGGGAGAAGCACTAAACGCTGTAGTTTGCGGTTCCCCCTCCTTAAAACAGCTATACACTGTTGATCTGAGCAATCTTCATAGTTTTAGACAAGCCTGGCATACCACATTGTCATCTGGCGGAGGTGCATAATCCTATGGAAAAGCAAACAAATGTAATCAGTGTAGTCAAGATGTTGCATTTCGATTTCCTTCTACAGGCTATAACAATCTTACCTGTTGAAAAGAAGGTGCAATGGACCTCGATATTCCACGCTCTAATTTAATAGTGACCGACACCATCCTTGCTTGTCTTTGAGTGCAGTGGGTGGAGCTTTATTTGCTCAACAATATCATTCCTATCATTTTGGTAACAACATATAGCACACGAATTGCTCTCCAGTTTTCGTACTTCATACGACTTCTCCTTTTTAGAACTTAACCCAGTTTCCCAAGAAGTGCAACTTCTAGAAAGTTGTTCTTCAGTTACGTATTACCGTGGAGATCCCATCACTTCGTTACTTCAAAGCAACGAAATAATCGCCCTCTCTATCCTAAGTTGGTCTGCATCCGAGACGAGCAAAAATTCGACCAGTGCTTTCACTGACTATTGTCTAGAGCTGTGACCCTTTTAAGCTTTTCTTAGTGATTCTCTAGAAATTTCTGCTGTCACATCTATGTGTAGGTGGTTTTGTTTCCAGAGATAACGCAGTGGCTTTTGATTCAATTAATTGAATCTTTCTCATCTTCGACAAGTATAATGACATAAGCTCATCCTTCCCTTCTGTTAGGATTCATCCTTCATCCTTGAGCCACCAAGTATCCTTAGCAAGCTATGTGCTCTATTTCTTTGCCACCTTTTGGAATAGAAAATATTTTTCTTGAATGGTTGGACATTTTCTGCTGTTAACTGTTCCTATTCCTTCCTACGACGTTTCCTTCGTTGTTCCTTAGTTTTTCTGAATTCGCTCGGTGTTGTACCTGGATATTTTTATAACGTTCTGGAATCTTGTTATTGAAGAGTTCATAGTTTGACAATGACCACCATAACGGGATGGTTAAGCCCCATTCCTATTTCTGATCCACGATCCGATTTGACAGTAAGGCAACGGTGTATTACATTCTCTTCGTTGCCAGTCATTTAGTTCATAGTTCATTTGACACTTTTCCAAAGCAAAATCTGGAAAATCGGTGCTAAGATCACACAAACTTCGGCCACGCAGTAATATTTTTTCTATGTACAAACTGCCACATGAGAAGCAATAAAGCTTCCACGCAATGCCAACTATTTCGACTTAATCTTTTACATTTCGACTTTGTAGATATTATTTACTTAATAAAAATAAAACAAAACACTAACAAATACACTGGTCCCAGCCCGACAAAGCAACTTTCTCGATATCGTTTATCTTTTTATCTTTCCTCAAATTTGCGACGATAAATTGAATTTCGATGAAACTCTAATCAGCTGCTTACACGTGGATTTTTCCATTTTTTATTTGAAATCGAAAAATCAACGCTAATAGTGCCTAATCAAAATAGAACACTCCCCCACCGATAAGTATTCTCAGGCCGATAGCATTTCGTATCTGTGGACCGTCTCATCTCAAACACCTGTACACATATAGAAATAGAAAGAATTGACACTTACGTAACTGCCTTCGGTCTTAATGACTAATAAACAGTGGAAAAAAAAATATTGAAAAATTAAATTGCTTATGTTACTATTTGGGCAGGGGTAATTATATTTACGTTCATCTACATAAACGATGATGATGGGGTGAAGGCAAAGATGACAAAGGGGAACACATCAGTGATGATAGATGACAGTTGAGATGACAGAGGGTATGACCTTTGAGTAATCGGAGTCATTTAAGCGACAAGGTGCGTGTGTTTCACTTGAGTAGCCTCTCGTTACGTTTGCCATTTCAAAGTAGAGATAATGACCTTTTAAGATCTTTGATGAAAAGACAATGAAGGTTACAGGTTTTGGACTGACAGGTTGGACTTAAGTATTGACATAGATTTATCATATTTGTAAATTGATTTACGTTTATCGTAACTCAGTTTCAGAGATGACTTCATAGGAAATTCGTCATTTGTCAACGGTTGTTTTCTGTTTATTGAAAAATCTATAAAAACTGCCTTGGACTTCAATGGCACAACATTTACTTTGCTCAACAAATCTGTCTTATAGGCTTATATAACCAATCAGCTCCATAAAATTTGTTACACGTTCAAAAACAAAAAAACAAAAAAACAAAATCATATGCCTCAAGGGTTTGTGAATAGACCCATCATTGTTAAATTACTACAAAAGACGCAAAATCTGTGAAGCATGTTTTAGCAATAACTTGAGGTAATGCATGGTAAACAACTTTACAAATATTCCCAATTAACGCAGCTTAGCATTAGGAATGAAAGCAAATCTTTAAATACCTAAATCTCGGTTTAGAAGGCTTACAATATGTCCATCTTTCACTACATTTTGTGCTTATAGATTTGCTCATTTCAATCCATTAATTGATGATTAATTTCATTAATTTAATTGGCTTATGTGGCAAAAGCGTTAGTCCTCCAACCTACTTAGAAAGCCCAAAATGTGCTAAAGATTCCATCGTGCTGAACCTATAAATAGTTGGCTAATATTGCCAAATTTTTATGGGCAACAAATGCTGAAATGCTCATTGCGAAATCTAGAACGTGATATCAATGAAATGTCGAAGAGGCTTGATTGAAAACCATTGTTAAACCACTGCTTAACACAGACCGCAATAACATTGTTACATGATTACTTAGATCATGCTATAAATCGAGGCAGATCTGAGCCTAGTGTCTTTCTAGTCTTTGGCCAACTGCCTCTTTTAACTTGTGCGCAGGAGGTATTTCTCTACTGCGTTTACCTTCCATTTACATGTCCTAGACACCTTATACCACTGGTGCCTACTTTTTGGACGAAATCGATGTCACTTTAAACACATAATGATTTTCATTGGCCATCATCTAACATCTTTGCCATTCTTACCGTCAAGTTGACTTTATAACTTAATTGCGGGACGCTTATTACAATAATTAGATAGGGAATTCCAAAAGGCACTAGTACCTGTACCAACGCCAACGCCAACCCCTGTTAGCAGGAAAACCAGCTTCAAAAATTTATGAAGCATCTGTCAAAAAAACTGTTAGTAGAGGAGTGCCGCAAGGTGGCGGTACAGATAAAGTGCTATTCCCGTCTAGAGAAAGCATCCCAATTCTTTGAAGAATTCCTGCAATGCGCTTGCGCTTTCAATAATCTTGCAAGATGGTCAGATACTGGAGATTCTATTCTATGTGATTCCCTTCGGCTGCTCATGCAACTGTTCGTTTTAAAGAAACTTCACAATTGATCAGCAACTGACCTCGTTGTTATTTGGAAAGCATACAGAATTCTTCCAGGAAACATAGACACATACCCCAGTGGGAGTTCAATAAAAATATTCAAGTCACCCTTCCTTCCAGGTCATTCTTGGAGAAAGATTAATTTTTGGAGGATAAATTGATCTTCTATTACACCGACGGTTCAAAGATTAATGAGGGGAAAAGTGGAAATAATTTCTTAGACAGGCTAAATCTAAGCATCTCACTTCGCTTTTCTGGCCACTGTTGCGTGTTCTATGCAGAAATAATGGCGGCAAAAAAAGAGTCTTTACTGGGATAAGAATAAAATGATTTCCTCTACATCTTGAGTCAGTCTCTGTCACTGTCACATTAGTTGAGTGCCGAGACATAGGAACTTTCCAGGGAAATATATAACCACGATGAACAGGCCAAACATGGATGTAAAGCTAGATAAATGTGCAAACCTTGGATAGACAAGTGGTTCAACATGTCCAACGAAACAACATGGCAAAAGATAGATTTAAAACGGTCTAAAAATTTGATTAGAACACTATCTTATAGACAAGGATGCAAGAAGGCTTAAGGTGTATTCAAAGGTTTTTTGTTAGCAGCTGCCCTATTTAGAAAAAGACAACCCCATCTGATAAATTTCTACTTTAACGAGTTAAATGATTTGACTAACAGAAAGGTGTGCTACACAATAGTAAGTACCACAATGATACTAAATCTATCGGCTTTGTTGCCGACAGCCACATCTACCTAACCTTATCCAAACTCTACACTATTTAGGACCCAGCTTTCTCTTTCCAGTAGCAGGTATCTCTTCTTATCTTGGTTTAAGGGGCTTCGGTAAGTCAACTTCGAAGTAACTAAGCAAGCTAATCAAGTTCAAATGTGCTTCAGGCGCAATAGTACGCATAATCGCTAGCAAAAGTGGTTTTCACTCAAATTAAAGCCACGGGGTCTAGACGCATCGTACACCTTGTCTGGAAGTACTAGGCATATGAAAATCATGGAATTATACGAATAAACCTTCGATATTACAACAAAGAGGGAACTAATTTAAAACAGTTTCATAGTAACTTGTGTGAAAGCACCTAAAAGTGGCTTTAAGGGGACGCGTGCCAGTTTCCAAAACCGGCAAGACTGCCTTTCAAAAGGAAACAGAAGTAACAGAGTAATAGAATTTCTTTAAGATTGCCCACATTATACATATTTCAGAATCCTCATGAACTTCTTTTAGGTACTTGGGAATTTATTGCATGCCACACACCTGCATGTCAATTTCAAGGGCATACCGGCATGTTCGCCTCCATAAATTTTCGAAGACTGTAGAGTGCAGGTGAAGAAATTATCTCGTTGTTCCACTTTCAAGCACTGAATTGTAAAATTAACTATGTATCTGTAACTGCTCTGTACGTTATGACACAGCTGAATACTCACCTGCTATATGTAGATCTATTTGCCTATGCCTCTGGTTGGACAAAGCCTCCACTTCCTGGAACTAGTCATACATTTTTTGGCATACTTTGCAGTATTTAGTCACATCCGGTTTTTGAGATACACAGCATCTTTGACCTCAATACAGGACATGGTGCCATTACAAAGATTGTATAAAGTTACTCCCCTCACAACACATCGAAGTCCAATTAAATTCTAATTAGACTTTATCCAGAATCCAATCATCAACGGCCTTCAGAGCATGTTGTTTGTACGTTCGGATCTCTGTTCAATTACAATTACAATTACACAATCTTAAAGAAACTCATCAATTCTCAATTCTCCTCGGTCTCCCCTGATCAAAAGAAGAAGACCTTCTCCGACTAGCAAGTTCCATGTTTACCATATTTCTCACGGTAATTCTCCATTCAAGCAACAGACTTTTCAAAACCCCATACTCTATGCATACATCTGAGTGACGGCTCATCATTACGAAATCGCCACCGATAGACGAACGATTTCTTCCAAAAATTTCTGTGGCCTGTGTATCTATAAACAAGATTTCACTTTTGGATAGGATTTCGCAACACCACATACACGAATAACTTGCGGCTCCCAGTCTCTTTAGATGCAGGGCTGAGTGTATAGTTTGGGTTGGGATCTCACTTCTACATGAGTGTATGGCTGAGTGTCTGGAGTTTGTTTTCAAAGACTTTTTAAACAGCATGGCAATGTTTTGATTGCCATAATTCAAATAACGTACTCTTGCAAAAGAAAAATACGACAGCAGATGTCTACTTAGGGCTAAGCTGACTTTAGCCCACATTCTAGAATGTCAAAATAATCAGTTTCTCCTTTATCTAATTAAAGTTCTTTAATCCAAGCCATCCGGCATTTGTGGTGCTGGTGATTTGGCTCCCATGTGTGCCGCCCTCATTTGAGAAGGTTGCTCCAAATTCAGATTTTGAACTAAAAACAGTTTCAATAAATTTTTTTAATTTTGAGTGAGTGTGAGTGAGTGTTTGTTTTATTTTGTCGACGTCATCAGGAATCAAAATTTTGAAGTTGATATGAGGAATATTATTGAGGATTATGTGGAGGTATGGTGTATCTTTAATTCGTACAACCTTTCCATCGACAGTTGAAGGAAAAAAAAAAATTAGAGGTCAATGACTGATCCTTGCACATAACGCTGGTTCGAATTGGTTATTTTGCATGCTCTTGTTTACAAAGCTATCACGCAAAAATTCCCGACATGTGGCGCTAAAACAGACATTCGAGCGCCAGATGACAGATGTATCAACCTAAAAGAAAGCGTAGTTTGGTTGAATGGGAATTTCTGGATACTTTTTGATCAGAAGTTACAATTCGAAGTAATTAGTAACGTAGAACTCGTTTTTTGTTCGAATTCCATAAGGCTCTTATTTGGGGCCCCTATGCTTAAATATATTTTACGCATATTTTGTGACTCGAAAATATATGAGGATAAGCAACTGTTCAAGAATCACTGACATACTCGTATTCACGAGTATATGGTTCGGGTTCGGGTGTAGATAAAGGAGAAGATTGATTCAAATGGGCTCACTATCACCAAAGATAGTCCTCTGTTATAGCATAGGATCTCAATTTCGTCATACCAAAATGTGAAGATCAACAGAAGTGTGCACAAGGGATACAAAGACTTGGTACTGTTAAGACCAGATCTGGAAACAAGCTGTGCCTCCAATTAACTTCTTTTGTCCTATATACTCTGTATGAATATGGATCTACATGTAGGGACTAGTATTTATCGGCCCTAAAAATTATTGGTCAGGAACCCAGTAAATGTTTGGTCTCTTTGTTTGCAGATAATCGTGTTGGAATATTTTATAGCTGATTTGCTTTCAGTGAATATGCAGATATCTATAGTATATATCAAGTTCGACTTTAAGCACGACAGAACCTTATCATCTAGGAGGAGCAAACAGAGGGTGGCCCAAATAGAAGTATGTTATGGTATGAGAAAGAGCGTACGTTCCCAATAGTTATGTGTAGAATACGATTTCATTTCAGTTCATGGCTTCGCAGCAGCACAACCTGTCAACCCAATTTTCTAAAACTTTTTGGACGA
The DNA here is from genome assembly GCA_907269105.1 of Volucella inanis. Taxonomy (NCBI): domain Eukaryota; kingdom Metazoa; phylum Arthropoda; class Insecta; order Diptera; family Syrphidae; genus Volucella; species Volucella inanis. The sequence continues at coordinate 13,451,562 of OU026154.1, forward strand.
TATTCGATTAAAAACATCCCACAAAAAAAAAGTCTAACGGGGTCAAATCGCAGCTCCAAGACGGTCAATTGACATGATATAGGCGCCTGATAACACGATTAAGATCGATTGTTTGATGGGCAGTCCAAGTTCATGTCTTTAATTTCAGCTCACAAAAAAGAAAAAAAATGGTGAAAGAACCCGCACCAAACTGTCACACTCTGCGGATGCATTGGCCTCTCGACAATCACTTTCGAGTTCTCCGATCCCCAGATGCAGCAATTTCGTATGTTAACGTATCCGCCGAGATAAAGATGCGCCTTGTAAAAAAAAAAAAAGAATATTTTCCGGCCCTCTTAGAAGATTCAATTCGAGATGGCTTCCAGGTGATTGACAGCACCACAGATGTCAATTTTCAGGATTCGTTTTGGATCAACAATCCCTCTCTTTTATCATCCTTTGTATCTGGCTGATAGTTTTTAAGAGTTATGGTTGAGACCCCATAGCTGTTGAACCCGCTGATTCTAACTATTTTATCATATCGATTGCGTAACTGAAATCTCCTTCTCCTTCTATCAGCTTTCCTATATTTGAATTATATGTTGATGGTTGGAAGTTGGTGGTGTTTATGGTCTCCAACACAGTTTTGGGGTCTGATTTTTCAGCTAATCTCCAGCTGTTGAGGGTCTGATCCGTAATGACAAACTCAAGGTTATCTCTAAGTCAGACCTCGTAAAGTTTTGGTTTGGTTAGTCCACATCTTCCCCATATGGAAACCTCTTTTCATGCTGTGACGCGTGTTGATTCCGCTCCACAAGAAAATTTTCAATTAAATCACATTTGAGACATTACAATTGCGTGACACCCTTTTGGAAGAAAATAATTGAGTTACCCAAAATGCCACCAATCCATAGAAGCTGACACAATCATCTCCTTTTCGCGCGATAAGACTCTGATTGTCTGGAAATTGACCTCCGATGAGGACAACAACTACGTTTTCATGCAGAAGCTTTTGTATTGACATTCACACTTCATCAGTGGCATTGTCCTCTTATCCGATGGTAACTATGCTATTTCTGGCTTCTGGCGTCTGGTCCTCTCGGTCGCCTTCTCTGCTGATAATCGTCAGACCATCTCTGCCTCCCAAGACAAGGCCATACAATTTTAGATCACTTTGCCCGAGTACAATTGCCTTGGGTCCTCACCAAATCGCTACTGGTTTTGTAGAGTTTATGATTTATCCATCAAGATTTGAAATTTGCTATGCAAAAAGACCGTCGATGAACTCTGCCCAGATATAGTTTCGCAGACGTTAAAGGCTGCCCAGCTATGTTACATATCATTTGCCTGACATATCGATGAACATACATATTTTATTCGTTGGCTGCTCAGACAATACCATCCGTGTATGGCAAGTGTCGTTCACTGCAGACTTAGCAGCCGACAAGATTCCTTTTTTTTTCACTTGTACTGCGCGGTTTGTCCGTCATACCAACAAATGTAGGAGCCGTACACCAAGAAAGATTAGGTCCACTGCCATTTCAAATTTATACCATCTGTCAGCCTTAATCCTGCTTTTCTCATTGTCGATGTTTGCGACTGCTCTGATGAATCACATTTTTGCGGCATCGTTAAAAAATTCGCTTACCAAATTCTAGGTGCACATTCGCCTTTTTATCTTCTTTAGGAGAGCTGTTTTTAGAGCGCTGTCTTTTACTTGCCAAATAGTTTTCTACACGCTGAGTATGGGCAAGGGTCTCTGTTTTGGTTAAGCCTTAAATTGAGTAAGAATGTTTTAAGCACATTGGAGAGAATACCTCCACTCGATATTATGTTAACGGATAAAGACGTATGCACGCTCTTCTTGGATTTGGTGCTACTTGAGAGTAGTTTAATGTCCAAAATCCTTGCAGACAGCTTGTAGGGAGAACAGAACACAAGATTTTTCTATTTGATAAGTCTAGCTTAGTCGAAGAAATGACAGAAGAGTGGTCCACTCTTACAGAGATCAGCTTTACGTAGGTAAGGTCGTATAATACGTTTGGTGTCCGAGTTCTTCGTTCGAAACTACTTGACTTTCAATAAGCCTATCCGCAACTTTTACGTGCTGGAAAAATGTGTGAGTTTGTATCTTCAACGGGGGAGCCTGCTAAAAAGTAAAATCTTTGTTGGATAGTTAACCAGTTTTATATGTGTTCTTGTAACAGATATGATACACCTTTAACAGTATCTCCCTGGCAATATATGAGCGTGTTAGTCATTCGTATCCGCCGGGCCCCTACAATCACTTATTTACATTAAATTTGTGAAAAGCTTTTCATGTTAATGTATGCAATTCGAGGGTATCTTTGAATTAAGTTTTCAGATCCAGTTCTACAGAAGATACAGATTCTCATTGGTTTTGAATGTATGTAGAATATAATGGGAAGGAAATTAGAGTTCATTAAAAATGCAAGTAGCAGACTTAACATGAATCACTTTTGATCCTCTGTGGTTGTTAAGGAATAGATTTGTTTATTTATTTATTGGAGTAAACCCGGTCGTGGAAATGTTGTCATATGTTCTCTGTATCTCAAGGCCAGACATTGAGATACGTAGAGCCAAATCTTTTGTGAAAAATTGCTGAAAAATAAATAAAACTCACACAATGTATATCTCCAATATCTCAGAATCTGACCAAAATGATTATAAAATCATTTTAATATCTTCGATTGAGATTTGACCTCTTTAAATTTATTCATGAGTGCATAAATTGACGCCCCATTCAGATGATCATGGCGAACAAACAAATTGCTTTAGATGTACATATTGTTTCGAATGGTAAAACTATGCGTCTCTGCAGAAACACATTGATGACTATATTCACATGGGCTCTTCCTACTTATGTTTCCGTCAATCATCCCCACTAAACAAAGCAGTCCTCAGTCTCAACTCGTCCTCGAATAAAAGGCTCACTTATTCATATTATCCGTAAACATTCGTTCCGAACAATTTCACTTTACCACCCAGCCCAGGTGTAAACGTAATGCAATATCGTGTACTGAGCACATTCGGTATTACCAATTTCCGGTAACAAAAAATAAAAACCTCTTCAACCGACAACAACGAACCACTCCTTGTTACATGGGTCATCAACAGTATCTGGTGCTGTTCGTCTTCTTTAAATCCATTTTAACCACACGAACACAAGACTTTCGTTTCTGGTTACTCGCTACTCATTACTCGTTACTTGTTATCCGTAAAATCCATTTAAATATCTATATTGTGAGTACTGGGTAAGTGCAAATGAGTATGAGAATTCGATTTCTGTTTCTATTCAGAGTTCAATTTGGTTGAGTTCTGTTGTTGTTCTGTCGAGTTTGCGGCCCCCCTTTTTGTCCCGATTTGAATTTAGCACAGCGTTACGCGTTCCACCTCATTTTCAAGTAACACACTTACACACCGACACCGAGACATATGCACATGACTAAACACATCTCGGTTATTTCATTCAAGCTCTTAGATGCATTCGACCGATGAAATGAATACAGGCCACGTCGGTTAAAGATAAAAACAGACCAGTGGTCTCGTCTCCTCTGACCACACTATGCATCGCCACAGATACTCGAACTTCATACCATCATTGCCTCTGCACATCACTGCCATTCCGTCGCATCACATTCACTCATTAGTGCAGAATCAGTTGTACTGCAGAAGCTCTAACCACGTCAGCTTGAGATACAGCTCCTATTTCTAGCTTTCTGAATAGATGTTCAGTCGTAGATACACCCCACACTGATGGCTAGAACGTGGATTGATTGGAATCCATTTTCAGTTTCACCGATAGCGCGCAAATTCATGCTTTGTCCATCCGGTGATTTAGTAAACGACTACAGAGGAGAAGAACCAAATAACCAACATAGATCGTTTAACCTTAAAAACACTACTCGTATCTAATGGACTTCTCACATGGCATCCTGGGGGCTAAGGTGGGTAGGCTGCTTTGTTAGATAGATGGAAAGGTTTCGCTTCAGAAATAAAAGGGGGAAGCGTCAATGAATCGAATCAAATCAAATTGTCTGTACCGTGCCCGTTTAACCTCCTATTTCTATAGGAACTACGACCACTTTCTACAACACACGCGCTACAATACTACAATACTCTTGGGTAATTAATATGCAACGGTTCGTCCGAGTTTGAAAAGATTCGAAGAACAAATTTTAAGGGGCCATATCTATGCATATGTCTACTTTGTATCTATTGTAGGATATATACTATATCTATCCACACAAATTGAAATTGTCGGTTGTAAAAATATTTCAAGTGAAAAGTTTTCTTCAGTGCCGTCCATTTACAATAGTTGGCCGTAAGTAACCTTCTTTCTGGCGTAACTAATGAATGACCATCTATGGGAAGGTACTTATAACATATACTCGAATGGGATATAGGTATGCTTTACCTTCTGTACTACATTTAGGCACACGCCAATGCCCTCACTGGGCTTTCTTCGCCTTATTTTTCTTTATTTTTTCGTTAACCATCAGCGTCTATTCCGAACCTATAGCTGGACAACTTCAATTTAAATTGAATTGAATTGAATTAGATTATCTTCTTTGCACCTTAGTTCCATCAGAGGAACCGAAGCAAGGACGCAGTTATCCATACCCCTCGTACAAATCTGCTGGCTCCAAATGATGGGAAGTTGATTTGAATGGCCATCTGCATGAATGCATTTCTGTTGTGCACTCAAGTGTGCAATACTTTTGCGGATACACATTTGAAATTCTTATTTCCTTGGTGCGAGTATAAGTGAATATCTGTATTGTAACTTGTATCCGTAGGAGTCTATACTGGTTAAACTTACTCCCGTTCCCTGTATCTATCGCAAAGTATTGATGAGCTTACAACAATGTTGTGAGCTATGCGGATTAAAGCTGAATCGGAGCTGAATTGAAGGTGGCATAAGCCGGTTTATTGACGACTGATGAAGAGAGACTTACAGGGATAGACTAGTGTGCAAGTATCAAGTTTTTTTTTTTGAGGAGTGGAGTAGTGTTTTCTTTGGCATTCGGAAGTGTGGTAACTTTCAATTGGATGTATCTTTGAAGTGACAGAGATTTAAATGAGAAATGACAGCTCAAGCGAATTGTTAAGTTAGGAATCTAATAAATGAAATTCCAAATCTGGCATATCGACAATGTGAGTCTTGAATGGAGCAATGATTTCATAGGATTTGGTTTGAATTCATACTGCACCACATTGATATTTGACTTCGGCTTTTTGGCCTTTGCATCACCGGACTTGCTACTTTAAAATGTCAATTTATTCAAATTTAATAATAGTGGACCAAGATCTAAGCCTTATGGCACTCAATTCGTTTATATTCATTTGTGTCTTTCAGCTCTTTAATTTAATGATTTATAGTAAGGAGAATCCTTCAAATTGACAAGCTGAGCCTTTTGTCCATTTAGTTCTTAGATCTCAGATACTTTGACCTGTTTTGGTCTTTCAGAAATCTTGGAATTGAGACTTTATTTGTTTAAATAGAATCTATCTGAACTCTCTTGACTACTACGACAAAGGTGAAGAATTTATAATATTTCGACAATCACTCTTAACCAGCTAGTTATGAAATTGATCGTTAACACATCGTTTATGATGACCTTATATTGAGTTTGCCCAATGTTGAAGGTTTATTTCTCCAATTCAGTTCGTTTGATGTTACCAAACCTTAAAATGATGACTATTTTCAAACTGCCATGAAATCGAACAGATAGTTTGCATCTTAATCAAAAGTATTAGGACTATTCTGTTGGTTTTTGCTATTTGGAAATCGCTCTACTTTTGAATGTTTTCACGGTTTCTTTTCCCAAATTGTATCTTAACAGGTTGCTTACTTACTGTTGTTCCTATTAAATTTGAAAGTTCTTTGGTGCACTTTAAATCTCTTCAACTATCTCATGATTTTTTTTTTTTGATCTCTTGTATGGTTTTGATTTACATAATTCTATCTCCCGCTCGTTTAGTGTAACTCCTGCACCTTCTCCCTCGACAAGTGTACTTTTAGAGCAGAAAGCAGTTTCACTGCTCCGAAGATGTTCAGGTACACGCGCTTATAGTTACCTAGATCTTCAGAACACCAAGGTTTGCGTGCGGTTAGATCTTTTAATTTTCGCTAGGTACATACAACTTGCGTCCTCGTTAGATGCATGTCCTTTTTGCTGTTTTCATTGTATCCAAAGGCACAGCTTCGATAGCAATTTATGAAAAATCTGAAGCTCATTACACTTGATGTAATTGTTTGCAAGATCTCACTTCATTCACTCACAGCGTATTCCTAAGAAGCGTCTCTTCTTGCGACTGTTCTTATAATTCCTCGCTGTGCCGGGTACGTGAACTTTAGACATGAAGACCCACGATATCATGATATATGCAAAGGTCAACAATATAGTGCCAAGGATGAAATCCCGCGGAATTCCCTTTAAAATTTTTATTTGTGATCACAATATATACTAATTGCAGAGTACGGTTTATCATGGGTTGCACTTTCTGAAAGACATCACGATATCTTCCAAGGCATTGTCAGAGCTTAACGAAAGCACTTTTTGTAAAACCACACTAAAGCCAATTGAATACACAACACTATTCTACTTACAATAGCAATCAAATTAACCCCAATGACTATCTAATAACCTTTCTAATTGACACCAGACACCTTCGACTTGCAATCTATTTTTAATAAAACCCCTTTCAATCCGTCATTCTTCAACAATATATCAGTTCCCCATCTCCACTTCCATCTATAACTTCAACTTCATCTCCAACTCTATTTCAACCTCAATCTACACTGAATGACTCAATTACCAACGATTAATAGTTTACAATCGATTCTTGATGTTTAGCTTTCGACAGGCGCGTATTATGAAATATTCAGGCTTCACCTAAAGCCCTGAGTCTCTGGCAATTATTAGATAATTATACGCGCACAGATTAAAACGTGAAACTTGAAACATGAACTCTTTCGGTGGTTAACAAAAGACGGAGACGCGTAAATGCGACTCCATTCGAAATGCCATGCATCAGAGATCCTGATTGAGTCTTGCATCTGACAGATACCAAGTAATGCGCCAGTCAAGCAATGAGCCACTCAACTAACCAATATACAGTACTGTATTGCCAGAGGTGGATTATCTTGCCAGAAGTTGCATAACGCTCAGGCACCACCACCATAAATCCGACACTCTTGTTGGTGTCAATCATCGAATTTGATGGCAGCCAACCAGACAGCCACAAATTGGTAAATAAAATATTGTATTTCGCAGAAATGCGCACTTGGTATTCGTATTTCGTACATGTACCAGTATCAGAGGAGAGAATTTCCTCATTGAAGCAAAAGGGAGCAACGAGTGAGTGCTTGAAGACCGACGGTCTAGCCCACAATTTCATAATTTTGTACAAAAGATACGAGTATCACTTTTTCTGAGCTTCAGATACATGACTTCATTGACTTTTCTACTTTCCTGGGAGGGGAAAGTGAAAAAATTTTGTTAAAATCAAACAGTTTGCCCCGAAGTCATTGACCATTCAAACTACCTCCATCTGTTGTTGGGATGAAGTGTTAAGTGATCAATGATTAGCGAATGGCGGGGACGGTGATCGGTAGATGTTGATTCGTGATCGCTGATCACTTATTGTATGATGTTCGCCGGGAGTTTGCCGCTCCGTATGCCCTGGAACCAAGATTTAAGCAGTGAAGTGGCACATGGAAGTACGTGGAGAGAATGCAGAGGTAAACACTGCAATTGGTAACACTTGACGTGTTTTTTTTTTTTTTTTTGCGGCAAAATTGTTTTATTGTTGGTTCAAGTGCTGGCTGGCTGGAGGAAACTGCGCTGTCGAAATTTGCATCTGACATAGTTTTTCTGGATTTTTTGTTTTTCTTGGGGACTGAAAGCGTGTGTGTGCATAAATTATTTAATGAACTTCTGTTGGTACGGATGGATAAGCAGACCGCTTTTTGCATTTTGCATTTCTCAAAATTTAGGTTGCGCAAAATAAGTGAAGCAATTGATTTGATGCAAATGTGAGTGGACTTAAAACGGGAATTGAATTCAGAGCATAAGGTTTTTAAAGGACCAGGTAAATGTGCTTGTACAGATTTTTTGACCTGGTTTCGAGGGAAGTAATTTAAAAACGAAGCATTGGTGCCTTCTTACTGATAAATCATTGAGCCTTAGGCTCCCAAATGCCTGAAACCCTCTGCCACTTGTCAGGGCTACCTATGGTAAGGTCTTTTACTACTGGTTAGTCCTTTTTGGTGTGTATCGTAGGCACAGTTTTCAAACTGAGGCGATATAGCTATACGGCTCGTAGAGCTTGCGGTTAAACAAGGCCAAGCATATCTTTATCTGCTTTGATAATGTCCATTCTCCTTTCACAAATAGCAGAGCTGCAAACATGTGTGCATCTCATAAAGTTTCTTTAGAATTTCCTAGCAAAGTTTTAGAGAAGCCGAGGTAGACGAAATCGCTGACTGCCTCAAATTTAAACCTATCTATTCGGACTGTCGACCCGAGATGTCGCGTGCAGCTTCTTGTTGGCCGAATATATTTGGCCGTTTCATTACTTGTCATCAGCTAGTGCTGCCTTGCGAGTTTCGCAGAATTTTCTAAAGAATGATGTTAAAGAAGTTACATGACAGCGCATCAAAGATCTCAGTGGAATTGTTTCTCACCTTAACGGGAGAGCGATCGTTCACTTTTGCCAGTTTGCGCATTGTGTAGAGATTGACAGGGATGTCAAAAGTAAACATAGTTATGACGACGAACTATGATCACTTGTCATTTGTAGCGTTGAAATCGACAAATAAATAGCAAGTTTCGATCTGCACTTTTAAGATTTTCAATGTCGTAGTTTGAATCTTTGGTCAATTTTCCGGCTGACACCGACACCGCTCTGCTATCGTCCAAAAAGATCATTTACAAATAGTTTCAAATGTTTACACCATACGACAAACAAAATCTTTTTGTTCTTCTATGTAGCGCCGTTTTAGAGGCGAGTTTTTTGGTTACGTGACCTTGCCTACATATGTCATTAAATTAAGGGGTTGGTGGGCGTGGTTGGATTAAAACCAACACATCAAGTGCTTCATTTTTGATGGCTTCTTGCCACCGATCTAAATGTAGGTTGGAACGAAAGGTTGAGTGATACATGATCAGCACAGATTCTGGCGGTTTGTTACGATCCCAGAGGTTCAACATCTGAAATATCCGTAACCGTATACCGATCCGAGTCTATATTGAACACTCGGAATCCATAGTGCTGATGCCTTGCGACAATCGCATCACATTAAATAAGGTTGACGGTTTGATGACCCAGTGACAGCCAGGTTTCTTTCGTTAGAGTGATAGCTACTCAGAGTAAAGAGACATATTATCCCACAGCATAGTCATAAGTCATCATGTGGGGTATTGTCTATTTCTCCTGTGGAGTTGAGGTTGACGAATTCGATCTTATTTCGGGTTGCTACAAGGCTACAAGAAAGTTCTCTCATGTGTTTTCTGTAGCAGTCATTCCAGTGCAAGTCATAGTTTTTCATTCACCTTTTGTTCGGCACATCTCATCTAATTTCTTAGAAAGTTGTGATATCCTTTTGAAAGCAGTCCAAACATTGCATTTTCAGATCCGAATATTTCATGTACAGTCCCGAATCTGGATGTCCTTTTTTTTATAGCTGCTTCAGCGTGACTAGTCTTGAAAAATCCTTTTAGCACTCAGCTTAAAATATGTTGAAAAAGCTCATACTGACTGTTTAGTCACGGGAATTCATCCGTCGTATATCCTTCTTCTGAAGTTAAGATGTTTCTGACAGCAACCTTTACATATGCTATTTTCTCATCCTCATTTTTGTCAATGCTGATAAATGTATTTCCACCTTTCATTGGCTTTTATTTGTATCTTTCGTTCCACTTGTATTTGAAGAGTGCATAGTGGAGGTTTGATACTTTGATCTTCCAGTTCCCCTCTAGAGAGCGTCCTTTTCGATCGAGCTCGTCTGTATGCTCATTGCCTACCACTTCTTTTTGGCTAGGGACATAGTACAATAATATCCTCGTGAAAAATTTCCTTTATTGCCGTTTGACTGTTTCTGCTACTGCCAATATCCCAACCTGAATAACACTGCTGTTGTAGTCCGGCAGACGTCATGAGTATCGTTAATTTAGTTGATCGGATGAGATTCCGGAGTCGGTTCCTATCTCCATCCGTAAAAATGGATATCGAGTTTTGTACCATTTGGTTCCTGTCATATTCCCGCATGGGAAAAAAACAACCGAGTGGTGTTTCAAAGTCGTAATTGGCTATTGGCTATACGGCTATTAGCCCGTATAGTAGCATAAACAAAGTTCAAAACCCACTGGCCTTTGGGGTTTGGTTGCCACCCATTAAGCTGACTCAAACTCAAAGGAGCAGGAGGCCAATTATATTATCCAGTCTTGGCGTTGGCGTCGTTCTCATGGCATGAGTCGTGCCTATGCATGCAATATTCTGTACTCTTGTCATTAACCTAAGGTTTCTGGTTTTATTTGTTAATTGCGACCATACTAAGCTGCCGTAGGTTAATCTTTTTACACGTTCTCCGACATTGAGCTTCTAACTCGGTTTGATTTCTAGAACGATAGCTAGGTATATAGCACTGTTGGATAGTTGGAGGATTTTCCCATCGTTTTATTTGTGATTGAAACAAGCTCTGTTTTTTTTTTTAGGTTCATTCAGCCCACAGAGCTTGGCCCAGTCTCCAAGGATTCTTCACTGATCGTGGGGAAAATCTTGCTGGTAGCCATAAGAACCACAACATCCGTGGACCACTAGGGTCCACACAAGAGACAGAAGAGATAATATCACTCCTCCTTGAGAGGTGGCCCTTGAGGTAGTGATCCTCAATACTGTGTTACATGTTAATGCAGGTTGAAATCCCGCATTTCCTTAAGTTTCTACTTATAGCTGGAACTTTGACATTGTTGAAGGATCCTTCAAAGACAAGGAAGACCGCTAATGCGTGCTTTTAGTCATGAAGACTTTTTTCAATCGTACTGACAACTTTATGTAGGCCCGTTTCCTTGCCTTTACCATTTGTAGAGGCATAGGACAAAAGTCATTGAACTATTCTCGAAGTCGAAAAGCGATGATAAATTACTTAATCCGAACGTCTTCATTTGGTGGGAAAGATTTGTATTCTAGTCAGATGGATGCGATTCGACTCATTTAGATATTGACAACAAATTTTTGATAGGTGTACATCATCAGATAAATTAGATCTGCTCTAAATAGAGGAGTTCTAAAGACCTGATTTGAAAGACATGTAGTTCTGTCAAGTAGTCGTATGTTAAAGGCATCTTTAGACGTTCTACATATTTCAGTGGCATCATAACATTCGCAGTCTGAAAAATGCAGCACACCTCTTCGCATTTATTTGCAATAAATCTTCATGAAGTCATTTTATCAGACTGGGCAATATAATTCCCCCAACCACACTCATTTCGACCTCAATACGAAATCCCACACAAAAGAATGGAATACCTTCCGCGACATTTTTCACATGGACTACAAAAACATACAACACATTGACTATATCGATGTCCACAAAAGAATCAATGAACCCTCACCCACAATCATTTATCTACAGTGGCGTCTGTGTGTCCTATAACAAAAAAAAGCTCTCCCTGTTTTGCTCACACCCGCCAAAATCTCGTGAAAACCCAAGAAAACAGTTACAAAACAAGTTATTCAATATAATTGAAGCAAAAAAGAAAAAAAAAAAAAACCAATATCCATTCATTACAACACCACATTTGTGTGTAGATACAGAGTATCTACTAAACTCGAGTCCAGCACAAAGCATCTTTAACATAACCACCAATGGGTTCCACCCAGCGTATTTGGTGAAAAAATAACCGACAACAACAATACCACGCTAAATCGTTATACGCAATCACTCCATTTTAAGTTAAAACAGCATTTTCTCAGTATCTGTTGAGTGGGTAGATATTCTTTTTTGTTGCTGTTGTATTTCTTCCCCCGAAAACTCTTCCAAACCGAGTGGATTCTAGTTCTTTCAATAGCGACGGGACCACAGTACTAGACTATAAACAACATCGACCCACAAGCAATTAGAATCCAGTTTGGAGTATTAGAGCTATGAGTACGACTTGGAGTACAACAAGTACACAACTTCAAGTATCTGTTTTTGTTTTTAAGATAAATGTTGCTGGCAGAACGGGACTATGGTAAATATATGTCTACCCACAAGTATAGATTGACTATAGCCATGGCATTTTCCCGGACAAGTTTCGGTCGACGATAAGCACGACAGCGACGCCAACTAGCGTGTGAAAAACCTTCGAATATATGTAGCTTTCCCATTTTCAAACCCTATAGATGCAATCGTCTATGCGTAGATATATTGGTCATGTGTCTGACCATATGGTAACCCCACAGATCCAGCAATATCAAAAGCATGCAGAAATATAAATAAATACTTCCATCTGCTGTCAGATATTGATTTTGCATTAATTACGTGTGCAGAGATACAGATACTCTAACATAATGATTGAGGACGTGGGAAGCTAGGTGTTTGGTGAAGTTTCCAAATTTGAAAAAGCCTGTTCCGGACGGTGCCCCTTGTGTGATATCACACGAATTTTGCTGCCATAATTCCCACGAATTTTGGATTGGTTAAAGCTAACCAGTGATGAGATATTAGTAACATAATTTCGGCGAACTATCTGGTGTAGTGTTACATTTGCATTCAGAGAGGTAATTAGACCGAATAGGAGTGACCCCATGAATCACTGGCTAGTGATCGGGTTGAATTAGTTTCATGGAAAACAAAGTATTCTAGTGTTTGCGGTGCTTAGTGTGGGTAGTGGCGTATTTTTTATGGCTTTTTGGTGGAAATCGTTATGTGAGTAGTCAAACTTTTGTTTTTCTCTGATGTTCAGATTATGTGGGAGATGTACCATGAGAGTAATGCGATACTTTATTATGTAAGCCCTTCACTGGTTGGCCTTAGAAAAAAACTGGATTTGCGTGTCAGATTCATCAAATACACGAGGTCTACAAGTTTCAGTTTATTTTCAATATTTTAGGATATATGTGCTCCCTGCCGTACAAAATCAGTGAGTCCCGTCACTTATTTTCAGCACCGTCAGAACCAAGAGACACTACGGCTTACGAATACCGATGATCAGTAATTACTGATTAATGTTCCCCTTGGCACTCGGACTGAATGAGTTACATAGTTACTGAGTTTGCTAAATGAGTTACGTCAGTCGGCTTCCTCCTTTTTAGGAAGAGAACAACTGAAAGACCAATGATCGATCGCAAACAGTCACTGGGTATGACCAAACAGCTACATCGTCTAGATATAACTGGGCTTATATGTTTGAATCGTCGAGAGCTTTAAGTATAGATTTGATCAACATCCATCGTAATCATAGCAGCGGGAGTAGGATGCCGCTCCTTAAACCATAGTCAGCATCCGGAACTAAGGTTATAACTGGGCTTATATGTTTGAATCGTAGAGAGCTTTAAGTATAGAGCCGATCAACATCCATCGTAATCATAGCAGCGGGAGTAGGATGCCGCTCCTTAAACCATAGTCAGCATCCGGAACTAAGGTTATTTTCACTAGCATTGCTTTAATCCATAAAACACGAGTTTTATTAACTACATGTTGTCTAACCAAGTTGCACATGCATTCAAAAGTTTAACTGTCGAAAACACTCTCAATATCTATGACAATGAAGAAGTACAATATGACAAGTACTTTATCTTGTTGAGGACTCCTTCGATTCTACCCACCAGACTTTGGAGCACAGTGTTACAAATTCAAGGCGCAAACTGATTTTCATGCTCTTCAGCACGAAGGAAGTCAGATTGATAGCTCTGAGGAATGACTGGTCCTCTTTCCCGATTTTCGTAAAAAAGATTCTTTCATTGTTCACCTTAAACTAGTTGATCTATACATTTCTGTAGCATAACTTCAAATGTGTTATAGGTGGAAGACTATTTGAAGTCATCAAAGAACACGACATCACGACACATGGTACACCAAGTGGTGACAGATACTAATTAAAAGGCTCAGAGGGGCATTTATAATGTAGAGTAACTTGACTAACGCTTTGTTCGGTAGATCCTTTAAGATTTCTCCAATAATTAAATCATATTCTGCAACATTGTTACTTCTCAGTTCAGACAGTGATACGGTTTTTATTTTAAAGTTGTCAGGTCTGATGATGGCATTGAGATCTCCGGCCAACGGCTATCCGTCGAACAGCTTGAAAGTTTCTCTAAGTGTTCGGCAAATAGATCCGATTTCTTTTTGTCCCCTTTTGCCGAATCGCCGTTAGGCTTTTTTATTTTGGTGCCGATTGTTGCCATCTTTTACGTGATCTCCCTTTTTTTCTCGTAGGAATTCTTCTATTTCGAGCGGGTATGTTGTTTTGCCCTTCTGTACTTCTCTCATTGCAAAAGAGATGTTTTTCTATGCAGCGCCCTGAATGGCTTCTATGAATCTGCTAACTTCTTCTTCTATTTCAATACATTCGAAGCTGTATTTTCTTTGCAGTCTTTTCTAAAGTTCTAGCATTTCCTTTTCGCTAAATTCCTGTCAATCTTAAAAATTACTACTGAGTGGCCTGAGCAGAGATCATTCTTCTACGATCGTGATGTATCTGGGAACCCCTTTTGCGATAAAGAAGTCGACGAGATCAAAGTTTTATTAATGTCGGCTGGCCAAAACTTTGGCTTTCCCCTTAAAAAAAGAGTCTACACCACGTATCATACCGGCTTTGGACAATGATCTGCCTTTGGTTGTATTGCATCTTGAGTCTCGAAAAGTGTGTTTTGCGTTAAAATCCCTACCGATGATAAAATTTGACGAGGCGAACGAAGGATAATAACTATTGTAGATGTGATTTTGTAGTCTAAATGGTTTATTTTTACGGATACTGAGGTTATTTGCATAGAGGCAAGTTTTATTTCTATGTTTTCGGTGTCCCTAATGCGCATGATAATCATTGAAACCTTTAATTTTAGGTCCAAATCCCCTTTTCAAGTGGGTTTCCGAAATCAGTATTGTTTTTCCGTATGAATACAGAAAGCCGTGTGTATTCCATGTTCATATTTTAACCAACTGCTCATGTTTCTTTGTTGTTCTTACAAGGCTTGAGCTCGAACTTGCCTAATTTTTAGAGAATAACTCGATTAACCTTCATTTGTCCCTCAAGTTTTTTTCAGAATCACAGACAATATTTGAAAGACCAATCTTGTTTCGTTTGCTTCTTCTTTATTTGCACTGAGGTATCGTTCTTTTGATTTTGAAAATGTCATCAACATTCTGGGTTTTATCGAAGGTTATGGTAGTTTTGCCTCCTTCCGTTCGTTGCTTTTTCTTCTTAATAATATATACGGCCTTGGGTTAGCATGTCTTCTTTCATGTACGATGATTGAAGTCCCCTATCGAATACTCGCAGCGACTTTTCGGACTTATTTTCGTAAGTTAACCATTAGATTTTCTCGATATCTAATTTTCGAGACAGAGCTCGATAACCGTCGAGGTTGTAGACTTTAATTTTCTACTCGACCTTCGACCTTAGTATATTTTTGACAAGGTTACGCAGCATTCCGTCGTTTGCAATTCCGAGGTTAAATAGGTTTATCTTCTTTCAGTTGCAAGACTTCGGGTCAAGAACCAGCTTCGGTGCTTCTTGCTAAGTTTTTCTTAGAAGCGGGAGAAGTTTTTCGGCGTTCGTAAAATATTCGCTTGCTAGACGGTTTGTCGTTTGCTTGCATTCTTTTGGTACTCGATTCTTGAGATCCCCGTTTTCTTTTCACATTGGCTTCTATATGGTGCCCAAATAAGAACGAGACAACAACATTCAATCTTTGTGATGCTTAGCCGAACACTTGTGGATTATGTTCGCTCCAATAATGGCAATTTTGCTTGTTTACATAGCCGCTGAGCCAAAAATGGCCCTCGTCCGAGAATACGATTTTTTGGCCAAAAATCCGGATTTCTGGCTAACTTTTGCGTCAGCACAATCTTCTACGGATGTAGGCCCAAATCTAACCGCAAAATAAGCCGTTAACTCAGCATCGCAATTCAGCTGATCGGCGCCGAATCGAAATTTCTAGATCTTCATCGACACTGGCCGCTGCGGCGGCTATGTTTTCTTCATTTCCAAAAGAGTTTACTCACCCTCAAACTTTTCCACGGTTCGACGAATTGCCTGCACACTGAAGCCATGATGACGACTGACCTCACGACGAAATTCACCTTGCGTACAACTGAGCCGGAATTTTGATATTTTTTTAATAATTTCCGCACGTTCGGCAAGCGTAAAATGATGTATGATGAAATGGCAAATCTTAGTGAATATTTTAAAAGCTGAGTATCATTGGTAACTGAAACATAACAATTGGAAAAACTATCATTGCTATCTGTTGTTGCTATCGAACTATTTTGCGAACGCTCATTAGTTCATCTAGTTTTCAGTGTTGGAGCATAGTTTGGGTATTCGGAGATCCTTCTCCTTCTACCCTGATCACCACAGTTGCAACAGACTTTTCATACGCCCACATCTTGGCCAAGAAGAATTAACCCATTCTCATTCGCAATTAACCGTAGCAGATCGCTGTACGAATCCATATCTGTCCACAATGACCGACAAGACTTCGCACCTTGTAGCCAGGTTGCACCGATTTTCATCAGAAATATAGTTGTTGCCAGTAAAACTGCTTGTTTGCACGCATATTTATAATCTTGTTCACCATGTCATTTAAACAATTAAATTCGTCCTTATATACATCGATTATGACCCATTGATTCCTCTCATTAAAGCCATTGTTCTTATTCTTTTGTTCGTCTTTTGTAACGTATACGAGTAAAATCCAATCCAAATCACAACAAACAAATTACCTAAAGTGGCAGGCATTACCCAAAGCGTAGGTGACTCTAAATGACTCTCAATTATTATTTCTGCCGTGACTTGAAAGCAATAAATTCTAGTCATTCTCTCTGGTGAAACACCCACTTTATTGGTTTGGAAGGTCATTACCAATGTCTGCCAACGTCTTTTATAATTGACCTCAATAATAATAAGATACTTAATCGTAGAAGATCTTTTTTTGGTAAATAAACAGTTGGATCTGCCACTTGAATTGAAAGAATCTCTTTAAAGCCGATGACTTTTGTAGTGAATTAATTTATTGAAAAGGCGCCGTCCCGGCCCTCTTTAATCAAAGATTTGACTAATTCTACTCGCGCATGTATCCAGATCAAAGAGAAAGAGATTCGATTACACTGCGTGGATGGATAATATAAGAAAAAATTAAAAACAAAAACAAAAATCACTCCAAAAGTCTGAACTGGGTTTTGGTTTTCATTCATTAGGTTAAACCTTTACCTGTATTTATATCTTTTGTCGCTTCCAATGTGTTTCGGTATTAGTTTATAAGTATTTGTAAGCAATTGTAGCCGAAAAGATACTTGAAAACTCTTCAATGGGATATGATAGATACGAATTTATAGTAAATGACTTTGGAGAGGGTTTGTGGCTTTTGGAGTTTTTTGCCCTACAGTCTGTCTACATGAGTGGATTGTCCAGGTTTCCTGCTAGGAGATACTTAATCGTGATTTCTAACCATTCATCACCAACAACTTCCTTGTTATCCATTCAAGTCTTTCCATCAAACCATACCATTAACAACAGTTACCGCATCGTCGAATCTCTATTCGTAACTCTTTCCGCTGAGAAATAATTGAAATAATTGCCATAGATACTCGTACTTAGTTACTCCTCCAAAGTTGATTAGGTTTCCCCTTCTTGTGAAGAAACCTCAACATCTTCCAAAGTGCTTCCTCAGTAACATTCGGTGCCGTGGTTGACCTATGCGAACTTATTGTCATTCAAATGCAATTTTAGTGCTGTTGCGTTGTCGGTTGGCTTATGTTGGCCACATAGAGAAGGGGGCTAAACATGAAATTAATTTGAAAGTGAAATTACGTTATTCGTTAACAATTAGGCTTGCCTTGGCAAACAAGAATACTAAGCTGATACAAAACCTCACGATGTGTCTACGAGGTAGGATGATGGTGATGTTTCCTACCGTAGGGTAATGATAATGACAACTTTCTTCGTTTTACCACTATACCGTCACACCGTCACAATGACTTCCTGTGCGAGAGTGATAATGATCATAAAGATAGTTTGTTATTTGTGCCTTTCATCTGTTATTTCGTTGCGCGTTTTTATTTTTGGTTTATAGCCGGTAGTTATTGGGTGGTTAACCTGAGGTTACCTCTGAATTTATGGAGCGTTATGAATAGCAGTGGAATAGTTTCGTACTCGAACTGGCTTTGTATCTTTGTATCTTTTGTTGTTAACGATCGGTTGAGTTCAGTCGTTTGAGGCTAACATATGTATCAATGAAATTGTTTACCTTTTGAAGGAGATTCCAAGTAACAGGTCCTTGTATTGTGAGTGATGGCCGTGAATATCTTGAAGATAATGGTGAAGCTAGTTGACGCTTTAGACTGAAGTACAGTGTTCAGGAGCTGTTTACTTATCACACTTACTTAAGGGGGAACAGTTCGTGGTTAACCTGAGCCTCAACTAACAAGTCCCTCCAGTTAGCCCGACTTTTGCAAACTGCTTTCAGTTGCGAACTCCAAGTTGGTTGATGCCCCCTTCTATTTGTGTGCGCCAACTAAGGCGAGGTCTTTCTTTACCGCGCTGTCCTTCCTTTCGAAGATTCTGCCTGCCGGAGCATTGATTTCCATAGGCTATACATGTCCCAGCGTTCTCAAACGACTGATGCGCGGTTCGTCGTTGAATCTTCTCTTCCACAGCCTGTTTCTTTCTTTGTGGGTCGGCCATGTGATACTAACATCGTGCACATATTTTTCTAACAATATCTTAGCAATAAGTTGATGTTCCTCTCCTTAAAGTCACTTCCAGCAGCTTTGAATACCTCAGCCGATAAGATGTCAGGTCCATCAGTTTTGTTGGACTTAAGCTATGCTATCCTCACTTCGTTTTGGTCAGATGAACGGATGTTTTAGCTATCGTCATCGAATTGAATGGCCCATCCTACCTGACGGCTGGAGGCTGATTTTCGTAATACAGTCTGCAGAAGAACTTGTTTCATATTCGAAGCATCGATCGAGTCACACTACTACTACGTTTTCGTAAAACTTCAGTAAGTTGTTCCTGGAGTACAAACTTCCAATACTTTCGATCGCGCACTTGTCGTGCTCTTTTGTTTTTTTCTTGGGAAGCCCACGTTCTTAATGTCTCATTTGCTCGTAGATCTCACGAGCTACACTCGTTCGGAAGCTCAAAACTTCTGGCCTAAACCTGCCAAATTTTCAAAATCCGTATCCGGGTATGCGCTCTTTGCATTCCTTACATCATTCACTAGAGTAAATGTCACAGTTTTTCATCCTCCTTTTGCTCGATCCAGTCTATTGTTTTTTCTTAATGGCGGTGATATCTGCATAATAACAGTCAAGGGCATGTTAAGAGTCCGAACATTCCACGTGCAAATCCACGTTGTCCTTTTTTCGTTTGCTGGGGTAGTGAGGTTATTCATATACGAGGCTTCCTTTTGTTTTCTGTTGTACGGAAGAAGATAACCCACGTCGTGGATGCAAGGACTACCGTTGACCCATCAAGGGCTCCTCCCCCACTATCTCTTTGTTTCCTGCCGCAGTCTTTAAGTTCTTATTGATTTCCGACATCTGGCTGTGGATGTCGAAGCCAATCACCTCGGTACATGTCCTTGTGCGGACCTCTTCTTAGACATCTGTGGGCACTTGTCCGTAAGGTCAGCAAAAAACGCCACCGTCAAGCGCAATATGCCCACATCGTTGGTTCCCTATTAGACATGTAGGTGTCCAGCAAACACAATGTGGAGGTGATGATGCGGTTTCAACCACCGCGCAGTAGTGAATTATAATTCCAATTCAAGATTCTGACAGGAAGTAGTTTAAGCAAAATTTTGCTTGTCAGGGTTAAGAATTATAAAGTAATCGACTAAGACTTGAACAGTTCAATTAGACTGATCGTTTATCATAAAAAACGGTGGTGGTTTGCTTGTACCTGTAAATGCTTAGGCACAAAGACTACAAAACTGCCTATTGCAGGTGTTGATTTGCCCCAATCACCATACCATAACTGAAGACTAACAGTGTCACTGAACAACTGTGCTTAATCCTCCCGTAGGAGTTTGTATGACTCCCAAGATCATTAACGTTTCAAGAGTCAATGCATTCTGGTATATTTGCTAAACCCGCTACCATATCAGGAAGTGAATTGATCATCACCAAGGCACATATGACTATGCTTCCAACTTCAAACCGATCGTCTGACTAAAAGTCGAATCTCTGTTCACATTAACATCGACAACGCACACTTTTCGATGTGTCAATTACAATTGGGACCTTGCCCACTTAAAATGCACAACGTACAACAGTGACTCGATAAATCACAGAAAATCTTCCCGTACCGGAACTTAAAAATAAAACTCTGACAAAGGCCTGTTTTGCTTACAAAGTTATTGTGCTCGTGTAATGTCGCAAATGTATCTGAACCTACATAGCCATCAAAATTAATTGCATTTCATTTGTTGTTGCATCAGTAGCTGTTTTTGAAAGAAGATTAAACAGAGTGGTCGTTGGTTTTATTTTTTATTTTTTTTTTTATGGTTGACTGCAAATTGTCGCAATTATATAAGCCAGATCGCGCGGATCACTTACGAGTATAGTCGTAGCTACAGCTTTTAGTTTTTAACCTTTTACATGAAGTATAGCTTAGCTTGATTGGGTAACACTTTAATGACAATAATGGAAGTCAATTACGTGCTTACAAAATGAAAACCGACTTGGCATGCAAAGTCGACAGTCATTGTAGTTAGATCAAACGTTAATTCGATTGAAGTCGATGAAGTGCATAGAAAAGTCAAAAAAGTCATATTTCTATAAATTGGTCCTTCGAGCCAGATTTCATATCATCCATAAACGTTGTATTTATGACCAGTTAAACTCGAAGCACATCCCTGTATCCATCACATTTCAGTGAACTCAGAGGGGTTATGTAGGGAAAATATAGAAAAAAAAAAAAAACGAAATTTTGTACAGAAATCACTTAACACCTAACACAAGGGGTATGCAATATATTATATCACTTAACTGTAAAGTGTCCAATAAACCCATAGCTCAACACCTTCTCACCAAATGTGTGAGTTTTCCTTGGTATGTAGGTAGGTACGAGTAGGTACTACAACAGCACACCAACGGGTTGGAGTATCGGTACTTTCGCAATAAATAAAAGCGGAACTCCCTTCTTACATTGGCTACTTTATATGGATATCACGTATGTATCCATTCGATACGGATATCCACCTAAAATTCCTCTTTCCGCTGAACTTTATTGGTAAAGTGTTTTGGGTTGCCAATGCGTCTGTGGTCATGGACATGAATGGTGTGCTCTTTGGCAAGCAAAAATAACCAATTTATGACGTCGAAAGTGGTTTCTCGAAATGACTTTTCCCGATTGGATTTTTCCTACGATTTTCTTGTCCCATTTCGTCTGGTGTCGATGAAAGCAAATCGTATTTATTGCGAGGGAAATAGTTAAAAAGGTAAAAGACGAAACGTGAATAGAAAGTTTGCAAATCGCTACAAAGTACCAGAGGAACCCTATCGTAAATTATTAACCACAAATCACTCCGCACTCATTTCCAAGGGAAGTCAGCCTCGCTTTTTATTTATTTATTTATTTATTTATTTTTTTTTTGATTGATGTTTTTTTCCATTGTATCTTTAAATTCGCTTCTGTTAATCTTCATCTTGCATAATGAATTTGTCTACTTGTCAGCTAGTTTACGTCTGCTTCGTGAAAGTCTTGTCTTTTTTCTCGTCAGATAATCAAACGTAAACGTCCGAAGGTCCGTTGGTTTTAACTTCGTGATGTCACTTGGAATTTCTGAGTCTCCATTTGACTTGCCGAACCAGTGGTATCCACCATCGATTCCACTTTCAATTTCAGTTAAGGTCCTATGCTCGCTCTAATGACCTCCCATCAACATCAACATCATGATCATCATCATCATCATTACCATCATAAACAAAAAGAATTCATTTTCAGGTTGATATTACCCTCTCTCAGTAATGATTACTATGTCTTCTGCTTTTTCTTATACTTCGTCTGAACAGACTGAAGAGGAAATGGAAGGAAAAAAACTGAAAATTTTCTCTTTAAGTGAAAAGCTTAAGGCCTGACAAGACAGACATATGACGAGTGTCAATGTATCCATCAACATGATCTACAACAGTTGGTGACTTTTTGTTTCGGTCAGTGATTGCTGCCGATCGTCGATCATCGATCGTAGATCAATCGTTTTTGCGATCAGTTTGTTTGACATTTATGAGATGCAGTTAATTGAAATGATATTCCATGGTGCATTAGGTGCATTCAGATCAATTGATTTAGCTCATGATTATAGAGCGATCGATTGTATGGTGTTTGTTGAAACAAGTGAAAGGCTGAGCTGTATGCCTAGATGATTAGAAGGCCTTTGTCACTTAAAGCATTGTTTGGGGAAACTGTGTGTTGTTTTTTTTTTTTTTTTTTTTTTTACCGGAAGATACTTTCCAATTGAAGTCGGAGACCTCGGGATTTATTTTATACCTATACCTGGGCGTATTAAGGCTGTAGCCGCTCCTGATCTGGTTTTGATAAAATATCATCATATGGTATGTTGTACTATAGATCCCTCCTTATATTGTAATCTGATTGCAACTGATCATAAGACGATTACGGCTGATATCTTTCAATCATCTCTACTGATCGTATGTTGATCGACGATGATCCTTCAATCGGTTGGCGATATTGCTTCGCTGGTTTGAGCTATATTTCTTAGAATCGAAGGAAAAAATAAACTTAAGATTGGTCTTAAGTTGGAATGGAGACTTAAGTTCAAGAAACCAAGATCAGTGACCGAAAGATTACACAACCTGCGATCAGTTTAATCAAGTCGTCGCAAAGGCTTTTGAGTTACTCTTTCAGCAATGTGTTACAGAAAATAATACGATTTTATAGGTTCCTCTGTAACAAACGCAAGAAAAACTGCATTTTTGCCCTTGGATGCTTTTGTTTCGCATAACTCTACGAAAAGTATTTCTGAAAGACCGATAACTTATTGTACCGAGTTCACTCTCATTACCTTTTGTTATTCAAATTTTGGGTACTGCAGTCTTAAGCTAAGAAACACACAAAGAATGGCATAAGTTATCAGCTTACTCGTACCTCTTCTATTATTCGGTAACATTACCACTATTAGGGGCTGTAGCCGAATCACTATCATATGTTACAATAGTAATGCTTAGAACACCTTTTCCGACAGTAGCAAGTACATCGTGAGAAGTAATCACCTCCTGAGTTTAATACTAATGTCTGCCATAATAATCAACAATTTTGGCTTCCAACTAATATTTGTTAGCGAAGGAAGACAGCATCCAATCGGCCTAACCCTTACCAAGGATTCTAGTAGTTGAAAAGTACAATTAAGGGTACCCTTGTCACACATGTTAAGTCTCATCCAACGAATCCGAGAACACCCAATTCGACGCACTTTAAAAATGAGCTTAACAAATCCATCTAGGAAAACTCCAATAAATCAGCAGGTGCCAACTCTTAAGAGTGCGTAAGCTTTCAGGAAGACATCCGTGAGTTGTTTGTCAGAATTATTTTTTCCTGCAAATTCATCACAATTGCTTTTACGAATCCTCAAAGAACGCTTAACTTTGCTCTAGTCGGACTGATGAATCCCCCTAATTTTGATATTCATATATTGGCACCACCCTGAAGAGCATTTTTTATTTAAGGAGTAATAATTCTCATTCTTGCGTTTCAATGACACCGGAACTCCGATTGCTGCGAGAATACGAAGTACTGAGGACTTGATTTGGCCAGAATATGAGCCATGAAAGGAATATCGTTGCATCTCAATTAATAGCTCCAGAACCGATCTGGAATGTGGCCATGCTGTTTCTGCGAGGGACGATGACTAGACTGTGAATAACTGGAGAAAGGGGCAAAATATCTGTTTTTGTAGTGACAGTCAAAGTGCGTCTTATTAACCCTCTAACAACATTCAAACAGGTTAAGACGGAAACTGGAATTTATTGAATATTCTCTGGTCCCAGATCACAAACGTATCCTGAGAAATAAGGTGCCCGATAAACTTACTAGGCAACGGCAAGAGGAGGACAACAATCAACAATCTGCAAACTGCAATCAGGAATAAATGCGCTTAAGCTCGAATTAACCTTTATCTATAGAGTCATCTACAAAGTCTGCCTACAGTCTTTTAACATGAACTTGCACATGTCAAGGAAGCCAAAAATAGAAGTATTCTACCTTAACGACAGTATTAATAGTACAATTTTACGATTATACCGTATTATGTCGATATTCCTCAAGGCTATGATTTGGGTTCCATATTCTTTGTTATTCAAAAAATCATTACCGCTTTACTCTAGCTTATAAACATCGTATCCTCTTTGTCCAGGAATTTGAAATTTGGATTCAGAAAAACACTAATCTTGTTGAACGTCGGACTCATATCTACGCTCTCGGTGATCCCTGCAGACGAAAGCACTATATCTACGATATTACTTCGACTCTCGAAAATGAACATTAACTGTGCCCTTCCATTCCACTGACTTCTTTCTTGTGGGTTTAAGGCCTATTTGAGGTTCACTTAACCTTGACCTCCAAAGCAACTTCAAAGCGTAATGGCACATTTTCTTAAAAAAAAACCTAACCTTAACTATTGCTTTATATATACATATATAATTCCCATCGAAATTGTTTAAATCATTTATGAAGAATATTAAAATAGGAAAGTCTCCTCAACTTTGAACTCTCCTAGAGTCATTAGGGAGAAAGTCATCTTTATCTTCAGCATCTGAACCTTGTTTACCCGATTTCTTTGCATACAATAACAAAATATTCGCACATTTTTTTTTTTAATTTTTCTCTGCACCAATCCGATTATCACATATCCATCTGATTATCATCTCATAATCATCAGTTAGATACTCCAAATAGTCGTAGATAATAGCTTTTCCACATGCGTTAGCTTGAGTTTTTCTTTCCCTGTTTTACTTAGTGTACACGTTGAGGTATGAGGAAAAGATGTGAAAATTCATCAATCAAAATGTCATTCTATCTTTCACTAAGTTTAGATTCAAAACGTAGATATCTATCATATGATATACCATATGTCGTCCTATACTCTGTATCTAAGTACGAGTACCCACTTGGTTACCGATTTTGTTGTGTGTTTTATGCGTCGTTTTTTTTTTTTTTTTTTTTTTGCATCTGATAATTCTCTCAATCGCATAATCACCTTGTTATCCAATTCTTCGTCAGCGGATTGTCAGCGGACAATCACGCATGGTAAAATGTTTAAATTGATTTATAGACCTGCTCCAGATATAGATATAAGAAGCATTCATACTCCGGCATATCATTCCTCTGTTGAGTTTATCTTAGATGACCATTGTCATCGTGTGGCAATGCAAATTGTTGGATAATCAGACATTTCCCTTTGATTTGGTGCCCAAGTCATGACCATGATCTGTTACATGAAACATGGAACATAAATCTGGGACACATACAAATATTCGTACTCGTACACAGTTGCAGATATGCGATACGCAAATACGTAGAATACATGGCCTAAACTCATGAGTAGAACGAGTGTTGACGGACATGCATTCAAAATGAGTCGTTGGACAACTAGAGTTCATAGAATGAATTGAAAACTTAACGGAACTGTTGGCAGAAAAACTTCCAGGTGTAAAGCTGGGTATACAAAGGTATCGTCACTACATAGATACGAGTACATCTAAAGACTACGATGCAATTTGCAAGTCAGTTAATGTCAACTTTGTCGCTCTGTCAAATTGGTAGTCATGCAGCAGTCACTGACAAACATAGACAAGAGCGACATACTGAGGTACATAGTATACCCGTTCTCATGACCGTAGTCGTATTGTATCTGTTTAGCATGTTTCACGTGACATGAAATTGAATTGAATTGAAAGTCGAACAGTTATCACATGAATTGACTAACTTAAATTTTCCCATAGAGATGGAGGGATTCGTTCCCTATATCAGTTGACTTCTCACTACTTCTCACTACTGTCTCTCAAGATTCCCATAGATTCAAATTCAATTCAATAAACTGAATTCAAAATCCCCCAAGTGACGGTCACACAAACCCAATTACGGACAGTTTGTATTATATTGTGACCATCTAAGGGACTGGGGAAGACGAAAGGGGATGAAATAAGCTTAATATCATTGTGGTCAATTGTTTTAGATTGAAGCTTCCCTTGTCTGTTTGTCTGTTGTTGTTTTATTTTTATTTTTTTATTTTTTTGCAGTGTTAACTCAAGGTTATAACGAGGTAGTTCGGTGATACATACATGTGACAGTCTGTAGCACAGGTAGAGATTACTTTTAGCCTTTTTCAAAAGCACTTGTTGTTAAAAGGCTCACAGAACATCTTCAAGGACAATGTTAATAATCGTCTGCATCCTTTCCAAATAGATTTATAGCAGACTATATTAAATGTACATAGACGATACTGAAGAAAACTTATTTTCTCAGTCCTAGTACATACAAGTATCTATACTACATAAGTTCTGTAAAGGGGTACTTACTACTGACACTGCATATGGAGCTATGTATAGTAGGGTAATATCTCTTTGTCCTTGAAGCCACCAAAACCTACAAAGGGTACAGGAAGGGCTTGTTCCAATTACCTAGGTTGACCACTTTGCTGAAGAGCTTTGCTATTGAACCATTTTCCAAGTCAATTTAGTAAATATATCTGTTTGCGGTTAAAGTCTATAGAGCAGTTTACCTATGGATAATTGTGTCTGGGATTCCTTAACTGTTAGGAGTACATCTGACCCATCTGAAACCATAGGTATTTGAATTTTAAACTTGTTTGTGGCATAGCTCATTATGTAAATGCACAGTATTGTCTCATTAAATTGCCAAAATAGTGTGAACGAAAACTCCACACACGCCCAGACATCGAGAGGGACTTAAGGTTTGTAACCTCTTCAAAAGGAGTATAAATTAGACTATCTTCACTATCTGTTTTTGAACTTAAATGTTGATTGAATATATGTTTGTTAGACCTGTTTCCGACCCCTAATATTTCCGATTTATTTTACTCCCTACCTTATTAGCACTCATTCAGAAATGACCGAATTACTGTCACGATTGGCGGAGGAGTAGCAATGCTTGTTAATTCAGAAGTGTAATATTCTTGATGCGTCAGAAGTAACAGGCATTGAGTACCTTCTGCTGGCTCCAATAAATGTTTAGTATCCTGCGCCCACAACCCGAATAGAAGTTGCTCCCTTGAGCCCGTTTGAATTGTTCGCGACATCTCAAGGCATCATTATAATTGGCGACTCCAATGCCGATTTTTTAAGAAATTACTCTCGTGCTCTCTAAATCAAAGAGTTGGCTTCTTCTGTTGAACTCCATATCGTAAATACTGCAATCGAACGCAATTTTCTGACAACTCTATCCCCAGTCTACCTGACCCTATAATTGTTTTTAACCCCTAATCAATTCTTCTTTTTACATAACTCTCTCTGGATGATATCTCCGAACATGATCTTATCTTCTGTACTTACAACATTGACTTTCCTCACCGTTCTGTCCCATATCTTTCACATGCAGAGATTTTAACGCTATTGACTTACCAAAATTGCATTCTGCAGTTAGGTCAGCTCCGAAAAACTCGACTTTTTCCAACATATCTTATGGAAAATGTTTGATGCATATGCACCTAAAAAAAACTGTAAGTATTCACAATAAAACACTGTCTTTGGTTTACATCTTACATCCACCTTAATTTGGATGCTTATAAGAAAGAGCGCAACAATGCAGTCTATGTTATCCATACCGCAAAACCTAACTACTACGCTTCCAAGTTAAGTACTTCACTTCTACCCAAACAGGTATGGATTAACTTGTGCCTAATTTGTATTTCTACTAATATTGACAGTGTACAGTGGGTTTATGTTAGATCCTGACTTTTTTCTGGGAAGTTGCTCCGATATGACTGACTTTGATCTGAATACTATTTATAAACCACCGAAATAGAAGTTATTGACTGCGTTCTAGCCATAAAATCAAATTCGACTGGTGTAGACGGTATACCTATTCGCTTTACTAAGCTTATTGTCAAATATAATTAGCCGTCTGACTCATATATTCAAACGCTCCATTACAGCATCCATATTTCCTTAATCTTGGAAAATCGCCAAAGTCATTCCAGTTGCCAAAGAACCGATTGCAACCTTCCTTAGTGACTATAGGCCTATAAGCGTATTTAAGATGTTCGAAATACTTATCTCCAAACAAATAATAACCCACTTATCTTCGAACAGCCGCCTTAGGCCTTTCCAATCTAGTTTCAGAACCAACCATAGTTGCTCTTCAGCCATGATTTACATCTTAGACGATATAAGTCGTGACTTTGATAGAGGATTTGTGACACTACTTTGCCTACTTGACTTTTTGAAGGACTTCGATGGCATAATTTTCTGTGCTGGAAGCTACAAATTCTTTTTGGTCTGTTAAACTTATTAGGAATTATCTGTCCAATAGGTGGCAAAGTATTATCACTGAAGGCAAGGTGTACCTCAGGGATCAATTCTCGGCCCTATCCTATTCTTTACTTTCATAAATGACTTACCATCAGCTTGCAAACATGATCCAATCCACTTTTACGCTGACTCTAATCCATAACTGGTTTGTGGTTAAAGGACTATGCCTTAACCCTGCTAAATCGAAAGCTCTCCCTATTTCCGACCCCAAGCTGAACATGACTAACCTCTGGCTTTCTAACTTAAGGCTATGACTTGTAGAATCACTTACCAGCCTCGGTTTTGTTATAAGCAATAACAAGTATTGGGCGCATCTATGGATGCATTACCTTAATTTGAATTATAGTCTTATAAGCACTATATACGTACACGTACCAGCAGCAGATTGCTGGGTATTAAGCCATAAAATGATTTGATGTAAAGAATACTTTGGGATACTAGTTGACACCTTAGCTAGGGAAATTTTGACAATTTTTTAGTGAATCCATAGTCGCACCAAGACTTCAATTATGATTATAGGCTCCAACTGGAGTCATAACGACAGAACACACGATAAATCAATACCTGTGTGGAAAGCAAAATCAAAAAACTGTTTGAAATATGTAAAGAGAAGTCTGTACCCAAATATATCAAGCACACAGTCAACCCCATTAACTTGGGAAATGTTTAGGTTTCACTATCGTTTAAAATGGCCAGCGTCATCATTAAAACTACTGGCCTTCTTCATATTGTCTTTGCTGATATGATCATCTAAATCAAAATAAAAGTTCGGAGCCACTTCTGCCGTTCCACGTCGAGCTATTTAACTTTTTGTCAGTGATCGTCCTGTGAAGTCATAAAATAAAGCATTTTGGGAACCTGTCGATCATTTTTAACGTGGTGATTATACCTTGGAGTATCCTCTTGCTGATCACTGATCGCTAAGGTCTTTATAGACCTTAAAAAGAGACAATCTTCATTACTCTACCGTCATTCTGCGGATTCCGACAAGTCTGGTAGATCATCGTCGTCATCGTCATCATACCTAGAACTAGAAAATGTTTTAGTACACAGTTTTTGGCTAATATAATAAAAACGAATGAATATTCTTCAATGGCTACTAATTGTAGAGCAACTTATTTGAAATGGCCCCCATTTGCCATCCAGCAAAGGTAAAGTCAGTCTGGCCACTTATCGATTGCACTACGCATTTCATGCTTTGGAAAATTGATTACTGATCGGACAAGAGCGTGCTTCAAGGACTCAGAACAGACCAGAGTTTGTAATCTAATGTTCTGTGGCTCGGAATGTGTTTTTTGAGGCAGGTTTGAACCGTTTTGGCCTTATGAGCTTGAGTGAATTCTTATTGAAAATTCCACGGTTTATTTGCAAATATAGTTTCGTTAAAGAGTCCTACAATGTTCTCTAAAACGTCCATTTGAAACACTTCCGCCGAGGTTTTGATACATCGTAGGCGATTCCCCGTTGAACATTCGGTACGAGTTGAGACGTATGTCGTCAGTTGTTCAGTTTGTTGAACGATTCTTCAACGCTGAAAAATAATTTACCTGTGACCATTCTTCGCATACTGGCGAGGCAAGGCTTTCGATTTTGACTTACGTTTCTGTTTCAATGCTTCTGTAAGTAAGTCTCCGGTGTGTCTCTTGTACGCGCTCTCACGTTTTAAGATGCTATCCTTGGTGATATACATCCAAAGCTTGCACACCGGATTTCTATGAATTCGATCCTCCACTGCCTCTTCCACATAGTGCGCAGACGGCTGGATTTTGCACGGTTTCGTTAGATTTTCGCTTTTCGTAGCCGCATTTTTGCAGGCCATAAAATACCCTGCCGAGTTCTTTATTTCCTAGTCAGTATAACCTCCAAACATTTAAAACCAACGTACATCGGTATCTCTCCTTTTTCCCTACCTAACTTATTTTAGCCCGCGCTATGTGCAAATATCTTAAGCGTATATAAAATCCCTTGTGCGCGCGCCAATTGTAAAATAAAAAAAAAATTACGACAACATAATTTTCGAGAGAGCCCGATTCCATGATTGCAAACACCTGACATCAACAACTTTTTACGCGAGAGCATTGCTTAAATGTCTCTTATCAAATAACCGTCAAATCGGAGTGGATGCGTTCAATGGGTCTTGAGAATTTAAGTGTTCACTTCGGGTATCAAAACATTTGCTAGTACTTGGTACAGTGACTCTTTCATATCCTCAACACCGACTGCGACTGCACGAACTATTATGTTCGTTTTTGCAAGCTTCGGTTCGGGCTTTCCGGCAAAAGATCTTTTAAAGTTTGGGAACAAAAGGAAGTCGCAGGGAGCCAAATACGGAGAATGTGGAGAATGGAGGAGCAATTCTTAGTCAAATTCGACCAATTTGGCTGTGTCGACCGATGAGCCGGTGCGTTATCGTAGTGGAAGAGCAGTTTTTTCTTCGCCAAATGTGGTCGTTTTTTTCTTCAAATCAGCGTTGAATTGCCCCAATAAATCGACGTAAAATGATGTTGTGATTATTTTTCTATTCTCCAAATAGTCAATGTGGATCACACCTCTCGCGTCCACCATCTCGCGTGGCCATCACCTTTCCGGCCGAAGGCACGATCTTCGCCTTCTTTGTAGCACGTTAACCTGGTAAAACCCATTGTTTCGATTATTCTTTGGTCTCTGGTGTGTATCAATGAATCCATGTCTTATCGACGGTCTTGAAACGACGCAGAAATGCCTCCGGATTTCGATTAAACAGAGCCAAGCACGTTTTTGAAGTGGTCACACGATTGGGCTTGTTCTCTGGTGTGGGCAAACGCGGCACCCATCACGCGGACAGTTTTCTCATACACAAAATCTCGCGCAGATATGGCAAACGTGTTCAGTTGAGTTTCAGCCAAGCCCGACAATACGAGATCATGGATTTTGTCCACGGTTTCCTCTGTGGTAACCGTTTTTGGGCCACCTGGGCGCGGTTCATCAAAAACTGACGCTCGGCCATGGCAAAACTCTGCGAACCAATGGAAAACAGTTATACGGAAAGGTGAATGGGTCTTATACACACTGTCGAGAATGAGCTTGAATTCATGGCAGGTTTTGCCACTCAAAAACAAAAATCGGATCACGGAGCGTTACTGCTCTTTTCCATTGTCGCACAACACACTAACACGATGTTTAGAATTGGGTGTCAAAACAAAACTAATCGTCGGATTGTCACCAAATTTTGGCAGGCGAGCTAAAAGAGGTTATACTAAGTGATTGTACTCATTTTGGCTCAGAAGCGCCACCTGTCTTCCAATTCGGGTGCTCATTAAACAGCCCTCGTATATTTTCCTTAGAATCGCCGTTGAATGACCTACTCTTACTTATGACTTAAAGATTGTGAATAATTCAGTGTATAACTAAATTAAAATGATCAGTGATCTTGTAAGGAATCAGGACAAACCTTACCCAAAAGTTTCAGTTTTACATCTAATGTCATTCCTAGATACTTTGCTTCATTCGCATATGGTATTTGTACCGAGTTAATGAAAATGGGTAGATTGTTTGTTTTTTGTTGAGAACAATTCGACAAATCTATGTCCACTTGTAGCTTTCCAGTAGCTAACTCGACTAAAGTATCTTGGCTAGTGTAGCCGTATCGTCCACGAACGTGGCTACTATGGTACCTGATTCTTCCGGTATGTCTCGAGTATAAAGTAAAAGCAATACCGGGCCAAGTACACTTCCTTGCGGAACTCCGGCAACGATCTCTTTAAATTCTGATTGTTCGGTGTTATGTTTAACACGAAAAATTCTGTTTTCCAGGTTCGATTCCAGAACTGGCTTAGCTTAAAATTCAAGCCTTCGTGTCATACCTTATCAATTGTGGACTGCTTGGTTTTAAAACCGAATTGATGCTCAGGAATTAAACGTCTCTCTTCAATGATCGATTGGATCAGAAGTTTTTCAAATATTTTAGATTTTATCGGCAGACGTGATATGGGTCTGTAGGATTTTTTTTTCGTTTAGAGATTTGCCTGGTTTAGGAAGCATTATAAATTCGGCAACTTTCCATTGGGTTGGAAAGTTGGAGCAGTTTGATCATGGCTTTCTTTGGCAACTCCTTGAGAATTTGACAGGTTATTAAATCATACCTATTAGCCTGGTTATTTTTCAATTTTTTATTTGCTTGGTAAAGTTCTCATAGCTACACCGTTTTGCCTGTTCATCAAAACGTTTAAACGTTTCTTCTAGGTGCTTGGCAAATAAATCCGCCTTCTCTTTATCTCATTTTGCCCATTCGCCATTGCTTTTCCTTATGGGAATAAATGCATTTGAGGCTTTCTGATTTTTTCATGGCTTTCCAGAGGGAGTTATTTGAACTTCTTTCGGCAGTTAGACCTTCGAGATATAGTTTGTAGAGGTATTTCGATTTTTATAATCTCGTATTGCTGCTTTTAATTTTTTATATAAGTGGTTCAGGTATGTTTTATGCTGGGGTGCACGGAATTGTTGCCATCTTTTACGCACTCACCTCTTTTCTCTCACTTTTCTTTCCAGGCAGCGTTCTGCCAGAATTTGTTGAATCTGTCAAGTTCGTCTTCTATAGGGTGATTCATCGTGAGGTTTGGTTTTTAATTTAAAATAAAACACATAAATTTGGAAGTGAACTTAAATTTTTTATTATCGGCTAAAAGAACAATTCATGGCATTTACTTTTTGAAAATGATATCATGTAAATGTTGTCCACGACTACGTCTGAGGTGGTCCATTCGGAAGGTCCACTTTTTGGGCAACTCGTTCTAGCATAGCGACTGGTATCTTGCGGATAACAGGAGTAATGTTGGCTTTCAAAGCGTCAATCGTAGCTGGCTTATTCCTAAAGACTTGAGACTACATATCCCCAGAGACAATAGTCCAAAGGTGTAATATCGCACGATCTAGACGGCCAATTTACCGTAGGAAAACGTGAAATTAAGTGCTCACCAAATTGATTTCTCAACAAGTCCATGGTTTCACGCGCTGTGTAGCTCGTAGCGTCGTCTCTTTGAACCAGAGCTCACCCAGACCATGTGCTTTAATTTCAGGAAGCACACAGTCCGTTAACATGGTGTGATAACGGTTACCATTGAAGAAATATGGACCACCAACCCATAAACCACACCATACCGATGTTCTTAATGGATGTAATGGTAGCTCGTGGCACTCTTCGGGTTTATCAGCCCAAATATGGCAATTTGGCTTATTAACGTAACCATTGAGCCAGAAATGAGCTTCATCACTGAACAAAATTTCACTATAAAACATCGGATTTTGATTGATTTTTTCCAGAGCCCGTTCACTGAAAATATGACGCAAATTCAAATCGCCTGGCTACAATTCTTGCACAAGTTGAATTTCGTACACTTTTAGGCCGACATTCTCACGTAAAATACGCCAAGTTGCTGAAAACGACGACGAATCAATTCGTCACGGTCTTCGCGTACACTCTCAGCTACAGCTGCTATAATCTCTTCATTACGTGCTGGATGTGGTCTAACCGGTCGAGTATCATCCACTAATGTAAACTGAGACTCAAATTTGCGAATAGTATTGGCAGTAGTGGTTTCAGTAGGTCGATTCGCACGAAAAACATTTCTCACAGAACGCTGATTTTCGTAATACAGCTGAACAATTTGAAGACGCTGTTGTGATGTGAGTCTTTCCATGATGACTTGCCAAACGATACTGAACAAAAATGACAAAGCAGTTTAATAAGAGTCACGCTGCTCTAATCTGTCAATAAAAGCCTACTGCCTACTGAAAATCAAACCTCACTATGAATCACCCTATATTTCGTTTTATGTTTTTAACGACACGTTTAGAACAAAATGTTCATTGCAGTAGTCTCTAAAATATGTGGGAAATGATAAAAAAATGATAAAAAAGTTTTATCTCGACCTGTTTTTTGTAGGTGGCCTGACGGGTGGCTCAGCAATTTCTCTATATAAGTACAAAATATGCGGACTTTCAAGTTCTATATCTCGAACACTGTTGGAGGTAATATTTTTTTTGTTATTCTTCCCAGATTAGACGAGTTCTGCTTTATTGAAAACCACACTTACTTAACGGCGCTACAGGAATCGTAGAATCCCCTGTATTTTTATACATGACATTGTGCAGGTTTCCATTAAACAAAAGTCTATTGATATTGCGGGCATCCGGTAGTCATAATTGTATGTATCGGTGCGATACTACATACGATCCCACCTGCCATTCATACTGTAGTAGGTGCGCTTAATTATTTTCTCGTCATTCAAAGTCATTCCGAAACGACTCCCCCGCTTTATAAAAAGATCAGTGAAACAACAAAAACTTGTTCACATGACCATAAACAATTAATTTTTTTTTTTTTTTTTTAATAAATTTATTTTTTCACGTTTTAACTGAATAATAACATTCGGTGAGTCATGCACAGCGACTGTATACTCGTGTAGATACGTGCCTGGCGGTTACTTCGTTGAGTCATGAATATTCAAATCTTACTCCGCCAAGATCGATTGTGAGCAGAAGATGAGCTTGGGTTGCTTGGAATCCCATGTATTCCACAACAGCAACCCAACTAAATACGATTATTTCTACCTCATTGCAGATCAAAAATGAAACTCTTTTGGCCGGATTACAAGGAGAGCTACTCCATAGCTAATGACAACTTTAACTATCTCCCGATGAATAGAAATGTGTAATACAACAACTTTTATTCTACGACTAAAATGTGAACTCGAATTCAAGTGATTGAGAGGAAAAACTCGAAAACTTTTTACTGTAACTCGAAACCAAAGAAGAAAAAAAATTTTTTTTTTCAAAACTAACGCTAAACAATTTGTAAATAAAAATTAAAAAAAAAAAAAAAAAAAAAAAAAAAACCTAAACGAAACACCGAATTTTCTATCGAAATTTTAAAAGCAACAAAAAAATTAAAATTAAAAGTATCTAAAACAATGTCTGAAACGGAACTTATGGATAAACCGAACGTTGAGTCCTTTCTGCAGTATGGAAACGGCAAACCTCCGCCAATTGTAGTTGTGGTCGGTGATGGACGCAGTCGGGTGCGTCGGGTCGTACGAACGGCTACACGTCACGTGACGGTAGTTAGTTATTCGACACGACACAAGGAAACACGCACACATACCTCACATCATGTGACAACTGTAAGGTAAGCTCTCTTTTTAAGTTAATTCAACAAAAAATGATTAAGTGATTCATGGGGGTATTGGCAGTGGCTATAATATACGTAGTAGTGGTCAGTAACCAGTAACCGGCCACTGGCCACATACTGAGAGAAGAATATTCAAATTTTGATGGAATTAAGTTTATTTTTAAATTTTTCTTGGATTAAGACATCAGTAGACGTAAAGACGACAAGTGTGACAAAATATACTAGCGTGGCGAAATTTCTTAAATTATAATGGCAATCACATACTAAGTTTTGTGTTTTTTTTTTTTCATATTTTTTTGATTCTTTTGTTCACATTTTGCTTAAGAACTTGAAACTTTCGTGTTAGTACAGATGGGAATAGTTCTGCCTTTCCACGTGGAATTTTTCGATACAACTTCCGCGAATATTCATTCTTCAAGGCTAATGGCCTTGTTATTTCTCACGCATGACATTGGTGCCTTTCAACATCGCCCCAAAACTCCCTGGTTATTTTCTCAGTGCATTTTAATTTCATTGATATCGCGAAACTTAACTCTATCCTCACAAGATCTTTTGGCACTCTAAGGATTTCTTTGTATCATCAGGTGAATCTGCATATCTCTTTCCGTCGTCACTATATTTCTCCATCATTATCCGCAAAGCTCCATTGCCTGCCATAAAGAATTATTTATTTATTTTAATGTAGGAACTCAGACAAAGAACCAGTTCATTGTACTCCTTGTAAAGATTCCTCGTAAATGGAATCTTTCAGTCCTGCGAAGAAAGACGAGTAAGCTGCCTGAAGTACTAGCACCCACCAAGTCAGCCCAGTACCTACCTTCAACCTGATGCGAGCGTAAGCCGTGCATTCACAGAGATATTGCCCCGCGGTATCACATACTCAGCAGATTTAAGTGCTTTGCAAAAGTGTAATGCTCTGTCACAACCAATCTGCAGTCTTTCCTGCTAAAGGACAGCAAAAAGGCCGCTGACTTACTAGAGACGCCGGGAAGCAATCATCTGCAATTGTGCTCGTATGAAACCCAACTGTCAATGGAAGCCTTAACCGAGGGCACAGACAGACACCGTGTTTGAAAAATTCTCCTTTGTACCATGCCTGACAGGTTCATCGGCGATTACATTTCCCACTATGACCTGGGATCCAGACAAAGGTCACTGAATTTAGCCTTCCGACTGCGTTCAATGATCTCTTGCAATCTTTAACTAGCTTTGAAGAAGCAAGGCTCTTAGCGCAGCTCAGTGTCGCTGCAGATGAAAATGCTTAGCCCCCTCCACCGATTCTCCATAATATACAATAGTTCGCTGCCATCTGGATTGCGTAAACTTCTGCTTGGAAGACAGATATGCAAGCTTTCCTAACATGAAATGAAATCTAACGTTGTCGTCCCTCCTCAGTGACTGACCCCATGTCTTGCCGATAGCGTAACATGTTTGTTATCCAAGATAACACCCAAATACTAAGCTTCTTTGTAGAATTGGATGGTGATGCCTTAAGGCACTGGATGAGTCAGACTAGGCAGCTTCCTCTTTCTTGTTAAGAGAACAACCTCAATTTTGAGAGGATTGACTGAAAGCCTATTACTAGTGCACCTTTGGAGTATACAGTCGGTTGACACGATGCAACAGACAGTACAGTATCTATGCTTGCGCATAGATGTTAGAACGCGTTAAGCAGTGAGTGAGCAGTGGAGACAGAACGCCTCAATGCGGGCAGCCCCTGTTTACACTCGCCACCACATATTGGTCGCTCCAAGCATTCACAAGACCAGTGACTCATCTAAGCCGTGTTGTCTGGCATATTCCTTCTTGTCGAAGGCGTCTTCAATTCTGCCTACCAGATTCTGAAGCTTTGGAAGCAGGATCTTCCACGTTGATAGGCGTGTTGCATCGCCGACAGAGGATGCATTTGCAAAGCGGTTTTGCGCACATGGATGTCGACCATTCTTTCGATGCTTTTCAGTATGAAGGAGGTCAGACTTATAGGTCTGAAACTCTTGGCGAGCGAGTAGTTTTCCTTTCCGATTTTCGGTATAAAGGCCGCTCTTATTGTTCGCTAAAGATTCGGTATGTATGAAAGTACCAGGCTAGTAGTTAAAATTCTTTACAGATTTGCCAGCAGCTGGTCTGTACATTTTTGTAGCTTAACTGGGAAAATACCATCGGTGCCTGGCGACTCGAAGCCATCAAAGGGAGCAATAGCATGTTTGATAGCATCATCCGTCACCAGAATCGATGAGATATACCAGGAACGGCATATTGTATTGTTCAGCTCACTACCAGCTTCGTTGATAAGAGCTAGTTGTGAGCTGGTTTCAATTAGGTTACTTGAGAAGTGAGACTCGAGCATGAGGCGGAGAGTCTCTGCTTTCGATTCGGTATAGGTACCGTCAGATTCACTTATAGTTTCGATATTTTCGCAAAAAGCTTTTTTAGAGAT
Source organism: Volucella inanis (assembly GCA_907269105.1). Taxonomy (NCBI): domain Eukaryota; kingdom Metazoa; phylum Arthropoda; class Insecta; order Diptera; family Syrphidae; genus Volucella; species Volucella inanis. The sequence continues at coordinate 13,489,890 of OU026154.1, forward strand.
TCCCTCTGAAGTCCGAATGAGCTTCTTAAAATCCTTTTGCTTTGATCTGTAAAAATTCCAGTCTTCCTCCAAATTAGTCTTAAGAGACCTGTTTACAAGTTTTCTGGATTCTTTACGAAGACGCTGCAGGTCAACGTTTCACTTAGGAACCGGTGATCTACAGGATTGCTTACTAACTGGACATGCCATTTCGAAACACTTGGTGAGGGTGCCATTCATGTTCTGAACAGCTCCTCAAGCTTTTGTTTTGTCCTGAGCTTAAGGGGAGGACTGTTGTATTTGTCGGGCTTCTACTTAAATTGTGTCCAGTTGGTTTTATGCGGATTCCTCCTCTTCACCAACGTCGAGACCTCGCATTCGATTCTGAATTCGATGTATCTATGGTCTGATATACAGATCTTCGATAGTATTTTCCAGCCAGTAATCTCCTTCGGATCGTCATCGTAACAAAAATTGGCTGTGAGTCAACATTGCTTGGACCCAGGTCAGGCGATAGTATGAAATCCAGGAGATGATTACCTCTCACGTTGCATTTGCTACTGCCCCAGAAGGTGTTCTGAGCATCAGAATCGCAGCATATGATGAGTCTCATCTTTCTGGAATCTCAATACCAAATAAGTTCTACTATACTACCGCCTTCGGTGATGGCAGCAGTAACGAATCATAGGGAAAATAAACAGACGCAAAGACGAATTTGTGCTATTCTTCGTTTGTTTCGTAACTTATGTCTGCAGTAACTAAATCTTGGCTACAAAATTGAACAAGTTTAGTTGGTGAGAGTGAGTTTGGCACATAGAAACAAGCTCTCGGTCTTACCGATCGCTCGTCATAAAGTGGTTTGAAACCCCTTAAACATCCGAAACCACAGATGCGTTTTTTCCACATCCATGGTCCCTGTATGGATATTATTTGGGGTTTTGTATACAACGGGGAAAGCCTCCTACATTGGTATGCAGTAGCAGACTTGGAGTGTTGAAGGTTGATTTGAGTACACAGAATAGATGTGTACTGGGGTGGTCGTCTTCTATCCGCACTCATTTGGAATCAAAGGGGAAATTAACCCTTTCAAAGTACAGATAGAGACGTGAGTCATATCTAGACTTAAGGGCCTCGACGATAGATTTGTCTAAGCCCACAACAAAAGAAGAGCCGTCCTCGTCTTCCCGGTTCTTTCTCTCCATGTGAAAGTAGATTTTCCACTCTCTCTGAAAACCTCGAAAGTCTTGGTCTCCAAGGTTGAGATTTTCGGTACAAATTTGCTCAGCCATTCAAGAGTTTGCTGCGTGGATCACATTACTCTAAGAGTTCCATTCTCCATACCGTACCCTTCTGCTTGAATGCAAATATTCTCTTCCTTGGCTAGCTCCCACAGTTAATCGACAAAGTGTTTGCACTCAGCATTGTTCAGACTATTGTCATTGCCAGCCTTCCTGATTTGAAGCACCAGAGAGGCGGTAGCAGCATCCTTGTAGGTGCGCCGGTCTCGTTCTCATTGGCCTTTCGGAGTTTTATTGGAGATAACTCTTCCATCGAAGTTCAAGTTCCGTCCACCAGAGCTGCAACTTGTGTTGTTTGCAGCACCAGTTTCAACCGGATGTTGTGCGCTGAGAAAATCATCACCAGAGTTGTTTCTCAGCGGGGATTTCACCGCTTTGGCCGACTTCCGTCGATCAGAGCTACGACTTTTGCTGGTTGTAGCATTGACCTCGTCCGGGCGTTGCGTGCGTCTGAAACCGCTGCTTGTTTTGATGTTGGCAATGACAATTTTGACCGCTTCAAGCGATTTCCGTCCACCAAAGCTGCAGCCTTTGTTGGTTGCAAAGTTTCATCTGGGCATCGCGCGCGGAGAGTCCCATCGACAGGAATATCGGAAACTTTCTTCCTCTTGGCACTGTTCGGGACAGAAGAAGAGGGCGCAGCTTCAGATCTGAGAGGTTGATCGGTTTCAGCGGATCAATGGTCATTGTCCTTGAATGGTCTTAAATGATGAACAGATGAAAAGTATTGTTATTGACCATGAGCGAGGTTAGATTGGAAGGATTTGAAAATAGGGTTTTAGTATAGGGTTTTCCAATAGGGACTTGACGACTTTGAATTTAATTTGTGAAGGCACTCTTTCACTAATCATCAAACTGTCACTGTCAATTTATTCAGTAAACTCAACATTTTCATCATGGTAAAGTACACTAACGAGCAACGTCTGCAAATTTTAAAAATTTTCTACAGATATTCAGAGTCGCAAAATCATCTTCAGTGACGAAGCTCATTTTTGGCTCAATCTGTTCGTCAATAAGCAAAATATGCGTTATTGGTCGGGTGAAAACCCACATGTGCTTCATGAATCACCACTTCATTCACAAAAAATAACTGTTTGGTGCGGTTTGCATGCCAGCGGCGTTATTGGGCCATATTTTTTCGTCGACGATAACGATCGTCACGTTACTGTGAATGGTCAGCGTTATCGCCAACGTCAACGTTATCGTTTATTGAAGAGTAAGTGTCGATTAGCTGCCTCTCTGTGGGGCTACGTTAAGTCATTGGTTTATGCCAACACGCCGACGACGTTGGAAGAGCCCAGAATCAACATTGCCCGTTTTTTTAAGGCAAACTTTTAAAAAGGAACGATAGCGTGGCATTCTGGTAATTGTGGGAACTGAGAGATCTATTAGTCAGTCAGCTCACCACGAGATGTCTTAAAATATTAGAACTAAAGTTCAAAACGGATGCATCTACAATATGTAGTATCTCACGTGACTTGTTCTTTCCATCTTATTTGCGCTATTGAAGATCTTGCGCTGTCAGAAATCAGTTGGTTCGTCTTCATTTTCTCTTGATGCACAAAGTACTAGTAATTGTAAAACAGATTAAGTTGTTTACGCTTTCTGCTAACATATGTCGTGACGTGTAGATTACTGCTAGAGAGATATAGTGTGAGCTAACTAAGTTGTTTAACTGAGCATCTTCTTTCACTAATTAAGAGGGCAATACTCAGTTAGTTGCAGTTCAGCATGCTCCCAAACATCATTAAACTTGTTAATCATTTTGGGGTGATACCATCTAGGCGATCTGACGGATTCTCAGTCAACGAATAGCTCATTCTCGTACCATCTCACCGTGACTAACCGAACTATGAATCCACATCTCACAGTCGTACACCTGTATGCATTTCAATCGCCAAAGTAATGCTTATTAGGGGCCACTACTGCTCTATCCACAAATTGTTGTAAGCAACAGTCCACCAACAATAATGCATGTCATCGTCATCTTGTCTGATATCATAGTTTAGAAATTTATTTGACATTTGATCAACTGATTAGTCATGAGCGGAGTGTCCAATTATAGTCGATAGCTTTCAAAGGGGGACATGGTTTATGGTTAAGTGCTTCAGTAACTTGTATTCTATTCGATCTCCATTATTTTTTTTATGTATCTACGAATACTCATATATGTTGTCTACTTTTTTAGAACATAACTAATTCCAAATTTTGTTTTTTTCTTTTCGTTTTAGGTAAGTAAATTCCCACATGAGTTGCACGTAATTAGTTTTGGCTAAGAAAAAAAAAAATACAACAAAACACTTGCTACTGGAGAGAAGTTGGACATTGGTCAAGTCATCTCTGCATTTGGTGTTTGGTAAGAGGTTAATAATGAGTCAGAACAGGTTTTGAGGGGTTTTGAGGGGTTTTGAGAGGTTTTGGAACATGGAATTGACATAGCTAAACCTTGTGTGTGCCAGTCAGCTTCATTTGGCAATTGAATTTCAATTAATTACGGTAATGGGTAAGTTGGCATGAATTGTTAAGTATCTTGTTGGTTGTGTTTGTTCTCATTAATTGGACTATTACGAAGCTGGATTTGGACTAGTTGATTATATTGTAAGGAGCTGGGAAGCTGGCGCAAGATGGGGGTGAATCTAACCTCAGTGGGATTCTTCATTTGCCATGAGTGTGATATAAGGACACCAGCATCTAAGCATCATCATGATTCTAGTGTTGTATCTTTTCTTTGTCTCACATGGCCCTTATTCATGAATTTATTCAAATTTGAAGTCGCAGTTAATCTAGATAATTAAACTCAAGTCGAACAGCTTCTTGTACGAATAGTTTAAATTGACCTTAATTTCTGCATCGTATTGGCTTAACTTTTTGATGGGGAGATCCATATCAGGCCATCTTATATTTCGAGAGATCCGAATCTTTACAATTTCATATCATTCCTTGCCGCTGGTTAGAAAGTCGTCATCAGCAAATTTGTATCTGATTCCGACTGATTATCTTACTTCTCTCTCTGGAGGTAAGTATACCTGCCTTGTAGCCGTAGCCAAGAATTATTGCTACGTGTTTTGGAGCAAATTGTGTTAATTAGGTGCCACGTAGTAAGTGCGCATTTGCGTTAGCTGCTTAGCAAATCAAGTATCTTTCATGTCCTCCTGCCGAACTCTCGAAGTCTAACTGCACTACAGACAGCAATATACAACATTTGGTAGTTTGTCAAGAGACAGGATCTGAAGGCTCACGTTGAGTGACTCGGTCGAGCTTGATTTAAAGCCCCGAAATTTGCCTGAACAGCCGTTCTCTGAATTAAGCTAATATTGTACGAGGGCTATTTGATGAATACCCGGACTAGAAATGACAACGCAACTTTTTTTGGTTTTGACAATTTATTTTTCAATATAATCCCCTTTCAACTCGATACACCTTTCCCAGCCGTGCTGCAACTTTTTTAACCCCTGCGTATAGTACGACTTTTGTTGGCTTGCAAAAATCTCCTCTTCGGCGACGATGACTTCCTCGTTTGACCTGTACTTCTTTCCGGTGAGTGATCTTTTCGGATTTCACCGCATCATTTAGTTAAGTGGATTTACTTCTAGCAACAGTGCCATCGTTAATATGATCCCTAATTCGATTTTCACTGCCATTTTCAATGTGGTTCTTTGATAGATTTAGTGTACAATCCTCAGTACTATCCTCAATGGGATCACCAACGCGATACAAACGAGTACCACGATCTTCAATGCGATCCCTAGTGCAATCATCGTCTCATAGCACCTGCGCCGAGTCGAAAGGCAACCTAATGAAAACAGTCTTGCAACCAACAGCGGTAGTGGTGTCGGATAAAGCGTGATATCCTCTGATGGCTTCAAGTTACGATGACATACCCATTTATGTTGCAAAAAGGTATAGACCAACTGCTGGCGACCCTGAAGAGAATGTAGCCGGTCTAAAACTGGCATACATACCGAGCCGCTAAGAACATTTAGGACAAAAAGATGAACTCGGGCGGCATTCTATCTCCGCTGCTATGGTACAAATCTTAATTCTTTTTTATGCAGTTGGTCTGTACTATCCATTCATGCCTTACAATTGTTTGTTCTCTAGCGCAAGCGTGATCGATGATTAATGAACTGGAAATGGTCTATCAGTTAATCCTCTCAGAGCTCAGATTGTTGTTCTTACGAGAAAGAGGAAGCTGTCTAGTCTGGCTCGTGAAATGCTTAGTCTGGATTTACATTAAGAGTTGGGAGTCTTTTGTTCGAATTCCTCTTTGATATTATCGTTCGTGAGTCGATGATATCAAAATTTGACGTTTTGTTATTGCAGCTGAAGAAACTACCCAAGTGTGAATACACCTTCTGTACAGTATCGTGTATTACGCGGATGATACGCTCAAAGATGTACGAGTATCTCTAAGCCGATACTCGATCTCTGAATATTTTTTCTTGCCAAATCCCCACCCATTTCATAGGGAAACTCCTTAATTACATTCCCCTCGGAGACAGACGATCCATCACTGAAAAAAGATAAGCTGATTTGCTTACTTAGTCTTCACCTTAAAGTATGCACCAATAAATTTCTTCTCTGAGATTTCCTAACCACACGTTTCATCACATACTTCTCAGCCAGCTCGTAAATCATTTCAATTGGTTTGTGCCCACGCTGTGGGTATAAGGGAAATTTTCATTAAAAAAAATCCTTCGCAGTTTATTAAAACTGAAAATAAGCTAAATTAACGGCTAATTACGGATTTGCCAACTCCCAGTCTCTATATATTTTTTTAATTTTTAATTAAAAAATTTCAACACACAACAAAAGCTTCAACAATTCCTTCCCCACTCATAAACAATCCTTAACCTCCTAGCTGCCAGCTGAGCTGAAGTAAATCTCCAGTATAATTGACCCCCCTCAAGGACCAAACGGGAGAAAATGTAAATAGCGCAAAAACCTAAAAAGGAAATCAACCTCCCACAACCATTTTATCCGTCTTACCCAAATACCCCACCAGCCTCATCATTATCCCGGGCTGGTCTTCCTTTAAAGTCAGCGATAAAGAGAAGGAATTCAAATACCGAACTAAGTAAGGGCCTTAGATAGTGGTATTCTCCTGATTTGATACGCCAAAGGGCACTTAGATAAATTTTCAAATCTTCCTCCCTTTTCCCCTGGAATTGTAGAAAGGGATTTTCTTGTTAGGTAAAATGATTCTCCTTATTTCCGGCAATATACACTACAGATACTCTGAGTAGATATGCACACCTAACGATGCTGGGACAACACGAATACAAATGTTGCCGTCCTTGGGTGGATTACTTGGAAACGTTATCGTGTCAACGAGAATCCAAGGAGCCAACAAACCGACAACGTGCTCCTTTTAATTGGGTCGATTCGGTGATGATTTTAGCAATTTTGAAATAGAAGAAGGATACCTGCGAATGCAATTTGTCGAAAACTGTTAAAGTGAAAACGCAAATTTACCATTTTTACACATAAATCGCCGAAGAGAACAGGTACAGGAAGATTCTTCAAATTTGCATTTAGCGTGCGGTTTCGTTGTAATTACTCCCATGGCCATCTCCAGCAATTTCTTGTTGGAATAAAGTTCACCCGAATCGAGGTGCATTTACTCATGTTCTTCGCCTTTAATTGGTGTATTCAGGTGCCGCATACACAAGAAGCAACACCAGCATCAGCACAACGGTTCGTATTGAATAAATTTGCATCTGAAAAATGGAGTTTTGTTAATTAGAGATCGTTGCAGATTCGGCACGAAAATACAAAAAGATAAAAAAGAAGAAAGTAAAACATCTGCTCCAGGGAGAATGTGGAAAGTATTTTCCTTTGTTCGGCAGATACTCATTCGAATCTCTACACCTACATTTTTACAGTCATCCTGCTGAGTATCACTCAACATTTGGGCATCTTGCCAGAGGTATAGATACTCGTACACTCTGGTCCTTTCAAACTTTTCAACAAATGTTGAAAAAAAAAAAATAAATTAAATAAATGTTCTAGAAGGACATCTCTGATTGTGTACCATATGCTTAATATTGAACAATGAAATACGATACAAGCCACCTACATCCTTCATTTAAGACTTATGTAAGAGAACGACGGATAAGACGGGTGGCAGGTATAGTCCTTCTTCAATTGTCCCTTAAATAACCGTCATTGAGTAAGAAATCGAATCGAATTGGATTGGAATTGATGGAATGGTCGGATGAACCATCCTGCCACGCATTGGATGGGGTTTTTTGTTGAATTGTTTCCATATATGTTTGTTTGCATGTTGGTGGGATCTATAATTAGTTATGCTTATGACAAAAAACATCGGGTTTAAGGTCCGTTATATAACAGTTTAAGAGATTAAAATAACCTGTTTCGTGTTCTACACTTTCTTTGTATTTGAATCTTACGAATCTAATAAATCATCGAGGTCTGTTTACTTCAAGTTAGTTTCTAAATATTTCATGTTATCCACACGATTTTTGTTTAGTGATAGATCATGTTGTCATTTTTGACAGTACATCCTAAATAGACTTACGTTACGAGAACGCTGTGATCGTGATCTTTGTCAACTGCTTCCAGTTGCTCAAAATGCGGGCCAAAGGAGAGTTAGTGAGAAAAAAAGTAAGATAGCAATGTACGTTGGTTTTGAACATTTGGAGCTTATAATGGCTAGTAAATAAAGAGCTCGGCAGGGCATTCTATAAGCAAATTGTACGGCTTAGGAAAGAATCACGATATTTCAATGTACGTCCAAAAGTGCGATTTAGGGTAAGCTGATGCCCATTCACAGCGATACGGGTATTACAGTTGAGGATTTGAAGGGTCGAAATGCTACTGCCGATGTCTATGGAGCACTGGTGTTGAAAATAGCGATTGAACAAGGTAATTCAGTTGATATAAACCTTCATCGGTGTACAAGGTTGTCAATTTACCTATCACCTATGAGCCTTATACGGTTTTGAATCCTATCTAGCAATTGCAGATATGTTCAGGTCCATCTAACCAGATGTGGACATTGTACTCCAATTTTCGCCATACAATATAGTCAGGGAACGAATACGAAGAGCAGAGAGTATTGTCGTTAGGAAAGGAATATATTGGGTATGAAGTAGCAGACTATAAATCGTTGATGAAGATTACAAAGTGTGTCCGAGACAGAAAAGAGCTCTAGGGCACACTAGCATTTATTTTCTGAATATCGAACTTGAAGCCATCCAAGACAAATTGAACTGAATGTTCCGAAAGATAATTTCTAATCCATTAAAGAAGAGAGTCATCCATTAGAAAAGCACGCAGTTTCGACAATAGAGCCTAATGTCAAACTCTGTCAAATGACTTAGAAATATCAAGTGCAACTAACTTACTTTCTCCAGATTGATGTTCACTTTGGTTCCACTTTTCGGTGAGACATGTCATCGAATCACCAGTGGACTTGTTACTACGAAAACTGCAGTCATTCCTGGTTCGTTTGAACTTTTTTCGATTTTCTTCTTTCGGGTTGGTCTTGTAGGAACAAACCCTGATAATCTATTTACAACTCGAGTCATACAACGCCTTTTCTTTTGGTCGGATACTAGTAAATCCGATGAGGGATAAAGGATCTCATTCCAGTTAAAATTCCTTAAGAAGCTGTTAAGTTCTCTCCAATTAGTCTTCTCGTATTGCCATACGGCTCCTTTAGAAATCCATTCTGTAACTGTGTGTCCGGCGTATGAGAAATTAGCTGAAATGACGGAAAGCACATCAGCATTGTACTTATCAGGGTGAGAAGTTAAAATGAAATCCAGGGTATTGGCGGCATGACTGTCAATGTCTGGTATTCGCGTGGGCTCATTTACAAGCTGGGTAAAGTTATTTTCCGCAGCGAAGTTCTCAACACCGTTCTTCAGGTGTTATCTGTCCAGAATGTCGAAGCCACCCAGAATTGTGTGTATTGAAATCACCCGTAATAACGACTTCATTCTGATAAAGGGATACAATGCATTGTAAGGAGTTAGACAGTGCATCAAATTCTTCGTCTGTAAATAAAGCAGTAGTGCATAATTTGCCTACGGATATGAAATTTTAACCACAAGATATTCAATTCCAGGTTGGAACCTGGAGCTCTCTAAGCTCAAAGAATCTTCGGATAATTTACCTGTTTGCTCTAGCTTAATTTTGCTCTAGCCTGCGTATACGGGTAACTACACTGTTTTTTGAAAGATGGTGCCCCTAAAGTTGACTTGCGAGTTTTCCACATGATGCAAAGCCAACAACGCGTCAATGTCATGTGTAAACAGAATAAGATGTAGCCGCCGTGAGTGAAAGTGTGACGATCTGGAATTGTTAATTTGGCTTCGATCGCATTTACCTGTACGCTATGTGGACAATTTTGTGAATAGACCTCGGGTTACACTCGTATAAATCCAGCATGCAGGTACTAAAGCCAGGAGACTAAAGCTTGCACCGGGAGTTCACGAATAAAGCTCTTAAAATCAATCTGATGAAGCTCGTTTTTCGCTAAACTAGTCGGTGAGCAGGAAATCGTGTAATCCTTATGCTGCCATAGGTAGGTGGCACCTACCTAGTTACCAACCTATGATGGCAGCATAAACCCCAGTTGCACTGGAATATACCTTTTTGTTAACACCGCTCGTGTGATTTGGTTGATGTTATGTATCGTTGAGGATGTGAGATAGTCGTTGTCTAGATCCAGCTTGTGGAGTTACTCGAGTTTACCCGAGATGTCGTTAAGGTCGGGAAAAAATGGTTGGCTTAGTGCACGCACATTTTCATTCTCGCAACTGCGGTAGTCTGGATTGTGATTATAGCAGTGATTCTGGCCATATCTGTGCGGGTTCTGTTTAATAGGTCTTTCATTCTATTCTTATAGTAAGTCGGCTTTATCATCCTTGATATGTCGCAGAAAGTGAACCCCCTTCATTGGGGGTTGGCCTTCTGCAGGAAGTGTAATTGGATTTGTCTTTTAAGCGGCAGTGAGCCGTACAAAGCTTAGCCCTGCCTGGCCAATTCATCTCGTTTCCTTTTATGTCACTGTCCCATGGGACTCAGAACTGTGTGACTATAAAGCATTCGCCAAGGCCGGTGAGCTCGTTCCGGCACACCTGCACCAGTTTAGAAGACATGATAGCCGAGTCGGTAACTTTGATAGCGGTTGACTCTCTTTAAGGATAGCAACGTTTTGTTTGTGCATTGTGTCACGCCTAAGCGATATTTTCAGTGGCCTTTGACACCACAGTTCATCTTTGATCCATCAATGTAGATGACCGTGTGTATGTTGAGAGGCAGAAGAATGCGACCGTGGTGCCTATACTGGCTGTTATTTGTAGAGTTTTTAATTTCGTGAAGTTGTAATTTTTGTACAACGCTTGCCACCATTCTAGTGAACCGTAGGAGAAAATGGGACGCACTACGACTGTGTACATCCACAAGGTCATCTTTAGTTGAAGTCCCCATTTCTTTTCAAAGGTTTTGCTGCAGGCATAGAAGGTGATGCATATCTTCCCTACCATGTGTTCGATGTTTTGCTTCCAGTTAAGTTTTGGGTCAACCATGATACCCAGATACCTAGCGCTGGAGGACAGTTAAGACACGGAAGGGGAAAATTAGGAATTTTGGTTGTGGTAGTGAATAGTATCAATTCAGTTTTGCTCGCATTGACACCAAGGCCAAAACTTCCGGCCCAGGTACCTACCTTATCTAGGGCAGACTCCATATTTTCACTTATCACGGAAGGAAATTTGCCTGACACTAGTATTACCACGTCATCCACACAGGTGACCACTTTGACCCCTTCTCTGTCTAGTATTGCAAGTAGAGCAGAAATAATGCCACCTATGCCATTCTCCTATGGACGAATTTGATTAAGTGACTATTTCTTCTTGTTCTGTGCATAGAGACTATCCATTGGCTAATACTTTTCGCTATACTCAGCTCGATCAGAGATTTGTTATTTGCTTCAGTGTGTACGATATTAAAGGCTTCTTCTATGTCTAGGAAGGAGGCAGATGTATATTCCTTGTAGTGTATGAATTTTTCGATTGTTAACTCTACCTCGTGAAGAGCTGTTTCCGTGAATTTTCTCTTGAAGTAGGCGTGCTGGATAGCGATGATTTTTCTAGAATGCTTAGCATATGGAAGGCTAAGACACGCTCTAGGATTTTAAGTACGGCAGAGGTTAAACTAATAGAAATCCTTTGAGGAGCTCGTGCCCGACGTTTACCTATCTTCGGTACAAATTGGAGCGCGTCTCAAATCGGTTCTTTTTTTTCTTCAAAAATGGGGCTCTAATTCGCGTTAAAATCAATGGCCAGACAATGAATAGAAGCAGAATGGCGCGTCATGTCACACAATCTATGAAACTATTGACTTATTGAGGACTTGATGCAAGGAAAACATTATGTCTCGAAATGGACCAGTCAATTGCCATCAGGATCGAAAGATTTGACCAAACCGATTTATTGCTGTGATTAGAACCGCAAGCTAATCAGGCCTTAAAAACCAATGCTCAGCACATTATAGGTGAGGTAAAACCCCAAATGATTGAAGAATTGGCCCAAAAAAGCCGACCAAAACATAATGAATACAGACTTGACTGAAATATGCAGTCCTTGTGGTTGTCGTTTTAAAAAGTGTTCGGGAAAAACCTCTTGGAATTCGAGGTCTTAACCCTTTTAGCCTTCACTATATTGAAACTGATTTCACTAAAGCTTTTGATGCTATACGATATTTCTGTATGAGTCCATGCATGTCTTCTGAGCTTGGAAATCACTGTAGTAGTGCTTGTTGTAGGTGTGCACTCTCGGCACATTTTTTGTGCACCTCTGGAATTCCATAAGGCAAACACCTAGGTAATCTTCTTAACATCCTAAACATAAACGACATTGAGAGGGTTATCAAAAACTTTTTCTGTCATTCTTTGCTGTTAATGCCAAATTTTTTAAAGCCTTGAAGACCAACTCAAACGTTATCGTTTTCGATTTCATTCGCATTCTTACATCAATTAGATTTCCTTCTTTATGGCATTGGAAACAATAAAACGCGGAGAGATTTCTGTTATGAAGGCCATTTGAATCGTATACCCACTTGTCATTCAGCACTAGACATTACTTAATAGTGATGTCAGTGATCTCCGTAACCATATTTCCATATGATCCTGTAAAAAATCTACTTCAGTGACAGTGACTTGATTAATTTGGAATTCCTATAGATTTTTTGTACTAAGAATAGTACAGGTCCTAAAACGGAACCTTGAGGCATTCTTGTTTTTACTTTGATGATGCACAGTGCGGTAGTGCATTTTAAATTCGCATGAATGTAAGAGCTTCGGATATCTAATAATTTTGTCGCGCAGATATAAGTTTTATGTTGCGATTTTAATTCACCTTGTCTGATCGGTTTTCATTGCTCTATACGAAGGAATCTGAAATTTTAGAAAACGATCTTGATCCTTGTATGGATCGCTCGTAAATTGACTCCGAGTGGCCGTATCTGTTTGTATAAACTATCTTCCTATACTTATTCGGATGTCTTCCACTGATCTGATCGACTAAAATACCGGGCATTTCTTATTCTTTATCAAAGAAAAGGTCTTCAAGCAGTTTATGATGTGACAATGATGTCAGTCAAATTCAAGTGAAAACTTATCGATCATTATTTAGTCGCGATCATCATCCTGATCCTTGATTTATGTATCTACTTCAGTCGATTCTAGAATTTCGGACGGCTACTGCTGTTATATCAATAAGATCAGTGCAATCAATAATATTGTTGGATTTGGAAAAATAATAGTTTGCGGGCAATTTGTGCTAATGGCGCAATGGCATCTTCATCCTCCGTTGGTCGCATTCCTTCACCTTCCCATAGAAAATGCTTTAATGGATTACCGCTTTAGGACAACCGGTCAAGGCCGATTACATCATTTTCATCTACAGCCAACAAAATGTATCCACGCTATTTATATCTTACAAAGCAGCATGCATTGTACTTCATTGAACACACACAAACCCCATATGCATGTGCATCACACAGCTCCAGTTGGTGAGGTTTCATGATGTTATCTTAATGGCTAGCCCAGTTATTCTAAAATAAACGCACTCCATTGCAGTATTAGTTCAACTTATTGGCTATGCATAGACCGCGATAATGAAGACATTGACTATGCACATTCACGATCATTAAAAGGCCATCAACACAGAAATGAAAACAAAAATAGATTTCCAATCTTTACGACCATTAAAGGGCCAACAATTGCTCATTCGGCATACAAAGCAATAAAGATTAGCCAACAAGATCCGCCGTTTGATAGATAGTATCTTTCAAGACTTACGAGTTTCTTGATAGTGTTGCTGCATTTTTTATGCTCAACAGTGCGTAGCCTGTTCCCTGTGCTTCTCCAGCAGCTGCTAGTGCTTTGAAAAAGTCAATATTTTGACGCCACCTTGTGACGAATGCATGATGAAAATCATAATTCAGAAAGGACTCGTGTGTATACTTTAAGACAATATGAGAGAGAGAAATCCCATTATATAAGTCACGCACACGATATGCCCATCGCCGACATACGACACCCCAAAAGAGCAGTGTTATCAAATAAAACACACGCGCACCAATCGAAACAAACGACAAAAAAAGGAGAGAAAAACGAAAAAAAATAAAACTTGGCGGCAGGTGGATAAAGAATCCAATTTGACGTGCCAGAGTCTACAAGTCACGTATTTAACAAACGTCGCTTCGCCGATAAAACGATGGAACCGATGAAACGATCAAAATCACAATCACCCTCGGCCTTTGGTCAGATGTTTCTTTCATCTTTCTCTCATTCTCCTGTTTTTTTTTTTTTGTTTTTGTTTTTTTTTTTTTTTTTTTGCTGAAGGGTGGGCCATAAAAGGCGAAAGGCATGAAAGAGAATCCACTTGGAACACATTTTTGTTTGGTTCTTAAATATGATCTCAACAACATCTGCTTCTGGTAGCTTCTTTTCGGTTTTTTTATTTGTCGTACCCACACTTAAAGACAGGTGTAACCCCATGCAACAAAAAGAAAATGCAAATTCATGCGAATTATCCACCACCAGGTGATGCCTCCCAAACAAGAAAACAGAAAAAATTTAACTTATTTCTCTTGACCACAAAACAGAAAGGATTATCACTGTGAAAAATCTTATGCAACATATCTGCTCCTGGCTATTGTTACGCCTTTATATGCGTTGTTAATGACAAGGCTTAACCGCTTAAGGCTATATAAACTGTCCAAAAACAAAGTAACATTCAGAACGGAAGCTTAAATGCAGTCATCCCATAATGAATTGTGAAGGGTCTTTAATTGTGGTCACATGCGGTGTAAGATTGTCGGCGTTGATCATACTGAGTAATGTATACATTTGCTGCATGTTGCGCATGTCTAATGAGGTGGATTGTGTCTAGTAATTGCTTAAAAAAAAAAAAAACAAGACCTAATGGATGACAAAAGGTTAATTGTTCCGTTTCTATTACTTGGGAGATGGAAGAAAACGTGATTTGTATAATAAGTTCTTTAAAATGTTGACAAAAAAGAAAATAGGTTCCACAAATGTTGCTAAGACTTTTTCAGTGATTTGCTGAGGGTTTTTTTCGGATTTTTTGAGTCGGTTGGTAAAGTTGTAGATTTGTTCATCTGATTCGAAGTCAGATCTATGGAAAAAGAATCAAATTGTATTTTTTGAGCCCTTAGAAAAGATCTAATATTCTTAAAAATATTTTTTAGTCTAACTTCGTATTGAATTTCTTCTCTTTGAATATGTATTTTTGGTCTAAATAGTCATTTTATAGGGATATACCATCCAATCTGATACAATATACATATGTACGAATGACAAGGACTACAATTAAAGCAACCGCCCTTCAAAAAAAAACTTTCATCATACCGCTTGATATAACCCACCCCACATATCCACATTTAAGTGAGATAATTTTCATTTGAAATTTTCTACGGGGCGGTATACGAGTATCCGATAAACCGGAGACATCACCATTTAGCCCGCAAAACACCCAAAGAGATGAGTATTTAATAACAACCACAAGCAAGTGTGGTTATTCACTGTGTCGTTGCTTTTGTAGCAACACAACAATATTCGTAATTACAATAAACTCTCTCTAGGGAAATGAAAATACACATTCATAGTAGCCGTTCGTACTCATTTTCGTATTCGTACTCCGTAGTACCTCAGCGATGTATACTTATTTGCAGTACACGTCTTCGTACATGCGTAACTAAGTCAACTACGATGCAGTATGGAGAAGTTCAGTGGGACTATAGAAACGATGAAGAAGATGTTGGTCATAAAACCAAAGGACCACTTGTTCATAAGCATACTCGGTATTCGTAAATGAGAAATTATATTACAGTGCTAAATGTAAGCCTTTGTCATAGATATTTTTGAGTTGAAGGAGTAGATTTGAAGTAGCTTTTGAGTGTCAAAAGAGGAGTATAACTAAGAATTCTTATTGCTTATTAATCTTGAAGATACGAGTATTTCGTGGAACGTATAAGATTCTGGTGTACTCTTGAACTCAGGTACTCTCGTCTACTGATGCACTGAATTATTGATGGATGATTTCAGACATTGTGGAGATGTTCATGACTTCATTGTGAATTTATAAAGACACATCTAAACAATGCAATTATTTAGGAGAAGAAAAAAAGTGATAAAGGCGTGAACACAAAAGAAAAGTAAGAAAAATGGGGTGCACTTTGTGAGGTGGAAGTTTTATTCAGTGAACCAACCTCCAACTGGGAATTATTCATGCGAAAGGACTCTTGAAAAATTATTAGAGTAGACTGAAGTTGATGTATGTATGTAGGTTGTAGTTGTAGTTATAGATGATGTCTGCCTCAATGAACACCAAGAGAGCTGTTAGAGCCTTTTGTTATGAAGTTCTAAATCGATGTTCTGTGTTGCTATAGATGAGAACGTGTACGTGTACCTAATGCGTTTTGTCCTTGGCCCGTTGTGTAAAAATACGAATGAAAACTTCAAGGTTTAGCAGAACATGTCTCTACAGAATTCTGAAGGATTTATTGAGATACTTTGATTTATGAATTAAAGTTCAGTGAAACCTGGACGACTTTCAGTAAATAAAACATGGAAAAAGAAGGTATCTGTGCTGCCTTTTCTATTGACTAGACTAAGAAGTATTTTTTCATCGGCAGCTTTTTCGAATGACTTCTGCACAAAGATATCTGCTTGCAATTTTCAGGGCCTCTATTCAATCTACAGTACTATAGTTTCAAGCCTTCTGCTGATCTAATACCATATTTTCTACTGTCATAAGACTTAAGCGTTCAAATTCTTCTTAAAAGTGTTTACTTTTGTGTTATTGTTTTATACCCGACGTCCTCCAATAATAAGCACTGCCATTTGATTTGTACAGTGTCTCATCCACATAAGGTATCTTTAATGCCATACAACTTCATAAATGCCGGCCTATATTCGAAATGCAAATTATACTGGATGTCGCCGCCCAAATTTGTCTATTTGAAGGGTAAACTTCATATGTGCGTATATATTAGGAAGGGAGAATTACGTGCTTCAGCTTAAAAGTAATACACACCAGTTTCGAGCTTTGAGTCTCCGTATACATATTAAGTTGAAAAGTTTTCACAACTAAATGGAGTGTATTTAAATATGTTCCGTGCCAAGAGGAGCTACGCGTATGTTAGAGATTGACATTGCTACCAAATTCAATAAGGTTAGGTGCACCACATAAGTACAGCATTTCTTGTTTAGGTATAGTTTCTGGAAATTAACAACACTTTGTACAATTTCTGTCAACTCTTTATATAAATGACCGTTTCACTTCTTCGTGACGTTAATGTTTTTTCGATTTCCTGTTGCCTTTTTTTTTTATCTATTTACCTAACGAGCTCTCAAAGAGCCTTCGCCTGTTACACGATAGAGTTCCACTATCATTGATACCATGCACGCTATTTCCAGTTGTCCAGAAGAAGCGCTCTGTCATCCGCGCTTTAATCATTAAAACCGGGGATCGACCGAACGTAGCTTGTGATTCGAAGATCTTCTTGTCCTTTTACTCGGAGTGGCCAAGCTAGTGCAGTCTAGTTTAGGTTTTCTGGGCTTTATACAGCTCATAGAGTTCGTGATTTTATCTTCTGTTTCAGTTCGCCCTCATCGTATACGGAACCAAATATTTGACGAAGAAAGTTTAATATCTGCTCTGCTTTGCTGTTTATCGTCCTGCATTCGGTTCAATATAACAAATCTTGACAGGATCAATGTTTCGTAGATTATGCAATTTGTCTTCCGAGTTAGTAGTTTTAAGCGCATTTATTTCGCCAGATTAAGTCTTCGCCTAATCTCCACTTGGGTGTCATTCGTGAAGTTAATGTTTACTCCAAGCAAAGTAAACTCCTTAACCACTTCTAAGTTACAGTTGTCAACTGTCAAACGTTTTGTTCTAGGCGTTGGACAGATGCTCTTTGGTCGTTTACAACTGTTTCCAAATTACAAATTTCACGCGCCACGAAGAGCTCAATATGATCAATGATATTATGTGCAGTTTGAAGTGGATGAAGAGATGGTGAATCTCGACTTGAAATTCGTCGTTCTTTTCCAAAAATTTGGATTAGAGTGCAAATTTGGTCGATCGTAGAGCTACCGGACTAAAAGCCACACTATTTCGTACCGATTTGTATGTTACAGAAGGGCTTAAGTCGTTCACACACATTGCAAGTGATAAGATGTTATTTTCAAGGTAATGCCTCGAAGGTGGAAGGCAAAAGACAGGCCTCATCATCGGGTATAATATATAATAGGGTATAGGATGGTACCGACGCTAACGATATAGGTGAGTCACTTTTTGATTATATTTTCAGTATGAGTCCACCTTCATAACTAAAAAACGGCAAGAAGTGCTAGATATCACTCTTTTCTCCGACAACCTCAATCAAATGCTAACGAACTGGATGGTATCGTCTGAACATTCTTTTTCACATCACCGATATATGCTTTTCAGTCGGAATTGGAATTATCAGAAAACTGTTTGGCCAAAATACAGAAGAAAACTTTTAAAAATACTTTCCTCTGAACTCTTAAGTCCCCCGCGTAACACCGACACGGAATTTTACCCGGGCCCTTAATCAGGCAATGGCTGAGGCAAGAAAAGGCTACACAGGTAGACATCAGCACTGGGTTCGCATAGAAACGTCTGCAGTTTTTTTTAACAAAGCAAAAATCACAAAAAAGTGACTTATACAAGGAATCCCTCAAAATATTAAAAAAAAGAACTGTGGAAGGCAAAGCTACTATCCTGGAAGTCTTTCTATGACAAACAGAAATCTCTAAGGCTCACGGCTCAGAAAAATCCTCCCTACAAATCCTACGATGCCTAGCTGTTTGAAAAAAAACCAATGGCCCTTGGATGACCTCAAGTGCTAAATCACTCAACCTAGTACTGGGCACCCACTTTCCAGGTAGCTCCCTATTCACGGTCAGTAACAACCTTAGAAGTACTACTGCAGCCGCGACTAAAATTCACAGTCTGATTACAAGAGACAAGCTGCTCTGAGCGCTGCATATCTTCAAACCATGCAAGTTTGCTAGGCTGGGAGGTGTAATACCTACCGAGCTGCAGAGGTTCTCATATATGATTTTGCTACGCTAGACAATATTATGAGTAATTGCGTATAAATGACCCACAAATCCCTTGTCATGAGGAGAAATTAGTGTAGTTGTCATTCCCAAAGCCTGAAAATGCCCTCATGGTGTCCCAAAGGACCTCAGACCTATATGTCTATCATCTTTCAGTCTGAAAACTCTAGAACGACTAATTGATATCAATATACGATCAAGAATTGACCTCCGACGATCTACGGCTCAACATGCCTATTGTAAAGGAAATTCGGTGGGAACGGCTCTAAATTCACTTCACTCACTTCGAACGATTCCTATCCCCTGAACATAGAGGATGCTTTTAACAACGTCAACAGATCAACACAACAACAGATTATTCATTTGAGTCTTGATCAGTCTTATGCTAAACAGAATCAACTCTAAACTGAATGGGGTTTATGTCAGTACAGATATGCCAGAAGGCCGTGTCCTTTTACCCCTTTTCTGGAACAATGAACCACTGATATATTTGGAAGCGGGTTGTAGCAACCTATGCGTTCGCTAGTGCGGATGACGTTTCTATAGCCGTCTCAGGAAAGCATCTCAATACCATTGAAGAACTCTTACAGCTAAATCTTAACAGATTAAGTCATTCGGTGGATCGCTTTTGATTGGGGGTAAACCCCATAAAACTGATCTTGACTGATCAACGGTACCAGGTTATTCTTTTCCAATAGTAGAAACCTAATATTCAAGAAAGCTACATTGGGAATGAATGGGGCCTTCTACCTCGCCATACCCAATGGCTATACGTCTCGGTTATAAGACCAATACTCACCTGGCTTAAGACAATGCAATCAAAAGCAAAGTCCAAATGACAGCGTGTCTCTGCATGAGCGACGACTTACATAATATACCACTCCTTCCGCGGCACTGGATATTCTATTTCACTATTTCAGGCAAGTGGATGCTAAAGCAACAATTCGCCTTAAAGCGACTGCATAGCGGACAAATAACTATTTGGCAAAGACTTGCATGTCAACATCCACCTTAGATCTTTCTGGGAGGAAGGAAGATACTTTCATGGACGATAAGTCAATCCATTTCTGCACGGATGGATGCAAGGCCCATAGCGCGGATGGGGCGGTGTTTCCTTAGATCAGCTTAACCCAAGCCTCTAATGTGGCTTGGTCCTGTCTGAACAAAAATGTGATATCTGCAAGAGATTATCCGCATCTTTTCGGATAGTCAGGCGGCTATCAAAGTCTCAAAAAATTCTAAAACCGCCCTTGATTGCCAATTATCTCACAGGGAGATTGCGGAGCAGTTCAACAGGGAATTGAAGGTCCGACCAACTCCCTAAAATTGGAACGATTCTACCTAAAAAAGGTATCATCAGTTTACCAAACGTTTCGTGCAAGCTTATTCTGAAGCTGGATGCTAGTCTAGCGGCCAAATAAATTTGACCAAAGCTAAATCTGAATCGTTCTAAGAGTCATCATAGGTGTCAACACTGGACACTGTGTGTTAAAACATGCAAGAAGGCTTACAAATGATTTTTGTAAAAGCTCCATGGACGAAAAGGAAAAGAAGACAATCCTTCACTTACTCTGTACATGCCCAGCTCACTTTTAAAGAATAAAACTCCACTTTGGAGCTTTCTTATACAATGATCTAAATATTATAGACCTTAACAGTTCCCTAAACTTCGTCAGAAACTCAAAATGGTTCCAAGACTTGGAGGATCATAGATCCACGTTTCATCAGAATGGACAAATAGGCCTAAGTGAGTTGCCTTTTCCAACAGCTACTCTTATCTAACCTATGTCTCGATAGTTCTCACAAGACATAGGATGGCTCCATTTGCCACAGTAGTCCATGAGTCATTGCAATTGCAGAATGTTCAGATCGTATGAGTCGATTGAGCATATTACTGCGTCTGTCTTACCAACTTCAGTGTGTAGCTCAACTATTGGCGCTGGCATGTCTTTATTTGTGTTCTGGAATTGAAATAACTTTTGTATTTTGATTTAACATAACAAGTTCTAGGTCTGCCTTCATTCACGGAATCGCAAATGAAATAAGAGACCCCTTATCCGGTCATTGTATATATCCGACTCCTGAATGAAGACCATAGAGGCAGCTTTTGCATGCTTAAATTAACTTGGACGCACCTTAATCCCATAGTATATGGATATGTTGGCAGAACTACCTCTGATTTTGTGAATAAGTTTTATTAATTCTTTGATCTTTGAGGCTCTTTTGCCATTTTCACTGAGTTGCTAGTTCTAGATGTGATGGGTTCAACTGTCTGGTGATTGTAGCTTATCAGCTCCAAGTGTAATCCCTTTTCTCGCGTAGAGCAGTGTTTTGCTGATACCTTAACCTTAGATGAGTTGGCGCTCTATCCTCAGTTTTGGCTTCAGATTCTTTATTCTGGACTGATCTCGAAAATCCACGAGAAGTTGAGGAAATGTTTACATCCTTGCTTAGAATATAATCATTGAAACCTCATCCACTGCAAATGTGATGAGGGTTTTGATAAGCGATCCAGGACAGGGAAACGTCTCTGGTAAGGTTATCTACTTCTGGAATGATGACAATGCAGGTGAATAGCCTGGAAACATCGTGTCCCTGAGTTTCACATATATTTGAGTTGTTTCATGGTTTAATTCTGCCAACCGGATACATGAGTCAGTTTTTGGTTACTGTGTTAGGTGGTCCACAAACATCTTAGTGAAGTGGCTACAAATCACCTTAGGGTGGGACAGTTTTTTTTTTGTCGTATTTGTGGATCTCATCCAGTAGACTCTTTTTTACTAGGTTGATCCCTTGGTCCGAAATTATCTGCTTTGGATGCATAGCGGTATCACAGCGATATCACAGTGGAGCCTGGTATCTCTGTGAGATAGTTCTGACATACTAGATGGCTTCTGTGCAAGGCAAGTTTTCTTTTATTTTGCTTCCACTTGAGCTTTTGGCCACTTCTGAATGGGATTTGTGAGCAAACTCTTGGTGACTAGCGTTCCCTTTAGGCATAACTGATTCTATTCATTGTAATTGCTGTACCTCGTGAGAACAGATTTACGTTCTATAACAGTACGACAGGCATATGGTGTGTGTACTTTCCAGATACATACGCTCAATTCATAGTTCTGGCCCGTGATCTCTTATATTAGGGGGCCAATTTTTATCCCAAACTTGTGTCTCCCTTATTAGTATTTTTTTTTTTTTTTTAACGGCACAACCCTCAACCTGCAAAACCAAATCCACTGCGATGTCTGTAACCCACGTTACCCAATTTAGAGCTCATCCGCCATCATTTCTTCCCCTAAAATGAACCTAAGTAATTCCAGGAAATCCTAAACGGCCTGAACTCCGAGTCTACCAATGTAACCTAGAAGAGGTATATATCCTGCTTCTGTTTGAAAGTGTTATGGCACTGTTGATTCCATCCGTGGAATTCGTCTGCTGTCGGGTTTATAGTAGTGCTATTCGTGTCTATTATTCCATACTCGGGCTTATGAAATCAACGGGTCGAGTCCGGATGGACACTTACCAGTACCCGAGGGCTACCCGAGGTTACTTGTGTAGTAACAGTAACAACTCCAGACATCGCCATTGGAAAGCTTAAATTAGTGTCAATCCAATAGCTCAACAAATTGTTAGTCCTACCTCAGTTCTTGTGTTTGACAATAACCTCATTGCGACGGTAAACTTTTTTCTACAAAAAACTGTACAAGGATATTCCTACATCCCTCGGTTGGATGAGGTTGCATTTAATGTGTTTGTAAGTTTACTTTAAACCCACGCAAAGGATGCAGATAATCAACTTTCTGTGCTCTCTACCAATCATTAGTCATAACACAATTTATGATTTATTACAACCTTATCGAAGCGCAAAACTGCAAAATTGAAATTGGTTTCTCCTTTCCTCTCTTTTGTCCTTCCTTCAACGGGCTGTCATAACCATCCATTAAAAATTTTCAAACAACAATTCAAAGTGGAAAATGCTCTGCAGGAACCTAAACCAACCAAGAGAATTCAATTTACACAGTAAAAGATAGACAAGAATAGAAAGGAAAAATGCTCAGCTTCGTAAAAACATTTGCAAAGGATAACAAGGATAATGGAAATCCATTTCGTGAAGCCATCATATATTGTAATACTCGAACCCATGCCAGAGTCACATACACTTACTCGTACAGATACCTAGGTTGTTGGTGAACAAAATCGTGCAACATCATTGGATGTTGCTGATTGAATGGTATCCTGTTGGATATCCTTCAGCACTGTTATTTGCATTATTAAGGAAAAAAAAAAAAAAAAAAAAATACGAAAAAAACAAAAACGAGAATAAGACTGCATGTGGTAGATGCTCGTCCGGATTTTCTCTGATTTTCCACTTTTGACAAAGCATAGCAAATCCTTCGATTTGTCGATTTTTTTCTGTAGTCGAAAAGGATTCGCTGACATAAAGGAAAATGCAACAAATAGAGAAGAGATTACCGAAAACGAAGCAAGAAAACTGCAATTTCCTTATTCAAAAAATCTAGTGAAAAGAAAAGAGAAGATGCAAAATGCAACAATTTTTGTAGAAGAGGTCCTTTTGTAAGACTGGACTAGGAATGGGTAGTCATGTAGAAGGGTTTTAGTAGTTGTTTTCGTTGTGTTTGACCTCAAATACACGAGACAACACAAAAAGTAATCAAAAGGGTTTGGGTGGAGATAGAATTTTTCTTGTTGCCATCGAACAAATGCAAATTTCTTATACTCGTTGGTAGACAGAGGTAAAGTGTCTACCTAGGAAATGGAAATGTACCATATACTGCATTCCAAAATCAAAAAAAATTGTATAAGAACAGTTCAAGGACTCATTGTTCTTGAAGTAGGTTCGAATATTTAACGAGGACCCTTCAGGATACGATAGAATTGAGCATTGAAAATTCGTTGGCAAAAATTTGTACCCAGAACATGTAAACACCATCGAGATGAGATTTGTATTTACCAATAGTTTCCTGAAGTTAAGCATGATTTGGAATATTTTAGTGGTGCCTTAAGGCGATTACTTGAACACAAAATGTGGGGTGTTGTATTTGTAACTATTATGCCGACATTTCTAAGAGGAAATTGGAATAATGAAGGACATTTGGTTCGTATCAAACTGAAACAATACTAGTTTGAGTGGAAAAAATCCTTGATCAGGAGTGTGAATTGAAATGACAGTTATAAGCGTAATACCTTCTGGTTTTAATTGAATAAATGTTGATATGTATGAAGCAAAAAATTGCGATTTACCAAAGCACAATTGATAAAACCTCTCAGAATCTTACAAACGATTTCTTACAATGACGTTTCGTTTTGTCAAGATGAAGAGAATGAAGTAAAAATAATCAACAATGATATCCAGACTTTAAGAGCAACTTTCTTTTGCTGACCCTGCAACATAAAAAGGCAAACGTCACGAAAAAGTGAAACCATTGAGGTTTTAAAAAATTAGAGATAATTTTTTCTCAAATATTATTACATGAAATTCATACTGGTCTTCAATATTATCCCTAAAATCAAATGACTTTGCAATACAAGATCCGTTTCAGTTTTTCGTGACACTCTGGTTTTGTTCAATGGAAGTTCATAAATTTTATTGTACTGTAAGTGAATTTATTGTGTGCTCAAATTAAAATAAGAAAATTCACACCAATTGCTTTTAAGACGAGTTTTACAACTATGATTAGAGTCGTGGCCTTTCCTTTCATCGGAATGTTGAACCTATTCCGCAATAGAAGGAATTTTATCTTGTACAAAGTTCTTTAAAAATATAACACCAAAGAACGACTGGACATAAAATGCAGCAATCAGATTAGTTGTTCGAAAATTTGTTGACAGGTAACATTCCAACCGATATGATTTGGATGCAACTAAGGTCTCTAAAGGCTCACAACTTGTGCTGTCTGCACATCATGATTGTTTATGTTACTCACCACACCCACTATTGCTGTGGGGCATCAAATCCTTATCTTCACACAACGTCAAGCACATTTATTTCTACCGCCGCCGCCGCCGCCGCTGCACATACCGATACTTTGTTTACCATCGGCAAGTAATCTATAAACTCCATGTGTATCTACTTGAAGTCCTATTTCGTATCTTTTCAAAACAACCGATGTAAACATTTCACTTGGTTGAGCATATATAGAGACGTTGATTAATGCTCAAGGCGAATACGTGTACCGAAAGATGTACGGGCTACGTCCTATCATCGTCACATTATTCTATGCAACATGACGTATGGCTCAATGCCTGCAATGCAATGAATGTCTTTACCTTCCGCAGGAGGTATTGGCACTCCTCATAGCTCCACAAAACTATGCAGTTGAAAGTTAATGTACCCACACCATGGCAAGACCGACTATGGCACTGGTACTAGTACCGGGATTGGGTATGCAACTGAGAGTGGGACTTCGACTGGGACTAGTAAAGTTCATAAATTCTGGAATTGTAACTATAAATGGAATCCAATTGACATGTACCCAAGTATAAGTGTGCTGGCGTTCATGTGAACATGTGTATGCATATAAGTCTCGGGTAAATGACATTCTTTGCTAGCTCCAACTAGTGTCAGAGACGAGCTATCAGTAGATAGACGAAGGAAACGAGACGATAGTGCTACTTTAGCTTCTATAGCACCTTCAGGCACTAAAGCAAGAAAGCACTATATAAGTGAGATTATTATAGAGTTGATAAAGGTTTATTGCTCCTGCAGTACACTATATTGCACAAAAACTCGTACACTGTATTCCTTTCTTTTGAGTACCACGAGTGCTGGAGTGTGTATGAGCCGAGTTGGTTGAGTACAAATACTTTCATAATGAATTGAAGCAGAGTAAATATTTGCTGCCACTTGATGGTTGCATTCTGATATTACGGATAAAAATAGAAAAATAGTTAGGTTGCTGCTGAAGAAAAAAGGAAAAAAAAAAAAACGGAAAACATTCATCGCGCGTAGATGGATTTACTGGAGTGGAAAAACAAAAACAACATAAAAACAGAGAGTAAATGGTTAGCAACATGTTGCCGGGCAATAACCTTTTAAAGCGTTTGAGAAAAAATTTTCGAGATAAACACTTTAAAACTATCAGCACTTGTGCTGAACGGGTGGGCTGTGTCGAAAATAAGTATAACATAAACCAGAGACTAGCACTTGAACTTGTAAATTGCCCTTCTCAAGGTTAGAAGGTTTGGTGTTGCTAGGTAAGGTGTACTCATCTGGGAAACAGGGATTGTGGAATGAAATTTCGATTGAAATTTCTAATTGGAGGCATAGGTATTAAATATTAAAATTAACGTTTTCAAGGTGTAAAAGAGGTCAGTTAGGGGTTTAGGGTTGTTGAGTTTTAGCAAAACAAAAAATTAAAAGAAAATTATTTCAAATGTTTAGGATTATCAATTATCTCTCATTTAAGACTCATTTAGGTGTTTCATTTTTTCGTGACATTTGTGTTTCATTTGGTTCAAGGAAATGGTCAATGGCTACAGCCAAAAGATTTGTCGAAGACTTTATAAGATTAACTTGTTAACCCTTTGGGGTGAAATGTATATAGATTAAGGACTTATGGCCACGTTTAAGTTTTATTGGTCCTTTTATGAATTAAACATCTGATAACGTTACACTTTTAAAAGTTCTAACAGGGACTAGACGGATCTAACGAATTAACTCAATGCTTAGGTACTTAGAAATTCGTTCAAGTATAAGTATTCTCATAGAATCAAAAAATCAGAGAAAGTATCTAAAGCCAAATTGAAGAAACCAGGAAAAGTTGTGATAAGTGGGATATCAAACTCTTGTATATCTTGAGTAAAGGCAGTTTTAAATGTTGTAACGCACGTGCAACATGCACGAAATTCGGGTTGTCAAATGAAACTTTATCGCGCAGCACTCTTCCTCGCGTTATCATCATTTAGCCAAACATAACCAACTGCAACCCCAAACAAACACTTCGTCACTAAATCTTAAAAATATTTTTTTTAAATTTATTTTCATTTTCTTTTTGGAAAGAAATTGCACCTGGTCTTGCGGTGCAATTAATGCATCCTACAGGCTACAGGTAGTCGACAGTATCCTTAAGCGCTGCTTTGTTCCAAAATCAGGTATGTGGAATGGAAAAATCCCGGTAAATGGGATTTTTTTTTCTCCTTTAAGTACAATATTCGGATACAACGCACACACTGTAATGCACTTTGCGCCATCACAATTTTTTGTGATCGTTTTCTCCTTTTTTTTTTTTTTTTTGTCAAAATTTTCCTTAGGACCAATCGAGATCATAATGATGGAGTGCGTGGAGAAACATCTGCCACTCTTTGTTGGTGCAGAAGCATGGCTGTGTCCCTCAAGCCATTTGTACAATAAGTACAAGTATAGATTGTTCCGATCTTGACAGTGTTGGTGTAGTTTTTTGTTGGATACTTATTGGAGGTACCTACCTGCTGCACATGTTGCATGTTGTTTAGCTGCTACTTTTTAGGGGTTGCTTTAGGAAAATCTGTAATATTTTTCTGCATCTGACATTTGTATCCGTCGTGATTTAAGTAAGATTGTTTTTTTATGGATTTTTTCAAGAATAGCAGATGGTTTCTGAAGCAATGAATTGCAGGAGTGATCAAATGACCTTTCTGATGGTAGTATGCACTTATTCCAGTTCAAATTTTAATTGTCGTCCTGAGGCAAATGCTGCAGAATTAGGTTCGGGTTATAGTGTGTTGATATTTTGTATCAAGAGGTCTAGGTATTTGATTTTTAGTGGAAGAAATTTTCAAAGAAAATGCGGGACTAGATGATCATTCTGATAGTCTGGTAATGGTACCCGAAAATATTTACTTAAAGGGTCGCATCTCCTAATTAAATTAAGTAATTAAAAATAAAGAACCAAAGATAGATACTGATGAACGTTTCTGGTGACTTTTATGGTAATTTATTATTAAATTCAGACACCATTGCGGGTACAGCTCACATAACACAGGCGTGGACAGAGGACAGCTGCTTGCTTTTGTTTTTCTTGATTCATGTGGTTTCGGTCAGTAGAAACACAAGCATATTTACAAATGAAGTTCAACAGTTTCTCATTGCGGTTCCATACTATTATCTCCTTAATTGAAGCTATAAAAGAAGGAATCTTTATAATCGAAAAGAATTAATAAATAAAGGTAATACAAAATGTGCATCAAATGAAAGAGTTCAACAAAAGACAGCAACTTTTCATATGATTGAAACGATGACTTCGTCACAAATTTATTAGGTTCTAGGTACGATTTCATTTCAAATGACAAGGAAGTTAAAAGTATTGATCACCATATTCGAAGGTGCTGGAATAACCACTACTTCCGACGAGACATCAATTAATGTTTTAACATCGAACGGCTGTCCAGAGGGAGGTGTTTCACCCATTTTCTGGTAACTTGTCATCGACGGCTTACTGGTAAAACTAGAAAATTTAGACTGCCAAGCGATTGGCTACGTCGATGACTTGATCGTCATCATGTAAGGTAAACATTCTAAGAAAATTTGCAATAAAATACAAAAAATCCTAAAAGTAGTATCTGACTGATGCCTCGGAGAGAACCTTTGAATCTATCAAAATCAAAGGCTACACTACCCTCTTTCGGTTGTAAAAGAAAGCTGGGTCTTATCCAGTGTTCTCCAATGAAGTTCAATATCTAAGAGTAGGTATTTCTATATGAAAGACAAATTAGAAACCCATATGAGCTAGTAGACGCATGTTTGGTTAGACATGATATCGCCCAGTCACCCATCTTCACAATGGTAGTCAGATTGATCCTCGTCTGCTCGTCAGTGATATGGTGGAGTAGGGCACAAAACGAAAAACCCATATCAAAGTTGGAACGTCTTCAGAGACTCGTATGCACACAGTTGTTGGATTTGAACTTCAATATTGGTATCCTCATTTCGTTTTGACAAGGACGACATAAATTAGTGCTATAATCCTTTGAATGGAATGGTTTGATTTGGCTGACACAGCAGATTATTGGTCCTTATCCCCATTAGACTGTCTCTACAGCAGTGGCCCTTCCATATTTTGAGCACCAATTGTAAATTTATTATCAGGTTCCCTCCTTCATCACCAGAGATCTCTGTTCGATATCCACTCCTCACCTACTGATGAACAGAAACGATAATATCTGACGTCATGAGATTTTAGCATACAGATGTCACCAGTATTTTACATAAGTATTTACCGTAAAGGCTCAATTCAATGGTACGTGTTCGTACGTTGATCAGCACTCTTCTAGTAGTACAAGTACCACTAACAGTACCAGATTCGAAGTCGTGTGTAAGGCACGAACTACCCCTTCGGTGAAGGATCGAGGCCTATCTAATACCTCGGCCATTCTATAGGTTATGCCACCTGGTTGCAGTGCAACTTCACATCGAACAGACCGATCAGTTCCAAATCCATTAAACGATTGAAAAGAAGCCATAAGGGAGCCGACTCATATAAGGCTGGAATAAATTTCCAGAATATAGCTTCGGGTCGAGCTTCGAAACCTTGCGATCACTTCCAGTTAGGCAACTTGCAGTCGAGGACTGGTTTCCTTTAGTCCCACCTTGAACTGGTCTATAATTGCCACTAGCTAGCTACCAATGCCGTCAGAAAATCTCATTTGCGATACTACGAATTCTTTCCAATTTCGCTCTTTCAACTGGAATACGCTGACATTGCAGGCCACACCATCATAGGTGATGCCCATAACTTGCAAATCTCTAGCATCAGAGTAGATTGGACACAGGCACATAACGTGCATGGGTGCAATGGGTGCTCTGCGTGGTCAACCTGCTACCTCGCTAAGGCCTCTCTTATGCAAAAACGTATTTAAACAGGCATATGTCCAGTTAGCAAAAAGCCTAGATGTTGAAACTCAGCTCTGATAGCCCGTTCTTGATTGATACATTCTGAAGAAAGTTATAAGTAACCCTGCCTTTATGGCTAGATTGCCATGTAGACTGGACAAACTCGGAAAGCAGAGCTTACATCAACATTTGTCGGTGAGAGTTTCTTCATAATCGTGTGGCCGATGCCTCTATGTGTCACCTCCAAGTCAAGGGGGGCACCGCCAACAGCAGGTAAGCAGTTAAGAAAGGGCACTCTATGGCAAGTCAACACTCTCGTACCAAACCGATGCCCGAAATGTTGCACAGGTGAGTCCCCACTCAGTCCGTAGAATACGCCTTATCTGGCCCCATCACTCAGCATCGTTCTCTTACCTGGATGAAATGTAGTAGGAAATTCATCCGTTCACTTATCATTATGCCAAGAGACTTGAACTTAGTCACATATCTAAGTTTCGTACCACTCATCCTCATCTCCCGACACTGACACCAACGCTTTCTCCTTTGTATTCTTTCAAGTTCAGCACGAGACTAATCTTCCGGAAGTAGTTCCATCATTCAGGACTGGATCCATCATGAGGTTCCATATTAATGGACCACAAATAGACCACTGAGGGCAACCCAGCTCTACGTCTAAACTAAACCTATCAAAAGGAGATTCTACAAAAGCGCGCCTGCCACAAAAAAAAGATGTCCTATAGGCCAATCATCCGGCAGTCCTTTTCTTATTTAAATTGTCAAAGGCGCCCTTTAAATCAATAAAGACGCCTAAGACAAGACCGCCACTGCTATTCTGGACTGTTATTTGCTCTTCTTAAAACTAAATCGGAAAGGGAACATTGGTTCAGACATGCTTTTCGAAAGCCTTTTCACCATAACCCTTTCCAGTACTTTTCCAAGCAAAGGAAGAAGACTGATGGCACAGTAAGATCAAGGATAAGAACTTGACCGCCGCCCTCGCCTTCTGGCAACACACTTACTGTATGTGCTAAGTAGGTATCCGAGAATGCCCTTCCAGATGGCTTTCACCATCTCACCGGTCATACCATTTGCTCCAGGAGATCTCCTGAGATGAAGAAGTGACACACAATACTCGACTTTGGCAGTTCTTAACTCAAGATGTACCGGAGGCTCCTCAAAAGGGGGAGTCTTAACATGTTCCTCTCTGGGAAAGAGTTTGACAATTTCTCCATATAGACAACAAAGTGTCATTCACATGAATGCCCTGAATATCAGCAGTCCTTTTAGTATTCCTGCAAATTTTTGTCTGAAACAAAATTTCTCCATTCCAATTCTTTTGCACTGACTATCATAACTCACTTATACTCTAGGCAGAGCACAGCTAAGCCAAGTTTTTAGCTTTGGGAACCCCCCGAGCACGTTGGAATTTCTTCCTCGGTCTTCGCACTGCCGTCCACTTAAGAGTCAGCTCTCGTTTCCACCATTTCACTCCTCGTTGATTGGCATTTCGGTTTCTCGTAAGAAGATCATTGTTGGTTCGCCAGACGCAATCTGTCGATAGATGTCGTAGCTCCCATTCTTCTCAAGAGATCAAGAAGTTATCTCTACAAATATACCGCCGCCATTCACACACATTCCAATCGACGTTCCGCGCACACTACTTCCTTTTGAAACTCGCTTCCTTAACATCTGATTCATTGTTCGTTGATGACGTAGACCCATTGGCGATAATTCACTCGCTAAACACTTCTCTCCGCTACCAGACGATTACCTAGTTTCCTTGAGAAACCACAACGATGAGGACACATTAGCGTCAACACCAAATTTAGGCATACAATGGCAATACTTCGAAAGTTGAAACTTTTGTCTTAAAGCAATTTCACTGTCCCCATCAAATCACAGAGTTCAACAGAGAGATTAGGTTTCTGTACAAGATTTGCCTCCTTGGCACGATCAACAACTACATTGTTTCTGATCTTCTCGTTCTCGCTTTTTGTCCTTCTTTTAAAGAAGCCTATCTAAGTACTTTACGTTATTAAGTACAATAACTCTCGGCCTGTTCTTAGCGCCGCCACCAAAACGGCGTATGGTTCATCATCGAATGGGGGATGGTCGATGAAACTCAAGACATTAGTTGCTCTTGCTGCGAGAAACTGGTTGATTTTGAGATACACGATCGGCGAAGTTTCTGGAAGTTTAAAACAATTTTGGACATCCCCAATCCTACCTTAGCTGCAACAAAATAGTGGTGCTTCACATGACTTAATAGACCGTTGTTTGGTTGATCTGCCGTACCCTCTTAAGTGCTTGCTATGGTAACGTGCACCTATAAAGTCGAATAAATTAAGTCCGTTCCCAGATAAGGTTAATCGAAAACGTACCCCTATGCACAGGCCGAAACAATAACGCTATTTAACAAGTGTCTTGATAGACCGTCTGTAGTCATAGCTGTTCTTGAGATGTTTAATAAAAAAGTGTCGGCTTAGTGAAATTGTGTTTCTTGGCGACTACTTCCTCTATGAACAGCCCGCAGCTTAAGAGTTGGATTTTTCCTTAAATGCCTTAAATAAAAGGAAACGCATATTCCGGACCGGAGGCGTGAACCAAGTTTTTTGCTTTAACTCGAACTATGAGCATCACGTTGATTGCATTCAGCGGGTTTCTCTCTTGAAAAGAGCTTATCTTGGAGAAAGTATTCTACACTAATCTATTTTGGCCTTTCGGCTGTGGTAAGCCTTCATTGCAATAGTCGCATAATCGGCCTCACTCTCACCATGACTTAATGTTGCATCTAATAAATCAATATTCGAAGTGACCAGCAACATAAATGGAATAAGCAGTCACACAGGGCTTTTGTTGAAGGTCACCTACCTCATCTACTCTATTGTATAATTTCTAGCCCATTAAGCCTTTTTTTTTTCTTTTGCAGCGATCCTAGGCAAATATTAATTCATCAACGAAGCGCTTAATTGCTCTACAGCGATTCTACCCATTCACAACTACGAAATCTACAAAAAAAAATTCAACAAACAACCTTAAAACCTTGTTTGCCTGGCAATACCCCATTTAGTCACTGCACTTTTCTGCATCCCTGTATATTGTTCGCCTCGTGTTTTTGTTCAGTATTTCCATCCCCATCTCCTCAGTACCATTCACATACTGTGCACTCATAATTCATCTTTCATTTGCTTAGCATCCTGCAAAACAAAACAAAAACACTGAAAAAAAAAAAAACCAACGCAAGGATATAGTATGTCATAAAAGGACAAAAGAGAATAAAAAGCAAAACAAAACAGAAAATAGAGAGAAAAAAAAAACTAGCATCCATAATGCAGTGCATGTAGGAAAAAAATTCACCTCTGGTGGTTGAACTAGAATCCATCCGACCGTAGTACCAAGTGCGGCCCTGGAAAAAATGTGCAAATGAACTCAATCGTTGGTTCGTGTAGACGAAGCAAGGACTATGTGGGGGTAGCGAACTAGTGTTTTGCATCTTAAAACTTGTGCCGCCTCAAAGCAAAGTTGATGTTAATTGTTGCAAATGCAACCTTCTCTTAGTCTCCTTGGCGTCCCCTTTAAGCCCACTTTTAACCCAATGCGCCGCCCTCCCCATTCACTTTAACTATGACGCATAAGAATATGGAACCTCATCCACGGATGGTGTTAAAGTGAAGTACCCAAGTATTCAAGTATCTAAGTATCCGTATCCGCAGCTATACATCATGCTATGTTATGGTGTTTTTTAGAAATAGCAAAATTGACGGTTGGATGGGTGGTTGGATGTCCTTAATGCATGTCGAGGTAAATATGACGCTTGAACGGAAATAACCTCCGACTTAACACTCAGGTGAGAGCATTATAATTAAAGCTATGTATTGTGTACCAACCTACATACAGGTAGAGGCCTTAAAATAGCAAAATGCCATCATCAGTGTGAGTCTATTTTTAAAAGGCTTTAACGCCTACTCGGAATGTCCTTTTTCAATTAAAAACAGTCAACGACATAAATCTATCCTTTGTTAGAGCTATTTTTATATGTCTCTCTATCAAATTGGTCTGTAAATAGAAGATGCCGGTCGAGAAAAGCTTCTATTTTGAGGGATTAAGTGAGAAACGATGTGGTCTCACACTTCATGACAATGACAACCCCAACAAAAGTCACCTTCAAATCATCCATCATGTCCAAGGATATGGAAAAGGGTCTCAACCAATAGCAAACCAGGATTCATAAATGAGAAAAAGGATTAAATCTCTATGATATCTTGTGTTAGTAGCTGCAACTATTGAATTTATCTAACCATTCCCATGGGGTCGAAATGATTTAGAAGCCTGGAAATTACGATCATCTATTGTGTGTGTGAGTGTAATCGGCTTATCCTTGCATTTGCAGAAAGGACACTATTTGTGATGAACGTTCGTTTGTTTGTTAGCGCTTAACTTTGCTATCTGGGAGCAAACAACTGGGAGGGTGTCCTCATTCACATCCTTCATCGTCGTTGGTGGCATGTGACTGTTGTTTGTTTGCACGAGAAAACCGAAAGATAAATAAAATTTTATTGTCGAGGTGTTGTGGCTTAACTTCTGGCAAAAGGGTTCAAGTAGCAGTGGATGCTGGATTGAATATTGAGATTGTGTTGAGAGGATTGAGAATGTTGATGGAGAAGTGAGAATAGTTTTATGCTGCAGCACCAAATAAGATAGAAGAGTGTGGGAACTATACAATGAAAGTAGTCTGTATGCACTACAATATGTGGTATTTGAATAGGTTCAATTTAAACTGAACGAGTTTGTGTCTTAAATAATAGAAATAATCGTTGTGTTTGCACTTAAAATCTCAGACTATTCTTTTATAAAAAATTTCTCAATCCAAGACTCCTTCCCGCTTTATATTCAATGTATTTTAAGGCTGCTTAAAGATTTCCTTCAGGACCAAAACATTGCCTTCTTTCTAATAAGTAAATGCCAGCGAACAGAAAATGACTTCCATTACGCTAGTAATGTACTTCAACTCCTAGGAGTTTCTTTCAATAAATTATTTTTTGATTAAAATAGGAAAGTCATCAAGTTATCATTTCTTATTTAACTAATTTGGCATCACAATGTCCAGCCCGTCAATAAATTGTTCTTTGCTTCTTCGTACGGCTTTGAATATGAATGCAAATTGTTTCCCAATAAGAACGTTCAACGAAATGTGGCTTTTATGATGGCATTAGAAAATTGATAACAAAATACAACCTTGTGGTAGCCCAGTTTGATTCTATCTGAAGGACCACGTAAAAAAGTATTTCGGCTTAAACGCATCATCTCTGCTGCGCTTTCCTTCAGCTGACTTAGACTATAGGGCCTCAAACAGGGTCTGTTCGTAGTAAAAATATCTTGTCGTACAGCTTGATGGTTTTCCGTATAAGTCTGCTTCTTAATAGATTGATTATTGATTCACCAATGCTATAAAGCAGTTGTTTTAGCTTTCAGAGGTTTTGCCTAAGGTCTGAGGTTCTGACTTCTTTATTGATTTCAAGTCAGACTATATAATCTATTGATCCATTCCTTCATAGAAGAACTGACTTAAGGGGACTATTCGCTACTCTCTTGCCTCAAAACCGAAAGATATCTTTTGCAATGGAAGACTCATTGTAATTCGAAATAAAAACGATTCTTATAAGCTTTTCTTGAGATGTTCTTAAAACATCAATTCAATAAAATATTCGCGGGTTGGTTAAGTCGGATGATTTTTTCGGCGTTTGTTCTCTCGCCAATTAAAATAATCAAGAGGCCACAGTTCCCTTCAACTGCAGGCCAAACAAGAGTAATTAAACAGGCATCAGATGGATGACAAATATCACAGTGAGTAGAGAGACAAGATGTGGTCAACACTGATCCTATACTCGTATAAAGGGTCACTCTGCTGCTGAATCTGTGTCTTGGGTACCAAAAAAACGCTTCCATACCTTCTGCCAACAAAGGTTTTAAATCCAGATAGCTGCAGAATCAACTTGCATGGAGATCCGATGATCACGAACATTTCACAATGCCATGGAAGAGTTTCTGTCTGCTTCTATCTCTGAATTGATATTTCAAGATATGTATTCAAGATAATATTGTACCCATCATCAGAAAGAGAAAAAGGCTCATAGTGCTAGGGCGGAAAAAATCGTACTTTCATACTTTAACCACCACAGAACGTTGGTTTTGAATATTAGAAGGCTATGATGAGAGGTGGATGTAGTGGTGTGTTCTTAAGATGTGTTTTTAAATGTAATGGGCTTTGCAGATGTCCATACGAATTCCTAAATTAAAATTTTCGACATGTTTCCTTCACGTTTATAACAAGCATAAACACATTTCTTAATTGGGTGCGAAAAAGTAATACCGCCCTCGTGAGATTTTCTATTTCTATTTTCATCTCTGCCTACAATATCTAAAATTATAATTCCAGGTAAAATCTATTGTTTTCCGCAGTCCATGCCACCTTGCTCACTGTATTTTTAGAAACGGATGCCCCCAATTTCCACCCACAACAACCGCTACTGGGGATACACATTGGCTTGGCTCGTCACCGGACTCCACCTCTTCAAAATTATTCATAAATCATGTTCACATTCCTAGTAAAGACAAAAATGGAAAAATCTTCTCGTCCATATTGAATATCAACGATTTCTAGTAACGATACTCTATCCTGAAACATCCTACGAATATAGTCAAAATTTCACCTGGCAACACCAGTAAACATCCCCAAAATAAAGCCAACACATCCTTTCACTAACATATCCAGGATTCCTGTGAATGTTCAATCTCATCCTTTTCGTCCGCCACAAATTTTTATCCATCGTCTTTCCTTTTTGCATTAACATATAAAAGGTCCTTCATTCTATTCAAATCCACATACTCGTATGCTGCTCCAGCAATGCTATTAAAACATCTCTACCGCATCGTCTGGCTGGTAGTCAATATCCATGTGTGCGTGTCATTTATACTCTCTTTCATTTTACCATTTTTCGTGTGTATATTATCATTTTTGGGGTGGATTCATGTGTTTCGTTGTTCCCTCTGTATACACATTGTTCGTATTCTGTACACTCTTTGGGCTACAACACTTTCACGTCTCTGCTATTGAAGCCTCTGTTGTACTTCGCCGCGTACAGTTCTAAAGTAGCACTCGATACGGTTAGTAGTGTTTGCTTCAAACTTTAAATAAAGTTCACTTTTCTACCTGTTTCCTAACCCCCCAAACATAACAAACCGGCCGATAGTGAACAAACAGAATTTAAGTGAAAATTTTAAATAAATTTCTTGTAAGATTTTCTTGGCAACATGTTGCTAATGAGGTGAATTGTTTAAATCACTTTTAATTGTATTGTACATTGAATAAAGTGATTAATAATTAATAAATTTAATAGTGATTAATTGAAATAAGTGTATTTAATTATAAACAACAACAAAATGCTGCTATTTCCGATGTTTATGAAGTAATTATTGCATTTGTTGCTATGTGTTGCTAGTGATTAAGTTTTGTTTTGTTTTTTTTTTTTTTTTATTAGTTTTCTTTCATTTGTAAAAAGTAGTTTTTTTGTGTTACATTTGTGTTAACAATTGCATATAACATGTTATCATTTGTTTAAATTGATTGGACATTACACACACATAAACACACGCACAATGGGATTATATTTCTGATTTCAAACAAGAATCAATATAGTACATGCACTTTCGATAAATACACACATTTTATTGGTTTCAAATAGATTGGGATTAATTTTTCATTTATTTGAACAATGATTATTTGCATTTCTGGATTTATTATTGGTACAAGGTAGGAATTACATTTTTATTTTATTTTTTACGAAAATTGTTGGTTTAATGTATATTGTTGGAACTTTTAAAGATTTTGTTTTCTGCGTGTTGCTCTGGAGGATAAGAGTTGTTTATTTGATTTTCATACCTTGTGTTTAAGTTAGAAATATGTTGGATGTTTTCAAGTGGATACATCCTTTTTGAGGATACGGCCTGGGATTGAGATTTTTGAATTTTTACTGAGAATTTTGATGAGTTGTTGGTCGATACGAGTATTGAAGTAAAAAACTGTGGATGGAATAGATGAATACTTGTTGGAACATCCAATTTTTTGTAGTCGACTGAGTTGAGTTCATATTAACTATTTCAGTCACTGAGATCAGTAATTTCAAGATCATCGAGTTCTATGAAAATTTAGTTCTTCTCTAATTAATTGATCGTCGCCGTTCCTCTCTAGTGCTTTTGGTACCTTTTGGGCTTCATGTTGCATGAAGTTTTCTTTTCTCGGTTTAGTTCTTACTACCATGGTTAAGACATCAGAGGAACGCATTATTGTCTGTGTTCTCTATCCTAATTTAAGAAAATTATCCAATTGTGAGAAAAACTTTTTGGATACACTTGGCTGAACTACTTCAGAAGACTGTTGACCGTGAATACAAAATTAAATACACCTTACTGGGATAACAAACCTTTTTTTTTTGCTTTCTACATGGCTGCACTTTATTGTTGAGGTCTTCCTTTACATCAAGAACAGAAAATAGGACTTTAAAAAGAGACTGATTATGTTACAAAAAAAAAAAAAAAACTAGACTTTGGGTATATGGATAGGTGAGTGTACGTGAAACCTCGACGAAATTAAAATTTTGTAAACCTTCGCTTTAAGGACCAAATTTTCCTTTCATATCATAAGCTGTTCTTTACATGTCTGTAGAAATGTTTCTCTAGGAATACATATTGTATTCCTTCTAGGTTGCTTAGCTTATCGTACAATTCCAACTCAAATTGAGTTCGACACGCTGAAATTGCACGCCTTTGTTGTTCTAGGCTGTCACTTCGACTCTATTTCATCTTTCATTAGCTTTTCGAATCCAAAAAATGATCGAGAAACTTCAAAAGATATGCGAATACCTATATGATGTAGTTGAATTTCAAGCAGGGGCTAATGTCACATGCTAATAGGCTCATTAATGCACTATTACGCTCTGAAATAAAACCCTTGGCTACTGAAATTTTAGCCTTTCAATATTTTCTAAGAAATATGGGCTTTTCTGATGATTTAATTTGTGTTTAAATCTATAAAAAATCACATTTTCTTATGTTAATGGGCCTATTTAATCGATTAGAGACCATTGGCGTAAATTTTCTCCTTTAAAGTCACAAAGTAAGAAGTCACACGGTATTATATCGCATGATCTTGCGGACAATTTCGACTTCGACTTTAGGAAATGATATGAGCAGGAAACTTTTTTCGAAAAAGAGCAATGGGTCCGCTACTTGCGTGCAACAAAGCGCCTTCTTTTTAGAAATAAACATCACTCACATCCATTCATTGAAATTTCGACCATACAAATTCATTGATCATCGTTAAATGCCTCATGCCCAAAAATTGACATCAAACAGTAACACGTTGTAAAGTGGAGGCCCTTCAAAATAGTCATCTTAGGCCTTAAAAAGAGCGATAGCTTATTAACAGACCCTTGAAGATTTTTCGATTTAATTCGTGATTAATTGCATGCATTCCTGATCATCCAATAGGCAAAGTAACGAAGCCCCTGATGGTTGAAAGGTCTAAACTCTTGCTTCGGTTGAATCTTTTAGACTTTAAGATACAAATTTTTGTGGAAAATTCGATGGAGTGTTGTTTGTGATATGCCCAGTTCCTCTTTTCTATCACATTTCGAGCCTTAAAAGTCGCAAAGGTCACGATATTGGATTTGTACGTCATTAGCTTATCCCAATGGCTCAAATTTTTAAACAAATTTTGAAATCAATTGCTGACCGAGAAGGTGCTTTATGTCATCCGAGAAAACTATATACTTCTCAAACTATTCTGTCGAAATTTTGACGATTTTTGAAGTAAATTTTAGGAAGGTTCTTCGTTTTTATGCTTCGTTTGGCTATACATACTGTATTATTTGCTTCTTCATAACTAAACAGATGCCCATAACTGGAATCCTTTTAAGATCTTGTATGATACTAACAATCGCCTTGCTAAACCTATTAAGGTTTGATCCTCAAAATTAATGCTCAATTAAATAATAAGAGCCCATCGAGTTCTTAAAAAGTCAATTCAGAGCGTTGCATTCAACTGTATAAAGGCAAATGCGTCACAAAAATTGTAACAACTAAAGTGTCACAAGAATATGTGGATGGGTGGATTAAATGTCACAAACAATGAAAATACTCAAACGAGCTCTAACCAGTGAACAGAGCAAAACATTTGAACTTCGAGCCAGCCAATTCGCCTTTGTGGAAGTGAACTCGACTAACGTAACAATTCAAGTCCTTACAGGCTATGAAGTACACCATTTTCATAGATTTCAAGAAAAGGAAAAATCTACAAAATTAGCCAATGTCACAAGCAAGTAAGTGACAGCGAAAAGTGAGAAAAATACCTAACAAAAGTAGTATTAGTTTGTCTTGTACATTTTAATAAAAAGAAATCAAAAATAAGGTTTCTCTAAAGGGGTCACACCACCTTGGCGCTCCGAAAAATACCTATTTTACCAAGCGCCATGGCGATGAAACCCCATAAAACCGTGTTATAATTTATAGTTCTAGTTTAGAGCAGCATCTTGTTGGCATAAGCCTGCGATTTCAAGTAGCCCCAAAGAAAGAAGTCTGGGATGGTTAAATCGGGCAATCTTGCTGGCCATGTCAAATCGCCAAAACGGGAGATTACGCAACCAGAAAACGCTTCCTTCACAGTATCCATTGTGGCTCGTGCTATTCTGCGGTTGCACCGTCTTGTTGAAATCACATATTCACCAAGCCTCACTTATCCAATTCAGGGAGTAAGAAGATGTTATCATGACTCTCTACAGTTCGCCAGTAACAGTGACCGTATTGCCGATGGCTTATTAACCTAACCGCTTGGATGGAAATGCGCCTCGTCGCTCATGATGATTTTCGACACAAAATCGTTCTCTTCGTTGTTGAGATTAAGGACGGCTTTACCGTAATTCACACGCGACTGACGTACAGGAGGCATTAACTTATACACCGTTTGCATTTTGTTAGGAAATCGATGTCAAAATTCCCGCTGGGCTAATGGTTAAAAACATCGACATAATTTTTCCACGCTCTTGCGGAGTATAGCGCTGTTTGTATACTGCAGCTGTCTAGTTTACAAATGTCAAACATGATTGACGTACGACACCATTTGCAAAAATTATACCATCTTCCGATAGAGTGATTAATTTTGCGTCACCTGCTATATTAACAACCAGTTAGTTGTTAATAGAAGTTTGTCAGCTACTAAGAGTGTTTGGAGTACAGAGAGACCATAGTTGACCAGGACTCTTAACAAAGATGCCTGAGATCTTTCATTAGTACCAGACAATTGGCAATGGGAAATCTTATATTAAAAATGTAGTCCTCCTGACTAATTGAAACCAAGTCTTACTTTAATATCTCTCTCTGCCTCATAAGTTTCTGCTCCTTTGGATATATTCAATTCATCACAACCTTACAGATTCCCCAAATTTGAACACGTTACCACTCCACCGAATATTTGTTAACTTCATCCTAATGCATTCCTCTTCCATGCTCCAGCAAACACACATCCACTCAGGCTTGAGAATTTTTAATTAAAGTCCTGAACAAAACAGAAATAGGGAGAAGAAAACATGTCAACTAAGAAAATTGCCCAAAAATAAAAACCCTAACTCCCCAAAGTAGGAACAAGCAATTTTTTTTTGAAAGCACCATTACCCTTGTTAAGTCGTAGACAAAAACACTCCACCACAAATTCAGACATCCCCTCCCTTCCAATTTCATTTCATTAAGGAAAATTCATAAATTTATTTATTTCCTTCCCTGTTGCTACATTTTTAGAAGATTAACTTTGGTCTTCCACCGGATCCATCGGTAGCAGGCAGGGTATAGAATCTTATTCTATCCACCTGCGAGATTTCTGCTTTATTACCCCCTGAAGTTGAAGTATCGTAGTATCTCATAGAAAAACCCCGTGGGTTGACAATACTATCATGTTCACCACCCCCCCCCCCCCCAAAAAAAAAAACAAAAAAAAAAACAACAAAAATCATTTCGAATTTTGAAAACACCGAAAACTGCTGAATACCCGTTGAAGCATTTCAAAAATTCCGCTGAATTATGACGCAGAGATCCGTTTCTGTTTTCTCCTTTGCAAAACGAACAATGAATGGCATTGTGTTTTTCTGGGAAAGGTTAAATAAAAAACCAAGCACGCATAAGAAAACATCGAATTCGCCAAGAAAATAGACGACAAAACGTGAGCTTAAAATGGAATCATGGACTTTTGATCCGCGCGTGTTAAAATCGATGATGGAAAGGGGTAGACGTGTTGAAGTATCGAAACGCCCCTATTTTTTCTCTTAAACACAATTTTGTTTGGAGGGTGGGAATTGAAGGGAACCCAAAATCATTTCAAATTTCACCCCTTGTCAGATCTGGCACATATGTCATGAACATCAACCGAAGCAGTATATAGTAGCTGTAGTAGTTACTGAAAGACAAATAATTGGCGTTGGAAGCCTTAAAAAGTAATAACTGAACTTGGCGGGGTGTAAAGAATTGAGAAGTTTACCCTTACCCTAGGTGTAAAGTAAAAAGAAGTAGGTTTTCGGGGTGACGAATAAAATAAGAAAAATATTGTGGGAGCTTAACTTTGTTGGACAACGCCGTCATGCGTGTGTCAACCTAATTCGACTGTAGTCGGCAGTCGTCAGTTGTTTTTTTTTTTTTAACAAATGTCAGTATGCCATGTGATGAGTTTAATGAAATAGGATTCCTAGTTTGTCATGTTTGTCATCAGTAAGTAAGTTTAGTGGTGTTTCAGTTCGAACTGAATCTGCTCCTAATTCCTTGGAGCGTTCTCAGTCTAAAAAAAAATGAGGCAAATGTTTAATTCAAGCACTCATGTTTGTAGGAACAAAAGTCACCAGGTAAAGATCTAAAACTTAGTCTTCATTCCGCTGTCAGTTCTTAGAAGCTGCTCTAAAAGTTTGTCTGAGAAATTGAAAATCTGTCCTTAATGTGAAATTAAAATCAAGTTCGTATTGAAAAGTAAAGGTCCCTTACTCTAGCCTTGTGGTACCCCTTGTAGTTACTTGGGTATCTATTCCTTTCAAAATTCTTTTACATGGCCAGTGTTCTCTAAAGTCAAGATAGCCCTGAACCGATTCTAAAATACATACCGGGATAAGTACCTTTGCGTCAAGGAATATAATATGATG
This sequence comes from Volucella inanis, assembly GCA_907269105.1. Classification (NCBI taxonomy): domain Eukaryota; kingdom Metazoa; phylum Arthropoda; class Insecta; order Diptera; family Syrphidae; genus Volucella; species Volucella inanis. The sequence goes on from OU026154.1 coordinate 13,532,874, forward strand.
GCCTTTTTCATCTTACCTGTGGCCCACTGGGTCTTTGGTGAACGCAAATTACATAATGCCTAAGTGCAACACCGATTGGCTTCCCTAAGTACGCCATCAATTAAGGAATCGCTTTTCGCTAAGAGTGTAAGCAATCAGCATCTCGCTGCCGACAACAATCCAAGAGCATTGGAACGCTGTGAAAAATATTTTAACATCTGGAGTATATATAGTATCCGGAAAGTATTGTTGGTAGATGGCAGCCAAAACATAGCACGTGGCTTACCGAGGATACCTGGAAGAAGATTAAAGAACGTAAGCTATTTAAAGGTCGTATTGTAGATACCCCAACAGTAGGGAGAAGTGAGCTAGAGTCCCTGTATCGAAGGAAATTGAGCATATGACATGACAAATGTAACTATATCAACCAGCTATCAGCTGGACATCGCTCTAGTCAACATCAGGTGAAAGGTCTAGATGATTTCTTACTCTTACAACTTACAACTTAAGTATCAACTTAAGCGATGCAAGGAACATGTGCACCCAAATCCAACTGAACTGTCTGAAGCAACAATTTTCCGAATTCGCACCTACATCCCCAGTAGTGGTGAGATCGCTACCACGATAAACGCACTGAACAACAACGAAGCGGTAGAACTTGCAGACTATCTTCTGCGAGCCATTCTAACAACATCAGCAAAGCTTTTACATTTGGAAGCCAGAAAGTTTCTCAAACGAGTCGAAGAAGGGAGTTCGCCAAAAAAGATGAAAACTGGAAACGCATTTGCGTTCTTCCCGTAGTTGCTAAAGTAATAGCCTAAGTAGTTCTTGAGCGAATAAAAGAACATTTGGAAGATAGACTCTATGTCGAACAAGCAAATTTCCGCTCTGGATCCTCCTGTGTCGACCACATCAACACCCTGCGGACCATTATTGAACAGAGCATTGAATACCGGTCACTCACCATTTCATTTGCTGTTCAATGATTTTGAAAAGGAGTTCGAAAGTATCAATAGGCAATTTATCTGGCTTGTCTTGAACAGGAGATATATACCCGACAAACTAATGTCTATTATCAAAGCAACCTATGATGGGTCTAAATGGCATGTTTTGCATAGAGGAAAGTTGTCAGAGGAATTCCATATTCAAAGTGGAGTCCGACAAGGATGCATACTATCGCCGATATATATTTTTTTTTATTTGTGATTAGTGATGTACTTCGGGTAGTCTTTTCTATTGAATATGAAGAAATTCGTGGACTCTTTCGTCTCAACTCAAACATCTGGACTACGCTGACGGTTTGAAGATTAGCATTGCCAAAACCAAAGTCATTAACATTACTGGACAACCGGTAGAGAGAAAAGGAGTTTCCAATATCTTGGGAGTATTGCAAAGTGCAATCAGCTTAAACACCAAGCTAAGACTGTTCCGTTCAAACGTTAAATTCGTGCTGTTGGATAGGTGCAGCACTTTAAAGCTTACCGCTATTATGACCAAAAAAAAAAAAAAAAAACTACAAACATTCGTTAATAGTTGTCTTATGAACATATTAAGGGGTTTCTGGCCTAACCGTATCTCTAATGAACATCTTTATCAGAGAACGAGTGGATTGGTCATACACTTCGAAAAGGTGATAGTTCCATAGCAAACTACGCGATGGAATGGAGTCGGTAGAAGAACGGGTCGGCCATTGAGGAGGAGTTGGAGAAACTGAAGTTCATTGCCAGGCGTAGTTGAAGCGCAAGGTTAAGGAAACAGGACTAAGTTAAAAAAGATAAGTAAGCTACATAAAATTTATATGCAAAGTAACTTCTTATAGTAGAGTCCTCTTGCCGTTCATCTGTGATAGACGAGATCTTGAAAGAAAACGTCTTTAACTCGGCCTATCAGAGGCCCTCCTGATATTGGATAAATGATCCCTTGTTCATGTTTAACAACGCACTCCTACTGTTGAAACATTAGACTCATATCAGAAGACAAACCTCAATGTTCACCTTTAAGGCAAGGTGTCAAGTCCAAAGATTAGGGGAAATATGACAGACTATCTTGGTTCAAGTCCAGATTTGATTTTGGATTCCAAGCTGAACTGGAAAGAAAACATCGAAAATCATGCTAAAATGCAGGTGTTGGTTACTACTCTTACAAAAGGTTTTAAGCAACACTTGAGGCTTTAAACAGCTGCAGTAAATAGGGTTTATAGAACAGTTGTGAGCTGCGCATCACGACATACGGTTCGATTTTTGGAAGGAAGTATCGACCTTTAAAATTCGTGGAGAGCTAGAGGACAAACTCCATTCGATTTCTGTGATCAATCAGGACAACATCTGCGGGGTCACTAGAGGGCATACTTAGCCCTGTTTCACTGAATCTTCGGTAGTTAAGTTGCAGCCCCGTCTCCACAATCTCATTTGATTTTGAGATTTTTCACAAATTGGTACAAGGTCTCTATCTCGGTTCGGAATGAATGGAGCAATAAGCAAATTATTGAAATATGTCTAGGAACTGACATTCTACATAAATGGTTCTAAAACGTTCATCAGCATGGAGGGTAGAGTCTACTGCGAAACACTAGAAGTAGCGAAACCCTAATAGCAAGGCCTTCCAGGCCGAAATAACTGCCATTATCAAGGCCGCAAGAACGATTACTGAGTCTTCTCAGACAGCTTATTAGCGGTTATCGCTCTGGACTTTTTGGTAGTCAGATCAAGGATTGTAGTAACCTACAGAAATTTCTTGTCTTGAATATCGAGTGTCAATACGGCGACGCTAGGCTGGTTAACAATATTTATTGCTCCACAATTGACAGACCTTCTTTGCCATCAAATTCCACTTAGCACGTTCTATCTAAGCAAATGCACTTGATATGTACGTATCGAGTAAAAAGAGCCATCTGGATGACATACATCAAAAAGAGATCATATTCTGGTTGATATATGCCGCGGGAATACATTGTTGGTATCATCACAGGATGCCTTGGTATACACCATAACAATTTTTGCAAAAGATGCAGGGACGACAATGAGAATACAACTATCCGTCCGTTGCTTGCCTGTCCTAACTTTTTACTTACTAACTACAGTTCGGGGTGAACGTGGGCCTTAACTAACAAGCCTATTCAGTTAGTCCGGTCTTTATCTAACTGCCTCCACTTGCGCATTCTAAATCGGCTGAATTCCCCTTATACTTACTTATATCTTACTCTAGTCCATTGTCCTCCGGGTTAGATCCGAAGACTCTGCGGACCGGAGTATTGGTGTCCATTCGCTCTACATGTCCTAGCAACCTCAGGCGGCTGATGCGCATTTTTCTGACTAGATCGATGTCGTTGTATAGCTCGGAACGGAATATTTTTTCAAAGGATTTTTCTCTCGAAACAACTGAGGATATGTTCTTCCGCTGAGATGATCAAGGTTTAATATAGAGTTTCCTTAGTTTTTCGGGATAGGGCCTTACTACCCAATTGCTTTCTCAGCCTAAAGAAACAGCGATTAGCAAGAGTGATTCTCCTCTTTTTTTTTCTGCTGAGGTGTTGTTTGCAAAACTCAAAGCATATCTAATATAAACAAGGTGGTGGCCGTTATGTAGTGGTACATGCATAGACTCCTCAAACAGAGGGTCGCGCGTTGGAATCCCGTGCAAGGGAATTCTCTGAAAAACACTTTTCATAGAATTTGTATGTAGTTATATGAAAATCATGTCGGCGTCAACTCTGACATGAAGGCATAACACTGATGTTGGAGTGGTTGCCGGCTGCGCTAAATGTAACGAACTAACAACTACCACGTACTAAGACCCACTAATTGAGGATGCACTGGCTCGTCCCGTCTAGTTTGACAACCACCTCTGGGAGAAATATCGAAACCAATGTACAATAGTTTTATTCAAAGTATTGCCCATCTGAAGCTATGACTTCCCATCCCAAAAGAACTGCGCCGGCTTGGCAGCCAAGAATGAATCAAGCCAATTTTCTGCTCTGATGTGAACCGTATTTCAGTGAGGGCGTTCTGCATCGACCGGAACAAATGGTAGTCAGAAGGGACAAGGTCTGGGCTATAAAGCGGGTTGGGTAACACTTCCCATCCACTGTTTTCCAAATAGTTCTTAACCGGAATAGCAACGTGGGACCCAGCGTTGTCGCATATTCCGGGCGTTTTTCGGCTACTGCTCTCTTCAAACGGATTAATTGTGTTTGGTAGCATTGTCTGTTAATGGTTTCACCTGGTTTTAGCACCTCATAATACAGCACACCCATCTAATCCCACCAAATACAAAGCATTACCTTCGCGTCATGGATATTCGGCTTTGCCGTTGATTTGGCTGGTTGGCCGGGTTTCACATATGATTTTTTGCGCTTGAAGTTGTCGTAATGGATCCATTTTTCATCACCAGTAACAATCCAATGCAAAAATGACTTCGTTTTGTGGCGTTCCAGCAGCATTTCGGACATGCAAAACCGGCTTTCGACGTCTTTCGGCTTGAGTTCATGTGGAACCCAATTTCCTTGCTTTTGAATATATCCAGCTGCTTTTAAACGTTTTGAAATGGCTGCTTGAGTGACACTCAAAGAATCTGCGAGCTCCTCTTGTGTTTGGCAACAATCTTTATAGAGTAATGCTTCCAGTTCTTCATATTCAAACTTTTTTGGCTGCTCAGAACTTCCCGCAAAAACACTTTTTCAGGCACAAAATTCGACATATTTGAGTGAAAAAAAATTATTTTTGTTTACTTGAATGACATATACTGAAATGACGTTCAATGACAGTAGCTTTCCAACGCATGTTCCAATGGAATAATAACAATGGAATAATACAAGTTACGCCATCTCTTAGCCAACAGCACGAATTAAGTTAGACCCAATATGTTTAGAAGTATGTTTAGGTTTCCAGAAGCAATGGGCCCACTGTTTGTCAAAGTGAGCAGTGTTTCTACCTAACTACCTAAGGCTACTTATGCCAGTTCAATTCCACTAAATTACTATGGGATCTAGACATCAATGTCGTTTTTTGGAAATATGGGGAAATATCTACTGAAAATATCTTATCTACCCTGTTTTGCTGTGCACTTACGTGGATTGACGTATATGGTCGTAAGGCAAGTTCAAGAGGCATTGAAATCCTAACTTCGTGTTACTTTACGCTATCAGTTTCTGGTGATTAAATTGTTCTTGCTTGTGTTCACTTTTTCAACTTCAACTAGTAGATGAAGTGCTAATAGAGCCTTAGTCCTCTACGGTTCGATTCAGTCCCAGTTAATATGATAAAGCGTATGTACACATACGAGTATACTAGCCACAACTATTAATAGTTTTTTCCCAACAAATATTTCAAGTAAAAACCTATTTTGTGAATGCTTTCTATAGCACTTAAACCATTTCAAAATCATTAGAATTGATTAGATCGTAGGGCCATCTGTTAGCAGACGATAAACCAATTCGAAAAGTCTCTGAATAATAAGTGATATATGGTACATATGTGCTTGTATTCGTATTTTTCTCTTGATTACAGTTCAAGTTGTCTATCAGGTTAACCACTGCTAACAGTTTCACATTCTCTTCTATTCGTAATTCACCGCATAACCACTTGAAGTCACAAAAGCTATCCGAAGGCCATAACCAGTTCTTGTCCAAAGCTTTAAAAGACAATTTAAGCTCTCAATCCATGGTGATGATGTAAGAGTCTGCCCGGATTGTTGACATTCCGTTGACCACAGTATTAGATTGAAAAGACAGTGCTTATGGGAGCTGTTTAATGGGACCATACCTTTAGTGACATAACAAATATCTCGGAACATTCCAGCCTCCCCGGTCACTCGTACAACACATGTAACAATTATATTTGCACGTTTGCAAGTATGTGCATAGTCAAAACACTTGAGATACTCTCTCATAAAGTGTCAAATCTCGCAATGGACCCCTAATCTTAGAGATCGCACTTAATTTACTCAGTGTACGATTTTTATAGTGAAAAGTGTAATGTGATAACACCACACAGACTGCGTTGGCAAGTGCTATTTTCGTTGTTTTTCGCGACATTCAATTTGTATGTCCAGTAAGCCTCAAGTCATAAAAGTGCAATATTTGCCGCGCAAGATTACCCACTTCACGAGTTATGCAACGTTGGTCGCTAGTTTTTATGGCTCTTTACCTAGTTTTCCAGATTTGAACACTAGCTCACGGTATTTGTGGTATTTTGTTTTTTTTTTTTTTTCCTAATTTTGCACACGTGAGAAGATTACGAGTGAATAACTTGTTAAAAAGGGTGTACGACTAGTACTCTGATACAAGTATAAACTGGTAATAAAGTATTTGTTTGTATCTTAAAGTGACTCTAACATGACCAGGTGTTTAGTGTGAAGTAATTGCACTCGGTTGTAGTCTGGTTTCAAGGTTATTCTCGTCCCGGATATACATACAAACATATGACTAAAACACAAAGACCGAGAAAAGCATAAATTAAACAATGCTGGTTGGTTACCCCATCGAAAACACGAGTATAAAACTTTTAAATGATTGTAACAAAAGCACAGTATTTCGTGGAATGTTGCGATATTTTAGCATATACAGAGATACAATACAGAAACAGTGAGTGTTTTGGGAGAGGTCAACAATGTAATGTTTCCCTAATGGATGATAAAACAAACACCGATGGGTAGTCAGCCGGAAGAGATGTGAATACTTTTGGCAGTTGTTTGTGCATTAAAATAAGAGGTCTGGGAATTGTCCGTGAATTTAGCCAATTTAGGAGGAATAACCATCATGAAAGACAATAATAATAACTTTTTATTTATTTTTTACCTAGGGGATGATGGAAAAGCTAATAACGACGTGAACCAGTCCCGCTTTACTTTAAATATTGTGCGGCTTTCATCCACTAAAAACCGGCTTAACCTCTTTTATCTTGACGGAATCTACTTCAGAACCGCTTTCGCATTACTTCAGAATGTCTTTTTCTTACCCTTTGGCGGTTTAATCTATCTTGCCGATAAGGCTTTCATCAGTCTTAAAAGTATATTTGCACCTTTGCACATTTGCAAGAGAAAGTAACTCTTTTTGGTCCTAAATGTGACTTCTACGAAGCAACAAATTTGGCTCCAAGGTTTGATCGCCCGTCAGCATATTTCGACCATGTTTTCTGTGCTGATTACGTAAATATTTCTTTCCAGCTGCAAATGAAGAAAGTGTCGTTTATATTGTCTACTGAAGGATCTTCATATTGGCAGGCTGGGGTGCTTGCTTTACCGATCTTATGAAGAAAGGCGCGTCCGGTGAGAAGCTGGATGACGAAGTAGTTTACTTCGCCGTGTTTGCTTCCATTCCATTTAGTTATTTCATTGATCAGCTCCGCAATAAATCACTGCCGTTTCGTGAGCTCCTTTGCCTCTTCGATTGTCGCTTCCACAGCAATTTCCACCTTTTTGACGTGGATGTACTTCCTTTGTACCCCTAGGAGATTTATAGGGGTCATCTCTTCGACTATAAGGACGGTTGGTTCCGATACCGTTCGGTGCGAGTTTGCCATGCGTAGAACTCCGAGTCGCTGCACTGCTGCCATTTGCTTTTTGTACTTTTCTTTTCGGAGTACGTCCTACAGTCATATAGAAGAATGACGTCTGTGATTGACATTAGTAGCCTTCGTTTGCTGCCCATAGGACCCCATACATTTGCCATTAGTCTGTTTAGTGACTTTGCGACCTTCAACGCTCGCTCGGCGTTGGAGCGATATCATCTGCCTAGACTACCAGAAAGGCATCTTCAGGCGTCTTCATGGGAAGTATGCCATCGTATGAGGCATTCCAGAGCTCAAATCGCAGGATAGACCCCTGCACTAATCCGGAGGTGATTTCCTTTCTTCGAAATTCTTCTGTGGAAGCGTATGTCAGTTCCCGACCTTTAAGGTAATTCTTCAGCATCCTCAAGAGGTAAACTGGAATATTAAAAGTGTGTTCAAGAGCATTCAATATATCAATCTACTTGATTGAAGTAAAGGCATTTCGCACATTCAGAGTTGGCAACAATACGATCTTCTATGAGTAGTGGTTGCCCTGGTGGGCGTTATAGGCAGCCTTTATACCGATCCGATCAGATCTACGTAGTCGCGTAGACAGGACAAGTGATCTATTCATTGCATCTGTGAGTTTCTCTTCAGTGTTCAGCATGCAAAGTGGTTTGTACGCAGATGGGGAATATTTTGCCTTTGCTGATCAGCACCAAGCATTGCGTCTTCCAACTTTTGACAAAGACCTCTTCCACAAAGCAGCTATTGCACATGTTCAACAGTAGTTGTGGACATGTTTGGGAAATCGCTTTCAGCACTTCCGTCGGTATTTTGTCGTATCCGGGGGCTTTTTAGTTTTGTAGGGTTTTCTTCACTAGACTCAACGCTTCTTCGCTGAAAGGTGGAAATTCCTTTCGTTGAGCCAGAGTCATGACAAGGTGAGTTGGGAAAAGCGTGTTTATTATGCGCTCCATCTTTTCTTGGTCGTCCGAGCTCCTTGTTTTTGCATGATGTTCAGGCGTCACTATTGACGATTCGACATGAACCTTTCCACCTTTGTTTTTTGCTCGTATTGATGGCCTTCTTGAGCTCCGATCTTTTGATTCTTAATTCCGATAGAATGTCTTCTTCTTATCCTGGTGACTCTCCGTCTCTGCTGCAGGCATCTTCTCTGAAACGCGGCTATCTTTCCAAGTACACTGGAGCCCTGTTTGTGTTGGGGCTACCTACTCGCGTTTCTTAAAATTTTGTTTCTGCAGTTTCTGTGCGATGTCATCACTTAACTTCTGTAGCTGTTTACAGCGGACGTTGGAATTAATTTTTCTGTTACCGACGGTAACGGATAGTGTACGCGATGACCGTGATGAATCGGCGTCGTTTTCAGCAGTTTGACTTGTCGTATGTAACAATTTGTCATATTTTACATAAGGATCTTGGTTGAAAAGTATACAAAATGTAATTCGTATAAATACTGAAGCCGGCCGACCTTCCGCCGTTTCAATTCTTTTTGACCAAAATTTTGTTCAGCGACGAGGCCCATTTCTGTCCTAATGGCTACATCAATAAGCAAAATAGCCGTATCTGGGTTGCAGAGCAATGCAAAGAGGTTCAGGAGCTGCCATCACCTACATACAAAAAGTGGTTTGATGTGGTTATGGGCTGGTGGAATTATCGGTCAATATTTCTTCGAGACTTCGGATCCTCATAACGGACTATTTGCTACCTAAAATTAAGGACGGCACCAATTGTCACACAACCCATAAAACCACATATTTGCGAGAACGATTCGGGGAACACTTAATTCCACGCTCTAGATCGGTAAATTGCCCGCCTAGATCAGGTGATTTAGACTCATCTAGACTTTTTCCTTTTAGAGTACGTAAAGTCCAAAGTCTACATGATAAGCCGGCTACGAAAGAGGAATTGGAAGTCAACATTACTTGAGTCATTGGTCAAACACCATTCGTAATGCTCGAACGCATTATCGAAATTTGGAACTTTGGATTGGACCATGTTAGCCGAAACACTTACGGTCAACATTTACAAGAAATTATATTCGAAACATAAATGTAAAGAATATTCTTTTGAACAAAAAAACCTTATTTTGGACGAACTCCTCAGTTTCCATCGCTCAGGTTGAATGGCTTGGGTCGTCCTTATACAGTCAGTAAGTACATAGTATCTACAGGTTTCTGTTCTGCCCTTGTTGACTTCTTTTCCTTTTAACCTTTTGGTGAAACTTCCATTCTTTCAATATCAGCCCTCCTTTCTCTAGCTTTTCATGATTTCTCTCCAAACGATTTGGTCTTCTGTTAAGGCGGAAAATCGTAGGCGAGTTGATTAACCACCAAATCTCAAATTGCCTTTTCCGATTTTTAGGAAGTGACAGCATCTTTTGATGCTTTAAATGGGCTCGTATGATCATGTCCTCTCCAATATTATGAAAGTGACTCTCTAAGGAAAGAAGTGATGTAAGAGTATGATGATGTTCAGACTAGGAGTACATATGTATGTAGAGGGCAAATATTTATCTGAAAAATAAGTCAAATTTGTTTAGTATTTACAGTCGTGGATTTCCTAAGCCCGTGCTGTATAATGGTGATTACAATTTGGAACACGTAATCTCGAAACTCTTCTAAAGCGTTTGCTACGTTATTCCCACGCGATGATACATCAAATACCACCAATTTGGGGTTGTCCACAACTTGATCACGTGTTATCTTTTTGATAATTATTTGGTCAATGGCCGCCGTTTAGTTGTAAATGCAAAGTAACTATCTTGAAGAGTGGTTGACAAGTAAATATTGCCTTTTTGTGTTCGATTTTGTTCCTAATTGTTCGACCTCTGTACTAACCTATGTTATTTACGTGTTTATGACGTATCATTATTTTTACCATTCTCTACGTATCGTATTCTTTATGACCCTATCAAAGCAAAACAAACCGGTATTTTACCATCCTATCTAGTGATAACAAACCACGTCTGTAAATTCTCATGAATTCCCATCCTCAAAACAGAACTTAAATTTCAAGAATTATGACATCTATTGTGCTCGTATGTAACTAGATACGTGACAAGTGAATCACCACGAGAAATCTACCAGCCAAGATCTGGAAAGCATATTTCTGTTAGACCTGACTCCGAAAGTTACTTTTTATGGTGGGTAATTTGCCCTATAACATGAACTCTAAGTGACCATTTCTAATTGTGCTAAAGTTGCTTTCAACACAAATGTACCTACGTACTTGTAGTGCAACTTGCATAAAGCTACATACTCCCAGCCAGTCGTACATATGTATCTTTTGCACCTGCAGCAATGACTAAAAGACACAAACACACAAACAGCTGACTAGTCACGAAATGAAAGACCAAAAAGCTTTTCTCCTCAGCTAAAAAAGGTTTAGAAAAACCCCCAAAATACCAAACACTATCACGAAACAATAAACACCAGCACACCGACACAATGAAACGAGTATCTGCACCAAACAAACGGAGTAAATTTTCTCGATTGTGTTTGGGTATATCGCGGCCTGACTATGTTATAGCAGTAGATACTACCTTCGAATAGATACCGACTATAGGTTGGTATAGTCGTGGGCTTTTCTGATTTTTCTAATTTTTCAGATTTTTTTTTTTTTTCTTTTTTCTCTGCTTTTCATAACCGTGCAACAATTACTGAGATACGATTTATTTTTTTCTTTTTCTGCATACCTACCAGTACTCTCAGTTCAGTTATACTCGCATGATTTTGTTTGTGTATCCACGAAGAAAAAAATAAATAAAAAAAAGCGAAAGGGGAGTACGGGGAGGTAGTAAGAAATAAAAAAAAGCATTTTTCCATGTTTTTCAAGTTTTTCCATTTCTATTAAATTTTTATTTAATTTTTTTTTTTTTTTTATGTACTGTTGTACTGTCGTACTTGTATTCCGCACTACCTTTCGTGTATCTTTTGTTGGCGATTTATGTTTCGTCAGGTGCGGTTGACTGATGAGTGTATCTACAAGTCGCGTTTATTTCGGTTCGAAAAATCGACTAAAAATTAACAAACAAACCAATTCATAAGATACCTATTTTTTTTTTATGAATTAATTGAAAAATCTGCATTAAAATATCTTCTCTAAAGGAGAAAAAAGTGGATAAAACAAAAAGAAATCAAAAAAACACAAGATAAACGACACGCATTGCCAAAAGAGAGCGAAATAAGCAAGGAAATACTAAATTTAGTGGTTCATTGTCAGATGTTTTCTCGTTTTTGGAATTGTTTTCGATTGAGCTATACACAAATATGCTACGAGTTTTAATAGAAAACAAAAATAAATAAAAAATTGGAAAAAAAAGGCTAAAACAAAAGCAATTAAGAAAGTGAAAAAATCGTGCTTCTTTTGAAGTTGCTTTGAAAAGTTTTAATCGTGTTTTTAACGTTTTATTTGTTGCACTACATTAATTATGTGTTTTTTTGTGGTTTTTGTTTTCGAGGAAAATTTCAAAAAGTAAAGTAAGTGTCAGAAGATTTTTATTTTTTTTTTTTTGTTATTAATTTAAATATTTATTTATGATTTTTGTTTAAATATGCTTTAAAACGTTCCTGAATTCTATTTGATCGAATTCTGCATCAGAAATAATATTTTTCTGTAAATAACTTCAAAAAATCAGTTCCCCAATCGACGATATGTATGCGATGTTGTGAAAAATCCAATGCGGATGTGGGTTTGCTGGTGATCTTTTACATTTGATTGTGCCTGACTCAAACTGTAACTTTTGTACTTGTAAAATGCTATATTTTTTTTTTATTTTTTGATAAATTTTATTGTGCCAAAGCAAAAAATGTTGGAAAATACATCAATTTTCAAATTGTATCTGTAGCTTTTAATTATGTCCAAATTTGGCGCAAATAATGGCCTTGAGACGGCCGAAGAACGCAAGTGTCTCTGCGGTATTTTGGCCCCTTCCCGGCGAAGTGCTTGTTTGAGGTGGTCCAAACTTTGGTATTTTTTAGTGTCAACTTTCGCCTTCAAAATACCCCAGACAGAGAAATCCAACGGATTTGACACCAGAGAATTTGCAATCCATTGTGTCGAAGAAATGAAGTGTGGAACATTGTTTTTTAACCAATCTTGGTTGACGCGCGCTTTGTGAGACGGTGCCGAATCTTGTTGAAATATACACGGTCTCCGACCGAAATAATTGTCTGCCCAAGGCTTCAATACTGCCTCTATGACAGTTTTACGTTACACGATTGCATTAATTTTGACGCCACGGTCCAAAAATACGAGCGGAGAGCGACCATTGGCGGTTATGGCGGCCCAAACCATCACCATCGGTGCTGCCTGCTTTCTAGTGGCCGTCCGAAGATGTAAATTTTCGAAGGACCTCGCTGGCAAGTAAACTCGGTCATTTTGTTTGTTGACATATTGCTCTATAACAAATGGCAACTCATCGGGAAAAACCAAATTCGACAACTCATCACTTTCGTGCAGCGTAGCAATTCCTTCGCTCGTTCGACTCTAACTTTTTTCTGTTGCGGTATAAGATCGTGTGCTTTTTGGAATTTCAATGGCTTGAGCCCAAGCTCATTTTTCAGTATGAGTTGCATCCGTTCCAATGAAATGTTGAGCTCACGAGCCGTTTTTCTTCCACTTCGACGCGGATTTCGCTCAATGTGAGACTTCACTTTCTGTTTTTTTATGACCACCTCCATGGCGTTTTGAAACGCTGCCAGTATCACGGTAACGAGGTATCGTTCGAGACACAAATGATTTATTCACGTTGAAGTGCTGGAGGGCTCTAACGATAGCTACTTGTTGTTTTCCAGCCAAATATAAAGCAATCACACTATCACGTTTGAATTCCATCGCGGATAAAAATTGCTCAACAAAACTGCGACGCAAATCGCTTAAAAGGCTTGTAAATACTCTCTCATGTGTCAAAATTTGAGCTCACTGTCATGAACGGTTTGGAAATTATAGCAGTCTGAAGTTGGTTACAGTTCAAGTCAGGCAGGGTGTAGCATCTAACTTTTGTCAAGAAATTTGAAATTTACCAGAGCTACAAGAACTTACATAAGACCTTCGAATGGTTTAATCTCTTAAAACTCTACAGTGGATCGTGACATGATCAATTTTTTCAGTGCACTTATAATTTGACGATCGCTGAATACTTTTATGATCGTTGAGAAGTGAAAACTAATGCGCAAAGATTTGAAACATAATACAATCCCGTGGATATTATTAAGCCTTCTGATTGTGGTAGCAAATATGGCCTTTTTTTATTCTGGTATGTGAAAATTTCGAAGAACCATCCCCAATCGTAGTAAAAGCATTGCTCACAATAATTCTCATTCCAGAGCTCGCAAAGATGCTATTTGACTGACTTACTTCTCTATTATTGCTGAATGCAGAAGAATACCAATGTTTGCTCTCCATTTCGCCGTCTGCTTCTTTGCAAAAGCCATATACACATTAAAAGCCTAGATAATCCAGATAAATACTATAGAGTAGTTTACATCTGAGTTTTCAAAATATTAGTTTTGGCTGAAAAATCTTGCTGGACCGATTAGTCTAAGGCTAGGTACTACGACGTCAGTAGATGTTTTTTTTGCAAAACTTGATCCAAACTCCGAACTATCAGAATGTCGTAAATAAGTAATAGTGGACCTAGCTTAGATAATTGTGGGATACCAACTAGCTCTTCTGTCTCGTTGTCAAAGATGCCTTGAATTTATATCTTGAAAAATTTGCTTCTTAGATTGTCACGCAGCAAATATGAAAGCTTTTCCGACCTTCGAATGCTCGTATTTCAATTCATTGACCTTTCCGCTGACCGCTTTTCTGCAGATGTTCTCTGTCGATAGTCACTGATCTTACCCAGCATTTCATTGCACAGTAATTGTCAAAAAGACCTTATGTCGTTTTATATAATTAATCTTATTGTTACCTCTTCCGGTCTACAACGTGCCTTACATGACATATTTAATTTTGCGCCACATAATTGGTGAAACCTATTTCCAACCGTCATGTGCCTCATATTTGTGAGGTACTAGGTTTGCTTTTTTTTGTGTAACAATTTATTATAGGTCACGTTTACGGGGTGTGTGACTGGGGTTTCCTTCAGGAACGACTGCATTTTAAAATATATTTTGCTCATTGGTGGTATCACCTGAAACTTCTTAGTTTTCTGTGTTGTAGTTGTCAATATTTTCAATTTCACACCAAACTATTGGAAACGAGAATAATTAGGAAGGCAAAGGAATACAAATATTCGCAAATTTATGTACATCACGAGAATTTTGTTTGGCGTCTGTTATTGTCGAATTAGACAATATCTGATTTAACAATATGGGACCAAATCCCGTATCATGTGGCATTCCACCTGCGAATTAGTATTTTCAAATACTGATACTCTGCCTACAGTACAACATTCAGTAACTTTGAGCGGGTGTAATGGTTCTTCGTGGGTTATACGCGAATTTTCGCTGGCCCAGAAGCGATAATTTTGCTTATTCACATATCCACACAGATGGAAATGGGCCTCATCGCTCATGATGATTATTGATAAAAGTTGAGATTCAGGTTGGCTTGAGCGTTGGTTACACGCACTTGGCGGTCAACAGCTAACAGCAGATGCACTGTCTGCACTTTGTAAGGGAACATCTTATGGTCTTTTATCAAAATTCTCTGTAATTTTAATAATAATTGATACCCAATTGTGTGGCACATCTTCAACCACAACTCGTTGTCGACCGTTAAATCTGCGTCGAAATTTACGCTGCGCCAACACCGCCGATGAATAATTTTGCAAAAAAATCGTAACAATTATTCCGCGTTTTTTAGGAGTATAGCATTTCATGCCTTGTTGACGTGTATTTTGAATCTCTTTACTTCACAAATGTCGAATTAAAATTGACATTTTCCACCATTTGCAAAAATTATAGCATCTTCCGATAGTATGATAACCACCTAGTATTTGCTCCCCATCAGATAAGTTGCCTCTGCTTTACTTAGCCTGGCAGTGACCTTAACGTTGTGTTTCGCAGGCGTATGGAAAGCTTAGATTCATTGACGGCATAGTTAAGCTGCTTTCGTAGTTTTGACTTCGAGTTAGAACCAAGATAGACTATTGGAATAAGCTTCTTCTTAAGGGCCGAGAAAGTGTGTTAAAGTATCTATTCCATTAAATCTGACTGTCAATAGTTACTCCCCTGTATCCGTACCTTTTAACAAGCTCAAAATTTTAATCCAGAACTGTTCTATGGCAGAAGTTACTTTTGCAACGGATACCTTGTTCAGTGACCTTGCAATACCTACCACATGTTCAGCGTGTCTTGCAACACACTTTTAATGTATCTGGCATATTAGTAACTACCATAAGAAAGATGTCAGTGAGCTTAAATGGAAGGCTGATTGTGAAGACACGAGGTAACTTGTTATCAAAAATAAATAAATAAAGGTGTGTCTAGCTTAGAACCTTGCGGCACACCAAATAATGCTGAAAAAAACAGCATTTTACGAAACAAACATTTTTACGAAAAATGTGTAAATGCTTTTCTTACCTTGCGTTTAATCTGTCACGAAATTAGTTTTGAGTTGTTTAGGGTGTTATACACCTAAATGGAGTTCATAAATACTCGTAGTACAATGTATGCTGACTCTTGATTAGTCTTCCAGGTGCTTTATTTGAGAATTCTCCAAAACGCTTGGTAATAATCTTATTTTTCTTGAAGTCATATTACATTTTATTGAAGAAAGCCAAGTAATCATCCGGCCATAGTTTCTTCAGAGCCTTAAATAGTTATAACAATTGATTTGAAATATTCCCCAGTGTTCTGATTTGAATCATTCTTTAACCACTCATATACTGCTTTTGTATGGGCCTGCTTAGTCTATATATTAGGTCGTAACAACCCCGTATGTAAAGCCCATTTTTAACTGAGTCGATACCGTTTCCCAGTGATAGTTTCATTGGGTTTCAACAGTTCATAATAAATAATACCGACATAGTCCCACCAAATACACAGCATAACCTTTTCAGCGTGAATATTCGGCCAAGCCGACAACGTAGAAGCATGACCGAGCAGTTCCCATGACTTGTTGTTCAAAGGCGAAATAACGACGCTCAACGTCTCTTGGCTTCAAATTATAAGGAACCCATGTTCCTTTTTTTTTTGAATCGTTCCCAACGCAGCAATCGCTTGGAATTGGCTTGGCTGAAGAAAGCTCTTCTTGTGTTTGGCATGTATCCTCATCGAGCAATGCCTCCAATTCAGCGTCTTCAAAGGATTTTGATCGTCAACATCAAAATCAACATCAATCATGGCACGTTATTTCACCTAGAGCAGTATCTTGGTAAATTTTTTGGAGCTCTCAGCCGACGTTTTCTCAGCCGACGTTTTCTCAGCCGAATTAAAGAAGAAAATCAAAGCTTCCCACAAATGACGAGTATTTGGCACAAAATCAGAATTTTCACACAACAAAAAGTATATGACGCCAAAACAAAATCACTAATGTGTCAAAACCGTTTGTTTACCATATATTGTTTTGGATATGTCAAAATCGACCAGGACTTACTGCTGGAGTCATCTATTTACAAACAGCGAGAATTTATTGCGCACCCAATATTTTGGGATGGTGAGGGAATAATTTACTTTGAACAGTTTTCTTATAACAAACAATCACTGCAGAAGTCTACTGTCAAACGGCCAGGACTGGTTAATTAATTAATCGAAAGGGTATTCTGTTCTATCACGACAACGCAGTAGTTACAGGAGTTACAAGGGCATATGCCTTCTTCTCCAAACTTAGCACTTTCAGATTTCCCTTCATTCCGAAGACTGCTGAACTTCCTTGGAATGATGTCCTTTTTTTGTGGAATTATGAATTTACCAAAGAGGTGGGCAGAAGCTGTGTTAAAAGGGAGATCACATTGACGACTTTATTGCCTCATCTGGTGCAGATTATTTAACAGTAAAGAGATATTTGACAGTCATGTTGAAGAACTTGGTATCATTGATAGACTGTTCTGTTGATTCACTACAGGAACAATTTTTTAAATTATTACATCAAGTCATTTCCAGAAACAGCTGAAATGGGATTTCAGACTTTAAGTCGTTCGTTTGTCCTGGCTATCTTTACCTCACGACAGTTGATGAATATCGATTTATCTTATCTCCCATTTCAGTGCCCGATAGCAACAAATTTATTGATAAGGCCGTTCTAGCTCTTTCTTAATTGTTTATTGTTTCTTTTTTGTTTAATATTTACCCATCATAAACTCTTATGATATTCTCATACCTCCATGCAATCTATTTCTGTTGCAAAGTTTTAGTTGCAATGAAAAGAAGAAAAAATATCCCAGCAAACGTCACAACAATCGGGTAACTTACAAAAACCTGCATACGTTACCTTCACTTAAATTAGAATTACCAAATAAAAAAAATAAAAATATTCTTAATTTAAGAAAAAGAGACTAACTCCACCTTGTTTATTGCAAATCGGCATTTCATTTCGGTCGTAAATTATTTATAACCTTCTTAGTTAATTTTTTTTTTTTTTCAGAAAAATGTCACGTTTTTCATACATCTATCCGTGGGATGACATTCTTTACCTTAATTTAATTTTTTTATTTTTTATCTCATAATTCGCATTTTTTTCTATAACACCTCTTCTTGGTGCCAAGAGCATTATTTATAACCTTGCAGAAAAAATAAAAAAAAAAAAAAACTTTGTTCACTAAATACGCACTTAAAACGTGGCTTATTTGTTGTAAGTTATTTCATTTGCCTCAGGCATATAAGTTTGGGGAAAAATAAAATTATTAACGATCGCTTTTGTAAATTATGATCAAAGAATACCCCTTTGAATTTTTGAAGATAATTCATTTTAAAAATAGAAATGCCGATGACAGATTAACAACGAAACGCAGATACTCTGTTACGAAAATATGTGAGCGTACTTTAATTGAGATTTCGAATTTTTTCTAGTGATCTTTGGCAATAAAAACAGAAATTTGAATTTGTACTTAAATGTCATAAATTTTACGACAGAAAAGGATTGAAGTGCACTTTTTTTTTTGAGCATAGACAGAAAGAATTATAAACTCTTGTCAATCGGTTTAGATGGTGGGGCTCTTGTTTTATGACACCACTTCGTGCTTGGGTATATTTAAATAGCTTTTCAATTTAGTTTAGTTCTTTTTTAGCTCTTTTGAGCCCTTTCTGTCTGCTGTGAGCTGTTGCTGTCGGCTCCTTATGTTTTTGAAAACGTTGAGTCACATTAAAAATACAAAGAGGTTTGCATTCAAATAGTCCTCAAATCATTTGATATGGAAGGTTTATTAGAAACTAGGAGCATAACACAACCCTAACTAACTTGAAGTGGATGTTTTTAAAGTGACCCAAACCACTCTTCAAAATCTACGTTCAGTTCGAATCGTTCATTCCTGCAAACCACTATGGCATTTTGAACCACTTGCTTGCTTTGTAAATACTTGTTTGGCATCCTTAGCCTTCCATTAACAAATATTTACTGCCGCATCTATGTATTGGTGGAACTATCATACAATTACACTTACCGCTTCTTATGCTTGTCACGAAAAGAAGAGCGACATTTACATAGCAACTGATATAGGCACGCAATCGCCATTGATATGAATACTTTCCATGCCACTACGTAACTCTTTAAAGGCGTCACTTTTTCTTTCTTCTTCAGATTGAACCTGGGCCTCAAATAACAAATTTCTCCAGTTGGCTCGGTCCAGTCCAGTTTCCGAATTATAATGGTGTCCCTTCGATTTTAAAAACTACGTCGATATCGCCGTACAGATCGTATAGTTCGTCGTTCAATCTTTTCCTCCAAAGCCCGTTAACGCAAACGAGTCCAGTTAGCTAACGTCCTTAAAAAACACCTTGGACAAACTACATACCTACCAGGGTCTAAATATTGCTGGAACTGTTGCCGTGGCTCAAGTGGTAGTGTATTAACTTCCAAATCGCTCGGTTCAAGGTTCAATACCAGCCGTGGCTTAGCTTTCCAGCTGCGTTCAAAGAATCTTTGTATTATGAAACCAGTTTGGAGGTAGGAGGTTTTAGTCGGTACAAACGCAAATACTTTACCCTCTCTACTTCTTCGTCCCACAATTGATTGTATTCGGATTGCGAATGTCTGTCCTTGGAAGATAGAGACAAGGTTGCCTATCAATTAGTGAAGTTTAAGGTTGTCATCCTTTACAAAGCCATCAAACCCCCATACTAGATCTCAGTTCATCTTTGAAAGTCCACCTACATTCCTTTCCTGGCTCAGATACTGGTCGTAGGTATTGTAGTTCCGGATCAATCGGAGTCTCGGTGTCCTGGCATTAGAGGGTATATCTATAATTTCGGAATCAAGTGACAGCCGGCGCGCCAAGTCATTGAGATTTCATTGCGCCTTGATCCAAAAATCACTTTTTTTTAAACGGAATATGGCATTGAGAGTGCAGCTCATGATATAAATTTCAATGGGAAGAAGACTTATCAGTCGGTTCAAGAGCAGAGCCACGCGTGCTGGAAAGACATCCCAAACAGCCAAGACAAAACGTTCTGATTCCACCAAAAGACATTCAAAACTTCTTATTTGTCGGACCAGAAACACTGTGCTTTTTGTAAGTTCTTTTCAATGGAATCATTCAATCTTTCGAAAAAAGATGATTAAGCGCTATAGTCATAAGGTGCCTACAGTTCCAGAACCCAACACGTCAACTCCGAGTACCTGCAGTCTGATATGTAAGCCGGACATTCACAGAAAAAGTGATCCGCTGTCTTGTTATCACTTTCATAGCAAGCGTCGGAGGATGTTGTATTACTTATACCAAGCACATTGAAGTGTTTAGCAAAAATTTAGTGCCCTGTCATGACACCAATAAATAAACTGCAATTTTCCGTGCTGAGATACACCAAGAAGGACGCTGACCTCCAAGAGACGTCGGGGAGAAATCGTTTGGTCTGCCTGCAACTTGGGGAGTCATACCATCGCAGTTGTGCATATATAAAACCCAACTTGCAATGGAAGCCCTAACCGAGGATAGTATCGTAGGTTCAGGTCCTAAAAAACTCTCTTCTGAACCTTACCTGGAAATTTCATCGACGATTTCATTTCCCACGATCCCATTATAACCTGGGATCCAGACAAGTCTAAATATATTTAGCCTTTCGACTGCGTTCAATGATTCCCTGCATTCTCAAACTAACTTAGAAGTTGTAAGATGGTTCAGCAGGGCTCTAAGCACACCTTGTCTGTTGTCACAGATGCAAATACTTCGCTCCCTCCACCCTTTACAATATAGTGCGTATTTTCGTATCTTCAGTTGGAAGAGACAGACGCAAGTTTTTCTAACGAGAAATGAAATCAAAAGTTTTCGTATTCCAGCAGAACACCAGCGCCAGATGCTATATCCTTTCTCAGATTCTGGCCGAAACCAGTTTTGTGCACAGTAAAAGTCGATTTCGTATTTTTTTCGCAGCAGGAGTTCTGTCATTGTATCAGACGGCATCGACAGACAATGACGAATTACCCATATCGTTGACATGCCTCATGTCTTGCCGATAGCTCCAGAAGATCGACAGCGCCTAAAAAACTTAGTTCAAAGAAAGTTGCCACCCAAGTTGAGAGATACTAAGCTTTATGGTAGAAAAAAGATTTAACAATAAGCACCAAGCCTCACTTCTCATTGGATTGAATGTACATTTCTGGTGTACAGAAATGTCTATGGTTGCTTGCACTTTAAAGCAAACTGTTGCTAGTTATAGATAGATGGTACAACTTCACAATTTACCTGAGCAGACCAACATATAGAAAAGCAATTAATATAAGGCGCCGCTTATACTGGCACCAAAACTTCCGCTACTAACGTAATCAACGTTCTTTTTACTTGCATTGCTGTACAAAGTAGTGATCCATCTGTTTGCGTCATATTCTCTTGGCGAGTTACACATGTCGTCAAAGAAAATACCCAACCAATACTCCTTGTCGAGCGTCATTTAACATTCTTCAATACTCTGAACAATAATTATAAGGAACCAAGTTTGATTTGGTTATATCTTTAGCTTATCACCCTTTGTTGAGCTTATCGTGTAGTAAGGTAAGGTAACTTATTCTCAAAGTCTACTGTGCTTCTTGAACATTTCTTGAGCGATCCTCTTATATTTCCTGTGCATCAGTTGCTTCCTTTCTGGAAGTAGAAATTGTTACTTACTTAGTAATATATTAATCACGTACGTCAGACATAGGGTACGAGTGCTATCAGTGAGAACTTCTGTCAATATTAACTACTCAATATCACTTCACTTAAGAATCCCATTAGAACCTACTCTGAAGTACACTTCAATAGCTCTCTTATAGCGCTAACAATCGTAGTGGAAATAAAACTGAACTGTACTTTCTAATAAAATCGTCATTATTTCAGCCTCAAAATCTGTCTATATTCCTTTTGATCTCGTTGATTATATAAAAAAACTTAATTTAAAAATTGTTGCCAATTGTTGTCTGCATCTATTGGTACCACAAATCGAGCTGCTGCGAAATTTTTACTACCATACCAAATTTCCTACATTCTAAACCAATAAAATGGCATAACTCCTGATTCTCTTTCCAATGACATTATCAGCACGGCAGTGCAAGGAAGAACTCCCAATTTCATGTAATTCGTGCTTATTACAACATTCTCTCGGTATTTGTTGTACATTTTGAGGTTTGTTTAGTCACTGTTTGATAATCTATTTGTGTAAGACTTTTTTGTTATATTTGTTCTCTTATCTCACCAAGTTATGCATGCTTTATAATTAAATTTTCTCCCCATTTGTTGTCGTGCTTTGACAATAAAAAAATAAATAAATCAATTTTCCCACCCCTTTTGATGGTGGAATACCGTTCATGGCACGTCTTCATCGTTGTTGAGAAATTATCCCACACAAATTTGTTTAGTGGAACTCATATTGGAACTTAACCTTGAATTATGATTGCCATTTTTTAAACCGTTGCTCATTTGGATTTTTGTTTTGTTTTTTTCTTTTTTGTTTTCTTATGCAGTTTTCCACAAAAGGTCATCGATCGACCAGGACCTGGGCAATATGCCATTGCAGCTGCACCACCACCTGGATCGATAACATCGGGTAGCACATCCACTGGTACCGGCGGATATGTTTACCTTCAACCATCAAGCCACTACCCGCCCCCATCTCAGCAACAACAGCAGCAACAGCAAATTGTCTATCAACATCATCCCCATCATCAGTTGTGTCATCAGCAGCAGCCATTACCGTCAGCATTGCAAACGGCTGTGGCCACATCCGGAACACCATCGTCGTTGCTATCCTCAGCATTATCATGCTCATCGGCAATAGCCGCATCGCCAGTTGGCGTTGTCCATCATAGTCATCATCATCACATCCATGGTCATCATCATCATCATGGTGGTGCTGTTGTTATAGCTGGCAGTGGTGTCGGAACTGGAGTTGGAGTTGCTCCTGCTGACAGCGCTGGTGGACCAAATGGAGTTATTCAGCAACCGCTGCATAAGAAGAATTCTGTACGCAGTGGCGGAGAAGTTATGAAGCGTTCCAGAGCACAAACTGCGTAAGTACCCCTTTACACTCTTCCTCAATCTTCACATGGTTTTCAAAAAAAAAAAATAAAAATAAAAAAAAAAACATTTCCACGGTTGATTGTATCTTTTTGACCTGGATTCCGGCTCATTCAGATCGGTTTACCTGTTTTACGGTCTACTGATCTGGTGTTGGAACTGGAATTGTTCTGCTGGCGGTGCTGATTTTGTTTGTTTACACAATCAGGATAGATTCACCAAACCGGATGCTGTGTATTCCAGATTCTTCCTCTGCTCTGGCTGCTCATTCGTCAGTTGTTTTTTTTTTTTTCCTTTTTTTTCTTTTCTTTCATGCATAGGCTGGTACGGTTTTTGTAGCTCCGGCTTTAAAGAAGCGGAAGTATCCCCTTAATAAACGTGTAGATCCGTTGATATGCACACCTTCAATTTGAATGGGATTTCTTTTTTATTTTCCTTCCTCCTACTCCGCTTCTTCCGCTCTGCTTTGTCGTTTCGCACGGAAGTCAGTGAACATCGTACAAACCACGGAAAAACAAACACAAAGTGGCCAAAAAAAGAAGAATATGCATGAAGGAGACGTACAAACGGGTAAATACCTGATGGATTGTTGTTTTTTCCGTTCGCTCATTCCCTCATAGATTCTTGTGAATTCTGCTTTGTCTATATGTTCGGTTATGATGATTTATTATTATGCAAAGAAGGTAGACAAAAGCATAGATTGAGAAAAATTAACAAGTGTATGCTGTGGCGTTGTCGTTGTATGTACCTCAGTTTCGTCTTGGCCACCGTCAAAAGAGAAAAAAAAAAGACTGCTTCAATCAAAAATGAACGTGTGCAAAAGCAGAATACGGAAGTGGCACCAATTGCTATGCATTGTCCTCGCAGCTAGAGGTGTTGCCAGGGTAGAAGTTCTTTTTTTTAATTTTAAAATTGTGTTTAAGTGACATCCTGATTGCCGTGCTTTTGAATCATTCATGACTCGGTGATGTACGTGCCTAATTTGTCGAACTCGGAGGACAAAGTTTGGAGATATCAAAATAACCGTTCCTAGAAAATATTCCTTCGGAGAAACCTTAACTTTTCTTTCTAAAGTTGATGAGCTGATTTAAATTCCTAAAACTTCCGCATTAGTTAAATATCGAAAGTTTCTCCTGAACATATCCAAGACGTTTATGAGGTCTTAAAGTGGAAGGATAGTGTCATGTCATGTATTTTTGAAATTGAACTAATCTATTGTTCGTGGTACACTTCAAAGCGTTTTTTTTTTTTTTTTTTTTTTTATGGAAACTATGGTGCCAATAACGTTTTCCAAAATTACTTAATTCTCCCTTCTAACTTTACTATGATCAAAATGGGACCAAAAAAGTTTGGAAAACATCCCTCCTTTAAGGTAGCTTTTGAAAGAGGTCCCGATACGCCGACGTCGCATATGTCAAGCACCAATGAGAAGTTCTTGATCTAGAAATGACAAAAATTTTTGTATAGTTTGCAGTGACAACAATTGGCCTTTCAGTTTCTTAGCAAATTGTTTGTTGTTTTCATCTCAGTTGAGTCAATCCCAGATCGAACAGAGATACGTTGGAACATCTCGATTCCATGTCGTTCGCAGTCACTATACTGAAATGTCTATCGTAGATGAGTCGTTTGTCACTCTCATGGCATTTTTGGTGATGTATAGACAATTGGGATAGCATCCCTAATTTGCACAAACCCTAAAGGATTCAACTTCGATGGAGACAAACATCTCCAATAAACCCAGAATAGAACATACTTCTGTGGTACCTTTGTCACTAATTATCATCCTTACGAAGTGCCTTCGGATCACTGGCATCAGAAGATCTTCAATTTTGTCTAATCAAAACTTAGTGTGAAGTGCCGTATGGGTCTCCGTCCTTTTAATGGCTAAGGCGGTCTTACGGCATATGAGGACCAAAGTTCGCACTGACGTTCAATGGGCTTGACCAGCTGCATTTTGAAGGTATTAGCCTTGTTTTGAGATTTGTGGGAGTTTAAATGGTAGTGCAGCACAAGATTGTGTTCTGGAACGATGGGAGTCAAGAACTTCTGGAACTGGATGATCTACCAGTTTGTCATCATAATCCTTAGTTTTGCGCCATGACCTATCCCCAAAACTAAAGTTCATGCCTACATATAACTTCGCATTAAAACTGATCGATCGAGTCTCTCCTCATAGAAGATCTGAAGATCGACAAATGGAAGTTCTTTGCTCATTTAAAATACTGGACCCTATATGATGGCACTCCGTGAGTGCAAGCT
Organism: Volucella inanis; assembly: GCA_907269105.1. Lineage (NCBI taxonomy): Eukaryota > Metazoa > Arthropoda > Insecta > Diptera > Syrphidae > Volucella > Volucella inanis. The sequence continues at coordinate 13,558,215 of OU026154.1, forward strand.
ATCAAGGAAGGTTTCCCCGATGAGTGCGTGACTATCTGTGCAGAGCCTTGTTTGAGACAGTAATTTATGTTCGTTCTCAGACTCAATATTGATCTTTGTTTGTCAAAACACAAATGTTTATCGAACCAGATGCCAAGTTCATGTAGTCAATTTTTGCCAATGTTTCTTTATATCATTGAAAGCAATGCAATTCTGTACAAAATTGGTTCCGAATTGTATTTTGATCGATATCAAGCCGGAACGTGGATATCTTGAGATATCGTGGATATCTTTGTTTTCAACTAGACATTGGATTCGCAGTAGCGTACCCCTGTCAACCCAATTTTCCGAGAGGTTTTCGACCATTTCTGACTCTATCTCACGAATGGCTCGGATGTTATTCACTTCAAGAGCTTCAATCGTTTCTAAATTGTCTATCGATCTATCGGGGTCAAATCGCAGCTCCGAGGGCTTGAAATTGATATCGCCAAGGCGGCTGATAACACGATTACCGAACTAAGCGCGCAAAAGATCAATTGTTCGATGGGCTGTGTGACATGGCCCGCCATCGTGCAGAAACAAAAGGTCGTCCAAGTTCATGTTTTCAATTTCAGCTCCCAAAAATTCAGTAATCATGGCTCTGTAGCGCTCACCGTAGACGGTAATACCATTTTCAGCAGCATTTTCGAAATAAAATGGTGGAAAATACGCACAAACTGTCACTCTCTACGGATGCATTGAACTCTCGACAATCACGTGGGGGTTTTCCGATTGTTTGTTTTGTTTGTTAACGTAGCCGTCGAGATGAAAATGCGCCTCGTCATTTCTAAGGCCCAAACTGAGAAGCGATAACGAAGCGGATGGTCGTTTGCCTTGAACTGCTGAGTCAATTGGACTTTGTAAGGGAATAGTCCAAGATCTTTGTTCAAAATTCTCAAAATTCATTCCACTGAAGATATTACGTAAATCAGTTTGGGCGCGGCATGAAATAGTCCGTCAGAGACTGAGGTCTACCACTACTCTCTCACTGTTATGTTCGTGTTATATTTTTGGAAACAGAAAGGGGGCTTATGGTCTTTTGCCGACCCTGAACAGTTAAAGAATGAAGGACTTTGTGGTAAACAGAAGATTTTAACCAAAAGGGATTACGTTACGTAAGAAATATATTTTTTTTTCAGTATATGACTTGGAAAACGAACCCAGAGCGCGTCATCACTCTTTGACTGACGTCATACTTTGTCGAATTATCTAGAGTTAGTCCCGCAATACGACGTTTACGATGCCATCAGGTCTTTTCGACTGCTTTTTCAGTAACATCGAGATACTCGTATACTGAAGTTTAACTTCGCACGTTTTAAAGAAGCTCCACCAGGTATCAATGATGTTTATTGTGGATGTTTGATTTGAATAAGTTGAAGCCGGGATTCTTAAGTCACAAATTCAAAAATCCGGCTTTGTTTTTGTTCTTTGTTGTGGCTATGTTGCATAAACTCACTTATGCACTGAATATCTGAAAAGGCGCTCTCCAAATCCATTTTCTTCTGTGGGTGCTTGAGGCTGTCGCCTGAGTCGAGACTTTCTGGACAAGTCCAAAATCGTCTGAAGTGTCTGTCTGTTTTTTTCGTATTCGGACGAATTTTGGCACATTTAAACTTTGTTCTGTTAATAATGTGTACTGTATGAGTTCTGTACTTATTTTTCATCACTTGTCCTCGTTGAAGCCCTCTACTCAGAGATAGTGCGCTCTATGGTTTTCCCAGTTCCAGTAAATACCAGTGAATCTCTTCGTTTCTTTGTTTCATTATCCCGGTTTTCATATTCCACTCTTACCATCGTGCTGTACGATAGTCATATGAGCACTCTTGACAATTATGCTTTGTTTTGTTTTACTCCCCTGATTTTTCCCGCTTAAGGTCAGTTTAATCGGTTTTCCTTTTTTTCGCAAACAGTCCTAATTCTGCCGACCTTATTCGATAGTTTAAGCCTACTCTATCATCTATAAGCGCCAGATGAAAGAAGGGAAGTTTGCTGATGTATATTGACATCACCTGTTTCGATATTGAGTAAGAGTACTTTGGTCCTTAACGTTTTGGCTGCTATGTTTTTTCAGCTTCTCTTATTTTATTCCTGTTCAAACTTCGCCCAAACAGTTTTATATGACGACCTAGAGCAATCCTTATAGTAATGACGGTTGCATGAACCAAAGTTCGTGATTTTAATTGAATGTAATGTATAGGCATCATGACGGTTTACACATCTGTAAATGCTCTGAACATCGTTAATAAGTTTGATGAATTGAAGCAGATCTTCGAACATAACCTGGTTGATATACATAATTTACACTTCCGAATCTTGAGTAGAGGCTAGACATAGAGGTTTCAGACTGTATTGGGTAGACCGAATAAATCGAATTGGTGGCTAGGGGAAGAAATAAACGCCAGAGCAAATATTAACTCAATTTTGTCATTAAATCAAACGAGCTTTCTCAGTTTGAATACATTTTTATCGATGTGCTAAGTGGTAGCGATAAGTGAACAATCGACTCTGTGTATGTTCCTCCTGATATTGCCAATTACAAATCACTTAGAGACGTATTAGAAGATGTGTGTCATCTGTCTCCAAACTTTTCTGTGTGAGGTGATATTAATATTAATTTCTTAAGCACTTCTAGTACTCGTCTAAAAGGTCTTAACTTATCTTTCTTAAACTTAATCATCCCAACACATTTAATGCCCAATAAATCACAATCGTTGATTGACATAGCTGTCTTGTCAACGTCGCTTAGCGTTTTATAATCAGCTTTCAATGCCTGCATTGCTTGGAACTTGCAACTTACAAACAAAATGTGCTCTGAGACATATTTATACCACGACTTCCAAGACATTAATTTGGTCAATGTTGCTAAAGAACTGTGCCAATCAGACTTTCACTCGATCAACTATACCCCGAATGTTAGCAAACAGGTCGAAATTCTCATCAAAAACTCTGTAACAAATTTGTACCCTTACGAACTAATGACATGTAATGTCATGAAGAGACAACTGGAAACTCTTCTGGTATATTGAAATGCAAGACGAATTCATAAGATGCGAACATCGAGTTAATATCATCTTCAGGAAAGCAAAACGTCTGTATTTTGCTAATAGATTTACTTAATGTTATCTAAGCAACTCTGGAACGAAGTTCGAAAGCTTGATTTTCTTAATGCGATACCGACGACAATCCAATGCTTTTTTCAATTATTGATACTTAGCACGCGCCACATGGGCATAGTACCCCGGCGTTAAATCCCGGACAGAAAGAAGTCACAGGTCAGGTGAATTCGGTGGCTGTTGGATGGTATTTGTTGCATTTTTTGTCAAAAAATTACGAATAATGATGACACTGTGCAACAGTGCGTTATCATGGTGTAAAATCCGGGAGTTTTCTGCCCACAATTCTGGTCTCTTTCGGCGAATTGCTTCACGCAAATGTCTCATAACGCCCAAATAAAACTCTTTGTCGTGTCGTACTCATAAACCTTCGTCTCATCTCCAGTGATGACCCTTTTGATGAATGTGGGATCGGATTCAGCCTCGCAAATCAGTCCTTTTGCGACGTCAACACGGTCTCTTTTTTGCATGAAATTGAGGTCTTCTGGCACCAACTTTGCTGCTATACGACGGAAACCGAAATCATTAACCAAAATGTCTTGGACGGATCCATAGGCAATGTTCATTCCTCCGCTATCTCTCTGATGATTAATTTGCGGTTATTGACCAACATTTTACTTCATCAATGTTTTCGTCGGTTTTCGATGTCGATGTCATCTTCGTTGCCTCGCGACCACTTTGGAACTGCTCGTGCCACTGGTAAACGACCGTTTTCTTTAGAGAATCGTTGCCGAAAAACTTTTCCAAATGTTGCAAATTTAAATTCATTTCTAAAATTGTAAAAAAATCGCCAACACACACAAAATGATTTTATTAGAACTATTCTCAGGATAACTATGTTATATTCAGGATATCCCGATCCTTGGATATAAGCCATAGTAATACCAATTCCTAAAAAATGCAGCACTTCAGACTTCAGACTTCAGACCAATAGCTGCACTAACCTTCCTTTTAAAAGCCGTTGAAATTATCCTATTAAGGCAAATCAAAAACTACTGCATACTGAATAAAACAAACGTCTATCTCCCTTCGAATCAGGCTTCAGTGGAGGCCGCAGCTGTATTAAAACTCTACTTAAAGTGACAGACGCCCTTCGCGTCACAACTAATCTTAACCACATAACACTTCTGACACTTTTCTAACTAAGTTGATCTCTAACATTTTAAATCTATAAACAACAGTTAAACTTACATTGTCGTACCTGAATGATCGTCTACAAGCTGTGCCTTTAAGTAGTAAACTCTCTTCGTTATGTCCGTAATGGTGTCCCTCAAGGCTTATTACTTGGACCTTTATTATTCTCAGTGTTTGTATATGATTTACCAATGTGTTTGCTTTATTGTAAGTTCCATATGTACATATGCTGCCGATTTTAAACTCTATTTGAACTCTTCAATAGGGCTAATAGAAGATGAAGGCCTACATATCTGCTTCTCATCTTTGAACCAAAAACCAAATCGAAGATTCTACCAGTAACCAGGCATAACATTCGTTTTTGTAATCGTTTTGAACAACTCGCACGTTGACAGTGTGACTAAACTGATGTCTTGGAATGATCATATCACATACCTTACATCTAAAATCTAAAATCTACGGAATCTTCCCTAGTTTATCAGCGGCAAACAAAGATTACTTACCCTTACACGTAAAGTCAATGCACTTATCGTTCCTGCAATAACTTATGTCTGTGAGCTCTTTGCTACTCCTGATTCTAGCTCATTCTGTAGCGGCTTACATTTTAAACTTAAGAAATTTGACCATATCTTTGAATATACTCAAAAGATTGTCGAATGCAGTCCCACGTGCATTATTTACAACCGAAAGCCTGAGTATTTATATACAAGGTGAAGCAAAGTTAATATAAAAATAAGATTAATACTGCTCTGCTTATTTGACCATTTCCCGGTCTGTTATGAATTTCGTCGTCCTACAACATGTTTAGATGAGGGTTTCGGGTAAACTGGTTTCACTATAGATGTCGCAAGAAGTAGCCAGCCCCATATTGCTCGTTGGACTGAGAAAATCACTGCTGTGGCCGAGTACGTCCGAAGGAGTCCACAAACATCGACGAGACAACGATGTATACAATTTGACATCAGCAGAAGTTCGTTGCGTGCCAAAGTAAAGGGCTATATGGCTCCACAAATAACATGCCTCTCTCTGCTACCACCTATTGTACAGCAACTTTTTCCACAAAGATCACCTCTTACGTATTATATTGAGGAAGCGAATAAAGAAGCAGAAATCCCACAGCTATCACGGACGAACTGATCAAGGCATGCAGAAAAATAGACCATAATAAAGCGCCTGGACTCGAGGGAATTCCAAAAAGGACGTAGCAGCTGTCCAGAAAAGACCAGACATGTTCATAATAACATACCAGAGATGTCTAAAAGAATTTTTCGTGACCCATTTAAAAAAAAAAAAGCATTTGGTGCTTCTGCCAAAGGGATATTTTAGATATCAAATTTATTAAATCCCCAATTCGGTGCCATAGATGCCATAAAAGCGGCAGTAGAAATTGCGACTAAAGCGAAAGAAGGGGAAAGATGCCGATGGACCACAAAGGAATATTACGCAGTGGTAATACTTGATGTTAAGAACGCCTTTAACTCCGTAAGCTTGTTATCTACGAGTATAACAAGAGCACTTTTTAGATAGTAAGAAGCTACAATGTAAAACAGAAGATGGTATCAAATATTACAGTGTCTTTGCAGGTGTACCACAGGTATCAGTACTAGGACCATTATTGTGGAATATTATGTACGACGGAGTACTGCAACTGACTCTGCCACGAGGAGTTCGCTGATGAGATTGCTATTGTTACGTTCGCCAAAGAAAAAAAAATTCGCTATGTTCAGCTGGACTTGAACTTTAACGTAAGACCGTGGAATATCTATCCTTCCTGATTAGAAGCCTAACAATTCCGTCTTATGGAGCACTGAAGTACCTGAGAGTAATGATAAATAATAGACTGCAGTTTGCAACACATGTCTTCTATGCCAGCAACATTATCACGAATTCTCCCAATTATCGGTGGACCTGGTGTTAGGGTATTACTTTCAAGAGTGATCAGCTCAGTTCGAGTTTACGCAGCCCGATTTGGGCCACAGCACTGGTCAGACAGGATGCTAGGAAAAAACTATCGTCGGCATACATACTATGTTCATTAAGGACCATATGTGGCTTTCGAACAATATCGGATGAAGCAGCATGTGTTTTAGCTGTAATGGTACCAATCGACATACTCGCGGATGAGTGCAGTTGTTTCGCAGAAAGAAGAAGAAAGTCCGATTCAACAGTTCATCCTTCCAGTCCATCTGCATATATTGCGATCAGAGGAAAACTGGCCGGGAATTTATGAGTTTATAACCGGTGTGCTGAAAGTACTCCGCGAATCAAACAGATACGACGTGTTAAAACAGCAAAGAACCAGGAGATAGCATAGATGTGCACCAGCTCCACGAAGTAATACCTCACGGGAGTAAAGCGGGGAAAGTGGTTGAAGTGGTTTAATAATACCTCGGCATGCTCCTGACACTGAAACATTCAGGGGTATGGATCGGGCATGCTAGGGGCTTGGACTACTTATATCTTTTAAAGATAAAATAAACACCCTAAAGGTTCGAAAGACCTGAAGATGTTTCCTTATAAAGTGCAAATCATTCACTAATTGCTGCCTGCTGATCGTGAAGTGTGGTAAACTTACACCTATGCTCTGTTAAACCTGCTGCAAGAAGAAGATGATTTCGTATTCAAAAACATAACGAGCGATGAAACCCATACCACTTAAGTGGTTGTGTAAATAAACAAAATTTGCGTTTCTGCGTCTCGGAGAATCCTTATAAAATGCACGTGGAGCCATTGAATTTCTTCAAAGTGACTGTTTGGTGCGGCATTTACAGTGGAAAAGTGATTGGCCCTAATTTTGTTGAGGACAACGACGGCACAACGGTAACCATGACTAGTCTGTTTTTTTTTGCCGCAAGTTGCTGAATTGTGTCTCGAGAATTGTTGGTTCCAACAGGACGGAGTCATCCTCTGATTTCTTTAAGTGTAAGTTATAGGTCGACAAATGCTGGCTTTTAAAGGGTTCAACGTCTGAGGATTATCGACATATTCCATTGCGTTCAATCGCATGATCTTGGTAGATAATTGATTCCGCCAAAACGAAAAACGATACGCCCATCAGACATTAATCGTGCCGCCCATAAAGTGAAACGTGGTACCATTCTGTTGACACCACAAGTCCTCCAGATCAAAACCATCGGTTACATTCCCAAAAATAGTCAGTTTACTTGTACTATATAACCCGAATACTTGACTGTAACTATTCAACATTCGTGGTTTCGAATAAAGTATATATGTACGATGGCGGTACCCGGGGTGACCAAGAAATGACGGTCTATAAAGCATATTGGTCATCGTTATGTGATACAATACTTTTATTTGAAAGGCCTCAGCTCAACCAATATAAAAGCTGAACCGAATAAGTCTGCTTCTTCGTTTACAACAGTAAAATTTTGGGTTGCTGAGTTTAAACGAGGCCGTACGAGCTGCCAAATCGAGCATCGCTGTGGTCGACCAAATGAGGTGACGGCTCCAGAAATGGTTAAGAAAATACACAAAGTGGTACTGGATTATCGTCGACTGAAAGTGCGTGAGCTAGCAGACATTGTAAGCATTTCAAAAAGTGCGGTACACCGCATATTATTTAAAAATTTGGTCATGAGAAAGCGGTGTGTAAGATGGGTGCCGCGTTTGCTCACACTCGAGCATAAACAGTGTCGTAAAGATGTTTCAATTGAGTGTTTAGCGAATTTTTGCGCCGTTTCATAACAATGGATGAAACATGGGTTCATCACTCACCCGACACAAAAGAACAATCAAAACAATGGATTCAAAAGGGAGAATCGGCTCCAAAGAAGGCGAAGACCGTTTCATCTGCAGGCAAGTTCATGGCATCGATTGGCATCATGGACTCGCGTGGGACAGTTTTCATTGACCATCTTGAAAAAGGAAAAACTCTCAACGGCCAGTATTATGCGAACTTATTGCAACGTTTGAGCGAAGAAATCAAGCAAAAACTGCCGCATTTGGCTGATAAGAAAGTGTTATTTCATCAAGACAATGTACCAGCTCACAAATCCGTTATTCATTGACCAAAATTAATGAATTAAAGTTTGAATTGCTACCTCATGCACCCTATTCGCCAGATTTAGCTCCTTCAGATTATTTTCTGTTCCCAAACTTGAAAAAATGGCTCAGTGGTCAAAGATTTTCCAACGATGAAGAAATGATGTCGGCAGTTAATGGCTATTTTGAGGAGCAAGACATTTCTTATTATAAAGAGGGTATCGAAATTTTTGAACATCGCTGGGAAAAGTGTTGCTTTCTTTGTTGGGTCTGGTACTTATGGGACCGCCCTCATAATGGTCTTTGCTGAATCACTTAAATATCCTCATTTCCCCATTTTTTCTATTCTACTTAGTAACAAACCCACAGAAGCAAAAATGTATTCAAATGAGAACTGGACTTGCGTTCTTGTATTATCTGTGTAAATTGATGAAAACAAAAACCATAGAGCTGGATGAAATGCCAAATTTCATCGTCGATGTGTTCCCATTTCTTAATTCTGACTCTTGGAGAATGTTTAAGCAAAGGCTTGCAGACTCGTCGATTTTAGTCACTACATTTCATAAAAAAATAGAATTTAGCAATTTATACTCGTTGTGTCAACGTGTGAAATTCTAGAATTCGAAAAAGCTAACCAGTTACACGGTCAGAACGGTTTAAACATGACACCATCAGACCTAACTAGTTTTCAAGACGGATTACCATTCTTATTACGTCAGACAAGGCATTTTCAAGAGGGTAAGGAGATTAACTGGCTTAGAAATTCCGCCTGCTACTCATTGTAGTTGTAGCATATTAGGTCTGGAAGGAGAAGGGCCTCGGAATAACCCGTCGTCTATCTGTCACAAACAATAATAATAAAAGTTTTGTGTACTTCTCTGACAATCACCCAACATCTCTGACACATTCATATATATTCCGTTCCACATTAAATAATATAAATCTCGTTTGGTTCTAAACTATTGCTAATATCATTTAACACACCATAAATTTGCAAACAAATTTATCATAACCAGTTTGAAGTTTAAGTGTACAGATACGAGTTTAGTCCAGAGATGAACTATTGTTCCATGAAAGACAAAGCAAATGACGCTCGTCCTTCCATCCATTCTCTTTTTTTATTGTCGATTTCGATTTTTCGATTTCATTTGGTGTACCTCAATTAAATCTTGACATTCAACGATTTAATATATTCCATGAAAAGCTCTTCGAACTGACCTGGCAACATCGCCAGCTTTCTTTCCGCATATGGTAGTCAAGGCGAAAGTATTATACACAAGATGGTAAGCACTTAAACACCAACAACCAATTACCGTCAATAACCCGTTCCCCCCACCCTGATTGACCAGTGGACTATGTACTCGTAATTTGTATTCCAACAGCAAGTACCGCACACCTATTATTTCCGTCTAAATTTCGGTGCAATTCAGCATTCAGCACGGGTGACGTTCTAATTAAGTTGGTGTACCCAATTCGAGGCTATGCATCTTTTCTGCTAGAGACCAGCATGGTCCTCCATATTCGATCTGAAGACCACCATAACGTGCCACGTTTTAGAAAAACACGAAAAAAAAAAAGAAAAAACATGTCTCTTGCTATCTTATCAACTTTAGATACATTAGTATCTATACCGCAGTACAACCAACTCCCACTCGTACTATGACATTTTTAAAGGTAGGTAGGTACTTATTGTCTTTATGCAGATAGATACGCTAGACGACGTGTCGTTTTTTTTTTTTTTTTTTTTTTTTTTTTTTGTTAAAGTTCCACTATTCTACCTCTGTGCGCTGTTCACCTTTTCCTCTCATTTCGCGCATTCTCTTGACACAAAAACCAGAACAGAAAGACAGAAAACAAATATCGTGAAAAAAAAAAAAACAAAACAAAACATCAACTTCAACACAAATATGATTCCTAATCTTTCTCTTTAGATAGTTTTCGCCCAAAACACCACACAACGACAACTGACAAGAAAGCTTTGTTGACGGGTATACTAGTGCTATCTGTGTATGACTTGTGAGATTTGCGAGAGAATTGATGGCGGCACAACACAACACTACTCTAAGGCTACCCTACACTTTCGATTCTATTTTTATGGAAGTCAAAGTATCTAGAACCACCTGCGACTGCGACTAGCTAGGGTCTTATCAGTAGCAAAAGAGCCATCATCCTCTAATTGAGGCTGGCATACGGGTTCGGCCGGATACACCAACTTTTTTCAAATCAAATTCTGCGATTTTTCTGTTCTGGGATCCGGGTGTTTATCTTTGGAAAATTGGTCTAAAAAATTTGTCCCACAAGGTATAACATAAATCGAATTGTGCCAAGTCAGCGCGTTAGAGAAAACAGAAACAGAAAAAACAAAGGTGCTTAAGGTTTTTTTTTTAATTTTTACAGTATGAGTGTGTTCAAAAGTGAAATGTGAGAAAGATCACAAGGAATTGTGTAAATATTGGTGTTATCGTAATCAGATGATTGAAAAGAAGTCTTAAGTTTTGGAAAAACTAAGTCTCGGAAACTTTGAACGTCTTTCCGATGGGTTGAGTTTTTTGTCGGAGATTTATCGTAACAGCGGTGATCAAAAGTTTAGATGGCAAGTATCTGTGAGAATTGATAATACAAGAGAATAATTTCCTGATAGTGTGAATCCCGCAGTGTTGGTGGCAGAAGGTAAACAAGTTCCACAACGTCATCGTTGTACAGTTTGTTTGTTTGTTTTTTTTTTTTTTTTTATTGTCCGCAACCAGATTTTGAGTTTTTTTCCACTTATTGGATCAATAATAACCTCCATGATTGCCCCAACCCCGACCGCGACGACGGGGTTTGTTTTGCATAATTGCTGGGGAGGATTTGCTGCTTGTGGATGGTGTTTGACGGTGCATAATGTGTATATGAATGAATGGCAATGGATCGTCATTGAATTTTGGTGTATTTCTTAGGAGAATTTCCATACTCGTATGCCCTTGATTAAGGTTTCCTTGAAGTGAAAGCTTATGCATCATTCTCTACAAATTAATTCGTCGAACTTGTGGGTTTTCTGGGTGTCTAGTGGCAACTTCAAAATAAAATCCTCTAACTACGTTTTTTTGTTAAGTAAATATGGAAAGGGTGCCCTGCCAAATTTATTGTCAACTCATTAGGAAAAGCACCGACATTATTGCGAAATGAACAGGTATCATCAAGGGCATAGCCAGAATACTTTTTCGACTTATACTGGGCCACCCGCTAACCTTGGAACCCTGATTTAGTTTTCTCAAAAAGTATAAAATTTACAACTATTATAGATGTATCTACAGAAAGTGCATTTCATGTTCATTAAAATGACTTTAAATTTATTCTTAAAAACCGTTAACTCACATTATAAACAAGCAGCAAACACAATCCTAACGATTTGCTCTGTTTTGATTAGATTTCGCGATTACCGTTCTTTTTTTCTACAATGAGGTTGGTCAGTGCCTTTCCATTTTTTTGTCCATCGTTGCACAGCCGCGTGTATTTTTGCTATTTTTTTTCGGTAAATAATGAATACGACACCTCAGGAAGCGCAGCTTAAGCTGTAGCACTATTTCAAGCAGGCTTTGCGCAACGTGAGGTCGTTCGAAGACTTCAAATCAGCAGATCTTCGGTGAAACGAGTTTACAGGAGATACTTAGAGACTGGAGCATTCGATCGACGTCCAGGTACGGGCATAACTTACTGTTATGCGAAATCGCCGCTTTTATGCAGTTCAAGTCCAACAAAATCAGCTTGACGAACACCAAGCGTTTATAAGTACAGATACCATCAGAAGGAGACTTTCTGAACAGAACCTGACTCCAAAGAGAGCTGCAACAGGCCCAGCATTACAGGTAGCCCACCGTCAAGCACTGCTTGAATTTGCTCGAGAGCATATAGCAGTAATACTATACTGCTATACGTTATAGAGGTGGGGTAATGTAATCTTTACTGATGAGAGCAGGGTGAGTCTACATAGTGACGGCAACTCACAGCTTTAGTTTTCATCGAACCGATGGGCCGTACACGTGGATTGACTTCTCATTGCTACATTATTGAAATCCTCCCAGACCATGTGGCACCATACGCAGGATATATTCTGGCAGAATATGCAGTTAATGCATGATAATGCAATATCTCATGTTGCTTATGTGGTGACCCAGTATTTACGCGACTTCGGCATTCGTACGATGGACTGACCAACTCGAAGCCCGGACTTGAATCCGATAGAACACTTGTGGGATGAAATGAGACGTCGGGTTGGAGCCCGGGTACCTGTTCTAATAAGGCTTCCAGAACTGCGGATCGCAGTTGAAGAGGAGTAAAATGCAATTCCTCAAGAATTCATCGTCAGGCTCGTGAAGTCGATGAATACAAGGATGCTGGCAGTTATCCGAGCAAGGGGAGGCAATACTAAATACTACACTAGTCGATAGCTAATTGTATGGATTAAACTTGCATTTTTCAGAGTGCATCGGAACAAGCTTCCTAATCATGATCAGAATTTAATTTCATTTTTTGACGACATGAATTGATCTAATCAATCAGATCAGTTGAGCACTTCTATTAATAAGGCCTTCAACAAATGTTTTGTCCTTCCATTGTAGATAGTATAAATTGCAGTAGTGGGTATATATTTACATTTGGACGACAAGTTATTGGACTGAAGTGACAGTATTTTTGTGTCAAATTGCTCAGAATTCAACATTCGAAGTACATAATCAAGGAGGTCGAACAAAAAATTCCTTAACGACATTGTGAGTGGTGATAAAATGTTGTGTTATCAATATGATTCAGACACCAACCGCCAAACGCAGATTGGAAGGCGTCGAACGATCCAAAACCCAAAAAATCTCATTTGAAGAAGTCAAAAGAGAAGAGAATGTTGATTTGCTTTTACAATTCTAAGGGCATTGTCCACAAGGAGTTCGTTCCACCGGGCCATACAGTTAATGCACAATCCTATCATCGTGTTTTGAAGGGTTTAGTGCATCGTATTCGTTGTATTCGGCCTGAATATCGCGCAGAAGAAAGTTGGCGTTTGCTGCACGATAATGCGTCATCGTGCCAATGTGACAGATTTTTTTTCTAAAAATCGCATTTTAACCGTCAACAAATCCCCGTATACGACTGATTTTGCATTGCGGACGTAGAAGATATACAACAGGCCGACAATCTAAAACATCAATTTGACATCCTTTTAGACCGTGCAAATCGCTGTATTGAGCTAGAAGAAGGACTATGTTGAAATACAAATCGGTTTTGCCAAAAAAAACTCTTTGTTGTTTTTATTTTTTTAAAAAGCCCAGTTTACTTTGGAGCACACTTTAATTATCAGCATAATCGTGCAGCGCGATCGATAAGTTTTCAAACTTCCTATGAGTTCAGAACCTTTATTGATACATGATCGTGAAGCTAACAGGGACAGTCTGGAAAATATATAGATTTTAACAATTTTGACCAATTGATCGCACAGTATAATGCTGATCCTTGCTACTAAGATCACATAAGACGCATGCAGTATGATTATGATCCTAACTATCGAGTTAATCGATCTTACGAACTCCTACCCGAAGGAAAGTTTATTAAGATTTGGGAATTGAGGATCAGTTGAAGTAGTTACGAAGGTTACCATAGACACACTTGATCACAACGTAATATAGATCAGGCGTTTTCAATTCCATTAAGTTCCCTGGCTCGGAACATGATTTTTGGCTTGGCGACAGACTCTTTTTATTTGACCCGTGGCTTCAAAAACGTATGCCTGCTTTGATTTTCGAATCGTCAGGATAGTTGGATAAAAAAAAAAAATAGTGTTGCCGGTTGCCGTGATTTAACTTTGATATATCTTCAAAGATCCAATCAAGCCAAGAATAAGGTGGAAGGTTCATTGTGATCCCATCCTGTTAGGGTTGACAACTTTCTTCCAACCAGAGAACCAATCACTTTTGATTTAAATTTTTGGACACTAGCTAAAGCGTTGCTACATTGATGAAAGCAGATCAAGTTCCGAGGAAGTGAACTATAATCTATATAGCTTGTCCTCATCTCAGTAGCATGATGAATACCTGTTAAGTTTTCTGGTTGAGGACCAGCAATGTTGCATTAGCCCAAAGCAAACTAAAGTAAGATGTTTGACGTAAGATATGACATGATAGACGAAGGAAAAATACTGTTCAGATTAGCGCTATTTGCACTAGTAAATCCTGTGGATAATACAGTGGCCAAGAATTAAGGAAAAAAGACGAGTGCACGACACAGTCTTTTACTCCCATAAGACATGGTATTACAGGTGACCGCTATTTGCACTAGTAGATCCTGTAAATGATACAATGATCAAGAACTAGAAAAAGCTAGTACAAGGCGTAGTCTTTCATTGCCTTAGAGCTTCTGGTGCTAGTTTCCTGTGTTGGAGATTTAATCTTGGCTGTCGATGTAGATGACTGTATCTACATTAACTAGATTGCCACCGGTTTAATAGGCTACCCTGGGAAGCGATGCAATCACTGCTAAGGGTGAAAGATATCCAGGTACGAGTGTTTAGACAGAGTAGATTCCGCAGGTTTCTGACTAGCCGTTGACTTATTTATTAAGATCCTATTCTAGTATCTTAGTATTCTAGGCTTGACAGTAGACCACTTGCACTGGCCCTCTTCGAATTTACTATAAAATTTCACCATACATAAGAATCGGTTTATGGAAACCCAATGTTTTATGAGGGTATGTCATTCTGTAGACTATTTCTTGAGCATGTGGCCCTTTTAGAACAGTGGAGAGCCATATTAGAAATCGTAAAGCATATTGAAGTGAGTTTTCCTTCTAAGTGTGTTTACTTCACAATCTCATTCTCAAGAACCTATGAATGCACTAAAGAGAAAAGGTAGTACCAAAATGAAGATTAGTTTTGGCAAAGCTGGTTCATATTGTTTGGCAATCTGAGCAGCCAGACAGTGGACCAGAAATTGACCTTCCAAGAGTAAAGAATAGCATCTCTTTTCTAGAATCCAAAACAACTTCCTCCCTTAAAAGACGCTTAACTCGTTGTTTGATGAAATCCCGGAATTTGACCTCATTTTTGTCATGAGTAGGTGATGTCCCAGTCCTTAAACTTGTTTAAGTTTTTGGCGGATAGCCAGTCCTTTCTGATTCCAAAGTGCATTAAAATTTCGGTACGTTACGGTGCAAACTACCTTGGAATTGACCTTTTCTCAGTACTCATGAACTGTACATTTAATGTTTGATTGCACGGTTTTCGCACATAATCTAAATAGATCTTAGAAGTCGTGTTCTACCCACTTCTTGTCTTACCCAGATTTTCTTCTATGTTGGCTATCGGATCCATAAACGTCAAGATTTGTTCCATTTTTGGCCTTCTTAAACGTAGAGAATCACTGTTCGCAAATTTCGTTCTACATAAAAGAACATACTTCAAAACCGCATCGATGCCAATCACCTACCAACCACACATGTCACAACCACTCTATAAAACAACATCTCGAGTGAAGTGGATTTATCTTAAGTCGCTTCCCAGAACTACGATCGAGTAGAACATTTCCTTTTAACTTAATTCAAATTCAAAACTTTTAACCTTGAAACTGTGTTTAAAATAATTTTATTCAAAATCTGAAGACCCACTTAAAAATCCAATGAATCAGTCACTTCTTGGCAACATTAATATTCCATTGGAGCATTTGTGGAAAGAGCTTACATACCTCTTGTGTCTATGTAAACAGCTGAACTTATTTGTTCTACCGCCTCCGCCATATCTCTTCAGATTTTGTTTATTTATTTTATTTTCCGCTTCACTTGAAATCAAATCATGAGTCATTAGGTAGTTACCCAAAAGAAAATCTCTTTCACCTCATATGTCGGCAACATGAAAAACCAGGGCAAACCCAAAAGTCTCTAAATTCCGTGTCAAGCTTTTGGCAACGGATCCAGGCATTCGGCAATATTACATTAACTCCACTTCATAGAGCCCACATTTAGGCACATTGTCAAACTGCATCTAAGTCACATTAAGCTACTCCAATAAGACATCCTGCAAAACATTTTCTTGGCATCGAATTGTAAGATTCGAAAGATTTACTTCCGAGGTACAATAGGAGTATGGCACCCGTCGGGCCATCCCTTCCAGGTCAAAATCTCATAATTAAAATATTTTGCAGTGAAAATTTACGAGGCGCCACAAAGTTGGGAAGTACTTTCCTCTTCCTTGAACCGGTAGAGCTTTGATTTTTTGGTTTTTCTTGGCCAACAAGTCAGAGTTTTTCACTTTCTATAAAAAAAAAGCAGAAAACAAAAACGACTTTTTCTTCTCTTCATTTTCGAAAATTACGAAAATAGATGCTAAAGAGCGGTGGAAAGAGAGAAAATCAGGGATGGTTTTCGAGTATGATTTTGAATTTTAAATGTGAATGGACTCGAAACATGGACTCGGTCGCTTATAGTCCGCATTCGATAGTCAGTCGCGATTGAAGTGCAATCACCTTCCTCAGTAACGAGTTTTTTCGAAATCTTCAAAATCGTTTCGCAACAGAGTTTTGGCCAATCAATTATTTTCGAAGTCTTCACATTCAAAGTGGCAGTGACAGTTCTTTGTTTACGTCGTAAATTTTCGGATTAATTGACTGATTATTCTCGTCAAACTAGATGTCATTAATCTGTTCCATTAAACGTTCTATGTGTTCAAAAATAAGCCAAAAAAGTGATTGTTGTTTTGTTTGTAGTTCCTTGGCAGGTCTAACATCAAATCTAACGAAGTTAGAAGAATTTTGAAGTTTTACGTCACAGAAATATGTGGAAAACGGCGTTTTCGAAATGATTGCTTTATAAACAGCGAATTATGCGAATTACTCGTATCCACCTATATGCAAATATGGTATATCAAAAATCGTTTTGAGTAAAATAAAGAGAAGAAATTAACAAAATCGGAATAGAAAACAAGAAAAGGAAGAACAGTTGGTATACCGGATGGTATTTTTAGTGACAATTTGTTTGTGTTCGATGTGGTGTTTTTGAGGGGGAGAAATTTTAAATAAATGTCACAGAAGTGCTGTGCGTGTTGTTGTATACCGTGTGATACTCGTATATTTCGGCGAATCATGAAGAAAATTGCTGAACTCATTCGACGTTACAAACGTTTCTCCACAGGGTTAGTTTTGTGTTTTGTGATCGATGTGATTTGAATTGCAAAAAGCAGATAAAAAAAAAATCAAAAAAAAAAAGCCTAAAAATTGCTTGTTGTTGGGTATGCGTAGAAATGACAATATCGATTTGATTGTAGTTTATGTTGGGAAAGTAGGTTGCGGTCTGGATCTTCCTTTGTCTCGAATTGGGTTGCTATTAAAAGTTTTTCTATAAAAAAAAATTGGAACTTTATCTGATGACCTTCGTTGAAATCCTGAAGGTGGATTGATGAATATATTTAGGTTGACTTCCTCTATTGTATATTCACATCTTACTTTTAAAAGGCTCTTTGGCATTTGCGATGTTTTCTTTTCCAGAACCAATTTTATGATTTTATATCACAGTTGAGAAATTTACTTGAGAAGATGAGAGAGTTTGTGAAGGTTTCACTGATTTCTGCTCAATTTGTTGCGTGGTACGGAAAGTGGCGTATAAATCGCTTCTACAGAAGATCCTGTCGTGAGTCTATGCAGATTTTTGCACACATCGGATTCCTGCATTGGCAACCAGTTCCATTTGCGATTTAGACTTCGATTTGAGAAGAACTAAAGGTTGTGTACAATTTTCCAGAACTCTGATTGTTTTCATAAAAACACTTTCATCTCAATGCGGATTTGTACATACATCGGAATCCAACTTGACAGACGGGCGTTAGAAGTGATCATCGAAGAATTCAGAATCTTCTGATACAACCTTGGCGCCCAATCAATGTTTAAATTCAGCGCATCTTCAATTGTGCTTTTTTTCCTCGAGGTTGGGAAACAAGTGTAAACACGAAAGTGTGACACTTATTTAGTGCTCCTAATAGGTAGAATGTACAAGTATTTCATTAGTATTTCGGGAACAGTAATTCGAAGTTGTAATTACTTTTCACTGCAGAGTCAGTCTACAGTGGTAGAAAACGCAGCGTCACGAAAAAGTGAAACGGAGACTGAAACCACCCAATAATTGATATTTTTTTATATTTTTTAGATGTTAGGCTATAAAAAGTAGGGAATGGCTTTCTACAAGGTCGTAGACAAGACAAGACTTAGAGCTTGAAACATCTGACAAACAAGGTACCGCTTGCTTTTTGATTCAAAAAATATTCCTTTTGTGACCATCTAAGTTGAAAACCTCTGGAAACTACAATAGTTGGACCAAGTACTGTATTGTGTACGAAGAAAGAAAAGATAAATAAGAGGCCCTAAATTAAGAAAAATTATTAAACTAAAATGTTTGAACTTTTACGGTTCTGAGCAGCTTAATAACAAGACTTGTGATAAAGATCTTCACGTCCATCTTACGATGAATTTCTCCATAAAAGGTCCTCAGAAATTTGTCTAATAGTCACATCTCGTCAATTTGTATTAATTTTCCACTGTATTTTGGGGTGTTTGCCCTGTGATATTCTCTGGGTTCGAAATTTGAGCTTAAGGTGTATATGACCGAACTAGCATCATCGCCAAAGTTGAAATTGGTTTGTGAGCGCTGAAAACTATCCTTCAATGTACTTTTGGGATGGAAAAATGGAAAACTCATCGCTTTTAAACGGTTAACACTCCAACTGCCCTTATACAGAATGGGGACTCACATAAGCTTAATCTCACGAACTATGGTAGATGCTAAGCTTAAGGTCAGTCCTGTTACGTGATTAAGTGATCAAGACGATATTGCCAACGCAGACTCCCTAAAATGGTTCCAAAAACAAATGATGATAGAAAACTAAATTTAAGTAACATTCGGCGCGGTAGGTACTTAGATGGGAAGATGGCCGCATGGGAACAAGGTACCAATTCCGCTTGCTATTGGCATTCGGAACATTCAGAGTGTCAGAACTGTTCCGAAAAAGATGTTGCGTTAGTGCGAATATTCTATTTAAGAAGGAGAGTAACATACTACCAGTGTCTTTGAGGCGGTGCTTCCCAAAAAAGTATCTCTTTTGCTATCAGACAATCTTCTTAAAGGATCAGAAACAACAGTGTTTGAAAATAATTACATCACTTCACCCAACGAATTTGCAAATGTGTCAAATTTGTGCATTGTAAAATTTCTCATCTCTTCAAGTGTCATGGAACCCTTAAGGACCAACTGCAAATCTTTGAATTTGTATGATCGTTTAAAAAAGGACATAAGTAAATCTGAGGCACAACTCGCCGTTTAACCATCCTTTCATTAACTACTCAAAATATTGTCCTTCCTACATATGCTTCGTTAGTTCTACGAGTATAAATAGCAAAACAATAGATATATCTACAGCCACATCCAGGGATATATCTACAACAATGACTAAGGAATCATGCCAATGACTGCTCGTAAAACCAAAAACAAAAATTAAAATGCTTTAACCAGCCATAGGGAATTGTGCTTTTCACTGCATAGTCTTGTGTTCGAGTTCGCGTTCCACAGTTCTATTATTTTATGGTGCTCTTCGTGTCGCGTACTTCATGCTTCTTTGCTACGCATGTCCTTAGTTTATTTTAATTTTTCAAGTGCAATGAACTACAAGTTAATTAGACTAATTAGAAACGTGAAGTACTGCTGTTGCTGCTGCTTATTAAAAAAAACGGGACACTCTGACTAACATAAACAAACAAACCACAAACTGAAAACAGAGAGCATCTCTGACTGCTTTTTTTTTTATTATTTAAATTTGAAAAAGTTAAAAATAAAAATCGTCATCTGTTTTATGTTACTGCGTAGCTCGTAGACATACAAATATACATACTCGTACACGCGTATCTGTCATTTGTTCGAAAATTATTTCAACTCACCTAGCTCTACCTTTTAAAAAAAGAAGGGGAACGCAAATATAGTATGTATATCAAGTACGAGTATACCGTTGTTGTTAGGAGTTTCCATTCTGGCTTTTTCTAATAGAAATGTTGCCAAACTATATTTTGTTTTCTGGCAAGATTGACGCCTTCTTAAATTCGAGTTTATTTGTATAATACTCCGCATTTGTAAAAATAGAACAACGGAATTCAGTTTTTTTTTTGTTTTTTTTTTTTACAATAAAGAAAAACAAGAAGAAAAAACGTCAAAACACATCGACAAATTTTTAGCTAATTCCACAAAATGCAAGAAGAAAATTCCGAGTTAAGCACGTTCTTCTGCGTGATAAATTTCACAACTACAAGAACGATATTGACCTTGGTGACCTATGCTGGAGTTGAGTTTGTTTTTAATTTCGGGAGTTTCGTGTTTGCGGAAGTTGTTTTTTGCTGTCTGGAAAAGGAAACAAAGAAATAACTAATTCTAAAACGTATTCTGGATAAAAGAATTGCTTTGGGGTTCCTTTTGTTAAAATACTCATGGCCTTTTCATCATCTCTTGTGAAATAGATTGAAGAGAAATAAAGAAATATGCTAATAACATTCTGTTGACCTTTTGATGTCGAGAGTTTTATCATGAAAACATTTAATTGAATATTTATTCAAGACATTATTACTATATTTGGAAACTCCTGGCAATGCCCTTTTAATTAAAAAAAAAAAAAAATAAAAAAGAAGATTATGCCACTTTTAGTGGCTTTAAATCACCAGAATTCTGAAATGTTTTATGATTTTCGTAATGCAAGGGCTTCGATAGTTTTCTTGGTGCCGAGACTAACATATGAAAACACAATTTTTTTTGGCAAAATTCGACTCTATTCATCAACATAATCCCCTTCTAGACTTATATAACCATTCCAGAGCCGCACTAACTAACATTATGGTTTTCTTAAAGAACGATTTGTCCGGCGAGCATTATTTTAAAGTTTACGAATAGGTAATAGGATCCATGTTTCATCCATGCGAAAATCCCTTTTATTTCGTTCTGCGTTCTGAACCATCACCATATTTTTACGATGTTAGCAATCTCACCCACTTTCGCTTCACGGTTGCTCAACGCCATTTTATGGATTTTTTTTTATGTTTTCCAGCCTAGTGGCCTCATTTGGGTGCCCAGAGCTTTCTTCTTAATTTGTGACTGTATAACCGCGTCTGAATTCAGCAAACCAACGACAAGTGGTTGCTTTCGATGGAGCAGATTCCCTATAAAATTTTTCAAGTCATTCTTGGGTTTTAACGGTATTTTTTCTCATCAAATAACAGTGTTTTCAACACAATTAGTACATTTACTGCCAACAAACAAACAACTTTGGAACGAAATCATCTTTGGTACTGAGATCACCCAAGCCGGATGAATCCATCTTTCTAATTGTTGTCCTCCCTGGTTTACATTGAAATACTCTACGTTGGTGTTTATTCGCTCCACATGTCCTAGCCATCTCAAATGGCGGACGCGCAGTTTTTTCATGAAGTTACAGTTCGTCTTTGAAATCCCTCCTCCAAAGCCTGTCAACATAAACTGGACCGAATATCTTACAAAGCTTTTGCAATCGCAACGACCGTAGGGGATGTCTTCATCTGCTTTTGATAGAGTCCATTCTCCAGCGTCATAAAGTAGAACTGAGATGATCCAGGTCTTATATAGAGTCTCCTTGTTGGCCTGGGATGGAATTTAAAACTCAATTGCCTTCTTAGACCAAAGAAACAGCGATTGAGCAAGATTGATTCATCGTTTTATTTCTGCTGAGGTGTTATTAGCAGAATTTGTAGCAGATCTAAAGTAGACGAAGTCCATTACTCCCTCGAAATTATAGCTGTCCACTATGACGTTCTGTACAGTTCGTCGATGTTGTGTACCCCTTCTGGTTGACAGCATATACCTAGTTTTGCCATCATATATCGCTAAATCCAATTCGGAAACCTCCGTTTCAACACTAGCGAACGCACCGATATCATCGTCGTACGCCAGTAGTTGCACAGACTTTTGAAAGATTACGCTTCTTATGTACACTTTTGGGTTCCGCAATATATTTGTCATGTTAAAGATGTAACATGACAGTGCGTTACCTTGTCTAAACCATTTCTTGATATCAAAGGTCTCGGTTATGTCGTTACCGACCTTGAACGGAGCAGCGAGCGTTCTCGTCATTCTGCACAAACGAGCCTAGCAGTGATGCCAAAACTAGACATGGCTCTCCTCTAGAAATGCTATCAGTGCGGCCTTAAAATCAATGAAAAGATAGTGGGTATTGATACGAACCTCTTGAGTTTCTTCCAGAATCTACCGGAATGTGAAGATTTGATCGATTGTGGACTTTCCTGGTCTGAAACCGCAATAATAGGAATCAATCAGGTTGTTGGTTAAGGAATACCATGCGAGGCAATTCTCTGAAAAAGTCTTTTCATAGAATTTATATGTAGTTATATGAAAAACCCCGTCGGCGTCAACTCTGACATGAAGGCATAACACTGATGTTGGAGTAGAGTTGCTGGCTGGGCTAAATGCAACAAACTAACAACTAGCACGTACTAAGACTCACTGGTTGAGGATGCACTGGCTCCAGTTTGACAACCAGCTCTGTGAAAAATATCGAAACCTAATACACCTGAGCTTCAAACTACTTCACTACCCACCCGCGCCTTGGAGAAAAACCAGTAAAAGGGTATTTATATCCCCTTGGTGCGCGCGCAGGATTATAAAAAAAAAAAGATCCAGCTGCTTTGTTAGATCTTAGGTCACATATTCCAGTTCACAGAAAAAGTTTTTCCACATTCACAACACCGTCTGTGATTCTATTGTACTAAAAGTTTTCCTTCTTCTTTTTACCTGTTTGTAAAGCTTCCGTTCGTTATTCCTGGAGTTCAAAGTGTCAATATCCTTGATCGCGCGCGTCTTGTGCTCATTTTTCTTCTTCTGGAAAAACTGATGTTCTTTCCGACACTTGTTCTCATAGAGCTAATGAGCGGGTCTCGTCCTACGTTGCATCGGCTTTCTTCATTAAACCACTGATTTCTTGGCAGTGTTCATGTACACACTAGCACATCAGTTGCGGCATCTCCGATGGCACGTTGGCAGCGTTGCCACCATTCTTCGATATTTGTTGCAAAAGAAACCTGCATTAGTACCTTGATAGTGACTCGAGTCGATGTTGGCTGCCCGGAAAGTTTGGTAGTCCAGTATACGGCAAGTATACCTAACATCGATCGCAAAATGATGAATTTGGTTTAGCTTTTCCTGATCCGGCTTTTAATTTTGATATTTTTGGGGCATTTCTTGAAAACTATGTGATGCTCGATGTCAACGGGGTCAATTCTTTTTATGTCCAGCGGTTGGGGCTGAATTATGATATATTTATGGCCTTTTGCCGGTACATTTTCTGATTCATTTAAACAGTAAAAACCATGACAAGATCAACCGGACAGCAAGCCGTTCTGGAACGACACACGATCATTAGGTTTATTAACGTATTGCAGAACTGAAAATAAGAAATTCTGCAGATTGCTTGCTGCGTGCAAGTTTCTTTGAAAGCGACCAAGCGGGTGTGCCCGTCTAAATCCTATACTTCCTGTATGTTGTATGCCTTCACATGGAGTTCATTTTTCAGGACACGCTGAATGCCTAAGCCGGAGACGTTTAGAGCTTTAGACAATTTTGCTGAACTCTAATGTGTATTTCCTTGATTTCGATTTTTTTACTTTTGCATCATTTTTGTTGATGTTTGCTGTTCTAATATTGCCGAAAGCAGGGCAAAAGCACTCGTTCCTCATAATCTTGGTATGATTACCTTAAAAGTTCGGTCTAATGATGTGCCTGCTTGGAGTTCTGTGATGACATTGCTAAATTATGAGGTACAGTGCGCTTCTAAAATTTGATAAGCTCGTATGAGTTTGTGTGAATTTAGGACGACCATAAATGTCTAGCAATCTATAGGCATTGGCTTTTATTACTGCATCAAGTAGTTCTGTTTTTACGAGGGTCTTCTGGCAAATTCCACCGTCGTCTGTAATACAATTTCATGGGAAGGAACAGTGACTAAGAACTCTGAAGATGGTAAGGTTATACTATCCAACTATCTCATTTATTGTATTTGCGAACTGTTTGTCTAACGAAAAGCCAAGATCTCGTCATGGTAGGTTGAAAGTTAGCCGAACGTGCAGGTCCTTAGAGAGAATTCTTACATCTACGCTTGAGAGGGTTCTAATTTTGGACCTATCGCTGAAAATTGAATGTTTTGATGCACATACTTTGGCAGTGATGTCGACGTCCTTTGTCTGGGATAGGATGTCTGTAGATGACGTCAACGATAGCTATGTAGGGTATTTCGGTGCTGCATTTGATCTATGTACATGTCTAAGATTTTACTGAGCTGGTGAATGCTTTACAAGAACTCAGAGAAGACATGATTTTTGAAGCCTATGATGAGAGTCCCAATGCTGCATTAGAAATTTGTCCTTCCTTTCTGCTGATCATTGAGGATCTGGTCCTTGCAAACTAGTTTCTGCTTTTCCCACAGTTTTGTAGAAGAGATCTTAGGGCCAGCTAGGCTTGCATTTAATCCGATTTGTACACTACTTGATCGGCTTAAAAGGTGACCTCTTTCCTTGGTAGTAATTCGTAATTCCACTCCGACAGCATATGATGCTATCAGTACCAGTGAGCAGTAGGACGGGTTATATCGAAACCGAAGTGGGGGTACTCATTCTGCACAACTTTTAGATGATTTATATCAGTACATGTCCGCCTCCTACATCTCTTAAATGCCAGTCATCGCATTCCTCAAACTATGTTGACGCTTTTAACTACAGATAAAATTTACAACAAGAAAAAAAAAACCGCTTATCTCTTACCATTATTTACCATTATTTACTTTCCACATCACGCTAACTATCACATTCTAAATCTGTCGTCCGATTACGCTCCGATAAGGATCTTAAAACAATAAAACACACAACACAATCCATACACCGCTGACGCAAAACAGTACACCTAACAAGCAAAATATGTTAACAGTGTCAACATATTTACTGTCAGGACACCTGACCGAACAAATATAAAAACTTATCACTAACATAAACAGAAGAATTTTTCCTTATTAAAACGAGCAAAAAATAAACACAAATGTCGACGCCACTCATTTGTATCTAATTGCTTTATTAACAGCCGCATGCTAGCTTTATATAAACAACGAGCGCATTAAGCTAACGTCTGTCAACGCTTCCCTGTCATGTCTGACCCAATTGGAGACTTTAAAAAGGAGGGCTAGTCCCTTAAGATTTGTCGATAGCCATCACAAAAGTCTTTGATCATTTTTTTTTTTTTTCTGTCTTTAGATCGAAAATCTTTTGGTCCACATGACGAATTCGAGCATGGGATTTGTTTAGATATCTCGTTTGGCATTTATCTTCATCAGTCTTGGCGGTTGTTCTTCGTATTTCAACATCAGTATTTACTTCTTCGCATTAATCCCCCAGGAGTTGGAGCTTCTTTAAATAGATAATTCGGAAGAAAAAACTTACGTTCCACAAGAAATCTCATGAGGAATCTGAAGTATTTCATTCCGAAATCCCTACAATAATTATTCTTATCATCAACCTTAAAATAGTACTTTGTATTGCCGAAAATTATCTCCACTATCTCCGCCAATACCAGTTCTGCAAACAATCTCGTTTGATAACTCGTTTGCTCTAAAGTCTTGCGTAAGTTCCGCAAATTATATTCGTCTTACTGACAACCAAAAAAAAAAAAAAAAAAAAACGTACGAGTATATCCTCCCCTAACCACCCCCAAAATTCGTTGCCTTTTAAAAATTCAGTTCGATAGTGTTTGCCGGCTAATAATCCCATCAGTTTTCGATTAGTCGCGCACGAGGTTGCAATTTCTTTCCCCTATTGTCCAACCGCACACAACGGTCATAATTCAATTTCTAGGCAATGGAAAATCGAAATCGAAATTCGGTCTAATCTAATCACAATGCCCTCCACAAAATCGAAACAAAAACTAAACTAAATCCCTGTGGTTAGTAGAAATGTACACCAACGTTGGAAACCAAAATATGACCAAAGGACCAACCACCCTCTTCTTTAGCAGTGTCTAAAACATTGAATTGCTTTTCCCACTGTGGGAGTAGTAGAAGAATATGAATTCGAATTGGAAAACTAAATCTGGAGGTGTTGATGTTAATCGTCAATTCATTCAGTGGGAGTCTGCAACAACTCTATCACGTGTTGCGGTTACGTCATTCTCAGTAAGAGATGGAGCAGTAGGAGCGTCATCTCCTGCAATGCGGTCACCATCAACATCGGCAACAGCAACAGCAACAGCAACATCAACATCTTTTATAGGAAGGGGAACTGAAAAGACGTCAGTCACACGACACGATAGACGACGTCAAAGTTTACAATTAATTCGCAAGTGGGTGAGCATAGAACGAAGACGAAGTTTAAAAGTGCTACCCACTAGAGTAACGAGTTTTGAGGATAAAGTTCCAGTGGTCTATAAGGACAGAAATGACCCAAGCATCAGTGACGAGAAGAAAACGAATTCGAATGAAACGATGAGCAACTGTGCTAAGTTTTTTACGATCCAGATTAAGTTTATGTGGTAATATACTTGTTACAGTTGGATTATATATTTCCTTACGTTGCAGCTTAATTTTTTGGTAAAATTTTTGTCTCTTCGTACAACAATTTCAATGTTGTTTTCGTTTTGACAGTGAGAAATGCATGCCTTATCTTAAGTAAGCATGACTTGTTGATAGGAGCGGCTGTTTTAGGTTCGAAATTATCTTATCTCTAGACAATGACCGTGGAGAATAGGGTGTTCAAATTAATTTGTTTCTTCATGAATCATATTTTAAGTGTCATACGAATTTTAAGAGACATTTTACTTGCAATGTATCACTTGCAAAATGTTATCTTAAGTCCACATTTCGTTTTGCATCGAGTTCAAATCTTTTTTTTTTTTGTCGTATGGCAAACTTACAGAACAAATACAGGTACAAGCATTGTCAATTGTGGAACTCTATCTACGGTTGCTTTATATTAATCTTTTGTCGTTTCCTATCTGCTCTGTTGCTCAGTTTTTTTTTTCATGAGAGATACTTTCCGATGTTGATGAAGAAAGAGATACTTCAGAACATACGCTGAATCGTTTGTGGCTTCAACTGTGATCTTCTACTTAAGAGACTTCTCATCCAACGCACAGTTGCTTTTCAGCTTTGAACCAATGTCTAATATTTGAAGACTTGTCCGTACCCATGCTTTGGTCAATGTAATATAGTCTGCAGATATTCGTTAATTCCCAACTGGCCGGTAAATATATGTTTCTTACTGATTTTCCCATTCAAGCACTTGATTACGAATTGACCAACATCTTAGAGGCCCTGCAGAATCTCCTTCTGTTGAGTTTTTTGTTCTTATGGCAACTGATAGAAAGTTAGTGATCTTACGAGGGTGGATCAATAAGTCCGTGACTTTTTGAATGATAGGTTATCTCTCATTTTATTTCAATACACTTCGTCCAACTTTCCGCCAATTTTTTGATCTCTTTTAAACAATAAAACTTGTTAAGAAGGCAAATCTGTTTCCGATGAGTTATTTCTTTAAGTTTGCAAACAAGAAATAGGCACTAGAGGCTAAATCTGGAGAATATAGAGGATTCATAGCCCAATTTATGAAATTTCATCATGTCGACTACGGACCTATGTATTGTGTTGATGGATGAGCACTTTGTTGTCGTTTTTCCTTTAAATCGTCATTAAACCGGTTTAATAAGTTGGCTTAATACTGACCCTTTGAAGGTAATCGATTCCGATGTTTGTCGACAGATGCACCTTGGCCTTTATCGACTTCAATTCACCCGGAAAAACCTACTGTTTGGCCTGCTGTAGTGCTAGTAGTGGATCAATGTTTTGATGTGAAACAGCGTAAAAACTCGCATTAATTGCTGATAAACAACGCCAAGCATTCCTTCGAAGGATTGAAAATAGAAATTTTCCAAAATT
Organism: Volucella inanis; assembly: GCA_907269105.1. Classification (NCBI taxonomy): domain Eukaryota; kingdom Metazoa; phylum Arthropoda; class Insecta; order Diptera; family Syrphidae; genus Volucella; species Volucella inanis. The sequence continues at coordinate 13,586,481 of OU026154.1, forward strand.
CAAGCGATTATTTGCTGTTTGTTAGGCACAAATAAGACGACGTAGATTGCTCAATGTAGTAGCAGTGTTGCTCTGCAAGTTACAACGCAGAAAATTCAATTAATACGAACTCATGGACCCACCTTCAGATATCTACGCTCATTCTCCTCCCAACAATTATTCCTTATCCTTCCAAGGATAAAAAAGGAAAAATCTTTGTACTCCTTTCTTGCCTATTTCTTAAGAATCTCTCGGCTATCAGCAATCACTTGTAGCCTGATGTGACAACAAACCAGAAAGTCATAGAGAAGGTGTGGACTGGTGTTGCCTCATAATGTACCATGCTGGATATCATTTTCGTTTAAAATGCGACTAGAAGCCTACAATTTTTGGAGATAGGTCATGAAAATTCCGGAGACCATGTCACGTTATTAGAAACGTAAAAATGAAACACAGTCCTTACAAACGACGGATCAGTACGGAGACGGTGCTGATAAAGGTGGAAACTCTGAAAGGCTCTTCTGAAACTTGTGTAGAAATATCTCCAGATGTTCCATCGTCGACGTTGTTTTTGTTTTCTGTCATTTATGTCATATATATCATCTAATCCATCATCCTCTCTTCATTTTTTGCTTTGTAATGCAATTCACATCTATGAGGATTGTTAACATTCTTTTGTCGGTATACAAATACATGTATTTCTGCCATATTCGACTTGAATCTCGCAATCCATAGCTGATGTAAAACATTAATGAACTCTCCTTAAACCTATGGCAAGCTGAATAGAATCTGCTGAAATGTATGATTAGAAATTTAGAGACTTTAGTGACCCTAGAACACTAGTCACGGCACCTTCATAGTCAATTTCATCACTCAGCCACCTGAACAAGGTTTTATTACCATCTGCTGACGTAATCTATTAACCAGGTCGAGAATTACTCCGTTAATGCTCGAAAGATATTCGTTTCAAAAGCAACTTACTCCTGATATTCTTCTAAAGCCAAGTTTTTCTATTTCAAAGCTAATAAATTCCCTCCTACATAAACAAACTCCAAGACTTAATCCTGCATTCTTCTTCCTCAAGAAGCAATTCATTGACAGCACACTCCGAAATGGTTCTTGCATCTAATTTTGATTGCATTCTTACAAATTCTCAATGTTATGCTCTGTTGGTGCTACATTGTCACCGCTATCACTCACTGAATCAGTTCAAAACGATAGTCTCAGTTGCGCCTCAATCGGCATCATCGATAACTCTCCATGTGACTAGATTCATATCAACTCACCCGATCCCACATATAAAAGAGGAAACAGTCTACTGACCGAACTCCGGACCACCCATGACGGCAAACAAATTGATACCTTGACCGAGGCTCGCATAATTACCATGTCATCTCACGGATTAAATGATGTTACAGCTCCAGAATAAAGGAAGCGACAGAAGATCAACCGAATGAGATATGTTTAACTGGATAACTCTTATCCGTAGCGAGTTAATAAAAATCATTTAACTACCTCGACTCTCTTTACCTACCGCAGAGATACAGAAAAAACCAAAAAAAAAAAAAAAATATATATTTTATTCTCCTCATCCATCCTCATCTATCTCTATTTCATGCGTCCCTTGGACCCAGATGGTGTACCGATTGTTCTATTATTATCCCTGTCATTTATACACCTTTCGTGGTTTCGAAAAAAAAAAACAATTGTGCTTCGTCAGGATAAAGAATATAAAAATTGCAAATCCGAAAACCTTCTTAGAGGGTGATAAAGTATCTTACAATGAATCTAATTTGCACATTTTTCCTTTTTCTTTGCAAAGAGGAAGAAAAGAGTAGTGACCTAACAGGGAGACAAACAATCATTGGATATGGATGTAATGGGTCGTCGTCATCCGAAGGGTTAATACATGTTTAGAGCCGAATGCAGGATATTGGGATACGACACTGATTTGACAGATGTAATGATGCGAGAAACAAAGGATGAATGCTGTACAGTATTTGAATTTCTTTTTATTCAAATTGGTCCAAGAGATCTGCAGAAGGTATATAACAATGGGCAGGTGATGAGGAATACCTATGGAGTGCATTATTTTACATAATGTAAGTTTCGTTTTAGTAATCCTGTGTGTATCTTACGGAAAGGGTCTTAATCCACTTTGTCAGATGTCTTTAGAAAACTCAAAGTTGGTTGAAAGTAATGAGCAAAGTGTCCCAATAATTTTAAAGATACGTTACAATCCCCGTAGGCCTTTTATTGGTATCTTTTAGCCTTTTGCTTCTTTTTGATTTTACAATCTGCGGCTGGTATTCTACCGTTCATAATTGGCTTTCACACTTTCCTCCGTACTTAAACCACAACTTCATGCACTTCTAGCGTTTTTAATGCAATTCACTGTAGACGTTGTCATTGCTTACTTACTTAAATAGCGCTACAGTCCGGGTATACATAGGTGTCAACTGATAAACCTCTCCAATTAGTGCAGTCTTTGAAGTTGGTTGATTTCCTCTACTACGTTTTCCCTCAATTTTGAAATGGAAGACACTTTGGGCTAGAGTATTGATGTCCATTCGCTACCTTAGGCGACTAATGCACACTTTTCCGACCAGATGATTGTCATTGTACAGTTCCTGAAGTTGGTTAACAAATTTAACATCAAATGTGTCGAAATGGCTGTTTCTAACCTTTTCAGAACAGCGAGCGTTCTCCATTGTCATTCTGCAGAATTTGATGAGTTTGACAGGGATAGCAAGGTTAGACATGGCTCTGTACAGCTCGCTCGGCAAGTAGACCGTCCGGTCCAGCAGCCTTGCTGTGCCTAACCTTGATTATTGCTAATTCCTCTTCATTTTGGTCGGATAGACAAATCTCTTGACTCTTACCATTCATATTGAATGGTTCAGTTCTCAGTAACGACTGTGATTTTGACGTTGTCATTGCTATGCGATGTATAGTTTTGTCGCATTCATCAAACAAATGCAGATAAAAGAAAGATTCAGGATAAAAGGCACCAGTCTCTATAATTGAACCGTCTATATCTGAAAGTCTTATATGTCCAATAACTTTTTCTTCTTACTAGTCATTGCCATCCTTTCCTGTTTCAAAACCTAAAACCACAATCGTTCATAAGGAGCATCTCATGAACACAATATGTTAAACTCGTAAATGTCTTCATTCATGTCAATTGGGAAAATTTCTCCCCCATCAATATCTCTATTTAATCTACACATTCATGAGAAATATGTAAACCCTCCTTCGATTTCTTATAAGAAAACTTGAGTATATTCACTACTCGAAGAGAGTCCATTAAATCTTCTATTCCTCCCTATGTTTCTTCCACACACTCGTATTTCGTACTCGTAACATCAACTTCAACAGCAATGCATCACCCTTCGTGTGATGAACTTAAAACGCAGTCGATTGCACACGTATCAAAAGTGCATTTCCCCATTCCGTCTTCAATACAAAGAGGACGACGCACAAGAATTTCAAATGAGATGTTGTATACGCGCCAATTAAACAAAAGATCCACCTCCACCTCCTCGTACATTTCCTTCCGTTAGAAAATGTCGGCGGTGGTGTTGATAATGATGATGATGGCATTTGGTTTGTGATTAAAATTAGACACCATGAGGTCGGTTTCTTCTTTTTTTTTTTTTTTTTTGTGGACCCTTGTGTACGCATTTTTCTTAAAAATTCATTTTGCCAAGGGTATCTTGTAGAACTGTCCTTCTCCTGTTCGAAAGAAGGGGATGAAGAAGTTAAAGAAACGAACAACAATATCTTCTCACCCTTGAGTGTTAATAAACAGCCGGTCGGAGGGTTGTTAAATAATTTTTACTGCATTTTGGTCCCAGCCTACATGCGGATATGTACACAACTGCCTCAGATCTATTGCAGATGTGTTTTACTCTTAGAAAGACTTTACTACTCGATCGTACAACATGTTCGCGGTTCTTTGATCTAGGAAGACAACTCTAACATAGGAGCACTTCAAAGTAAATAAAATCTCCCAATGCTCCATCGAATGTAAATAAACACGCGCCAGAGTCGCCGTTGCTTTTGAATTATTTTAATTTTTTTTCTCTTTTTATGTTTATGTCTCTAAATCAACCACAATTACTAATAAACTTCAACTTTCTTGTCATTGCAGGTACGAACTCTCCCAGGATTTGCTGGAAAAACAAATAGAGCTGCTCGAGCGCAAGTACGGAGGAGTACGTGCTCGTAACGCTGCCATCACAATTCAACGTGCCTTTCGACACTATACGATGGTAAAGAAATTCGCCTCAATCACAGCAATGGCCAAAGCAGAAAAAAGGCTCAGCCGTCGTATGATGATGAGTGCCGCTGCAGCTGCTGCTGCTGCTGCCGCTGCCGCCGAAGATGGTCCACCATCAAATACCTCATCATCGTCAGCATATGGTAGCGCTACTGAATCTCAATTGGATCATCCACAACAACAGCAACAACATCAGCAACAGCATTCACACCAGCCACGTGTAACAATAATGGCAGGTCCTCCCGGAACTGGTAATAATGCAGCTCGTACACCACCTACACGTTCAATGTCGCTGAGGGAACGACGTCATCTGGATTCGAGTCCAATACCCAGAAGTCAATCGGGTAATTCATCACCAATGCCAACAGCTCATAGTACTTGTTGGTCACAGTCTTCGGTTATTTCAGGTGCCGGTTCAGCAGCATCAACAGCTTCATCAGCATCAACAGCGTCTTCCACATCATCTCATCCACATGTTAATTTGCTGCATGCCACCGAACAGCATTACTATAGTTCTGCTGCTCAAATGCAAGCTCAGATCGGAGGGCCACACTATGTATCCGCTCAGTCAACATACCATGCGATTCCGCATGATGTCAGTTTCAGTTCGAATTCAAGTCATTTAGATTCGTCACTAAATGTTTCATGGATTAGTGGATCAGGAGCAGGTATACCAGGTATACCAGGTACCTCACCACATACGCCATATTATTCTGCGGCTCAAATCTACATGCGACCGAAAGGAACAAGTTGCGAACGCAAAAAAGTGCCACCAGAAGTTCCAAAGCGTACATCTTCGATTACACCACAACAGGCAGCTGCCCAACAGCAGATGATGCAACAAATGCGACAAACTCCTCCACCACCATCGATGATTCGTACAAATGGTCTTTGTAAGACTGCCGAAAATGGTAGCCTCACATCTGTACAGAGTTCAGGCAGTGATTCCAGTGCCACATCAGCTGATCGTATGGCAAATTGTGATTTGGGCTCAGATCGTTCCAATTCACCACACACATGGAAGCGCGGTACTACTTTGAATAGTTCGACTCAGTTTAGCACACATTCTCCAGATCATATTCTTATGATGGCATCCCATCCACCGGCAACAACGAGCGGTATGGTAGTTGTTTCTGATGATCACATGAGTTCGCATACAAGTGCGGCACAATACGAACAGCACACCGAAGCAGAGCAACTAAATGTGGCTGCTACTACAACACAAAATTACAAAGTATCAGAGACCATTCGTAAACGACAGTATAGGGTTGGATTAAATCTATTCAATAAGAAACCGGAAAAAGGCATCACTTATTTGATTCGAAGAGGATTTTTAGAGAATACCCCACAAGGTGTGGCAAGGTTCCTTATTTCCCGTAAGGGTCTCTCACGACAAATGATCGGTGAATATCTGGGTAATCTGCAGAATCAATTTAACATGGCCGTTTTGGAATGCTTTGCTACTGAGTTGGACCTCTCAGGCATGCAAGTCGATGTGGCATTGAGAAAATTCCAGGCATACTTCCGAATGCCTGGAGAAGCACAGAAAATTGAGCGATTGATGGAGATCTTCTCACAGCGCTACTGCCAATGTAATCAGGACATTGTGGGACGTCTAAGGTCATCAGATACGGTAAGAGTTGATGAATTGTTTTGTACATGTGATGGTCTCTCATATGGATTGTCTTTTTTTTTTTTTTTTTTTGTTTGTTTTCATTTGTAGATCTTCGTTCTAGCATTCGCCATTATTATGTTAAATACGGACCTGCATACACCAAACCTCAAGCCCGAACGGCGAATGCGTGTCGAGGACTTTATTAAGAATCTTCGCGGCATTGATGACTGCCACGATATTGATCGTGATATGTTGGCCGGCGTTTATGAACGCGTCAAAGCTAACGAATTCAAACCTGGCAGTGATCATGTCACCCAAGTGATGAAAGTTCAAGCTACTATTGTTGGCAAAAAACCAAATTTAGCTCTGCCTCATCGTCGTCTAGTCTGCTATTGCCGGCTATATGAAATTCCCGATGTAAATAAAAAAGAACGACCAGGCGTACATCAACGTGAGGTGTTCCTCTTCAATGATTTGCTAGTGATCACCAAGATTTTTAGCAAAAAGAAATCATCAGTCACTTATACATTCCGAAATAGTTTCCCACTTTGCGGAATGGTAGTCACTTTATTGGATGTACCCAATTATCCATTCTGTATTCAATTGTCGCAAAAAGTCGACGCTAAAATTCTGGTCACATTTAATGCCCGCAACGAGCATGATCGGTGTAAATTTGCTGAGGATTTGAAAGAGTCCATTAGTGAAATGGACGAAATGGAATCGTTGCGTATCGAAGCCGAATTGGAGCGACAAAAATCAGCGAGAAATCGTGCCGCTGGCAATTCAGAAAATCGTGATAGTGGAGTGGCCGATGTTGAAGTGTGCCCATGTCCATTCCAATCACCGCAGGGCAGTGATACAGCGAATGGCAACCACGATACAACAGCTCAACTGAAACGAAGTGCACTCAGTAATAGTTTGCTGGACATGCACGAACAGTGTAAGTTAAATCAAATGATTGTTGTATACTAAATACTAAAAGTGTTTTTTTTTTTTTTTTGTTTTGTTTTGTTTTGTTTTGTGCTTCATTGTAGTTGGTAATGAAAAGCCCCAACGACGTGGCAGTGTGGGTTCCCTGGACAGCGGTATGTCCATCTCCTTCCAATCGACCACAGCCAGTAGTGCATCACGTGAAAATGCTGCTGTTGTCGCAGCTGCTGCAAATGCCGCTGCAGCTAAAATGCGCTTCCCCCCACCAGTCGGTGCGGGTGGAGTCCTTATGCAACAACAGTATCCCGGTCATCACATGATGCAAGCCTATCACCATCATCCAATGATGATTCCACATCTTGGTATGATTCATTCACATCAATTGCAACCACCACAACATCAACATCAACATCCGCAGCAGCAACAACAACCACAACCACAACAACAACAACAACAACAACAACAACAACAACAGCAGCAGCAGCAGCAAATTCCCATAACCGGTCGTATACCGGGGAGAGAGCGAAAAATGTCCCGCTCCGACGAAAGCGGACGCTCCACAGAAGTTTAAGGTTTAACAAGTAATCAAAAAAAAAAAAACTAAACCAGCACATGGTATAAATTGTACATTTTGGTTTTTATTATTATTATTTCGTTTTATCTTTTTACTTTAAGATATTGTTTATATTTAATATTTACAAGAAATCTATTTTTATTTTTATTTCTTTGTTGAGAGTTACCGTTCATTTGTATTTTTTATTTTTTTTACTTTTAATTAAGTCGACCATACAGAAAGAATTAAACCGAAAATAAGAAAAGTAAAATTGGTACGAATGACACCGAAAGAGCAGTTGTCTGTGTTTTTGTTTAGTTTTTGTTTATTTTGTAAATTAAAATGAGAATTGTATTGTAAAACACGAACTAAGTTTCCTTTTGTAACATTATTTTCTTTTCATATTTCTACTACGTCTATAGTTTTTAGTTGTAACGTCGTTCTTATTTAACTTCTTATGGAAGATTGTTTATTTTTTTTTTTTCATTCTCTTATTTGTTATTAATACCCCCCCCCCCCCCTGTATACAATGATGAAAGTATATATATATATATATATAAATATAAAAACAAATATTACATTGGATAAACAAATAAAGCAAATTTCTATATATATATATAAAAAAAAAAAAAACAAAACAAAAAACAAAATATTTGACTTGAGCCATTCGGACTTATCCGCTAAGTATAATACATAAATAAATATATTTACCAACATTATATAAAAGGAAAAGAAGAAAACTTAAACAATAAACCACAAGAATTACACTAATAAATGATAAACAACATACACGAGAGGAGGAGTTTTAAATTAAGTCTAAACACGTAATTATATATAAAATCAAAAATAAAATAATAAAATAAAAAAACAAATAAATGAACAAAAACAACAATTAAATTTGAAAATACATAAAAATTCCTGTAACAGTGAATCGATTGTTCTTTATTATTATTTTTACTTTTCAGTTTCATTTCGTTTGTTTTTTTTTTTATTGTTTTTTTTTCTCATTAATTTCCGTGTGAACAGTAAAGAATCTTAAGAAATTCATGGTATCAACTCCATCAGAACCACTGGGATGTGCAGTACAAATTTCTTCAGACCAATTTTGTTTTAATTTTTTTTTTTTTTTCTTAATTTTTTTCTTCTTTCTGAAGACTACTACCTTGATCAAAAAAATTTCGGAATTTATTCAGAAAATTAAAAATACAACTTTATTCATCTAAATCTATATTTTCCCCTTTGTAAGTAATCCCCATCGACTGCAACACACTTATGCCAGCGCTTGATTCAATCCTCGGAACATTTTTTATATTCGGTTTTCGGTATGTCCATCAGTGCTGAAACGCGTTCCCCGCAGTGTGTTTTTAACTCGATTGAACAGAAAGAAGTCACAGGGAGCCAAATCAGGTGAATTCGGTGGCTGTTGGATTTCTTGTCAAAAAATTACGAATAATGATGGCACTGTGCGACGCACATTGGGTAAAATGGCAAATCTAGGAGGAATTAAGTCAGATTTGATTGCATTGTTGATTTTGTTGCATCTGAGTGAGAATATTTGGTCTTAAACGATTGATTCTGTAAATATCTAATACTTAGTTTAACATTTTATAAAAAAATGTCTGCTTCCTCGTCTTCATCATAATCTCCTGCTTCCTCTTTTTCATCATAATCTCCTGCTTCCTCTTCTTCGTCACCATATTTTTCTTCCTCTTCTTCATTAGAGCCTTGCCTTGCAGGTATTATTGCCGGATCTGACAATAAACGAAGAACATCTTCGCTAAGAGGATGTTTATTATTTTTTTTTTTTTTTTAAGAGAAACAGCCCTTGAAATTGAAGAAATAATGGGATCGGAATAAACAAATAGTGCATTCAGGAGATCCCGAATAGTTTCCTCTCGACACATTTTGCTTATGTGGAATGCTCTGAAGTTTCTGAAATCTTTATTTCTCGATTCTAGAATTTCTTCTGAGACCATTCCAATTGGAAGCAGAGCAGATTTTATAATGTCTGCACCATGGATGAGTATTTTGTGAACGCTAGAAGGCATGTAGTACCATAGATACAATTCTACGTACAACTTGGCAGTCTCCATTGTATACTCCCTAAAAGCTTCTACGTTTACTGCGTAGCCACAAGCCATTGTTTTTAAAATAATATCTAAGCGTTTAATAAGATTAAGGTTGATTCCAGTTATTGAGGAAGCAAGAAAAGGCTGTTGGAAAAATCTCCTCGCAGTGTTACCATTGTTCGTGGTACCATAGCCTGATTTAGGTATGTCGACTAATAAATTCATTTCAGCCTTAAGTCTGATGTTAAAATGATGTTCTTTTTTGTGTTTTCTGTTAACTGCTTGTCTTCTAAACTTGAAATTTTCCATTTTTTGTAGGTAGTCGATAAGCAATATGTAATAGGCACTCGAAGCACCTTATCCAAGCGTATAAAGTAGACAAACCGAAGTGTTATAGGCTTTCTTTTGGTCTCAACTGGGTTATTTTAGCTAGATCGTTCATTATTTTCGGTGTAGCTTCGAAAATTCCACACTTTTGCGTTGAGGATTCTGCAATAACACTAAAGCTTTTTCCGTCTATCATTGTCAAACTAAAAACATGGGAAATGGTAAAATATATCCCACGAATATAAGCCTATGTCGAACTTAATGAATTAATTTGATTTTTGACTGTTTCAATTTCTCTTTTGATCAGTGCAGAGCTTTCTTTTTGATGATGGCCGTGAATTTTGCCATATAATGTTACCGTTCATATTGGCCTGGAGTGGCAAAATACACACAGCATATAAAAAAGCATCTGTTTTCACTGGGCTGGTACCTTCTTCTCTAAAGGCTTGCTTATATGTTGAATAGTTTGCACTTCCATCACAGCCCCACTTATATATGATCGATATATTTTGACTTGAAATATCTGTTTGAAGGACCTCTTTCTGAGACTCCAAAAGTCGCTGCGCAGTGCAATCGAGAAGCCCTTGCAGGGTGACTTCTGCCGAAATATCGGTTACGCTTATAAAGGCTTCGTTCGGGTAACACTTTGTCTTCGCCACTTGCAAAACATTGTATTGTGGATAGATATTTACATTACGATATTTAGCACCCATATAAAGCCAGTGCTTCCTCAGGCATATATTTAGTAATAGCTATAGATGGAGCAAATAATGCCTTTTTTTATCTTCGTGGTCCTATTTGGGGAAACTTCCAACAAGTTAATTAGTTTAGCAGCATCCCGTTTACCGGCCTTTTGGAGACTCAGTCGTGCGGCAAACGTCAACTTCTCGCAACTTTCGGTTTCTACAAGGGTATACACTTTTAAGCGTTTCGCACAATCGCTCAGTTCTACAAAGTCTTTCGCAGGACGTCCAAGTCCTGATGGTTTAGCTTCTGTACTAAAGCCCTAATCCACCTTTCACTAAGCTTAGATGTAAAATTTTACAAAATTTGTTTTGTCTTCCTGCACTGCTCTGCATTTTCACTATTATCTAACCCAGTTTTGTTAAAAACATAGCTTATAACAGACGCACTCCTTTTTTTGGAGCATCTTCTCTTCGCCAAACTTCGAAAAGCTCCCTTTTGAAAATCGACATGATTACCTATAGGTATTGAAAAAAACCAAAATAGCAGATAGTTGCAATTTATTTCTTTTGTAACTTACTGTGCAATTAGTGGTAAAATATTTAGTTTGAACCATTCAACGATAGTTGGCGGATGAGTTAGTTAAAAGTCAACAAAAGAACGAGAAACCACGATTTAGACCACGCTAACGCTATTTTAACGCTATTTTTGTAAACAAAAACGAAAATCAGCACTGAACTAAAATATTTCAATTAAAATGTACCTTAAAATTACAAATTATGTTGAAAAAATATACACTCGGCTCAAATTTAATTAGCTATGTGACCACTTGCTTGTGAAAAGGAAAATGAAATCAATACAAAAATAACGCGATCAACAAGTGGCGAAGAGGAGAAAACCTGCTTTGTGTCAACCAATTTCGTTAATTCCAATTGTACTTGACTCTTCGTTTATCTAAGCTTAAAATTGTAAACAAACATTTTGACTTTGTGATGAAAAAATTTGACAGTTATTTCCCCCTAGAATGGCCATTTTGCACACTGTGCGACGGTGCGTTATCATGGTGCAAAATCCACGAGTTTTCTGCCCACAATTCTGATCTCTTTCGGGGAAATGTTTTACTCAAACGTCTCAAAACGCCCAAATTGTACTCTTTGTGTACTGTCTGGCCTCCTGGCAAAAATTCATGATGCACTACACCATTTTAATCCATGAAAACCGTGAGCATTGCCTTCTTTTTTTTGACTGAAAACGACGTGTTTTTTTTTTTTTTTGGTCTCGGCTCATTTGGTGAACGCCATTCACTTGCCTGATGTCTGGATTGCATGTCGTACTCATAAACCCACGTTTCGTCTCCAGTAATGTTTCTTTTGATGAATGTGGAATCGGATTCAGCCTAGCAAATCATCTCTTTTGCGACGTCAACACAGTCTCTTTTTGCATGAAATTGAGGTCTATTGGCACCAACTTTGCTGCTACACGACGGATACCCAAATCATTAACCAAAATGTCTTAGCGGAGAAATGAACATTGCCTATGGATCCGTCTATCTCTTTGATGGTTAATTTGCGGTTATTGATCAACATTTCTTTTACTTCTTCAATGTTTTCGACGGTTTTCGATGTCGATGGTCTGCCACTGCGTTCATCATCTTCGATTGACTCGCAACCACTTTGGAACCGCTCGTGCCACTGGTAAACGACCGTTTTCTTTAGAGAATCGTTGCTGAAATACTTTTTCAACATTTTCAACGGTCGCTCTTTCTTGAAAGCTTCATTCAAACGGTCGAATTGTGCACAGTAGTGGATCGAATTGACTTTCGCTAGGTTCTAACAGCTCATAATAGACAATTTCCTTCCAATCCCACCAAACACTCAACATAACATTGTTTTCCTTTGAAGTCATTTGTGGTCGGTTATCGGCCTTTGACCATGAACGCTTGCGTTAGATATTCTCGTATTTAATCCATTTTTCGTAATGAATCGCTTCAAAGATGGTTCCATTTCGTTACGTTTCAGCAGGGTTTCACTGATGGTTATTCGGTCAATTAAATTTCTTTGCGTTAATTCTTATGGCACCCAAACATCGAGCTTCTTTGAGTAGCCTGCTCGTTTTCGATGATTTCAAACTGTCACACGGTTGATGTTTAGTGCCTCCGTTATCTCCAGACAGCTTCCGTGTCGGTCGTGCCCAATCAGTTGCAAAAATTTTATCTTTTACATCGAAATTTCCGGAACGGAATCGAACAAACCACTCCTGGGTCCGGTGTTCACTCACAGCATTCTCACCGTAAACTGCACAAGTTTTTCAAATCAGTATAACTTTTAACACGACCAACGTATTACACAGCTGTATTCACAAAAAATGTAGCCTGACATGTCACCTTACTGTTTGACACAATCAGATTAGTGTTTCCAGATATATTAACACCAACACCATCTAGGGTGACTTTTTATATGACCCAATATTCACTGCGCGCCAATCTCTGCAGACAAAACTTAATACGATCCTCAATTTGTTTGGCGCGTTCAAAAACGCCATGTCGCACATTGTGGGGTATTATAACCATTCCAATGGTAAAAGCATGTCAAAAATAACTAAGATGTTTGGTTTATCTAGGAAAACTATTTACAACATAATTAACCGAGCAGAACGTGAAAATCGTTTGGAGAATATTGCACCAAAAGGTAGGAAAAAGAATTTATCAAGCAGAAATGAGGGCTCTTTACTAAGAAAAGTGCACGAAAATTTTCAAATATTTATTCGAGTTTTGTCCAGAGGAATAATTTTTTTTTTTTTTTATTATAATCCCGCGTGCACCAAGGGGATATGAATACCCTTTTACTGATTTTCTTACAGTCGCGGGCGGGTGGTGTAGTAGTTTGAAACTCAGGTGTATTAGGTTTCGATATTTTTCCCAGACTTGGTTGTCAAACTAGACGGGACGACCAAGTGTATCCTCAACCAGTGGTTCTCAGTACGTGCTAGTTATTAGTTCGTTACATTTAGCCCAGCCAGCAACCACTCCAACATCAGTGTTATGCCTTCATGTCAGAGTTGACGCCGACGGGATTCGAACCCGCGACACTCTGCTTGAAGAGTGTATGCATATACCATTACAGCACGACCACCCACCCAAATGTTGTATTCAAGTTTCCCATGCAACTGTAAGGCAAGTGCTCAGAAAAAATCAAAAACGTTTATCATTCGCTACAAAGTACAGCACCACGTAAACCAAACGAGTACTGGGATGATGTTATATTTTGTGAAGGAACTAAATGTTTCTGTACAACAACGAAGGATCTAATAGAGTGTGGCGTAAACCTCTAACAGCCGTGCACAACAAAAACGTCATTCCAACGGTCAGATTTTGAAAGTTATCTGAGATTATATGGGGGTGCATATTCAGCAGGAGCGTCAGAAACACAGTCTTCATTGAAAACACAATGGACGCGAAGACATACCTGAGGATTTTGCAAACTCATTTGCTTGCTAGAACTAATGATGATTAACTATAATTGCATCAAAGTGTTGGATACACCAGAACTCAGATCTTAACCCCATAGAAAATCGTTGGGTTCTTTTAAAGAAGAAGGTGGGACAAAGGAACCCCAAAAATGATGCAGTACATCAGAAAAGAAAAAGTCTATTGAATCAATGGCAAAACGACTAAAGGCTGTTATTGAAGCTAAAGATGGTCATACCAAATATTAAAATGTGGATTTTTCAAAATGGAAATTGCTGTTTTTTTTTACCTTGGCAAACACTTTCTTGACAAAATGTAATTCAAAATGATTCTGCGGAAGGTTCTGCTTCATCAAAGGATTTTTTATCCGATTCTGTTTCGTCATCTGATGGAAAATTCCTGCTAATATCATGCCCAGGAGGCTCGGAAATGAGCATTTTAAGTGCCTACTTGCTAAATTGCTTTGCTTTCTCCTTATGGAAAGGTATTTTTTTTTATATAACAATTAAGAAACAATTACATGACTTTAAAACATTAAAAATACATTTAAGGGACAGTAATAAATGAATTAAAAATATTAAATACCTTTTTCACCGAAGCTTCTGAGGTCTTCGCTTGAAATTCCGATGTGGATCATCTCAATTTAACAGCCAACAATAGTCTGCCATCATTCTTTTATTCCACTTTCCCTGATAGCGACGTTCCATCTCTTTCAAATCCTGGTGAAATCTTGCTCTCTATTTGCAGCTCCCAAGTTATCAGGAATGTAGTCCAAATGCGAATTAAGGAAGTGAAGCTTAATGTCCATTGAATATCCCGTTTTTTCGAATTTTTCAATAGTTTTCTTCACAATTTCTTCATAATTTGGAACAGGCATTTGGTAAATTAAATGGGATCCTTAAATATGTAGACATCAAGCGTTTGCTTACTGAGGTGAAACTTGGTCTCAATTAACAAGCCTCTTCGATTTGTCCAGTGTTAAGCTAACTGCCTTCAGTTGCACACTCGATTGAGGTCTTCCTCTACTGCGTTGTCACTCTGGATTAGATTCGAATACTGTGCGAGCCACAACATTGGTATCTATTCCCTCTTCATGTCCTATCCATCTTAAGCTACTGCTGTGCAATTTTCTAACTAGGTCGATGTCGGTGAGCGGCTCATATTGTTGGTCGTTAAATCTCGAGCCCGAATATTGTACAAAGGATTTTTCTCTCGATTTTAAAGACGTCACGTGACAGCGCGTTACCTTGTGTAAGACCTTTTTTGACATCAAAGGTATCGTTAAGTCGTTACCGGCCTTGACGGTGCAGACGGTTTGAACACTGGCACTTAAGCACTGCTAGGGACCAATTAGGTTGTTGTCGAAGAGTTTCAGATATTCACTCAATATGGGAGATAAGGTTTTGTATCTAATATTGAGGATACCAATATTTCTATAGTTGGTACAGCTGAGAGGGTCTCCTTTTTTGTGCTGAGATTCCATTCATCAGGCATACACTCTTCTGACCAGATCTGAAAAAAAAGATTGGTGCATGCTCTTCACAAAGTCATTTATAGCAGCTTTGAGTACCTCGGCCGGTAAGCCGTTAGGTCTATCTGATTTTTTGGATTTTAGCTTAGATATTGCTACCCTTACTTCGCTCTGGTTTGATAGACTGAAGTTTTGACTACCATCGTCTAAGTTGAATAGTCTACTCTGCCTGATGACGGGATGTTTCGATACTTTCCTGTTATACAGTCTGCAGAAAAAGTTTTTCCATATTCTCAACACCAACTGTGATTCCACTACAAGGTTCCCTTCTACATCTTCTATGTGGGCTTTTTTGACTTGAAACATTCTTTTTACTTGGAGTACAATAGCAATATCCTCGATCGCATGCTTCGTGTTCTTTTTTTCCGCAGAAGCCGGTTTACTTCCCGTCTCGTCCTTCCTTACAGCGTTGGTTCAAGGCTTCTGGTTTTGCTGCATATGTTTGTTGGCATTCTTCATCAAACCAGGGGTTTTCTAGTGGTGGTCTAATGAAACCCAGCACGTCAGTTGCTGCATCTCTGATGGCACTTTGACAGCTTTACCACTTGTTTTTGGTGCTCAACTCTGGCGGCATAGGAGTTGTTTAGAGATTTCAGGATATGCGTTCGGCAAAGTATTTCTTCTGTTCTCACAGTTTTTTTTGTTTTCGTGGCACTTGGCTGCAACAGGGTAGTGATTAGAGCCCGATTGGCAGCCCGAAACGTTCGGATGTCCAGAAAACCGCAAGCATGCCTTACGTCTATAGTAAGACGATCAATTTAATTTAGCGTTTATCTGGTATGTCCCGCCGTAAAGTAAATATGCCTAAGCCCGTTGCCAGGCATGGTGTCGTATATACTCGTACATACTATACTGACCAACTGTCCCACCAAAGAGGTCCTCCTTTTCTATCCTGGCGTCTTGCATAGGCGCATATTATGCTTAAGTTAGCGTATTTAGACTTGATGAGAAATGTCATAAGATGCTCGCTCACATGTCGGAAGGTCAAGACTCATTGGTTATGTTGCCGCATATGGCAACGCCCTCATCTATAAGCGCTGTTTCTTTTTTCTACAGCAATCACCATAGCAAATATCACAGTTTTTCATCCTCCTTGAACTTTCTGGACGGTGCTATCTGTGTGATAGGATTCGAGGGTCTCTGCTTATCATTCGGCTGCACGTGGCTGCACCTAATTTTTTTTACACCCACATTTCTACCGGGAAATGCCTGTTTCTTTTTTTTTTAGAGATGAGGAACCAAGGATATATCACTATGCTTGAAAATTAACTGGGATTCGCTTTTAAAACGATAAATACAGTCTTATTCGTATATGTAGTGTCTTCAAACTAAATCTCATTGACTGGAACACATTTATATCAGCATTTGATTAAGCACTCGAAACAACTTTTGCAGTCGATGTTCGTTATGGTCTTCAGTAGGCTCAGGGTTTTTTCTATTATCTCATCTAGTTTCCCGAAGCGGTGTTTTGATTCGGCCGAACTTGAAAAAGACACACGGTGCCAGATCTGGTGAAATTGGTGGCTTTTGGATGCTGTGTTGTTTTTGGTATGAAACGCATAATCAATGCATTGTAGGTGTCAAAAATATTAGCGCAAATCCACGTACCATCTTTCCACAATTAAGGCCTTTCTCATAATGCTCAAAGAAATTGGCGATGTACAACACCATTGCAATCTATGAAAACAGACAGAATCGATTTATTTTTTTTCTTTTTGGCTAAAAACTGACTTTATTGACTCATTTGAAGCACACCACACTCACTCGCCTGATGTCTGGGTAGCGTTTCGTTCTTATAAGCACAAGTCTCGCCGGCGCTAATGATACGTTTGATGAATGTTTTGTCGCAAGGGATGTCTTACAATATCCACACTCTTGCAGGAAATAAAAGTTCTGTAACAGCCTTGGAGCGACTTGCCTTGAGTTTTGTATTCAATCCAGATGTTAGTCATCAATTTATGACCAGTAAATTCCCGATTTATTCGACATATTCCTTTAGTTGTTGATGTCGGTGGTTTACCAGAACGATGGTCAGCGGCTGGAACTTGCATTCCAATCTGAAATCACTGTTTTCTTTAGTGCATCATTACCAAAAATCTTTTTTAACATTTATTGTAGCCCGAAAAAAAGTAGTCTAATGGTGTAAAATCGAAATACCTGGGCGGCGAATCGTTAAGGCCATTTCCATAAACAAGACTATCACCGAACGTTGTCTTTCATAGCGATTTTAGCACATTATGTGTTTTAAATGATACCTTCCTATTGACCTGCAAGCTTTCCAGTTCCAGTTTAACAAAAAAATGAGTAAGGTGAAGTGATAGCGGTTACATCAGCTCATGAAATATCTCGAAAACTTCTCAATGACCATGGATATAGTTTTCGTAGCAACAGGTCCACTGGTGATTTGGCAGAATATCTCACCGAAAAATTGAACCAAAATGTACACCACTCTGACGTTAGCAAAATACTCGTAGTTGCATTTGATATCCCAAAGTTATTTTACTGGGTTTGGCATCGTCGTATTTGTCGAAAATATGTATATTTGTGATATCTTTTTCAATGGATCAGAAACTGCTTTTCGAAACGTTGAATTCAAATTGTTTTAGAAGGTTCCAAGACTAATATACACTAAATATTTGTTGGCGTGCGTCAGGGCTCCGTTCTTTAGTCGACACTCTTTCTAATTTTCTTCAATGTCTTCTTGTCTGCCACTTCAATCCTAGTATATTCCTTTGCTGACGACAAGACATGACGCGTTCCAAGACTCACGTCCCTGTTCTTGGGTTATGAAATGAAAACGACAGCGTATGTTAAGCTCGTTGAACTCCAATGCTAACAGCATAATTGGGAAACCACCAACAGAGTGGCTGACATCCGTGTTCTTGTCATCAGACTCATGTCCATGTTTGGCAAGGAATCTGTTAAGCGGGAATGTGGAGCTATGCACCCTTATCAAGTTAGAGCTCATCCTTGTTACGTGACATTTAAATAAATAAGCTGGTAGTGATATCTTCTGCCTCAGGGCTTACCTAGAAGACATAGATGTGTTGTGCTGAAGTGGTTATAGTGTCAAAGGATTTGCCCTTCGTCCTCGCTACAGATTCGACAGTTATTGCCTTGAGTTATGAGACTATTCCTATAGTTATAAGGTATTTTTAACTTTGCACTGATGCGTTAGGGATCCGGTTAACGCGTGAAGCTGACCCCTAGAAAGCTGTAGGACACACTAGAAATTAAATTGTTAAGTCCGGGGTCTAGGTATATCTATTGGCGGTAATTGGCCATTGTATTCCATTACCAACAGCACGCGATATTTGTACCGAGTTCCCATTTGTAGGAGTTGTTTTGTTCTTTTGAGGGAAGGTGGTTGGTAAAAAGTTTTTGACTTACCTGTTACGTTCAGTTTTCGTTCAGGAATGCTTTTTATTGAGCTAAATGCCAACCCGTAGCACCCGTGGTGGCAAGAGGAATGTTGAAACCGAACCTTTCCATCCACTGCGTAATTTTTGCGTTAAGGCCTCAGTTTTTACCCTGTAGATCCATAGTGAAATCCTGGATTTTTTAAATGTGTTGTCTAGCATTTGATCCAGGGTAACACCAAGAAATCTCAGTTCACTTGAAAAATTTGTAGTTTAATCAAAAAAAATGTTGGAATCATAAGTTTGTCAACTATGGTGCTCTTTATGGGTTTGGTATTTAGGCCAATTTTCTTGCACCAGTCTACAACGAGGTTGGGTGTCCTCTGCAGGAGTTCCGAGATAGTTTCTCCGAATTTACCTCTGATAAGAATCACACTTAAATCAGCGTATTCTTGAACATAGGAACTATAGTTGCTGATTATATTTAGCAGCACGATGGACCATAGTAGACGGGAGAGCATATCACCCTGGGGTAACCTTTCACAGCCGCAACGCTGATTCTGTCACTGCCTAATGTAGCGTTGATATTTCAACCATCAACCTTGTGCTTTATACAGTTACATGTAATATTATCTACTTCTGTGTTTTGGATGCATCTGGGCGTGTTCAGTGTTGACGAAAGCTCCTTCAATGTCAAGGAAGGAAGGCCAACTACAATTTTTCTGTCTCAATTTTGTGGTCAGTTCCTGAAGAGCATGCGTCGTTCGATTTTCTTGACCATCTCTGACATGTCTATCAAGTATCAATTAGGTGAGGCTTATAGGTCTATGTGATTTGTTCAGATTATTTGGTCTACTACCTGCTTTGGGTATAAACTAAAATGTTACTTCTTTCCAACTTTTTGGTATGTAACGCCAGGCATAACTGGCGTTATGAAAATAATAATTATGGGAAGCGGGGTTATTGGTGAAATAATTTTATGCAGGAGTGCTGGGAAGATTCCATGAGTCAAACCATGAATAAAAAATTTCCTTTGACCTCTTTCAGTCCTCCCTGGTTGGTGTATTGATTTTTCTCTGAAGAGGATTATCGGAGACCGCTTTCCACATAGGTGCCATTCGATTTTTTCATTTGTCTGTGTGCTGTTTGGATAGAATTCTGTGAATATGTACCCTGCTTCAAATATCAGAGAAATTTTGGCAGAATTTTGTGCACAAATTTTTGTCTTTTTTGGCTCTTCTAATTTCTCAGTTATACTTTGTGAGTGTTTCGAAGTAATCAACCTATTCTCCGTCGTGTTACGCCTTGTTAAAAAGCTTTCTAGTGTGTGAGTATGCTCTTAATTTTGCGTGTTCATTATTCCACCATGGAATAGAGCAGTGGCCTAAATTTTCTTTCTCTGGACAAGCCTGAGAATAGACAGATTTAATCGCAACGTTGCAAATTTCTTGGCTATCATTGTCTCTTATGCTTTTGTAGCAATTGGCTGTGGATTTCCAATCTATGGATCTAGGCTGTCTGTAATATTCGGAAATTTTTGAGGATGTGATAAAGTGGACGAATACTTCACCTGTTCAATAACCATGTGCAATTAAAAACAGTGGTGTTGCGCCAATCGATGACAAGAGAATCAGCTATGACTTGGACTTTCTCATTATACTTCGCCTACTTGACTTTTTAAAGGCTTTTGACACAGTCAACCATTCAATCCATTCTGAGAAACTAAGAAGGTATTTTGAATTTAGTGAATGTTCGGCGCGTCTTATTACTAATTCTTAAGTGATCACTGTCAAAGGGTTGTGATTAGTATTAAGAGTACCTCAGAGCTCAATCCTGGGTCCAATATTGATTTGCATATTTGTTATTGTTCGCTCAAACTCTAGTCTTCACTTCTGTGCGGATGAAGCGCAAACATACTTTTTTAGACCTATTGGTCTAGTTGAGGATCTTGTTTGCAGGTTGAATGACGATCCATCCGGCATCTCCCGAAGGTCGCTACGTAATTGTTTGACCCTCAACCCAGCAAAGTCTCAGCTGATTTTAATACCGTAAAAAAAAACTTCACAATACTGAACTACTGCCGTCCATTTATTGTATTGTACCTCAACGATAAGCAATAACAGTTCATGGATACTGTAACCAACCTGTGGGCCCCGTTCAATTATTATTATTAAAGCGGGGCAGAGAAAAGTACTGGTCTTATCATAATGGTATTCAGATGATGCCACGAAAGGTTAGGACGTTTTGACCAGTTACAAGCAGCTGGTCATAGGTCTTTTTGGCGGCAGGACCACCGGATTTAAATCAAGATACCATTGGAGTTAAGAATCCCTTGGATCTCGGTACGGGCCTGAATTGTTCAGGTAGGTGGCAGCTTTATGGTGGCTGTGGTTGAAACCCAAATCGCTAAAAAGTGTCTTCCAGTTGCTTTGGCCCATTGTAGAGTTGTAAATAAGTACTGGGTGCTGTGACCTTAAGATCAGCAAGAGGTTTTAGGTCGGCCTCGGCACCAACAGCAGTTCTGCTTTGGTATTACTCTATTAATGTAGGTGGACGATAGCAAGGCGTATCCTAGCTCCCATGGATGTATGGATAGGTGTTTACGTTCCTCGTTGCAACCAACCTGAGTTTTAAGATAAACTGCTCCCACTTCTCTTTAAGCGACATTAATTAAACTGTGGGAAAAAAATTACGAAGGTTTACGCAAACTTTGGCTGCTCTCTAGTTTTACTTTTGTAAATACGAGACAGAGACTTGTTAAAACTTTACTTGTTCCGTGTACTCATTATTCATCAGCAGTGTGCTGCAAACTTGACTCTCTATCTCAGCATAAAATTACTGTTGCATTCAATGTTATGGTTAGGTACGTGTATGGGCTTCGTCGACAAGACCACAATTATCACAAAAGTATCCTTAGTTGTACGCTACAGCAGTTCTTTCATGTAAAGATGTTGCATCTTCTTGCATACTAAAATGTTTCTTTCTTAACCCTTGCAGATTTCTGTTCGATTGATTAATTTTTTCTTATATCGTTGATGTGTTGAATTAATCACTTCACGGTGTGCTAGACGATCCAGACCCGTTCCCGCAAAAAACGCTATTGCCAATACTTAATATCAGTCAAAGTTAGAATAGTGGCAAATTCACAATATTTTCTCCTAACTATATCGAGATAATTAGGCCTCCAGATATCACATCCAAAGGAAGGGATACCTATTTATTTTCTACAGTCAATTTTCTGTCGCGTTAGTACCACAATGTAGCCGTCCTTTCCAAAAAGAAAATACACTTTTCTAGCTTCTTGCTTTATATTTTATTTTTTAAACTAAAAAACAAAAAAATGGGAATTTAAAAAAAATAACTTAAAAAATAATAAAAATGTTGGTGCATATTATATAATTTAAAAATATAATTAAAAAAATAATAATAACGAGAAGACTTAAATGAAAAAATAAAATTAAAAAAAAAAAACAAATAACTAAGATGGGAAGTGAGAACCAGACAAAGGACAGAGAAATTTATTTTTTTATTGCTTCAATATTATAACAAAAAATAAAAAAATAAATAAAAAAAAAATAATTAAGGATATCCATTTCACGTTTTATTGTAAATAAATAAATATATATGAACCCAAAAATATTTATTAAATTTTAAGAATAAACAGAGAAAATTTATCTCAAAATTAAAACAAAAAAAAAAAAAATTATTCGAAAACATCTTAATGTATTATATTTAAAATTCGATTTAACTGGATGTCTTTTAAAAATAATAAATAAAAAAAAACAAAAATAAATCAATAAAGTTCATTAAGAGAAAATTTGTTCTTAATTGTAGCCATATGCAACAAAACCTCATTTAACAAAAAAAAAAAAAAGAAATGGGCTTATCACAAAAGAAAAGAGAACGAACAGCATCACATAAAATTGTTTTTAGAAATATAGAAAAATTAAATTCTCACTACGAGTACTCATATCTATTGGTTTCGACTTCCTTCCTTATGTTATATCATAGAAACTATTATTCACTAAATTTTTTTTTAAATAATCTCTTTTATTTCATTTTATAGGATTTTAATTTTGTCCAAATAAATCAATAAAATGATGTGTCATGTATTATAGAGAAACACGATCAGAAAATGTGGGAGAAAAATGAGCTAAATATTATCAAAACTACGAGTATGTATTCTTTATCGGCCATTGACTATAATAATAAATAAATCAATAAACAGAAAACCAAAAAGAAAAATTAACTAATTTTTAATCTTAAAAAAATAATGATAAAAATAATAAAACGATAAAATATACAAGTTGTTTGTGAGCCAATATAAATCGTGTTTTATTTTCTTTTCGAGCTATATCCGTCTGGTCTAATTTTTTTTTTTTTGTCAAAATGGACCGTACCAAATATACTGCTCCTAAACCAAAAACAAAAAGAACTTAAATATGGCTAAAACCTCAACCATCAATAGATGTTTGTCTGATATCAGAAACTCATTTTACAGAACTTTCCTTTCTTAGATTTAGAGGTTATATACAGTTTACCACGCTTTACATTAAAAAAATGCAGCTGTGGGAAAAAGTGCCGTAATAATAAAAAAAAAATCCCTCCCATGATGAGGAAATGCAATTTGAAGCAGAATATATCTAAGCGATGACAGTTAATCCCTTACCTGAGCATCGAACTTGTTGAGTTGTAGTAGCTGACTAAGGTCAATAAATCTCGAGAAGTTTCTCCAAATGATGCTCCTTTTATTTTTTCCAGAGGTGGTTGTCAAACTGGAGCCAGTGCATCCTCAACCAGTGGGTCTTACGTGCTAGTTGTTAGTTCGTTACATTTAACCCAGCCAGCAACCACTCCAACATCAGTGTTATGCTTTCATGTTAGAGTTGACGCCGACGGGATTTTCATATAACTTCATACAAATTCTATGAAAAGACTTTTTCAGAGATTTGCCTCGCACGGGATTCGAACCCGCGACCCTCTGCTTGAGGAGTCTATGCATATAATACTACACCACGGCCACCCCATCCACTCCTTTTTTCCACCATCCTCTCGAACAATTCTTTTTCTCCTGAGTTGGATCAAGGTGTCATACGACCCATGTCGATGATTAACCTGGCTGAGGGCCCAGCATCACTAAAAATAGCTCAGTCGCAAACGGAGTATCCGGAGTATACAGCGGATCTCTGTACAGTTGGACCCCCCTTTCTCCGCTTCTCATGGGATATATAGGGTGATTCATCGTGAGGTTTGAATTATAATGTAAAATTTTTATTATCGGTTAAGAGAACAATTCATGGCATTTACTTTTTGAAAATGATATCACCACGACTACGTATGAGGTGGTCCATTCGGAAGGTCCGACTGGTATCTCGCGGATAACACGAGTAATATTGGCTTTCAAAGCGTCAATCATAGCTACCTTATTCCTGAAGACCTGAGATTTTACATATCCTCAGAGGAAATAGTCCAAAGGTGTGATATTGCACGATCTAGGTGGCCAATTTACCGTAGCAAAACGTGAAATTAAGTGCTCACCAAAATGATTTCTCAACAAGTCCATTGTTTCACGCGTAGCGCCGTCTTGTTGAAACCAGAGCTCACCGAGACCATGTGCTTGAATTTTATGGCGCGATAACGGTAATCATTGACGGTAACATTCTGATTTGCCTCATTTTTGAAGAAATGTGGACCAATGATTCCACCAGCCCATAAACCACACCGTTATTTTTAATGGATGTAATGGTAGCTCTTGGTACTCTTTGGGTTGATCATTAGCCCAAATACGGCAATTTTGTTTATTAACGTATCCATTGAGCCAAAAATGGGATTCATCACGATGAAACACCGGACTTTCATTGAGTTATTCTAGAGCCCATTCACTGAAAATATAATGCAAATTCAAGTCGCCTGGCTCTAACTCTTGCACAGGTTGAATTTTGTACACAACATCCTCACGTAAAATACGTCAAGTTGTTGAATACGCCAAGCCAAATTGCTGAGAACGACATCAAATCGCTTTAACACTTTTAGCTACAACTGCTATAATCTCTTCTCTACGTGCTAGATGTTGTCTAACCGGTCGAGTATCATCCACTAATGTAAACTGGGACTCAAATTTGCAAATGGTATTGCCAATAGTGGTTTCAGTAGGTCGATTATGCGCACCGTAAGTTCCTCGAATCGCACGAAAAACGTTTCTTACAGAACGCTGATTTTCGTAATACAGCTGAACAACTTAGAGACGCTGTTGAGGTGTGAATCTTTTTACGATGACTTGCCAAACGATACTGAACAAAAGTAACAAAGCAGTTTGATAGGAGTCATGGGTGATCTTTCAAGAAAAGCCTATTAAAAATCAAACCTCACGATGAATCACCCCTTATAATTCTGCAATGAATATCCAAAACTTTTCCGATAGTCAGGCAGATATCAAATCCCTGGACTCATGCTCTCTAAATTCAAGAACAGTCATGGACTCCCGTTTATCTCTAATGGACATGGCGGAGCAGTTTAACATTCACCTTTGTTGGGTGCCGGGACATAGAGACATTCCAGGGAATTGTAGAGTCGAAGAACTTGCCAAAATTGGAACCACTATCCTAAAACACCTGAAAAGGAAAACTTAGGTATAGCAATCGCTACGTGCAAAAAAGAAATAAAGCTGGATGCTAATAGAAGAACAAACCATAGATGGGAGGTTGGATCGACATGCTTAGCGACCAAACAAATCTGGCCAAAGCTAGATCTGAATCGCTCCAGGAGTTTAATTCTTCTAGATAGAAAACATCTTAGCGCCATTATAGTTGTCATCACTGGACACTGCCTCATAGGTAAACATGCAAGAAGGCTTGGTAGGTTTACTAACGACTTTTGCAGAAGCTGCATGGATGAGGAGGAAGAGGAGACAATCCCTCACCTCTTCTGTACATGCACAGCTCTATCCCAAAGAAGAAATCTCCACCTGGGGGACTTCTTTCACAACGACTTAAGTGACTTAAGCAACATAGACATTAAAAGTCTCCTACGCTTTATTAAGAGCTCAGTGGCATCACAATGGACCAATAAGCCTAAGTGGGTTGGTTTTTCAGCAGCCACTTAAACCTAACCTAACCTAGTTTTTTCCTCATTGGTCTGTTGTTTTGTGGGATAGCATTTCTGAGTATTTCTGCTAGTTCCTCGGTAATTAGATGTGTGTTTGAGCCATAATGGTTGTCCAGTTCTATGATCAAAGTGTTTCGAAATGAAACGCCGAATCTGTCGTTCTATTGTATTTTTTGTGGAAGTCCTATTTTCTTTAAATTTTCCTTAAAAAGATGTCAATTCCCTGACGTAACTGAACAGCCCGTTCCTCGAATAAATGTAAGCTCTCCTCTAGGATCCCCTTCACAGATTCCATTTAGAATTGGACAATCAAATGCATCTGCGATTTCGAGTTTCTGTCGCATCTTTGGTGTAACGATTTAAAATCATGTTGGCTGCTCTATTAGTTCCGCTTATAGAACTATTTTATGTTACTCCAATCCTTCCGTTAAATTCTCATAGCAGCAGTAAGTGACTTACTTAATACGTTTATCAATTTAGCATATTCTCATTGCCAATGATTAGAGTTGAGATAAATGGGTATTACACGTATAGTGTTGTTGTTGATTTTCAAATCTAGAACGTATGCTTCATATATTTCTTTAAAATTTACAACCGCTTTTTCGATCTATTTGCGATAACCGAGAGTCACCATTTAATTTTTTGATATTGCTTAGTTGCCTTCTAAGGCCAAAGGAACACCTATTGGTAAGCGTTAATCTTCGTTTGATTTCTGACGAGGTGCATTTATCAAAGTTTATAGCGCAGCTAGTGTTTTATGTATTGTAACATTCCGTCCGATTTATTTATGTTGTGCGTCCCTTATTGCTAACAATAAACAGTTTATGCGAAATGTTTCGGGACGAATCTTGTATATGTGTGCAAGTCTTTCTACAATGTTTTGCTTTGGAACTATTTTGTTTCGTTCTTTCCTAAGCCACTGTAAACACTTGATCGCGATAACTTACGATAGCCAACAGTATTCCTTTGAAATGACTGTGTTTGTTTTGTCGCGCGACGACGACGCTCTGTCTTCAAACCCATGAGGCACAACAAGAAACATTCACAGCATTTTACACGATAATCTTGGCAAAAGAACACGCTAACAGACGACCACTTAGAGGTATAATGTCAGCTGTCAGTTCATTGCACAAGGCAAATCTGCTTACTACACACTTTCCGACTAGCTCGACACTTCCAGATTGTGTCCAGATGGGACCAGGTCCACTGCTGATTTCATTTGACTGACCAAATGTCTACAACAATCTGGCGAGCAAGATAGTTGTACTTTCAAAGGCATTCGATAGAGTTTGGCTCCAGGATCTTTTGTGGGAGATGATTATTATCGACGGATCTATTCTTCACTGAATTTAAAATTACCCTAAGAACGTTCGATTTAACCTACAATTAAACGACAACATATTCGATGCCAATTCATGCGTCGGAAAGGTACATCCTACACTGATGCACTGTCAAAATTTTATCGCATTTGGACGAATAGAACCGTCTGAATTACGTTTGTTTTCACTCGCCGTATTCGACAGCGTGCGGCTTTTACCTTTTTAGAAAAATGCATTTGCCGATGGAAAAGAAGTGTTTTGTGGACGTAGAAGTCACCCAAAAGGCTAGTTCCGATATCTTGAAGGACATCCCGGACGACGATCTAAAACACTTTTCGTGCAATTATTTGCGTACGCGGCGTCACTGTTAGCAGATAAAACCATGTTTGTTTCGATGTGTTGCTTCGTCGATAATACTAGGTGGGGTCAAAAGTAACCTCCCTGAGAATGAAAAAAAAAAAAATTTAAATGTTTTTTTTATTTTATTCAATATAGTCCACTTTTAGTTTGATGCACTTATTCTAGCGATTTTCCAACTTCTTGCTGCCGTCCGAAAAGTAATTTTCCGAAAGGTCTGCAAAATACTCCTCCGTGACGTCGATGATTTCCTCGCGTAAGCTGAATTTTTTATTGATGAACCATCTTTTGAGGTTTGGGAAGAGATAATACTCCGAAGGAGTCAAATCGGGCAATTACGGTGGATGCGACAGCAATTGAAGCCTTAAGTCATTGATTTTAGCCATGGTTGTGATGCTCTTGTGCGAAGGTGCATTGTCTTGTAAAAACGAAATTTTTTTTCACTTCATGTGAGGCCGTTTTGCAGCGATTTCGGCCTTCAATCGCTCCAGTAATGCGCAGTAATACTCGCTGTTGATATTTTTTCCTTTTTCGAGGTAGTCCACGAAGAGTATAACATGACAATCCCAGAAAATCGACGCCATAGCCTTTCCGACTGAGTCTCTCTCTGGTGTTCAACAGTTACCAATCGACGCCAAAAGTCCGCCCGATTCCGCATCAGCAAGTCCAAACACTCTTTCAAAATGCTCTCGCATTTGTGTTTTTGGTCAGGGGTGAGTATGAGCGGAACCCAGCGGCAATATAACTTTTTCATATGCAAAATATTGCCCAAAATATGGCGTGTGTGCTAAGTACTAATCTTTGTGGTATCTGCTAGCTCGCGTACCTTCACTTTCCGGTCAATCAACACCATTTGATGTATATTTTTGACATTGTACTCTGTAACCACATCGGAGGGCCTGCCGCAGCGGACTTAATCGGTAGTGGAGTTGCGGCCAACACGAAACTCTTGAAACCAATATTTGACGGTGTAATCTGACGGAGGATTAGCCCCATAATATTTATCCAACTTTTTTTTTGTTTCCTTCGCCATGTTGCCTTTCAAAAAATAATGTTTTATGAGAGAACGAAAATCGTTTTTGTCCGTACTCAACATGATGCCAAACACGTCAACAACAATCAGCTGTCAAAACAAAACTAAAGACAGTATCGCACTGAAATTTGTAATGTCTGCCTAAATATGAACGGACTTCAAGTCATAATCAAGGGCATGTGAAGGACTTTTTGTAGTAACAGCGCATTCTGGCGGTCAAGGAGGTTACTTTTCACCCCACCTTGTATTGTGAGGAAATCGAGATATTGCCTTGCCAAATTAGCTGAAAAGTTGTTGGTCAATAGGCACGGTCCGATCCTTTTGCATGACAATCAATAGATCCCATATCTCACAAGTAACGGTGCAAAAACTGTTGGGATTTTAAATTCTTTCATCTTTCTGATATTTTCCCAACTGTTTACCATCTTTTCTGCAATCTGGATTCATTTTGCCGGCAGAAGGTCTTTCGGAACATAGCAGAGCTCATAAAAGCCTTTGAAGATTTCATTGCCTCAAAAAGTCAGCAATTCTACGAAAAAGGAATATTTGACCTTGTATCACGTTGGAAGAAACGTCAAAACCGTTGGTATTTAAGTCGCGGATTACGTTTTCGTGGAGTCCGGTAGCTGCAAATTTGTTTTTAACGTACCCATTCACGTGGAACTGGGAATAGAACGTGACATATTGGGTATGTAATTTAATTCATGCATTTTTTTTTTTTTTAATTTGAACGTTTATTTAAGAAAAACATGTACAATAGTATTATTCAAAGTATTGCCCATCTGAAACTATGACTTTTTCCTATCTTTCTGGCAATTTTTGGATCCATCCAAAAAGAACTGCGCCGGCTTGGCAACCAAGAATGAATCAAGCCAATTTTTGATATTCTGCTCTGATGTGAACCGTATTTCAGTGACGGGAACAAATGGTAGTCAGAAGAGGCAAGGTCTGGGCTATAAAGCGGGTGGGGTAAGACTTCCCATCCACTGTTTTCCAAATAGTTCTTAACCGGAATAGCAACATGGGGCCGAGCGTTGTCATCATGGAAAATTATTACCTCGTCTCTGGTCGCATATTCCGGGCGTTTTTCGGTTACTGCTCTCTTCAAACGGATTAATTGTGTTCGGTAGCGTTGTCTATTGATCGTTTCACCCGGCTTTAGCAGCTCATAGTACAGCACACCCATCTGATCCCACCAATTACAGAGCATTACCTTCGCGCCATGGATATTGGGCTTTGCCGTTGATTTGGCTGGTTGGCCGGGTTTCACATATGATTTTTTGCGCTTGGGGTTGTCGTAATGGATCCATTTTTCATCACCAGTAACAATCCGATGCAAAAATGACTTCTTTGTGTGGCGTTCCAGCAGCATTTCGGAAATGCAAAACCGCCTTTCGACGTCTCTCGACTTGAGTTCATGTGGAACCCAATTTCCTTGCTTTTGAATATATCCAGCTGCTTTTAAACGTTTTGAAATGGCCGCTTGAGTGACACCAAAGATTCTGCGAGCTCTTCTTGTGTTTGGCAACAATCTTCATAGAGTAATGCTTCCAGTTTTTCATCTTCAAACTGCCCAGGACATTCATCAGCTTCTTAGCCAAAATCACTTTTGGCACGTTCGCTCAGCTAGCGCATGTTCATCATAAACTTCCACCAAAATACGATTACTATCGGGAGCAGTTTTCAGTAATGAAGAAACACTCCTAGCAAAAACACTTTTTCAGGCACAAGGTTCGACATATTTGAGTGAAAAAAAAAATTATTGTTGTTTACGCTTCAAATGAATGACATATACTGAAATGACGTACAATGACAGTAGCTTTCCAACGCATGTTTCAATGGAATAATACAAGTTACGCCATCTCTTAGCAATGCGCGCGAATTAAGTTATAGAACCAATACATTACAACGTTTAGGATAATTGAGAAAGGGAAAAGCTTTTTGGAATAGATTTGACGGCAACAATAGGAGAATAAAAAGGTTTCAAACAAAATAAAACACAAATTCTTAATTTAAAAAAATGTAGATAGATTTTATTTATGTAACATATACTCGGAAGTTTTTCTTCTTTTTATTTTTGTGTAAATAGTTAAAACTATGTGTGAACCAACCGACACATATAAGATTCTTACACTTTATGAATAAGTATAAAAAAAAAAATAAAAATAAAAAAAAAAATATAAATGTGATTATGCGCGTGTGTGAAAATATTTTAATAAACTAAAGCTTTTACATCTTAAAAAAAAAATAATAATAATGGTAATTGTTTGTTTGCTTGCTTAAATTGTAGGCGCAAGCTTTGACAACATTGGCTCCTTAAGTACTTCTTAAAACTGAACAGAAGGGACTTTGCCTTAATTTTTTCTGATTGAAATGCAAAAGAAAAAAATGGGACAGTGCAGGATGCAGCTAATAAATATGTAGGGCTTGACGTCGAATTTTGTTTTCATTAAAAGTTCCTTTACAATTCCATTAAATATCACGTTTGAGATAAAATT
The DNA here is from genome assembly GCA_907269105.1 of Volucella inanis. Taxonomy (NCBI): domain Eukaryota; kingdom Metazoa; phylum Arthropoda; class Insecta; order Diptera; family Syrphidae; genus Volucella; species Volucella inanis. The sequence goes on from OU026154.1 coordinate 13,617,587, forward strand.
TATACACAAATTAACAAATATAAAAATGTTGTTGCTTAGAGTTTCTGCATCTCGGTGGCATCGCTGATGGCTTTACCCTTGACAATTTCGACACGCAGAAAGCCATCTTCGTCATCCGGATTGTTGGAGAGTAGTCTGTCCTCGTTTGGATCGACTTTACTTGAACGGCAAAGAAGTCTGTAATTGGATTAAAATAATATTACAGATTAGAAGCTAGCATACAAAGATGGTTAGGAAATGTAACAGATACGATTACAACAGAACAATAATCGCTCTTGTGAAGAGATGTTCGGTTTGGTTTGGTTTGGTTTTATCAAAATTAAATTGACTTAAACTTTTTTTTTTTTTTAAAGGACTAGACAACACAAATTGTTACTTAAGAAAAAAACAAGCGAAAAAGTAAGTTGCATGAAGATAGGATGGAAGAAGAAGGTTTATGTTAGAAGGTGAGATATGAGATAGATTATGGTTAAGGTATGGAAAGATATCACTGGACAAAACACAAAAGTTTTAAATGTTCCCACACGTTGGCAAACCTTAAGGTAGGGTAGCACCTCCGCTGTTACATTTCATATCCTTGGGCTGAAGTATTCCAAAAAAACTAAAGGAAATATAAATAAGTTATGAGATAAGGCATGTGCATATAGTACATGGAAAATTAAAGAAGTTTAAGAATTAAAAAGTTCAAAGGTTCATAAGGAAATAAAAGGGGAGCAAAACCGCGATCAAAGTCTCACCTAAAAGATACATAATTTTCACAAAAATGGGAAGTTAGTTTCTATAAGACAAATAGGTCCTCATACAACTGGAGAGAGAATAAGTTGAATTAATGTAAAGGGAAGGACCTGGAAAAAAATTTCTGACATAGTTGCGATAACTCTTGTAAATGTCCAAAGAGCACCTCAGAATCTGAATGTGTCTAACAGGTGTACCGGTACTAATTTTTAATGGGAAAGTACAAAACATTTTATTCAATGTATTGCCCATCTTTCGGGCAATTTATGGATTCCACGCCAATAAAACTGTTTGTTTTTTGAAGCAAACCAAAAAGTCACCCAATTTTCGACTTCCTCGTAGGATTCGAAGTGCTGTTCAACTAATGCATGTCCCATCGATGAAAACAAATGGTAGTCTCCGACTGGTCTGGTGAATACGGCGCGTGGAGTAGCAGCTCCCAGCCAAGTGCTTTGGTTGTATCCTGAACCTGTTTTGCATTGTGTGCAGGTGCATTGTCATGGTCTTCATGACATGTGTCTTCTCGCCCATTCTGGTCGTTTTTCGATCAATGCATGATTCAAATTGATCATATGTTGTCGGTAGCGATCTGTATTAATGGTTTCACCAGGTTTTAGGAGCTCGTGGTAAACCACACCTTTCTGGTTCCATCAGACACACAGCATTGTCTTCTTGCCGAATCGATCTGATTTTGAAGTTGAAGTTGATGGTTGTCCCGGATTAACCCATGATTTTTTCCGTTTAGGATTCCAATTTTCTTCGCCAGTAACAATTCGATGCAAAACTGATTTTTTATCGTGTCTTTGAAGCAAAATTTCACAAGTGGTTTTTCGGTTTTTCATCTGTCTTTCATTCAATTCATGTGGCACACATTTTCCAGACTTTTGGATCTTTCCCATAGCTTTTAAACGGTCAGAAATTGATTGTTGAGCAACATTTAACATTTCTGCCATTTGTTTCTGACTCAAAGTGTCATCTTCATCCAATATTGTTTCCAATTCGGCGTCTTCAAACTTTTTTGGTGGTCATCCACGTTCTTCATTTCTCACATCAAAATCGTTATCTCTGAACCGTTGAAACCATCTTTTGCATGTTGCTTCTGATAGAGTATGAGCATTCGATGCGACTTGGCAGCACTTTTCTTCAAATGAAAACAAAAATTTAATGCTTTCCACAAGTCATCATTTTCTGATACAAAATTCGACATTTTTAACACAATGAAAAAATATTATGTTGTTTGCTCAATGGCTTGATGTATACTAAATATGTTTGACAGGTGTCATAGCATAGCATAGTTCCCTATTGAGACTTTTGTATCTTGACATACTCACTTCAGACTAATCATCCACAGAAGATCTAGGTGGGACCATCATTTCCTGCCATAGAACTCAGCTTTTTACAGATTAACTTACACAAGTGCAGGCTCATCGGCTCACCATTATCCGAAGAACTAATATCTGAATTTAGGGTACCAAACCACAACATCTGCTTGTAAGAAGAGAAGGTACACCCAGAACTTGTATTCTTGCCAGATCAGAACTTAATTCCTCTTTCTCAATACAATACAATACACTTCGCAGTAGCAGTGCTTATCACTAAAGGCAACAAAAAGACATGGTTCACATCTGGGTACCTGTTCTTTGATGAGCATAATCTTGCACCACCTAGACGTGGAGTTATCGAGAGGAAATCATGCTGGGTTGCGAAGCATATGCAAACCACGGCTTATGGGGCAGTTCAGGCCCTAACAGTCCTACTTTCATTACAACAATCAAGTTCTTGACATCACTTTTGTCTGAAATAATCTCCCTTATTCATGAAACAAGTAAAAAGTGTCAGATGAACAACCTTACAATTGGGCTCAGTTAAGTTCACCACATTGAATAAGCAATTGGTTCGCGCTCGCATCTATTGCAATCTTCGGAAGACGAATTGGGAAAAACACAACAGATCGCTTATATCAGACTGACTAAATGTGAAAGTCACATTCTTATGTTAAATCTCTACATTTCAGCCAGAGCTTGAAGAACTCAATGACGAACTCACTTTTTCTTTAAATCTTTCCCGTACCACATATTGCGGAGCACGGATCACTCAGAACTGCATCGGAAAAGTAGGAAGTGTGCCAAATTACCTAAGTCAGAGCGTGACTGAAAAACATACAAGGCATCGTTAAGAATCTACGAAAACGGTTCTCGCGCAGTTTTTGCAAAACGATCATAAGCAGAAGGTCTATATCATACAATGGCCACGTCTTTTTAAAACGGGAGATGGCTTAGTGAGTGCAATCCATGATATGAATATCAAGTCGAAGTCAAGTCAAGTCATTAAAGCCTTTATAGCAAACACAAGCATAGCCTTATCACAGCCATGTGGATCCAACAGACCCTTCTCGGTGGCAGACCCCGAACACCTTGAAGGTTTTCGACGTGACATGTTTAGTCCAGAGAAGTTTATTATCCATGATGACACCCAAATACTAAGCTTCTTTGGAGACTCAGATGGTGCTGATGAGTTAGACTGACTGAAAGGCCATTTCTACTACACTAACCGTACACTATCTAGCGCTTTAGAGAGGTCATTCGCTAGGCACGATACAACAGACAGTATAACTACATCATCTGCACATGCCTGGACATTTACGAGGGCGGTTTGATGAGTACCCGGATTAAAAAATAGATGGGGCTATTAAGCCAAAATGAGTGTACCATTGTTTGGTATAACCTCTGTTAGCCCGCCGATTCTTGTTCTCGACAGTGTGTATTGGATCCATTCACCTTCTCGTACAACCGTTTACCATTGCTTCGCAGAGTTTCGCAATGCTTGCACATCAGATTTTGATGAACCGTGCCCAGGTGGCCCAAAAACGGTTACCACAAAGGAAACCGCGGACAAAATCCATGACCATGAGCTCGTATTAGAGGATCGTCGAGTGAAGATTTGCGAGTTGGCTAAGATAGCAGGCATCTCAACTGAACGCGTTAATCATATCCTACACGAAATTTTGGGCATGAGAAAGCTGTCCGCGCGATGGATGTCGCGTTTGTTCACACCGGAGAACAAGCGCAATCGTGAGACCACTTTTGTTTAATCGAAATCCGGAGGAGTTTCTGCGTCATTTTGTGGCCATCGATGAGACATGTATTCATCGTTACACATCAGAGACCAAAGAACAATCAAAACAATGGTTCCACCCGATAAACGTCCTCTAAAGAAGGCGAGAACCGTGCCTTCGACCGGAAACAATTACAGGAGCATACTACTTCGATTAATGGGGTCGATTCAACGCCGATTTAAAGAAAAAACGACCACATTTGGCTTCTTAAGACTTCTTAAGACTTCTTTTTGTTCCCAAACCTTAAGAGGTCGCTCGCCGGAAAGAAGTACGGGTCGAACGAGAAAGTCATCGCCGCCGCGGAGGAGTATTCTGCAGGCCAACAAAAGTCGTACTATACGGAGGGGTTGAAAAATGTTGCAACACCGCTGGGAAAAGTGTATCGAGGGGATTATATTGAAAAATAAATTGTCAAAACCTAAAAAAGTTGCGTTGTCATTTCTAATCCGGGTATTCATCAAACAGCCCTCGTACATAAGTCTGAACTATTGAGAGCGACATGCTGTGCCAACATGCACTACAGAAATGAAGACAGGACACTGCTTTGTGGACAAAAAACTGTTCAAACCCGACAACACATATTGCCCGCAGTTAGTATCCGCAATAGGATCCAATTCAATTCGAAGTAATTTTGAAGTGCATTCTCGTAGGAGTTCCGGCGTCGCGTTGGTAGACAAGTTACAAAAGCAATTTTGCGCACAAAATAAGTATCCATGCCCTTCGATAAAAAGAACAACAACAACTTTTCGCGAAAGTGTAATCATCCTTTTCGATTTTCCGTATATATTCCCACTGTTTTCAACCCTTTCGGTCTGTATACCAATGCCGGACTAAAAGTGAAGATTTTCCTCAGAATTGACTGCGGCTCGTCTATATCTATATGTAGCATAGATGGATATATGTCGTCGACGTCAGGTGACTTAAAACCAACAAAGGTGATGACCTCCTCCGTCATTACAAATACCAGCCTCAGAGAAGTGTTTAGTTTTTTTCTGGTGGAACAGAGCACTCAGAAGACGAACTAGTCCATTATACTCTTTGTAAAGTCCTTTTAATAAAATCTTTCAGTCTTTCAAAGAAAGATGAGTAAGCGCTTCAGTGCTAAGGTGCTTACACTACCAGCACCCACCACGTCAGCACCAAGTACCTGTAGCCTGATGCGACAGCCGGACATTCACAGAGATGTCGCCCTTATTTTTACAGCAAGCATAGCAGGATGCTATGTCATTTATTCCCACCACATTAAGTGTAATGCCTTGTCAGGACGCCAGTAAGCAGCCTGCAGTCTTTCCTGCTGAGGGACACCAGAAAAGTGTCGGTGCCGAGAAGCATTCGTTGGCCTGCTTGAAGCCTGTTATTTGCAGTTGTGCTCATATGAGACCCAAATGTCAATGGAAGCCTTAACCGAGAACGAAGGCAGACCCAACTTAGGTTTGAGTTCTGAAAAACTCTCCCTTGAACTTTGCCTGAAAAGTTCATCGGCGATTTCATTTCCCGTGATCCCATTGTGACCTGGGACCCAGACAAGGGTCACTGCATTTAGCCTTCCGACCGCGTTCAATTATCTCTTGCATTCTTTAACTAGCTTGGAAGTTGTAAGAGGGTTCAGCAAGGCACTAAGCGCAGTTTGGTTGTCGCTGACGATATAATATACTCGTAGTTCACTGTCATCAGGATTGCGTAAATCTCCGCTTAGAAGACAGATCCAAGCTTTCCTAAAGTGAAGTGAAATCTAACGTTGTCGTCCTCCAGAAAAACATCAGCGCTACATCCTATATTGGCTTTCGAGCCAATGGTTTGGAGGGAGGCCGTGGTGTAGTGGTATATGCATACACTCCTCAAACAGAGGGTCACAGGTTCGAATCCCGTGCGAGGCAATTCTCTGAAAAAGTCTTCGTAGAATTTGCATGTAGTTATATGAGAATCCCGTCGGCGTCAACTCTGACATGAAGGCATAACACTGATGTTGGAGTGGTTTCTGGCTGGGCTAAATGTAACGAACTAACAACTAGCACGTACTAAAACCCACTGGTTGAGGATGCACTTGCTCGTCCCGTCCAGTTTGACAACCACCTCTGGGAAAAATATCGAAATCTAACACACCTGAGTTTCAAACTACTACACCACCCGCGCCCACGCCCTGGAGAAAACCAGTAAAAGGGTATTCATATCCCCTTGGTGCGCGCGCGGGATTATTAAAAAAAAAAAAGAATCCGTGAAGACCCGACTGCATTCCTTTCCTGGGTCAGAAAGTCGATTTCATATATTTTCTGCAAGAGATCTTCTAATGTCGTTGCATCAGAACGGCATGTTCATAAGATCGGAGTAATAAGACAGCTGACGCGCAAGGTCACCAAAACTCCAGTGCGTGTTGTACTAAAGACCTTTTCTTTTTAAACGAAAGATGGCGTGCAGGCCATGATATGAATATCAATGGGAGAAAGAGAACTGTGTTAGTCAGATCTCTTGGAGCTACTTGATAGAAGCCCGTAGTGAGTTAGTTCTGGCTAGGTTACCTTCAAATTGGATCTTTACCTGAGACTTAATGTACATATGTGCCATCAGATCGTCTAAATGATTTTGCCCGTTAGGGGGCTTTGACCAGCAAAAATCTTTATAGGATGCGCTCTTCCAAAATTCGTATTAGTTTTAAGAGACCTTTTCAATAGTGTTCGGGTTTCCTTATGCATTCGCAAATTTGTGCTTCTGCAGAAGTTCAAATCACTTGGTGAGGGTACCATGAACAGACTTGCCGATCTCTTTCTTAAAGCGTTTTCTGTCGATTTTCCACGGGTTTTTCCTCTTCAGCAGGGTCAAGATCTCGGATTCGATTAAAAAATTCGATGTGGCTATGGTCTGACATGGATGCTGCCAATAGTAATTTCCAGTCGGCAATTTGCTTTGGTACCGTTTTACTTTTGTTGATAACTAGTTCAGACGATAGTCTGAAATCCAGAAGATGATTACCTCTCAAGTTGCATTTGGTGCTGCCCCAAAAAGGGTCCTAGTTATCTTCCTGGAGTCACAGTATTTAATGAGTTCAGCTTCTGCCCTTGAGTGTGGCAGTAGCACCAAATTAAAATTAAAATAAACTGACACGACGTCGAATTTACGTCATTTTATGTTTGATTTGTAGCTGCAGCAACTAAATCTTGGTTGCAAAATTGCCCAAGTTTAGTGGTGTGAAACCCCTTAAACACACTCCGATGTGTTTAATGAGTCATTGGTTAGCTTGTGCAATTCGAAAGAATTCATTGTTCTATGCGGTAGTATAATTAAATTCCTACTTAGGACAATTCTCAAATATGCCGTAACCTATCCCTTAGCTGAGGTCTCACTTAAAAAAAAAAAAAAAAAAATAGGTGAGGCAGTTCATTGCAAATGTCAGTGTCATAAAAAAGAGGCAAACTAAAACAAAGTAAAATACAAAACTCTCAACAAAGAAGAAAATTTCATTTCGTTTGGAATAACAAAACAATCAACAACTGCTGCTAATGATAATGCACAACAGAAACCCAGGAATTACGGTATCATAAAACCAGCCTTGTGTAAAATCCACAACACAGGTATTCCTGTTGCCCCTAACACTTTTATGAGGATCACATCCTTCCAGGTATGTAAACAGGTCGCCCACTTCAATTGTTGCCTACTCGTTGCAAATTAGTTTTCTTTCGATGTTTTCAGGAATAACCCAATGATCACTTAAGCACGGATTGCTCTATAAAAGCCTGTCGAGTACAGGCTGTGCCATCAGTTCATTTGCAACCTCTCAACAGGCAACAATATTTAAAAAAAAAAAAAAAAAAAAAAAAAAAAAATGAAAAACATTATTTTTCTGGTGCTAGCAATCATAGCAAGTGATGCCCGTAACATTAAATGTCCCGAGTTGTCCCAGAAAGCACTCTCTGCTCTGCTCGGGACAACGTACAACGCGCGGTATATGAGGATCAATCCTCCCACTGATGAAAATAACAGCAATGGACGCGGTGGACCTAAGCGATCTTCCCAAGACGACCTCGGTTTTTTTATAGATGAAGAATCTGAAGAAAATTTGTACGCGGGTATCCCAGCCTGGGAAGTGGATCATATAGAAATCGCTGAAAAGCAACGAAGGAAACGTGAAGGCAGTTCACAGTTGCCAAAAACACACAAACGAAACACACGACAAGCGTTTCTAAAGAGGATAGCTACTCAAAAGGATGTATTCCAATCTCGTCCGTGGCAGTGCAAAGCAGAAGTGCATTGGATGGATTTAGGAGCAGATTACTTCCCTCGATACATTCGGAGTATGAAGTGCTCGAAGAATAATTGTTGGTATGGACACTATACCTGCAAACCAAAGCGGTTTAGCATAAAAGTGCTGAAACGCAGCAATGGACAATGTGCTAGAGTTAGCCAGCGATTAAAGATACTCATTTTGGACAGTGTGACTGGAGAGTTTGCCCAGCAGTGGGAGTTTGAAGAGAAGGCTGTGACGTTCTGCTGTGATTGTGTAATGGATTACGAGCTTTAGTTCAATTATTGAATAAAAATCAGAAAAAAAAAAACTAAATCTGTGTTAGTGTTGGTATTTGAATTGTATATATGAATGTTGTAGATAAGATTTATTTATTCTTTTACTTATTTTTTATTTACATTTTTGTTGTTGGAATTTTGTTTTTGAGAAAATATACATACATAGAAGCAAATAAGAATGGAGTTAGAATTATATATTTAAGCAGCGTGTTCCTTTAGGGTATTGTCGGCGAAGCAACATACCGAGACAAACATGTAGTTTCCGAGACATGAAACCAAAGTCGGTCGTAAACCAACCAAAGGATCAACGATATACAATGCTTACCTCTGGTTAACTGTTTTCAGTGCTACATTCTATGTTCTATGGTTTGTTGGTTAAGGTCACCTTAAACTTGTGGGGGCCATCTTAGATGGCCTCAAAGACTCTTTGGGAAGCAGCTTTGGCGTCCATTCGGCCAACATAGCCCAGCCATGTCAAACGATGAATCTAACGACGATGTGGGTAAAACTGATTCTTTATTCTCCAGAAGATAGAGCCCTCTACGTCATCGAGCAGGATTGGGATGATAAGGGTCTTGTTTAAGGCCAGTTTGTTCTTAAAAGAGTGGACTCAGTTGCTCAATTCTTTTCTGAATCCAAAGAAACAGGGATTGGCTGTTTCGTTGCTGGTCTTATCTGCTAATGGTGACGTACTTGCAAGGCCGTTGTTGGTGTGCGCCCTTTACTGATGACAGCATGGACTTTGCTTTGCCTTTGTTTACCATCAGATCCATTTTGCTCAGAACCAATGTCAGCCGTGTACGCATATAATTGTACGAAAAGTTCCATTTTTAATGGACAGTTTAGCATGTCAGAAAAGTGTTTTGGATCGTCAGCCGGGATGTCGGTACTAGCCTTTTAGGTGGCTTCTACGTCTACAAAAAGCAAATGTATTTTTCCAAAAAGTTAAAAGTCGCTCGGTGCCGAATACGGGGAGTGGTTGAAAGTTAAACTGCAATTTGTAGCCAAAAAATCGGTTGCCGATCGATGAGATGGCGCATTATTGTGCACCAACTCTTCTTAGATCATATTGACAAGACCACGTTTCATCGCCAGTCACAATGTTGTACAGAAAGTTTTTGTTCTTTTTAGCCTTCTTCAAAATGTCCTTGGAATGTTAAATTCTGAACAATTTTTGGTCGCCAGACATTTTTGTTCCGATGACACAAACGTACTTCAGACGCTTCTATTCGTCCAAATGCGATGAAATTTTGACAGTGCATCAGCGTAGGATGTACCTTTCTGACGCATGTCAGAATATGTTGTCATTCAATTGCAGGTTGAATTGAACGTTTTTGGGTTATTTTAAATCCATTGAAGAATAGATTCGTCGATAATAATCATCTCCCACAAAAGATCCTGGAGCCAAACTCTATCGAATGCCTTTGAAATATAAAGTACAACTATCTTGCTCGCCAGATTGTTGTAGACTTGTTGAAGATTTGTTCAGTCAAATTAGCAGTGGACCTTCTGCTAGACCTACCGTATTGCCAGTTATTGAGAAGATTTCGTTTGTCGAGATATTTCATGTGCTGACGATTTACCATCATTTTCATTACCGTGGAAAGATGAGACGTACGTGCAATGAGTCTGCAGGACCATTTTTAGGAACTAACTTGACAAATGCTCTCTTGAGAATAAGGGGGAATATACCATCGGGAACAGCTGATTTGTGTACGTTAAGTTCGAGTGCGGACGTAGATTGGTCCCATTGAAGACTAGACGCGCTCAAGAGTTCGCGAAAACAAGACGCAATCTGGAAGTGTCGAGCTAGTCGGAAAGTGTGCAGTAAGCAGATTTGCTTTGTCCAATGAACTGACAGCTAACATTATGCCTATAAGTGGTCGTCTGTTAGCGTGTTCTCTTGCCAAGATTATTATTTCACTATTTCACTTGTTCAACAGTGCCTCATGGATTTGAAGACAGAGCGACGTCACACGACAGAACAAGCTCAGCCATTTCAAAGGAAAACTTCGAATTACCACGAGAGAAGTTATTGATGATGGTGGCATATCGGTCGGCTCGAGTCATGCAAGTTTTTTGGATGTTTTGGGCATGAGACGCGTGTCAGCGAGGTTTGTTCCAAAACCTCTTAATTTTGATTCGAAGAACCGTCTCATTAGCATCGTCTCATTAGGAGCTCTTGAATTACGTCAATGATGATCCTGACTTGTTTTAAAGGGTCATAACTGGTGCCGAATTACGAGTACACGGTTATGAAGCACCCAAGAGAACCAAAACCGAAAAAATGTCTAAGTTTTGGTCACTGTTTTTTTTTTATTACCGTGGCGTAGTGCATCCGAAGTTTTATCCTTAAGGTCGTACGGTCAATAAGGAGTATTACCTTAAAGTTATGCGCTGCTTGTGAGAGATTTTTTGTCCAAAAATAACGATCAACGATCATGCCTCAACCACCATATTCACCGGATTTGGCCACATGCGATTTTTTTTGTTCCCAAAATTGAAGAGACCTATAAAAGGACGAAGATTGAGGGGGATTACTTTGAAGGGAACAATATTAAAATATAAGCGGGTTGTCGCTTTCAGTAAGTCTTCGTGTCTTCATGTCTTCGAAACTATTACGGGTATAAAACAGTGATGCAATTTTAGCCCTTTAGCATTTGTGATGTTTATCGACGACATTTCGGAATGCCTTTGTGGCGGTGTCAGGATCAATCTTATTTGCGGACTCACCGGAAAGCGCCAGGATTTGAGGTTAATGGTCAACACATCTAAATTTAAATTAATAATTCTTAGAAAAGGACGGGGGAGATATACAAAAAATGTTTTTTTTTGATCGAGAAGAAATAGAAGCAGCGAAGTGCAATAACATGAATATGGAACAGCATTTGAAGAAAAAGCTTGCATCAGCTAAGTCAGCCATAAGTGCGGCTTGGAAAAATTGTCTGAAAAATAATCAATGGTGATAATCAAATATCAGATGTTACAGGTTATTGAGGCGAAAATATTGTTTTATGAGAAATAAAAGTCAACTAGCAGTTACAAAGTGGACACACCTTGAAAATAAGTACTGGAAATACCACTCAAGGTGGGGTAAGGGTTTGCACTTTGGAAAAATCTAATTTTGTCTTATCTTATTGTTAAACATTTCAAAAATATATTCCCAAAATTTTAAGTCGATCTGAGCAAAACTCTTGAAGTTATTGTCTAGTTAGTCTCCTTATTCACTTCTATTGTTCTGGTCAATTATCCCGTTTCGAGAATACTTACAGGCAAGTAAAGGCATAAAGACACACTCCACTTCCTGAAGATGTCTTATAAGCGATCAAACCGATTTACGAAGACTTGAGTAAAGACGAACTTCTGGAAAGGTGTCTTCGAGGTTTGAACTAGCTAATTTGGAGAATTGCACCGAAAAAATCATCTGGCAGCAAGCAAATTATTGAATTTGCATCCTATGTAGCTGCATGCACTTTCAACGAAGGTGCAGTGCTTTTCTCAACCTTCCGTCGGATATGAACGTCAGCGTCGGCCCAAGCGCTCATGAATACGAAAGATTGAAGGACAGCAATCGCATTGACAGGGCCTGAATCCAAACTGAGCAGTAGAGCAAAGAAGCCAAGATAAAACAATGACTTGAGAGAAAAGAGGCTGAAGACATCGAAGCTGCTGCAGGGAGTCTACTCTATGGAGCTGGAATCGATGATTCTGAGTAAGTTGAAAAAAAAATTTTTTTCTTCACTTTTTTAGCTCATAAACTTTTAAACGAGTTTCTTTCAAAACTACTTTTTCAAAGACCGTGTTCACTGCCATTTAAAAACTACTTGACCAATTCATTTCAAATTTGGTACACATTTTCTATGAAAGCTTACACCAAGCTTAAAATATTTAAGCTTCCTCAAATTGGGGCAAACGGCTTTAAATCATGTCTTAAACTTTTTATAAATGAAAATTGAAATGAGAAAAAAAAACAGACGGCATTCACCAGATTCATGATCCCAATACGGTTGAACGTCGAATATTATTCGAATATTTGTTTGAATATGTCTTGAGCCAAGTTACGAACAAAAAATCAAAACCGGATTGACTCTTCTTCACTACTACATTCAATTGTACTAGGTGGAGTGATAAGTGACCTCTTTGACTGCCAGAAGGCGCTGCTACTGCAGAGTCTTAAAATCCGTTCATATTTAGGCAGACATGCCAAATTTCAGTGCGATACTATCTTTAGTTTTGTTTTTACAGCTGATTGTTGTTGACGTGTTTGGCATCATGTTGAGTATGGACAAAAACAATTTTCGTTCTCTCATAAAACATTATTTTTTGAGAGGCAAAACGGCGAAGAAAACAAAAGAAAAGTTGGATAAATATTATGGGGCTAATGCTCCGTCAGATTACACCGTCAAATATTGGTTTCGAGAGTTTCGTGGTGGATGCAACTCCACTACCGATCAAGTCCGCAGCGGCAGGCCCTCCAATCCGGTTACAGAGGACAATGTCAAAAATATACATGAAATGGTGTTGATTGACCGGAAAGTGAAGGTGTGCGAGCTAGCAGATACCACAAAGATTAGTACTGAGCGCATACGCCATATTTTGGGCAATATTCTGCATATGAAAAAGTTATCCTGTCGCTGGGTGCCACGCATACTCACTCCTGACCAAAAACACGAACGCGAGAGCACTTCGAAAGAGTGTTTGGACTTGCTGATGTGGAGTCGGACGGACTTTTGGCGTCGATTGGTAACTGTTGAACACTAGAGAACGGAATGAGTGCCCGCCAATGGACTGAAGCCGGCACGAGTGCTCCGAAGCGGCCGAGGGAGGCTCGATGGGTCGGAAAGGTTATGGCGTCTGTTTTCTGGGATTGTCATGGCATACTCTTCGTGGACTACCTCGAAAAAGGAAAAACCATCAACAGCGTGTATTCCTGTGCATTTTTGGAGCGATTAAAGGCCGAAATCACTGCAAAACGTTTGTTTTTGCAAGACAATGCACTGGCGCACAAGAGCATCGCAACCGTATTCGCCCGATTTGGCGGACTATTATCTCTTCCCAAACCTCAAAAGATGGCTCATCAGTTAAAAAAATTCAGCTCACGCGAGGAAATCATCGACGCCACGGAGGATTATTTTGCAGACCTTCCGGAAAATTTCTTTTCGGACGGGATCAAGAAATTGGAAAATCGCTATAATAAGTGCATCTAACTAAAAGGGGACTATATTGAATAATTAAGAAAAACATTTAAAAAAAAATTGTTTTTCATTCCCAAGGAGGTTACTTTTCACCCCACGTAGTATTGTGTGGAGATGTTAAACATTTGAAATTGTTTCTTTTTTTGTTATTAAATAAAACTGCAAACAGTATAAAAGTGTTTTTATTTGTTCTACTCGTACACTCGTATTAGTATGTTTAACTTTAGGCTATGCGCACCAACTGCAAAGTGTGCAGTTCTTAATCGAAATATTAATACTAAATTTTAAGTTCTTCATCGTGAGAACAATATTAAATCAAATTATTATATATCCTAGAATACTCGTATAAATGATTTGTTTAACAGTTGTCACTATGGCTAGTATTTCCCCAGGAATAAAGGCGTTCAGGTGTACGTAAAAAGCTGAAATGAAATCATAGAATAGAAGAAAATAAAAAAAAAGTAAAAAGCTTGGTAAAACGTTTACGACTTTGACTTAACGTTGACATTGAACAGAAGAAGAAACCACTTAACTTCACAACACAAACAATCTACGAATACTCAGGCAAACAATCTTTTGTGAGGTTTTATTCTCCAAAAACATAGAGAGTCATAAGCTCAACCGCCAACATAAGAGGCGTGGTAGATTGAAAAGGTATTTCGCAGTGGATATTAGATTAGGAAAAGCTGAATTTTGTACATGGATTATAGACGTCGAAATAGTAAGTGCGTTTGTCAGACAGCCTTATTCTTATGCTATCGTTGGTATTCACTCTCATTCCCAAATGGATTTTCAGTCAATAATATCTCATTTGTACTCGCTTTACAATCTCTTATAAATGAATTATTGCGGTGAAAGTGAAAGTGAACCTCCTTTTGATGTCGCTATCCATATCTCATGGAGAATTAAATTTTTTAATCGTAAAAAGCATCAAAGTTCACTAAAACTCATTGATTTTGCATTCTTCTTTTATTAATCATTGCATTATGTAAGGTGTACAAGTACGTGCATGTAATAGATGCCCACCGACTTCTTCACATCTGACTAAAACAATCATTAAGCCTCCTTCTGAACCACAGCTGAAATTTAAGACGCCCTTTTTTCCGGACAGAATTATTCGTAAGCCTTCTTTGCAAAGTTAACGAACAGAGTTTTGAGTTCCTGCACTATCGGTTTCTTGATTTGGAGGCTTTCACAGACACCCGTATGTATTTCTCCGCTGGCATTTGCAGCATCCTCGTCGTTAAGGTAATCCCCATTGACTGCAATGCACTTGTGGCAGTCTTTTATCTAACCTAACAAGTAGTGGTGTTGTTTTCGGCAAGAAAAGCATGCATAATATTATTATTAAAGCGTGTTTCAACAAGAGGAGTAGGATTTGTGTTTTCGAAGAAAACGAACAATTGTGGAGATATCTCTGAAACTTCTGTTGCTTTATAAAGTAGACATATGGGGAGTATTTATGGAATACAATATCTTCCAAATAACCTGCTCTGCTCTGCTTGCGAACCCTTATCCTTTTCTCGAAGTTTTCAATCAAACTCACATAATTGGAGCTCTATCTCGACGATGGTGGCTTCCATATTCGCTTTCAGAGGTGAAATTGTTTTCGGATGATTGGTGCAGATCTTGCTTACAACATAGCCCCAAAGAAAGAAGTCGTTCGTTCTTGGAGAGCCAAATCTTTCAAAGTCAATGTTCGGTGCAGTGTGGCTGTGGAGAGGTCAACCTCCTGAGAACAGTGACGAATGGAGATGTTATGGTCGTGATTGACACTTTGCTTTACTGCGGCGATATATTCCATTTCAAATTCCAAGGATTTTGTGAATTACAGAATGTTGACAGAATTTATTCAGAAAATGAAGAACACAAGTTTACTCATCTAAATCTATATTGTCCCCTTCAAAGTAATCACCATCGACTGCAACACACTTATGCCAGCGCTTGATTCAATCCTCGAAACATTTTTTATATTCGATTTTCGGTATGTCCATCAGTGCTTCCTGTGATTTTTCCATTACTTCCTCTCGGCTGCTGAAACGCGTTCTCCGTGTGTTTTTTTTAACTCGATTGAACAGAAAGAAGTCACAGGGAGCCAAATCAGTTGAATTCGGTAGCTGTTGGATTGTATTTTTTGAATTTTTCGTCAAAAAATTACGAATAATAATGGCACTGTGCGACGGTGTGTTATCATGGTGCAAAATCCTCGAGTATTCTGCCCACAATTCTGGTCTCTTTCGGCGAAATGCTTTACTCAAACGTCTCATAACGCCCAAATAATACTCTTTGTTTACTGTCTGGCCTTCTGGCAAAAATTCATGATGCACTATACCGTTTTAATTCATGAAAACCGTGAGCATTGTCTTCTTTTTTTACTGAAAACGACGTGGTTTTTTTGGTCTCGGCTCGTTTGGTGAACGCCATTCGTCTCCAGTAATGATCCTTTTGATGAATGTGGGATTGGATTCAGCCTCGAAAATCATTTCTTTTGCGACGTCAACATGGTCTATTTTTTGCATAAAATTGAGGTCTCGTCTTTTGGCACCAACTTTGCTGCTACACGACGGAAACACAAATCATTAACCAAAATGTTTTGGACGGATTCATAGGCAATGTTCAAGTCCTCCTCTATCTCTCTGATGGTTAATTTGCGGCTATTGACCAACATTTCTTTTACTTCATCAATGTTTTCGTCGGTTTTCGATGTCGATGGTCTGCCACTGCGTTCATCATCTTCGATTGACTCATGACCACTTTTGAATCGCTCGTGCCACTGGTAAACGACCGTTTTCTTTAGAGAATCGTTGCTGAAATACTTTTTCAATATTTTCAACGTTCGCGCACCATTAAATCCGTTTTTTACGCAAAATTTAATAAAAATTCATTGTTGCAAATTTAGATCCATTTCTAAAATTGTAAAAAAATCGCCAATACAAACAGAGATAGATGTACTCTTGCCTACGTAACTTTTGCAAATGTCAAGCTATGATGCTAAGATTTAGAGGAAATGTCAACAACAGATGTACTAACTTAACAAAAAAAAAAAAACAGAACTCAAATCAGAACAATGGGAGCGCCACACGGTGGTTGTTTTTTTTTTTTTTTTTTTGATCAAGATGGTAATCCATAAAAACGTCTCATAACACCCAAAAAATACTCGTGCTTGTCAGCTTGCCCTTCAGCAACAAAGTCATGATGTACAACATCATAGTAATCCATGAAAACTGTGAGCATCGCCTTCTTTTTTTGACTGAAAACGACGTAGTTTCTTTGGTCTTGGCTCATTCGGAGTGCATAATTCACCAGCTTGATGATTGGTTTGCATGACATACTCATACGCCCATGTCTCATGACTAGTAATGACAAGTTTGATAAATGTTTGGTATGAATCAGGTCCAAGTCCCAATGCCTTTTTTTTGCAGAAAATTCAAGTACATCGGCACCAGCTTTATAGAGATCGAGTTGTTGGTCATCTGTGCTTACTCACTTATGGTCAATTGAGGGTCTGTGACCAGTAAGTCCACGTGTTCCTCAGTTGTTAGTGTTGATGCTCTGCCAGAAAGATTATCATTATCGACGGCTTCACGACCACTTCTGAAGCTCAAATGTCAATCGTATTTGGGACATCAACACTTTTTCAACATTTCCGCTGTACCTTTCATAGATGTCATGCTATGACGCATACAAAATAACAAAAAAAAAATCGATCAAACGACACTATCACATGTTGAATATTTCAGGAATTATTTTAACAGGGTGGCACTTATCTTATATTGTCCAACACTACGATACGTATGATAAGATTAAACACACAATTGCCATACAGAGCAAATATGAGTTCGATAAAGACGATGTTATGATTTTTATCAGTTCCACAATGTTTCCGCGTCGTTATCCGTACGCTTTGGATATCATAAATCGTCTTGCCAACGACATTTGATTATATTGTTTTGTTTACTGTTTATTTATATACTAACATGCGAAGTTAGCTTCACCGTCCGGTGACGGTTTCAGTTTTTCGTGTCGCCTTTGTTTGCTTTTATACAGTGGAACAGATAAATTCTCCCTTTACAAAAGCAGGCTATCACTCACTCATTTGATTGAACAAAGTTGCAAGAGCTTCTTAAATCACAGACTTCATTGTCATGCATGCTTTGGAAAATATGTGATTTGGCCCTTTTTATGTTTCACTTACTTTGCTTTTTATTGAATGTGCAGGCTCCTTTTCATGTGCAACAATAGAACGAATGCTACCGTGCGATATTTATTCCTAGAATAACGGGTAAGACAACTCTTTTTACCCAATTCATTGTTGTCCGTGAGTAGACCGCCCTGCCTATAAATAATTTTCAGGATTGAATCTCTTGTGAGTCTTGTCTTCGCTACGAAACCATTTTAAAGATTTTAGCCCACTTGCTTCTGCTTAAATTTGAAGCTTAAAATCTGTTTATCGCTTACGAAAAATCATCTTTCAAACCCTAATATTGTATATACAATAAATTAATGGACACTGTGCATGCTCTGATAGCACAGTCTTCGCTTCTTACTAGATACTCTCGTACTTAGTTCGCGATTGGAAGGACTTGCCATTTGTGATTTACCGCTCTTTTCATTTGATTACTTGATCGCTGATCACTTGACACTTTTGACGCTTTTCATTCGACTTAATTTCTGGCAATTCGGATTCACTATTGTGACTTTGTGTTGGTTTTTGGTTTGGGTTTGGGTTTTCTCACACAAAATTTTATTAGCACAAGGAAGTGATGTTACCTTTACATCGGTCGGTCGTATCGTCAGTGTAGATAGTTCGCTGTTATTGTAAGCAATTAAGAGTCGCTCTTGCTTGATAATCAACGTACTTAAGATGTTTAAACAGTATGATTTGCATGAATATATTATGTAGTATGTCTGTTCGTGCCGAGTTTCGGGTTTGAAATCGCTGTATTTTCCGAGATATAATCTCCGACGTATCAGTTCAAATCCCCACTATGAAAGGAAATTTCCCTTTAAGTTTCTTATTACCTATTTGTTGCTTTTACCATTTAAAGAACACTTTTACGAGGTATGTCCATAACCATTACGATCGTGCTTAGGAGCTGCAGAAACAGTGGCATTACTGCGTTTGTCCAGTCACTTAGAACTATGAGAAAAACTACTTGCTTTCAGAATCCTTGAAGGAGCCAAAAACTTAAATGGAATTGAGCTGAAAGCGCTTTATCACACCGTCTGCTATTCATTCATTTATAAGCTTCGCATATTTTCACCCTTAAGCGGCAATCTAAACGATTTTGAGGTGCTCACGAGAGAACTATCAGCTCCGTCACCAGTAATCTTCATCTAAAATCTGTCTACGAAACTAATCAA
Source organism: Volucella inanis (assembly GCA_907269105.1). Classification (NCBI taxonomy): domain Eukaryota; kingdom Metazoa; phylum Arthropoda; class Insecta; order Diptera; family Syrphidae; genus Volucella; species Volucella inanis. Next base: position 13,636,511 of record OU026154.1, read on the forward strand.
CGACGTTTAAAGTTTTTGCATGCCAGTGGACGTTCCGAATATTCATTGAACGATAAGTAACTTTCTGCCCGTTTAAATAGAATTCATTGTATGCGCAAACTGATTTTAGTACGTGAAATCGTCAAATCCCTTCATCAGCTGTAGTCCTCTCCGTCGTTCTCGTTATTGGTTAGGTCTGACTGGAAAATGTCATGTTTGCCACATTTTCCGGTGTTTCGCTACTCTAGTCCGTCGTTGATTCTTGTTGTTATGTTTTGCAGAATTGTTTTACTTTTTTTTTATTGATAATACCAACGATTCCCATTTATATCATTTAAAAGAGACCTATTCACCTACGGCATAAAGAAAGTATGCCAACTGAAAAAAAAAAGACTCAAGGAAACAGAATAAAATTCAACAGCACATTACATGAAAAACTGTCCAGGACATGATAGATGACATGTTTAACACTGAATAGTTGTAACCTTCATCCAAAATGACTAAGTTCTGTACTTCCGCCACCAACAGTTACTTAAGGAAGAAGCAAAACAAAAACTATTTCTATTTCAACATACCTTGATAGCGTTGAGCTATTCGATCGACTGAAATTCGGTCGTGGAATATCTTCTAAACCCCTGTGCACAGACACTGTATCTGGATCTCTATTCGCTTCACTTAATAGCTGCAAATATTCTGGAGTACGTAACGATGCCGCTGTTGGTTTTTTATACATTTTAATCAACAAAGATGAACACACAACAGATACTGAACTAGCTGCCATTGCTACCGATGCCATCCATGGTTGTAGGACTAGTCCAAATGCTGTAAAGACACCGGCAGCTAATGGAATACCTAACAAGTTATACATGCTGGCGAAAAGGAAGTTTAGTCGTATGCGACGTACTGTTTTACGTGAAAGGTCTAAGCAGGCCACGACATCAAGTAAGTCGTTCTAAAAAGAAACAGAAGGTCTCCTTAAATTGAATAGTTTATGTTATAGTTTATGTTATACGAACCCTCATAAGGACAACATCAGCAGCTTCTGCAGCCACATCTGTGCCAGCAGCTATAGCAATTCCAACATCAGCCTGTGCCAGCGCAGGACTATCATTTACACCATCCCCGACCATAGCAACACGCATACCGCCCTCTTGAATTCGCTGAATTTTAGCCACTTTGTGGGATGGAAGCACCTCAGCATAGACACGATTAATTCCAACCTGATGGGCGATATTCACGGCTGTGTTTTTGTTATCTCCTGTGAGGAGGATCACATCGATTCCCATTTTCTTTAGGGTGTATACGGCTAAGTGGGCTTCAGGTTTAACCATGTCCGACACGGATATCATGGAGATCAGTTGGTTACTTAGGGCACACAAAACAGCTGTATTACCAATGTTTTCTTCTTCTGACATCTTAGTATGGATTTCCGCCGGCACTAAGATTCCATTTCGATGCATCCATTCACGATTGCCAATGAGCACGCTGATTTCATTTCCTAAAATTGGCTTTTGAACTGATTCGGACTCCTCAGATGCATCGTCGAGTTCTAATAGTTGATGCAGTTCTAATGTGTTTTTCTGAATTGCATTCATTGCTGGAAGAACTTCTTCAATTGAAACTCCATTCACCATATGTGTTGCCATCGAGTTTGTTCGATAGGAATTCTCGTAGTTGATTATTTTTTCAGCGTTAGTAGCTTGTCTCAGTGCTTGTTCAAAGTTGGAGACGGTAGATTTAATACCGCAACCAGGAACTGCTTGGAAATTGCCTGATTTACCAAATTGTTCCAGGTTCAGCATGTCCTTGACAAACTTGACGATTGCTGTAAATAAACAGATTTAGAGTCACCACAAATATGCAACTAGTCTAAGGACTAACATGACGCAATTGGATGTTCGCTATTGCTCTCCGCAGCTCCCACTATAGTCAGCATTTGAGCTAGACTGCATATTGTTGGCTTGACAAACATAACAACACGCGAAGTCATAGGAGTGCCGTGTGTAATTGTTCCAGTCTTGTCGAAAACTATCGTCTTGATCTAGAAAAAAAAAATATGTTAAGAGAATTTTTGGGAGACATTTGTGATTTACTTACTTTATGGGCATTTTCCAGTGGTCCAGCGCCTTTAACTAAAACTCCATTAGTTGCTCCAACACCGGTAGCCACCATTACAGCTGTTGGAGTAGCTAGCCCAAGAGCACACGGACACGCAATCGCGAGTACACTCAAGGCGCATCTAAAGGCATAGGCAATGATAATTTCATCGTTGTTTAAGCCCATTTTAATGTGATCCGTCAGTGGAAGTAGAGAAAAGTCAAGGTAACCAGCAATTATCCAACCAATAAGAGTAATCACAGAGACTGCCACTACGAACGGTACAAAATATCCGGCGATTTTGTCTGCCAACTGCTGAATCGGAGCTTTAGAGGTTTGCGCCTCTTCCACTAACCGCACAATCTGCGCTAGAGTGGTGTTCTCGCCAGTATGCGTCGCTGTAATAAATAAAACTCCATTTTGATTGATAGAACCTCCAATTACAACGGCTCCCTTCTTCTTAGCCACTGGCATCGACTCTCCAGTAATTAAACTTTCATCACAAGTCGAGTAACCATACATCACCTTTCCATCTACTGGGACTTTAGATCCAGGCACAACCTTCAGTATATCTCCTCGTTGCACATAGTCTACCGAAATTAATTTTTCAGACATGACTTCGAAATCTTCTGAAATCTCAACGAGTAAGGCCTCCGTAGCTTTTAAAGAAAGCAGCTTCGAGAGTGCTTCACTGGTTTTCCCTTTAGCAATATGCTCTAGCCAACGACCCAATGAGATGAAGATAAGCAGCATTGGAGGAGTATCGAAGAATGTCAGGGGTGACGAATGTTGTTCCAACAAAATAGCCGCTATAACGACTGCCACAGAGTAGAGATAGCTTATCGTTGTTGCCATTGTGATCAGCACATCCATGTTGGTTGAGCCATGTTTTACAGACCGCCAAGCCTGAACGTAGAAATGCCAACCACCAAAAAACTGCACCGGTGTCGATAGCAAAAACATAACCAAATTTTCCATGGACAAACCAGGGACCACACAACACATCGATTCGTGTCCATGGATTTCCATCTCTACCATAAAGTAGATCATAGCAATCATACAAGGCCCACCAAATGCCAATGAGATAAGGAACGCGTTACGCCACTTTCGAATCTCCTCCTTGTGCTCCAGATAGCTGTGTGCCATCTTGTCTTTGTTCGATAACAGGTGTGCGTCAAAACCTAACGCTTGGATGGCTTCACAAATATTACGAGCTCCAGTCTCTTCCGAGTTATACCGGAATTTGCCTCGTTTCGTTGTGAGGGCTACAGCAGCATAAGTAATACCCGGCATTCGTAGCACCGCTTGTTCGATTTTATTTACGCAAGACGAACACGTCATGCCAAGAATTTCAATTTCCACTTCTCCCTCTCCTGAGCCCGGCTCATCGATAATACTTGTTGGAAAGCCCAGCTCTGTAATTGACTTGGCGATATTCTCTGCCGTAATGACATTTTCGTTGAACTTGACCTCTGCTTTTGCTGCCAGCAATGCTACCAATATACTGTCTACTCCGTAGATCTTCTTACAGTGCTTTTCGATTGCTGCCACACAACTAGCACATGTCATTCCCTGTATATGCAACAGACACTTTGTCAAGTGCTGTTCCATTTCCACATTCAAGACCCCAGAGTTTAGTTTCTCTTTTGATAGCTCACCACTCTTGTCGTATATTACTAGGAAATCGCCTCCTCCTTGCTTGTTATTATGCCTTGGTGATTTTTCAGTCTTGTTTGCCTCTCCAGATACTCCTTCTGCTTCAACAGTTGCCTCGAAACCCATATCGTCAATCATTTCAGCTATTTCAGGTGGTTTTACAATTGTACTATCGTACTCGACAGTGGCACGTTTCTCATCTAAGCTGACTTTTATTGAAACTATACCGGGCCGAGTACCGATATTACCTTCAATATTACGAACACAGCTGTTACAAGTCATTCCGATGACACGAATTTGTGTCACAAAATGCGGACTGCTACCGTTGGAAGGCTTACTACTTGGGTATGGGCATTCAAAGCCCATTTCTTCAATTTCGAAGGCGATCTGCTCGGGATTGATTCTACTTGGATCGTAGTCAAAGTAACCGGCATTTTCGCTGAGAATTACTTGTGTTTTCAGGATACCTGGTTTAGTGGATATTGTGCCTTCAATATTACGGACACATGATTGGCATGTCATGCCGATGATTGGTAGTCGCACTGTGGAGGACGGTGTTTCGGCAAGTAAACTTGTCGATTCTGCACAGTCGTCTTCCATTGTTTTGCTGAAACGAGATGGAGAAAGGGAATTGTGATTAGAAAAAGTATGACAACAGTAGTTTTTTTAAAAATGATTGTCCAACAAAAATTGTTTTCAAGAACCAGGCGCATATAAAGAAGATTATAAATAGATATACCACGAGCAGTAGCTTGGACGGAACGTCTTTTACAAAGGTCATGGATAGCATCTTCATCTTTCTGTTAAAGAGTGAGGTAAGCGTTTAGACTAGGGTGATAGACAAACCTTAAGACAAAGTTTTGGAATTATTCCGAACAAAACTGCGAGTCAACGTAAAAAAGACACTTAACCGCTGAGGGTGTAAGGCTCACTGAAGCAACATTAAGTGGCGAGCATCCGTAGACAATGCAAAAGCATCAAAGATATCGATGAAATCGAAAACTCATTCTTGCATGGGTGCAGAGTTCACACAATTTTGTACGTTGACCGGCTTAAAAATGACAAAACGAAGAAGAACTAAGTGCACTGAAGCACATCCACGCAGAACAACGTCGAACAGAATATAAAGGCAGTACCAAAACTTTGCTCGGTTTTTCATAAGACCGTCTCCACATTAATAAAGAAACGCGATGGTGGAACCATCAAATGGAGGTGAACGAAGCACAATCAAGACTCGTGTGTATCTTGGGTTAGACATTACCAAGAAGAGACACAAAAAGAGGTAGTTAGAGCATGTACCAACGCAATAGAGGCATTGTATCGGTAAGTAGAAGAGGCACCCTTACAGTCCATTAGCAGGCGACAAGTAGTAGAAGAAGGGAAACGTTGAAACGTGCTATAGTTTCTATGATTGCGGATCAAGTAAGAAAAAATTCACAAGAGATTCAATTGTCGAAATTTAGAAGGGATATTTGCTAACATGAAACAACGAGATTTACAAAAGTAAGAATTCCCGCGCAATACAATTCCCTCGGCCGCCGCGGACGGAGTGGAAATGGCAAATTTGATTGAAACCGAAGTTATCGAAACAGTAAAAGCAATGAACTGGAACGCGTACCTTCAGTGAAGAATGAGCTTTCATGTTCAATTGTATAAAGGCAATTACGACACGAGAAATTGAAACAACTACCGATCAGTTAAACTAATGTCGCAGTTTACAGCACAATAGTACTAAATTTCAAGATAGGAAAAGCAGTTTTGTGGAAGGCAGGTCGACATATGACGCGACTCAAAGTTTAAGGATGTTGATATAGAAACGTGAAGTTTTCAAATAGCCATCATCGACTTAAAAAAGGAGTTCGACTGAGTTTGCAGAGATCTATCTTCAACGGTAGGATCTCAAAATGTACCCGAGACGTGTTTAAGAAAATCTTCTCCTCATTTAGCTAATGATAGCAGCATTGTAGGCAAAATGTCCTTTAGGATATTCTTAACAATTAGATTTTCGGCATCACTATCCATTTTTAATCCATTTCTATCCCATCCGTGATAACACACTTCTTTGGACTAAACATGCCATGCCGAAAACCTCTAAGAAGGTGTCAGACTTGAGAAGTTTCTGGGAAAACATGAGGATTGTCACCGAAGGGGGTCATCTGGATCAACACAGATAAGATAAGTACGATTATTTTCTACGCGTCAGTCAGGTGGAACAAGCTTTAACAAAAATACTCTAGAATCCAAGGAACGGTCAATATCAGTTACATGGTGGCTTTCCTAAGCTCTGCTGTAGATACACCAATCTCACTCCCCTTGACATTCATATCATGGGCTGGGCTCTCAAAACTTTCTTTTGTTTTAATGAAGTGGTATTTGGTACAACACGACTATCTTTTGACTCTGGTCTTACAAAAATGATGTCTGATGAAATGACACCAGAGCTTCTGTTCCTATAAAAATACGAAATCGACTTCCTCTATATCCAAGACTGATTTCGAGTAGAATCTGATCGTAGAAAGGAATGTGGTCGGGTTTTTACGCATGGCTCCAAAACCAATCAAGATTGCGGCGCTGGTGTCTTTCTGAATAACGACAACGCTGTTTTCACTCCTAGTTACGAAAACTTGCGTCTGTCTTCCCGATTACAACGAACAACGAACTTTGAAGAATCGGTTAGAGACTTGATGAAACCTCTCACGACTTCCAAGCTAGTTTTAGTATGCAAGACTTCACTTAATACAATCGGAAAGTTGAATTTACTGAGTCTTGTTTAGGTCTCAGGTCACAATGGGATCATGGGAAATCAAATGCCGATGAACTTACTACGCAAGGCTCAAAGAAGAATTTTTTAAGATTTAAACCCGCTTTAAGACTGCTAGTGTCCTCGGTTAAGCCTTTCATTGACAGTGTCATTAAGAAGTCAGCGCCTTTTCTGCTGCCCTCAGTAGGAAAGACTGCAAACTGCTTACTGGCGTCGTGACGGGGTGCCCTCGGCCGATTATCAAGGCTTATTTCACCAATGAGCGAAGGTAGAGCAAATGATTGGGTTTTATTGTAACGGCTTCCAGATGACGCCACTGAAGGTTGCTACGATTTGACCCAGTTATTGGTCCTATTGAGTGGCCGGACAACCGATAGTCCATACCAGGACTTTAAGCATGGTACCAAGGAGCCTCTTGGACTTCGGTCCGGGCCTGACTTAAAAAGGTAGACCCCGTAGTGGGAGTGTCACGGTGGTTGTGGTTTTAAATCTAAAACGCAAGAAGGATCTTCTAGTCAGTTTTGACCTGATGAAGAATTGCAATAGTTACTGGGTGCTAGGACCCTAAAGGCAGCAAGAGGTTAATGGGTAGGCCTTGACTCACACCAAGGGTGGAATTGTGCTTCCGCTTTGGTGTCAAAGTAATGACAGAGCGCGATGGCAAGAAGTATCCTTGCACAATGACACATTGGCTTCGTAATCGGATAATATGCTGTTGCAAAGCAGCTAAAAAAAGTGACATAGCAGCATGCAATACTTGCTGTGAGAATGAAACTCAAAATACTACATCAGTGAGGGTCGATCCTACTATTAGGCTGCAGGTACTCGCTAATATGATGGATGCTGGTACTGTTGGCACTTTTCAATGCAGCGCTTACTCATGTTTCTACGAAGGACTGACAAATTTCAGAAAAAATGAGAACATACAACCAGTGCAATGGACCAGTTCTTTGTCTGAGCGCTCTGTTCCGATAGAATGACAGTTTATAATTCAGTCGTTCTAGGAATAATATGAATACCCAACATCGCACATAGGTTCAGTGTGGGGTGGCGAAATTTCCGCATTATCTTGTGATGGAAAAATGTCGCTCAAAATCATAGTTCTACACGATAATCGTTGGTTCATCTCAAAGTAAGACGACTTACGAGATGTATGAAGGAAAACTGACAAACAAGGATTTCAAAATGTTACGAGTAGAACGGCTGAGGAAATACACTGGTTTTAGCATACTCAATGAAGATCGTCGGAAAATCCGGTCCAAAAAGCTATAGACTCTCGACTTCAAAGTTCAAAGAAGAAGCCGAAAGAAAAATAACTGGATCAATCAAAAGCAACCGCAAGTAAGGTGATCCAAAATGCTAATTTTTCCACACCGCCTTTGTTAAACGTCTTGGAGTAAAGATAGTGAGAGAATGAAATACCATACATAGGTATATCGAGATCTCCACTGGTACACTTTTAAACTTAGAGAGTCTGCAGGAGCCCTACAGAGGTCCGAGTCTCTCCAAATCATATTTTCTAAAAAATCATTTCAGTGAATCACCATTCGTTTTACTTGGTTGATAAAAAAAAAATATATAAATAAAGGCTCTGGAAATTTTGTTAATGTAACAGTGACTCATTACCAGTCCAGATGTCATTTACATTTGCAAGACTTGCACTAAGAATCTTTCCATGGTTAACTGTGATAACTTATGACTGCAACAATACGACGTAGATCATTTCCAAATTAATCCCTAAAGAGGAACATAAGTCGTTTATGGCCATTTCTCTATAATTTAGTTATAATTAGCCTAATGATGGGGATTTACGTGACTGAATTACATTTAGGTACATCACCAAGTGGACATTATCCACTAATCTGGACGTTAAACCTGCTCTGAGCCACCTCTCAGCAACAACAGTTTTTGTTTTTGATAAATATAATAATTGTTTTGGATTGCTGTCTCTTATCGGCGGCTGTTTGTGAAAAATACAAATATTTAAAAAAACCTCCATTTAAGTTTAAGATTAGGTTTAAGATTTATTTGCCTTTTGATTAGATATACCATCGTCGAACAGGGTATTCTACTCATATTAATCATTTAACAGTGTTAGAGCAAATAAACAAATAAATGCTTCTGATGACATGGAAATGTGATAAATTAAAGGGTTTATTAATAGGGACTTGACAACTTTGAATTTAATTTGTGAACGCACTCTTTTACTAATCATCAAACTGTCACTGTCAATTTATTCAGTAAACTCAAAACTTACGAGCAACGTTCTCCGATTGGGTTCTGGAGAAGATGCGCCAAGATGATGAATTTCATCGCAAAATCATCTTCAATGACGAAGCTCATTTTTGGCTCAATGGGTTCGTCAATAAGCAAAAATGTGCTTCATGAATCACTACTTCATCCACAAAAAATAACTGTTTGGTGCGGTTTGCATGCCGGCGGCGTTATTGGGCCATATTTTTTCGTCGACGATAACGATCGTCACGTTACTGTGAATGGTCAGCGTTATCGCGCCATGATCATCGGTTATTTTTTTGCCCGAATTGGAAGATATGGACTTGGACGACATGTGGTTTCAACAGGATGGTGCCACGAGCCACACAGCACACTCTACAATCGATTTATTGAGGAGTAAGTATAAATCGTTCGTGCGATTTAACGCCGCTTGACTATTTTCTGTGAGGCTGAGTTAAGTCATTGGTTTATGCCAACACGCCGACGACGTTGGAAGAGCTCAGAGCCAACATTGAACGCGAAATAGCGGCCGAAATGTGTGGCCGAGTCGTTAAAAATTGGGTCCAACGAATCGACCGCTGCAAACGTGCCCGCGGTGGTCATACGAACGAAGTCGAGTTCTATTTCTATAAGCCAATAATAAAGTTTTTGAAATATCTCAAATGGTTTGCCTTTCATTTAAAAAAAAAAGTTGTCAAGTCGTTATTAGAAAAGCCTATATAAAAAAATGCATTTCAACGAGTCGATAAAACAAGAACAGTTGGTTTTATTGGGATCTTAGACTACTTTAAGACTGTTGCCTACGAAAGATTTGTCATTGAATACTTACATATCTCTGTCCTTCTTAGTGGCTTAGTGTTGTATAGTATGATTCATATTCAGGTTTGATTTATAATGTAAAACAAAACACATAAATTTGAAAGTAAGCTTAAAATTTTTATTATCGTTGTTGGCCACAACTACGTCTAAGGTGGTCCATTCAAAATATATAATTTGTTCGACTCGTTCGAGTCTTTTGCGTTATGAAATTAAGTGCTCACCAAAATGATTTCTCAACAAGTTCATGGTTTCACGCGCTGTATGGCTTGTAGCGCTGTCTTGAAACCAGAGCTCACCGAGACCATGTGCTTGAATTTCAGGAAGCACATAGTCCGTTAACACGGCGCGTTAAGGGTTACCATTGATGGTAACATTCTGATTTGCCTCATTTTTGAATAAATGTGGACCAATGATTCCACCAGCCCATAAATGACACCATACCGTTGTTTTTAATGGATGTAATGGTAGCTCTTGGTACTCTTCTAGTTGCTTATCAGCCCAAATACGGTAATTTTGTTTATTAACGTATTCATTGAGCCAGAAATGGGCTTTATCACTGAACAAAATTTCCCGATAAGACACCGGATTTGCATTGAGTTTTTCCAGCGCCCATTTACTGAAAATATGACGCAAATTCAAGTCGCCTGGCTTCAATTCTTGCACAAGTTGAATTTTGTACGCTTTTATGCCGAGATCCTCACGTAAAATACGCCAAGCCAAGCTGCTGAGAACGACGACGAATCGATTCGTCATGGACTTCGCGTGCACTCTCAGCTATTTCTGCTACTATAGTCTCTTCACTACGTGCTGGATGTCGTCTAACCGGTCGAGTATCATCTACTAATGTAAAATGGGACTCAAATTTGCTAATGGTTTTGGCAATAGTGATTTCCGTAGGTCGATTATGCGCACCGTAAGTTACTCGAATCGCACGAAAAACATTTTCAACAGAACGCTGGCGACGTCTAATGTAATGCTGTAACTATGACTTTTCACCAATTGTGGTTATTTAACCACCTTGTGGTAGTCACAAGTAGAACTGGGCTTGATTTGACTCACTTTTACCCAAAAGTGTTAAACAAAAAAGAATATCAACGCTGAAAAGTCCTGTCATTTACAACAAAAAAGACCCTTTTTACTGCGCCAACTATAACGGAATAAGTCTCCTAAACATCGCTTATAAAATCTTTTCTGGCATATTATGTGAGAGTTTGAAACCATTCATGAACAATCTGGTTGGTTTATACCAGAGCGGTGTCGGACCAGATAAATATTTGTAGACTTCAAAGCCGACACGACGCCGTGTCTCATTTTGACATCGCTGCCAAACTATGCAGGATGTTTATGGATAATTCTCGCTCTTCCATCAAGGTCGGTAACGAAGAGGTTTGTTAAATGGATAACATGCTTGGGTGCTGTAGAAATAGGAAAAGCATTGAGAGGTGTTAACTTGCCGATGTCATTGTAGCTGTTTCTACTCATACACATCAACTGTGCTTATATTACCTCCAAGTTGTAAACATCGGCAATGTCCATCGGGACTTGAATTGTCAAACTTATAAGTGCGTGTGCTGAGCAGGAGATAAAATTAGCAGCACTATAAATGGGACAGCGGATGAATTTCCCAGATGGAACCAATGGTGAAGTAAAATCTCAGAATAAAACAAATAAGACCTTATCCAGACATATTTGGAGCTCAGGCAGGTGAACATTTTCGGAATTAAGTCAGGGTCTTGGAAAATAGATGGACCAATGGCAGCGCTCATATCCCCAAACGGGTCACTTGCTTCCATCCAACCGACCCCTCAACCTCAACCTCAACCCTCTATAATGTTACCGGCCCTCCAGGCTGGGGTTATGACGTAGTTAACTTCGGATACGGACGGATCAACTGTTGTTAACCCCTGAAAACGCAATAAGGACGATGAACTTCAGACCTGTATGTGAAATGTTAGGTTTCTTAATAGCCCACGTGCAGCCGAACACCTCGCAGGAACCCTCCACTGCTGCAAAGCAGATGTACCCAACATCCAAGTAACGCAATGGGATGACCCAGACAAAAAAGGGTATGTTACCGGCGTCAAAAGCGGTACTTATTTGGATCCGTATTTGTTGTTAGAAATAAACTTAGGCAAGAAGTCATGCGTTTACGGCATGTGAACGAGCGCCGCATAACAATCCCCATTAAGGCTACATTTTCCAACATTAGCATCATATGCGTGCGCGCCTATTCAGAGGAGAAAGATCACGTCACCAAAGACAGTTTTTACGAGCTCTTGGACAAAACTTACAAACTGTGCCCTGTAATTGACATTAAAATTATGCTCGGCGACTTATATTAAATGCAAAGGCAGGACGACACCAGTTCTGATAATGGATTCTGGCTAACTGACGCACACGGTTCCCGCATCTTAATATTCATAGAGGGAACGTGGGGAACTCCTTTTCAATCAATCGTCAATCAGATTTACCACATTGTGATCGACGCAAGGTACTCCTCCAGTATTATGGATGTCCGTACATTCCGAGGGGCCAACATCGACTACAACCTTTATCTTGTTGTATCCAAGGTTCGGTTGCGGATATCCCGAACATCGCAAAAGTAGAACCTCTTAATCTCTTAAGAGGTTATATGCTACCAGCTTCAAGTATCGAAGACTAGTGGCATCATTGCCAAAAAGCCATCAGAGATGCCGCCTCTTATTTGGTGGGTTTCACTCGGCCACCACAACGAAACCCCTGGTTTGACGATGACAAAACGACAAAGCGGCACTGCAAAGGACAAAAGCTGCTCACGAGCTCTACGAGTAAAAGTGGAGAGCCGAACACCAGTTTCTCAGAAGGAAAACGGAGGAGCATGAGAAGTACGCAGTCGAAGAAATTGAGAGATGCTACTCCAGGAATGAGATAAAGAGGTTTTACCAAAAGTTAAAAAAAAAAAATGACACAAACGTAAACCTCGAACCCAAGCCTGTAGAGATAAACAAGAGAACATAATTGTGGAGTCGCAGTCGACGCTGAGAAAGGAAAGAGTATTTCTGCAGACTGTATAACGAAGCGAATACCTGTGTCACGCAAAATGAACCTTCCAACCTGTACGATGTTGATATTGATGTTGATGTTCATCCACCCTCCTGACCCGGCTGGAATGAACGACCTGACTGTCGAGCTCATGCATCATGCACCAATTCATTTGTAAAATATGGTCGGATGAAAGTATGGCTTACAAACGGAATCTCAGCATTGTTTGTCCAATCCGCAAGAAAGGAGACCCACAAAGGCACCAGTCTTCTTGACGTCGCCTATAAGAACCTATCTGACTGAATGCCTGAAGCCGTTCGTCAACAACCTGATTGGTCCATATAAGTGTGGCTTTAAGCCAGGAAAGTCCACCAGCGACTAAATATTTACACTACGGCATATCTTGCAAAAAACCCCACGAGATCCAAATCGATACACATCACCTATTCATCGATTTTAAGGCCACGTATGCATGGCAACATCTATAAAGATAAGCTATATAGAGGCACACGTCTAGTTTGTGCAGGATGACGATGGAGAATGCAAGACCAAGTACAAGTACGAGTATATGCTGTCAACAAAAAAGGACACCCAACACTGACATCTCGAACAGAGCGTCGTCTTCGACAGATATAATTTTTAAGGTATTTAAGGCGTTCAAATCAAACGAAAAATAACTCTTCCCAATCGCTTGTTCTTTGAGCTCTGAAAACAATATAAGATCTTAATAATCCCAGTTCTGTTTTGTGGCGCAAATGCACGGACCTTATCAATAATGGATGAGGATGCTCCTGGCTGCTTTGAAAGGAAAATTCTTCGACTGAGGTCAATGGGTTTTTAAGAGCGTCCGTCCAGTCCGAAAAGTCTTCGAAACTGCCCCCGAGGGACAGCGCAGTAGAGGAGGGCCGCGACTCATGAAGCGTACGCAAATGGAAAGCACCTCAATCAACTTAACATGCGAAACTAAAGGCAGCTGGCTGGAGGCGTTTGTTGTTTAAGGTCCACCCCGGACTGTAGCGGTATCTTAAGTAAGTAATATTTTGCGCCTACAGATTCTATATAATATAATTCGTCGACTTTCGGATTTGCTTATGGTCGTTGGAAAAAAGCTAAAAGTTCAACTCTACAGGAACGAAACAATCACATCTGTATGTTGTCGCTGTAAAACTGAAGCGGTGCTTATTACGAGTAGGAAAATTCGCTAGACGATAACGGTTAGTTTTGACGGCATGCAATTATTTATCAACCATTTTTTAGTATCTCAGAATTATTATTGACAAGTCGTCTTAGATTTAAACATCACCTAAAACAAAAAAGTGTAAGTGCATTTACAATGCTGATGAGTAATATCGAAAGGCCAAAACAGAATGAGAGACTCTTGTTTGCTGGAGTTAAATACTCATGAGCTCAGAGGGAATATGGTCAAGTGCGTCAAGTCTTATACGTAGAGTGTGAAACCCGTGCATTTCGAACCATTCAATCGGGACGGCGAAAATCATGAGATCTGGCCACCTGACCAAAATGATCAGAGTATAGCACTATCCAAGCTTAAGAATAACAAGACTGCTGGATCGGAGATAGCGGTAGATGACTTAGAAGAGAGCATGCATCAACTTATTTCCAAGATTTGTTCCGGCAATAAGCATGCTTGAAGAATGGCAATCCATAAGAAAGAGGACCATTTAACTGCGCTAATTAAAGGAGCTTTACATTATCACAATCCAGACCGTTTTGAAAGATGTTTTATGCTTGAAAAAAAAAAAAATCTCGTTTGGTTCCAAGAACATTCAATGCACCATCTCATATTGCATTGGTTTTTCGAGACCATTTCGCCAAAAATGCTGCTCATATGTGACTTCTGACTTCTGGCTACTCCTTAAGCTCAAGAGATCGCTCCGGGGACACGTTTCGATACGATTAAGGAGATAAAAACCGAATCGCTGCGCGCTTGAAGGACATTTCGGAAAACGACTTTAACAATTGTTTTGAGGATTAAAAAAAAAACGCTGGCATTAGTGCATTAAATCGGGATGGAAGTACATTGAAGGCAATGGAATAGATTTAGATTCCCCACACATACACATAATTTTCGGCATATAATTACCAATCGCTCATTGTTTTCATAGATTACCGTACTTCGGTGGTATAACATCATTTCATACAAATAGAAAGTGTTTTCTTAGTAACTTACCCAAAAGGGCCGCAAATGAGTATTAAGTCGACAGCAAAATATTTAAAAACATGAGAGGCATTTGTGAGAAAGTGTATAAAGAGGTAAAAGGAATGCGGTAATGTCGATGATGGGTTAGGTAGAGAGACCAAAGCAAGCAGATTCAGTGAGGACAATAAAGTAATTTGTGAATTGTTTCGGAAAAACCCAATTAGTTTGAGAAACACAAACGAGAAATTCTTCAAAAAAGGAATTAAAGTGCCCATCAGCACAATACGACGACCTTTTGCAGAATCTGACATCAAAAACGGGAGTAGCAAACCTAAACCGTCACTCTTCCAAAAACATATTGAAAAGAGGCTACAATTTAGACTGAGATTGGAGCAACATCATATTTACAGATGAGTCATCTTTTTGTGAATATATCACAGCGAAACAAACTTCTATCTGATCGAAGTTTTGACGGGGTATAGCTGTTTCTGAGAGTATCTGCTTTAATGCAAACACAAAAACATCAACAAACTGCTCATATTGTGAAACTGTCCTGGAAAACGCTGAACTCGTCCACGGCACGAAACCGAGAAAATGCCTATAAGATCAATTTGGACACGGTTTCATCCACGGTCCACGGTTTTCATCTTCCAGCGCAAAAAGAAAAACAAAAATTAAAACTAAAAAAGAAGATTTCCAAATGAGAATAAGGACTAAAGTATAGGTCAACACTAAAAGTAATGGAAGCCTGTTATTCTTCATTGGAATGTAAAGTGGAGATGCTAGAGAGAAAGACAATAGAAAGCATTGTTGTAGTTCATATGCCAGAGGAAGCTCATATATTGACGCAGATGAAATGACAAAGGTATGTCTAGGTATGCACTCCTGGACAGCGGTGATTCATCACTTTTTCAGGTCACATAACAACATTGCTAACATCACCGTTCAAATACAAATACAAAAGAAGGATAATGTTGGACGCGTACTAAACAACACATCAGCACTTAGGGGTACCAAGCTTAGGGATATTGTGAACAAAAATAAAAACATGAAAGCCATAGTGAGCAGAGAAAACCTAAAAATTAGTAATTACACGTTTTACTTCGACGGTAAAAACAATCTTCGATATGAGGGTTACGACAGCGAATGTGGAATGTCAATTCTTCAGCAGCTGTTCTCTGCTGTTCTGCGATGTCAGAAAAGTGAATGTTGAAGGTGGAAAAGCACGGGGTAGAAACGTAGGTACCAGTTCCTCGTTTTTAAATTCTCAGCCTAATATTTAATAGTAAATGAAATTAAGAAAACATTGCCACTGTTCCGGCCAGTATCGAAGAAGATCCAGAGATTTCGATTCAGCGTTGATCAGCTGCTCTGGGCATCGCCAGAGAGTCAACTCGGCTTATTTTGCGGTTGGATTGGGCCTACATCCGTATAAGATTGTGCTGACGCAAGAATTGAACATAGACAACGCCGTGAGTATGTTAATTAGGCGTTGGAAATGTTGACCGAAGATTCGGATTTTGGCCAAAAAATCATCTTCGAGGACGAGAACCTGATCTCAGGTATAGAGCGATATTAACTGACTTTCTGCGGCCAGAGTTCGACATCATTGATATATGGTATCAGAGCTGTGGTTCCAACATGATGGCGTTACATTTCATACAAGCGACGCAACGCTCGAAGTTTCGAAAGAAAAATTTGGCGATTGGGTAATCTCACGACAAGCGTCCATCAATTGGCCGCCGCGAACATGCGATTTGACATTTGATTATTTTCTTTGGGCTACGTCAATCCTTAGTCTTAGCTTAGTCGAGCCGAAATAACGCCGCACATATTGGACCGAGTCATCAAAAATTGGACCGACCGCTCGAAACACTGCAATTTGAATGATGTTCTACTTTACACGGAATGGCATGAAAGTAGCTTCAAAATAAAGCCAGAATCAATTTTATATCTCACACGGTTAAAATTTTTTCCTATCCTTTGATGTTTTCGTGCTTTTTGAAACACAGGCTTTAGAAAATTAAGAAGCTAGATTTAGGAATATTTTTATGGACTATGAAACGAAATGGATTCCACCAGTCACCATAGGTTATCGGAAATCTCTTAACCCTTTCAGTACCCACTTACACATTTTTTTTTTCTTTTTTTCTCTGCAATTTCTTATTTTTAAAGTTCCAAATGCTTCAATTGTGTTGGTTACTCACAATAAAAATTTCTTGTTCTTGACATTTTTGTATTTTGTGTGAAAAACACGTGTGCAAACAACGACATGTCTGGAGCTCCAAGAAGTAAACATAAGTGTTAATATTTCTTAATTTATAGTGTATTTAAGTGATGCAATGTTATATTTTGTAAAATAAATGTTAAAAATAATTTATTTGCGCAAAAAAATACTCTATTTTGTGAAAGAAATATTTTAAAATGTAAACTTAAAGTGTAACACGCACAATTGTGTGGGTTGGAATTGATCGGGGGCGTTTTTGTTCATTGTTAGGAAAACTATTGTGCTTGGAAACAGAATCCGGTTAGGAAGAACTTTTAAATCTTTTGGCTGAGAATTCAGATCTTAAGGATTTTTCATCGGAGAGTGAGGATTCTGCAAATGAGGAAGAATAGGTTCGTGCTCAGAACGACCGAGGATAGTCTGAAGCTGCTCAAATGGTCGAAGAAGAGAATGTTAAGGAGGTAGTTGAGGAAGTTGAAGTTGAGGACCTCACGCCGGATGAATTGGGAAAATTGTAAATGTCAATTCAATCTTTGATCAGATCCAATTCCAATTCCTTCGAGACCATTGGTTCTTCCAATTGAATGCTTCAGACGCTACTTCGACTCCAAACATTTTGAAGACGCAGATAAATTTACCAACATTTACGGTCTGTCTGCTACTGGAAAAGAAGTGAATACTGACGCTGTGGAAAAAGAAAAGTTGTATAGAGTTCATCTCTACTTTTTTATATATTGGCAGCGTAGCTTCCAACAAAGTGTGGTCAAGGACACGTTTCTTCTGCTAAGGAAGTGCCTGTATTAGAAAGATAGGTCAACTCTACCTGCAGATCCTGAAACTAATAGGAAAGTTCAACCAATTATTAATGCTGTTCGAGATCGATGTCTATAGATTCCGAGGAGCTCACAAAACTATTCTATAGATAAGCAGATGATACCTTTTCTAGGAAGACGTTCAAATGGCCTTAGGCAGTATGTGCGGAACAAGCCTCGACCTGTTGGGCTCAAAAACTTCGTTCTTTGTACATCAACAGATAATTGTTTAAATAATTTTGTTCCACAGTTTAATGGTTTTAATAGGTTTAGTGTTGGACTTTGAAATTTATCAAGGTGCCCTTACCGCCCTTGGAGACTGATCATTGGGTCTCGAACCAAGTGTTATTTTGAGACTGATAAGAACCATATCCGAATTCTCGTTTGTATTTTTCGATCGTTATTTTACTACGATATCACTACTAGACCGGTTGATAGATTTAAACATCCACGGAACTGGAACCATTCAAACTAACAGAATTAAAAATATTGAGCTCAAGGTTGATAGGTCAACGTCTCGTGGAGAAGCTGACTAGAGAGTTCAGGCGGATGAAAGGATTGTCGTAGTAAAGTGGAGAGACAAAAAAACCATTAAGATGGCATCGACTTGCTTCGGAATGGATCCAATGTAGAAGAGTTCGCAAAAATATACGGTGTCTCTTGGTCGTAAAGGAGTGCAATATTCACATGGGCGGAGTGGATATTTGCGACCAGCTAATGGAATGGTACTGTACATGGATAAACACCGTCAAATAGACTTTAAAGACGGTCTTTCCCTTCCTTGACTTAGGTGTTGTCAATAGCTGGTTGGAGTACAAGAAGGATTGCGAATTGAAGCTAATTCCAAAAAAAAAAACAAAGTCTTAGATTTGCTTCGTTTTCGCTTGGAAATAGCTGAAGCTCTTCTTTGCCATAACAAAAGAAAACGAAGAAATGTTGACGATGACGAAGATGATGAAGACGAAATTGAATGATTTTTACTTTCGTCGGTACTGAACGGGTTAAGGAAGTAGATATCAATTTTAGGCTTGTGGACGTACGTCCTCGATGTTAAGTTAAATGGCAGAACTATTTAATGAACTGCAGTCACTAAATGCGAGACTACGATAGACCCACCAATATGCTGTAGATCTTAGGATCGACGGATCTTATATTATAAATGCAACTCAGAGTTCCAAAACTGAATTGCGTGATGAAAACGGTTCCAAGATTATCGAAATTGCTGATGCATATGACTGCAAAATCTTAAATGGGAGCTGTAACGGAGACATAGTTGGTGAACTTATTTTCATCCGTGGATCATCTTGCTTAGTAATAGATTTAGATAAACGATTTTTGAAATAGCTGCGCAAACATTTTCCCACCATATGCCTTTAGAAATTTCTTGCGCTTTATCGACGACAGGGGCTTCGACGAACGACGAACTGGCTCTTCATCCAAAGTTAATTTGGAAAGACAATTTTCGTGTCGCTTACCAAAATAATTTAAACACCGAGCTTTCTAGTCTGAGTGAAGATAATACTGCTCCACATATCGCGGACGGACCTGAATGAAATTATTAAAAGATCTGTTTCGTGTAACATCAATGTTACATTGATTACAATGTTTGATTGTCTGAAGGCGGGAAATAGATCATTTGCAATACTAAAGTGTCTAGGGGACATCATACCTTACAGTTTCAAGGAGTTGTACCACATACAATGTCTGATTTTTGCTCAGTCCGATATAAGAAGTGGTACGTGTGCTTGACGTGTGAGAATTTTAGGGTTCGTTACAAGTAACACATGGACTGAAAAGTCCGTTTCTAAGACAGGGCACCACTTGCATCAAATCCATACCATACCAGTTAGTACCAACCTTCAAAAGATACGTATACGTATGTATAAATTTGACAGCTGTCGGGCGATTAGTTCTTGAGATATAGCGTTGTGAGTGAAGCAACTTTTGTTATTGTGAAAAAAATAGATTCAAAGCAATTTCGTGTGTTGATTTATCATTGCTTTTTGATGGGAAAAAATGCAGCCGATGCAAAAAAATGGCTTGATAAGTGTTGCCTGGACTCTGCACCAGCCGAACGAACCATTCGCAAGTGGATTGCAAAAATTAAAAGTGGTCATACAAGCACCGAAGATGATGCACGCAGTGGACGTCTAAAAGAGGCTGTTTCAGATGAAAACATCAAAAAAGTCCACAAAATGATTACGAATGACCGTAAAGTGAAATTAATCGAGATAGCTGAGGCTCTGAAGATATCAAAAGAACGTGTCGGATATATCATACATGAATATTTGGACATGCGAAAGCCCTGTTCAAAGTGGGTGCCGCGTTTGCTCACAGTCGACCAAAAACAATAACGTGTTGATGATTCAGAGGAGTGTTTAAAGCTGTTCAACCGCAATAAAGCCGAATTTTTGCGTCGGTATGTGACAATGGATGAAACTTTGCTCCATCACTTCACACCAGCTGAGTGGCGAGCAGGCGACGAACCTCGTCCAAAACGACCAAAAACTCAACAGTCGGCTGGCAAGGTTACGGCATCCGTATTTTGGGATACACATGGAATAATTTTCATCGACTATCTCCAAAAGGGGCAGACTATGAACAGCGACTATTACATTGTGTTGCTGGAGCGTTTGAAGGACGAAATCGCAGAAAAACGGTCGCATTTGAAGAAAAAGAAAGTGCTGTCTCATCAAGACAATGCACCCTGTCAAAAGTCGATGAAAACGATGGCAAAATTGAATGAATTCGGCTACGAATTGCTTCCCCACCCACCGTATTCTCCAGATTTGTCCCCCAGCGATTATTTCCTGTTCGCTGAACTCAAAAGAATGCTCGCCGGAAAGAGATTTAAGACCAATGAAGAAGTAATCGCTGAAACAAAGGCCTATTTTGAGGCTAAACCGAAATCGTACTACAAAACTGGTATCGAAATCGTTTCAATCAGTGTACCGCCCTCGAAAAATAAAGTTGAATTTAGCAAAAATTTTGTGTTTTGTTATAAAATGGCACTGACTTTTCAGTCCATGTATTACCATAATTTTTTTTTCTAGGAAATATTTACCACGCTGTCAGCAGTTCAAATTCGAACCCTCTTCCTTTATGAACTTAAAATGGGTCATAAAGCGTCATTGGCATGAAAAACGTTAATGACGCATTAGAGGATGTAGCGGTAAACAAACTCACTATACGACGTTGGTTTGGAAAGTTCCGTTCGGGAGATTTCAGCTTCGAAAATGAAGCACGTGGGAAGTCGGAAATGTTAGTTGACGACGATGTTTTTAGAGCAACGGACGATGATGATGCGGACCCAATGAAATCGTGCGGGAGATTGCACAAATAATGGGAGTATACCCAATGACAATAAGTTGACGCTCGACACCTTTCTCTCATAGGAAAGTTAAAGAAACTCGTTAAGTGGGATCCCCATGAACTAAACGAATCTACGAATCTACTACGGCGCCGGGAATCTGAAGTCTGCACCTCGCTTATATGCTTATATTGAGTAACGAAACTGAACCCTTTTTGCACCGGATAGTCATCGGTGATGAAAAGTGGATACTTTATGATAACCGTAAAAGATCTGGGCAGTGGTTGGATGCAAATGAAAAACCAAAACACCAAAAAAACACAAAAACATCAAGCGCGATCTTCATAAAAAAAACTTATGGTGACAATTTGGTGGACATCGAAAGGACCAATCATATCTCCTATCAAATATTGTGAGGAAATCGACATATTGATTGGCCAAATTGACTGAAAAGAAACTTGCGTTGGTCAATAGGCACGGTCCGATCCTTTTGCTTGAAAATGCTAGTTCTCATAACTCACAAGTAACGGTGCAAAAACTATTGCAGTTGGGATTTGAAATTCTTTCTGATATTCTGATATTTTCCCAATGGATTACCATCTTTTCCGCAATCTGAATTCATTTTGCCGGCAGAAAGTCTTCCGGAACCCAGCAGAGGTCATAAAAGCCCTTGAAGATTGCATTGCCTCAAGAAGTCAGCACTTCTACGAAAAAGGAATATTTGACCTTGTATCACGTTGGAAGAATGTCATAGATGCCAACGGATCCTATTTTAATTGAATAAATATTTACGGAAAAATAATATAAGCTTTTAAATTTTTACTATAAAATCGAATATTTCATGTGGTATAACCCAATAAGTTGTAAAAAATTAGTTTGTCAAGCAAAGTAATCTAATAAATGTGCTAAAAGCGATGTATGAGAACGTATGGAACGGAGAGTTTGTATCGAAGGAACTCGTAACACAAATGGCAGTCAAGCAAAGATGCACCTTAAGCACGTTATTTCTCATCTCTTTTAGGAAGTAGGAAGACGTTGCGAGCTTGGCGACGTACGGATACCAGCATTAAAGTTTGCGTACTATATAGTGATCCTATCAGAGATAATAGGATGTCATATTTAGGCATGGTAATTAACATACAAAGTGTGTTCAAAACATATGTCCACAGTTTCAAGTATGTAGCATACTTAGTTTGTTTTTGACAAATAGAAAATGCTCGGCGATTTTCAATTATAAAAAGAAATGGAGCAAAGAATTTGCATCAAAATTTGTGTAAAAAATGGAATCAAGTGCTCTAAAACACATAAGATGTTGACAGTTCCAATGACGAACCTCGCTCTGCCCCAGCATACCAACAAAAGATAATAACGCCGAAACTGTGAAGAAAATTGTTTTGAAAATGTTGGCATAAAGGTCGGTTTTGTCATGCAATTTTTTCGGATGTTTTGGACATGAAATGTGTGTCATGCCTCCAAATTTTGATCAATTACGACACAGCTAAGTACTTATATTTCTTCACTATTTCAATTTTGAAGCAATAATCATTGTGTTGCGTAAACCAGAGTCTTAACGAATGGACGTTATGGTTAAAGAGATTCTTTGAGCCTTACCCACAAATGGAACACTGAAAATTGAGTTAATACAATATATATTAAGAACAGTACGGGACCAAGGACAGATCCTTGTGGAACGCTTAGGTTGATGGTCTTGGAATCACTGAGAATGTTCCCGACTTTTACTTTTTGCATTCTGTTCTAAAGATAAGATGCAAACCAATCTATGATAAAGCCTTGAAAACCTACACAGTGCAATTTATCTTAAAGTATTTTGTAATCTAACATATCGAAAGCTTTGCTTATGTCTACAAAAAGTCCGGCTTAGCATTTCTTGCCATCAAGTCTTTTGTAGATGTATTGACAAAAATCCAGAAGAGCATCTTCGGTGGAATGGTTTTCTATAAAGCCAAATTGATTCCCGCTAAAAAAAGTTAGTTTTAATGACAAATTTCAAAACTCTGTATTTTATAGCTTTCTCAAAAATATTTGATATTGCAGATAGTGAAGAAATCGGTCTGTAATTCATCTTTTCTTTTCTATTACCCTTTTTAAAAATGTGAATTACGTTGGCTCGTTTTAATAATTCGGGAAAAGGTACCCGTGAAAATGTTTAAATTGAAAAGATGAGCAAGAATATCTACCACGTTTAAGGCGATTCTTTTTAAGATGGAATTAGAGATTTCATCGTCTCCACAAGAATTGGATCACCTTATAGAATTGATTGTTTTCAATAACTCTAATCCCGAGATTGGCTTGAAAACGAAGCTGTTTCTGAAAATTGGGCTGTCATAGAGATGTGTCGTTGAGCAACCGCTACAAGACACTAAAAAATCGCAAGGATACGTCTGTGCTTAAGTGGGTGTTTGCAGGTTTTACCACGCAGTTTAGGTTTCACTTTAATTTGTTTAAGAAGAGAATCATTCATCAAGGGTTTTAGTTTGATAACAGATTTACTTTGCTTTATGTAAGCGCTAGAACTATTTATGTGATTTTTTAAAGTTTTTAGAAATAATCCATAGGCTAGAGAAGCATTATATTCGGCATATGCATCATCCAGGTATTCTCTCAATAATTTACCATTTAATAGGTTGTAGTTAATTTTTGTTATTTTTTTATTTTGAGAGAATTTCAACTGCATTGAAAACGATTGGTCGTACTTCTACAATCGCTATTCTTTGCACATGATAAGCACAGAGGAGAAATAACATTTTATTCCCTATCGATCCGATCTTCCAATTTTATGTAACCTGTGCAACCTTAAAGAGAGGAAGGATTTATACCATTTCATCGGAAGATTCCCCATTTTAAGTGAATTCCGAGTGAGCAGCTTCGGAGTAACTGCGCTGGATTTAATGAGGTTATCAAGATATTGAACGGTAATCGAGGGCGGGAAGATGTATATAAATATGCTACAGCTGCGAGCCGCTCAAAAATCCAGATTTTGGAAGGCGACTTAAACACAAATAAATATTGTACAAGATAATTACAATTAATAAATTCATACTACTACTACCACTAATACGAGTGCCATAGTTAAACTTTTGCAGATTATTCATGTTAAGGAACGTCCACGTGCAGTATGCCTTTCCAAATCAGTCACGAACGAAGTTAATGGTAAAGATTCGTGACTTCATCAAGACCACAAAAGATGGCATTCACAATTCACAATCCACTAAACACACAGCAGTACTCGAAAAAATAATACAAAACTGTTCAAGTGCAGTTGGATAGATTTCTTACCAGGAAGTGATGCACAAAGGGATTCAGTTAACAAAACACCGTTGTCTACGGTTGCTAAATTACGTAGGTCACATTAAGACCAAGTTCCAGAGTAACTAGCAGAAGAGTACTTTAAGTACATATCCCGATGCACGGATAGGTTTAACCAGGTTTAACATTGCTGAGAAACGAGTAGACTGAACTACACTGATAACATCTCCGCAATCTGTTATAAGGATTGAATTCCAATTGATATTGCGATAGTAAAGACGAGTCTCGTAAGGAACACTATCATTTTCATTACGATAAGAAAATTAATCTATCCGCAAACTTCAAGTATCTCAGTATAGATAGGACCAATTTATTTATTGAAAAGTACGACGTATAAGTGAAGAAAACTGTCGACGTGTAAATATAATATGTATTCAATGCTCACCCAAAGCTATTACATTAAAGTAAGACTGCTGTTTAATCATCGGCTTGCAAGACAAATTTACACTATCACCAACATTTTGCACTGGTACGAAACTTTATCAAAAACGTTGACATTATCTACAAACTACTTAACTACGCAACTGATTACGTAAATCTACTCTCAATTCATGAAACTCATTCTGTGAGTCTTTCTCCTCCGAACCACTGGAACACCCACGTTCACATTTATCTAACAAATAACCATCAGATACACAAGACAATACAGGCACAAAAAATCCTATTTAGAAATAAATTTTTAATATCCTGTTGAAGATGGAGAAAATTTCGTATTTGCGTCACAAATTACCGTATAAGATGCTCACGGTCGTCGCCCACAAAAAACGCCTGGTGGCAGTCAACGTCATCCGCATCTGAGTTTTCTATGACCTTTTGGATGACATTTCTAGTGGCTCTGGCACCTTTCACACTTCTTCCACCACGGATGCCATTACTACCACTGGCACCATCTCCTTTCTTTCCTCCGAATTTCAACATTCTTTTGCGTAGTATTCGTATTTCAGGATTCCATCCGGTGGGTTGGTTGGTGCGAGTAGAATGAGCTTCTTTCTAGGATTCACTATAACTGGTTTTGTTGGATTATTCGTAGACTGATGTCGTTCTTGGATGGAAGGCGCGAGAATTTCTCAATAACGGGGTAAATGATGTCAACGGATACTGAAGAATGTAATGAATGTAAGAACTGCTCGATGAGGAATGATAGGATACGTCCCCCTGCTCTTGGCAATCGGTAGTTTCTTCCAGATAAGTGCTATCTGACACTCTTAATCGGAGTTAAGCCTGTTTAAAGACTTTTGGAGGCGACCATAGGTGGACTCATATGTATGCTGAAGCTGATAGCGTTATCAAAGGTCGTGCGCACGACGCAACTCTGATACAACCAAAATTGGAGAAATGGAGAATTGTCTGGCGGTAGCGTGTGGAAAAGTGTGGTGTAAAATTGTTTAAACAAATGTGGAACAAAGTAGAATATGGGGTAAACGATGAAGAGGTAGTAAATGATTAAGACCTGACGCTTGAAGTATTCGGCTGTTGGAGATATGAATGGCGTTTATTTGAGTTGGGGGCTTCTTTTGAATCTGGTTATCTTATCGTGATAAACGTAGTTGATTTGGAGCTGGCGATTCACATTTTCAAGATATTGATTGTTCTGATTGAATCTATATTAAGAAAAAAAAAAAAAATGTAATCGACAAAAATCACTTCGAAACGAACATACAGAAACCATGGTTGTGGTTTTGCGCCGAATGCACTTTAAACTTTGCAACCAAGATTGAGTTGTTACAGATATAACAGAGGTTATATATATGACGCCAATGCGTCAGCTTAAATTCCCTATGATTTAAAACTACCGCCACCACCAAAAGAAGTAACCACACTTATCGAATACTGTGATTCACATATGAGACCAATCATAGGCAATGCATTTCTGCAATGCGACAGTATTTTCGAAGAGTACACTCTAGTAAAACCGAAAAATTCGATAAAATCAATAAGCTGGCCAAAGTCCTCAGAGACCCTCTATATCACTTCCCAGATAACCTGATCAGAGCCGAATCACAATCAAATTTTCTCGTTGGAGCTGCAACTGAGCTGAGAATCATGCAACAGTGGGTTCCAAGATGTGCTGAGCAGAATTGAAGGCTCATTCGCAAGAAGGAGTAGGCGCTCGGCATTCCCAACAACATTGCAGGTGCTTTTAGCAACGCAACTTCTGACAGCACGTGTAATTCGACTAGACAACACGGTGTAGACGAATCACCAGTTTTATGCTGCTCAATATAGCTCTGATTGTGGATGCTGAGTGAATCTAAAATGTAATGTCAGGAGAAGCCACAGAGCGGCGTTCTGACTCCATCGAATAGACAATACAGGTACATCATCTGCATGTGGTTGAGAGTAGTCGTTAGAAATATAAAAGCGTTAGACAGAGGGATTTCGCTTTAACGACAGCAGACAGCATTGTTTTTTGGAAGCATTCAATTCTACTGTATTGGTGGGTTCCCTATTTAGTGATGACGTTTATATCGGTACGAAGAGCAGGGAAGTGAGTCCGAAAACGAATATGAAAAGCAGAAGGTCCTGCCGTCGGCTAAGGAATATATTGGATTAGAAGTAGCAGAGAAGAGATCACTAATAAAGATTAAAAAGAGTGTAGAAGACAGAACGGTGCCCTGGGGCACACCAGCTTTTATTTTGTGAATATCAGACTTGAAGCCATTCATGTCAACTTGAACTGAACCTTCTGAAAGTCCAAATGCACGCAATTTCGACATAGGAGCCTGAAGCCAAACTCAGTCAAATGCCGTAGAAATATCTTGCTCTCGCCAGATTGATGCACGCTTTCGTTCAACTTTTCGGTGAAACATGCCATCAGACCACTATGTCTATGAAAACGGTATTGAGAAGTTTTCGTGTTTCGAGTTGAAGATTTATAAGCGTTTCCATGACTGTTGTAAGAAAGGACGTAAGTGCAATGGATCGGTAGGAGGGGAGAGAAGAAGATTCGCCTTATATAAGGATGGGTAGGACAAATGCTGCTTTCTATCTGTTCGGAAAGAGTCCTAGAATTACAGCGGATTTATATATGGTATGTTCAGATCTTTAAGTAGGTACTCTTTCTATTACATGAGTTCAAAAGTGGATTTGTCGCATTAAAGATTCGATGCACTCAAGTGTAGGTGGAGACAAGGCACAATCTAGAAGTGTTAAGCTGGCTGCAAGCAAATTGGCCTTGTCGAAAGGGCTGACACCTAGAATTTCATTGTAAATGAGCATTGGGATGGAGAATGAGCCAGAATATCTGATGTTTTTGACGAAAAATCAAACCAAAGGTATTACTTTTACTACCTTTGGTCATACCGGAATTTGACAGGCTTAAGAAAGACTCGTTTAAACTTTTTTCATTTTTTTGCTCTGACAGCTTCTTTACAGCTCGAGTAGTAACATGTCTTTTCTATTGGTCTGATACTCTTAATCCGTTGAGGGATAAAGGCTCTCATTCGCAAGAGAATACTTGTTAAGCCCGTACCAATTGGAATTTTTGTACTGCCATACGGTTCTTTAATGAATCTTTTCTCTAACGGTGTGGCCGGTGTATGAGAAATTAGCCCATTTATATCCCTACCTACAGATATTAGTTCAACCCAACTTACTTAGGATCGAAAATCCTAATGAAGAGATCTCTGGAATGTACTCTCCCTTGTCGTAAACTGGAACGAAGTAGTGACCATTTCGATTTTGAAGAAATCGACGTCTGCATGGCTTTTGCTGAAGCATCCGCAGCCTACAAATTCATTGGCTAATGCGGAGATCATTATGTATAATAACAAAAGTAGAAAAGCCTGAGGGAAAAGTTGAGTGAAGAAATGGAAGCTTTAATGGATCACCTAAGTAGGTAAGTTTTCTAAGCCGTACAGCTTGCTTATGGAATGCCCCGCCGAGCTCTTAATTTTCTATGTACAATTGCAAACATTCAAAAGCCTTGAGCGTCCGGCATTTATAAAACAAAAAACGTGAAGAGTCAACCTCCCTATTATAGTATGTATCTTATATAGTATATCACTTTCAGGAAATTATTCAAAATTATTCAAAATTAAGTCCAATCAGAAGGATTGATTACTCACTATCTTTTTTGAATTTTCAAACATATGCCGATGCAAGTGTAGACACAACATATTTGTAAAACAGATCAGTGCCTTAATCCGGCGTAGTTTTTCGATAAATCCAATGCCTTCTACTAAATTGTTGGGACAAGGTTGTGAAACATCTGTATCATACTATACTTTGCATATAGAATAATCTTTAGAGTATGTCTCACAAGTGGGTATTGAAGGTCGCTGATTTTGATCAAATTCTGATTAGTAACTCAATTTACAAAGATAGATTTCGCACACTAAACAATCAAAGCTTTAAGCTCACAAATTCAACAACTTGTTATCGTTGCTTCATTCTGACTCCCATTGAGTAATAAGGAGAAAAAACAAAAACACAA
The DNA here is from genome assembly GCA_907269105.1 of Volucella inanis. Classification (NCBI taxonomy): domain Eukaryota; kingdom Metazoa; phylum Arthropoda; class Insecta; order Diptera; family Syrphidae; genus Volucella; species Volucella inanis. The sequence goes on from OU026154.1 coordinate 13,665,351, forward strand.
CAAACACATCAACAAAACTTGTATCCAATTTTGTATAAAAAAAAAGCAGTAGCAACAACTTTTTATATAAGTTTGATTATTGGTTTAAAAATTCACATGACGCACTATCCACTTGTTTGTCCTAAATACTATATCTCCTCCAAAAATCGTTTATTGTTTTCGTTTCATTGGTGTTGTATCTATTGTATAATCCGACATTCGAGTGTGGTGTGGCTAGAAAAAAGATATTATATCCGAAATCCAATTACTATCCTAGACCCTCTTGAAGTGAATATAATTTCTGGATTAGATTAGTGCAATAGCAAAGTGTATCTACTCATAGTTTCAAAGTGAAAGGTAAACGGCCCGTAGTTCTAAGTAGAAAGTTCATAGATACAAGTACGAGTATAAGTACGGGTACGAGCACGTACAAGTACAAGTAAAAATTTCACTCGTAGGTCACACTGGAACTCTCTTGGAACAATTCATTCATCGAGGCTACCCTCAAGCCCTCCATTACATCGTATCTTACCAGTCCATGACGTTGATAGTTTTACTACTTCACTCGTAACTAGATCATTTACCTCTCTAAGTTTGTATACGAGTACGAGTATCTGTATCTATAGAGGTGAAATTTTCTATCACATAAAATTGCACTCACGGTTTAGATACAAGTTGAGGAAATTGGCCCGTGTACCGCTAGATGTACCACGATCGTACATCAAAACATAAAGTTGTTCCACTTCAGTCGCGTAGACGACTTGTTCTGTTGCATTTGTATCTTCGTTGCATTAATTGGATTTCAATCGATTGAAAACGATCTGGATCCGGTGTCAGGTTGGTTGGTTGGGTTGCATAAATTTAGCGCTTGGATGACTTTACGTCAACTGGAAATTTGTTTTTCTTTATCTACTGTCACACAATTGTATATACCGTCACACTGCAAATCGTTCGCTTGACTTAATGACAACCACAAAAATAAAAATTTTCCGAAAAAAATACAAATAAAAATAAAATAAAAAATCTGCCGTGGCGGTTGGGTTCTTGCGAAGTCTGACGACGAGGTGACTGGTAACCGGTGAGTGTTTGTTTCCCAACTCGGATAGAAACTGGTTTCCGATCATTCAGCCGTTGAACCGAGTTTGGCTTTGCGGAAAAAATAACGTGTTTTGGAAGTTTGAGAGTTTTTTCTTATGCGTGAGCGAGCTTTTTGTAGTCATCGTCGCTGTCGCAGACATATGTATCTATCTACAGCCGAAACTCAGATACCTGTAATAGGTCATGGATGTAGAAAATTCGCCGATGGAAAGTTAGCATAAGCTGTAGTTTGCAGTTATGCTTTGAAGGTAATATTGTAAAACATGTTAAGCAACTGGTCGTTACGTGATGAGAGAACGATAGAACACTCAAAGCAATGTATTCAGAAGATTTCAAGAAATATTATTATACTTACGGATATACAGTAGTAGTGAAAAGCGTGCAATGGTTGAAATGGGGGTTTGATACACTCTGGAATCTCATAAGCAATACCAAATACAGTTTAAGATCTTAGAGCCCCGCGACAGTAACGAGCAAGCTCGTCTCTCAGCCAGACTGTAAGATACCCATTGCGAGGACCTTTAACAGTACCACGGTCTTTCACTGGACCTTCCATAGTCTATTTCATGTTTTGTTTGCAGCCGTTAACCAATAATCGCGCTTTGTAAGCAATTAAGTTTCTATCTGCATCTAGCTTGGTATTAAAAAACAATTTGCACGGTTAGACATTTTTATCGCACCGTACTTCAGAGGGAGTACAGGTCTCGTTCTCAATGAATGAATTAAACTCGCAATCCATTGCCTCTTTCTTTTGCTTCTTCTAGCTAAAGTCTTTCAACGATTTCAGGGTCCTTCTAAAAATTATTGGCATACAAAGGTGAGGGTCTTATGCTTTCGAGGTCTTAAGTTGAAGATTGGTGGTTAAATGTCTTTGATCTCAGTCTGATGGCCGGGGTTACTGATAATCTAATCTATTCGTTGTTGTGGTTGCACTCAAATTACATGCATCGTCGTCATACTCATGAGTAGGATACTTCTTTGTGTTGGCTTGTAGATCGGTCATTGGCATCGATGCATAGTCCTTCTTTTAAAAAAAAAATTAAAAATTCGGCGAAGATTAACTTTCTTGACTTCCGATCCCATTTTAGCTGCTTCTATTGGGGTACATGTACCATAACTTCACAACCAAATACCTTCACGTTACCTATATCTGGATGAATTCCACTTCTCATTTCTTTTGGTGTTTCGTATTCAAGGGTTTTCGAGGTGAGCGATTGATAATTTACGATGCTGTAAAGATTGTATCTGCCTAAAATTGCTTTCCCAATTTTGTGTTAAATATGATATGTAGCATCCACTTTGCGCGTTCTATGAGCGTTCGATTCATGCGCACCGCGAGGCCATTAAGGTCTCATCTTTGGGTTTCATATGCAGCTGAACTCCTTTTGTGTTTTCATTTAGCTTAGACAAATCAGAAAAATTTGGTTTTGGTTTCATAAGATACTTGAAGTCGCAAGGGGTCTTGATTTTCCAATCGACAGAACTACTCATTAAATTTTTCGAGACTATGCTAATAAGTAAGATATATGGCTTAAGACCATTTCCCTTCTTCGTTAGTTGAACACCAATATTTCATGAAGCATACTTAGTCAGTACACAACTGGCAGGTGTGAACTACAGCCTGATAGATTTGTGTGACCGTTAAAGACCCCAAATAGAACACAAGTCACTCAAATCACCGACACATTCGATTTGAAACCATTCTTTCCATTGTTTGCCTGTAAAAAGGAATGTATCTGCAACTGCATCTGCATCTGGGCTTGTGATTGCACTCAAGTAATCAGTTTAATAAAAAAAACAATTGAATTGTCTATTGCAAAACATTTCTGAAATAAAATGCAACTCATTGTGCATGCTCTGAAAAGACGTTTCAGACGCTGGTTCATATCTCTGATCAAAGTGAGAACTTCAATTAAAGTGGGTCATTGACGCATTCATACTCATTCATACTTCAAGTCGACTTCTGTATTTGATTAGAGTGCGGTAAAATGAAACAGAAGCGGAAACAGCAGCAAGACATGTTACACAGTGTGTTACAGCTCGAGGGCAACATTCAATTTTAATAGATTTGATTGAATAAATTGAATTACTTTATATATATGCGTAACTCGGTGTATAAAGCCTACGGCGGTGGTAATTTTTGAAAATTTATTTCCAAAAGTACTAGGAATCGAGGCCTTAAAGGTTTTAATACCTGGAATCTACCTATGATTAAGCGTAATAAAATTTGTAATAAAAAAGAAAATGGATGCAAGATAGATATCACAATGTAATGTAAAACAAGACAGACCTAAATTCTAAGAAGTTTATACAATACCTTACATATCGGTTTAAGCTAAGCATCATTGTGAAAGGCATAATGGACCTATAAGTAGGGTTCAATTTCATTGGCTGCTATGCAAATTGTCTAGGTTCAATTTCCATGCTATACACCGAAAAACAGAAAAAAAAAAATCCGTCTTCCTTCTTCTTTTGGTAGACCATGACAAACCTTTAAAAGTTTAAACTTCTGCCTTAAAAAAATGTTATTTATCCCTCGTTGCTTGGAGTCCATATCAATGCCAGAGTGAGGAATGATAAAATAAAATAGGAAGGAGTGATAGTAAAAAATGGAGAAGAAAAAAGTCAATGAAAACGGAATAAGACTACTAGATTTCTATATCGTAACCGACCTTGTAATTGTGATCACTATATGCTTGAAGCTGTATTGAAGTAGAAATCAAAGACAGAGGAAAAGGAAAAGAAAATGAACTCAAGAAACAAAGAAAAGGAGAAAATATCAAAAAGAGATTGAGGAAGAAGTTACGAGATAGCTAAACAATGGAAATATAGATATTAACAAGAGGTGGATAAGATTAAAGGAAACAATGGTGAATGTAGCCAAAAAAAAATATGAAAATACTACATACAGGACCGTAGTAATGTAAAATATGAAGTGTATAAACTACAAAGTATAGAGGCGAAGAAGAGAGTTGTTAAAGCAAAACAAGTAGGGTGGGAAGAAAGAAAATTGAAAAATGTTTTACAAGATGCTTAAAGGGCTAATAAATGAGAAAGAATTTTAATTTGCTAACAATGAAAACAAAAGATGGAAAGGTATTCGCAGAAGATTAAATCGTTAATACGAGGGCTGTTTGATGAGTACTCGGATTGGAAGATAGGTGGCGATACTGGGCCAAAATAAGTGTTCTATCATTGAGTATATAACACCTTTTAGCCCGCTTGTTAAAATTCGGTGACAATCCGACGTTTAGTTTTGTTTTGACCACCCATTTCAAAACATCGTGTTAGTGTTTTTTGCGCCCATGGAAAAAGAGCAGTATCGCTCCGTGAGCCGATTCTTGTTTTTGAATGACAAGACCTGCGAGGAAATCAAACTTATTCTCGGTGGTGTGTATGGGATCCATTCATCTTCTCGCACAACCGTTTACCATTGGTTCGCAGGGTTTTGTCGTGGCCGCACGTCGGTTTTTGATGAATCCATGATCTGGTATTGGCGGACCGCGGGTGAAAATTGGCGAGTTGGCTGAGATAATAGGCATCTCAACTGAACATGTTAGCCATACCCTGTATGAGATTTTGGGCATGATAAAGCTGTGCGCGTGATGGGTGCCTTGTTTGCTCACACTGGAGAACAAGTGCAATTGTGGGGCCACTTCAAAGACGTGCTTGACACTGTTTGATCGTAATCCGGAGGAGTCTCTGAATCTTTTCGTGACCGTCGATGAGACATGGATTCACTGGTATACACCAGAGGCCAAAGAAGAATCGAAACATGGGTTTTACCCGGTGTACGTGCTCCAAAGAAGGCGAAGACTGTGCCTTCGGCCGGAAAGTTGATAGCCACCGTGATCCATGTTGACTATTTGGAGAAGGGAAAAAAATCACAGGAGCTGGAAGCGACGATTTATTGGATCGATTAAATGCCGGTTTAAAGAAAAAACGAACACATTTGTCGAAGAAAAAATGCTCTTCCACCACGATAATGCACCGACTCACACCTTCGCAGTCGGTCGGATTGAACTACGAATTGCTCCGCCATCCTCTGTTTTCTCCGGATTTGTCTCCCTGCGACTTTTTTTTTTTCCCAAACCTTAAGGGATCCCTTGCCGGAAAGAAGTACGGGTCAAACGAAGAAGTCATCGCCGCCGCGGAGGAGTATTTTGTAGGGATTAAAAAAGTCGCAGTTGTAATTGAAAATAAAATTATATTAAAAAATAAATTATCAAAACCTAAAAAAGTTGCGTTGTCATTTCTAATCCGGGTTTTCATCAAATGTATGATACAGGCTTAAGCCATATTGCTTCAAAAAAATTACTAGCTCCAGTATGACATATCTATTTGGGGTGGAGTGTATTCAAACATTTTGGAGCCATGGTCAATTGCACTAAAACATATTGTAAGAATTATTTTGCAGTCCTACCGATAAAACACATTTACATCAACGAGTATAAAGGGTTTTATAGAGCATGATTTTGGTCGGTTTTTGGGTCGACAACATTTACTTTGTTTTGTCCTCATTCATTATGAGATCAACTCGTTTGGCTTGTTCTTCTATAGCAGTAAAAGCCTCAATAAAGGCACGCTAGGAACGGGCGATGGTGTCGATATCTTCTGCATAGCCCAGGAGCTAGATGGATTTGATAAATATAGTGCCTTCTGTGTTTACGCTGGCCTCTCGCACTATCTGCTCCAGCACAAGATTAAAGAAATCACACGACAGCGCCGGAACCATTGCATGTTTTGAATAATTCGCAGGTTTTGTTTCTAAGAGTTCTCTAGCGTAGCGCGACACAACAGGATCAGCTTTCTCGGCATCCCGTGTTTTCAGTGCGATGAATGCTGTCATCTGCGAGTTTGAAGTTGATAATGAGATGGTGAGTATCGACTTGGAACTCGTTAGTCTTTTCCAGGATTTGCCGCAGTGTGAAGATTTGGTCTATCGTCGATTTACCGGGTTGGAAGCAAAATTGGTAGGTGCCGATGAGTGTGGTGCAAAACGGCTTTAGTCGTTCCCACATTACGCTGGATAGGATCTTGTAGGCTACGTTAAACAGGGATATGCCTCGGTAGTTTTTACAAGACATAAAATCGCCTTTCTTGAAGATAGGGAAGATAGGACTGATAGTCCAGTCGTCGGGGATGCTTTCGCCCTCTCATACTTTGCAAATGATCTGATGCATGCTCCTGATGGCAATTCGTTAGAGTCTACGACCTTATTGTTCTTCAGTTTTTTAATAGCTGGGCCGACTTCGTCTAGGCTGGGTGTGAGAACTACGAGTACTTCATCGACTGGAGTTGAGTTTTCTTCATACCTTATCACTCTGTCCTGTTGGAAATGCTGCTAAAAACATCCAAAATTCCCTGCGGGACAGTGCTAAGTTAACCCTCAGTGTTTCAATGAGCCTGAGTTCCTGGTCTGTAACCTGCAGCCAAGCTTTTAGCTTTTTTATAAAAGTTTCGCGTCTTGTTATTACAGCTGCATGTTATTACAGATTGCGAAGGCTCTTCTCTTTTTTTTGCAGTAACTTTAGTTAATTACTGACTAGTAGTGCAGCATTCTAGCCACATGTTGTTGGCGTTTGTGGTAGGCAATTGCATATTGCAGAGCCTTTCGTCAGTTGTTCTCTGTAGTCACTGGCTATTTGCGGTGTGCTGTGGTATCCAATGTTGTACGAACTCTGAATCGGCCTGCAACTAAATAGCGGTCAGAGATGATATTTGCCCCTCTAAATGTTTGCAAATTTAGGATGTTTTGCGAGTGTATTGTGAAAATCATCACGTGGTCAATGTGGTTGTTGGCTCTACCGTCCGGAGTTAGCCAAGTTGCAGTGTGGATTCTCTTATAATTATCACCGTATTACTAGCTGCCGCAAAGTCAGTGGGTCGGAAGCCTTTATCTGTTGTCGTTTCGTCGAGGCAATGTTTTCCGGCCATTTTGGAATTAGCAAGATTCGGACAGGCTTCGTAGGCTCTGTCTAAGAAGTCGTAAAAATCCTCTTTGATAGGGTCCTCAGCTTCATTGCTAGGTGCGTGTACACATATGAGGTTGATGTTGTAGAATTTCCCTTGGATGCGGATCACAGCCAGGCGATCGCTAATTGGTTTAAAATCGATGGCCTCCGATCTCAGCCGCTTTCCCACAACGAATATTCTTTTCATCATTTCTTGATCGCAGTAATTTCCGCCTTATACTGCGTGAGGATATTTTAAAGTTTTTGGATAGCTCCTGGAGCGTACAATGTTCTAACATTGCAGGAGCATAAATCGGGCTTGCTTTCTTTCGAGGGTTAACTTGTGACGATGGATTTTTTTTAACGTGGTTGGGCCGTGACCTAGAACACGACTGCGTACTTTAGTTTACTATTTAGCGGCTGGTGAGATAGTTATTCAGGGGCGGCACGTGAAGGCTGTATGTCGGCTTGAACTGTACAGTGGTGGAGATCGTATCTGGCATCTCTCCAAGTTGAGATTGGAGTTAAATCCGCTTAGTACGACTTTTATTGGCCTGCAATGACAATGCAGCGTTCGACCCATACTTCTTTTCGGCAAACGATCTTTTAAGGTTTGGGATAAAAAAGAAGTCGCAGGGAACCAAGTCGGGAGAATACGAAGGATGGAGGAACAATTCGTAGTGCAAATCGCCAATTTGGCTGTGACGACTGCGAAGGTGTGAGTCGTTGCATTATCGTGTTGGAACAGCACTTTTTTCTTCGGCAAATGTGGTCGTTTTTTCTTCAAATCGGCAAAACAAATATACGTAATATGCTCATGTGATTGTTTTTCCCTTTTTTCTCCAAATAATCAGCCTGAATCACACCTCGCGCGTCTCAAAAAACGGTGACCATCTTCGTTCCGGCAGAAGGCACGGTATTCGCCTTCTTTGAAGTACTTTCACTGGGTAAAACCCATTGTTTCGATTGTTCTTTGGTCTCTGGTGTGTACCAATGAATCCATGTCTAATCGACGGTACCGAAACGACGCAGAAATTCTTCCGGATTTCGCTTAAACAGGGCCAAGCACTTCTTTGTAGTGGTCTCACGATTGCGCTTATTCTCCGGTGTGAGCAAACGCGGCACACAACAGCTTTCTCATACCCAAAATCTTAGAGATGCCTACTATCTCTGCTACTATCTACTATCTCCGCCAATACGAGATCATGGATTTTGTCCATGGTTTCCTCTTTTGTAGCCGTTTTTGAGCTACCTGGGCGCGGTTCATCAAAAACCGACGTACGGCCACGGCGAAACTCTGCGAACTAATGGTAAACGGTTGTAAGAGAAGGTGAATGGGTCCCGATTTTAATTAACCACCTTTGGTCAGTTCCCCGCCTGAAGGTCCCATACACACCATCGAGAATCGGCTTGATTTTCTCGCAGGATTTGCCACTCAAAAACAAGAATCGGCTATCAAATCGGGTGTCAAAACAAAACCAAGCGTCGGATTTCACTAAATTTTTGACAGACGGGCTAAAAGAGGTTATACTAAACGATAGTACACTCATTTTGGGTCAGTAGCGCCACCGATCTTCCAATTCGGGTACCCATCAAACAGTCCTCGTTCTTTTCGAAATATGAATTCATGCCCGTCTTCCGGAAATGTGTACATAATTTGGAAGCAATATCTTGAAAGTCCATTTTGCGCATCAATTATCACCACTTAAATACCATAAATGCATAATAATAGCGCGGCTTTACATAAAACTTGTCTTTATCTTATCTAATCTAAAAATCCAATTTCTATTATTATGAATAAACAAAAACCAGCGACTGGTAGAAGTGGAAATGCTTGTGTATTTGTCCGGCGATAAATTTAAGCGACCGGTTTGCAAAAAGCTTCAAAGCAAATGCTTACTTAATATGTCAATTGGTGTTTTCAGACACAGCAAAAAATTAAATAAAAATAAAAACACACTCGTATGGATAAATCTTGATTTGGTGTTTTGTTTAACGTTTGCTCTCAATTCTAAATACAATGGAATTTATTATTGGCGCAGTAAAAAGTGCCACGTCTCCTTATGTGACATGTCAATACTTTCTCATGGATGTCATGTAAAATTGGAATCGTATAATCTTGAATGGCATTGTCAATACGAGAGTAGTTGCATAATAAATTGGCTCTGTCTGAATTCGGTTTCTGTAGCAGATAATAATATACAATACATAACGCCTTTTTACTATTTCAAGAAATGGGGAAAAGGAACGATGTTAATAATTTTTGCAGTCACACATCGAAAATGAGATTCCTCGAAGTGCTCATAAATTTTACCATTTGATTGTGATCAGTTGAATTGGTCAGAAGTCTCATAAATACCCATATTGATCGCGAACTCAGATGGGGCTGACCTTAAATCGTAAAAAATGTGGCCGCATATTCTCCAGTGTCAGATACTCGTATATATTTGTTATCTTTGATACATTACTCAAGCTCAAGATTTTGCAACCAATACGAAATGCATGTATAGCTGCGAACATTAAAATAGCAGTACTTCACTTCACGTATTATCACTGTATCCATTTCCTTTTGTTTTATCTGCAGCAGCTGCAAAAGGAATTTAAGTCTGATCAGTGCCACGTGCAAATATGCCAGCTAACATTCTAGAGCTAAGTTTAATCCTTTTTCCGCGGTTTTAAACCGCGCCCACGTGGCCCAAAAAACGGTTACCGCAGAGAAAACCGTGAAAAATGATCTCGTATTGGTGGACCGCCGAGTGAAAATTCGCGAGTTGGCTGATATAATAGGTATTTCTAAGATTTTGGGCATGATAAAGCTTGTCGCGCGATGGGTGTCGCGTTTGCTCACACCGGAGAACAAGCGCAATCTCGAGACCACTACAAAGACGTGCTTGGCAATGTTTAAGCGAAATCCGGAGGAGTTTCTGCGTCGTTTCGGGAGCGTCGATGAGACATGGACTCATTGGTACACATCAGAGACCAAAGAACAATCGAAATAATGGGTTTTACTCAGTTAACGAGCTCGAAAGAAGGCGAAGACCGTGCCTTCTGCCGGAACGGTGATGGTCACCGTTTTTTGAGACGCGGGAGATGTAATTCAGTCTAACTATTTGAAGAAAAAAGGGGAAAACAATCACAGGAGCATATTACGTATATTTGTTGGGCCGATTTGAAGAAAAAACGACCACATTTTGCGAAGAAAAAAGTGCTCATCCACCACTACAACGTACCGGCTCGTACCGCAGTCGCCACAGCCAAATTGGTCGAATTGCACTACGAATTGTTCCCCCATCCTCCTTATTCTCCGGACTTGGCTACCTGCGACTTCTTTTTGTTTCCAAACCTTAAAAGATCGCTCGCCGGAAAGAAGTCCGGGTCGAACGAGGAAGTCATCGCCGCACTGTCATTGCAGGCCAACAAAAGTCATTACTATACGGAAGAGTTAAAAAAGTTACAACATAGCTGGGAAAAGTGTATCGAGTTGAAATTTTCAGAACCTAAATAAGTTACGTTGTCATTTCTTATCCGGGTATTCATCAAACAGCCATCGTAAAATATTGATCCTGCCAGTTGTACAGAAGAAGATACAACCGCGAACTCTATAAGTTGTATCAAGATGTGGATGTTGTCCAAAAAACTAAAACACGTCAATTAGACTCGCTCGGCTACATCGAGCGAATGTAACATACAATAATGCTTCAGCAAATCAGAGACCCCTGGTTCAAGGCAACAAGGAAGACCGAATCCAAAATTTAATTAGCAAACAATTGCGGAAGCACCACTGGAAGCACCGTGCCCGGGATCAAATGGAGTGGAAGTATACTGTGTCTTAGGCAGAGACTCTTCACCGGTCGGGAGCCCGTTAAATAAGTAGAAATAGCATTGAGAAAAAATCAATGGTATTGGTAGAAGATTGATCAATTCATTCACCAATTGAAGCCTGTAATGGTTAAGGATCAGTTCATTCTGCGTGTGGGTTTGCAAACTGAAAAACTCGCGTCTACAGTTTGCTGCCACGATAAATTCATCGGAACGTACTGATCTTTTACAAGTATCACGTTTATATGAACGAATATTCGATCAATACAATTGACGAAGTCTTCAATAAGTTTGTGTAACTGAATAACGATTCCAGAAGTAATATTTCATGAATCGGTGACGCTGTTGCGGTGTGTATCTATCCATGATGAATTATTATGTGCCAAACATATTGACACTTAAAAAAAATGACGCCCAGTTTGGCAGTTGTCCCTATCAAAACCCGATCTCTTTACATCTCGTACACAGCACGTTAAATGTAACCCTGACTGTTTATTCGTTACCACCCAAATATAGGAAAACATCGATCATCACTTATGCAATAAACCACTTTATGGCAATTTTTGAAAACAATTTTTGATAATTTCAGTAATTATTGGAACATAGCTAATTAACATCTGTACCACAAGCAACGACAATCGGTAGCCAACTATCGCAGTTAATTTTTAATACTCGTTCCTCAATTAAAATAGCAACAGATGGGGTATCTTATCGGTAAACAATTTTCGAGGCGAAAAAAAAAATAAAATATTAAATAAACATACCATATGTCGCCCCTTATCTCAAAAGCTCGACGAAACACCATACGGTGAAGCTATGAACTCGATTTGTTCCATCTGAGAAACACATTTTAACATTTCGAAATGCTCAAAACTGTTTCACAGATGCCTTCAATGTAAAGATCGACGCTGTCATGCCTGGGAGAGTGTTTAAGGCTAGGGCGCCGCCGCCGATAAGAGCCCCAAAGCTTACTCACCCTATTTTGTTTCCATTTAAATGAAATGAAATCATACTCATGGGTTCATCCATTGTCATTGACAATAATGTTCCAATGCTTCATTATAGAAAGTGAAACACTGAACATACTCGTACTCCAAGAAAAAAAATAGTTCAATGTCTGCCAAACACAACATGAAAGATATATTTGTATGTACTTTTACTTTTACTTTTACTTTTTTTTTTTTTTTTTCTGTAATAAAGCGGACTCATAAAATGTTGGACCAGTTTCCGGATTACGTACTGCTAAAACAAAAGGAAAAAAGGCTCATTCAAAACAATACACCATGGTAGACAGACAGCTGGCAAACCCAGTCGAGCAGATATAATGTATCTTTGTATCTTTGTGTTTTAAATGCAAATAAAAGCGTTTAAAAATCTGATCACGTTATGGATTTTTTTTTTTTTTTTTTTCCAGCAAACAGAATTGATTGGAACACGCGAGACTGCGCTCGTCATACAGGGTGCCTTTCAAGTGAGTTGGTGAGGTGTAGCAGAATTTATAGAGAAAAAACTAAACAAAACATGTTGAAGGACTAAAACTCTTTGAGAATGATTTGACAGCAAAGACTGTAAATCTCAAGTCAATCTAGGTACCTACAGATCAATCAAGGATTGATCCGAAATTTGAAGTCAAAATAGAATTCCGAATGTCAGAATTCCAATTTGAGATGCACTAAGTCTAGTTTTATGTTAGGTTCATAGTGACGATTGTGATGTGGTGTAGTGGTTAAGCTCGTCGAATGCTATGCAGAAGGGTCTGGGTTCAAATCTAGGCAAGTACTGAAAGGGAACAAAAGGTAAATCTCTAAAAGTAAAATTGTCTGCCTACGAAAAAGTCTAACCCCCAATCGGAGGCCTCTTCATATTACACCCAAAACGACAAGATGAATAAGAAATCGAGCGTGATAAACTAGAACTTGGTCCATTGTGATATCACTGGAAGCACGCGAAAAGACTCATGGATACTTCCTCACATTAGTGATCTCTATGAAGCAGAGAATCATTTAGATCTCGAAAGTGGTAGTTTGGTGTGTGCTAAACCATGGCAAGACACAGTATGTAACAGATTCCTCTTGCTTTTCATTACAGCACCTCCCGCGGAATTCATTGTGATGAATATTCCCGCAACACAATGCCTTAAGATTATATGTATTTCTAATTTTAAAGATGATGATCAGATCTCTGTACATTTAGAATCTACATAGTATCGGCCACATAAATTTAGATCTGTAGGGTGATTCATTGTGAGGTTTGATTTATAATGTAAAATAAAACACATAAATTTGAAAGTGAACTTAAAATTTTTATTATCGGTTAAATGAACAATTCATGGCATTTACTTTTTGAAAATGATATCATGTAAATGTTGGCCACGACAACGTCTGAGGTGGTCCATTCGGAAGGTCCAATTTTGGGCGACTCGTTCGAGCATAGCGTCTGGTATCTCGCAGATAACACGAGTAATGTTGTCTTCCAAAGCTTATTCCTGAAGACCTGAGACTTTACATATCCCCAGAGAAAATAGTCCAAAGGTGCCATATCGCACGATCTAGGCGGCCAATTTACCGTAGCAAAACGTGAAATTAAGTGCGCCCCAAAATGATTTCTCAACAAGTCGATTCTTTCATGCGTTGTATGGCTCGTATTGCCGTCTTGTTGAAACCAGAACTCACCGATGTGCTTAAATTTCAGGAAGCACATAGTCCGTTAACATGGCGCGATAACGGTTACCATTGACAGTAACATTCTGATTTGCCTCATTTTTGAAGAAATATGGACCAATGATTGCACCAGCCCATAAACCACACCATACCGTTGTTTTAAATGGATGTAAAGGTAGCTCTTTATACTATTCGTATCCATTGAGCCATAAATGGGCTTCATCACTGAACAAAATTTCACGATAAAACTCCGGATTTTCATTTAGTTTTCCAGAGATCATTCACTGAAAATATGACGCAAATTCAAGTCGCCTGGAGATCCTCACTTAAAATACGCCAAATTATCGAATACGCCAAGCCCAGTTGCTAAGAACGACGACAAATCGATTCGTCACGGTCCTCGCGTACACTCTCAGCTACAGCTGCTATAGTCTCGTCACTACGTGCTGGATGTGGTCTAACAGGTCGGCCATGTAAACTGGGACTCAAATTTGCGAATGGTATTGGCAATAGTGGTTTCAGTAGGTCGATTATCCGCACCGTAAGTTCCTCGAATCGCACGAAAAACATTTCTCACAGAACGCTGATTTTCGTAATACAGCTGAACAATTTGGAGACGTTATTGTGGTGTTTGTCTTTCGATGATGACTTGTCAAACGATACTGAACAAAAATGACAAAGCAGTTTCATAGAAGTCACGCGTGATCTTTCAAAGAAAGCCTATTGAAAATTAAACCTTACGATGAATCACCCTATATATATGATTATCTGATATCCACTTTCACGAAAGGTCCCTATTTGATGGATACATCTTAACCTTTGAATTTTCACTTCCGTCCTTTCACAAAGGATTTACCTATTGTCTTCCGTCTTACGAAAAATGAATCCTTTGGCTTTCAGATACCTCCAAAGGGATGTCTTGCTTATCCTAATTTCCAGGTCTTGACGGATTTGTCAAGACTTTCTTGTCAAATTGGTGGAAGGAGTACATAGATCATCCACTTGATGGATTGAAAGTCGAAGTCATCTAATCCAATGATCCAGTGCCGGTGAGGAATTTTCATGTTGGATGATTGTACTGTTCCAGTTTGTTCTCGTTCTTTTAATATTTTGTATATGGTCCTATGTGAAACTCCCACAAATTCAGCTGTTTTCCTTTGCATGGTTGCTTTCATAATCCAAGTTTTTGCGATAAATTTATATTTGGAAAAAATAGTCAGAATACATATTTTTTACCTAACCCTTTTCATAAAAAATGTGTGTTTGAATTGAATCCTTTTTTATTACATATGCATTTATTGCAGGCAAAATGCGCTTATGATACAAATGGATTAAATATGAAAGGGAGTGAAGAAAGTTCAGCCGTTTCGTAAATATGTTTTTCCAGTGAGCAAATGAGTAGCATGCACTTCTAGGCTCTCTTTGCGCAGCTTTCCAATTGCACGGTGATTTGAAACGGACTACATATACTCGTATTTCTAGTAAGACCTTACCAGGCAATTACTTCTTTCTACCTACCTGTGGGTATTCGCCGACACGAAGAGAGAAATATCATCCTCTAAATAGTTAAACAACCTGTTAAAGACTAGGTTTCATAATGGACGAGATAGTACACCTTCTGGGGAAATGTGGTTTTCTTTTTGTAGAACAACTATCAGAGGTGTGCAACGTTCAACTATTGAGGGAAAATTGCAGATAGAGTCGAGAAATAATCAATATTATTGAGAGCTTCATTGATTCACTTTGAAACACAATTCTGGGTAAGAGCTCTAGGAGTAGATTAGAAAAGGGGATTCACACGAAAGGATTGTTTCTGTCACCATTTTTGAAAGAAAATGAAAGTTAGACACTTTAGACACACTAGTCACTTTTAAACCCTCTAAAAATGTATGCATCTTTTTGGGACGGTATTAAGTCGGTTAACGGTATTCAATATCTTCAAATTAATATTAAAATTAATATATATGCATTTAGAATGTTGGCATCACTTAAATAAAATGATTAACATTCACCGATTTATTTAGCATAAATTTACTTTCAATACCAAATCAGGAGAACTTAAATGAAGACAAGAATTACAAACTCAAATTTGCAAAAGAAATAAAAAAAGATCAAAAGACAGGCAATTAAAATCTCCCTAAACGGTAAAAGAATCATTAATAAAAAAAAAATTACATAGCTTTACAATATTATGGAAAAGTGAAATTACTTAGCAGACTTAATCTCCCTGTACTTAATAGATTTTAATTTTTATTTTTTGAATGATTAAGTAAAAATAAATGGACATTCACCAATTGTTACACCTTGAACCAACGAAGCTCGTGGCTGAAGTTTGCCTTCAAAAATTCGACAGTCGTAACAATCGATCTTAATCAAAGATCAAATAGATCAGATCTAAATCATAGTGATTAACTTTCTAATTATTTCATTTATTTCATTTAATTTATATGTAAACATATGTACATTATGTGCTTTTCGAAAAACACACAGCGTCGCTTTGAAGAATGGTTCATGTAACTTACCCCTTAAACATCTACGTTTCATAAATATTCTGCTTATCGCCGGCAACGCCACCAGTTTCAGTTAGAAGTAGGTGTATATGACTTCTGTCATTACACATTTGTGTATTCCCCATGAACAGTCTTTTTTTTTTTTGTATAGACCAAAGTTAAAATAATAAATTAATTACTCATTGCTGTTAATAAATCATTATGAGTGATATACAAAATTCAAAAGAAAAAATCCAAAAAGAAAATTCTGATGCAGATTTACCCGTTAAAATCACGGAGCAAGAAAAGAGACGACAGCGTGCTCCAGAAAGTAAGGTTAGTAGAAATTACACCTCGTCCGACTTAGAATCTGATTGGAATTCTGCAAGACCTCCAAACAAAAGAGCAAAACAAGATCCGAGAATTGATGCTCATAACATTTCATAACATTCCAACAATTTCCATTTTCGGATGAATGGAACGAATTGAATTTACCATCAACAAGTAGAGCAAGAGATGGCAGTACACCTTTCTTGATTGATACTGTTCAGACAAGAATGTTCGATTTTGGTGAGGCAAAGACCTGCGTCTACAACAAATATGCAATTAAACAAGCACCTCATGCTAAAGTGGAAAGATGTGAAATACTCGAAGTCGCTCCAGGGTTTCTTAGCTGTTCCTAGCTTTATTTAATTAAAAGTCAATGATGAACTATGCCATCTAAATAGAGGAAAAGACTATTTAGCATCGACTGAAAGAGTAATGACAGGTCTGACAAATGGCCTGTTGGATTCAAAAGACTTAATGCGATCAGGTTTAGAATCTATAATTAACTGGGCAAATAGTTCTCCAAGTGAGTTTACTCCTTCTAACTTACTGGATAAGTTTGTAGAATTATTTGGACCAGATTCTGAAAACTATAAAGTCATGGAACAAATGTTACAATTAGTCTGTGGAGAGAGGGCCAAAGTTTCCTGTTCAAAAAAGTCTTCCCATATTAGACCTTCGAGGTCTGAATTCTTATATAAAGACAAAGCATTTTCAGAGTTTCTCCAAAGATACCACTGGATGGTAAAAATCGATCTATTCCAAGCATACTTTCACGTTCCCATACAACTATCATTCGGCCTATCACCAGCTCCTCAAATATTTGCTGCCTTAGCGAATTGGATCGCGGACATTTTTCGAAAGCGAGGCATTCGGGTCTTCGTCTATCTAGACGACTTTTGGTTGCCCATCATGGCAAGAACAACTTAATTTCATAAACCGCGGAGGTTGTAAGTACTTTGGAATTTCTGGGATTGCAGATCAACTACGAAAAAGCGGTACTGGATCTAATGCAGCAAGAGAAAAGTTATTACATGCAATAGACAACTTTTTAACCAAACAGCTCCACAGCCAGAAACAAGTTCAAAGATTGTTAGGCCAGTTGTATTTCGCAACGTTTGTAATTCTAAGGTGTCGCCTGTACTGCCATCATTTGCAAATACAAATGAAAGCCAACATAGAAGCAAAGGACCTTTCCTCAAGTAATTGTCGACTTAAGGTGGTGGCGCGGAGCCATTCACATAAAGTCATATTTGCATCCAAAGCCCTACACCAATTTCTTAAAGACAGATGTAGCGGATACAGGTTGGGAAGCGCAGGTAGACGAAAAATTGTTGTCCGGCCTATGGACCAAAGAACAGAAAAAATGGCATTCAAACCGAAAAGTATTGTATGCAGTTTATGCGGCCTTGAGTGCAGAAAAACATCATCTGAGCAATGCCCACATTCTTGTTCAGTCAGGC
Source organism: Volucella inanis (assembly GCA_907269105.1). Lineage (NCBI taxonomy): Eukaryota > Metazoa > Arthropoda > Insecta > Diptera > Syrphidae > Volucella > Volucella inanis. The sequence continues at coordinate 13,683,140 of OU026154.1, forward strand.
AACAAGACATTAGAAGCATATATTAGAAAAGGCGGAACCCACTCTTTTAATCTACTGTCACTAACTCGAAAATTATTGATTCTGGCAGACCCTTTGAAAATTCGGCTGTCAGGACAATACCTTCCGGGGAGGTACAATTGCATTGTGAACCATCTGACTCGGGGACGGCGTCCGCCAAAGTGGCACCAAACAAAAAAAACGATTTGGATGGCAGATTTGAGGTCACGAACCCTAACAAATCCGATGGAGATAGTAAATCTACAAGAAGTCCTAGTGGATGTGTAACTAACCTTCCGCCAGCTCAAGAGTCTGGCCCTTTAGACCTAGTTAGTTGAAGGTGGGGCAAACTAATTGACAAATGATCTATTCTTGAAAAACAACTTTTCAATGAGAGATGGAGGCTTTTCACACTAAATATTTTGGATCATATAAAAAGTATCCGTGATTTTCTGTCACTAGATGGTGTTGGTGTCCATTTATCTGAAAACAATAATCAGATTGTGTCAAATGAATACGTTTTTGAAAGGTGATATGTCAGGCTACATTTTTTGTGAAGACAACTGTGTAATTCGTTGCTCGTGTTAAAAATTATACTGACTTGAATATGAGTGAAATATCTGAAGAAATACGCTGCAAAAACATGCCGAAAAATTTGTACAGTTTACGGTGAGAATGCTGTGGGTGAACGCCGGACCCAGGAGTGGTTTATCTGATTCCATTCCGGAAATTTCGATGTAAAAGATGCACCTCGTACTGGTCGGCCTGTCACTTTTTAACGGCTAACAAGGTTATGTTGAGTGTTTGGTGGGATTGGAAGGGAATTGTCTGTTTAATTCTCAATTCGATACTCTACTTTGCACAACTCGACCGTTTGAATGAGCTATCAAGAAAGAACGATCAGAATTCGCAAACAAATAGGGAGTTGTCTATTATGACAATGCTAGGCCACACACACCTTTGATGACCCGGACAAATTGACGGAGCTTGATTACGAAGTTTTGATGCACCTACCGTATAGGCCGGACCTTGCACCCTCTAATTACCATTTGTTTCGGTCTCTGCAAAACTCTCTTGATGGTAAAAAATTGGCCGACCGGAGAGCCACTGAAAATCACTTGGCCAATTTTTTCGCTGATAAACCACAGAAGTTCTACACCGATGGAATTATGAAGCCACCCAAAAAATGGCAAAAGGTCATTGATTTTGAATAAAGACAATTTTTTTTCAAAAATTGTACCAAAAAACCGCCGAGACTTTCAACTCCTCGTTGATGAGGAAAACTAGTTCATTGAAGTTGCTGAATGGTTTCGCTAAGTATAATTGTATATCGTCTATATATAGGTGTATCGAGGTATATTTACAAACTGATGGAAAGTCGTTTATGAATATGCAGAAAAGTATCGGTCTTAATATTGACTCTTGAGGCACTCCCTGCTTGAATTATTTTAAGACTGAAGAACATGCATTGGAAAACTGTACATCAATTTAACTGCCCTTTCGCTGAAACCAAACTTCTTTCTGAGCTTCCAACAAAGGATTTTATGATTCACATTATCAAAAGCCTTCGAAAAGTCTAGCAAATAAAACAACGAAACATTACCACTGTCAAGCATTGAAAACCAGTGTCAACATTGTCAAAAAGCCATCAGAGACGTCGCCTCTGATGTGCTTGGTTTCACTCGACGACCACAACGAAACCCCTGGTTCGACGACGAGTGACGGCAAGCACATGCAGCGAAACAAGAGGAGCTTATCTTCCTTCTCCGGCTTCCCAAGAGAAAAAAGAAAGAGCACGAGAAGCGCACGATCGAAGAAATAGAGAGATGTTACAGCACGAATAAGGTTTGGAAGTTTTACCAGGAGGTAAAAAGAGCCTGCCAAGGCTACAGAGCCCGAACCGAAGCCTGCAAGGACAAACAAGGGAACATCATAGTACGATAGAATCGCAGTCGATGCTGAGGATATGGAAGAACTACTTCTGCAGACTGTTTAACGGCAATGACGAATTAAATCACGCTGTCAGGCAAAATGAACCATTCAACCTGGACGATGAAGACCAACAAGTGTACAGGCGATTCGTCATACGGTGGAAAAGTTTGAGCGTGAGTACACTCTTTTGGATCTTAAGCCACCAATCCGACAAAGATTGGTGGGAAATAAATAAAACATAGCCGCTGTAGCGGCCAGTATGTTCCAGAAATGTCGATTCGGTGCCGATCAGCTGAATTGGGCATCGCCAGAGTCAAGCCGGTTTATTTTGCGGTTGGATTTAGGCCTACTTCGGTATAAGATTGTGTTGACGCAAGAATTGAAGCCAAAATACCATAGACAACGGCGCGAGTTCGCTGAAAATGTTAGCGGAGTTCCGGATTTTGGGCAAAAAATCATCTTCTCGAACGAAGCTCATTTTTGGCTCAGTGGTTATGTCAACAAGCAAAATTGTCATTATTGGAGCGAACGCAATCCAGAAGTTATCGGCCAATCATCAATGCATGCAGAAATATTGACTGTTTGTTGCGGTTTATGGCATGGCGGCATCATCGGTCCTTATTTCTATCGAAATGAGAAAGAAGAAACCGTTAACGTCAATAGTCTCAAGTATAGAGCGATGTTAACTGACTTTTTATGGTCAGAGCTCGACAACATCGACATATCCGAACTGTGGTTGCAGCAAGACGGCGCTACATGTCATAAAAGCCACCCAACCCTTGATGTAGTGAAGGAGAAATTTGGCGTCTGGGTCGTCTCACGGCGAGCGTTCATCAATTGACCGCAGTAATCATGCGATTTGACACCACTCGATTATTTTCTCTGGGGCACGGTAAGTTCTCAGTCTACGCTAATAAAGCCAACCACTTTAGACGAACTCGAGGCCAACATTCGACACGCTATTGCTGAAATAGCGATGTTCATATTGGACTGAGTGATCAAAAATTAGACCGACCGCTTGAAGCACTGCCAGCGAAACCGATGCGGTCATTTGAATGATGTGCTATTCCATACATAATGGCATGAACTTAGCTTTAAAACAAAGTCAGAATCAATTTTATATCTCACACGGTTGCTGTTTTATTTATTTTTTTTTTCCTATCGTTCTTATCTGATCAACCTTTAGCTAATCTAGTCCAGCAGCGGCCTGCTAAGAAATAATGAAAAAGGGAACATAATATCATACGTTTACCGCCGGCAGCTCACAAGCACCGTCTGTTTAGGGCATAAATCTTCTGAACGTCGCATACAAGATCCTTGCTGCCGTATCATGTGAACGTTTTGAACCGATCGTCGACAGCCTGATATGTTCATATTAGTGCGGTTCTAGATTTTGTGAATCCACCATCGAATAAATTTCTACTCTGCGGTAGATTTCAGAGAAGACAATACCCACCTAGTCCTTATGGATTTTAAGATTGCATACATAGCCATGGTTTGGTATCCCTGCCAAACTCGTAAGTTCGAATATGCAGGATGTCGGTCGCAATCGAAAACTCTGGAAGAAACTCCACCAAGATATCGCGCAATAATGCGACTTCCTTAACATGAAATTTGAAAGTACTTGTACTATGTGCGACTCACAAACCAACACCAGAGACACAATATTTCAAGAGCCTGCCTTACTTATTGCGTATGCAGATGACATTAGCAGATCCGGGAGAAAGCAACGAGATATGAGACTTTTGTCAGCACTAAAAGCGGGTCTTGTCACAAGCGCGGAAACCACTTCCCAACCATTGTTGCTATAATAAACTAAGAAAGGCAATTTCACAGCAAAATCCTTTCAAGTGCAACTAAGAAAACACTATATAAGACCCTCATCAACCCCATCCCGTTGTATGCCGCAGAAAGACGGACACTCCCAAAAGTCAATTAAAGGTGTCTTAGTCTTTGTGAGAAAAAAATTCTCTTCGTGATATTTAGTTCCGTCTGCGTTGACGGGCAGTGCAGGAGACGGTAAAACAAAGAACTGTATAGGCTGTATAATGACAATAACACCAGCACTGCAGCCCGAAAGATCTTCGATTCCACCCCAGTGCAACAACAAAGTATTGAAAAACCATACCTAAGGCGCAGAGACGCAATCCTTGATTTACCACTCCTCGGTTCATGACAAAAATGCTAATAGTGACAGGCTTATGCAAGATAACAGGCAAACTTACGATGCTTTCTGTACAAAACTTTTGTTTCTCTTAATAGTTCTTAGTGTCCATTGGAAACGTCACGATTTCTAAAATTGTCCACATACACCTTCCTTAAGGCAGCGCACGACTTCTTGAGTTTGGTTTGCAGAATATCACGCCGTTTCGGTTTATTCGACATGGTTTTCCACTTCAACACCCCTCAAAAATCGTTACAATCATTTCCAGCTTATTAATTTCTTTAAAAATTCAAACCCGACTTACCAGTAACACGCACTGAATTCGAATCAATCAAGAGCTCCTTACACTCTCAGCCGTAATTGCAAACATTTCGAGAGCCAAGTATGTTAGTCAAGTCCGCCGACATTGGCAATGGAATTGACAATCTAAGTGACCGATGTATGTTACCTACTCGTACTATAATCGTTACCAAACAAACCAATCAACTTCAACTTACAATCTGGATGTATTGAAAATTACACCCACAGATACACGGCAAAAACCTCCCCAGGAACCCTCGAATAACTGAGAAGCGATAAATTTTTATGACACCCAATTGTCTGTACTTGTTGAGTGATCAAACATAGAGGCGGCAAGACACCTTAAATGGCTCGTGTTACCTGTAAATAACAGCACCACCACCATTGTGGGTGGAAGTTAAATGCTCATCATCATTATTTTTCAGAAGGATGTATCCGGAATTTTTGTTCTTCCTTAACGACGACATATCGTAGGTCCTTTGGGGAAATTCCTAGTTACAGACGACCAAAACAACACTTTTGTAAACACTTTTTGTTATACTTTAACGGAAAGAAGGGGTTCTTTTTTGTAATTCATTTATTTGTAATTAGTTGCGCACTTAATCACATTCTCACATTGAAGATTTTGATAAAGACTCGCCGAAAATAACACCAAGTACCGTTAAAAACCACACAACACACGCGTGCACAGTATTAACTAATCTCGTCACTTGGATAAAACGAGTATTCATCTGTGCTAAACGCCTGAACTAAGCGGACTCCAGCGAGATACTGAATCTAAATTTCAATGTCGAATGTCGAACAAGTGCAAGTCCGTTAAATGGACAGAGAGACGGAGAATGGCAGTCGCAGTGCCAGTGCCAATGGAGTACCTCAACTGGAGCTCAACAGTTGTATTTGCATTGAATGTTGTGACGTCATGAACCAGTCTCCGAAAAGCTTAAAGCTTTTACCTTTTTAAATTCACAATCATAGTTGTAGAGTTGCCATTGGGTTGTAGTCATTTAGGGACCATTTGACCATTTTTGTTTGTTTTCGGTGGATTAGTTTGCTGCTTTCTTCAAAGAAAACGATTAAAGCGTACCGTTGTCGAGAATTTCATAAACTAAGTCGTATTACGATCACTGAACAGAGTGCTGAGTGGTAACATTTAAAAGCGATTCATACAGCTTTGCAAGCAGTGTCGTAAAGAGCGGGTAAAACTACCTGAAAATAGACAGACTCCAGGGTATGCCATCGTATTCTTAGAAAATTGGAGTAGTAAAAGTCGCGACAGCCTTGAATAAAAGCTAGGGTATGCGAGAACATTCCAAATACACTATTGTGGATAGATCTAAGAACTGATGGCGTTGACTGAGGGCTTTGGCGATGCGGATGATCAGCCAAATATTGTTCCAACAGATGCAGAATTGCCTGAAAATGGTCTATTCGAAGAACCAAAGCGATTGATTACGCAGCCACCAAAGATAGACCCGCCCGATTGCACAGATCTGGCAGATTAATCAATTGATTAATTGACAATAGATTTAGTAAGTAAGGCAAATATGACACATTTGCAAATGTGGGACTATCAAATACATTGTTCCACTGTTAGTGCAGATTCGGCAGTATTGGCAGCGGTTGACTAAATCCTGTTGAAGAGAAAACAAAAACGAAACCCAACTGAACATGCTTTAAAGAGAAGCTTGGCAAATCTGCTTAGATCTACGCAGAAACTAAGAACCAGACAGAATGTTTAAGGGGCTAAACAGTGCCTTTACAACGTTTTGAGCTGACGTATACTACCAGGAAATAACTCTATTTGCTCGTTCCTTGATCCTGCTGACCTGCAGCGCCAACATAAGGTAATCAAAAAATACTACTAAGGCAGCACTGAAAGCGCATGCGGACGGATATTTAGTTGACGAACTTTGACTATCGATTAAGGACAACGATCAGATTCTGGAACGTTAGAACCCCCTTCGACTCTCGAAAAGAAGGTCCTCAGAACCTCAGATTCCCTCACCTGGAGAGGGAGTTCATGGGGTACCAGTACCAGTGGGAACTGAGTGAAATAAGATGGTGGGATGCAGGAGAATACCTTTCACTAACCAGGAACATTATACTTCTTTACTTTTTAATAAAAATAGAAGCGTATGGAAGTCTGGTGTAAGGTTTATGTTAACATCAGCAGAATAGAAAAGCCTCTGATCGTGGAGGTCTTATAAAGACTGGACATTAATGGCCAGATTCCAGAGTACTGTATGATAGATATGATAATCAGCATCCAGTGCAACGCACTCGATCGAGAACGAAAATGTCTATGAGACGTAATAGATGTCCATGGCATTGGAGCCCGTCATGACAATAGCGAACGGTTAATACATTTAGGCAGCGTACACCACCTAGTCATTGGAGGCACTCTATTTGAGCACAAGATCTCCAGGATCTCACCTGATAGACAAAGAACATCAAACCGGATAGACCACACCGCTTATAGCCAGTTATTTAGAGGCTGTTTTATGACGTCCGTAACAGACGGGGATATAGCGAAACTACAATCTCATGGCAGCTAAATACGCCTTCGTACTGCATCCGTGGCTTGCAACTTTAACAGCATACTTACTATACCCAGGTACAATACCGACAGACTCCAGGATCCCGCAGAGACCATCAACACTTAGCAAAAAACTGTGGATGAACACTGGAGAAAACACGGAGCGCAGAGATTATTGGCAAAAGGCTGAGAAGCCGGAGGAAATGGTTATCAACTGACTTCAAAGCAACAGAGAAATTTAAACTTGAAGCCCAGTAGCGCGTAAAAAAAGGAAGTACAACATCGTGTAAATGCGTGATAAGCGCAACCACATCAATACGCTAATTGGACAAGCCGAAGAAGAAGCAAACCGGCCCGTTTATACCGTCCTACTGTACAAAATGCGATCGGTTCCCTGCTTATAGCGGATGAGGACCAGTTCAGGAGATGGAGGTACATAACCATATAGACGACAGCGCAAGTGTCTCCATCGGAAGCAGCAAACTCCCAAATTCGGATTGGCCCCCAGGAATTGGTCGAGTTAAGTTCTCCGCTCTACCTAATTTTTATTGATTTCTAGCGTGAACTGGCAGTTTAATGGAAAGTCTACTAAAATCTTTGTTTTTTATAAAGACTACGCACGAAGGTACAAAATGTCGTATTCTACGCAGCGGTAAGTTAGCAGAAGCCTTTGAAGTCCAAAGCGGAGTTCGACAAGGTTATATTTTATCACCGCTTCTTTACCTTCTGATATTAGGCGATGTTACCCGCGCAGCGCTGTCGAAGGAATAAAGGTGTTCAATGGACAATGACACCTTACCTGATACGTCTTGATTACGCTGATATCTGCTTGCTTGCACACAGGATTTTGGATCTACACCAGATGAGTCAGAATCTGAAAGCTAAAGCCAACATAGTGAGGCGTACAAAAAATGCAACTAAAATCAAAGTCCTTGGTTTTTCAAGCTTTTTCTCCCAACTTGACATTTCTGGACAGGAGGTCGAGAAAGTGCAAAGCTTTCCCTGTTCAAAAAGTACTATCTTGACTGACGGCGGGACCGAGCTCGATGCTAGTAGCAGAAACGGGAAGGCAGAAGGTGCTTTCAGAATGTTGTTTAAGGTGTAGAAAAGCTATGTTTACAGCACTAAGATCAAGCTGCGACACTTTTGCTCCAATCCTGAGTCAGAACTGATGTATGGGTGCAGTACTTAAAAGGTGACCACAGAAATCACTCGAAAGCTGCAGTCCTTCGTTAACAGATGTCTGCGTATCATTTTGAGAGTATTTTGGTCCAACCTAATCTCACTGAGCTCCATATTAGAACAGGGCAGGAGTCAATCGACATCACTATAAGAAGAAAATGGTTTTGGATTGGTCATGCCTTAAGGTGCGAAGGCAATTCCATAGGATTGGTTCGGGATCGCGTAGTAGACTTTCTTCGTTCAAAAATCAAGTCCTGAAAGGGTTGAAATTGGATCTTCTGCGAAGGCAGATAAACAATATGTGAAGGCAGCGAAGTACTCGTATCTTTACCGACAACCAAGATGCCTCTCAGTTCGTCTTCGTTTTTTACCTCTGAGAATGTAAGGCTTCTTTGATAACAGGCTGAATAATCGTACACTTAGATTTGTTTGAGCCCCAGGTCACATTGGGATCGCGTTGAGACTTAGAAATCCTCAGAGCACAGAAATGAGCACAACATAACTCTCCAGATTGCAGGCAGACCAAACAAAAGTATGCAGGCGTCTCTAAAAAATCCAATATCCATCGGCACTGTGCTTCCGCCTGGTCCTTAAGTGCTCTAGACATAAATGAAACTTAATGTGACCCTTACGTAATTGCGACGTTCAGTTTATGTTTGAAGTACTAGCAGCCGATGTGTTTGATGCCGGTACTGTAGTCACTTTGTCGCTGGAGCGATAACTCGTTTGTTATCGAAAAACTGCTCAGAAAACCACCAGGACTATAACGTATAGCTATGATAAACGTTGAGTATGAAGCATTGCTATCAAACAATTTAGGTCCCCAATTGACCTTAGCTCCAATAAAACAAAATTGTTTCCACGAAGGGAGGACCCTTTTTGCTCGTCAGCATTCTGCCAGCCCCTTTTCCATTAGTTATTGGTGGCAACCCTGTCTTAGCGTTAGCCCGATTCGAAGTTATTTTCCTACCAAATCCCTACAGCAGAATGGTGACGTAAATCCAAAGCTTTCAACGCACCAACGTAGTTTCGGTTAATTGACTGACGAAACGGTACCCCCATGAAAAGAAATGCCGGGCCGGGAAACGTCTAAAATCTGGAGGCGTACCAGGGTAAATAAAATACTGCAACGAGTGGGTGGTATATTTATTATTGCGAGCTTATTTTTAGATTCAGGATATCTGTATGCGTGGGATGCAGTTCCAATTGGGGGGCAGCAATACCGTGGTAATCTTTAATAATGCCAGAGACTTACGTGTGTTCGAGAACTCAGTGACTGGTGGGATTTTAATCGCTATCAGAGCTATAAAATTATCTAAGCGATGTACGAGTATGTACTATCTGCTGATAAACATTTTGATGCTCTTGGTAACATAACACCAGACATTGCCATTAGGTGGGGTGGTATATGGAACACGATATCGTCTGAGAGTGTTGGTAGTGGAAAAACGTCGCAATTTTTATGTCTTTAATCACGTAAACCGGAATGATAGTGAAATTTTTGAGTAAACATCTTTCGGGGATCGTTGAACTTTGATTTTTGAATTTTTGAAGGGTGATGATTTTATTGTTCTGAAATCTGGATAGCAGGGTTCTTTGTTAAGACTCGAGAGTATGTTGCTTAGAATAGACTTTATCAAAAGTTTCGGAGGTAGCAAGTTCGCAACATTTCTTGGTTGTGGTGGTTTTTATCAGTTTCATAAGTATTTGAGTTTGTAATTTTTTTATCTGGGGACTTCTCACGATTGTATAATTGTGGTTCGTTCGTTTTGTTAATTCTGCGGAAAAAATTAGACTGATGACGCACTTTAACACTTGTGAAATGATTCATCTCCTACACCCAATGCAAACAAGTGGTCATTAAGAGAAATATGATGCGGCGTTCAACTTTTACTTAGTAAGGAACAATATGCTAATTAAAGTGCCTAAAGATACCACAGCTTGATGATTTTTCCATTCCAAATGCAAGCTTCTGGTGTCAGCATCGGAGCTTTTCAAATAAGCCAACAGGAAGTTCGGCGTAAGGCTTATTCTAACACCAGCAGCTTGGATGCAGTCCAGTGAGTCCACAATGACAGCTATGCCATAAAATGCGATTAGCCGATGTCAATTATCTAGTAATCGGATGCACACTGTTTGAGCACCTAACCTACAAATATTACTAAAAATATGCGAAATTACAGTCAGTCGACGATTGATAAGTGCTCCTTCGGGAATCTGAAACCTGCCTCAAGTACACCTTCATAGCATCCATACCAACTTGATTGCTGATATTAAGTACATCACCGACAGACTTAAGAATCCTGTAGAACGCCACTAATTCAGAGACCGTCTTGAGCAGAAATAACCAGGAGATCCCAGCAAACAACTGCGAGCCACCTTTGGAGTGCGAGGTACGTTGGAGGACATATAAAAGTTAGCAGATATTATAGGCAAATTAAAGAACTTCACTTGACCCATGGCTGTGTGAAAGAAAGTAAGGTGCCTTGTAAAGTAGACTCGTGCTTGTATGCTCTCTGCATCGACTCTATAAACAAGTTGAGGATCATTACAGAGCAATAAGTCGAGTATAGGTCTCCATTTTACTCGATTTTTTAAGTCCATTTGAAGGCAAGTTCTACAAAAACTAAACGTCGTCAGACACTTTTGAAATCCAAAGAGGAGCACAACCGGACTGCATTTTATCACCTGATGATAATTAGCGATATTATCCATAAAAGCACTAAAGGAAACAAGTAGCGGAATTCAATATCCAGCTGCTTGCTATGCAGCTGAGCAAGAAAAAGTAACTACTTGGATCCACAAAAACGCATGGCAATATTCTGATTAAAATACTACAAATTAGGTTGATCACATTGGGGTAGATGGAAGACAGGCATCCAATATTCTAGGACCACTACCTGGTAGCAACCAAAGTACGAATGCGGATAACAAAGGCAGAACAATGCCAGAAAAATACTGCGAAGTGCTTTAACGTCAAGCGCCAACAATCGCAAGAGACCGCAAAAGTTTTTGCAGATTGCGGTACATCAGTAGAAATACTGCAAGAAGGCTATCAGAAATGCGACCTCTGATGTGTCAAGTTTCACAAGGCAATCACAAACAAGGAATCCATGCTGGAACTTACAAGTTATATCCAAGCTTAAATCTGACAAATTATTTAAAAATCCTTAAACTGCGCTAATTTAGAAGGATAACTCTATTAAACGTATCATACAAGGTCCCGCCTTATGTGAACTTCTTAAACTGATCGTTAAGAACTTGATATGTTTATATCAGTGCGGTTTTAGACCTGATAAGCTCACCATTGCCCGAAGTTTCTTAGTGCATCAGAAGATTGCAAATGATAGCGTCTAAGGAGATGAGCCATACATAGTATTTGCATATCTGTTCAACTGTACGCTCTTCACCATCCAACATAAGGCGCAAAATATCTCAACAATCTGCTCAATTTCTCGCATATGCGGATGACATTGACATAATCGGAAGAAACCAGCATAATGACAAAAGCACCAAAAGTGGATCTAGCAGTCAATCAAAGCAAAATGAAGGGTAGCTCTTGCCAACCGCTGTTTCGCAGCAAAGCTCTTACACTATGAAAGCTTGTTTAGTTGCGAAAAATTCTATGTGGGAAAGTTGACTTCGTCTGCGTCTCGGACTGTGGAGGATGTCCGAGAATCACTTACAGCGATTAAGATAGCTAGGTCATAAAGAGCGCATCCATACCAGCTTCCCAGCCCGAAGGATCTTCGATTCGACAGCAGTGAGGCATAGGAACACAGTTGGAAGGGCAAATCAACCAACCTTTTGTGCGTAAGTGGAGGTATAAAGCTAGCTAGGTATTGAGCTGGCTGGAGAGGCATATAAGCTAAGCGCCCAGGACTGCCCCGGTCTGTAGGGCGCCACCAAAAAGAGAAAAAGCACATGTCCATGTCTCCACTTTCCTAATCGAATTTAGATATGAACACACACAGCAAGTGTAAGGCCCGTAATTAGCTTTATCGTGAATATCTGAAAGTATAGTTACTACTGCCTTAATCAAAGCAAAATGCAAAACACCCCGCCAAACAATTCAATTTCGAATACAGGCCAGTTCGTATGTTAATTCCGGTCAAAGGTAACTCACAACAACTAGTTAGAAGTTCGCAACGCAATTACGTCATTCGCAAACGTTTAACATCGCCAAACATAAAACGGAAAGAAAATTCGAGAGCACTTCACGCTATTGTACTCCGTAGAAGGTCATTGACATCATTCGAACGACATTTCACGTGTTGCCCAGTTTACCGATTTCAAAAACAACAAAACACCATCACTTACTTGCTCATTTCCAATTGGGTCTTCAATTGACAATGAATTGTACAGCTTCTCGAGATACTCTTCAACTCACATTCACGTTCAAGCACAAACCCCAGAAATTATTAACAGAAAATCACGTTTTGTTATGTAAACAAGAATTTACGAGCCACATGCACCGGTTAACACAGCAAAAGTACTCAAAGTCACACACGATAAACAACAACTCTTGCAGATTGACCACTGGCGAGGGCTTTTTATCTTCTTCCTGTCGATAAACGCTGGACCAGAATCAGAATCGATGCGCACTGCCCACTCAAATCAAAAACATAGAATTCCATGGCTGGAAATAATTGCACACTGCCCTAACTTCAGCGCCTATTCGGCATTTGTTGCCTATGTCATGTGCTGTAACCAGTCTAGTGATCGTGAATGACTAATAAGTAATCAAACTAATACGATATGAACTCCCAGCCCCAGACGCTTAATCGATTTTAAAATTGAGCAAATCGATTCCGCCGCTCTTGAAATGGCATTCGAAACTAATCCCTGAATATGGATAGCTAGAAAAAAAAGCAAACCTATGTGTGTGCATAGACTTTCCGCAATGCTTATCATTTAATTATATTCCCTGCCTTATCGCTGCGAGACTACAAATATGCACTCACCATGTATCGTTCCGATTTTCTGGGCTGGCCGGAGTTGTAGGTGGTCGCTGCTCTGATAATGGCTCCTTTGTGATGAGGCTTTGTTCAAGACCGGGATCATCATCGTCAGATGCTGCATCCGAGCGGAAACAACGCAGGGATAAGGGAAATTTATTATTATTTATTTTTATTTGAAATCAATTTCAAAAACTACCTTTGTGTCCGTTTGTTAGTCGTTTATTGGTTGCCATCGTCTGCGTCGGCTCATGAGGGCTCGATTTGCTGGTAGAATTTTCCATTCTTTGTCTGGTGTCTCACTGATTTGTGGGCATTTTCATTGATCATCGAATACGGACGGAAAGTGGGAGGAAAAGAAAACAGTATCGAGCGCGATTTGATTAGGTGTTTCACTTGAATTCCGATTCAAATTTATGTCAGGTTAACACAATGTTAGTATATGGCACTTGGTTGAATTAAATTAGTTCGAAATTCATTGAAAATTTGTCAAAAAGATTGTGAAAAAGAGGAGAAAATCGCGAAAGAACGGATGAAAGTGAAATTTTTCATTGCTCACTGGTATGGGCGATTATATTTTATGATATTCCAAACAGGGGTATATGACGTCTGTGTGTTTTTAGGGCAATCGGAATGTCAAAAATTATCAGCTGACTGGTGGAGTTTTGTTTGTTTTGACATTGTGAGGTGATGTTGATGGACATTTTATTAGGAATGAGGGTTTTAAGAGAACACTGTTACTAATTTCTAAAGGAAAAAAATTATGCTTCATACCGCTAGTGCAAGACATAATTAATACAATATTGGTTTTTGAATCATCTGAGAAACATATTTTTTGGATAACACTGCTAAATTTAATGTGCATCTATTTCTTTCTTTGGTTGCTTTGTCTCGACATATAGTGTGAAGACTCAAACCTTCTTAAAATTCTTAAGACGTGATATTTCATGGATTAAAACGGTGTAGTGCATCATGAATTTTTGCCAGAAGGCCAGACAGTAAACAAAGAGTATTATTTGGGCGTTATGAGACGTTTGCGTGAAGCAATTGTGGGAAGAAAACTCGTGTATTTTGCACTATGATAACGCACCGTCGCACAGTCCCATCATTATTCGTAATTTTTTGACGAAACATGCAACAGCCACCGAATTCAGCTGATTTGGCTCCCTGTGACTTCTTTCTGTTCAATCGAGTTAAAAAATCACTACGGAGAACGAGTTTCTCCTTATTTTATGAGTATTAATCTCTGAAATAAGTAACGCGTGTAATAACATGCGAAATGTTTCCCCCACGTGTCTGCATTATTACTGTCCCGCTTTTATAATAATTGGCGCGTTCTGAAAAGACTTTGTGTGCCCTTGAAATATTTGCACACAGTGTGGATGAAGGATAATTAGGTTTATAGGTTGTAATGACTAGAGAATGAATAGCTCGATAGGGCATTTCATAAGGGAAGTGTTCGCCTTAAGGAGAATCACTGTATGTCAGAATGGATTGGACAAATACTTTTCACCTTCTCGGTAGTAGTCCTAAAGAGTAGGATTGATTAAAAAGTTTATGTAGAAGTTTTGCCAACAGGAAAGAACACCTCTTCAGAATTGTTGGTCTTGCAAGACTTAACAAAATGTCCTCCTGTTCAGCCTGGTGGCTGGCACCTCGTTGGTGAGACCAAGAGTTTGCCGATGTTTTTCAACAATTCTCTCAGTGCTTCCTCTATATATCTTTTTTGTTATATTCCAGAGAAGAAGCTGCTCTAGAATTCACCAAGAATTCCTTTGGGCTGCCTTTAACTTGGAGAGTCATCCCACTTACAGTAATGTTCGAAGCACCCAACTGTCAATAAGAGCCCTACACGAGGATGTTTTGCCTTGCACTAATAACGAGAACTGAGATTTAACATGCATGCGGAGCTAATCGATTTTAGAGCCATTCGAGAACAACTAATTTCAACCTTCCTGGATTAGATTTTGATCGAATACATTCCTGAGCAAAGTGAGTCGTGCACCGACAGCACCGGTTTCATTCCAGCAACGTGCGTAGTAAAATCTATCGAGAGATGGAGTCCCGAAACATTCTTCTTTTCAGCAAGTGCAAGGGAATCCAATTTCAATCCCGGGAATTTGATCGGTTTTAGTAGATCTTACTTACGTTGACCTTTTCCGCTTTTCTGAGGCAACTAGAGGAATGCCATTTTAATGTCCAACTTTTACGTTTTTGGGTTCTTTGTCGAACATTAGAATATTTCAGTCTTTCTAGTCCGACAAGGCAGACAAAGAGAGAAATTCCAACGTTAGCTAATAATTAAATCAATCTTTTTAAGGATATGGCTGCTTTAAACACAAATGTATTCTCTTTTGCTATTTTTTGTTTCTATAAGGCCGACTACGGGTCGAAAACCGTCCCATTTCCATATTTCTGTGTCAAAACTCTGCAATTTGTTACATTTCCCAATCTTAAAAAGAATTCAAATCGTTATAATTGATTAGTGAATGCAGCAACCATTTTTCCATTCTCCTTCTTCTACCGTCCGCGTGCCGACACTCCGGTCGATTAAAAATTCTTCGCCCGTCTTCTTTGACTTGGTTTTCTGACATTTGCAACTTTTTTTTGCCGTACAATTTGTTTTGTATTTATTATTTCCAATTGCATTTGGCTTTGTTCTGCGTGGAGGAGGTTATTCCACCCGTACAAAAAAGGAAAAGTGATATTTGTGAGAGATAATAAGACAACCACCAGCGGAACTCCAGTAAAATCTGTTTACATTGGTCGACTTTGCTCCAAATCAGTGTGCGTCCATTAGAAATTTGAAAAGCATTCCAGCAGGAATCCGCCTGCAAAATGAGTTCTGAAGAAATCAGCGAGGGAGCAAAGATCCAAAAGGGTTTTCAAATGTAATTACATTGTTAATCCAATAAGAAACATCTCAAATGTGTTGTTTCTTCTAGTAACTACATGATACTCCGCGATGCAGATACGGGTGTCATCATTTGGCAAGAGAATAAGGACTTTTCCTCGCCAGATGTTGAACATGAAGCCAAGGTGCCGGTGAAAATCTTAGACTTGAGAGCGGTGTCACGAGAAATCAATTTCAGTACGATTGAATCGATGGAGAATTTTCGATTGGATCAGAAAGTGTTGTTTAAAGGACGCATCATGGAGGAATGGTTCTTTGAAATGGGCTGGGTTGGCCCTAATACGACGAATACATGGCAATCGACCATAGAAGCTGCTCCTGAATCACAAATGATGCCTGCTAAAGTTTTGAAGTAAGTTTTGTTTGGTTTTTTTTTAGTTGGGTACTAGTGAGTTATGGTAAAGTGGAGGAGAGAGTAATGGCATTGGAGTTGTGGATATGTTTAGTTGTGGCCACAAGCTAGGTAAAACGCTAAACGTTGCTATGGCGAACACAACTGGTGGAGGTGATGTAAGGTCAAGTGCGTGGGTTTCGATTGGGTTTTTGGTTTGTCCGGAAATTGATATTCAAATTGGAGACAGTTTATGATTGTGTTTCTGACTCCGACTCTGACTCATGCCGAAGCAGTACGAATTGGATGCAGTTCTTTTTTGTTTTATGTGCCGTGGTGTGCGTGTTGATTTATTTTTGGTCGACGATTCGAGTTTTTTCTGGGTTATTGTGTCGACGATGAGGTCGGTGTTGGAGAATTTACGTGGCATGTCAGCAAATTAAACGAATGAAAAATTTGTTTGGCGAGATGTGCACAACACATCATCTGCTGGGAGAATATTAATGGAATCGTTTTGGATTGGTTTCATTGGCTGTGAGCCAAGAATATTTGCTTCCTCCAGTGTGCAGAGGAACGGCAGTAGATTGATGAGTAGATCGTAGAAGGTCGCGTGAACATTTTTCAAATTTTTTATTGCAGGCTAATTGAGGTTCGGTTTCAAATAATTTGTTGGGTGGACGCAATTTTAATGTCCGAGCTATTGGTTGAGTAATCTGTTTGGCATGTTAGGCAAAGACTGGTTTGTTGTTTTTATTCAGAGAAAAGTTGCTTATAGTACTAGTACCGTAGACTTTAATTTGGACATTCATAAAGAAATAAACAATAAAAGTAGTAGTGCCCCCATTTCGACGCCAATAAGCAGCTCCTGTCTGCTTGCTACATACAGACTATTGCCATCCACGGCTGAGCTTATCTGGGTAATCAAGTTTTTTTTTTTTTTTGTCTCCTGGAACCCAAATAAGACACGATGAACTCAGCCTTTCGAGTGCGTTCAGAGAAGCCTTGCAATACCGAATTGGCTGGAAGTAGTGAACTGGTCAAGCGACCTTAGCAAATTGTTAGCAGGTTGTGTATGTTTTCAATTGGAATTCCATAAGTGAAAAATATTTGTTGCCCTTCACAAGAGGCCAGTGCCACATTTGTTTTTGGACGATCCGGGTGCAATGCTTTTCTATTGTAAAAGTCCAGCCCGACGACACTTCCCGGCCATATATCGCACCAAAGACCTACTCGTCTTGGGTGTATTCGCACTTCCTGAAACATTAGTGGATTTTTGGTTCCTAAGATGCGGCAATTTTCCTTATTAACGTCGTAACAAATGTGGACAATTGGGCCTCATTCGAAAACACGATTTTCTTGCTGAAATCAATGTCAGTATGCATGTTTTGCAGGACCCAATCTTAGAACGTACGGCGCTGTTGGTAGAAGGCCGGCTGCAATTCTTGTGTAGTGAACCTATGCCTCATCATCCAAACATTCCAAATGGTAAAATACAATTCAATAAGACAGCCAATACAAACTGATGACACCGCAAGAATATCGATAAAGCAAAATAGTAAAACCTTTATAAAAATAACAATTTTAACAGAAATACTTTTTATACGCAAGGCTTTCCACATAAACTCTTGGTTCACACTGTCAAAAGCCTTCTCGAAATCAATAAAAAGCAGGTAGAACGGAGACCTAGATGTTTATTTGATTGGTTAAGTACCATCGCGCTCCCCCCATCTTCTAAACTGATCCCTATAAATATAAATAGATAACCGTAAGCTGCTTGGTAACAGTTTAACCGGCTTTAACAGTTTAAAGGTATGCCGCCTTTTCGGTTTGCACAGTTAGCGCATTGATGTGCTTGCGCTTATCGCGTCTTATACTACATTGTCTTTTTTTACGCTGTACTGGGCTTCAAGTTAAGATTTCTCTGCTGCTGGGGCTGATGCAGTCTAGAATTTAAGTGAAATACGCTCTTCGATTCGTCTTCAGGAGTTAGATGACAATCATGAACTGTACTTTTTACCGCTCCGGAAGTGAAAATTTTTTTTACAGACTCCAGTGTTCATTTACAGCGTTTGCGCAGATCTGTTGATTGTTAGCGACCCTCAATTTTTGGCGCACTGCGGGATCCTGAAATCTGTCGGTATTGCACCTGGGTATAGTGAGCATACGAAAGTTTATTTTAGTTTTCATAAGATGGTGGTCGCGTTCCATTCCGATGTAGACTCCACACCTGTTCCGGACGTCATAAAGATAGCTTCTAAGTCGCCTGCTAATGGCGATGTGGTCTATTTGGTTAGATGAGTTGAGACTCGGCTAATTTTGTGGCAAATTAGAGTTCCTCCAATGACTAGATCATCGACTAGAACACGACTAACGTGCTCGGTCTCCATGAACACGCATTATGTATCTGAGCCCGGTGTTGTCGCTTTCTACCTTGGCATTGAGGTCACCCATTGTAGACGGCACCTCGGTTGAGTATATATGTATTTCATACAGTACTCTGGTCGTTAACGGCCACGATAAGAGGCTCTTCTGTGCTGATGTTAACATATCTAAAGCGGACTTCCGCACGCTTCCATTTGGTTTTCCAGAGCAACGTAATATAGTATTCCCGGTTTATGAAAGATATTTCCCTGCGTCCTATCATTTAATTTTGCTCACCCAAGATTTCCAACTGTACCGGCATTTTGAGGGCCTTCTTCTCGAGAGCCTCGAGGGTCTTCACGTTACAGATTCCGAAAAGTCGTCAACAAACGTATCCGGTGCGTTTGTTTCCAGGAAGAAATTTTTTTATGATTGCGGCTCGCTGGGCCATAGATCAACCGGCACTTGTCCTGTTTTATGGCGTATGTGACTCTTAATTTGTCCTCTCTATTTCGCAATCTTCGAAGATATTCCTAGACTACGCCACGAGGAAGCGTGAATTAGGGCTAAAATGGTCCAAAATGTTCGGCTGCATAGGATCTTATCGGTTTTTTAACGAACGAACACTCGTCGCGCCGGTGGATGGGTCAATACTAACCCTTTTGTCAGCTTTGAAGTAACAAATCATTCACATTTGTTTGGATTAAGTGCCAAAACATGTTATGTTATTTTCTGCCGACCAGTTCCAGGTCCTCCGATTGATGATTGTAATTTTTCGATTGTTTTTCCAAGTGCAATCAGATAGATATAGGCCCGAGTATACTACGGAGAGTATATCGTTCCTTCAGAAAACCCAAAAGAAAGAAGTACTATGAAAACATTTTCTTTTCAAAAAATTTATTGCTTCATCCTATAGGTATACGAGTAGGTATGACATGTAGTGTCGTCTTCTTGGAACCAAATGTTCCTCAAATCTACTATATTCCAACTAATTTGGTAAATCCTTACCAAACTTAAAAGAGAAAAGCGCATAAGACAACTCTAACTGTTATGACTCGAATAGACACATTTGAATTTTGATGAAAATTCTGCATTTTTTCATGAGTACGTGGATGTAGACACTTCTCGATATCCCGGAGATTAACGTTAGCTTATTTGGTGTCTTATTGTCACCGAAAATTTCACTTTAAGCGCAAAATGTTGATACTGGTGACTAGTAAAAGGTTTTTACAATAATCTCACGTTTAGCTGATAGTGGAAATTGTATTGAATCAAATTGTCAAAAAGGACTTGAATTTTGTCAAAAAATAAAATTAAGTCGTCATATACTCAATTTCCGCTGACAGGGATACAGATACCGTGTAATATATGCGGAAGCAATAAAGGTGATATGATATGATTGGATGAATACCATCGATTCCAGCATTAGATTTATCGGACAGAAAACTTTCGACTACAAAGAATAGTGAATAACCAATTTTGATTCAAACCCAATCCCAGTCGTTATTGTTTAGAAAAAAAAAAAAACGATTTATACTGCTCTTAAAATAACACCATTTTATAATTTCAAATTGTTTAAATGTATTGTTTTTGTATTGTATTTTTGCAGTGGAAACGTCACCATTGAAACCAGCTTTTATGACAAAGATACGCTCATCACAAAATCGGTTGTTCGACTTTATTACATTTAAATTGAGTGAAATCATTTATTTTTTACGCAAATAACGATTCTACCTTATAGCAACAAAAATAAAACAAAACAAAGCAAATGTCCGTCTCTTGTTGTATACTCGCTAAGTAAGCATTTAAAAAATAAATTAACAAATTAAGAGAAAAAAAAAAAATAATAGTAACCTAAGAACCACATGAATAATAATGGGAAAATAATAATAAAAAAAAAAAGTCATTGAATGCAAAGAAATACCAACATCTTTCTCAATCAATTCATAGCTGCCAGACTTTTTTTTTATTAAATTCCAGCAACTAGCAAACAAATTTATACAATATATCACCTAACATTCAATTTAACATCTTCATTTTGGACGAAAAAACAAAATCAAAAAAACATACATATCTACATCACATTTGTCCCGTTTGATCTTTAAATGCGAGAACATACAGTGGTGGAACAAATGATAGGGCAAGACGATTCAAAACTAAATTTTTATTCTTTTGTTTTTTGGAATGCATTTGCCTTAATCCGGATTATCCCAGAGAAATTTTTTGTTGAATTTTTCAATGAAATTTAGAAGTAAGGATACTCGTCCTATTTGTATTGTAAGAAAAAAAAAAAAATTTAACTTACCATTTGCTGGGGATAAGGTGTACCCCATATGGTACAGTGGGATAATGCACTATCATAATCTAATATTAAAATATTACGCAGATTTAAATTTATATTGAATATTGTGTGTTTAATTGATTAGTTTTATACATAAATTACTGTGACATTGTGTGATAGGCTTTGAAACAGCGCACATGTAAGGCAACGCCACATTTCTCACAAACAATAGCCGCTTGAGTGTTGCAAATTCGACATTTGGTTCGCTTGTCTTGCTCGAAAATCAATTAGTTTATTTGATCATATCTAATGTCTTGGTTCTCTGTTAGTCTACGACGGAACTCCAAATTGTCCAGTGTACCTTTATTGTACTTATGAAGCTGTCATGCGTTTAATAAAAATCGGATAATACCATATTTTCCCTCTAATACCAGTTCGATAATGGCCGATATTTTGGTCTGATCTATCGATGCCTCCCATATTTTTATTATATAGCCTTTTATAAGTTTTGGCTGGGTAACTGATATTTATTTTTTCTCAGCACAGGAGTATCTTCTCACCAAATTTGTTGGATGTACTGGAACACAGTTTGATATCATATTTATAATGTTGTTGTCATTCCATTTACATACAACCGCATTGAGTTCTAAACAAAGTTCGTAGCTATAACCACCTCGGCATTTTCGTTTCAGAATTTTATTCGATGCACGCAAGGAACAGGTTTTTAACCGATTATCTCTCATATTCCCAGTTTACGTTTAATTCATGAAATAATTGAAAATAGCTTAGATTTAAGCCTCGTCCAATAAGCGCCCGACAAAAATCTAGAACAGCTTGTGTTCCAATAGAGAATTCTCTATTCTTGGACGTTGAAGGTAATTTTGATCCAAGATAGGGATCAAATCAAAAAATATATGGAATTGTTGGAATTGGAATTGTTCCAATCTAAAATTTATAGCCCCATCTAATTGGTTTTCCTCTTATAAACTGTTTAGTCGGATGAAGTCCTAAAAAGAGTATCATACCCTCATTCACACCAGGATTTTCTACTACTGGAGCAAACAATAAGAAGTTTTAAAGCAGGTGTTGAACTAAAGGTACAAAAGGTACTTTGGGAGTACTAGATCGTTTGGATCTAGTTGAGTATTATTACAACAATGTAGTACTAGAAAGATGTACTCGAATCTACACTTGC
The DNA here is from genome assembly GCA_907269105.1 of Volucella inanis. Taxonomy (NCBI): domain Eukaryota; kingdom Metazoa; phylum Arthropoda; class Insecta; order Diptera; family Syrphidae; genus Volucella; species Volucella inanis. The sequence goes on from OU026154.1 coordinate 13,705,291, forward strand.
GGTCATAAAAACCGCACCATATCAGAATGATTGAAAAATTGTTAATAACTACGATAATAATTTTTATAATGAAATGAAATTTTTGTTGAGTACTCCGCAGTAGTTTATAAGTATTTCTATCTAATTTCCATCTGTTTATTGAATATTTGAAAAAAGATATTAACAAAGAAAGAAAAACCCGTTAATTTTCTTATTTTTTTTAAAAATATTTTAATACAGTCATTGGTTAACAAAATCAAACGATATATTTTTTATGTATGTGTATATAAGATGTTTAGATATGCCACTTTTACCAAAAAATTATCAATACCGAGTTGCTCGTCCTTTGGCGGTTATAACCGCTTTTATTCTAGAAGGCATCGAGTTTACTAGAAGTTCAGAAATATCCCTTGAAATTTCAGTATTCCATACATGTTCCAGAACTTCATTTAGATTTTTTTTACTTTCTGGTTTATGTTCAGTCACCTTTCGTTTCATTACATGCCATAAGTGTTCGATTGGGTTTAAATCGGGCGAATTAGCTGGCCAGTCTAGTCTGGTAATTCCGAGGTCATCAAACGTTGTCTTGAGCTGAAAATTTTTGAAAGACTCTAGTTACTTGTCTGTTTATTATTTATAAAGTAAACGTCTAGAAGAGTTGATTTATAACACTTTACTTACGGATTTGGCGCGATGGCGAGGTGCAGAATCACCTTTAAAAATGTAATTGTCAGTATACGAATGATGCTGTTCAATTGCTGATACCAAAAACTCCCTTACTACTTCTCCATACTTTTGAGCGTTCATAGTTAGATTAACAAAGTTCAAAGTGGCCAAAACGTAAAAAGAAAAACATCCACAAACAATCTGGCTTTGAGGAAACTTCACTGTTTTGACTATGCACTCGTCCTTGAACCTTTCACCTGCTGACCGTCGTACGTATGGCAAATTGTCGACACACAACAAATTAAATTTAATTTCATCGGACCATATCACACATCGCCAATCATCCTGCGTCCAATCTTCGTACTTTTTTGCCTACGTCAAGCGAGCTTTTTTCATTTTTGTGGTAAGAAGAGGTTTTTTCGCTGGTCGTCTTCCTTATAAACCTATCTCCCGTAGCCGTCGGCGTATGGTTTCGGCGCTTAGATCAACTTAATGAGAACACTCAGCTCTGCTCTTATACAGACAGCACTTTTAAAGCGATCTTTCACTCTAATTCATTGTAATACATTGTCCGTCTTCTGGGTTGTTAAACGTTTTCGTCCCGAGCTTTTTTTCCTTTCCAGTGGATACCCAAATTTTCTTTTTTCTTCATCATCAGTCGTACGATAGTTGAATGACAGCATCCTATTTTAACCGCAGTCTCACGATAGTCAAGCCCTTCTTCGACTAAAGTCAATATTTGAACTTTTTCGTCCCGAGTCAGTTGATGATATTTACCAGACATTTCACTTTTTTTTACTTGTCATCGTCACAACTCAATTTAAACTGATTTTTTTTTGCACTGAATATGAGGCCGAACTCTGCTATGGGGAATACCCTTCATTAGTATGGAGAAAACCCTGTAATTAGGCATTTTTTGAGAACTCATTAGGTGGTGCGGTTTTTATGACCGCAAGTGTATTTCTAGTGATGGATTTCGATAAAAGTATATTTCGTGAATCTTCTTCATTTTCCCAGTACATTCTTCGTCTTGAAACGTTATTGTAGTAACTCAATATAAGTACTCCAACAAAAGTTTTAAGCTTACTAACCTGTATATCGGCCAGAAAATTATGATTCTGGGCATATAAATTACAGTACTTCGTTATCATTTCAAATATAGTTCCATCGAAAAAGAACGAGAACAGGTCCAAAGGAGCTAAAGATGGATTGAGGTTGCAAGATTAATAATTGAAGTCTGTAATTGTTTCGTGCAAGTCTTCTTTTTTCCATTAAAAATTGATAAGTCATGCCTTCTTTTTAGTGACAAACAAAGAAAGTGGGATTTTATCATCTTCATCAAAGTTATCCGGGTGTAAAATAATTTCCAATTTCATGGGAAGGTGAGAAATCTTCATAGACACTATAGACCCGGAGCCTATAGTAGTGTGAGATTCTTACTCACTAAAAAACACCTCCCTTATGCAAACCACGACTGAGTTCACACTCAACAAGCAGTTCTTCTATCGCATTTTATTTTGTTTTTATAAGATATCCTGCAGGCGATTTTCTATTGAAGATTCCTGTGTACTTTAGAAAAATTACGCGCTCCTAATCACTCCGCTAGATCGAGAGGCTTAGTCCTTTTCCTGTTGAACAGAAATATTCGTATGACCTTGTAATCGATTATTATGTTTTCGCGCAAACATTTTAATTACGTTCTGAACGTTTTCGACTCCTAAGTTTCTGTGGATATCATCGTTTCTAATGTACCACGGCGCATTAACAATACCTCGAACTTAACTTTATTTTGGAATGTCTGTGATACATTAATGTTACTATTTTTAGTAGAACCCCAAAGTTGTACACCATATGTCCAGATCGGTTTTAGCACTTGCTTGTATAACAGCAGTTTGTTCTCTAAGCTAAGCTTTTAATACTTTCCAATAAGCCAGTAAATATCTCTATATTTGATTTCAAGCTCTTCACGTTTTTTCTTGACGTATGCTCTCCATTTTAGTTTAGCGTCGAGTGTCATACTGAGATATTTGGCCTCGTTCGCGTAAGAAATTCGTACTGCGTTGATAAACACTGGTGGATTCTCAATTTTCTTGAGAGTGAAGTTCACGTGGACAGGTTTATTTTCATTAAGCGCAATTCGCCAAGTCTTTGTCCAATTGTTAATCCGTGTAAGGGCACGTTGTAACTTGGCAGTTGCTTCTTCGACTGTTTTAACCGTTGCCAAAATGGCAATGTCATCAGCAAATGTGGCTAGGACAGTGTCGTCCGTTTGCGGTATATCACGGGTAAAAAGCAAATATAGCAAAGGGCCAAGTACACTTCCTTGCGGCACCCCCGCCTTTATTGTCTCAAAACTAGGATATTCGTTTCTGTGTCTCACACGGAAGAGTCGGTCTTTCAGATATTAACCTAAAATACAAGACAATTGCTGGGGTAGGGCTTGTCGGAGTTTATATTTTAGGCCTTCATGCCATACCTTATCAAAGGCTTGCGAAACATCAAGGAATGCGCTTGAACAGACTAACTTACACTCGATTGCTCGTTCAATTACATCGGTTATTCGATGCACTTGATCAACTGTAGAGTGATGATCATGCAAGAGGGAATTTGTGTCGGTAATTGGTTTAAAATGATTAAGAAGGATTCGCTCGAAGACCTTCGATGTAATCGGGAGAAGCGATATTGGTCTATATGACTTGACTTCAGTCGGCGGTTTACCGGGTTTCGGAACAATAATAACTTCGGCTACTTTCCACTGGTGCGGTACATTCTCTAATTTAATGCTGGCATTTATAAGATAAAGCAGCTTTAGCAAACCATTTTTTCGGCAACGCTTTAAGTATCTCTCCCGTTATTAGGTCATATCCCGGGGCTTTATTGGGCTTAAGCGTATCTATAACTTGTCTTAGTTCCCTAAGTGTAGCCTTTTCTACTGGGAAGTTTGTCGTCACGTCAAGCGTATTGACATTCTCAGGAAGCACCCCCACATCGATTGGTTTAAACGTTTCTGCAAGATGGTCGGCGAAAACATTAGCTTTTTTTTTTAACACCAATGAAACACAAATAAATCAAACTTGACATAAAAATATTTATTTTATTGGTCCCTCGCTCGGGGTTAGACCCAAAGACTCTGCAGGCCGAAGCTGTGGGGTCGATTTGCTCAACATAGCCTAGTCATCTAAGGCGCCTGACTAGACCAATGTCAATGATAAGCCTTCACAGTTCGAGGTTGAATTTCATTCCTTCATTTATCGTCAATTTAAACGTGTCTCTCTCTCGAAACGCCTCTTCATTTGCTTTCATCAAAGCCTTTGGTTTGGGTTTGGTATAAAGTCAGCTTTGCACCCAAAGAAACATCGATTGGCAAGAGTAATTCTGTCTGATTTTCGCGTTGATATCAAGGTAGATGAAGGCCTTAACTATGTCAAAGTAATAACTGCCAATGGTGAGGTTCTGCCCAAGCTGTTAAACGTAGAAAAAAAAAAACTACTATATTGTATGGAAGGATTTGAAACAGTTATTTTGTTTGTGGCCGATCTGGTTCTGCCTTACTGCCAATAGATTAACATGTTGCGCAGGGCCCTTATGTTTCTTGGCTTGAATTTTATTTTCTAAAGGCTTCAGAACAAGCTTGCATAAGGTCTCACCTATTTCAAGTCGAAATTACGCTGAAGAAATTTGTTTGTCATTGAGATTTTTTGCTTTCCTTACTCTTCGGTATAATAACCAAGAATTTGCCATAGTCAGGTCCAGTAAATGATAGAACATCCTAACCTGCCACCTTTTGCTTCGTATCATAATTTTGTATCTTCCCATAATACTATGTATCAAATCTACGCCTCCTATGTGTCGATTGTACTCTCCAACAATATGAGGGCGATCAATGTTGATGTACTTCTTGTTGGCCTTATCGTAACGTCTGACTTGGGTCTTGGGCAATACACCAGCAAAAGATGACACGATCGTTGCAACCTTTGATACACATTTGATATACATATTCAACGGAAAATCCGCGTTCTTTTTTCATCACTTCCTTGTCGGTGGGCAGTTTGCAATCGGGAATTCGTTTGAGTCGTACTGTCCCTAGACTCTAGATACTCTCTTTAAGTACTCAATCAAAGGCAGAGAAGTGAAGTAATTTATCAAAATAAATTTGATAATTCTGATGTCTTTGTATCACTCGCGCCATTCCCACAACGTTCATTTGATGATGCTCCCAAGTCAGGCTCTTCCGGAAGGACTACATTTTTGGCTCAAACCTCACTGAGTACAAAAATTTTGTAACCACATTTGTGCGGTTTCTTTGGATTGTACCTCTTTAAGTTACTTCTTGCCTTAGTGAAACAAATCTGTTCATCTACACAAAGTTATTGCTCCATGTGAACTCCACTAAAAGTCTCATTCAATTTGTCAACGATAGGTCTAATTTTGAAAAATCTGTCACCATTCGGAGCGTTACGTAAAGGTAAATTAGAGTTATCGTTGAAATGTTGACATTGTTTCCTTGATGTATAGATGTATTCCAATGGCTGGTCACTCTCCGTAGTTGTATCAATGACATCATACAAGTTGTTCCAATAAATTGCTGGATATCGGTGTCAGTAACTTGAAAAGATTGGTTAGGATTTTTTTTGGAGTTATATAGAGATTTGTGGGGAAAACATAAAAAAAAAAAAAAATTGAATGGGTGTGCCAATGTCGTGTAAATTCGGTGGTAACGTAGTATTTCCCATAAACCGTGTTTGTTGATCGTTTAGAATAAGGTTCTTTTTTTTTTCTATTTCCTTTGTCGTTTTTGATTATTCGAACCTGACTGCCTAATTTGCTGAGTAGGTTCTAGAGACGAGGGGTCAGCGTTTGTAAATTCTACTATTTAGAATTTTTATATTTTTTTAATTCAATCGCCTAATGCAGCCTTACATTAGGTAGTAAAAGGCTTGGTTTGATTAAATTACAAGACTGAGCCGAGTAATTTTATTTCAATTATAATTTATACAGAAATGTTGTTAGCCTCAGCAATAAAAACGAAGCGACAAAGTGCAAGGTAAAAGAATACCAAAATAAATGTTGACACATAAAAACACAAATATTGTTAACCTAAGCAATAAATGCGAATAATGAAGAAAAATAACTATTTTACGTTGATATTAAAATTTTGCCTCCTCCGACGTTGTTGCCCAATTGATCTCAAAACGGTGACTCGGTCTTTTCTGGGCTCTCAATTCAATGTTGGCAGAGTTCTTAGTTGGACGATTGCGTTCGTCACATGTATATTTATTTTATTCTCGCCAACAATTCTGTACCAAGATTCCATCTTGTTGATCTCTTCCAGACCTGCATTCAGCTTTCTCGTAAAGTTGTTGATTTTATTGTTGATTCTAGTTTCTGTCTCATTAACACTCGATTGTAGACAGCATAATCTTGGTATTTGTTGTACTACTTTTTATCAGGGCTTTCTGGTTACTCTCTAGATCTTCGATGTCATGGTATACTTCATCATTGACTTCGAATATTGACGTGAGAATAGTTCCTACTAGTCCTCGTTTTGTCTTCGCAAAGGTGTTACGTCCAGTCTATTGAAAATTGAGAGTACGTTCTTCCATTCTTCTTCCATGTGATGACGCAATTCATCACATTGACTCTCCTTTGTTACTTACTTTACCTTGTCGCACAACTCAATTATTTGACCTCTTGTCTTGTTGTTCGATTGGAAATCGAATGCTCGTACGTAGTAATCCTCGTTGAATTTTGGCTGTTCCAATTTGTTCTACAAATAATCCAACTTCCGGGTGGGTGATTGTATACCTTGTAGATCCCGACTTGATAGATGCAAATAATGATAGAATCACAAGGGCAAAGGAGAAACTGGTTGATTGTTTTCTATCCCTCAGCTTCCTTCTGGGTCTGTTTGATGGATGATTTGACGGTTGAACCATGTTATCATCAGGCTTCATGATGTTTTCTTCGCTTGGCAGCAAACACACTTTGGCTATTGGTTGCTTGAATGTTCCCTTTTGCGTTTTCACTGTTACTACTCTTACAAGATTATTTTCCAAATTCTTTACTGGCTGCTTCCATTTATATCGCTGTTGCAGTTTGTTTATGTAGTTCTCGTACCAGCGCTTGCAAATATCTTGTTTGAGTTTTTGAATTAACTTCCACCTACTGTCTGCCAGATCCAAAATTATATCATGTTGTGGTGTTATCAGTGGCGACCCAATGATGAAGTGACCTGGTGTTAATGCATCTAGATGTTTAATATTGTCTGCTAATGGACAGAGTGGTCTCGAGTTCAAGCATCCTTCTATTTGCACTAGGATGGTATTCATTTCTTCGTATGTTAATTTTTGCTCTCCTATGATGCGATTCAAATGGTATTTGACTGACTTAACACCGGCTTCCCAGAGTCCACCAAAGTGTGGAGCTCCAGGTGGAATGAAATGCCACTGGAGTGCGTTTCCGGCTAGCGTGGATTGTAATGCATCAATAATATTTGTTGCGCCAACAAAATTTGTTCCATTATCGCTGTAGATATGGCGTATAGATCCTCTTCTGCTGATCATACGTCGCAATGCTGCTATGAATCTATCCGTTGTTAAATCAGAAGTCAGTTCAATGTGAACTGCCTTTGTTGCCATGCAAACGAACAGCGCTATGTAAGCTTTATGTGATTTTGGGCCTGCATAATCTACCCAACTTTACTCGAGCCTCCGGAAATTGTCCCATAAGTTAATTTGATTCCTTGGCCTTAAATCGGAAACACCTGATGCATTGATTTATTATGGCCTTGACAATGTTGGTTCCTCGGATGATCCAAAATTTTCTTCGAATGTGATTCAGGGTTAGTTTCACTCCACCGTGAAGTGTATCACTATGGGTCTTTTTTATGATTAATTTTGTCAGTGGATGCGATGATGACACAATCATAGGATGTTTCAGCCGACCTCCCACCTGCAATATTCCATTGGAGTCGATGTATGGGTTCAGTGATGATATTTTGCTGTTTGATTTCAGTGATTTATTTGCATTTAGACTCTTCATATCCTCAGGAAAATATCGTTAAGCACCCCTTACCGACGCTCTTTCTGCTTCCAGTAGCTCCTTTACCGTTAGCCTGCCATATTGTAACTGTACATGCCTATGATGCTATGGCATCTCCATATGATCCTCTACACGGAATGTCAGTAGGATTCTTTATTCCTGGTACGATCTTCCATTGGCCTTTAAAGTATTGTTGCACATAGGATACCCGGTTGGCGACAATTGTGTTCCATTTGAAAACGATTATGGATATGTCAAGGGCAATCTTGTACGGTATCAAAAATTTAGGGGTCGACGTAAGCTCCTGGGATCCATTAGTGACTCAGTTGTTATGTCTGAAACTTGATCCTGAATCAAGGAAATTATACCAAGGTTTTAGCATGGTCAGATTCTACCATAGTATTGAACTGGTTGAAACAACATGGCTATGTTTTGAACCGTTTTTACCATTACATCTTGGAAATCCACTTCAGCAGAGTTTCTGTGACAATAGATTTTGGCAACATACTCGTTTTTATCTGCCGTAGAGCATAAATGCTGGGAAAACAGTCTTTGTGTAATGCGTTTAGGTCAAGGTACAGTGTCAAAGCTTCCTCGGATAAAAAAACTTTTTTCTTAGGCTAAAATCCTCGAAGACGATGAATTTGCTGCTGAAACTTCTGATGCAAACCTAAGCTCCTCAAGAGATTTCGTCTTTAACAGCTCTTCCACTCTCTGTTTCTTAGTTTTTCTGCAACACTCTTGAAAGGGTTTTTTCGGTCTTCCACGTTTATTTTTTAGGTTTTGATTGTTAGACTCTATACTTATGGAAGAAATGTCTGGAAACAAAAGCTAACTGTCATTTTTTTAAATAATCAAGTAAGGTAAGGTTTTATGGTTTTACCGCTAATAAAGTTACAGTTATCTTGTTTGGGAATGTGTAATACCTTTTGTGTGTTTCGAAATAATATTTTGAAAATCTAATATTTGGATTTTTTTCCATTGGTCGATTTTCTAATAGAGACTTGACAACTTTGAATTTAATTTGTGAACGCACTCTTTCACTAATCATCAAACTATCACTATCAATTTATTACTTCGTTTAAGATACGCATTTAGCAGCTTGTTGTACTTCGTGTCAATAGGCGTTCCTCAGATTTAGATTTATTTTATTTTCATCAAACAATGTGTACCACGATTTCATCCTGTTAATCTCTTCTCTCCTAGTTTCTGTCTCAATCCCCCTGCAGATTCTAGGCCGCACAGTCTTGGTGTTTGATCTTGCGCTTTCGATCAGTTCCTTCTGATTATTATTATCGACTTCGAAAATTGAGTTGAGAACAGTTCTCAGCAATCCTCGTTTTCTCTTATGCAAGGGTGTCACCTGAAAATTGAGAAATACGTTATTCCATTCTTTTTCTATGCGCTGACGCAATTCATCACATAATTTAGTTATTTGATCTCTCGTCTTATTCATGTGCCATGGAATGTCTTCGATTGCGAATCGAATGTTCGTGCGCAGTACTTCCCGTTCGATGTTGGTACTTCCGAATTGTTCTGTAAACAATCCAATATTCGAGTGGGTGATTGTATTATTTAGTATGACAGATGCAAGCAGGAATAGAATCACAATTTGGTGGCAGAGTTGGTTGACTTCTGTTTTCTATCTCTAAAATTCCTTCAGGGTCTACTAGATGGTACTGTCTCCGTGGATTGTTTTACTGTTGAACTCCGTCGTCCTTGGGTTTCGTGATATTGTGTTCTATTGTTTGCTGCAAATAGACCTTTGCTATTGGTCGCTTGAGTTACTCTAGTAAGTTGATCTACTCCTCTGTGTATCCCAATTATTTTTCCCAGAGACCAATTCGATGGTGTTAGTAGCTCGTTTTGTTCTTTTTTTGTTTTTTTTTGCTGGTTGCTTCTAGTTATATCTTTGTTAAACACCTAAGAGCCAAATACTTTTAGTGGAAATCGTTGTTCTGAATATTATTGGAGAAAAACTGCTGAAAGAGTTTAAAGATTTTGCCACCGTCACTTACACTTTAAATTGATAGTCATCTGCCGTCGAGCACCATTTTATTCTCAAAATTTTAAAAGTCTTGTCACTATCGAAGTCATGTACTGGTTCCATTTCTGGATATCAACAGATTGAATCCATCCATATGAAGTAGCTGCATTAATTCTCGTTAAAGGTCTTGACACTTCTTTGGTGTATTAACATCTCCAACGTAGTCGGCGACATAAGATCCTTTAAGCACTGTTTTACATGAACGTGGATACCTCTGTGTTTCATCTTTAGCTAGCTGGCCATAAGGTTTAAAATACGGTGCGTGTGCTGTGCCGAATGTGAATGTGTTAAGAGCATATTCCTTGATTCATTGGAGTTTTCTCTCCACACGATGCGCTATAGATTTCGATCTCACTGATTGGTAAATTTTTTCGACGTCAGCTGTGAATACGATTGTAAATAACCTCAATCGAAGTAGCAGTAAATACAGGTCCTTTTGTAAGATGATTGATCCGTCTAACTGATCGATAGTCTCCTAATTCCCGCGTTGGTCCTGACACATCTTCTAGTCTAGTAGCAAACATTCCACAATTTGTGGGTCCTAGATTTCTGTTTTTGTCTATTTAGTGCCTCTTTCTAAAATACTGCGCTAAGTGGCTGTTTGGTTGGAAAGGACGATATTGTTATGAACAATACCGCAGGAATCAAAAAAGGAAATCAGAATTGTCTTCACCTTTACTTTGAAGCTCGAACTTTAACCGGTCGGTTTTGCTCAGGACTTAGTGGTTTCGTGCTTTGTGCCCGTCTGTAGTCGTAATAATTTTATTGTAAATATTTTCGTCTTCATTAATGAATTTCTGAGAAACATCTACAAGCCGTTGTCCCTGCTCCTATGTCAGCGTGTGTGGAACAAACTTCGCATTTTTCTTCTTCTTTTCATCTTCTTTTGATTCAAATCCTCATCACTATACATAAAACGTAGCGATTTTATCCAATTTAAAAAAAAAGTTTGTTCCATTGTAAAAATGCGACGAACACTACGAAACACAGGTATTTCCAACGAATACTGTTTGATACTTTACCGAGTTATCGGGTTTAAAGTACTTAGTCGTACTGCCACCGCCAAAATATAGTAGCGTCACATGCAAGTTTTGTACAAAATTAGTCCCGGGTTATCGGGTTTAAAGTACTTAGTCGTACTGCCACCGCCAAAATATAGTAGCGTCACATGCAAGTTTTGTACAAAATTAGTCCCGGAACTTTTTGACGAAGGTATGTATGCTACAGCATTCATGCAGCCTTTAATCCAAACCAGAGAATCAACGTCAAAGTACGAAAAAATAAACCCAGATGATGGGATTGGTGTATATAGGATTGAACTCCTGGATCCTTAAACGTTGCACATATGTGTACGGTAGGAGTACAAGAGCAAAATTTTCAAAATCGTCATCACCCTTTTCGGCGGTCAATGGCAAACCTCCGAAAGTCAAATTTTGCCTATAAACAAGCTTCTCAGGAGCCGGCAATAAAGAGTAGGCCCTGCTCAGGAGTGTAAAAATTCACAAAGCGAGAAACACGAATGAGTGCAAGCAGCTAGACCTTGGCCCACACCAGGCTGTCAGAGCATTTATTTATTTACATATGTGTACGTTACCATTAGATCAGGTTTATCTTAGATTCATCGGACCATAAGATATTTTTCTAATGCTGGCCATGCTGATTTCATGTTGCAAATTGTTTCCTATGTTTGATGCTCACTGCGGTAAAATGAGTAACCATTCTTAATACACTTCCGTGCCAGCCACCTGCTATGCGAACAGGTAATAGGATCCATTTTTCATCCATTGCCACATAACGCATGAAAAAATCCTTCTCATTTCCCTTAAACAGCTCTTAATAGCGCTCTGAAGCCTGAATCCTGTGAGCAAACGCGATGCCCAATTCGAGCAGGGTTTTCACATATCGTCTATTGATATCTTACGATGTCAGCTATCTCACGCACTTTCGCTTTACTTGGTTTAAGACAATTTTGTGTATTTTTTGGCACGCATCCTTTGAAGTTTGGTTCTAAATTAAAATCGTATGAATATGTTACTACAGGTCTCAATTTGTTCGACGAGGCAAATGGAGTTTTCTATTTGCATGCCCTTAACAACTTTTGGTCAACAACTGCTGATGTGCCTTATCATCTTATGATTTTGTGCTCTTGCGATCGCATTCATGTCAAGTGAAGCAATGTTTAAATGAATAAACGAACGCAGTTCATTAATAAAGAAAAAGAATTCAAGAACAAAAAAGTTAGGAATTAGGTTGTGAATCGTCCTGTTCCAACTATTTTTTCCATCACTGTGGCTGTTCAGTGCACTTGTTGTGAGTTGTGTTTTCCCTTTTTTTATAAATAATCTTAAGACAAATTGTTAAATATGAAAACAAAATTATATAATTATAAGTACAACGAAAATTATATAAAAAAAACTTAAAAAGTAATTAACGTAATAATTAATAGAAAGAAAGAAAGAAAAGAAAAGCACTGAGCCACTTTTGTTACACACTTGTACAAGAACTCGTATCCGAGTACATATTGCCATTTGCCTATGAATTTGCATTTTTGATTTTATTTTAGTTTAGAGTTTTGAATTAGTATTGTGCAAACAAATAAGCAACAGTCAGACTGTGAAATGTATAAAACTCTATAGCTCACATTAAAAAAAAAAAAAAAAAAAAAAATCAAAACAAACGAAACAATTCATTCGAATATAATGTAAGTCAAGCTAAGTTTGGATTTGTGAATGCGTTTGTCCCTCGGACGTGAAGTACAATTAAAAAATTAGAAAAAATATAATAACTAATAAAGAAACAACACTATTTTGTTGTACTGTGTTGATAACGTTTAAAAACAAAACAAAAAAAAAAACAATTTAACGTTCTCTCTCTCTGAGATATTTATAATCAATTAAATACGTACGAGAATAACTATTTATTTATTTAATCTTTTTTGTTGAAATTATAAATGAAAATAAAAAAAGAGGACAATTATTAATACACGGTTGGGTTTGGATTGTTTGTAAAATATTTATCTAATGGGTAACCAGATAGTAATGATGGTTTTTTCATTTTTTATTTTTTTATTTTTTTTTGTTAAAAAAAAACTTATCACTCAAGTTTGTATAAATACACTTATAATGCCTCATCATCTATTAATCCCCTCCCTCCAGCGCTCACAGCTCACATCAAACTCCAATATACAAAGCGCTACACACAGGGAACCCCAATATTCAAAGCGCTACTCACAGCAAACTCCAATATACAAAGAGAGAACAGTTTTTTTCGCATCCACTACTATCCACACATTTTTCACAAATCCGCCAAAATCAGTAGCATATGCGGCAATTCTCCAACATTTTTTCCGCTCAGGCTCACTCGTATATATGTATTTAGCCACGGTAAAAGCCAACACATTTTTTTTTCCACATACAGTCAGCACACACAGTATACACATCTTCTCTGCTACAACATTCGAATCAGCAACCAAATCACATAGCGATTAAAGCATGCCAACAGGCGGGGGAGATGAAGGCGCCGCTAATACCACCAACGCCAACTTAGCCACAAGTAGCCAAAACTCTGTCGCCACTCGGCTACCTCAATTTTGGCGCGACCGTCCATTGACCGACTGGTTCGTACAGCTGGAGGCTATTCTCGCACCTTCTAAACCAAATGATTACTCCAAATTCCAATCTCCAAACCAAACTCCAATCTTTAGACGCTTATATTTAGAGAAGGGATTTAGAACAAGTGTCTGATATCTAACTGTCTCCACCATTAACCGAAAAGGATGTTAAAGTCAAAACAAGGCTCCTGGAAGTAGACGAAAAAAGTGAAGAGCTTCGTCTGCAACGTTTAATCGAATGCCTTGATCTTGGCTGTGCACAGCCGTCGCATCTCCTTCGACAAATTCGTAACCTATCGAGATCTTCAGGCACTCCTCAGACACAGTGGCACCAGGTAATTTGGTGGTTTCGATTACCTTCACATGTGAGAGCTGTACTCTCAGACAAAATAAATAGTCACTCTTCAGCAACTGAATCAATAGCTGCACAAGCACACCGGAGAAGGAAATCCTCAAAGGTATTCTTCCAAGACTATTCAAGAAATATCTCAATCGATGCGCCTAGTTCTGGGCGCTGGACCACCGCAAACCAACACTCAACGCCAGATAACCAGCGATGTATCAAACCCAATGTTGGTACCACCAGCGGTAGCTGGTTTCTCTCCTTCCATCAGAGAAACGCCCACCAGCAACACTAGGTGAGGCTGCTGCAGTTGCTGATAAGTCTATTCGCCTCTTTATTCATAAAAAAAATTCTGGCCATCGTTTTCTTGCTGACAGTGGAGCTGCCATCTCAATACTTGCGGTCAAGAACACAGAAAAACAGCCACATACACATGTGCTTCGAGTGGTTTACGGCACTAAAATACATACATTCGGAACGACGACGATCTCTTTGGATTACGACCTAGGTTGAACCTTTCGATGAACGTTCACTTGTGCTGCAATTACGCACTCAATCCTGGGCGGCGCCTCATAGACCCGTGCACCAACCGAAGTACCTCAACCATCCTTACATCATCCGATGGAGATACGGCGGGTTCCCTCAACTATTATGACGCAAACTTGCTTCGATAATACCCGGCAATCATCTTGTTGCTTTCTACCCTCCAACCGACACGTCATGCCGTTCAACATCACATGCCGCACCCGTTTTTTGCCATGCAAGGCCTATACTGTCAAAATTCTATAAGTTAGGTAAAGACGAGTTTCAACAAATGGTAATAGCTGGCATTTGCCGTTCATCAAGTAGCCCGTGGGCAAGTCCTCTTGACATCGTGACAACATGGACGACATTCGTCCATGCGGTGACTATAGGCGCCTAAACACTCTTCCCGACTGCTATCCGTTACCACGTCGATTTTTACTCGTCTCGACCTCGCCCGTTCATACCATCAGATTACGATGGCACCGAAAGACGCGACCAAGACTGCGATCATAACTTCTTTCGGGTTATATGAATTTACCCGAATGACTTTCGGATTACGCAATGCAGCACAAACCCAGCAACGTTTCGTCGATTCTGTGTTTAGTGATCTTACCTACGTGTTCATCTATATTGACGACATGTTGACAGCTTCAAGAAGCTCAGAAGAACACGTGCAACATTTAAAAGTTTTTAAACGCCTGGAACAAAACGGCATCACCCTGAATCTGGAGATTCGAATTCGGCAAGCAGTCACTTGGGGTATCAAATCGATGAAGCAGGAATTCCCAAAACTAGCCACCGTTGCGCTTTCTCGGCGAACTTAACTTTTTAAGCACAAGTCTATTATGGGACAAAAAAAAAAAAAAAGAACAGAACCCCTCTCAATTGGACACCAACATCCGATAAAGCGCTTCTTCTCTGTCGTCGAGTGCTATCATGCCTCATTGGCTCATCCGCTACCAGACAGCCGTTGGTGCAGTTCTGCTTCAGGCAGGCGGCGGGAGTTCTTAAAGCATTTTCCGCCGCGCAATAGAGCATTTCCGGCATTTCATCGAAGGACGGTCATTTACGGATCACAAGCCGTCGACTTTCGCTTCCCGTAACCCGCCATCAGCATCAGAAAATTCACGGCGACAGCGGCACTTGAGTTTATTTCTCAATTCTTCACTGATAGACGCCACATATGTTGATCTGGAAATGTAGCAGCAGACACGAGCTTTCTCGTACCGCAACTATAGCAAACTCGGTCACATTTGACTCTACACAATTTCAGCCATTCGGAGATTAGAACCTCCCTTCGTTTTTTTTTTTTTTTTGGCCATCAATGAATTCGGATATTGCAACATGGGCAAGAAGCTGACACGACTGCCAGCGGAGCAAGATAAGTAGACACACCAGTCCACCGTTAGAAGCGTTTGCAGCAGCCATCACCGCGACAACCGCCGCCAACGCGTTTCTATTCACCTGGTAGCACGTTTCGGTTGTCCTCTACGCCTTACGACCGACCAGAGCCGACAATTTGGATCCTCTCTTTTTCAACGCTTTTCCTAAATATTGAGCTGCGCCCGCATCTATACCATGGCCTGCCATCCGCAGTCCAATGGGATAGTAGAGCGCTGACACCGCTCGTATATGTTCAGAACAACGTCCTCTTCAACCAGTACTCCAGCGTCAGCCATTAGTTTTCAAAATTTCCCTGCTAAACAAAGAAGTTTTTGTGTCGATCAAGCGTCTTAACCCGTACATATTGTGCCTGTCACCATGTGCACATTAGCCCGTCACTTCGATACGTTTCTACAAAGGAAAGGCACTGTGGAAAAGTGTAAGCGTGAGTATACTATTTTGGATCTTAAGTCACCAGCTCGACAAAGATTGGTGCGACGAAGAAAACCCAGAAATGTCGATTCAGCGCCGATCAGCTGAATTGGGCGTCGGCATAATCAATCCGGCTTATTTTGCCTTTGCATTTGGGGCTACATCCGTTAGGTTGAGAGAAGAATTGAAGCCGGACGACCATAGACAACGGCGTGAGTTCGCTAATTGGGCGCTGGAAATGTTGGCCGGAGATTGGATTTTGGCCAAAAAGACATCTTCTCGGACAAGGCCTAAATTGTCTTTATTGAAGCGAACACAATCCACAAATGTTCGGCCGAGCATTAATGCATCCATAAAGATTGACTGTTTGATGCGGTTTCTGGTGGCATCAATCCACCTTATTTCTTTCCAAATTAGGAAGGAGACACCGTAGCCTTAACGGTCTTAGTTATAAAGCGATATTAATCGACTTTTTGTGGTCAGAGCTCGACAACATCGATATATCCGAGCTGTGGTTCCAACAAGATGGCGGTACATGTTGTGAAGGAGAAATTTGGCAACTGAGTCATCTCACATTCAGAATGTCTAATGCGTGCCTTGCATATTTTAGGACATGGTATGTTCGACCATCTGGAGTGCGCCAAGTTGCTGTTTGGATTCGTAGTTTTTGAAACATATTATGAGCTGCTGCAAAATCCATAAGCCGCTGTCTGTTGTAATGTCGTGAAGGCTGTACTTTCCGACTAATCCTTACAGATTTTGGAATTAAGGTCCCAAAGTACAATTCTGACATCATACTCATAGAACTCATATAACACCTCCTTTATAAAGTATTCAACTTCATCGGTAAGGACGTGTGCACATATTGGGTTGAGTGTTAGAATGGCATTTACCTTGTACCGTATGAGGACAGATTTAAGTTTTTGAACGTAACCATGGGCTTTTAGTGTACGTACATTCAATGTGCATACTCTCAACGCAGTATGTGAACGTGATCCTAACTGAGGGGGTCTTCCCAACATGTGTAGTCGTCTGTGGCAGCGTTTTTGTTATTTGATCATATCCATCGTATGTCCTGGATCGCGGTAATATCTGCCTTGTATAGGTACGTACGTACGTACGTTCCATGTGCGTACTATCAATTGGTAGAATTGGGTTGTCGTGCGTGAGCAAGATTAAGGATGCTGCTGTTGCACCTTAGACAAATACTGTGTCCATCAACAGCGAAAGCTAGCAACAGCAGAGAATGCTTGCATTCAAGTTAAGGTCTGCCCTGCGGAAATTGGAACTCTATAAGGCAACGTTCTCATCGCAACAAGCTCCTAAATCACTAACCAAGTCAATGTCAGAAATCGAAGAATCCTTTTTGGTGCAGAATCTTTTAGGTACATCGAATTCAAAATCGGATGCATTGTTGCACAAAAAACGACAACAAACAAACAAAACGAAGACTCGCAACCACACGGATGGTGGTTGGTAATCGAATAAGAGACAATCTTAAAAAAACCGGAATTGCAACCAGCAGCTGGTTCCAAGCTGGACACACTGGTTATTCAGCACCGGTAAAGGGGATTCGTGTAGAACCAAAGGGGTTGCTCCCCCTAAAACCTTATCCAAATGAACGTACAATTTAACGGCCAACGGAAGGCCCACGATTCCGTAGGATTAAGTAACCGCTACAGGGTTACGGTGTTTCTCCAACAAACGGAAAGGAGACTTACAGGATCACCGAATCCCAAAACTTCCCAATTACGGAAAGATCACACAAATATGTACATATCGGGTTTTCCAATAACGACTCGACAACTTTTTTTTTAAATAAAAGACAAACCATTTGAGATATTTCAAAAACTTTATTATTGGCTTGAAGTATAATCAATTCGATTCGTTGGACCCAATTTTCAACGACTCGGCCACACATTTGGCTGAAACGGCCGCTATTTCGCGTTCAATGTTGGCTCTAAGCTCTTCCAACGTCGTCGGCGTGTTGGCATAAACAAATGGTTTAACGTAGCCCCACAGAAAATAGTCAAGCTGCGTCAAATCGCACGAACGAGGCGGCTAATCGAATGGCCCATGTCTTGAGATAACACGCTCACCATACTTACTTTTCAAAAAATCGATAGTAGCGTGTGCTGTGCGGCTTGTGGTATCAGCCTGTAGAAACCACATGTCGTCCAAGTCCATATCTTCTAATTTGGGCCAAAAATAATCGGTGATCATGGCACGATAACGCTGACCATTCACAGTAACGTGACGATCGTTATCGTCGACGAAAAAATATGGCCCAATAACGCCGACGGCATGCAAACCGTACCAAACAGTTTTTTTTTTTGTGGATGCAGTGGAAATTGGAACTCTATCAGGCAATAACGCATATTTTGCTTATTGACGAACCCATTGAGCCAAAAATGAGCTTCGTCACTGAAGATGATTTTGCAATGAAATTCGTCATCTTGGAAAATCTTCTCCAGAACCCAATCGGAGAACGTACGTCGCTTTAAATGGTCTATCGGCTTCAATTCTTGAGTCAGCTTGATCTTGTAATGGTGTAAACCAAGATCCTTACGCAAAATACGCCATAATGTGGTCTGAACGATAAAAAATTCTTGAGAACGCCGTGGAATTGACTGATTTGGATCGTTTGCTACGGACGTCTGAACGGCAGCGATATTTTCGACACTTCGACCAACCCGTTGTCTCACTGACACGGCCATAATGTGGTCTGAACGATAAAAAATTCTTGAGAACGCCGTGGAATTGACTGATTTGGATCGTTTGCTACGGACGTCTGAACGGCAGCGATATTTTCGACACTTCGACCAACCCGTTGTCTCACTGACACGGCAACATCACACAACGAATATGTAGACTCATATTTTTGCACTAAACTTGTTATTGCCTATCTACTAGGGCGAGAATTACAACCGAAAATTGGAGTTAACGCTCTTAAATTTGCAGTCACCGATTTCGAATATCTGTAGAAAATTTTTATAATTTGCAGACGTTGCTCGTTAGTGTACTTTACCATGATGAAAATGTTGAGTTTACTGAATAAATTGACAGTGATAGTTTGATAGTTTGAAGAGTGCGTTCACAAATTAAATTCAAAGTTGTCAAGTCCCTATTGGAAAACCCTTTATATAAAAATCAAGCAAATGGGTACATAGCTCTTTTCCTGCCTACTTGGTGGTCGCTCCTGTGTAGTTCTCGGGGTTGGTGAGGGGAATGTGTACTTCCCGCCGCTATTACTATTGTCGTCGCTTTCGTTTGTTGGTCTCTCGTCCTTCGGGGCTTTCTTTCTTTGTTGGGTTCTTCCTTGTCGGGTTTGTTTTCTGGTTTTGTTCTTGTTCGTTGTGTAGTTGTGTAGTTTGCTTTTTCTGGCTAGTTATCAAATTAACTAGCCGCGCATTTCGGCTAGTTGCCATTCACACAAACACATACACATTCATAGATGGTTCCACTAATTCAACTGCCAGAGCAAAGGAACTCACTTCAAAAGCTCTGACAGCCTCCCTGTGAAACCACCTAATCACACCAGTCGATGTTTTGTCGTGTTCGTCCTGTTCGTTCTGTCCGTCAAGTGACTGCTTGGGTCCATATTACGCCCTCTGACCCGGGACACTTTTGGGGACAATTGAAGGGAGCTCAATTACTACCTACTTGGCGGTAGGAAGAAAGGAAACTTTTCAGAAAAATTATTTTATAGGAGCCCGTAAGTCTCCTGGCAGACAAAAGTACGGGGTGAAGATCGTTGGAAATCATGGGCTTTCTTTCATATTTATTTTGATTTAAGGGGTTTCGGGGTTCTATAAGTCTTTATCAATTGAACCAAACAATATAGAATTTATGGTGGGCTCTCGGCCATTGCTGCGGTGTCGACATCTTAGGACATTAAGAGCCTTCAGGCCGTCCGCCTGGCTTTATCTGGGGTACCTATATGGTTATCTTTAGATCCAAATGAATCCAGTAAATCCCACCTGTACGTGGCGTTCAGAGCATGACGGGAAGAAAAGAACGGATACGAAACAAGAAAACGGAAGAGGGCATGGAAGAAGATATTTGAGGCGTGATTTACACGTAACATGGAAATCAAAAGAAAAAAATCACTCAAATATTTTTTTTTTTTGAAAATTTATCACTTATTTATTTGTTTCTAAATATGTATCTACAGTTAGTCAACTTTTATATATATAACATTGCATTAAATAAAAATAATTAATATTCTTGTTGATTTCTGTTTTAAATTTTTTTGTTCATTCTTTTTTATTTAAACACAAAAACAAAAAGTCGTTATAGTATTTATGTATGCTTTTTTTGGAAATTAAATTAAAAAAAAAAAAAAAAAATGCTCACAGCAACCGAAACAAGAAAATATACAAACGCAACAAATATTTTATTTCAATGATATGATTCTACACAATTCACGATTTATGTTATATATATACTATATATATATATATTTTTTTTGGATTTTTATTTTTATGCAAAGTATCTTGGACCTATTCTAATCATTAAATGTAAATGTTTTAATTTTTTTTTTTTTGGTATTTTCTTATAGTTTTTGCATTTTTATTAAATTGATCTATGACATCAGTTTTGTATAATCGGCTTTTGAAAGGAGGAGAGGAGTTTATTTGTTTGTTCTTATGTTTTTTACGTCGATACAATTACACAGAATTTTCAGTTTTCCAAAGGATGTTTTATTTATTTATTTTTTTCTTATTTTTCTAGTTTTTTGGATTTTTATTTTAGCATATATAAAATGTGTGTTATTTTTTTAGCTACTGTTATAAGAAGTTTTTGAAGTTTTAGAATTATCCGTTGAGCTTTCTTTTTCTCTCTCTTTACACTAAATGATGAAATGGATTTCTTTGAGTTGAGAAGAGCACCGGGATGTGGTCGTGTTAATTTCTACTAGTGAAGGATGTGCCTGTCATGATGATGGGGCAGCATATATACAAATAATGCCAGGTTTTTCGAGATAATGGCTCAGTCTTACAGATTTTTGTAAAATTTGTTTGCATAGAAAACATCAGTCAACTGGATATCAAATGACAAAAAAAACCAACTCGGATCAAGGATGGGAAGTATGACTAGGTAATTTGTTAGCCAAATAGAGAGAAATAGACGAAGGGATAGGCCGAATCTAGTATTGTAGTCAGAAATTCAAGAAATGAGTTACAATATTCCTCCCGTATGGAAAGGAAAGAGTAGAGAGTGTGACAGACCACAAGGAGTAGAAAAAACGAGTAGGCGTTTAGAGCTATCAACTGGCCATAACTACGGTAGAGATGGTCTGCTGACTCCACTTGGAGGAGCCGGTAGACAAAGGTACAAGCATACAGCGTAAAGTATCTGAATGCTTTTCCAACATCCCTTGGGTAGTGAACTAATGTGTGGGGCAAATCAATTCCTCACCTGAGATGACATGTGGGATTAGGAACTTGAATTAGAATCAATGAAAACCATGAGACGGGATAGCTCGATGCTATACTTGATTTCTAGTCGACCTAGTTATTCCGTGGAGGGAGACAAGGACGATGAACTAAAACAGAACTTTTGTGTTATACACATAGTTATGTAGAAGCAGCAAGGTCACTGGAACCCAAACAGATATGACATTCCACCTCAAAGAATGATAGACTAAACAAATTTATCTCAAAATTTAAGACCTACAATCTAAGAATCATTTGCCACGGAATATGCTTGTACGGAAGCAGTAAGATCAGTAGATGCCAAACAGATATCAATCTGAATAATTTGGACAATCCACCTTAAAGTATAGCAAACTTAATAAATTTGTGTCAAAATTTAAGGCCTGCCATCTAAAAATCATGTAATCGTCCACTTTTTGAGAAATAGAAGACAAGACTGTAGAACATGAACGTCTCTGAGATTTCGATCTAGCAAGGCCACTAAGTTCGTAACTTTAAACTCTATTTTGATTTAATTACCCTGCTGGATCTCAAGCTGGAATGTAGAGATTTTTGACTACTTTAAAACGATCGGCAAAACCGATTCATCTTCTCTCGGCGATGCCTAATAAATAACTTTATTTAAGTGAATTAAGCGTGTGTTAACCTTGGCTAAAACCCTACATTTGAACACTCGGAATTGTTTTTGCTCGTCTAGGTGGAATTCAAAGTTGGGGTGACAAACAGAGTGAAATGGATTTATCCCTTTAAAGTGCGTCTCTGCGGAAATGAAAACTTATGAGTACATATCTTGAGACCTTTATGAGCAATAAACACGTCGATATTGATCCACCTAAATAGGTCACCTTAGGCCTTAAAAGCCTATGCGACAACAATAGCCTCGATAAGAGCGATTTAAGTTTAGACGATCTATGCAAACGTGATAAGGACAACCATTTTACTCAGTAGCGTCGTCGGCATGTTCAGCGATCAATCTCGGAAGCGGACATAGTTAGATAGACTGATTAAAATGCGATTAGTCACATTGATCAAATTATTCCAGAGGTTCATACATTCCGAGGTGTCAATATTGACTCAGACGTAATAGTAACCAAAGTATGAATGCTAATAACAAAGGCAGTACAGCACCAAGAAAATATTGTGAGAAACTTTAAGTTAGGCGGGTAAAATCGCAAGAGATTTCCAGAGTCTTTGGATCCACGTCTCTCTCCATCTCATTCACAATAATAAAAAAAAATCAAGTGCAGAGGACCAATGGCAATCCTGCAAGGAGACCATCAGACTAGCCGACCTATTGCGCTAGTTTTCACAAGACTACCAAAATTAAGAAACCCATGAGGCGATGATAATTACAGACGTGCACTTTCAAACAAACTACGAAATACTGCTAGCAAGGACGAGAGCTGAGTTGAGAGCTCCTGTTGACACGTATCAGTAGAGGAAAAATTGAACACAATGGGAATGATGGGAATGATGTCCAGATATTTTACCAGAAGGTAAAACGGACGTATTAGGGTAAAAAAAATCTTTCACAAACCTGTAAAAACGACCAAGGAAACATGGTAATTGAGACGCAGTCTGTGCTAAAGTTTTTGAAGAACCAGTTCTAATTAAATGGTGAAGACGAAAAAAATATCGCTACATCTATCTGTCCACTTTAATATTCAAACTTAAATCTAAAAAAATCCTTTGAATCTGAAGATTTAGCCGTCGAGCTCTTTAAAGCTGGCGGAAGTAATCGGACTATGCACCAACTCATATGTACGACTTGGTCAGAGGAACGCATGCCCGCTGAATAGAATTTGAGCATCGTCTGCCGGTTCTGAAGAAAAGAGACTCCCTTAACTGCGTCAATTACAAGGGCGTGAGTCTATTCAACGTCGCGCAGAGGATTCTTGCCGCCGTATTATATGAACTTCTTAAGCCGATCGTCAACAGCCTGATACGTGCATGTTTGTGCGGTTGTATGCCTGGTGAATCCACCATCGACTAAATGTTAACTCTGCAGCAGAACTTGGGGAAGAATACAAAATCGATACCCACCATATCTTCATCGATTTTAAGCATATGAAGGTATCTATAGACACGGGATTTACGATCATGTCGTTGGAGAGCTTCTGCCAAAGTCGGAAGTCGGCAAAAACAATAAAACTGGCTCTAGCGATCAATGAAGGCAAAATTAAATATAACTTGCAATCAAAAAGGACTATCAACACCAACATCTTGGACATCAACCTAGGTTCTGCAGTGAATTCCAACCAACCACAATCTGCTGTTTCTATGAACTAGAAAGGCAATTGAGCAACAAAACTCTACCTCGAGTAACGAAAAAGGGATCAGCAGAGTTAGTCCAGACATTTTTATTGAGAAGCTCAGAATGATTTCAGAGAGAAAAATCACCTCCAGGACTGATGCACCTTGGGAACGATCTCAATGATCTTTAAGCCTAGAGGAGAGCTATTGCATACGACTGAGTGAAATATGAATGATTCTGCCAAGCAAGACTCCTCTGTGCCATCCATAATTCATAAATGTATGTAGGCTTCACTACTGTCGATGTTTTCTTATTTGTTGCAACAAAACCAAGAGTCAGTCATCATCAAGCGTGAAAAGATTTCTTCGCAAAATTAACAAAAAGTCCTCAATTAATGCAGAATTGTTTGAATTTGTTTGGTTTGTGTTCTAAAAGGCATAGCACATTAGGTCGTTTTATGGCTGAATTGGTTGTGGACGATGTGAATTTGCAGTGTTTTTCATGTCGTGTCCAACAATTTTATTCGAGTTGAAGCGATTTTAAGAGTTGACTTTATGGAAAAGACTTAAGCTGTTATGATTGATGGAGTAGCGATATTTTACGAGAAGGAAAAACAAAGCTGCATCATGATTTCCTCCTCCTTAGTATGCATCTCAAGTGAAAAAGATCATCTCTAACTATACAGCAAATCCCGTAAGTACCTGTCCTATCAAAATGTAAATTGTTTTGACTAATGAAATTCCTATTCATTTACCACCACCCCGTCTACCAATTAATGAGAGACAAATTGTTAGCAAGCAGATATATGTGAATTATGGCTGAAAGAAGACATCATACTCCCTTCATCCTCACCGTTTTCGAGTTAAGAAGACTGATGGGTCACCAAGAATCTGTATTGACCACAGGCGTCTAAAAAACAGGACAATAAAGGACAGGTTTCCACTTTCGTTGATTGAAGATGTGCATACAGAATTGCAGGAGGGTAAAATTTACACAACCCTCGATCTCAAGAACTGATATTTTTATGTCCCTGTTGAAGAGAGCAGCAAAAAGTTTACAGCTTTTGTCACAAACTATGGCGAACTTAAATTTAACCGGGCTCCTTTCGGATGGTCGAATGCTCTAGTCGTTTTCGTCAGATTTATGAGTGTGGTATTTCGCAATTTAGTCAACAGTAACATCGTATATATATACCTGGACGACTTCATCATATCAGTCAGAGATGTCAACGAAAATGTGTCAAAATTAAAGATCATACTGTAGATTGCAACTGACAATTTGATTTTTAATTGGTCAAAAAGGTAAGTTTCTAAAGCAGAAAATAACATTTCTTGGGCAAGTGGTCTAGAATGTTACGGTAAGTCCTACAAGAGTTTCTCGGACTGACAGGGTTTTTTAAACGTTTCGTTAATTCATATTCGAGTTTGGTCAAACGGTCAAAAGTTTGTTAACAACGATAAACTTAAAATATGTTATTGCAGCTCCTCAAAGACAGGTAATCGCAGTTCTGAAAAAGGTTCTAATTAGCAAACTAGTTCTCAACATTTGCATTTTTAGACGGGGCGCAGAAACCGAGTTGCACATGGTTTGCAGCGCGGAAAAGATAATAGCTATAATTCATCCTATATTTCTCTATAGGAAGCAGAATAACGATGACATAGTTATGTACTGGAGACGTCTGCCGTTTTGCACAAAGTTCAAGCTCACGACTGATTATGACGCATTTTGTCAGACGCTAAACAAGAAGGAATTGACAAATGTCACCTCACAGGTGAGGTGAGCTCCTCTTTAAAATGGTTTTTAACTTTTAGTTATTTCTCGTCGTATGGAAACTGAAATATAAGAAGGTCATTTTGAGGGCTCAAAAAATCATACATCTAATGTCGCAAGAGTTCTTTACATCCAAGCTGAAAGAGAAGTTACAGCGATGTCTCACTCACTTTATTAAATGCATCCTTTCGAATTGTAAATCAGGTAAACAGGAAGAATTCCTTTATCAATTGGACAAAGGGGACAAGCCGTTCGACACTTCCTATCCCGGTCATTTTGGCCTTATGGACTTGAAAACAAAGCTATTCAAGTACATTACTATAATCACCGATGGGTTTTCGAAGTACATTCGGATATTTCCTATAAAAACGGCGGCGGTCAAAGAAACTTTGCGGGAAATAAAGCACCTTCAACACTTTGGAAATCCAAAGCGTTTTATAACGGATAAAGTGAGTGCGTTTTGCTCTTAAATATCCACCGATTTTTGTGCGGACCAGTATATTGAACATGTTTGTGTTATTACAGGAATTTTTTTCTAGTTCCTTACGAAGTTGTATGAAAAGGTAGAGGTGGACGCTACACAGTAAAAATAGCTGCATAGCATACGCAGCAGTCGGTGATAAAAATTTCTAAAAAACGGCTCAACCGATCGGTCAACACAACCTTCTCAGGTATATTCCTCAGGTATTGATCAATTTTACGTGGAAATTTTGGTCAAAAGTTAGATTTTTTTTTTTATGAAAACGATACTTTGTCAAAAATCAAAATATCGATTATTCCTTCGATCAATACCTAGTTTTGTCTATCCACTAAAAGACATCTTTAAGACAATCTTTAAGGTTTTTTGATTTCAGATTAACTAAATCGGAGGTATCGTGTTTAACGCCGAATACATTTTTTTTTTTTTTGGAGGACCTTCAGGAGGTATATCTGCAGGAGCGCACAAGATCGATATTTTTACAAATCATTAGTGCTATCATTAACTTTGATGTTGCCATTAACTGTACCTTTAATTTTTGTTTTTGTAAAATCAAATACCTTTTAAGAAAAAAATCATAAAAAATGTCTTTTTTCATCCTGTAACCAAAAGGTATAAACAACACTACAATCAGTTGGGATTTCATAAAACCATGACAAGCGGACAAAAGTGACGTTGAAAGTGATCCTTCATGCGAGGCGGATGAAATACAGGATGGCCGAATCTAGGTCTAGTTATTCTATATGTACTGCGTTATTCTCAATAGTTGATGTACTGCGTTATTCACTACTCTAGCTCATTTCTTCTGGCTGCAACAAACCCAAGAGTCAGTCATCATCGAGCCATTCAATTGTCATAAATCTGTAATCCAAATACAATTTAGCTATTCACTTCCTACATGAACTGTATAATGATAGAGTAGGGAAGCGATAGTATGCATCAAAGAGCTACCGTGACTAGATGCAGTTCTTACCCTACTTGAAACTTCATTTGGAGAAGGTCATAGTGCTTAGAAATTTACTTGCGGTACCATACTAGATGAGTTTCAGATCTCACAAAAATTTCCATGACTTCCTTAAAAAAAGATGCCTTATTCTCATATTGTAAAAGCCTTTTTTTTAACACTTTTTGGTTTTAAGATGAGTCTTCTATGCCTTAGGACAAAAGTATTATAGTTGAATCTGTACACTGATTCAAAAGTGACACTTTTGCCGCATAGCAGTTATGGACCCTAGTTGAAGGCTCGACTTCGTTATCCCGAGCTCTATCCAACCCTTAATTCATCATTTGATGTAGATATCTACAATAAGCTTTTATCGGATTTATGAATTTTTTTTTGCAATTTCTTTTATTTTTTCTTTTTCACTTAGTGGTTCGGATTTGTTTCTAATAATTGTTTAAATTTTTTTTTACTTCGCTTATTAGTTTTTTGTTTACTTACAAGTATTTTTCTTACGTAAATTATAGTGTACATTATTTTTATTAATATTTTTTTTTTTTTTTTTTTTTTTTTTTTGTTTAACACATATTAGTCTCAATGGGTCGAGCATATTCTATAAGATTTTTGGTTTTTGCTTCTTTTTATCTTGTGCGAATGATAGTGATTTTTTTTTTGTTTTTTAAATATTTTTATTTTTAAATTTACATTTATGCGCTTTTTTTTTGTTTTATTTTCCTTTACTACATCCTATTTTTTTAAGCCATAAAAATTCTTACGTATATTTTTAAATTTTTGTATTCATATTTATTTTTTGTTTTATTTTTGGTTTCTTTTGTTTTAGTTAATGTTTTTACAATTACAACCATACAAATTATACAATAAAATAATCCCGCAACTACAGATAATTGTTTTATCAATTTTTTTTCTTTACTTTAATTCTGTTCTTTTTTTTTAAGAGTTTGACTATGATTAGGTGACTAGATTAAATCTCTTTCTCTTTTGTTTTTCTATTTACATTTTTTTTTATAATAATTTTACATGTAGTTAATAATTGTAACTAATATTCGTAATACTTTGTGATGAGATTTTTCTTTTTGTTAATTTTTTTTTTTATTATTTCCCTAGCTTTAGTCCTCAACCTATCGTTTATGTATAAAACTATTCTTTAGTATCGCGTATCAAGATAGAAGGATAAGGTTGGAGGAAGTCTTACAAAGAAGCGGAAACACTTTTTATGCGTCCTTGAATATCTAAGTGTAATGTGATGTATGCGATTCACTAAAGGGAGGACTGTGGTCACAAAGACTTCAAACACCTCAATTTGCACCAGATTTTGGAAAAATCATATTTAGTTTATCATTTGGTTCCGATCTATGTGTGAGTATTTGGAACTTGGGAAAGATTCTTAAAGGAACTTCTTTAATCAATTTAGAGAGCCCGATGTTGGGAAATAACACCTTATATGCTAGAGCGGGTGTTAGTTCTTAAAAAAAAAAAAAAAAAGCCTCTATGACCGAACACCTTACATCTCGGCTAGTAAGCCCTATTTCACACCTCCTGAAAGTCTCTTCAGAGATTGCGAAGTGGAGAGGAGAAATGGGGAGTCTTTTAGGCCATAAGATGGGACAAGTATCGGTTGATCCATGGCCCAGTGACTCGCAATCATAAAGAATGTTTTTTGCTCCAAAACGGAGCAAACTCCCCGGATACGGATGGATAATTTGTTGACGACTTTTGGTTATCGATTACGGACAACGATCGGATTGTGGAACGTGAAGACCTCTCTTCCATCCCGAAAAGAAGGTTTTCAAAACATCAGCAGTAAGGAGGAGCCTCTAATCGTGGAGGCCTTATAATCAACGGCCAGATTCCAGAGTACTGTAAGAAAATTAACTATCATCCAGTGTTATGTATCGACTCAGTGCTCTACTGAGGATGATTCTATGATCAATTAGGTGTCTCCTACAATTTAACGAATAATATTGACATCATGATAGCAATGGGAGACCTCAATGCCAAGGTAGTAAACGATAACATCGCGCTTAGACGCGTAGTGGACAATGGCAAGCGGTTGGTCGATTTTTGAAAGGGCTAGTCATTGGAGACGCTGTTTTTGAGCACCGGACCTACCACAAGATCAGCTGGGTATCATCTGATAGGCAGAAAGCATGAAGCCGTCATTGGAATGGAGTACGACCACTATCTTATGGTAACTAAAGCACGCCTTTGTACTATATCCGTTACTAGACTAGACTACCAGCATGCTCACTATACCTAAGTGCAATATCTTTAGACTTCAGAATCCCGCCAACAATTTAGCTACTATCTTAGCGTAGCAACGGTAACAATCAACAGATCTGAGCAAAGAACTGTGTTTGAACACTGGAGATCTCTGAAAAATGTTTTCACATCCGGAGTGCAGTGCTTTATATATATCAGCTTACTCCTGGAAAAGGATCGATAAGCATATTTCACATAAAATTCAGATTGCACCAGCCCCAGCAGCAGAGAAAATTCAACTTGAAAGTCTGTACTGCGTGAAAAGAAATGAAGTACAAAGTGTAAAACGCGATAAGCGCAACCACATCAATGTGATAACTGCACAAGCTGAAGGGGCAGGAAGCCGGTGTGATAGTTACCAAGGAGATTACAGGGGGATGTAAACAGCACCCTGTAAAAAATGTGGATTGTTTTCTACTTATAGAGGATAGACGGCAAAGCGAGTGTCCGGTAAGAAATGAACCATCTCAAACAGCAAACTTCCGAATTCGCATTCACTCTGTAGCAGAACTTCCGCTCAATTATCAAGGCTTCGACAATCAATGACGTTGTCTAATAAAAAGCCGGTGCAGAGCAAAGTACTCGTCTTATCATACCAGTTAACAAGCTTCGGGTCATAGGTAGTTTTTTACCAGGACTTAAATCATGGTACTGTGGGAGTCAGGTGTCGCCTTAATCTCGGTCCGGACCTGACTTGTTAAGGTAAGCCCCATGTGGGAGTATCATGGTGGCTGCGTTTAAACTTAAGGTCGCGGGAAGGGTGTCCCAGCTGGTTAGATCTAATGTAGAGTTGCAATAAGTACTGTACATTGAGACCGTAAGATCAATAAGAGGTTTTGCATTGGCTTCGAGTGGCTCGTATCAAGAGTGGAATTTGTGCCTTCAACACAAGTTCCATTTTGGCATCAAAGTGGCGATGGCAAGGCATATCCTTGCTCCCATGAATATATTGGCATTCAGTGGAACTATGCTTACATGGCAGGAGTGCAATTTGAAAATCAAAAACATCTGGCCCTCTATTAATACAGAGTTTGCAACCGCGATAAAGACCCTCAAGAATAACAAAGCGGTACGCACTGATGGAATTCAAACGAAATTTTTCCAAGCTGCGTAAAATATAAAACATCGGCTGAGCTACCTATTTAAGACTTATCATAACTTATGCAGGGGAAAATGTGTGTTCTCCAGAGGAGTTGAATCAGGGTATGATTGTTATGTTGGCAAAAATGGGAAACCTTTTGGAATACGATATGCCTTCTGTCAGCTGTGGCCAAAATATAATAACAATAAAGATAATTCTGGACAGGATCAAAGTACATTAAGACTCAATTCTCAATGTCGAATAAGGAGGTTTTTTAATCTGGATCCTTCTGCATCGTTTAGATAAACACCTTGTAAACCATCGTAGATCAATGAAAGAAAAAATCCAAATCCTTGAATTGTATTACGAAACTTCACGTACGAAAAATTCTTGCCAATTTAACGCTTAATCATGTGTGCGCAATATAATTAAAAAAATCCAAGAGATGGGCTCAGTGCAAGATGTGAAGACGCTAAAACGTGTACATCCCGGATGTTCAATGAAAAATATCGCCGCAGTAAAGTAAAGTGTCGAAAATGACTAAATACCTCCACCATTCTCAGAAGCTTGACCTCTCTCAAGCCACACTGCACCAAATCTTGACGAAAGATTTGGCTGTCCATTCATACAAGGTCTAATTAGCGCAAGAACTGAAAATGAATCCGACCACCAGCAGCGCCGTACGTTCTCGGATTGGGTCCTGGAAAATATGCATCCTGACATCGATTTTTACAAGAAAATCTGCAGAAATATTGACTGATTTTTTTAAGAAAAAAAAGCCCATCGGCTTCACCTTGTTAAAAAGTTTTGATCTGATGAAAATGTATTGGACGGGCGATAGAACCTTGTAGCACTCCAGCCTCTTGTTTTAATATTGTTTCGTTTGTAGCAATACTCATTGTGTTAGTTTGATACTACTGGAAAGTCTCATCTTAAGGATTTTTACAACATAATGGCGTTTAGCTTTTTTCATTTCTCTTAAGAATGTCTGTTCCAACGCTTTGTAGTACTTTTTGCCACCTCACCCTAACTCGAAAACCGAAAACGAATAGTATCTTAAACTAATGTGACTTCTTTTTTGTTTATTTGAATTATTTACACTTATAGTCTATAGTTTATGATCTATATAAACTTATAAACTAGTTACGTGTCCGTTGGGCTGCCTACTTACATTCCATCTTCATCTATAAATTTACTAATTTACATTTCACTTACAAAAAAACCAAAATACTCTCTTAAATTATTTTTTCTTATTTCTTTTTTTAGTTAAAATTAAAATCAACACTTACAAAAACAAAAAAAAAAAAAAAAAAAAACAAAAAACAAAAAAAAACGACAACAAAAACAAAAAAAGGAAATTAAACAAAACATCGAAATGAAAACAGTTTTACAGAAATTTAAGGCACATTTTCTGAAATATTTTAAAAAAAAATATTCCCAGAAAAACAACACAAAATCATAGTGTCTCCGAGTGATAGAATAACAAATCATTTTCGACCTGTGCAAAAAAAAGCAATTTCCAACTCAAAAATAGAAAGTAAAAATTGGAAAAAAAATTCAAACGAAAATACTAAGAAAAACAAAAACTAAAAACAAAAAAGAAAAAAGGACAAAAACGCCTGGATGTACCCAATACACGAGTACATATATCGGTTAACATAAATTGCTAGTATACAACTCTGGGTTGTGTTGTTAAAACGCTGTCAGGATGATAACAGAGAACGAAATTAGACCCATCAGATACATTGTCACTAGACGATGACAGCTAAGTTGACTTCCCGCAGTTGCTGCTATTCCCATTTTATACTCCATGTCGATATCCAGCAGCATATCATGGTTCTTCGTATAAAACTGATGGATGTCGCTTATCTATAAAACAAAAAAAAAAAAAATAAAAATAATCTAGATGAACAAGAAAAATGCATTAAAAAAAAAATAAAAAAAAATACATATATACAAAATTGTTTTATAAAAAAAAACTCAAGGTAGTTCCATTGTAAACAAATGTAGCGAATGCTGAAATATAAAAGATACTACGAATACAACGAGTCAACATTTTTTCCCTTCGTGATTGTTTTCCATATTTTTAATGATTGGACATTGTATCTGGTGTGTGAGGGTTGTAGATACACCGAACCCACCAAGCATTGGAGTGGGTCAGGGACTTATATTACGATAAATATGGTGTAACATCGTCAGGAGCAATATTGTGTACCAAGCAATTATATTGAACACGGTCTCTGGAGTGACCTGACCGGTCCGGTGATGTGGTAATTTTTTAACTTTAATTTGTAACATCGGCTAAAGTTAAAACAGAATATTTAAAATAAAATAAAAAAAGCAGAATAAAAAAAATTATTGAAATCGATTCGATTGAATGTGTATGTAGCTGTTGGGCGTAATTAAAAATAATGTTTTCGTTAATGGATGGGAAGCGCAGTCGAATTGCCAGAGTCTGTCAGATACAGGCCGAGTGTCAGGTGGCCTTCAGTCCGAGCTTTTTTTTTCGAGTGGGTGCATTCTAGGCTTTCCTATGGGTATACACGTGATGATTTAATTTTAGAGTTCTTTTTTTTTTTTTTAAGTTCTACCGGTCATTGGCAGGTAATGACTTTGGCCAAATGAGTCAAGTTAATTGCTTCTGTAGAAGCAAGTATAACATGTGCGGTGAAGTGTTGTCATCATCGTCATCGACTGATTTTGTCAATATGTTTTGCGAGCATTTTGTTATTTTATTTTATTTTGATCTGATATACCCAAGTTTAATTGGCAATTGGGCAGATTGTTTTACAGGGAACCGAGTAAAAAAAGGACATGCAATTTGGAATTCAATGTGACTTTATACTGAGAAATTGTTGTTTATTTGCTGCCATAAAGCCAACGCTCGTTAAAGCAAATAATTCTGTTTGAATTCTATTTGTTTGTTTATTCAGTAAATAGGAGTTTAATTAGCAATACTCTCATTAACTGCGCATGGATTTTTAACATCAATGGTTAAACGAGGGAAGGGTTTTTTTTTATCATGCATTAGCAATTACCTGCAGACAACTGGCACACAATTGACATCAAAGTAACCTTCATCTGATGTCCCATTGACGCCAGCTGCTGTCACACTGACGCCGAACTAGTAATGCTCAATAGATGCGCAATTGACGCTCTGTTGACCCCGAATCGAAACCCAATTGACGTTCAACTGACGATTAATTAAGCTTATCTGACCTTGAATTGACACCCCATTGGCAGCGAACTGGTTCCCAACTGACGTCCAACTGACGTCCAACTGACGTCCAACTGACGTCCAACTGACGTCCAACTGACGTCCAACTGACGTCCAACTGACGTCCAACTGACGTCCAACTGACGTCCAACTGACGTCCAACTGACGTCCAACTGACGTCCAACTGACGTCCAACTGACGTCCAACTGACGTCCAACTGACGTCCAACTGACGTCCAACTGACGTCCAACTGACGTCCAACTGACGTCCAACTGACGTCCAACTGACGTCCAACTGACGTCCAACTGACGTCCAACTGACGTCCAACTGACGTCCAACTGACGTCCAACTGACGTCCAACTGACGTCCAACTGACGTCCAACTGACGGCCAACTGACGTCCAACTGACGTCCAACTGACGTTCAACTGACGTGGAACTGACGTCCAACTGACGTTCAACTGACGTCCAACTGACGTCCAACTGACGTCCAACTGACGTCCAACTGACGTCCAACTGACGTCCAACTGACGTCCAACTGACGCCCAACTAGCGCCCCCCCAACTGACGCTTAATTGAGCTCAGTAAAACGCGAGGCCAGCTACCCAACTGATTTGTAACTGACGCACGTCCAACTGACTGGACTGACGCCCATCAGATGCTTAACTATGGTCCAATTGGAATGTAAATAAAATCCTATGACCTTGCGATTTATGATGGTTATGGCAACTTCTCAGATAGTCACGACTGATCTGAAGTATTTAAATTGAAGAGAGGTTAATTTGTGTGTTTGGAAAAATGGCAAAATATGAGTAAGGCCTCCAGTGGCAAAGTGGCAAAGTGAGCACCCACCAGAACCGAGTACCTGCAGCCGGACACTGACCGTATCGTCATCACTTTCACAGCAAGCGTTGCAAAATGTTGTTTCACTTATGTCCAGCACATGTAGTTGCTTAG
This sequence comes from Volucella inanis, assembly GCA_907269105.1. Taxonomy (NCBI): domain Eukaryota; kingdom Metazoa; phylum Arthropoda; class Insecta; order Diptera; family Syrphidae; genus Volucella; species Volucella inanis. The sequence continues at coordinate 13,739,730 of OU026154.1, forward strand.
CAAAAGTGTTGTACCCCGTCACGACGCACGCTGACTTTCCCGCTGAGGTACAGCAGGAAGGCTTCCGACCTCTCAGAGACATCGGGAAGAATTCGTTGGGTCTGCCTGCAATCTGGGGAAACATGTCAACTGAAGTTGAGCTCATATAAAACCCAACTGTCAATGAAAGCCTTTAACGAGGATCCAGGTACATCTATTCAAGGTACGGGTTCTGAAAAACTTTCCTCTGACCCTTGAATAAGAAATTTCATTGGCAATTTCGTTTCTCGTGATGCTATTGTGACCTAGGCAAGGCTCAGTGAATTTACCCTTCCGACTGCGTTCAGTGATGTCTTGCATTCTCGAACAGGCTTGGTAGTGATAAGAGAGTTCAGCAAGGCTCTAAGCGTAACTTGGCTGTCGCTAAGGATGTAAATGCTTTGCCTCCTCCATCGGTTCTTTACTATTTAGGAAGATAGAAGCAAATTTTTCTAATGGGGATCTTACATTGTCGTCATCTAGAAAGACACCAGCGCCGCATCCTATATCGGCCGTGAAGACCCAGCTACATTCCCTTCCTGGCTAAAATTCCGCCCGAAATCCTTCTTGGGCAAAAGGAAAGCAGATTTTATATTTTTTTCTGCAGCAGGAATTGTGGTGTCATTGCATCAGATGGCATGATGTGGTGTACCAAAAACCACTTCTTCTTAAACGGAAGATGGCTATGAGAGTTCAGCCCATCATATGAATATCAATACGTCTAGATTGGAACCAGGCATACTGGGAAAAATCCACCCAGTCGAGACAAACCGTTCTTTGAAGTTTGGTTAAAGCAGCAATCACGTATTTTCGTGAGAGCTTATTCCACCAGGCAACCGATGAAAACGACATAACTGACCTTATCATAGCTATGTAGATCCAAAGGACCCTTTTGCCTGACAGGCTCCACATCTTTCCGACAGCGTCTTAAAAGCTTTCGACGTAACATGTTTAGCCCATAGAAGTTTGCTATCCATTATGACAACCTAGTACTTAGCGTCTTTGGAGAATTAGATGATGATGCCTTTAAGCATTAGATGATTCAGACCAGACAGCTTTTTCCTTGACTAGAAGCCCAATTTTGGTGCACTAATCGTCGACCACGTCTAAGGCTGGGTGCGCTTTGGAGCAGACAGTCGCTAGATAAAATCTTACACATAGTACAGCTACATCATCTTCGTATGCTTATGCATAGATCTCAGAACTATTAAGCGCGTTGAGCAGTATGCCCACCAACATGCACCATAGCAGTGTGCTATGTTTATCCACAATCAGTGTCCTATTCACCAGCATTGCTTTAATCCACAAGACCAGTGAGTCGTCTACGCCGTTTGGCCTGGGCGAGTTACACATGCCGTCAACAGTTGCATTGTTGAACGCATCCTCAGTGTCGATGAAAATGCCCAGCGCGTATCTCTTTTTGTCAAAAGCACCTTCAATTCTGCCTACCAGATTTTGAAGCGCACCCTAGCAAGATCTTCCACGTTGGTAAGCATGTTGCATCACAGACAGAGGATGCATTCGCAAGGCATTATGTCCTTGCTCTTCAAGATGAACAGAACCATGTCTGAAGCTCTTGGCGAGAGTGTAATCCTCTTTTCCGATTTTTGATATTAAGACTACTCTCACTATTCGTCAGGGTTCCAGTATGTATGCTAGCGCCAGAGTAACTAGCAGCTACTCTACACATTTTTGTAACATAACTGGGTATATGCCATCGACTGAAGGAATAGCGTATTTAATGGCCTAATCCGTCACCACGGCCGATGAGATATACCATCTACGGCGTGTTGTGTTCCGATAAGGTTACTTGGGGAGTGGGCCTCTGCTTTCGACTCAGTATAGCAGGTACCATCAGATTCTCTGAGTGGTTCTAGCCTTGTTGATTTTCCCCTTTTGAGGACTTTGACCAGGCTACTGGTTTCGACCTTTTCCCAAAAGTCTTTATAAAAGGCATCTTTCGAAATCCGAATAAGCTTCTTATATTCTTTTTGCTTCGATCTGTAAGGGCTTTAATCTTCCTCCAAATTAGTCCGAAGTTAAAAAGTTCAGGATTGCAGATTGCAAGTTTTCCATATCATAGCCCTCTGCTTGAATGCAAACTTTATTTGCTTTGTCTAGTTTCCACATTTGATCGGAACAGTGCTTGCGTTCAGCATCGGAACTTGGGCGCGGGAAAAGCCATCACCAGGGTTGTTTCTTAGCGAAAGCAAGAAACAGCAAAGCAAAGCTGACAATATCAGCAGAGAATCACAATAAACTAATAGGCTTCCGTGTACGTTTGTCAATCTATCCATCCGCATACTTACCACTGATTACTCGACATATTTGTCGTTGAGACAAATTCATTCCTTTTCTTTTTCAGTTGCTGCTACGAGTTTTTATATGGAGAAACCTTCGTTCAAATACCAGATCCAGTTACAGGTGTACATATCATAGTCTAGCCTCACCATTTACGAATATTTTTTCGAAACCGAATACGTTTCTCCTCGGTCCGTCTGGACTCAACCGATTCACAAACGGACTACATTTCTCTTAATGAGCTCCATCCATTTCTCGACCACCTTAAAGGAATTTTTCCTTTAAGTTCTATGTTGAACAGACCAACCGTATCCACTACCAGCACAACGACATCATGACCCAAATAAAGCCACTTCCTGTCCGACAGACTGTTTGTTTGCTTATTTTTTATCGCCCCGTCACATTGAAGTCCTTTTTTCCTCTCTCTTTCATATTCAAAATGAATGTCCTTTTACCGCGCTTTGTGGTAACTATCTGCGGTAATACGTCGCAACAAAAAAAGAAGAATAACAGTACCATAGGAAAAAATATAAAAAAAGGTCAACAAAATCTCCAAAGAAAATATGTGCTTCTGGATGCCGGGGTGGCGGTTGATTGTGGTCATTCATACGCCCGAGTGACCAGATAACATGGGGATTTGCCTTTTATACAAAAACGGATTGAATCCGTATTTCCGCTTCCGCTTCACCTATGAATCCTCAATTTGTTGTTTACTTTCGTATTTTTTTTTTATTTGTTGGTTGTATTTGTTCTACTTCGGTATTGGGCCATCCACGTATCCGGATATAGGGATAGGTGGTACGCTTTTGTTGAAATATGATTAAATGTCCCGCTGGGAATAACATATGTGTTCATTTTGCTGGAGAGAGAAATTTGATTTTATATTTTGATTTTGGTATCCTTGGGACAGGATAAAATGGAATTTATATATGAGCTACCTGTGATGTTATTTTATTTTTCTTCTTTTTTCTTCTCCCTTTTGAGGAGAAACAAGGTGGACTTCAACTGACAAGTTGTTTAGATTTCCAGGTCATGAGTAGAAGAGGAAGTGGATACGGATACGGATACGAATACCATCCGTAGCAGACGCAGACAATGATGTGGAAATATTGATAAATGAAAATTCAATTTAATGTTCAAGGATAGTTGGAAGTCCTTATATTTATTTACTCTTTTTTTTTTTTTTAACATAACTGGAAAACTCTTTTTTTATCCAGATATGTGGGGATAATAAGAAGGACTTATTGTGCAACTAGAAATGTATAGATATCGAATCAAATGATGCATGTAAAGAACGTATTTATGGCGAAGTTATTTCTCTGTGACTTTTGTTGCAGTGGCAACGCAATAATCAATTCTTCTCTATTGACCGAAACCATGTTATTCGAATGGAATATGCAGAAATGTTCGAATTTAAATTTGTTGTTTTTGAAAGCAATATTTTACTTCGGTGTAGATTCATGTTGTGGTTTTGATTGCATCTTAAGCTAATAGTAGAGTAAAGATGAGGCATTTTGCTTACAATTAAATCGGTTTCTAGGGTTGGTTTACCAGTTTCTTTTGAGGAAGTTATCAACTCCTTTTTCAACCATTAAATTCCTCCCTACATAGAACTTTTGATGGGCGTTATGGATCCTATAAAATATATACGTCTTGTTAGGATTTCAAAATCGTGATATTTACGGAGAAGTCTTGCAGTAGTGTAACAAAATTGTTCTTCACTATTCCATACATATGATTTCGTGCATATGGTTGGTTTAAATAAAGCGCAATCAGAACTCCTACTTTCGACTACTCTTTCGAGCAGCTGAGGCAATATGTCAATAATGCGGCAAATGCTGGCTTCCGAGTCACCCATCGTCTCTGGCGATGTAGACTAGTGACTTCACATATCTGCACAGAAGATAGATTAAAAGTTTTAAATCACATGATATTGGAGGTCAATTCACAGGTCCATAATGCGAGTTTGGGCGAATGTATACGGTCATTTGATGCTTCAATAATTTGATCGTGGTGTACGATGTGTTTTGTGAAACCAAGCTTAGGAGCCCAGTACCTTTGACTGAAAGTAAAGTATTCAACTTCTGCGGCATGCCATTGATGTCTGCGGACGAAAGAAAGGTAAGAGTGCTCGCAATAGTACACTTCCTGTAATAGGGCGGCGGCGGAGGAATCCCATATACGGATAAGGGTTATACGCTCTAATCAGTCTGAGCCGCTTGGAGCACATTTCACTTTGAAGCTACAGTTCTAAGATAACCAACAGCCTGGGATACGACCACAACAAACGTTTTAATGTTGCCTTACATATGGAACAACTCGCTTGACCAAGGCGTCAACTAAAAAGTAGATAATACCACAATCCCAGAACTGCGATTGAACGGGCCGAGTTAAAAGCGGTTTAAAAACTACGACGTCTACTACGGCGACTGCTGCAAAAAAGGAAGACAAGGCTTATATCAATATCTATTTGCTATTCGAGGGAGACCAAAGAAAAATTCTTAACTTTCTGAGTACAAGCGAAAGCCTAACAACGATCCGCATCAAGGCTAAATCCGAAAATATTAGTCTGGTTTGTGTTGAAGGTCCTACGTAAGGATGAATTCTATAACCGCCTGATCGAACACATGCTCAGTGCCCGAGCTATGATACCAAAATTGTTTTAGGAAAATTAAATGCCAGGCGAAGAAGCTGTCTTTGAACGTCTCATCGGAAAACACAGCCTGTATACCACCGTGACTAATGGGTTGTAACCTTTTAATAGCCAGAACGCGCTTCCCACATCGCAATATCCATAAATGAATTTGGTTATCCAGCGATCCATCAACGGTTAACCGGATTGATCACATTGCGATGGACGTCAAACACTCCAGCATTTTGGATCTCCAAACTTTCTGAGTTGCCAATGTTGACTTAGATTTGTATCTTACTGTGGTCAGGCACAATGAAGTCAAGTAAGATCACCAAAGTTCGATGTTGCAAAGCTGTAACCGCTAGAATCTTTGGTGATCACGTTTCTCTCAAGCTCTGTAAAATGTCCAGCCCAGATGAACACCAATGTAAATGTTGTCAATGAACCTTCAAAGAAGATTCTTCTGATTGGATTGGCTTAGAAGCGGTGCCACAAAAGGTAAAAGAAGGAAAAAAAAGGCCTGTCGGAAAGAAAAAGAAAGAGCATGAGAAGTGTGCGATCGAGAAACGTGCTATGGCTACAAATCTGGACCGGAATATGCATATTTAGTAATTAGTTGATTCAAAATTGGTGCTGAAAATATGGGAAGACTGGTTCTACAGACTGTATAATGATGGTCAGGCAGTATAAACCATTCTCCCACTGTGAAGATGGCAGAGATTTTCATCTCCATCCGTCCGCTCTAGTCGAAGTAAAGGTAGCAATTTCGAAGGTCTAAGGTCTAAGGTCTATTAAATCTGCTGGCGCAGACGGAGTTATTTATAGTAGGTGGAAACGATCTGGTTGGGAACATATACCAACTCATCATATGGTTAAGGAGAGCATACCCGAGGAATGGAAGCGTTATTCGTCCGATCCTTGACCTGTGTTAACTGACCTAATCCAAGGACTATTCTATGGATAAACAAGGCAATCGTCAGACCCATCTCAACCCACGGTAGCTTAGTACTCTGGAAATCCACAAATAAAACTAGCAACCTTAGGTTGATGATAAATGTAGATAGGATTGTAGGTATAGGCACAGCGGAACTATAAAATATATTTGGTCGCTTGCCTCTAGATCAATATATGCAAGAATCTGCAGCGGAAAGCGGGTGGGTGGTTATTGGGTAAAAACCAAAAAGTCACGCCTCAAAGTGAATTGGGCGTCCATACCCCAATATGGACGGAATTATTTCACGCAGGGAGGAATTGGATAGGAACCAAACCAAACCAACGATATCAATTTTAACGGATGGATCAAAGATGGGTATAGGAGTTGGCGCCGGAATTTTCTCCTACCAATTCAAATTACAATTCTCATGTCGTCTGCCGGACACCAGCAGTATCTACCACGTTGAGACATTAATTTTAGCAGAGGTGGCCAGATTTGCGGCAAAAAAGACAATATCACGCGAGGATATTACTATATTAATTGAAAGCCAAGCTGGCATTAAGGCTATTGCGGAAGTCGATATCAAGCTGCACCTTACCGACGACGACCTCAGATACATGAGGGCTGTTTGATGAGTACCCGGATTAGAAGGTAGGTGGCCCTATTGAGCCAAAATTTGGTATAACCTCTTTAAGCCCGCCTTTAAAAATTTGGTGACAATCCGACGCTAAGTTTTGTTTTGACAACTATTTCAAAACATCGTGTTAGTGTTCGACCATGGAAAAAGAGCAGTATTGCTCCGTGATCCGATTCTTGTTTTTGTGTGGCAGAACGTCGAAGAAATCAAGCCCATTCTCGATAGTGTTTATGGGACTCATTCGCCTTCCGTACCACCGTTTACCATTGGTTTGCCGCATGTCGATTTTTGATGACCCGAGCCCAGGTGGTCCAAAATCGGTTACCACAGAGGAAACCGTGGAAAAATCCATGGCGGATCTACGAGTGAAGTTGGCTGAAATAGCAGGGATAACAACTGAATGTGTAAGCCATATCCCGCACGAAATTTTAAGTATGAGAAAACTGTCCACGTGATGGGTGCCGCTTTACTCACACCGGCGAACAAGTGTTCTTCCACCACCATAATTCACCGACTCAAACCTTCGCAGTCGCCACAGCCAAATTGATCGGATTGTACTACGAACAATCTTCCATCTTCCATTTTCTCCGGATTTAGCTCCCAGCAACTTCGTTTTGTTCCCAAACTTTAAAAGATCGCTTACCGGAAAGAAGTACGGGTCGAACGAGGAAGTCATCGCCACCGCGGAGGAATATTTTGCAGGCCAACAAAAGTCGTACAACATGGATGGGTTAAAAAAGTTACAGCACCGCTGGGAAAAAAGTTGCGTTGTTATTCCTAATCCGGGTATTCATCAAACAGCCCCCGTAGTCTCACGGGAAGATACTCTCCACTTTTTGTGCCACTGTCCCAGCCTCAGTAATTTGAGTCAAAGAGCTTTAGGAAGTTATTATTTTCACGACCTTTTAGAACTGATTACTGCTTCACTTACATCAGATTCGCTGATGCAACAAGATGACTTAGACCAGCTCAGAGACCTAACGCGAACCAACGCGAGACGGATAGCGGATACCAAAACCAAACGCATCCCCTCCCGATTCCTCCACCCGTGTGATGAAATACAGAATGGACTCGGCTCCAGATATTTCATCAACCCGCTAATCTAACCTAATCTAACTGAGCCAAGAATAGCAGAACAATATCTAGTCTGCTTCTTTACTCCAAATAGGGGAAATGCATCGTGGAGGTTGTTTTATCCGAAATCGTGTGGCCCGTATCAATTTGGTGCTTGGTGATAGATGTCCACTCTTAGACTTTGGAAAAACATGAAAAAAGATGACGATTAGTAAAATTAAGGATTTTCACTTATTTTGTTCCTCTTCTAAATCACACTTTAAACTAAGATCCACCATGGATGAATGTCATGGATTGCTTAACGAGACAAATTTGTTGCGCAAACTATTATTGTTTCCGAGACTTCACGAACTGACTGGGTTATTTGTAGCTGCGAAGTTATCGATATAGGATTGGTAAGCATGATTTTGTTGTTGAGTGAAGTTGGGGAGAGAAAACGGATCAAGCAATCAGTCAATAGTGGAATATACAGAGTTGATTTAAGTTCCAAGGTAGTGTTTCATAGATTGAGGGCACATGAAAACCGGCGCATAAAATCCACACCTAAAAGGCAATCGTCTGAGATTTGAGCAATAGACAGATGCTGAGCTGAAAAGTTTCCTATTTGGATGATTATTTCGAGGTGTAGATTAGCCAGTGATAATATGGATAAGGGCGTGCGATTTTTCCATCTCTGGACAGGCGACCATCTTTTCAATGACTCGGGTATGAAGGATTGTTTGCATTGCACCTGTATCAATGATGTCTATTCGATTATTCGGGCTGTTGCTCGAGCGGATTATAAAGAATTTGGCAACAGGAGCCAGGATCTTCTTCACTTATTCTGTTCCTTAAGAGAGTTAGTGGGTGTTCATTTTCCGAAACTTAGCGTGCAGGTTCAACATTAAAGAAAAGCCAACTCTACTTGTGGTATACACTTTAGAGTTGTCACGGGTTATGTAAGCAACCCCTTTGTTGTTATCACGTCTAATGAAACTAAATCCTAGTTCATGGATGTGTTTTATCGTTCTTCATCATCCCGAATCAAAATTTTCCTTGTTTTTCCTGGAAATTTTACTTATATTGGGAGTAACAGCAGGAGCGTCATTTGAAGTTGCGCGATTATTGTTTCCCGACGTAGTGGTGAGATCTGAATTCCTAGGACTATACCGAGTGGCAACATGACTGGCTCCCTCATATGGTCTTTTCGGGACAGTGTGCGAATGCTTGTTACACAGGGCGTTGAACGTGTATATCGGTAGCGAGCTCACCTAGGGATTCCCTGAACTTCTGCACTCGTCCGCAGAAATACTAGTATGCCGTTGCTCATTACAAAAGCGCTGTCTAAAGGTTAAACCCAATCGAATGAATCATCTCGAGTTTCGTAGAAGGGGTCAAGTAGTACATATGTTATGTGGCCCGGGATGTTTTCTCTAAAATTTAGGTGGCAGTACTGTAAGTCGATGTTGTTGTCGTATAGGAATAAGATAGAATTTTGCTCGTTATCAAATTCTGTTTTTCATTTCCAGAAGCCTTGGCGGAAAGCTATCCTGTGTTGAATCAAAGTGACCATGTCTGTGGGTGGAGCTGGCAGTGAATGCTTCAGATGGAGAAGAATTTTGGCCCTGATCGATCCTGTACGAGTAGACACGTTAGTATTAAACGATTTTCTTTCTTTACTTTCTCGCACTTGTCTTTCCGCAACTCTAGTCAAAACGGAAGTCAGTAACCCTTCCGTGACTGAGTGAAGTTTGTACCAGTATAATCTTAAATGCTTACAACTAGATGGCGTTACAAGAATTCGTTATATTTAATTTTCTTAAAATGTTTAAACTGATTAGAAACATTACATTATTAAGATTTTTTAATCGACTGTTAACAAATCCCTGTTGAGTGACTTCGACTTGTGTTACTCGCGAATTTAGATCCACCAATTGCTGCTGTAAGTCGGTCATCGCTGTTAATAACTGTTGATTGGACTGTTTTTCCAATTTGTACAGAATTTGTTGGACATCGTCTTGGAGCTCATCGGGCTCGGCTATGTTTTAGCGGGATACCATCCATGCGCGGTAAGGACTTACTTATGAAGTCGATCGCATAACCCACATCTTACATCATTCTTACACAGTGGATCGGATATTTATAAGGAAAATCCGACGAACTTCTGTTAGTGAATTCAATGATTTTTATTTTGGCTAGAGTCGGAAAGAAGCCAAACGTCAAAATTATATCGACCACGTTTCTGGTGAGCCGCCTTTTTCAAACAGACAGATTTTTTTCCAGAATTTTGTGACAGCTCTATCCACGATGATTAAAGTCTGTAGTGTAGGGTTGGGCTTTCAGAGTTTGACAACACCATCTGGTGTTTAGAGGCAGAAATATTGCTTTGTCAGGAGCTCCAACTTCTGTAAATAGAGTTATGACTTCTCAAGCCTGCGGTGTCTAGACAAAGACACTCTAACCACTTTCGGATACCACATAAGCACTTATCTTTCCAGACACACTATGTGCTTAAACTTGTCAGCACACCTCTATCAATTTTGCTGTCAAATTCGAATTCAAAACCCCAACCAACATTAGCAAAACAGCAACAACAACAACAACAAAACAAAAAAGAAATGAAAAATTGCGATTTATGAAAAATTTAAAAGAAAATAAAGAAAAAGGAAGAAGATCCTTAGTATCTGCTGGTACTG